>CP032251.1:1313750-2622500 GCA_005610355.1 Gossypioides kirkii | reverse complement strand
ATTATGATATTAGTGGCATGCCATTAAGGAACACTAGCGCGCTCTCTATTATTTTAGCACGTATTGTGCTCTCTGATTATTGGCACATAAAGTGCTCTATGTTTAGCCCATTTGTGCTCTCTATTTAGCACCTCAGTGCTCTCTATTCAATTATGCAGTGTAATGCACCTCAGTATTTGTTCCGTATATCCGAAAGGTTATATGGTAGTCTACTATAGGCTAAGTTTGGAAAGTGGATAAAAGTGTGAATTATGCCATTGTAGTAAGTTACATGTTACATGTAAGTAAGGCAAAAAGTTTATATGCATGAGTTTTTAAATGATCATTCATTACTTTTGTAGTGCTTAATAAGCCTTCATCAGCTTAACGCGTTTATTTTAACGCGTAGGTACAAAAGCTACAAGAAGTTAAAGTCAAGCCAAGGGACCTCTCATTACATCACATCACTTTTGGAAGACTTCAAGCTTAGGTACTTTATTTTGAGTAAAATGGCATGTACAAATGGTACCTCTATGATGCAACTTTATTTTACTTTAATCATAAGTGTGTCGATAAGTATTTATGGATACTATATTGATACCCCTGAAAATTTTGAGTTGAATGGTTGAAATTGTGCTTTGGATTGATTTGGAATGTTGGTAAAGTTTATAAGTTGTCTCAGGGGGTTATTATGAAGTTTTCAGCTATAATTATGGATTTTAAAACAGAGGTATTGATAATTTTATAATGGTATCGATACCCATTTGGCAGAATGGGTCCTTGGCATCTTTTTAAAGAAAAGTATCAATATTTTAACAAAAATATCGATACCTTTGAAAAAGTATCGATACCTGAGTTCCAGAGAGCATTCTTGGTCTCGATTTTTAAATTTTGTACCGATAATTTTTAAATAATATCGATACCAACTATCTAGTATCGATAATTTGTCCTGTTTTGGACTAAAAATCATATTTTATTGTTTTTAAGTTGGTTTTAAGTCTCGAATTTAATTATATATGATTGATTTATGATATTTTTAATCAAGTGGCTTTAAGACACCTCGTTTGATAGAAAAATTTTATGTTATTCGATTTATGTTTTCTTGAACTTTGTTTGTAATATTTCTATATCGGATTTATACGTGTAAATCGGGTGTAGGGGTGTTACAGTTTGTTTGCTAAAAAATCAACTCTCCATGTAAATCATTCCCCAAAATATGGGAAAATGAGGGATTCTTTTAGGACAATGAGTTACAAATTTTTTTTCGATAAGACATTTTACAATCTTCCTCTTTTGCACATCCCAGCAAGAAAAATCTTCTTCCCCTTCCCCCTTTCCCCTTCCCCTTTTGTTGCAATCCTGACCCGATGCTTGCCGCCAGCCAGCAATACTTCTCAATACTAATCGTCAGCATTCATCTTTGATCTCTCAGCCTTGCCTTCTCTTCCTCCCATTTTACCTATCCCTTTGCTTGATTTAGAGTAGAAGTTGAGATTTCTTTGTTTTCATTGATTTTCTACACTTTCTTGTATCTGTTCCGAAATGGGTTTTTTTAGTTATTGGAGTAGAAGTTGAGATTCCTTTGTTTTCATTAGTTTTCTATGCTTTCTTACATTTGTTTCAAAATAGATTTTTTTGTTTTCATTAATTTTCTATGCTTTCTTCTGTTTTTTGGTGCTCAATTTGGTTTTTGATGTTTTCTTTTTTCATATTATGGGATTTTAATTTTTTTTTTACTTTAATAATCATTGGATAAGACTTGGTTGGTTTTAATGCATTTGTTGAGTTGTTCATTGATTAAATTGCATATATACCTTCCTTCTTAATAACTTTATAAGGGGGTTAGTTAATCTAATCTAATGCTTGCTTTGTTGCAAAGGTATATAAATGAATTCAATGAGGTTGAGCTTTGCAGCTTAGGAATGGGTATAATATTTTCTAATCCTTTTACTTTTCTTCTTGTAATCAAATAAGATCATCAATCTTGTTATTAAATCTTGATCAAGTTTTTCTTCGAGTATTATTAGCTATATTTAGTTTGTCATATGTATGAATATATGTATGTATACCTGGGACCAGGGGAGGGGCATGCATACCTGGAGCTAACTTGAATCTCCATGACTATGAAGTGTTGTTGGAGGTAGTTTGTGGATAAGCCTCGCCTGAGGATGCACTCAGGGCATGGTACTTTTGTTTTGTGATTTAGATCACCACTCCATTCAACCTTTTGTCTTTAATGCTGGAAACATCAGCCATAAACTTGTCTGGTTTATTATTAATTGTGCAACCATTTATTTCGTCATACTCATTTGTTGGTATGTTTTTTCTTTACCTGAGGCACTGAACTACTTGCACAAGATGAATCATTTTATCTGTTGCTGATCAAACATGAGTTAATTCACTTTCCTTCTTTTGTCTTTTGATTATTTCATACTGTTCTAACAGTCAAGAACTTGTGTAGTTGAGTAACTGTGAAGAAAAGTCCATGACAGTTTTTTTCTTTTTGTTTTTAATTTAATCCATTTGGTGATTCCTGACTGTTATGTCTTGTTCGCTGCATGTTTAAAGTAGCATAGTTGAAGTTGGTTTCAACCTCTTCGCTATGATATTACCCCTCTAACCATCTCATTATTAACAAAAGGTTTTAGCGTCATTACCCCCGAACTTGTAGTAGCTGTTTAGCTGGAATCATTTGCACAAACATTTCTATTCTGATGCAGAAACATTTTCATAATTTTTCGCAATGATTGTCATTGAATTACTGTTCCGCAACTTGTTTACGGAACTGTCTCGTAGTGTTGGATTTATTTGTAAACTAGTAGATTTGCTTTGATGCAATGTTTGAGGATGATCTTTATGCTTTATTTTGCCTCTTCTGCAGGTCAAAAGTGCTATTGCAGCTGTCAACTGCAGTGGTGCAGTTTTGGGATCACTGCCCATAAAGTTGGTTTGTGAGGCTTCTTTGTTTGCAACTCCCAAAATGGGCTTAAAGTAAATGGTGACTACATCCTACTATACTACTGATTTCATAAATTGTTGCCACTTGAGAGTCAGCACTTAGACCAGAAAAGGTTAATCAACATTAGAAGAGAGGCCTTTTGGTGTTTCAATTATCAAATGTAAAAGCAGAGCTTTCTTGCATCAGGTTGAATGCGATGCTGTTTTAGCAGACATCGATTAATTTGATGTAACTCGGTATGCCACCTTAGGGTGGAAAATAGCTCATGATTTCACCAAATTTTCTCTAGGTTGCATGGCATTGCTTCTGGAATAATTTTTTTGTCAGCATTCTCTGAATATTTGCTTAAACATGGAAAATAATTTTCTCAATATATGTAAAAAAATGTAAAATATAAATTTAATAGATATAAAATAAACTCAATTAAACAATGAAAAATAATAAATTTAATAGATATAAAATAACCTTCTCACTCTTCAATGCATGGACTAGCTCTTGCTTGAACTTATTCATTTAATTAAAATCAAAATTTATTCATTTGGTTATTGAATGATTAAGCTAAAACTCTCTCTCGAGCGTAGGAAGGTGCAAATCCAAACCCGTTGGGGTTGAGGCTACACCTACACGATGTGAACGACGCTAAATGTCTGGACCAATTGGACCCTTTTAGGCTTGCACAAATATTAAATTAAGTTTAATTGCATCTTTAATTCAGACGTTAATTTGTGTTTTAAGTCAAATTTCTAAAAATTCTTTAATTTTGAATATTTTTTTAAAAAAACCTTATATAATCTGCAAGAGAATATACACACTGAATTTCTCTCTAATTTTTCTATTAAAATTTCGAAACTTTTTCTTGCATATTTTTGAACTAGTTTTCGGTGATAGAAGGTTAGGCTACAATTCGTTGATCACTGTAACTGTGTTACTATCGTGCTCATCTCGTTGTTGTATCGTGAGAGGCAATCGACTAACGTTTCTTCAGTATCAAAGGAGCGATCGAATCTGTCTTAAGGAAACTGTGAAAACAAGCCTCAACTATCAGTTGGATTTCTACCAACTTACGAGCACACAATTAAGATCTTGTTTTATTTTCCAATTTTTTTTCAAATATATATATATATTGTTCTGGTTCAATCATGTGATTTAAATCAATATTTTACATTATTGTTTATTTCGCTAATATTTTGCAACACTTTTTAAGTAAAATGAAAAAAATTATAATTTATGTACCACTTTTGAAAAAAAAAAGCATCTTTAAAAACCAATTTAGAAATTAGAGTATAATTCAAAGGTCAATTATCAATACTATTTATTAAGTCTTTTATTATCTTGGTGCCAACCAATCAATTGGATCCCAATTAGGAAAAACTTGATGATATATGAAGATTTGGATCGAATTGCAGAATTTATTTCTTCCATAGCAATCAAATAAACAAGTGTATTCACTACAGGAAAACAGTTTTTTAGGGTTTATTTCGCTAATAAACATATTAATTTTTAATTTTTATAATTTATATCTTTCCCAAAAAAAAAATTAAAATTATTACAAGTTTAAAGGAAAAGAGAAAAAAAAAGAACATATAGGCATGGGCTAAGAGCTTGTGCAAAGCCCTTAGACCTAGTTTTCCATCAAAGCTTCTCCAATGGGCTCCAATACTTTATCACATTTTATATTCTTATTACAAAAATAAAATAAATATAATAAAGTTTAATTAAATATTATGTTTAATTTTTTTAAAAAATTATTAATGATATTTTATTAAATTAAAATAATGTTTAATAAACAGAATTAAATTATAAAATTTACTAAAGATATGAGGTAAATTTCAAATAATTCTATTACTAATATATTATAATTTTTTAATTTAAATTTATTTTTTATAACATTCGAAATTTTAACAAACAAACACACGCAATAATTTATCCCTTTTTGAGATGAAGCATTACTAAAAATCTATGTTATATTTGGTCTATATGGCTATATGTAATCTTTAAACAAAATCCCTATCCCTAGTTACTGCTGGGCAATCCGTGCATGGAACATGTGCACGTGTGGGTATATAAACAGGCCATGATATATACACGTGCTTTTTTCTTTTTTTCATTCGTGATGGTGTGCTCGGCTAGCTTTTCCTTTTCAAAACCTTTCCTGGATCAACTTAATTCAAATGATCCAGCAAAGGTCCAAAGTTTGAGCTTGACGATGATGACAGGTTAGGGATGCTAATGGAATAGGGCAAGACCGAACCCACATATAATGTTAATGATATAATCTAAGAATGGCTGAAAATCCAAAGTATAACCAAAAGCAGGTGATAGAAATCTCAAGTGTTTGATATATTAGGTCCAGGAAGGTCCTACACATAAGTATAAATATATTGGAAAGAGGATATTGTTCATCTTTGGGGTCTCGGATTCGAGTGCCTGTGTGTGCATTGTCAAAGGATAAGACAGTATGAGTAGATACTACCATAAGTAATCACACCACTATAAATTTAATTTAATTTTAAGATATATAAAATTTAAATAAATTAGCGGCGCTTATGGGAAAGCGCCGCTAATTCACACCTTTAGCGACGCTTATTAGAAAAGCGCCGCTAATGACCTGACCTTTAGCGGCGCTTTATATATAAGCGCCGCTAATGACCCGAACTTTAGCGGCACTTGAGGAAAAGCGCCGCTAATGACCCGACCTTTTAGCGGCGCTTGAGTGAAAGCGCCGCTAAATGATCCTACCTTTAGCGGTGCTTGAGGGAAAGCGCCACTAATGACCCGACCTTTTCGTGGCGCTTCAGGGAAAGCGCCGCTAATGATCATACCTTTAGCGGCGCTTGAGTTAAAGCGTCGGTAATTACCTGGCCTTTAGCGGCGCTTTCCCTCAAGCGCCGCTAATTACCCTACCTTTAGCGGCGCATTAGAGAAAGCGCCGCTAATGACTTGAACTTTAGCGGCGCTTGTGATAAAGCGCCGCTAATGACCCCACCTTTAGCGGCGCTTGTGGGTAAAGCGCCGCTAATGACCCTACCTTTAGCGGCGTTTTTGTTAAGCGCCGCTAATGCTTTACCTTTTGCGGCGCATTAAGAAAAGCGCCGCTAATGTTTTACCTTTTGCGGTGCTTTGTTTCCAAACGCCGCGAAAAGTGCCGCTAATGACCTGTTTTGCTGTGGTGATTGAACACTACAATTCATCACAACATATATAACACAAGAGGTTGTTTAGAAACAAATCATGAAAGCATGATAAACAGTATCTAACAAGCACATGGACTTTGAACATCACAAATTTCAGTTTTGCCTCCAATATGGATTTCACGGTTCACAAGTTGTAAGAAAGAGATCATCCGAAGGGGAATCCCAAGGATTTTTGGCCACAAAGAAACTCTTCACACACTTCTTTCATTGTTGGTCGAGACTTCAGTTGCGGATTAAAGCAAGCGAGTGCCAGAGTAACAACGCGAACAAGATTTTGTGCAACTAATTGGCTTGTCGGAAGTGGTAAACGGTTGTCTAACACATCAATTAGCTTCATATTTATCAAAGAAGTTGGTGATGACAACCATGATAACACTTCTTCAGGATGCTTTCCTATTAACGTTTCTAGTGCTATCACTCCAAAACTATAGACATTACATTTTTCGATGACAACCATCGTATAGGCAAGTTCTACATACGAAAAACCAAATTAAAAGAAAATCAATTATATGTTCAATCAATTTTATAAATTCAGAAGAAAATGACATCAAACGAAGTAAAGAAAATCACCTGGAGCTACATAACCACATGTGCCCACAATAATGGTCTGATTGGATGAGTCAAGATCCAGCATTTTAGCAGTTCCAAAGTCAGCTACAAAGGCCTCAAAGCTCGAGTTTAAAAGAACATTGTTACTTGATATATCTCGATGAACTATTGGAGGGCTGCAATCATAGTTCAAGTAAGACAAAGCATGCGCTATGCCTTTGATGATCTCCACTCTTTTTGTCCAATCCATTTCCACTGCTTCCACTTCATCTCTTGGGTTGCAGAACAAACTCCCTTTTTTCATGTATTCATAGATCAAAAACATGGACCGTCGGTGTAGACAAAACCCATGAAGCTTCACGATGTTTCGATGTCGTATTTCTGATAGAAACTTGATCTCACTCCTGAAGCTCTTGTCAAAAACTGGATTTTCAGCTTCTAAACGATGAAGTTTCTTCAAGGCAACTACTTTACCACAAGGTAGTTGTGCTCTGTAAACACTTCCATAACCACCAACTCCGATACAGTATTGGAAATCGAAATCCTCTGTTGCTGCAACAATATCCTCGTATGCTATCTTTCCATCATATTTCCATATGGAACACAAATCTCCATTTTTTATCGGTTGTACACCGACACGGTTATTCTTGAGCTTGAACTGTGAAAGTAGAAAACATCCCAAAATGAAGAATGTGAAGAAGATGGCAATGGGGAAGAATATTTTGATATCGTAAGGAATTGTACTGCTGTTGGCTTTGTTAGTTACTGGAAAAGGACACATATAGGGTGATAAACCACTATTGCCTTCAAATGGATCGGTAGAAATCTTGTTACAATTATTTCCAGCATCGATAATGCGAAGCTTAGTGGCAGACAAGATAGGGACACTACTTGAGAGTTGGTTGAAGCTGAGGTTTAGATATGATAGATCAAAAAGCTTGCCAATTTCTTTTGGAATAGGACCTTTTAATAGATTTGAACAAAGGTCTAAGGACCACATCTTTGACAAACAACCAATACAAGAAGGGATTGAACCACTCAATTTGTTTTGGGAGAGACTTAATGAAGTTAAATTTGCTAAATTACAAATTTCTTGGGGAATAGAACTGTTTAATAGATTAGAACCAAGGCTTAAGTACTGCATCTTTGAAAAACTACCAATACAAGAAGGAATTGAACCACTCAATCTATTTTGGGAGAGTGAAAATGGACTCCAGTTTCATCAAATGACACAAAGCTAGAGAATATGACCACTAAAACTATTATTAGTGAGGGATAAAAGGTTGAGGTTCTCCAAATTTTCAATATTTTGAGGGATTGAACCCTGAAGTTGGTTATAATCAAGGTACAAAGTTTCCAAATTAGTTAATTGGCAAAGAGTAATGGGTATTGAACCGACAAGTCTATTTTTGTAGAGATCCAAATAAGTCAAATTTCTCAAATATCCAATTTCTATTGGGATAGTTCTATTGATTTGGTTTCCCCAAAGGATTAGAGATTGAAGACTAGTTAATTGAACCAAAGCAGAAGGGATTGGACCAACAATTCCACAATGACTTAAGTTTAAAGTCACAAGGTTCACTAGATTCCCAAATTGTGGAGGAATGGAACCATTAATATTATCATTATAGGAATTGTCAAGGTACTCTAATTGGGTCAGCTTTCCTAGAGAATGAGGTAACTCACTAGATAAACCACAATTGGACAAGTCAAGGTACTTCAATGCTGATAGATCACCAACCTGATGTGGGATTTTTCCACCAAGTGGACGATGATTAAGATCAAGAAGGACAAGATTTGGAAATGAAGAGAAATTCAATTCCCCAAATCTATCTCCAACCTCAATATTGAACTCAGAAGATAAGTTAATTTGGATGATGCTTCCAACAGTGTTGCATGATATACTTGGCCACCGGCAACGTTCTGAAGTATTAGAGTTAATGACTAATGTATGATTAGCAAAGTTTAGATAACAGAATGAGAGCTAAGTAACAGAATAGGAGTTGTTAGGCAGGTTGTTAGCAGCGGTTTAGCTGAGCTGTGTAGCTATAAATACATGTATGGTTAACATTCAATGGGTGTGATTTTTCAGATAGTAAACTCTTATACAAAGTTTAGAAATATATTCTTTGTGTACGTACATACTATTTGTGTAGATCTTTACATGGTATCAGTCGCCAACGATCCTAGGCATCTTTGTTGATTTTTTATTCTCATTTCCTTATTGTGCGATGGTTGGTTCTGCCGAGTCCACCACTGGCCCTGTTCCTCCTCTCGTTTCACCAGATGTGCAACCGTCTGTAGATCCGCCACTTCCACCACCACATGAAGAGATTTCTTTGAGTGCTGATCTTGCCAAATCTAGGTTGGTTCAAAGCTTCCCTCGACATGAAACAAATAAGCTTGATGGAAGAAATTATGTGCAGTGGCAATAGCATGTTCAGTTGATTATTGATGGCTATGAACTAACTGGTTTTTTGGATGGATCATTGTCGTCTCCACCGAGGTTTGTTCCAAACTCTGATAGTGTATTGGTTGCTAATTCTGAGTTTTCTTTGTACCAACAGCAAGACAAATTGTTAGCTGCGTGGTTGTTATCCACGATTAGTCGATCGCTCCTCTCCTGCTTTATTGGAGTTAAAACTACAAATGATGTCTAGAGCATAGCGAACAGGCTCTTTGCAGTAGTTACTGGAATAAAGGTTTTCAGGATTAAACATGATCTTCATACGATAAAAAAAGGTAATCTCTCAGGTAAGGAATATGTTTCTAAGATTAAGAATACGCGTGCTTTAATAGAGGCATCTGGTCATAAGGTTTTAGAATCGGAAGTGGTCGAGGTTGCTTTAGCTGGTCTCTCGACAGACTTTGATGCCATTTTGACGCTTGCATCTTGGTCGTCTGAACCATTATCTTTAGGTAAGCTTGTTGATATTTTGTTAGAATATGAAAATAGACAACAGAAGAGTGTGCTTGAGAATAACTTGTAGGCAAATCTGGTTGGTGCGTCATCTGATCTAGAGGTGGTTAGAAGTCCGAATGTACGTCATGGTCGTGCTTCGACTGTTGGAGGTGGACGTGGTGCAAGGGGCAGATCTCAATGTCAGATTTATGGACGATTAGAACATCTTGCCCAGCGCTGTTATTATCGCTTAGATCGACAGTATGGTGATGCTCCAACGCTGTCGATGGTGTCGCGTGGGCAGTTTACTCGTGAGTCAACAACGTCTGGTCTCAACTGGGGCGGACAATCTGGTTATCCTTCGCGTGAAGGATTTTCTTTTCGTTGTAATGTGCCTGGTCGTGGTGGTTTTGTTGGTCGTGGGATGAGTTATGGAGGGTGTGGCTCATTTGAATGGGCGCCTGAGTGGTCTGCTAATAATGGAGGTTTTGAGTCAAATTTAAGGCAAAATGTTACCGCAAATAAAGGTGTTTCTCCAAGCGTGCAGATAGCAGATGGGTTTTTCCATGAGATGCCACGTTGGCAACAAGGTGGCACAAGCTATGATGGGCTCTTTGGTGGAGTAATTGTAGATTGGAGTGATGCTGATAATTATGTTGGATCACTTGGGCCCACTATCAACAATGTGCAAGTAGAGACAAATGGAAAATGGCGTGAGCAACAGATTCTTTTTACACCAAATAGATTGCATTCTGGACGACAGTTTTACACAAAGCCCAAAGCACGTGTTTTACCTTCTGGATCTGATGTAGCATTTTATTCTGGATATTTGGCTGACTCATCTAATTATGAATTTGGGATAGATTTGTCCACTGATAGTGAAGCCCAAGTTGCTATTACTGGGTTTTATGGTGGTTCGGGTTTTGAGGCTAATATAACTATAGCCGGATTTGACTTTGATATGGAATTTGGTTTCACTGCTACTGATGAGCCGTATGTTCCCACACCAATGGTGCATCAAGTTGGTGTTGATTGGTATCTTGATTCTGGGGCAACACATCATGTCTACAATGATGCTTCAGTGTTGAATGTTTCCACTCCATATACAGGTAATGCCCCTCTTTTGATGGGTGATGGCACTAGCTGTACTATTACATCAGTGGGTAGCTCTAAAATAGGGACGTCTGCTAGAGTGTTACATTTAACTAATGTCTTGCATGTTCTTCGTATACGTAAAAATTTATTCTGTGTCACAATTTGATCGGAATAACAATGTTTACTTTGAGTTTCATCCTTTCTACTGTTTAATCAAGGACATCCAGACTCAAGAGGTTTTGATGCAGGGCCACACACATAATGGCTTGTATAGATTCTCACCGGTTTTACAGAATAAGGTTGCTCTTGATCCTATGACGAATGCTGCAAGTCTGAGCTGAGATTCAGAGACTACTGGCGCTCTTGAGTTGTGGCATCGATGATTGGGTCATCCATCCATTCCTATAGTACGTTCAGTTTTAAAGTCATGTAATGTAGTTGTAAATAAGAACTCCCTTAACTATGTTTGTGTGGCGTGTCAGAAAGGGAAGGCACATAAGTTGCCATTTTCTAATTCTACTACTGTATACAATTTTTTGTTTAAGTTGGTTGTTTCGGATCTTTGGGATCCTACGGAAGTAGGGTGTAATGGGTCTTAGTACTACGTATCTTTCGTTGATATGTTCTCTCACTTTACTTGGATATATCTCATTCAACGTAAATAACAAGCAGTAGAATGTTTTGTTCAATTTCAATGGTTGGTTCAAACACAATTTAATTCTCGCATTAAGCAATTCCAGAGTGATTGGGGTGGTGAATATCGGTCTTTCAAAACAATTCTTGTGCAAAGTGGTATTGTGCATCAAGTGACATGTCCACACACCTCAGAGCAAAATGCAAACATCGTCATATTGTGGAGGTAGGCCTCACACTTCTTGCTCAAGCAAATTTGCCTATGAAATTTTAGGGTTTTACGTTTATGTGTGCTGTGCATATGATTAATAGGTTGCCTACATATGTTTTACGAAATCGATCTCCTTTTTTCTGTTTTGTTTGAGAAGATGCCTAAGTATGATTATTTTCGAGTATTTGGATGTTGTTGCTTTCCTTATCTGTGACCTTTTAATAAGCACAAGTTAGAGTTTCGATCTCAGCCTTGCACTTTTCTTGGTTATAGTATGCAACATAAAGGTTATCAGTGTTTGACACCAGATGGGAAAATTATTATTTCTCGTCATGTAGTTTTTGATGAGAAGAGGTTTTTGTTTGCTGAGTCTTCCCATATGCGTTCTACTAATGAAGCTGTAGTTACTTCAGTTCCTGTGGTACAGCGTCAATTTTTTGCTAGAGTAAACCTATTTGTTTCTTCAATTCGACAGCTGGCTACGTTTGGTAATGCTGTCAGAACTTCTGCTATGGTTCCAGAATTGTCTGGTTCTTGACTTCAAACTACTGTTGGGGCAATTGATCATAGTAATGATACTCCTGGTATTACATCTGCGGTCCTTCGATCTGGTGGTTCAATGTCTCCTCTATTAGATAATAGTCTCACTCAGTCATCCACTCCAGAGGTTGCGGTTCTTGACTCTGACTCGCTTTCTCCAATTAGTAATTTACATTTAATGAACACAAAAGCTAAAGCAGGGGTGTTCAAGCCCAAGATTCTTGCGGTTGAGGCTGATGATCGAGAACCTCTCACGATTGAGGAGGCTTTCACTAGTACTGAGTGGCGTGCAGTAGCACAAGCTGAGTATGATGCGTTAATTCGTAATCGGACCTGGGAACTTGTTCCGTTATCACCTGGTCATAGGGTAATAGGGTGTAAGTGGCTGTTCAAAACTAAGAAGAATCCTGATGGATTTGTGGCTCGACGGAAAGGGCGTCTTGTAGTTAAAGGTTGCTCATAGGTACCTGAGGGTGATTTTCGTGAGATGTTTAGTCCGGCTGTAAAATCGGCTACTATTCGAACAATTTTATCAATTGTTGTGTCCAAAGGGTGGTCTCTCAAGCAGGTTGATATTAACAATGTCTTCCTTAATGGTGATCTTTCTGAGGAGGTCTATATGCACCAACCTCCTAGCTATGTGCAATGTGGTTCAGATGGGCAACCACTTGTGTGTTGACTAACAAAAGCATTATATGGTCTTCGTTAGGCACCACGTGCTTGGTTTGATAACTCAGGTCTTTTCTTATCTCTGTGGGTTTTGCCCGAGCTCGATTTGATACTTCTTTGTTTGTCCGACAATGTGGTTCTAGTTGCATTTATGTATTGGTTTATGTGGATTATATTATCATAACTGGAGATTGTTCGTCTACTATTGCTGGTTTTGTTAATCAGTTACATGCTGAGTTTTCGCTCAAAGATATGAGTGATCTTCATTATTTTTTGGGTATTGAAGTCACACGGATGTTTGATGGGGCTCTTCACTTATGTCAATGCAAGTATATTCTCGATCTACTTGATCGATGTGGTTTGTTGGGTGCCAAGAGTGTTCATACTCCGATGGTTAGCTCCACTTATTTGATGAAGTCAGTAGGTACTCCTCTTGCTAATCCAAGTGTTTTTCGAAGTGTTGTAGGTACTTTGCAATATGTTGTTCTTACACAGCTTGATATTGCGTATGCAGTAAATCGAATTTGTCAGTTTATGCATGCACCTATGGGTGAGCATTGAGTTGCTCTCAAACAGATTTTGCGCTACTTGTGTAGTACTGTCGATTATGGATTGGTTATCACTCCGTCTTCAAGGTTGTCACTAGTTTGTTATGCTGGTGCAAATTGGGAATTAGATTTTGATGATAGGCGATTTACTTTAGGGTATTACGTATATTTTGGAGATAATCTAGTTTCATGGTGTTTCAAGAAGCAGTCAGTTGTGTCTCGGTCTACTGCTGAAGCTAAATTTTGGGGCTTGGTTGCTGCCACTGCTGATGTCACTTGGCTTATGTCACTGTTAGCTGAGCTTGATGTTCATTCGGTTGATACTCCGACTATTTGGTGTGACAACTCAAGTGCTGTTGCTGTTGCTGCTAATCCAGTACAGCATTCCAAGTTTAAACACGTTGAACTCGACTTATTCTTTGTTTGTGAGAAAGTTAGTGCTGGGACATTAGTCGTTGGTGAAGTTCCAACTTGTGATCAGGTTGCTGATATTTGTCAGCTTCGTTGTTTTGTAAGTTACGTCAGTTTTTAAAGGTCTTGAAGGTAGGAGAAGCTAGGTGAGTATTAGACTTAATGACTAATGTATGATTAGCAAAGTTTAGATAACAGAATGAGAGCTAAGTAACAGAATAGGAGTTGTTAGGCAGGTTGTTAGCAGCGGTTTAGCTGAGCTGTATAGCTATAAATACATGTATGGTCAACATTCAATGGGTGTGATTTTTCAGATAGTAAACTCTTATACAAAGTTTAGAAATATATTCTTTGTGTACATACATACTATTTGTGTAGATCTTTACATGAAGCATTGTTTCTATAGTTACTCCACCACCCACTTTCTACCATAGCTATGGCTTCGAATGCCAATGACGATGGATCTGTCGTTGTCACAGTTCTAGCAATGGAAATTAGAAAGATGGTAGCTTGCAGTATCCCTAAAATAATGGAAAAGGTTGAGGATGAGGCCATGTTGTATTAGCTGAGCTTAATTATCTGCTAAAGGTTCAGTTGAATCATGTCATAGTTTGTGGTAATGAATTTACACATGTTCATTGGAGGACTAAAGGTCACGTTTTTGTCCTCCTTTCTTTTCTTTTTCTTTTTTTTTTTAAGATGAAAATTCATGGAAGCAACCAGGGCACATTAACTACTGTTCTTCCCATAGAAAGAAAACTCAATAGTGGATCAAACTGGAGAATTTGTTTGTTATAACATATATAGTATGGCATCCCAGTAGAATAGGTTGGAAAACGGGTAGAAAAACATTCATCATTGACCACGTTTTGTTTTGTAAATAATTCTCAAGTGCATTATTGTTGTTAAGAAAAAAAAGGAAAGTTGAAAGGTCTCTGACTTCTTTCCTATTGTATCATTCATTTTCATAACTCCTAATTATTACTCCGACCAAGAATTATTGAGCATTTAAAATGAAAGTACAGCAATAGGTCCACAAATATATTTGAATATATATGTATATCAAGTAGGAGTGACCATTCGATGAAGTCGAATAAAAAAATTTTGAGTTGATAAATTTTATTTTAGTAACCAAACTCAATTTAAATTCTTTTCAAATCGAATCCAAGAATTTCGAGTTAAGTTGAGTCGAGTTAACGAATCATATTCTTTATACTTAATGTTGAGTTTACATGGACTGATTATTTAACTAGTAGATGAAGTACAATATTATTTAACTACATAAATAAAACTGATGGATAAACATTTATCAAAACGACATAATTTTATCTTTTCTTATTCAGATTTTCGATTAACAAGAATTGTGTAATTCATATTTGAATAGATCCGAATAACTAGAATAATTCAAACTATTTAATTTAAAATTTGAATTTTTTATCAAATCGAATTTTACTCGTACCTAATTTCAAGTATGTTGCAACAAATGAGAAAGTATTCAATACTTGGACCAACTTTTGCCTGAATTTCTTCATTTAATTAAAGGTCCCCTATATTTGATTAAATTTTCAAGCTCGAATTCAATTTTTTTTAGAAACATTGGGAATATATTGTATGTAAACATATAACATTGTATGCATTGAGTTCTAATCGTGTCAATCGTATTATTGTTAAGGTTTTAACTTCTTTTGTAATACATCAAAAAGAAATTGTATGTAATCACTACTTATCACCATTGAAGTGTGGATTTTTTTTTGCTATTTTTCATGTCCACTTTCCGGTACATATTCGGGGGTGCGTGGCTGTCTTTTCCAACAATATCATTTTTAAGGCTCAAACCAAAATCCTTCCTTTAGAAATATAATATGCTTTACTATTGCACCCAACCATTTGTTGGTTGAAGTGTTCGATTTTCCACAAAAGATTTTGAAACCAAAAACTTTGGCTCAATTGTGATGAAATGGTTTATAATATTGTCTTCTTTCACGTGTGAAATTTAATTTATTGAGGATATATATTAGTTCTAAATCATACATGGACGTGATATTATAAAATTATAATATGTTGAATTAATTTAATTTTTTTAAATAAAATTAATTAAAATCATTTCCATTATGTTATATTAATATAAAAACTATACTTGTATGTATAGTCTAATAATAAAAATTAAATTTAATCAAATAAATTTAAATGTTATTATTTAGGTCAAGATTAAAATTTTAAAAAAAAATCAGAAATTAAAATTGATCAAATTAAAATATAAAAATTAAAAATATAACTTTTACAGAGTATAGAGACAAATAGAAAATTTAAATCTTTTTAAAGAAGCAGAAAATTCATGGAAGCAATTTGAGGGCATTGATTATTGTTCTTATAATAGAAAGAAAACACAATAGTGGGTAAAGATGCTCATGGACTGAACCGAGTTCGAGTTGGGCCAATCTAAGGTATTTAAATTAAAATTTCAAGTTTGAATTCAGATCAATTTGAAAAATAGACTTATTTTTTGTTTAAATTCAACTCAACTTAAAAAATGTATTAAATCCGAATTCGATCCGGCCTACTCATATTTGATTTTTTTTAAGAAAGCTCAATCCAAGTATAACATAAGATATTCGGGCCGGTCTTAAATCAAAAAGATCTTACCCAAGTCTCGATCCATATAAAAATAAGGCTTAATTTTACATAAACCAATTTTTCGAGCATTGCATTTTTATTCAAATTCTCTCATTTTTCGAATAGACAAATTTAATAATATATCAAATTGGAGAATTTTTTTATTATAACATATATTTTATAGTAACCTAGTAAAGTAAACTTATTTTCACATATTACAATAGGTACTGTAGTGAAAGCAACAATTACTCTTCTTTTTTTTGGTTGGCCTCTAAAAGCTAAAAAAGTGGATTGGAAAACAAGTGGAAAGCCATTGATGATGGACTAGGTTTTGTTTTCTATATAATTTTTAATTGCATTATTGTTGTTTAAAAAAAATTGAAACGTCTTGAATTTAGTGATAGAGTTAAGATGTTAATTTTAGAGTGTATGTTAAAATTAAGTTTACTATATAACAATCGATTTAAATATATAAATAATGGATTTGAAGTAAATAGTATTTCAACATAAAAATCGATTTAAACATATAAAAAACCAATTCAAAAGAAGCAGTGTTTTAACATGACAATCGATATAAACATTTAAATAAACGATTCAAAAGAATCAATATTTCAACATGACAGTCGATTTAAACATAAAAACAATCGATTCAAAAAAAGCAATATTTCAACATAACAATCAATTCATGATCATCCAAAATCAACCAAATTTGATCATCCAAAAACAAGTATTTATACAAAAGAAGAAATTGCAAAAATCTTAAACCCTAAGAGAATTTATTTATATTTTTGAGAGGACAATAATATATTTATAAAAATTAAACTGTAAAAATTTTAAATTTTAGGAACTATGATCCTTCGAGTCTCTATTAGGTTCCGTCATTGTGTGAATTCTTTTGCACCGTAAAACTATACACATGTTTCATTTTCATAACTCCTAATTATTATTCCGACCAAGAAATATTGAATATTTCCACAAATATCATGGGAACGAATTTGGCTTTTTTTTATTCTTTGCGGCCATAGAAAATCTCAGTCTTCAATGTTGCAAGAAATATTGAGCATTTCCACAAATTTTTTCAATGTTGCTTGAATTTAAACATTTAATTAAAGTCAATATTTCAAATGATATTGACTTTGTTATCCGTGAAAGAAAACGTAAATTTGAATATTGAAATATATTTATTTTTTTATTTAAAAGTTTCGAAGAAGCTACCATTAATTCCAAGTATATTGAAAAAAGAAGTTAAATTCTTATTGAGAAACATTGAGAACATATCATATGTAAAAATGGAACACCGTTTACGTAAAAGACTCGTTACTATTAAAGTATAAAAGATTCGGAACGAGAAAACTTTGGCTCAATTATGATGAACTTGTTCATAACATAGTCAATGACGGTTCCAAGGAAACAATATATGTTTGAATTTTAAAGACGATTTTATTAGGAGTAATAATCATATATTTTGAATATAAATCGTAAAACAAACATGAAAAATACTAATAATATTCATTTTCTATAAATTATTATAAAATTAATTATATATATAAAAAATATATCATTTTTATTTGATTAATAAATTATATTAATTTTTAGAATTATAAAATAAATCTTTCATTATCAATTTTTTGCATGTTACATGTCAATTATTATTATTTTATTCATAATATTTTTTATTTTTATATTTAAATTAGACTTAACTCATGATTTGATTTTCAAAGTATTTATTTTCTCACTTTGGTACCTAATTCTTTTTACCTAATTTAATACCTAAAGTTTTATTTTGTTATAGATTTAGGTCCAATTTTCAAACGCAATTAAACAAAATATAACTGCCCAATAAAAAAAATACAATGTGGCATTTTTAAATTAAAAAAATATATTTAAAAATTATAAAAATAAATATATAATAAAATATATAAAAAAAATATTAACTTCAAGAAATAATTAAATGTTTTTAACCTAAAAATTAAAAAAAAAAAAAAAACTAGATAATTCATGTTCTTCGCAGTGTTCTTATAGAATTCCTCTTTTTCTACTTGTTTTTCATTTGCAGATTAAAAATAAAAATGAAAAATTTCACAAATTTTTCCCAAATTCTCATTAACAAAAACTCGATATGAACAAGACAAAAACCCAGAAAACAACCCAAAATGTCATGATGTGAATTTCCTATGAACCTTTAATAGCATGCAAAGACAAAGGGTTCCTAGGAAGGTTCACTCTCAACAAGGGGATCCTCCATATCAGAGTATGAAGTCTAAGTCAGATGATTGACTCAAGTATCAGTTAGTAGCTAACTATACATATTCTGTTTTCAGTAGTTAGTGAGTTGTAACAGATTTCAACAGAATACTGATACTCTGTTATTAGTAAGGTGTTTGTATAAATAGCTAAAGGCAGAGAAGAAGAACGTTAAGATTTCAATCAATAAAATTCAGATTTACAAATATCAAAATATTCTCCTAAAATTCTTTGAGTGTGTGAAGCGTGTGTAGTGTGGGATAGATTCTTTCATGGTATCAATTGCTTTTACCTGGGCGTGTGAGATCCAAATCTGATGCATCTTTGTTTATGCGTAATACGACTAATGCTAGTTTATTTGTGTTAGTTTATGTTGATGATATTATTATTACAAGAAATGCTCCTCAGGAGATTGTTGAGTTTGTTGCTCAATTACACAAGGAATTTTCCTTAAAAGATATGGGTGATCTTCATTATTTTTTAGAGATTGAAGTTGTGCGCCTGCCTGATGGGTCACTTCATCTTTGTCAACGTAAGTATGTGTTAGATTTGCTTGATCGTTGTTGTTTGACTAATGCAAAAACAGTTAGTATACCTATGGTTAGTTCAGCATATTTGTCTAAGTCTGTGGGGTCTCCTGTTGAGGATCCTAATGAATACCGAAGCATTGCTGGTGCGCTACAGTACGTAGTTCTTACTCGTCTGGATATCGAGTATGCGATTAATAGAATTTGTCAATTTATGCATTCACTCACTGATGAACATGTTGTTGCTCTCAAAAGGATTTTACGTTATTTGAGTAGTACACCAGACTATGGTTTAGTTCTTAAGCCATCTGCTCGGTTGTCTTTAGTTGGCTATGCAAATGCCAATTGGGGATTGGACTTTGATGATATGCGATCCACTACTGGGTATTATGCTTATTTTGGAGGAAACCCAGTGTCCTGGTGTTTTAAGAAACAACAGGTTGTTTCACGTTCCACAGTTGAGGCGGAGTATATAGGACTTGCAACGGCAATAGCAAATGTTATGTGGATGGTTTCTCTTTTGAGTGAACTTGGGATTCAATCTGTTGACATACATGTTATTTGGTGTGATAATTCGAGTGCAGTTGCTGTGGCAGCTAACCTGGTGTTGCATTCAAAGTTTAAGCATGTCGAACTTGATTTGTTTTTTGTTCGTGTTATCCATTACGCAATTTAGTCGATTTAGATGTTTATTGGGGGTGCTACAGGTAGAATAGATGGGTGAATATCAGAGTTCCAAAGCTCGCTCATCTAAATGTAACATCACCATTCGAACCTTGTCATTGTCAGGTATTCCCTCAGCAACAAAGTATTGCTTGAGTTTTAACCACCAGCCCCTGAAGTCGGATCCATCAAAGCGAGGGCAGTCTAGCTTGTAAAACCTATGGAACCCCCCAGAATGAGATCGAGGAACATCTATGGACTCCTTGGCAGGAAACCCAGGAAGTGGCCCTCCCAATATTCCTTTGCCATTAGCCTGGGCAGAGACATTACTTGAAGCGGTTGGGTTACCAAGGTACTGCTCAAACAAACTGTGAATAGCAGTCCTAATCTCCCCTATAAACTCTTCCTTGAATGCTTGCAACCTAACCTCAAGCTCCGCTTCCAGTTTAGTGTCCAGGTGAGCCAGCTTCCCTTTGATCTTCAGTATCTCCTGTTGGAGAACATTTACTTCCTTCTGTAGACGTGTGGTGAACCCGTCCCCTGCCATGAAGACCGTAATAGCTCTGATGGAGATAGGATGTGACAGTAGAAAAGAATAGAGTAGAGAGAAAATAGGAGAAGAAGAAATTGGTGTATTCAATTCCTGCCCTCCTGCTTCTTCGACAGCCAAATAAAAAAGAAAGGAAAACAAATGGCGAATTGTGTGTTAAATTTTGGATCAAAACAAGCATGAAAAGATGACAAAATGGCATGGTACGACCTTCGTCCTTTGCACGAACAGCGTGGCACTACCCACTCATTGCTCTGACAACTTTTGTTTGTCATAATCCCTTATTTAATCTCTAACTTAAGTTCAGAACCACAATCAATCCAAAGAATTATTTTTTTTGTCATCCCTTAAAAATTCCCACTCAAACAAAAATCATTCTTTTGAAAATCCTAAAACTAACCATGCAAAACACACTTTCAGGCAAGTTTATAAAAATTCAAAAACAAATTGAACTTTAAAAACAGTAAAAGAATCTATTACTCTAACAAACATCTAAAAGTTTAAAAAGAGTTCCCAAATAAGCTCATGATCTTTAAGGGTATATGAAAAATATATTCCACCTACTTAATCAAGCCAAAATTTCATGCAAATATATTTTTTTTGAAAATAAAAAGAAAATATGTCATGCAAATCTATTCACCTCACACTTGAACATTGTTATGAATGTTCCAAACAAAATAAATGATTAAGGAAACTTCTTGGCATAAGTGCTTAAAAAATTTATCGAAATCTCTCATTCTCACTTACTCATCATATCTTAAATAAGCTTTCTTTAATTAAACGGCCGAATTTCAGGGGCTACAGGGATCTCGGCTCCTCCTGAAAAGGAAAATTTTTCATTTGGACCTTTTAAGATTTTTAAAATTTTAAATTAATAAAAGTAAAACTTCATTTTATCCTGCTAAAAATGATAAAATTTTGATTTAATCCTTTAAAAATACATTTCTACTATGATAAAAATTACAATTTAATTCCTACCCCTCCTATTTTTTTGGCTTCGCCCTTGTTTAAGCAAGTTGGATACCTAAAAAGAAAAAAAAATATAATTTAAACTAAAATCTAACTAAAAATCAAAAGACAACAATTAATGTGTCTAAGCTTTCCAAGTATAAGGAACTAAAGAGGAAACTTCATGTTTTCGCTCTAATGTTGCCCTGAAGTTGTCGCTTATTTCGTCCGTCTCCTCCTTAGAAATGGTCTAATTCTCCTGCTCATCCCACATACCCATGATCAGCTTCGATAGATCCTCCTCTCCTACTTGTAAGAGGTTGTCTTCGTTGGATGCAAATGATATGACCGAATGATGCAGTCGAAACTAATTAAAAATATAACTAAGGTAAGTGCACCTATCAATTAATAGTATAGTTACGGTAAGCACAGATATCGTTCCCACGAAAACTAAAAGTACTAGTAATAACTGTCTTCCTATTATCTAACCAGTCGAATAAAGTTATTGTTCTAAACTAATTTAACTAAATTAGTAAAAAGTGTGTCAAAGATTAAAGCGAGAAATAATAAGTGTTTTTATACCAATAAGCAAACAATACTTAAGAAAGACTCCACCTAGATTTCATCTGTCATTATCATTCTGAATTAAGCAATTTATTCATTTACTATTTTGATATGTAGAAATCCCTAAATTATGTTAATACCTCTATTCAAGCATAAAAGCAACTGACTCTAAGTTGATTAATTGAAAATTCTTTCTAATTAAAACCCTTATTGTCGCATTAATTCGATTTATGGATTCCCCTATTAGATTTGACTCTAATCCGATAGATTTATGCCGTCCTATTTCTAGGATTGCATGCAACTCCACTCAATTATGCTAGATCTACTCTTAAATAGGGTCTATTCCTCCTCTAATTTAAACACATCAAATAAGAATTAATATCTCAAGAATATTAAATCAAGAATTAAGCACACATAATTGAGAACAAAATTTAAGTATTTATTACGTAAAACCAGAAATCAAATGATAGAATTCATCCTAAGGTTCATCTCCCCTAGGTATTTAGGAATTTAGTTCATGCTAATATAAATGGAAACATCTCAAAAATAATATAACCACAATATGAAGAAAAACTCATAATAAAATCAAAAGAATTTAGAAAGAGGTTTTCAATCTTTGTGGAGATCTGCTTCAAAGACGGCTTCTATGGTGTTTCTTCAGTTGTTTCTTCAATAATATCTGACGGCTAAGGTTTGGGGAATGGAGGATTTTGCAGAAAATTGAAAAGTGCCCTCATATCACTCTATCCCCTATTTATAATACATGGAAAAATTCTAGTTGGATCCAAATTAAATTCTAAAAAAAATAATTTGAATTAAATCTAAACAATAATTTTCTAATTGGATCCAAATTAAACTCTAAATTATAAAGCCTAAAAGATAAATATAAACAATATAATAATAATAATCCTAAATATTAATCCTAAAAAATAAAGTTTAAATTTAAATAAAGTTTTATGTCCAATAAATCTCTTCCTAACTCTTTCACATTCACACTTTTGCCCCAAATTTTCTTTTTTATCTTCGATTTAGTTCATGGTCATGTGTCCAGCTTGTGTGGCTCCTAAAATCTGCTCTTTTTATCCGGTTTTCGCTTATTTTTCGCTCCTTTTGCTCCTAAATGCTTTCCTAAGTATAGAAACATGAATTTAAAGGATTATGAACATAAAATTCATTATTTTAAATAAATTAATCATCCAAAAACACATTAAGACTGAGGTTAAAACATGTTACTTTTGGTACTTATCACCGAAAAAGGTTTCGATTTCCCTCTCTCATACATTCGTAGATGAAACATCTACCTACGCTTTACTGCTTTCTCATGGTGCTACTGATTGCAAAGTTTGGAAAAATTTCCTCTTCAACATCTCCCCATGGGACTCCATCTTGTCGGCACAGTTTAGTTATCAAGCAAGGAAACACTAATTCCTTTACGTTTCTGTGGCTGTGAGCTTTATCATCGAGTGATTATTGTACCTACACCCACAATATTGTGAGTCCAAATTAAATATAACAATATGGCCATCTCACGAGTTTTTCTCCAAGAAGTCAAAATCTTGGATCTAGCAAAGTGAAAGAAAATTTGAATATTAAGAATTAAGAATTTTGAGTTATAGTAAAATATCATTCACTCTTTCTAATTTTCCAAGTACCCCATCCCCATGTTAGAAAATCAATAATAGACTTCAAGTCGTGCTAAGCTAATCACCTATCCGAATATTCATCAACAGAGAGTTCAGGAATAATGTAAAAATCATTAAAATTGTTTGAATTGAAATGTACAAGTACCCATCGGACCAAATTTATATCAATACCAGATTCCCAATTTGTATAAAATTCTTGAACAACTCTCAAGGCACTGAGCCTCAGTTGTTGACATAAACCTTCCGATTCAGCTTGTCAATGGCTTTAAACAACTCTCAAGGCATTCCTTGTTCTAGTAAAAGCTCTGTTCAGATCACCACATTCAAATTCCAATCTCCCAATACATGACCGCCGAATCATATATCTAAATATGGGCTATTAGCTCGGGGTCTCTTCTTAGAAGATAAATGAGTTTGAACAATGTTCCTCGACATCGTCGACAAATAAGTCTAGCAAATAAAGTGATTCAATGAAAGAAATAAAGTAGAGAAGAGTTTAGAATCATCTCACCCACTTTCAACTTACAACTTTTATAAATTTATAGAGTTAAGACTACGGCAAATATTAAATAAAAGGTTAAACTATCAAAATAATCACTTTTTTTTTCTCAAATTACATTAGATTTTAATTACTTACGTTATCGTGTTATAACATTTTAATCACTAAGCGTTAATTGTCGTTAACATTGTAATGGTAAAGCTGACCTAGTACATTAAATCACCATTTCAAATGAAAATTTTAGGTTAAATTATACAATTGGTCCCTACATTTTTTTTCATTTTGAGCAATTTAATTTTTTTCTTTTTATGTTCTTTGAACTTTTCTTTTTTCTTTCTTTATTTTCCATTATTTTCTTGATAAGTGCTAAAAGTAACATGTTTTTGCTTCATTCTTAATGCATTTTTAGATGATTATTTGATGTAAAATAATGAATTTTATGCACCTAATCTTTTAAATTAATATTTCTATACTTATGAGAGCATTTGAGAGCAAAAGTAACGAAAAACAAGCAAAAACAAAAATTTGAGCAAGGTACATGGGCCACACGAGCTGGGCACACGACCGTGTGTGCCACACAGGCGTGTGCCACATGTGGATGTCGTGATTCGCATTCAAAACACATGAAAAACAATTATTTCCGTTTCCAAACTTTTACAGAATCATGTAGATTATTCCTTTCCTTTTCTTTTATTTTCTAACGAATAAAATTAAGCAAACGATAAAATTAATCTAAACTTTTTTGGATTTTCTCAAGCAAGCTTGATTGGAAGCCGAGCATGGATGAACCGAAGAGAGAAAGAGAGCATGGAACCAAACTGGTTTGGATAAAGTTGAGGGTAAGTTTCGTATGGTGATCATTTTAGTCATTGAGAATGTAAAGCTCGTTTGAGGAATCCGTGAAACAACGTAATTTAGAGAGGGTGAGAATGTTGCAGGTAAGATAGATACGATGGCCATTAAGAGATCCAAATTGGTTCGTTAAAGCAATGATGGACAATGAGGGTTTGTAATTGTGGGGTGAGAATATGTGAAACAAGTTTAATTTTGGCTTTAGCTTTTGCCTTTTTTTTTTCATAAACATAAAAAAGTTTTAAAAAATAGAAAACATCGAAAACCTATGTTAAAAGAGATGAATAAGGGAGAAAAATAGAGGAAGAAGCAAAAGAGAAAAAAAAAAGAAAAGTTTAAAGAACATAAAAGAAAAAAATTCTCAAAACAAAAAAATATGAAGACCAATTGTATAATTTAACCTATTTTTTTTGAAATGATGATTAATGTGCCATGTCAACTTACTGTTACACTGCTAACGACAATTAACAGCTCAGTAACTAAAATGTTACAACATGTTAACATAAGTGACTAAAACGTAACATTTCAAACATAAGTGATTAAAATGTAACCTGGGGTAAAAAAAGTGACTATTTTGATAGTTTATCCTAAATAAAATCATTAAAGTACCAAAATACCATATTTTATTGAGTTTGGACGACTGGAAACTAGTGTTTTCGCAAAAGATATTAGAAAACATCAAATGGTAGGGGGTACAATAAGTGGCGGCATGCCCATGTCTTTACCAAGGTGCTATGGCATGCTATCCTACATGTTGTGGCGCGCCTTGCTTCTCCTTAGAGTGTTGTGACACCCTTTTGAGGTGTTATGGAACGCTAACTTTTTTTTTGGAAATTTTTGGCTCCAAATCAACCTCTAACCTCTATATTACATCTTTTAAGGAATGGCTTACATGCAACTTGTTTTGGTGGCATTTTGCAGCAGTAATCAGCAAGAGCTCTAGTTGAAGAACCTAGCACATTTTGTATTTTGTTGTCTTATTTACTTTTGAACTAAGTTGATGATGTAATGGTTTAGTTTTAGTGTTGATTTTAAGTTTTTAAATTAGCTAGTTTAGGTTCACAAGCTATGTTAAAGTGAGCCATACTTTCTACTGTTGCTTAGTTGAGTTTATGTGGCTGATTTGATCTTGCATCATGCTCAATGGTTACTAAACTTATGTATACTTTACAAAGAAATGAATATTAGATTACACTTTTACAAGCTTTTGTTCTTTTCTCTCTTTTTCTCTTCATTTTTTCACTCTCAAAACCTTGTTTCTTCTGCAAGTCTCTAAAGCTTTATGCTCAAGACATTGTAGTGCTTACTGAAACTGTCCATAACTCTACCAATTGGTATCTAGAGCTTGCTTCTTAGAGGATCTTTCTTCCTTGTCAATCTCGAAAACTCCATGTCTTCATCTAGTTACTCTCCAACACCACCACTACCACCACCACAACCACGGTTCAATAGTGTGAACTACCACATTTGGGTAGTAAAAATGGAGACCTACCTACAGGGATTTGACTTGTGGGAGGTTATCAATGCTGATGTTGAACCACCACCCTTGAAAGGTAACCTTATAGTAGCTCAGATTAGGCAGCTCTCTGATGATAAGGTCAAGAGATGCAAGGTAATGTCTTGCATTAAAAACAGTGTGTCACACTTGATTTTCACAAGGATCATAGCCTGTAAGACTCCAAAAAAGGCTTGGGACAAGCTGAAAGAAGAGTTTCAAGGCATTGAAAAAAATAAAGCAACAGCAGCTGATCAACTTAAGGAGGGATTTTGAAAACTTGAAGATGAAGGAGAGATCGAGACAATCAAGGAATACTCAAACAGGATTATGGCCATTGTCAACAACATAAGACTTCTTGGGGATGAGTCCAGTGAAAGCAGGATAGTGGAGAAAGTTATAGCTTTTTTACCTGAGAGATATGAGGCCAATATATCTTCTCTAGAAGACTAAGGGACTTGTCAAAGATTACCTTGACAGAGATGATCAATGCCTTATATGCATAAGAATAGAAAAGAGGTAGCAAACAAGAGGAGCATCATGAAAGAGCATTTCAGGCTAAAGGCAAAACATCTTCAAGCTCTTCCAACAACAAAGGGAAAAAGCCATGGACTGACAATAAAGAAAAGTTCAAAAGAGATGGTGCCAAGAAGAAATTTCCTTCATGCTCTCTACTCATTTGGAGACTTATTGCTAGTACAAACCTGATGTGCAATGAAAGAGTTGCAAGAAGATGGGACATGCTAAGAAAGTTTGCAAGAATAAGGGTCAAAAAAGCAACAACAACCACAACAGCCTAACACTCAAGCTCAAATGGTTGATGACACTGATTCTCAGGAAGAGCAAGTGTTTGCAGTATCTTGCTTAGAAATGAGGAGAAAAATGACTAAAGGTTGGGTGCTAGACAGTGGCTGTACAAACCACATGACACTTGATTCTGCTATCTTCAAGAGGTTAGACAGAAGCTTCAATACAAGAGTCAAAGTGGGAAATGGACAGTACATAAAGGCAGGAGGAAGAGGAGATGTGTTTATGGACACTCCATCAGGTACCAAACTTGTTTCTAATGTACTTTTGGTGCCTGAAATTGATAGAAATATGCTTAGTATTGCTCAGTTAGTAGAGAAAGGGTATTATATGGTTTTCAAGAACAAAAGGTGCTTAATTAGTGATCTAAGTGGATTCAAGCTTATGTCAGTAGCTATGTCTGATAGAAGCTTTGTTGTTGATTGGAATGAAGAATCAAATAGAGCCTATAAACTGTTTTAGATGAATCAAAGTTGTGGCATAAAAGGATGGGCCATGTCAACTATAAATCCTTAGCTCAGTTATCTAAGCAAGACTTGGTTCAAAATTTTGCAAAAACAGTTGAGCATCAAGATGTTTGTGATGTGTGTCAGATGGGAAAGCAAGCAAGGCTCCCTTTCCCTTTCCAGCTAACAAGGCTTGGAGAGCCTTTAAAAAACTGCAGTTGGTCCATAGTGATGTCTATAGTCCTATGAAGACTGAATCCTTGAATGGCAGCAAATACTTTATTCTTTTCATTGATGATCTTTCCAAGTTTTGTTGGGTTTTTTTTTCAAACAGAAGTCAGAGGTTGCTTCAGTTTTTTGGAAGTTAAGACAGCAGCTGAGAATTATTCAGGTTGTAAGTTGAAGACTTTGAGGTCAGACAATGGGACAGAGTACACTTCCGATCAGTTTCAATTCTTTTATGATGATCCAGGGGTTGCACACCAGTTCACTAACATCTATACACCTCAACAAATTGGTGTTAGTGGAAATGGCCAGATGTCTGATGTTTGAAAGAAGTTTACCAAGGAACTTCTGAGCTGAAGCAGTCAACACTGCTGTGTACATTTAAAAATAGGCTACCAAAAAAAGCCTTGCTAAAAAAGACACCATTTTGAGGTTTGATTTGGACAGAAACCATCAGTAGCTCATCTGAAGATTTTTTGTTGCATTTGTTATGCACATGTCCTAGCAGTCAAGAAGGACAAGCTTGACAAAAGAGCTCAACCTGGTATCTTTGTGGGTTATAGTAGTGACAAGAAAGGCTATAGAATACTCATTCCTTTAACACTTATGGTGTATGTGACTAGGGATATTGTATTTGATGAAAAATCATCATGGAACTAGGATAAGTGTGAGCTTGAAGATGTATATGAAGACTTTGTACCAGATCAAAATGAAACTGTCCAGGTTGATCAGGAGATGGATTTTGACGATGAACCAGTCAGGGGAACAAGGTTACTCAATGAAGTGTATGAAAGAATTGATCTGACTGATGTTGAGTCAATCAGTTTTGAAGAAGTTGATGCACAACAAGGTTGGAAGGAGGCCATGGTTGCTGAAATGTCAATGATTAACAAGAATTAAACTTGGGAATTAGTTGCAAGACCTATCCACAAGAAAGTCATTGGGGTAAAATGGGTGTTTAGAGCCAAGCACAATGCTGATTGAAGCTTGAACAAGCTGAAGCAAGACTGGTTGTGAAGGGTTTTAGTCAGAGGTATGGTGTTGATTATTTTGAAACATTTGCACCTGTGGCAAGGCTTGATACAATCAAATTCTTGCTTGTATTGGCAACTCAAAAGGAATTGGAAAATACATCAACTTGATGTTAAATCTGCCTCTCTCAATGGATTCCTCAATGAAGAGATTTATGTTAGACAACCAGAAGGGTTTAAAGTGGTTGGTGAAGAAACTAAAGTCTACAAGCTAAAAAAGGCCTTGTATGGCTTGAAACAACCCTCAAAGTTTGTTTTGACAGAATTGACTCCTATCTGCCTAGTTTAGATTTTGAAATGAGCCTTAGTGAACCAACATTGTATGTGAAGAAAGCTAGAGAGGAGACACTTCTAATTGTTTCTTTGTATGTGGATGATCTCCTAGTGACCGGTAGAAATGAAGAGATGCTAACTTACTTTAAGAAAAAGAAGGAGAGCATGTTTGAAATGTCAGATTTAGGTGAAATGTCCCACTTTCTTGGTATGGAAATATCTCAAACTCAACATGGTATTTTCATAAGCCAAAAGGCATTTGCCTTAAAAATCCTAAGCAAATTTTGCATGGAAAGTTGTAAAGCTGCAAGCACACCAGTTTCCATTGGTGAAAAACTTTCCAGCCAAAGTGACTATGAAAAGATGGATGAGTCTGGTTATAGAAGTTTAGTGGGATGTTTGCTTTATCTAACAGCTTCAAGATCGAATATAATGTTTTCAGTCAGTCTTTTGTCAAAATTCATGCATTGCTGCAATGTAACACATTTTCAAGCTACAAAAAGGGTTCTAAGGTACATTAAAGGGACTCTTAGCTTTGAGGTTAGATTTGCTAAAACTAGGAATATACAGCTTGTTGGCTTTACAAACAATGATTGGGCAAGTTCTATTAATAACATGAAGAGCACCTTAGGGTACTTGTTCACTCTAGGGTCTGTAGTCTTTTGCAGGAGTTCAAAGAAGCAATCCATTGTGGCATAATCTACAGCTGAAGCTGAATATGTTGCAGTTGCTGTAGCTGTCAGTCAAGCAATTTGGCTAAGGAAACTTATGGTTGATTTAAACTTGCACCAAGGAGAAGCAACAGAGATCAATTGTGACAACCAATCAGCAGTTGCAATTAGAAAGAATCCAATGTTTCATGGTAAAATGAAGCACTTCAAGATCAAATTTCACTTTGTGTGGGAAGCAGAGCAATCCCATGAAATGAAACTGATTCATTGCAGTTCTGATAATTAGTTAGCTGATATTTTAACAAAGCCCTTTGGTACAGCAAGATTTATCTGTTTAAGAGCCAAATTAGGAGTTTGCAGCATGGAAGCCAAGGAGTGTTAAGGAATGGCTTACATGCAACTTGTTTTGGTGGCATTTTGCAGCAGCAATCAGCAAGAGCTCTAGTTGAAGAAACTAGCAGATTTTGTATTTTGTTGTCTTAGTTACTTTTGAACTAAGTTGCTGATGTAATGCTTTAATTTTAGTGTTAATGTTAAGTGTTTAAATTAGCTAGTTTAGGTTCACAAGCTATGTTAAAGTAATCCATACTTTCTACTATTGATTAGGTGAGTTTATGTGGTTGATTTGATCTTGCACCATGCTCAATGGTTACTAAACTTATGTATACTTTACTTTACAAAGAAATGAATAACAGATTACACTGTTACAAACTTTTGTTCTTATCTTTTCTCTCTTTTTCTCTGTATTTTGTTCACTCTCAAAACCTTGTTTCTTCTGCAAGTCTCTGAAGCTTTATGCTCAAGACATTGCAGTGCTTACTGAAACTGTCCGTAACTTCATCGGCATCAAGGTTTGCTCCTATACTTGATTTTTTAATTAATAATTATAAAGTAAATATTATAATTATTTTTTATTATGAATTTAGTAATATCTCGTCGGATTGCAAATTAATGTAGGTTCTATAAATGGAGCGAACTGCAAGAAATTGGCTGGAGAAGTAGATTTGGATGGTTTTTATGGTTGGTGGAGCTTCTTTGAAGGTTAGTAACTCTCTTTCTTTGCTTGTGCCACTAGCGATTCATTTCGTTGATGCATTTTCTTCAGATTGTGCACAACTATGCTTAAGCTATACATTTTGTTTATTCTCTCGATTAGCCTGAGCTCATCGATATCATTTAGTTTAAGTTTAACATCCACAAGGAGCTGATAATGCATAGTTGAAACTCAAGGAGCTTTATTATCGGAAATTTTGATAAATTTTTATTGCAAGAGAAGAGACTAAGCTAGTTTGTTTATTTGCAGGGAAAATCTGAAGAGGGGTTGTGACAGGAGTTGAAATTGAAGGTTCGAGAGTTGTTGAAGAAGAAGAAGAAGAAGAAGAAGAAGGAAGAGGAGGAGGAGGAGGAGGTAAAGAATGAAGAAGAGCAAAAGGAGATGTGGATAATTGGGTTACCTTTCTTTCGATTGATGGTACCCTTGGATTTTGTATCCCTGTTTGGAGGTCTTTTTAATTAATGAATTTATCGACTTAGCAAAACAACAAAAAAACATATCTAGAACATGTAAAATAAATACATTCAAGAGATAAAATAACATTGAGTAAAACAAGTATGAATTCTTGGGCAGCCACAAGACTCCACCAGTGTAACAAATACAAAAGCAAAAGGCTATCAATCAAGAGAAATTGTTTCAGGAGTGTTGGAAACTAGGAAGATGAATTTAATGGAAAAGTCGCACTGTCGGTTGTAATTGTCCTAGACATTGAACAACTAGGATTGGTCTCCCATGAATGGATCATGTCATCTATTTCAGATTCTTCATCACCACAGTCTTCAATAACATTTCCACCTGAAACTTTAATCAACTCCAGCTCCATTGCTACTTGTTTCATGGTGGGCCTTTTCTTTCCATTAAGATTCAAGCATCTTTTTGCTAGCAGAGCCACAACCATAATTTCCTGTTCCGAACCATCCTTTACTACCATTGGATCGAGAATGTTAAATAAGGAATTCTCCTGCATTGAATGCAAAAAATAAGATACCAAGCTTCTCACTGGCTCTGATTGTTCCGCGGAGACGGGTTTTTGTCCTGTTAAAAGCTCAATAAGAACAACCCCAAAGCTATAAACATCACTCTTCTCTGTAAATTGATTTGTTCGAAAATATTCGGGATCCATGTATCCAAAAGTTCCTTGCACCCGAGTGGTTAGATGTGTTTGTTCAAGTGCAACTGATCTTGAAGTTCCAAAATCTGATACTTTTGCCCTATATTTATCATCCAAAAGTATGTTACTAGATTTGATGTCTCGATGATAAATAGGAGCAGAAGCAGCTGAATGCAAATAGAACAAGGCATTAGCAATTTCAATCGCAATTCGTAAACGCATTTCCCATGTTAATGGTAATTCTTCATTTTGGTTACGAATGAGATCGTATAATGTACCATTTGGGATGAACTCATACACCAACAGAGGAACTTCAGCCTCTAAACAACACCCTAAAAGCTTAACCACGTTCCTGTGATTAATTTGAGATAAAATTATCACCTCGTTAATGAACTGTTCAACCTTTCTTTCATCAAATTTCTTTCCTTCCATCATTTTGGACTTCTTAATAGCCACAATGCTTCCATCCATTAGCATCCCTTTATAAACAGTTCCTTGACCTCCTTGACCCAGGATTCGGTTCTCATTATAATGATCCGTCGCCTTTTCCATCTCTTTTGAAGGAAACAACTTAATTTTTTCGACATTACCTTCATTTCTAGACAGATGTTGTTGCAGTAACAAACCTCCATTCCTTTTGAAGTATTTCTGCTTCAGCATGAGTTTTTGTTTTCTTTTGAGGACTTTGTACAGACTCCATGTTGCGAGTAGTAGAAATAGTGTCCCAACACTAGTGCTGCAACCTATATAGATATAAGAAACATTGTTAAAACGTAAATTTGAAAATTAAAATACATGCTGAAAACCCATGAAATGTTTCAATAAAGTTTTATTCATATTTGACAGCCCTTCATTTTAAATGAATAGTGAGAGAGCCTTATTGCACTTCCATTGTTTTGATATTGAACTTTACAAATTTAATGATAAATGATTGTTATTGTATTATGCATTCAAAAGTAAATATATCACTGCTTGAATTTACAGAATCAAATAATCATAATGATTCTACTTTAAAAATAAAAAGTGTAAGTCAACACGTACCTATAATAATGCTTGTCAAGTTATGAGTGTTTTGATTTTGTTTCTTGCGCTCGCAACGAAATCCTGTACTATTGTATTCATAATGAGGGGGGCATGAATCTGACAAGCAATTCTTGCTAGGGGTATTTAAACAAAGCATGCGGCAATATTGATAATCCTCACAGTTCCCACCTGTCATTTATGAATTGAACAAAAAAGGTTAGAATCATATTATTTGGTTAAAGTATTTGAGAAGTCTTTATTCTATACGGATCGGATTAAATTAATCTTCTATTATTAAACGGATTACATAATAGTATTTGTTCATATTTTTTTAATTTTTTTTGACAACGCACACACACTTTGCACACACAGGTGCTCGAACCCAAGATCCCTAGAATGAATAACATTTACTATATAAAAAATGTCTTGAATTTCTTTTTTCAGATTCCATTCTATTTCAAACAAAATATTTCATTTACAGAATCATAAAAACTTTAAAAATAATTAACTCTATTAAACAGCAAATGTTAATTATATTCCTATTTAGTTTTTTTATTCTTTTTTAATAGTATATAGATTAAATTAATTTATTTAATAAAAAAAAAATTAATTTAATCAAATTCCTATAATAAAAGCACTGTTAAATACATTCACCCATATAATTCAATAGATATTAATTAATGAATGAATGCTAAAATAGAAGTTATTTTTGTATCTAGTTTCATTTTCCTGTTGCTCGTTCTAATTATTCTAGCAATATGTACGCAGAACCATTATTTGAAAAAAAAAATTAAAACATGAAAATAAAAGTCGATTGAACTATAAAATTCCGTTGATCGTGGGCTGGGTTGGGTTGAGTTTGGGTCGGGCTTCAACAAAATTTTAGGTCCAATCGTTATGCTCGGGTTCGACCCAGCCCAAAAATAGGTCAAAATTTTGTCCAAGCCCGACTCGAATTATAGAAGTCAAACTCGAGCTCAATCCGACCTGACCTGGCCCGACTCGACCCGGCACATATTAAATTTTTTAGATTATTTTATTATATAAAAAAAATTTAAAAAATATATAATATATCAAATACACTTAAAAATATTAAAACAAACATTAGAAAATAAACAAATTTAAAATACATTAAATTTTTTATATTAAGATAGTTGCAAATAAAGTAGTAAAAAAATTAACAATAAAACATAAGTTCTTCAATATTCAAATAATATTAAAAAAGACAGCGAAACAATAATAAAAACGTATATAAAATAATATCCAAACAACAAAAATAACAACCAAAGCAGAATAAAAAATAACAGCAAAACAACAACAAAAACAATAAAAATAGTAATAAAAATAACAACAAAAACAACACAAAAATAGTAAAAAACAGCAACCAAACAGTAAAAAAAATACCAAAACAATAATATAATTTTTTTATTAAAAATGGATAATTTATTCGGGTCAAGCTCAGGCCAAACCCGAGTCAAAAGCTCTTAACCGAGGCCCGATCCATTTAGAAAACGGGTCTCATTTTTTGTCCAAGCCCATTTTTTGGGCATATATTTTTGTCCAAATCCTCTTATTTTTTGAGTGGATCTTCGAGTCCCGACCCATGATCAAGTCTAACTTGAATAGAAGTAAGTATTGTATTAAAATCGAAAAAAAAATGGTAGATCTATTTAAGAGGGATGGATAATTTATATATATATATATATAATTAAATGTATAAACATCCTTAAATTTTTTTTTTTTTTCAATCATTGAATTCGCCACATCAAACTTAATAGCTATATACATTTAGAGCTCTAAGGATGTTTAAGAGTTTTGTAGTAAGAAAAATATGTTATCTTCAAAAGTTTTTTTTATAGATTCAGGTGTAAAATTAAATATATTAATATAAAATTAAAATTGTTTTACTCCCTTTTGTATTTTTTTATACGGTTAATATTTTGACAATCTAACAGTTAAATTTAATATTTTATTCATATAGATAATTCATGTCAAATTTGATGTAAATTAAAAATTTTAACTTTTTGTTTAATGTAAAAAATATTCCACCGTTGAATATATATTAATATATTCAATATTGTAGATTAATATGAGAAATATCATATTGGTTCGAAAATTTACATGCATGACAAATATAAATATATTCATAAATTCAACATTTAAATTGTTAAAATATTATTAGTATAGAAAGATAAAAAAAATGTAAAATAACTTTGGTTTTATACTAATGTAAGTGAATTACACCTCATATTTTTTTATACACTTATTATTATTAGTAGTATATATATACCTTAAACCCTAATATATATATACTTTATTAAATATGTTTTTGTATGTCAAATCTTCAACTTATTAGTATATTTTAGTCATCATATACCTGAACTAATAAGAATTAGATTATGACACTAACGATGTGAAACAAAAAATATTATGTATAAATTTATTTATAAAAAATATTTATATTAAAAAATAAGACTTGATTGAAATGGTAAAATTAAGTATTAGATTTTACATAAAATATAAAATAAAAAAAATACTCTCATAATAATATTTATTTTTTTATAAAAATTAAAAATTTTCATAATTTTTCAATTGAATCGAAATTGAGTTGATGGGTGAAACCAACTCAAATAACCCTTTAAAAAATAATACTAATTTAAGGTACACTCATAATGTGATTGAAAAAAAATTATGTAATAGATATATTTATTATAAATTTATATAAGAATTAAATAAATTATTGGTTGAAATAATAAATATTAAAATTTAAAATTTATTATGTGAAGGTTTAAATCTTACCATTCAACATTTATTTTGAATTTTATATAAAAATTAAAAAGAATGAGTATATCCTTAAAATAATATAACTTAATTTATATATTAAAACTATTTTAATAATTTTTCAATTGAGCTAAACCTATAAGTAAAATAATATAGATATGAAAAAAGTTACCGAAAAGAACATTGATTCGTACCTTCGCATAACGTCGAATAAACACGAATATCCCTATCGCACACACATAGATGATTAGAGCTCAACCACGACCAGCAGTATTCACCGTCGGCTGTACAAGAAGAGTTCAAGCTATCGTTCAACTGGCACACTCCAGATATTGGTGTGCCCCATTGTAGTCGCGTTGGGACATGTGTCCTATTAGTTATATTAAAATCTTTTAACTCGGAGGTCAGATCAAAGTCATAAGAAATCATGGAAGCAAATCCACATGATGTTTTCCTCCTATAATCACTAGAATCAACCCTACTACTCATGTTTACGTAGAATGAACTGAGACCCTGAGGAATATTAACAAGACAACCATCAACGGAGGAAGTGTCGCTATCAATCCCACAACTTGGTTGCAAACATCCGCCTATAAGATGAACTTTTTCGTTGTCGAAAGCAGTAACCAAATTACCGCAACCTAAAGACCAGAAGGTGTTGTCAGAATCTGAGTAGTAAAAGCGGGTGCCAGTTAAGTTGAGACTCATCCCATTGTGAAGGTTTTTTTGACAGTTGAAGTAAGTTATTGGATGGTTGACCATGACGGTGCCGTACAAAAAATCAAAGTCTAGTATTTGCAGATTCATGCCATTTATGTTTAAGAAAGGCAGTTTTTGCCCATCGGTGATTTTGTCGCAAATTACTTTAAACCAGTGTTTGGGATGATGGTCCTCCATTGTAAAGGGATAGTGAAAAGTAACATTCCCACAGGACTCTACCTTGTAGGTTTTGAAGTTGATAGGTCCTAGTCCTGGTCTTCCACATCCTGCGGGTTTAGCCAAAAAGGAGTAAATCGCAAAATCTACTAAATATATATATAACCAACATGAAACGAACAGTGTCCTTGATCCCTCTGATTAAGTGAACAAATTAGTAAACTACACCTTTCTGCCTCTCCCAAAAGAATTAATAATTTAACATCAACACTTTAACCCTTGAATAAATATAAAAATTACATTTCAACTCCTCTAAAAAAAATAATTTAATTTAATCTCATTTAACTATTAATTCAAGGTTTTGGAATACAAAACTTTTAGGTATAAATTTTTGAAAAACGAATGATCCCAAAAACTTTCTTTTAGCAAAATCTATATATTAACTGACTTAAAATAAGAAAAATGACAGGCAAGCAATTGAAGTGACTGACCTCCGTCACCGCAATAGGTGAAATTCCAGTTGAGCACGGCCGGAACATGCGTGTTTCCAATATTGATGCCAGTGGGTAATGGGTAAGCACTACGGAAAGAGTACCTGCTATAGATGAAAGCAGATGCGCATCTGTGGTTGTCAGGATATATGGCTGTCATGTTTACAGTATAGGAAGTGAGATTTCCAGTAATTTCCGTAAAGCAGCCAGATTCAGAAGCACCATCGTCACACCTTGGTTGAACGCAGCCTCCAAGTGAACCAGCTTCGTTACTTAAAATAGTAACCAAATTTCCGCAACCTACTGACCCGAAATAATTCCTCGTACTTGAGAAGAAAAAGGGAGTGCCAGAGAGATTGACACGCACATAAACCTCGTTTATACGATTACAATTAATGTGAGTAACTGGATTCTTGATGAGAATGGCGCTTGAATATAAGGCTTTTCCAAGTACCTCCAGATCGCAGCCATTTACGTTTATGAAAGGCTTTTTCCCATCGAGGGTTTGGTTGCAAGTTACTCTAAACCAAGAATGAGTGTAGCAGCTGCTATGGATTCCAAAAGGGGATGGAATTGTAATATTTCCACATACTTCTTTACCACAGGTAGGTTCTTGAAATTCTGCTGCTTGTAATAGTGGGCATAACAGGAACAGGAAGAGGAAGAAGAGTAGGAGCGGGATGAAGTAAAGCGCTAACTGAAAACCCATTTCCAATTGTTATTTTGTTGGAGGGAAATGAATGGTAATATTATCTTCAATGAGTGATAGCAAAGATGATTGTTGTTTGAGAAGAAATTTCCAAGAATGTCTACTCTTGAAAAGTCTACTCTTGAGCACAAAATATTCTCAATGGAAAAGCATATACACAAAATGATAGAAAAGGCGTTGGGCCACAATTAAATCAACATCTTTAAATTATTAAACCAAATTAAAGATGGAATCGCCATTGTCCTGATATCAACATCTTATTACTAAAGCAAATAACTTGAAGCCAACGCCAATTGTAATCATGTTAGTATATATGAGTAATAATTTTGTTAATTAATTACTACTTTAATCATCGATAATTTTTTAATAAATTTTAAATTAATAATTATATTTCCGGGTGTTCCGTCTTTATGAGTAATGATTTTCCAATGAAAATCTTGATTTAAGGGCCAATTGCAATTTTCGATTCATATTATATAAAAAAATTTCCCTTCTAAAAAATAACAACACCGAAACTTAATCCAATTTGATTGCTAAGAAAAATGACTTTACACTGAACTAATTAAATTAAGCCATTGAAATTAGCATAATTTCATAAATTTTCTTTGCAATTGTGTGGAAATAAAAACAACCAGTTGATTGGCTATGAGAAAGAAAAATAGCAGCCAACATGCATGCATTTGATTTGTTGAAAATTAAAAGCAAGGAGGTATCATTATCAAGAAATATGGACCATAAGAAACAACAAAAATGAAATATCAAGTCCTTTTATTATTTAGCATTTGCATTATTGATACAAGCAACATAGAAATTTCCATGAAAAGTAGTCTTGTCATCGACTGAAGCAAGGCCAACAATTGGCCCCTAGAACAATTGCGACACCTATTCTGAGTTTCTAGATATCCAAAGTCTACTACTACATAAACATTTTAGAAATACCTGCTCTCCAAAGTCTTCTGGTCTACCAAACATTAACTAATAGATGATAAGTGTTAAAAATAAAATGTTTTAATTCCGTTTTTAATGTATTTTTAGATGATTATTTAATGTAAAATGGTAAATTTTATGCTGCTAATTTTTTAAATTCATATTTCTATACTTAGTAGAGCATTTGAGAGTGAAAAGATCGAAAAACACATGAAAATTGAAAAATTGGAGCAGATTTTAGACGCCACATGGGATGAGCCATTCCACATGGGCGTGTGCGCTACATGGGGAAAAAATATAATTTTTAGGTTTTTAGGACATTCTAAGACCTATATATGTACCAAATATGAAAGAGGGGAGTGAGTCATCATAGAATAGTCAAGAAAACAATTCGAAAATCACAATTGAAGTCGACTCTGAAGCAGATTTCCATTAAGATTGAAAATCTTCTTTCGATTTCTCTAAAACTTATTATGAGTTTTTTTTTGTTTCTTATGGATTTATTGTGTTTTCGATGTTTTTATTTGCGATTATGAATTAATTTTCCAAATACCTAGGGGAGATGAACCTTGTGATAGAATTATGTCTTTTAATTTCTATTTTATGCAAAAAAATATTTAGATCTTGTTCTCAATTATGTATCCTTAATTTTTTGTTTAATATTTCTAGGCTATTAATCCATGTTTGATGTGCTTAAATCAGAGGAGGAATAGACTCTGTTTAAGAGTAGATCTAACATAATTGAGTGCAGTTGCATGCAATCCTATAGGAGCAGTGGAACTTACAATTATATTTTATGGCTAAATTTTTTGAGATGATCAAATCATATAATTTATCCTATAGGAGCAATGGTAACATGGCAATGTTCGAATTTCCACCTCACAAATCACAAACATCCAAACTTCACCGCCCACCTTAGTTTGATTTTATTCTACAATTTGATCCATTAACTCACCATTAAAAAAATAACTTACTAGTTTCTTCTAACCACTATAAAAACTCCATCCCATTCACTACAACTCTCACATTGCCAAACACTTCTACTTTTAGCTCTAAGCCAAGAAAGCAGGCCACTAAGATCAAAATGGGTTTAAAATAATCAGCTTCAATGGCCCTCCTTTTGATGAATAAATTGAAATTCTCTTCACTCTATGCTATTTGATAATATACAAATTTCTTTGATGAATAAATATTTAATTAAATAATTATATTTAATTAAATATTTAATTTAAAATATTTAATTATTTAATTATATTTAATTATTTAATTATATTTAATTAAATATTTAATTATAAAAAACAACCCAACTATAACCAAATTAAATATTTAATTATTTAATTAATAAAAACAGCCCAAATATTTAAGTAAAATGTTGTCACTAATATATATTTTTAAATTTAAATCAATTTACAACACTTAAGTAACCATAATTTATTGTCAACTTTAGACTTCAAGAACTACGAAATGGATAAGAGTTGGATGCAATTGTCAAGGGTAAGCAATGACTATCGAAATGGAGTGCAAGCTTTTCTAAATTTTGCATTTCAAAATGTAAGCCAAGAGAATATGATTCTTTGCCCGTGAAAGAATTGTGGCAACATCAATTAGCATATTCGTGAAGTTATCTACGAACATCTAGTTGTTGATGGCTTTATTCGGGGTATAAAAAATGGATTTTCCATGGAGAGTGTACACCTAGTAGAACCTCTTCAACAATTAATCCGGATTATCCTCATTATGCTCATTATCAGTATGCTAGAGAAGATGACATGGAAGGTATGTTGTGGGATGCATTTAATATGCACAATCATGGTTTGCAATCGTTTCCACCTGAATTTATTGCATTCGATGATTGTGATATTGGCAGAAATGCTTTTATCGAAACGAGAACAAGTACACCTGATGAAGAGCCAAATGGTGAAGCGGCAAAATTCTACAAGTTACTTAATGAAATGAATGAAGAACTTTATGAAGGATCAAAATTTTCAAAACTTTCATTCTGCATTCGTCTTTTTCACTTAAAATGTTTGGGAGGGTGGATCGAAAACTCATTTACGCAGTTGTTAGAGTTTTTGACAGATATGTTTCCGTTCGCAAAAATCCCTCATTCATGCAAAGATGTGAAGAAACTGATAAAGGATTTAGGCCTTGGGTACGAAAAAATTCATAGTTGCCCAAATGATTGCATGTTGTATGAGGGTGATCGGAGAAACCAACAATCTTGTCATGTTTGTGGTACATCTCATTGGATGAATAAGAATGCAGAAAATGTGAATGAGGATGAAGGTGAGGCACAGTCAAGAAAGAAGCCATTAAAGATTCTGTAATATTTTCCACTAATATCAAGGCTTCAAAGGCTTTTCATGTCGTCGAAGACGGCCGAGTCTATGAGGTGGCATCATGATGAACGAAACGATGATGGATTATTAAGGCATCCCGCAGATTCTTTAGCTTGGAAATCATTTGACAATAAATTTCCAAGCTTTGCAAATGATCCTCGGAATGTGAGGCTTGGGATAGCATCTAGTGGATTTAATCCATTTAAACTCATGAGTACTTCTTACAGTACTTGCCTGTAGTACTTGTTCCTTACAATTTACCTCCGTGGATTTGCATAAAACAATCTTCTTTTATCTTATCTATGATTATCCCTTGAGAGAAAGGTCTCAGGAATGATATTGACATTTAATATGCAGCCACTTATTGAAGAGTTGAAACAGTTATGGGCGGGTGTTGAAACATATCATGTCTCTAAAAAGGAGAACTTTTATTTACGTGCAGCTTTGTTGTGGACTATTAATGATTTCCCTGCTTATGCCAATTTATCTGGTTGGAGTACGAAAGGACGTTATGCTTGTCCTTGTTATGCAGTGCAAACATGTTCGAAGTGATTATATAATGGGAAGAAGTTCTCTTATATGGGGCATCATTGGTGGTTAGATGAAAATTATAGATTTAGATTTCAGAGGACTCAATTTGATGGTACTGAAAAGTTGAGATAAGCTCCTGAGCAGACCATTGGATTTGAAATCTTGTTCATGTTGAAAGATATAGATTTTAGTTATGGGAAGATGAATCAACCATCCAACATGCAAAGAAACAGAAGATAGAGGGAGACATATGTTGGCGATGTTGACCGGGAGAGTGATGATGAATTTGATGAAGAGGCTGATCCTACTGAGGCGGAGTTGTGGAAAAAAAGAAGTATTTTTTTTATTTGCCTTATTGGGAGCATCATATTTTGCAACACAATCTTGATGTCATGCATATTGAAAAGAATGTTTGCGAAAACATAATCGGGATAATTCTCAATGTCGATAGAAAATCGAAAGATAATCTTAAGAGTCGACTTGATCTAGTTGACATGGGAATTCGGCATGAACTTCATCCCCAATTACTTTCGAATGAAAAATGTCGGTTGCCGCCTTCTATCTTTACAATGTCGAAGAAAGAAAAAGAATTGTTCTCCACGGTGTTGAAGGATACAAAAGTCCCAGATGCGTATGCATCAATTATATCTCGATGTGTGAGTCTTAAAGATCAAAGACTATATTCCCTAAAATCACATGATTATCACATCTTGATGCAAGATTTACTGCCAGTTGCTTTGCAGTGTTGTATGTCAAAAAAGGTGATGTCTTGTATAATTGAACTATCCAATATAATGAAAGCTATTTGTGATAAAGTTTTGGTTGTTGAAGAACTTGAGAAAGTACAAGATCGAGTCGCCTTGACGTTATGCAACTTGGAGAAGATCTTTTCACTTTCGTTCTTCACTATTATGGTGCACTTGTTAATTCATCTCCCTTATGAAGCAAAACTCGATGGACCGATTTTCTATCGGTAGATGTATCCTATAGAGAGGTGCTAATTAATTTGCAAAGTTTTGATTCATTCATTAATATACCTTTAGTTACAACTTTTGATAATGTTGTATATCGTGTTTAGGTTCCTATGTAAATTGAAGTCTTATTGTCGTAATAAGCGTTATCCAAAAGGATCAATTGCTGAAGGTTACTTAGCAGAGGAGTGTATGACTTTCTGCTCTAGATATTTAGAAGATTTTGAAACAAGATTAAATAGAACAAGTAGAAATGCTGGCTCAATAATGATCATAGCTTAGCTGAAACTTATCTATTTTGAAGTTATGGACAACCAATCGGGAAACTTGAAATTGCACACTTAGATGATATATATTGGGTACAAGCACATCGATATGTTCTTTTTCACCACAACTCAATTGAACCATTAAGCAAGTAAGTTTTAGAATTTGATAAATATTCATCCTTTAAATTTGTTTATTTTTTCGCTAACATATTTATTCACTTTTTAACATAGTGAGTATAAACAACTCTTGAGATCTCGTTCACGCTCTCAAAGATTACAACATCGAGAGATTCATAGGTTATTCACAAAATATTTTCATGAATGGTTAGGGTAGACGATATGCAACTGAAGCTTTCAATGACAAGTAATAATATTTTAGTATAACATTTTAATTAATCAATTTAATTTCATTTCGATAGGTTTGGAGTGGAAAGGATGTTAGTGAAGAAGTTAAATGGCTTTCCCAAGGTCCGAATAGAGTAGTAAAAAGATATAATGCCTTCTTGATTAATGGATTCAGGTTTCATACAAAATCTCACGAAAGATTGAGGAGGACTCAAAATTGTGGAATAGTTGTTAATTATTCAATTACAAGTTATGCTAGTGCTAGGGACAGTAATCCTGTTGAGGGAAATCTAGAGTATTACGGACTTCTTACGGACATTATTGAGTTGGATTACTATGGCAAATGGAAGGTTGTTTTATTTCGATGTGATTGGGCTGATGTTAATACTGCTCCCAGAATTAAAAAAGATCAATTTGGTTTTACAATGGTGAACTTCTCTCAATTAATTCACACTGGAAAACAATTGATGGACGAGCCGTATGTATTTTCTTCTCATGTCAAACAAGTTTTTTACTTGAGAGGTCCAACTGATGAGGGTTGGTACGTTGTACTCCGTAACACCCCTAGAGATTTGTTTGACATAGGCAATGGGAGTAGAGATGACATGGACGAAAGATCAAAAACTTTTCCTTTTCCGGAACAAAACTTAAATGAAAATATCCCTAGTACTAGTACACAATTTCAATGGGTTCGCCAGGATGTGGATGAAGATATTTATGAATCATAATATAGTAAGATTTTACGTTTTGTTAAGAATATGTAATATTATAATTTAAATCTTGATCTTGTTAAATATTCCATTACTATTATTCTTGTAATTAGTTACTAATATTTCAACTATTTTATGTGTATTGCAGACAATATGCCTAGAAGAAAATTCCGAGATCTAAGTATTATCCAAAATCCTCCGAATTTGGAAGAAACAAATAGTGATCAACAGACTGCTATTAGATCTTTGAATGTTCCGGAAACTGAAGAGGTAATGTTAAGTTTAATTTTCATGCATGTTCACTTTTTATTTTTGTTTCAAATTCTAATATTATCATATACAACTGTTTTAGCTTAATATTTTGAGGGGCGTAGAACTCGAGGACGTACCCTATTAAAGGATTTATACAATCTAAATCCTGATGAGCGTGTCAAAGTATCAACAAATAGTCATGGTCAGCCTGTTGGATCAGAAGCTCGACTTTTGGGAGGATACTTGGGCATTGTAGCACGAAATAGCAGTTTGTTGCCGATCAACTACGAGTCATGGCATCATATGCCTGATAGTAACAAAAATCAAGCTCTCGATAATGTTAAGGTAATAAAGTGAATGTAATTTATAATACTTTGGTTTAATTTTAATTTATATTTACTTTCTAAACTTGTGTTATTTGTAGGAGAGATTTACTATAGAGGTCTCGGATGATTATGTAAAGAAATCATTAGGGAAGAAATGGAGAGACCATAAGAGTAATATAAAGAAATATTATTTTAAAAATAATATGAGCCTCGAAGATAAATTACGAAATATTCCACTAGGAATGCTGAGGTACCAATGGGAAGAACAAGTTAGATTTTGGAGCTCAAAGAAAGGAGAGGTATTATGTACTACTACTAAACTCTTATAATTGTTTCGGTTTATAGTATTTATTATATACGTAATAATAATTAATGTAGAATCGTGAGCGTGTTGGAACTACAAGTAGGCAAAAACAAAAATTCACGCACATAGCTGGATCGAGAAGTTTTGCTTGTGTAGTTGCTGATGAGGTATTTTGAATTTATTAATTGTGTCAAATATTAATTACTTTCTACTAATTAATATTTTTCCTACTATAATGTAGGAACATTCGTCAGGTCAAAAAGTTGGACGCATTCAGCTTTTCGACATTACACATAGAAAGAAAGATGGATCTCCTATGACTTCTGAAGCTGCAGAAATTATGTTATATTTACTTAATAAAATTTAAATAATTTAAAATATTTATCATGTTTAATTATAATGGTTTAGTTCGTCGTTTGTAATGCAAATAATGCCAAGTTATGTTGCATTTGTTTGATTATATATTTCGTTTCTAACTCCTTTATTGACTTATTAGGATAAATTAAAGGATAAGAAGGCGGAGTATGAAGCAATGGTTTCAAGTGATAGTTCGGTTAATCTAGAGAACATTGATAACCGAGTTATTACTGAAGTTTTAGGTCTTGAAAGGTATGGTCGGGTTAGATTTCAAGGATCTTTTGTTAGCCCATCCCGATATTTTGGATTCAGCTAGTAGAGATACATGCCTTTGAGGAGTCAGGATCAAGCTGAAGTTCAGAGATTAAGAGATCAAATGACTCAGATGCAAGCGAGCACAGTTGAGCAAATTGCTCAACTTAAAGAGGAGGCAGCAGAGGTTCAAAGAAAATATGATGAACTCCTGCAACAACTTAAAGCGGAGGCAGCAGTGAGAGTCGCGAAGGAAGCAGAGGCAACAAGAAGGTATGACGAACTGCAGCTACAACTTCAAAATATGATGAAAATGTTTCAACAGAATCAATCGCAAAATCCGTCATCTTAGACTTTTGTTTTTTCTTATTGTGAGAATAATATACATAATACTACTTTTAAATATATTTTTCATTTATTTATTAATTTAAATCATATGCATATTTCTTTCATTTATTATTCACATTTGAAGTTATCAGTTGGACTTGAATTATTGAATTTATAGGAGAAAATGTTGAAAATTCGGGTTTAATGTGAACTAAAATGAGCTGTTAAAAATATGTTAATTTTAGCGGCGTTTGTGTGGAAAGCGCCGCTAAAACCATGTTCTTTAGTGACGTTTGTGTGGAAAACGCCGCTAAAAACCATGTTCTTTAGCGGTGTTTGTGGGGAAAGCGTCGCTAAAGACTACGTACTTTAGTGGCGTTTGTGGGAAAAATACCGCTAAAGACCATGTTCTTTAGCAGTGTTTATAGATAAGCGTCAATAATTTCATTCAATTGCAACAACGTTTATAACACTAATGAAATTTTGTCAAAAAATCACTAATAATCTCTACAAGAACAAGTTTCATCTTCAAAGCAATAAAATCGAGCTAATAAGTCAATTATACAAGTATAACGATCAGAAGTATGGGTTAATCCTTGTATGTCCTTTATTGAGCGGATATATTATAGGCCTTTATCAACCAATAATCCAGAATTTGCACAAGCAAAAAGAACCCAACAATAACTAAGTGCCTATATCAATATCAAACAATACCAAAATAGTGTCTATTACCAAAAACAAAACCCCTATTTTCGCATTAACTCGATCTATAGACCCCTATTAGATTTGACTTTAATTCAGTAGATCTATGTCGATCTATTTCTAGAATTGCATGCAATTAATTCCACTAAATTATGCTAGATCTACTCTTAAATAGGGTCTATTCTTCATCTGATTTAAGCAAATCAAACATGAATTAATATCCCGAAAATATTAAATCAAGAATCAATCACATATAATTGAGAATGTCCGAAAAACCTAAAAATTGTGTTTTTTGCATGTTTTGGAGTGCAGCTCGCAAACACAGCCTGACACATGATCGTGTGCCTAGCCCGTGTGGCTCACATGGTCATGTGTCCAGCCCATGTGACTCCTAAAATATACTATTTTTTTCGGTTTTTGCTCGTTTTTCGCTCCCAAATGTTGTCTTAAGTATAGAAACATGAATTTAAAAGAATAGGAGCATAAAATTCACCATTTTAAATCGAATAATCATCCAAAAACGCATTAAGAATGATGCTAAAACATGTTATTTTTTGCACTTATCAAATATCCCCACTTAAGTGTTTGCTTGTCCTCAAGCAAAATCCTCAACCCATATTGAAGTTAACTTTTTCCAATTTTTTATTTTCATCAATATTATTTCAAGATAATTCGTAAACAATCATGCATCGGAAATTAAAACTGAAAGGACACTCCAGATTCAAGCAGTCCAAGCTGAAAGTTTTAAAGCACAAAAACGTAAGTATCTCCCCTTATCTAAATAATTATTTTAAATTCAAAATTCAATAAGAATTGACATCCTCACTAAATATTCACTTAAAGAACTCAAAGTGTTTAAGGTTCAAGTACTATACACTCAATAGTCGAACAAAAAATGTTATTACCATAGACTTGCTTAAAAATCAAATCTCCACCACTATAGAATGAAATGACACACCAATCAAGAGGTCTTTAAAATGTTATAATGGGACTTAGGTTAAAGGTATGGAAAAGATAAGAAAAATCTGTTATAATCGAGATTGAGTTGATAAGTTACCAAACTAAAAAAAACAATTAGTTGCTGAGCTAACATAATTTACATCAACGCGAATAATAAAGAATAAACATGAGCTTTTCAACAAAATAGGAATTAATTATTCAAGTTCAATCAATTCTTTTCCTCTTTTATAAATATATATATATATATATATTTGTCTTTTTTTTGTTTTTTTTCGATTTTCTTAGAACAAAATAAAATTCAGCAATTCAAATAATGAAACATAATTAAGCAACTAACCAAATCAAATCTCGACAAAAAAGGAGTCAATAAAAAAAAGATAATTTTACAACATACATATGGGTTACGGGTTGACATTAACGGGTTAAAAAATGGGTTGGGATCAATGAGGTTTACTAGGGGTTAATTCAAAAGGTAAACTTTTTACCAGTTAAATTGGTTAAATCCTAAGAAACTCTATAATCTCAGTATATCAAATTAATAATGTGGTCTTAACAAAAAAATGAGCACGAAATAAAATATATGCTCTATAGTCTCAAAAGCTCAGAAAAAATTATGATTTTGATGTCAAACCTGCAAATTGAAAATTTCAAGTAATTCTTCAGTTCAGGGAGACAACCTAAAATTATAATATCTGAAAAACAATTTATTATATTTGACTCTCTTATGTCTTAAAAATTAAATTACCAATACACAAAAATTCCCAAATTAATCAAAAAAAAACATCAATAAAAATTCCAAATTAAAAAAAAAAGACTTCAATTTTGGGTATGAAAAAATTACTTAAAAAGAAACAACAATTCAGGAATTATATCACATAAACATATAAAATCCTCCCCATATTTAAGATGTACATTGCCGTCAATGTACAAACAATTATAAACAAAGTAAGCACAATATCATAAGAGAGGGAGAAAATTGAAATTGCCCTGAATTTGGATGTATTCGTCGAAATAGGGAAAACCAAAATCGTGAGTGAGTCTAAGTGAAGTACATTTTTCCGAGCAAACTGATAAGTGCTAAAAGTAACATGTTTTAGCCTCATTTTAATGCGTTTTTGGATGATTAATCTATTTAAAATAATGAATTTTATGTTCATAATCCTTTAAATTCATGTTTCTATACTTAGGAAAGCATTTGGGAGCTAAAGGAACAAAAAACAAGTGAAAACTGGACAAAAAGAGCAGATTTTAGGAGCCACACGAGCTGGACACATGGACATGGACTAAATCGAAGATAAAAAGAAAAATTTGGGGCAAAAGTGTGAATGTGGAAGAGTTAGGAAGAGATTTATTGGACATAAGACTTTATTTAAGTTTAAACTTTATTTTTTTAAGATTAATGTTTAGGATTATTATTATTATATTGTTTATATTTATCTTTTAGTCTTTATAATTTAGAGTTTAATTTGGATCCAATTAGGAAATTATTGTTTAGATTTAATTCAAATTATCTTTTTAGAATTTAATTTGGATCCAACTAGAGTTTTTTCTTGTATTCTTTCAATTTTTTGCAAAATCCTCCATTCTCCAAATCCTAGCCGTAAAAGATTATTGAAGAAACAATTGAAGAAATACCATAGAAGCCGTCTTTGAAATAGATCTCCACAAAGATTGAAGACCTCTTTCTAAATTCTGTTAATTTTTTTATGAGTTTTTCTTCATCTTGTGGTTATATTATTTTTGAATGTTTCCATTTATTAGCATGAACTAAATTCCTAAATATCTAGGGGAGACGAACCCTAGAATGAATTCTGTCATTTGATTTCTGATTTTACGCAATAAATACTTATATTTTGTTCTTAATTATGTGCGCTTAATTCTTGATTTAATATTCTTCAGATATTAATTCTTATTTGACGTGCTTAAATCAGAGGAGGAATAAATCCTGTTTAAGAGTTGATCTAGCATAATTGAGTGGAGTTGCATGCAATCCTAGAAATAGGATGACATAAAACTACCGGATTAGAGTCAAATATAATAAAGAAATCCATAGATCGAATTCATGCGATAATAGGGGTTTTAATTAGAAAGAAATTTCAATTAATCAACCTAGAGTCAGTTGCTTTTATGCTTGAATAGAGGTATTAGCATAATTTAGGGATTTTTATGGATCAAAACAATAAGTGAATAAATTGCTTAATTCAGAATGATAATGGCAGATGAAATCTAGGTGGAGTCTTTCCTAGGTATTGTTTGTTTCTTGGTATAAAAATACATATTATTTCTCGCTTTAATCTTTGACACACTTTTTATTAATTTAGTTAAATTAGTTTAGAACAATCACTTCATTCGACCGGTTAGATAATAGGAAGACAGTTATTACTAGTACTTTTGGTCCTCGTGGGAGCGATATCTGTGCTTACCGTAGCTATACTATTAATTGATAGGTGCACTTGCCTTAGTCATATTTTTAGTTAGTTTCGACTGCATCACAAACTAATAAGAAAATAAACAATCATAATTAAGAGAGAAATAACAACTAAAAAAATAAAACATCCATGAAATAATAATAATAACAGTGCATAGTAAAATAAAAATGAAAATGAAAATATAAATATAAATAAAATATAAGACTAAATGTACTATTTTTTCAAATGTTTTTATTTTTTAGAATAACATGAAAGTAAAATAAATAAATAAAAATACTCGGGTTGCCTCTCGAGAAGCGCTTATTTAGAGTCTAAGCTTGACTTCCCTTTTTAAGCTTACGGTTAAGGCAGATCTTTGAGCCGAAACTCATCTTTTTCGTTATCAGTATTACTATTAAAATAAATTTTGAGACGATGAATGTTTACCTTGAATGTTCCATAATCAGAATGTGTTACCTCTATTGTATCGTAGGGAAAAATGATTTTTACCACAATTGGATCAGACCCTCTTGACTTAAACTTTGAAGAAAAAATTCGTGGATCCGATTGGTCTAATAACACATTGTCCCCAACTTTAAATTTGTTCATTCTCTTCACATGCACTTCATGGTTTTGCTTTGATCTTTTCTTGTGTTTCTAAGGTTTCTTGTCAAACTTCATTCACCATTCATCTAGTTCATTAATTGCATCATTTGATCTTCATTTGTCTCTCGAGTTCTATCACTTTGAATAAAATATGACTTCAACACGTTTTCATAAGAGATTTCTTGCAAAGAATGTTGAACCACATTGTTATTAACATTAATAGAATAATTAGCATCATTTTGTTCACTAGGGACTTTAATAAAATCATGTGCTTAAAGAGTAATCATTTTGTCACCTACACGAAGCATAAGTTCAACTGTCCTCACATCAATAATAGTTCTAGCAGTGGATAAAAAGGGACGACCTAATATCATAGGTACCTCAATATCCTCATCCATGTCCAATATAACAAAATCAACAGGGAATTAATTGATCTGTCAGCTAACTGAATATTCATCCTAGTGGGTTTGGGTTCTTCAAGACCAAGTTGTTTGAACATTTTATAAGAAATGACATTTATACTAGCCCCAAAATCAGCTAAAACTTTTTCAACATTCAAACTTTTTTCAAAAAGTTTGAGGATTTTTTATTATACATTTTGAAAGTTCAAGTACCCAAGTGAGTGTAAAAAAAAAAGTAGGGGCTTAATTGTTTTTTTTTTTTGAAAAGAAGTTTGAGGGCTTTTTACACCCTTAAGTCATATTTTTTGTGAATTACAAGGGGAGGAAAAAACCCTAACAACATCACGACTAGCGAAACTCGAACTCAGACCACACCAGGAGCAAACACCATTGACCATCAAGCTAACACACGGAGTTCCTGTTGGAAATATATAGATTGCAAATTAAAAGTGATGATCTTTCAAATTTAATTGAAAAATGATGACTTATCATCCAATGGACATGGGACAAATCTCTTCCAAGAGGTATGTCCAATATGAAAAGAGTTGTGACTCTTCAATAGGTGTCCATCCAATTTGAAAGGGTTGTGACTCTTCAAAAGGTGTCCATTGAGTGCATATAAATAGATGGATTATGATGCTCACAACAATTCACATTTTTTCTTTTGCAATCAATTACAATTTTCAGAAATTCAAATAAGAGTTTGGGAATTCCGTGATTTTGCTAATCAAAAGGAAATTCAAAACTTCGTTGTATCCCAGGAGGACCTTCGTCTTAACCCTTTAGCAACTTTGTGTGAGGGCAAATAGTTCTCTTTGGAAAGCGTCATCCGTGCCTCGAAGTTTACTATCGTCTCCGAAACTATCTTCCCTCGAATTCTTCTACAGTTCCAAAGAAAAAAAATCATTTTATTTTTTTAACAAGAATTTGGGTCACATAATTTTAACATGTTTCATTAAGTCCATTACAGTTAATCGGTGGTAAAGCAGATGAGTTTGGAGAGTAGATATTTCTAAAATGGTTATGTAGTAGTAGCATATACGTTATAGTTTCCAAACTGATGGATTTCTAGAAACTCATTGTTGCCATTGCTTCAGTCCATGTCTTGGACTTTTCCATTGAGAATTTTCCAGAAAAGAATGACTGGGAAATATTTGGTTCAGATGTGTTGGAATTTATTCTTAAACTTGTGAGACTAATTCTCCTTGTATGTTGAATGGCTATAAATAAAAATGTGGAACCTCTTCTCATCGGACAGGGTCAAGAGTGACATTCTTGGAAATTTCTTCTAAAGTTGTTGTAAACAACAATCACCTTTGCTATCACTAAGGATAATGGACTTTTATTTTGAGCAAGGGGCTATCTCCTCCCTTTACCTTTATCCACAACCAGGATTATATATACTTAACAACTAATATAAATATATTTATATATATCTATTTGATTGATTAAAAACAAAATATAAAATTAATTAAATTTGACTTTAATCACAAATATCTTCATTCATTATATAGTTTGAGCTTAATTTTGTTCGAGATAGAAAAAAATATTTAGATAAAATTCTTTCAAAAAGAATAACTTTAATATTGTAACTTAATATCACTTCTTTCATTCAATTGAATTAATATTAAATAATGAGTTTTTGAAAATAATTTTACTTAATCTATAATATCAATCTTTCTATTTTATAATATGATTTAAAATATTTAAAAGTTTTCAAGGAAAGTGTGAGCAAAGACTTTTCATTTGCTTCTCAGTCAAACATCATTTGTTTGTAGTGGTGCTACTTATCTCTGCTTTTCTTTCTTTAAAATCCATTGACCCAATCTAAATCTTTCATTCATTTCCCTCAAAGCAAATAACAATTGGAAATGGGTTTTCAGTTAGCGCTTTACTTCATCTTCCTACTCCTCTTCCTGTTCCTGTTATGCCCAATATTACAAGCTGCAGAATCTCAAGAACCTTCCTGTGGAAAAGAAGTATGTGGAAATATTACAATTCCATCCCCTTTTGGAATCCAAAGCAGATGCTCTACTCATCCTTGGTTTAGAGTAACTTGCAACCAAACCCTCAATGGGAAAAAGCCTTTCATAAACGTAAACGGCATCGAGCTGGAGGTACTTGGAAAAGCCATATATTCAGACGGCATTCTCATCAGCAATCCAGTTGCTTACATTAATTGTGATCGTATAAACGAGTCTAGTGTGAGGGTCAATCTCTCAGGCACTCCATTTTTCTTCTCAAGTGAGATGAATTATTTCGGGTCAGTAGGTTGCGGAAATTTGGCTACTATTTTAAGTAACGAAGCTGATTCACTTGGCGGCTGCATTCAACCAAGGTGTGACGGTGGTGCTCCTGAATCTGGCTGCTTTACTCAAATTACTGGAAATCTCACTTCCTATACTGTAAAAATGACACCTATGTATCCTGACAGCAACAGGTGTGCATCTGCTTTCATCTATAGCAGGTACTCTTTCCGTAGTGTTTACCCATTACCCATTGGCATCAATAAGGGAACCACGCATGTTCCCGCCGTGCTCAGCTGGAATTCCACTTATTGCGGTGACGGAGGTCAGTCACGTGCTGTCACATCAATTGCCTGGCCTTAGTTTTTCTTCTTTTAATTCACTTAATATATAGATTTTCGCTAAGTTCTAAAAAATTAAGTTTTTAGGATCATTCATTTTGAATATTAATATTTTTCTTTTTCAAAACTTATACCTAAAAGTTTTATATTTCAAAAACTTGAATTAATACTTAAATGAGATTACATTAAATTAAATTGTTAACTTTTAGAGCAATTGTTTATGTAATTTTTATATATTTTTTAGAGTGTTTATGTTAAATTATTATTTTTTTAGAGAGGCACAAAAGTGTAGTTTACTAATTAGTTCACTTAATCATGAAGATTAAGGACACCGCTGGCTTCATGTTGGTTTTACTTTTATATATATATATTTCCGTTATGATTTATTATATTTAATATTTCTGTATTATGTTTCGGTTTATTTCATAATTTACATAATTTTGTTTTAAATCAAAGTTCATTTATTTTTTAAAAAAGAAACCGTCATAAATATTTTCTTTTAAGTGGAATTAAAATTTTTTAAAAAGATAAGTATTTTTAAGGTTTAAGGTGCAAAAAGTTTTTAAACTTTTTCAAGGGAAGCAATTAAGTTTTTTTTTTTTTACACTCAATTAGGTATTTGAACTGTCAAAATACATAAAAAAAATTTATTTTCCCGTTAATTTTAACCATTGATTGTTAAATTTAACAGTCCCAAAATTTATTTTCAGTTAAAGCTATCACGTGTCGCAACATGGAATGACATGTGATGAAAAATAATAAAAAAATAAAAAATATTAAATTTTAATAGCTATAAAAACAAGATACAATAATTTTTATGAATTTTATATTTCTTTACTTTTTTTTATAATTCTCTTACGACTATAAAATTTTATAATTTTTTTTATATTTCTATATATTTTATAATTTTTATGATTTTTATAAAAAAATTTTTTTATAATTTTTATATTTTTTAAAACTTATTAGAAATCTTGTATGACATCAAATTCACCATTAAATTTATATTTTGAATAATGCATTGCTTTTATTTCCTACAAACCTTGGATGTACATACATTTAGTAGATTTTGCAATTTACTCCCTTTTTGCTAAGCCCGCAGGATGCGTATCTATGAACTTCAACACGTACAAGGTAGAGTTATGTGGGAATGTTACTTTTCACTACCCCCTTGGAGTGAAGGGCCAAGATGATCCCAAAGACTTGTTTAAAGTAATTTGCGACAAAACCACCGATGGGAAAAAAGGGCCTTTCTTAAACATAAGTGGCACGAATCTGCAAATACTAGACTTTGATTTTTGGTACGGCACTGTCACAGTCAACCATCCAATAACTTACTTTAACTGTCGCAGAAACCAACACAATGGGATGAGTCTCAATCTGACCGGCACCCGCTTTTACTACTCAGTTTCCTACAACAAATTTTGGTCTTCAGGTTGCGGTAATTTGGTTACTGTTTTCGGCAACGAAACAGATAATCTTATAGGCGGATGTTTGCAACCAAGTTGTAGGATTAATAATGAGACTTCCTCTACTGCTGGCTGTCTTCTTAATATTCCTGAGGGTCTCAGTTCATTCTACGTAAACATGAGTAGTAGGGTTGATTCTAGTGATTATTCTTGCGGATTTGCTTCCATGATTTCTTATTCTGACTTTGATCTGACCTTTGATATAAGTAATAGGGCGTATGTCCCAACACAACTGCAATGGGCCACACCAATATCTGGAGTATGTTATTTGAACGATAGTTCGGACACTTCTTGTACATCCGATGGTCAATATTGTTGGTCGAAGTTGAGCTCTAATCATCTGTGTGTGTGCTATAGCAATGATATCGGTTTTTCGAGTTCATGCCAAGGTACGAATTAATGTGTTTTAGGGAACTTTTTTTTTCTTATAACTATATTATCTTTGCTTGTAGGTATACCTGAATTGGAAAATTATTAAAATAATTTTATATACAAAATAAGTTATTCTTTTAAAGGTCTTCTCACATTTTTACACTTTTATATAAAATTCATAATAAATCTAACAAGGTGACATTTGAACTTTTCATACAATAATTTTTAATTTTTAATTTTTTCATTTCAACCAAAGATTCATTTTATTCGTATAGAAGCTTTAATTAAATATGTATATACATTTTTTTTTTCGCTCACAGAAAGGGCGTGCCTTAAAGTAGTACTATTCTTTATATATATAATCAACTAAAGCTCAATGAACTTTTCTTTTCATGTTATATATATATATATATAATGGTTCTGAGTACATATTGCTAGAATACTCTTAAGCATAATTTGAACGAACAAAAAGGAAAATGAAATTAGATATCAAAATAACTTCTATTTTAGCATGCGTTACTTAATTAATATCTGTTGAATTATATGGGTGAATGCACTTGAGAGTCCCTCTATTATAGGGACTTAAATAAATTAGTCCCTCTACTATTAAAGAAAATCAAATAAGATTAAACTGGAATATACTTAACATTTACTATTTAAAAATACATTTACTCTTTAATAGAGTTAATTATTTTTAAAGTTTTTATGGTTTGTAAATGAAATATGTTGTTTGAAATTGAATATAAATTGAAAAAAATAATTTCCAATATATTTTTTAAATAGTAAATGTTAATGCTATCATAATTTAAACTTGTTTAATTCTTTTTAATAGTATAGAGACTAAATTGATCAATTTATTAATAGAAGAACTAATTTGATCCATGTATAGTATATGGACCTCTTAGATGCTTTAACCAAATTATATGGTTATAACCTTTTTTTTATTCAATTCATAAATGACAGATGGGGAATGTGGGAATTATAAGTATTGCCGCATGCTTTGTTTGAAGACCCCTAGCAACTATTGCTCCTCAGACTCTTGCCCTCCTCATTATGAATTTAATAGTACAGGATTTCGTTGCGAGCGCAAAATGCAGACTCAAAATAATCATAACTTGACAAGCATTATTGTAGGTAGGTATTTGTTTTTAAAGTGGAATCATTATGGTTATTCAAATATGAATAAAACTATATCGAAACATTTTCAAGGTTTTTTAACATGTATTTTAACTTTCAAATTTACCTATTATCTATGTTTCTTATATCTATGTAGGCTGCAGCACTAGTATTGGGACACTATTTCTACTACTCGCAACATGGAGTCTGTACAAAGTCTTCAAAAGAAAACAAAAAATCATGCTGAAGCAGAAAAACTTCAAAAGGAATGGAGGTTTGTTACTGCAACAACATTTGTCTAGCAATGAAGGTAATGTTGAGAAAATTAAGTTGTTTCCTTCAAAAGAGATGGAGAAGGCGACAGATCATTATAATGAGAATCGAATCCTTGGTCAAGGAGGTCAAGGGACTGTTTATAAAGGAATGCTAAAAGATGGAAGCATTGTGGCTATTAAGAAGTCCAAGATGGAGGAAGGAAAGAAATTTGATGAAAAGAAGGTTGAACAGTTCATTAACGAGGTGATAATTTTATCTCAAATTAATCACAGGAACGTGGTGAAGCTTTTAGGGTGTTGTTTAGAAGCTGAAGTTCCTCTATTGGTGTATGAGTTCATCCCAAATGGTACATTATATGATCTCATTCATAACCAAAATGAAGAATTACCACTGACATGGGAAATGCGTTCACGAATTGCGACCGAAATTGCCAATGCTTTGTTCTATTTGCATTCAGCTGCTTCTGCTCCTATTTATCATCGAGATATCAAATCTACTAACATACTTTTGGATGATAAATATAGGGCAAAAGTATCAGATTTTGGAACTTCAAGATCAGTTGCACTTGAACAAACACATCTAACCACTCGGGTGCAAGGAACTTTTGGATACATGGATCCCGAATATTTTCGATCAAATCAATTTACAGAGAAGAGTGATGTGTATAGCTTTGGGGTTGTTCTTATTGAGCTTTTAACAGGACAAAAACCTGTCTCCGCAGAACAATCAGAGCCAGTGAGAAGCTTGGTATCTTATTTTTTGCATTCAATGCAGAAGAATTCCTTATTTAACATTCTCGATCCAATGGTAGTAAAGGATGGTCCAGAACAGGAGATTATGGTTGTGGCTTTGCTAGCAAAAAGAAGCTTGAATCTTAATGGAAAGAAAAGACCCACCATGAAACAAGTAGCAATGGAGCTGGAGTTGATTAAAGCTTCAGGTGGAAATGTTATTGAAGACTGTGGTGATGAAGAATCTGAAATAGATGAAATGATCCATTCATGGGAGACCAATCCTAGTTGTTCAATGTCTAGGACAATTACAACCGACAGTGTAACTTTTCCATTAAATTCATCTTTCAATGTCTAGGACAATTGCTCTTGATTGATAGCCTTTAGCTTTTGTATTTGTCACACTGGTGAAGTCTTGTGGTTGCCCAAGAATTCATACTTGTTTCACTCCATGTTATTTTATCTCTCGAAGGTAATTATTATACATGTTCTGATTATGTTTTTTTTCTTTTGCTAAGTTGATGAATTCATTAATTAAAAAGAGCTCCAAACAGGGACACAAAATCCAAGGTACCATCAATCGAAAGAAAGGTAGCCCTAATTATCCACATCTCCTTTTGCTCTTCTTCATCCTTGACCTTCTTCTTTGTTGGATCTTTTATGAAGAAATGATTTATGAAAATCAATCTAAAGATCAGCATGTGATCAATTGTTTCATTGATGAAAATCTGATACAATGTTTACACGAACAAGTGAGCTTAAATAAGCTAAAAACAATAATAAAATAATTGCAATTTGGCTTAATTTTTCAATTTGATTCATACAACTTGCTTCGTCATTAGTTGATTTCAGTCTAATCAGCGATTAAATTGTCTGATAAAAAATCATCATTGTTTCAGTACAAGTTGACAAGTGTCAACTTGCAAAGTAAAGAGAGTGCAGATATGGGTTATCCAGACAAAGCTCGCACTTCTAGTGCCATCATAGGTTTGGTGAGCTCACAAACTTATGTTTAAAATTCACCATTGCAGGGATGATTATTTCGCAAACATTTTTTTTTATTGATAAGTGTTAAAAGTAATATATTTTAATTTTATTTTTAATGTGTTTTTTGATGATTAATCTATTTAAAATAATAAATTTTATATTGATAATCTTTTAAATTCATGTTTTTACACTTAGGAAAGCAGTTGGGAGTGAAATGAGCGAAAAACAAGCGAAAACCGAACAAAAAGAGTAGATTGTAGGAGCCACACGAGCTGGACACATAGCTATGGACTAAATCGAAGGTAAAAAGGAAAATTTGAGGCAAAAGTGTGAATGTGAAAGAGTTAGAAAGAGATATATTGGACATCAGACTTTATTTAAATTTAAATTTTATTTTTTAGGATTAATATTTAGGATTATTATTGTTATATTATTTATATTTAATTTTAATTTATCTTTTAGGCTTTTAGAGTTTAATTGGATCCAATTAGGGAATTATTATTTAGATTTAATTTTAATTATCTTTTTAGAATTTAATTTGGATCCAACTAAAGATTTTCATGTATTATAAATAGGGGATGAAGTGATATAAATTAACACTTCTAATTTTCTGTAAAATTCTCCATTCTCTAAACCCTAACCGTCAGAGATCATTGAAAGAAACACCTGAAGAAACACCATAGAAGCCATTTTTGAAGCAGATCTCCACAAAGATTGAAGATCTCTTTCTAAATTCTTTTGATTTTACTATAAGTTTTTTCTCATTTTGTGGTTTTATTATTTTTGAGATGTTTCCATTTATTAGCATGAACTAAATTCCTAAATACCTAGGGGAGATGAACCTTAGGATGAATTCTGTCATTTGATTTCTGATTTTACGCAATAAATACTTAGATTTTGCTCTCAATTGTGTGTGCTTAATTCTTAATTTAGTATTCTTGATATATTAATTCTTGATTGATGTGCTTAAATCAGAGGAGGAATAGACCCTATTTAAGAGTAGATCTAACATAATTGAGTGGAGTTGCATGCAATCCTAGTAATAGGACGACATAAATCTACCGAATTAGAGTCAAATCTAATAGGAGAATCCATAGATCGAATTAATGCGATAATAGGGGTTTTAATTAGAAAGAAATTTCAATTAATCAACCTAGAGTCAGTTGCTTTTATGCTTGAATAGAGGTATTAGCATAATTTAGGGATTTCTACGGAACAAAATACTAAGTGAATAAATTGTTTAACTCAGAATGATAATGTCAGATGAAATCTAGGTGGAATCTTTCCTGAGTATTGTTTGCTTCTTGGTATAAAAACACTTATTATTTTTTACTTTAATCTTTGTCGCACATTTAGTTTATTAATTTAGTTAAATTAGTTTAAAACTATTACTTTATTCGATCGGTTAGATAATAGAAAGACAGCTATTACTAGTATTTTTAGTCTTCGTGGGAACGATATCTGTGCTTACCGTAACTATACTATTAATTGATAGGTGCACTTGCCTTAGTCATATTTTTAGTTAGTTTCGACTGCATCATTGACATCTGAAGATGAAATAAGAAAGAAAGAGATATTAACGGAATCCAACATACCCTCATCGCCATTTTTCTCAGACGCCATTACTACTTTTTCAACTACTCTAGAACCTTCAATTTCAACTCCTGTCATAACCCTCTGATTGTTCATATTCTTCTTCAGATTTTCCCTGCAAATAAACAAACTAGCTTAGTCTCTTCTCTTGCAATAAAAATTTATCAAAATTTCTGACAACAAAGCTTCTTGAGTTTTAACTATGCATTACCAACTTCTTGTGGATGTTAAACTTGAACTAAATGATATCGATGAGCTCAGGCTGATTGAGAGAAGTGAAAACACAAAATGTATAATTTAAGCATAGTTGTGCAAAATCTAAAGAAAATGCCTTCAAAGAAGCTCCACCAACCATAAAAACCATCCAAATCTGCTTGTTTAGCTAATTCCTTGTAGTTTGCTCCATTTATAGAACCTACATTTAATTTGCAATCTAAGAGATATTACTAAATTCAGATTTAAAAATAATTATAACGTTTAATTTAGAATTATTAATTAAAAATTAAAATAAAATAGAAGTTGGGATAATTATACATTTAAAAAATAATTATAATTTAATTAAAATTGTGATAACTACACATTTAAAATTTAAATTACAATTATTAATTCAAAAAATTGTGCTAATTTCATAATAAAGTTATTACTTAACAAAACACTGAGCATAAATATAAAAAAAAATTAATAAGTATAATTATAATTATGATTAACTATTATTAGACAAAAATATTTGACATAAATAAAAATTATGTTCATTTTATGAAATATATATTTATAAAAAGTTAATATATTTTAATTATATTCAATAATTCAAATAAAAAATATTATTATTTACAAAAAATAAGAAATATTATTTTATATTAATTAATGCAATTAAAAATAAAATATTTAAAAAATTAATAAAATATTAAATGTGCAAAATCACACACAATACGTGACACTAGAAGCTAGTAATATTAAATACTAGAGATGTAAACTACTTGGGTTTACCGTTCACTTATCTTTTAAGTTGACGAATCCAAATTAAATTGGATTATTTTAATACATAATTTCAAAAAGTTTACAATTCAAGTTGAATATTATATCAATATTTTTAGAATCGGATCAACAATCGAACCAATTAAACCGTCAATTTTTAGTTTATTCAATTTAAATCAAATAAATTATTAAAACATCTTAAATATTAATAATTATAAAATAGTATTCAATCGATTCAATAACTAATTTTTTACTTTCTCTAAACCAATATCTCGATCAATTTTCAGTCAAATCAATTAATCCAATTTAATTTAAACAACATTGCATTATAATTATTTTACTATTATTTTTTTAAAAAACCTTTAAACTTTTGAACATTATATATTTTCTTTTAATTAATTACAGATATGGACATATAAACACTTCAAGAAATAAATAAAAAATGATAGATTTAATATCAATTTAAATAAACAACTTATGCAGTGGAAATGACCACGTGAAAGCCAGAGATCACTCTTCCTAATAGGATGGATCAGGGTATAGAATCAAATTCATGTGCAAAGTGAATGATTATTTACAGCAAATATAATCACAAGTAAAAATAAAAACAATTCAAATCAATTGGACAATAAAGTCACATATACAACTTACAACAAAATCCTTAAAGTCGAGTCTTAAAATTGGTGAAATTATATTTTTATTATTATAAAATATACAATTTAATTTCGATTCTTTAAATTTTTTTGACTTCAACTTTAGGTGGTTTATATTTTCTTTGTGATTTTTGTAATGTCTCTTATTGTTGTTTTGTTTTGGTGATTTTTTGTGAATTGTTGTTGTAGATTAGTAATCCTGCTATTTGAATGGTTGATTTTTATATTTTTAATAAATTCTTTTGTTCGCTGAGAAAAAAATTATAATAATTTTATTTCAATAGTTGTATTATACAAAATTGTCTTATTATTTGTGTTAATAATTTAGGTAAACTTTTTAAATCATATATAATTATTCTATTATATACATTCTTTCATCATAATTTTAATAAATTTTTATTATAATTTTTTTGAACAATCTCGTTATATATTTTTATATCATATTTGTTATCTTTGACACAATGCCTAGAATTATCCATCATTTCTCCTCAACTTAAAAATAGGAGGTTAATACGTTTTAGCACATTCGAACCCAAGTCCTCCTGTATTGATATCAATGCCCATACCAATCGAGCTGAGACTGAATTGACAATTTTTAATGTTTGGTAGAGCAGATGAGTTTGGAGAGCAGATATTTCAAAAATGTTTATATAGTAGTAGCATATACGAATCTAGGGGGTTTGACAAGGCCCTAGTCCTCCTAAAATAGGAAATTTTCTTTTTAAGCCCTTTAGAATTTTTAATATTTTAAAATAGTAAAAAAATTACACTTTAATCTCAAAAAATGATAAGGTTTTAATTTAATCTTTTAAAAATTATTTTTTTTGCTATCATAAAAATTATCCTTCTAAAAAGAGTTTCTGTCTTCGCCCCTGCATATACGTTATAGTTTCCAAGCAGATGGATTCCCAGAAACTGAGTATAGGAGTGAAGGTGGTGTTGCAATTGTGGTCCTTGCTTCAGTCGATGTCATGGAACTTACCTTTTCATGAAAATTTCTATGTTGTTAGTATCAATAATATACAATAAAAGGACTGAATCTTTGGGTTTTTTCTTTCTTATGGTTCATATTTCTTGATAATGATACTTCCTTTTTTTTTTTTTTTTTTTCATTTAAAACATACATAAAGAGCAGTGGAAGGCCTCAGGTCATACCAAGACCCTCAGAAGCCGCCATTAACAGCAGGCTCCATCCAAAGGCTCAGTCATAAGAAACTACAAAAAGACATGACTGCTCAACTTAAGAAAAATACAGCAGAGTCTGACCAAAACAAAAACACTCCATGATCAAAATCAGCTCCCTCTAGTTGAAGAATAAACCATTAAAATTTGAGTGCCCCATCACTGAATTGCCCTGCCCCTATTGATGCCAAAATTCAGCCAATCCATACGACTCAGTTAAATCATATGAAAGAAATAAAACCCCACTAAGATTCACCACCATTATATTCCAGCATATTCACCACCATGCTTTAAACATATCTTTACGCTTCCTGCCTGCTATTGCCAATGTCAGAGCCATATCATTTCCTGTATGCCCTGCTTTCTGAAATGACAGATAGCTCTTCTTATCAATTTCAGCAAAAAGTTGATAAAATCTTCTTGGTCTTGTCTCAGATTCCAAAAGCCATCCAAGCACCACATTCGAGCTAATTTCAATCGATAATGGACAGCATTTATCCCCTCCTAACCCTTCATACACTTCAGTTGCAATTCCAATAGATAATGATGCTTCCTTGGTTTTAATTTTCAACAAAACAAATGCATGAATGTCGTTAAATCAAGATTTTCATCAAAAATCATTAGTCGTAGAAAGGGGACATGATGCTGGGGTACTAAGTGCTAATTTAAAAATAAATTAGGAAAATCATCGATAGTTAAAGCAGTAATTAATTAACAAAATTTCCTTTTAGAGTATAAAGTAACAAGATGTTGATGTCATGACAATGACGATTCCTTCTTTAATTTGATATAGCAATTTAAAGATGGTGGTTTAATTGTGGCCCAAAGCCGTGGATATACTTTTCTATTGAAAATTTTCCACAAATGAATACGACTGGGAAATTTATTTTCCAAAGAGTTGGGCCTTTACTTCAAAATATCGTCTTCGACTTCTATCTACGAGATTTCTCACCTGCTTATGCTCATGTTAATATAAGGCTAAAAGGGAAAGGAAAACTTTAGTACAAAATCAATTAAGTTAGAGGAAACCATTCTTGACTGCTAATTTAAACATTTTTGGTTGTTTACATGGTTGATGGAAGTCATTAGAAAGCTATGTGAAAGCATGTTGCTGTGGAATGCCAAGTTATTAAAAATATATTTTTTTTAAAATAAAAAAAAGTTATCAAATTTTGTAAAAATAAAATATTAATAATTATTAAAAATTTTCAAAAAATTATAAAATATATCTTGACTTGTTATGAGACTTTCGTTTAGTATTTTACTCAAATATCTAGAAATACTCACATGTATTCTTAGACTTGTGTTGAATGGCTATTAATAGAAACGTGGAACCTCTTGACATAGGACAGGGTTAAGAGTGACATTCTTGGAAATTTCTTCTCAAGTTGTTGCAAAGAACAATCACCTTTGCTATCACTCATTGAGGATGATGCCCTTTATTTTGGGCAAGGGATATCTCCTCCATTTTACCTTTATCGACGACCAAAATTGTATACTTAACAATTAATATAAATATACCTATATACCTACTTGATTGATTAAAAAACAAAGTATAAAATTAATTCAAATTCACTTTAATCCCATATATCTTCATCTGTTGTACAGTTTGAATTTAATTTTGTTTGAACTAGAAGTAATATTTAGGTAAAAGTCTTTCAACAATAATGAATTATTGAATTATTGTCAGATAAAATGCACTTACACTGGAACTTCAAGGAAAGTGTGAGCAAAGACTTTTCATTTGCTTCTCGGTCAAACATCGTTTATTCTAGTGGTGCTACTTAACTCTGCTTTTCTTTCTTTAAACTCTATTAACCCAATCTAAATCTTCTTTCATTTCCCTCAAACAAAATAACAATGGAAATGGGTTTTCACTTAGCGCTTTACTTCATCCTCCTCCTCTCCCTGTTCCTGTTTTGCCCACTATTACAAGCAGCAGAGTTTCACAATGCTACTTGTGGAGAAGAAGCATGTGGAAATATTACAATTCCATCCCCTTTTGGAATCCATAGCAGCTGCTATGCTCATTCTTGGTTTAGAGTAACTTGCAACCAAACCCTCAATGGGGAAAAGCCTTTCATAAACGTAAATGGCATCGATCTGGAGGTACTTGGAAAAGCCTTATATTCAGACGGTATTCTCATCAGCAATCCAGTTGCTTACATTAATTGTGATCGTATAAACGAGTCTAGTGAGAGGGTCAATCTCTCAGGCACTCCATTTTTCTTCTCAAGTGAGAGGAATTATTTCGGCTCAGTAGGTTGCGGAAATTTGGCTACTATTTTAAGTAACGAAGCTGATTCACTTGGCGGCTGCATTCAACCAGGGTGTGACGATGGTGCTTCTGACTCTGGCTGCTTTACTGAAATTACGGCAAATCTCACTTCCTATACTGTAAAAATGACACCCATGTATCCTGACAGCAGCAGATGCGCATCTGCTTTCATCTATTGCAGGTACTCTTTCCGTAGTGCTTACCCATTACCCACTGGCATCAATATTGGAAACACGCATGTTCCGGCCGTGCTCAACTGGAATTTCACCTATTGCGGTGACGGAGGTCAGTCACTTCAATTGCTTGCCTGTCATTTTTCTTCTTTTAATTCAGTTAATATATAGATTTTGCTAATTGTTTAAAATCAGTCTTTACAATCATATAAGTTCTAAAAAAAAGGTTAGTAGGATCATTCATTGTGCATATCAATATTTTTGTTTTTCATCTAAAAGTTTTGCATTTCAAAAACATAAATTAATACCTAAAAGTTTTTAGGTACAAAAAAAACTTATATTTTAAAGGCTTTTGAAGGGCATGTATTTTTAATTTGAAATATTGAATTACATCAAATTCAACCATAAAATTTATATTGATATCTATATTAATAGGAAAGTGTTTATTGAATTTAATGTCACAAATAACACACAAATTTAAATAAAATATTTACTTAAGAGTAACATTTTTCATATGACTAAATATTTATTTATTTTGATAATTAGAGGTAAAGAATGTAACTTAAGCTCTCATATCTATAATATAATACTATTATCATTAGGTTAAAAGAATGGTTTTACAGATAATCATAATTGTTGTTGAATGACACATTGCTTTTATTTCCTAAAAACATTGGATCGATGTACGTACATTTGAGTAGATTTTGCAATTTACTTCCTTTTTGCTAAGACCGCAGGATGCGGAATACCGGGACTCGGACCTATCAAACCCAAAATCTACAAGGAAGAGACATGCGGGAATGTTACTTTTCACTACCCCTTTGGAAGGAAGGACCAAGATGATTCCAATGTCTGGTTTAAAGTAATTTGCAACAAAACCGTCGATGGGCAAGAACGACCTTTCTTAAACATAAATGGCATGAATCTGCAAATACTAGACTTTGAGTTTTTGTCCGGCACCGTTGAGGTCAACCATCCAATAACTTACTTCAACTGTCGAGAAAACCATCACAATGGGATGAGTCTCAACCTAACAGGCACCCGCTTTTCCTAGTCAGATTACTACAACAGTTTTTGGTCTTCAGGTTGCGGTAATATGGTTACTATTTTTGGCAACGAAACAGATCATCTTATAGGCGGATGTTTGCAACCAAGTTGTAGGATTAATAACCAGACTTCCTCACTCACCAAAAATAATAATAATAGCGAGACTTCCTCTAGTGCTACCTGTCTTGCTTATTTTCCTCAAGGTCTCAGTTCATTCTACATAAACATGAGTAGTAGGGTTGATTCTAGTGATGATAGGAGGAAAAGATCATGCGGATTTGCTTCCTTGATTTCTGATGAGTATGATTTTGATGATTTTGATATAAGTAATAGGACACATGTCCCAACACAACTGCAATGGGGCACACCAATATCTGGAGTGTGCCAGTTGAATGATAGTTCGGACACTTCTTGTACATCCGAGGGTAAATATTGCTGGTCGATGTTGAGCCCTAATCATCTATGTGTATGCGACAGGGATGTCGGCGTTTATTCAACGTTATGCGAAGGTACGAATTAATTTTTTTAGGAACTTTTTTCCTTATATCTATATATATTATCTTTACTTAGTATACCTCAATTGAAAAATTATTATAGCATTTTTTATATACAAATTAAGTTATATTTTAAGGGTATTCTCATCTTTTATAATTTTTATATAAAATCCATAATAAATTTGATATTTTGTTTATTAAAGTTAATTATTTTTAAAGTTTTTATGACTTTAGAAATGAAATATTTTGTTTGAAATTGAAAATAAATCAAAATATTTTTTATACAATAAATGGTAACGTTGCTATAATTAAACTATTTTATTATTTTTAATTGTATAAAGATTAAATAGATACTTTTAATAATAGAGAGATTAATTTGATTTAATGAACTCTCGGATACCTGAACCGCATTATATGATTATAACTTTTGTTTTACTCAATTTGTAAATGACAGATGGGAAATGTGGGAATTATAAGTATTGCCGCATACTTTGTTTGACTACCCCTAACTACTATTGCTCGTCGAAGTCTTGCCCTCCACATTATGAATACAATAGTACGGGATTTCGTTGTGAGCGTAAAATACAGACTAAAAACACTCATAGCTTGACAAGCATTATTGTAGGTATGTGTTGAATTTACATTTTTTTTAAGCGAAGTTATTATGATTATTGGAATGTCAATTCAAACAATGATATATTTAATTTTGAATGCGTGATGCACTCACAGTTACTTATCATTAAAATTGAAGAAGTTCAATATCAAAAAAACTATGGAGGGTGCAATAAGGTTCTCTCACTATTCATTTAAAATGAAACTTTATTGAAACATTTTCATGGTTTTCTTATATCTATATAGGTTGCAGCACTAGTATTGGGACACTATTTCTACTACTCACAACATGGAGTATGTACAAAGTCCTCAAAAGAAAACAAAACATCATGCTGAAACAGAAATACTTCAAAAGAAATGGAGGTTTGTTACTGCAACAACATTTATCTAGCAATGAAGGTAATGTTGAAAAAATTAAGTTGTTTCCTTCAAAAGAGATGGAAAAGGCGACGGATTATTATAATGAGAATCGCATCCTTGGTCAAGGAGGTCAAGGGACTGTTTATAAAGGGATGCTAATAGATGGAAGCATCGTGGCTATTAAGAAGTCCAAAATGGTGGAAGGAAAGAAATTTGATGAAAAGAAGGTTGAACAGTTCATTAACGAGGTGATAATTTTATCTCAAATTAATCACAGGAATGTGGTTAGGCTTTTAGGGTGTTGTTTAGAAGCTGAAGTTCCTCTATTGGTGTATGAGTTCATCCCAAATGGTACATTATATGATCTCATTCATAACCAAAATGAGGAATTACCATTAACATGGGAAATGCGTTTACGAATTGCGACCGAAATTGCCAATGCCTTGTTCTATTTGCATTCAGCTGCTTCTGCTCCTATTTATCATCGAGACATCAAATCTAGTAACATACTTTTGGATGATAAATATAGGGCAAAAGTATCAGATTTTGGAACTTCAAGATCTGTTGCACTTGAGCAAACACATCTAACCACTCGGGTGCAAGGAACTTTTGGATACATGGATCCCGAATATTTTCGATCAAATCAATTTACAGAGAAGAGTGATGTTTATAGCTTTGGGGTTGTTCTTATTGAGCTTTTAACAGGACAAAAACCCGTCTCCGCAGAACCATCAGAGCCAGTAAGAAGCTTGGTATCTTATTTTTTGCATTCAATGCAGGAGAATTCCTTAATTAACATTCTTGATCCAATGGTAGTAAAGAATGGTCCAGAACAGGAGATTATGGTTGTGGCTCTGCTAGCAAAAAGATGCTTGAATCTTAATGGAAAGAAAAGACCCACCATGAAACAAGTAGCAATGGAGCTGGAGTTGATTAAAGCTTCAGGTGGAAATGTGATTGAAGACTGTGGTGATGAAGAATCTGAAATAGATGAAATGATCCATTCATGGGAGACCAATCCTAGTTGTTCAATGTCTAGGACAATTACAACCGACAGTGTAACTTTTCCATTAAATTCATCTTTCTAGTTTCCAACACTCCTGAAACAATTTCTCTTGATTGATAGCCTTTAACTTTTGTATTTGTCACACTGCTGGAGTCTTGTGGTTGCCCAAGAATTCATCCTTGTTTTACTCAATTTTATTTTATCTCTTGAAGGTATTTATTATACATGTTCTGGATATGTTTTTTTTTTTTTCTTTTGCTAAGTCGATGAATTCATTAATTAAAAAGACCTCCAAAATCCAAGGGTACCATCAATCCAATGAAAGGTAACCCAATTATCCACAACTTCTTTTGCTCTTCTTCGTCCTTGACCCTCTTCTTCTTCTCCTTCTTCTGATATCTGAAGATGAAATAAGAAGAGGTGATTAACTCATCATAATAAGCATTTATTGAGTGAGAACAACTAAAGAAAGCAAGGGATACTAACAGAATCCAACATACTCTCATCGCCATTTTTCTCCTATGCTATTACTGCTCTTTCAACAACTCTCGAACCTTCAATTTCAACTCCTGTCAAAACCCCTCTGATTGTTTATATTCTTCTTTAGATTTTCCCTTCAAATAAACAAATTAGCTTAGTGGAACCCAACGAGTGGTTCTAGTGAAAAAGAGGATGATATACATCTTAGAAGACTCAGGTTCGAGCAATAAAAATAACAAACTAGCTTAGTCTCTTCTCTTGCAATAAAAATTTATCAAAATTTCCGACAACAAAACTCCTTGAGTTTTAATTATGCATTATCAGCTCCTCGTAGATGTTAAACTTAAACTAAATGATATCGATGAGCTCAGGCTGATCGAGTGAAGTAAAAACACAAAATGTATAACGTAAGTATAATTGTGTAAAATCTGAAGAAAATGCCTTCAAAGAAGCTCCACCAACTATAAAAACCATCCAAATATGCTTGTTCAGCTAATTCCTTGTAGTTTGCTCCACTACAACAAAACAGGTTATTAGCGGCACTTTTAGCGGCGTTTGGATAGAAAACGCCGCAAAAAGTAAAACAATAGTGGCGCTTATGGAAAAGCGCCGCTAAAGGTCAGAGCATTAGCGGCGCTTATGGGAAAACACTGCTAAAGGTTAGAGAATTAGCGGCGCTTATGAGAAAGCGCCGCTAAAGGTTAGCGCATTAACGGCGTACGTAAATCCCATGCATGCCAATATGTATCTTACTTTATGGTTAACATGCATTTTTTAGATGTGGATCTCATAGAAGGATACGAACTCCAAGTGCGAACCACATGAAGTTCAACTTAAATTAATAAATATATTTATAACTTTGAAATTAATTCATTTTTGTCCAAGAAAATTTATTCACTCATAAATGAAAGAAATCCTCCCTCTCATATTGAATTTGGCTACCAAACATAGTGTTGAATGAGTAGAGCTGAAGAAAGGCAAACAAGGCAGAATGGAGGGCCACATATGGAATTTTGGCTTTTTATGTCCTTTAAATATTTATAAAAGTATATATTACTATAATAATAAAAATGCTTTTTGATCTCTCAAAAATTTATAATTTAAATTTTATTTTTTGCCTTTTTGCTTGCCAAAGAAAATACAAAGTTTCAATAAGTCTAATTATGAATTTCATTATTCTACTTTATGAACATAGAAAAGTTAATCCCTTTAATTTATAAGAATTTGTTTCTCGTACTTAAAAATTTGTCATAATTTTTCATTTCTTTTAAAAATATTAATTGTCATCTCTCTGATCCTATTTTGGGATCTAAAAATTCCATTAGCATTAATGTACCAAATATTTTTTAAATAATTAAGATAATGAAAATTGCATCTTAATTACTAAATCAAGCTCTCGATTATATTAATAAAGTGAATGTAATTTATAATACTTTGATTTAATTTTAATTTATATTTACTTTCTAAACTTGTATTATTTGCAGGAGAGATTTATTTTAGAGGTCTCGGACGACTATATGAAGAAATCATTAGGAAAAAAGTGGAGAGACCATAAGAGTACTATAAAGAAAGATTATTTTAAGAACAATATGAGCCTCGAAGATAAATTGCGAAATATTCCGCCGGGAATGTTGAGGTACCAATGGGAAGAACAAGTTAGATTTTGGAGCTCAAAGGAAGGAGAGGTATTATGTACTACTAAACTCTTATAATTATTTCGGTTTATAGTATTTATTATATACGTAATAATAATTAATGTAGGATCGTGAGCGTGTTGGAACTACAAGTAGGCAAAAACAAAAATTCACGCACACAGCTAGATCGAGAAGTTTTGCTTATGTAGCTGCTAATGAGGTAGTTTGAATTTATTAATTGTGTCAAATATTAATTACTTTGTACTAATTAATATTTTTTCTCCTATAATGTAAGAACAATCGCCATATCAAAAAGTTGGACGCCTTCAGCTTTTTGACATTACACATATAAAGAAAGATGGATCTCCTATGACTTCTGAAGCTGCAGAAATTATGGTATATTTACTTTATAAAATTTGAATTATTTTAAATATTTATTATGTTTAATTATAATTGATAAGTGCCAAAAGTAACATATTTTAGCCTCGTTCTTAATGCGTTTTTGGATGATTAATTTATTTAAAATAATGAATTTTATGTTCATAATCCTTCAAATTCAGGTTTCTATACTTAGGAAAACAGTTGGGAGTGAAAGGAGTGAAAAACAGGTGAAAACCGGATAAAAAGAGCAGATTTTAGGAGCCGCACGAGCTGGACACATGGCCATGGACTAAATCGAAGATAAAAAGGAAAATTTGGGGCAAAAATGTGAATGTGGAAGAGTTAGGAAGAGATTTATTGGACATAAGACTTTATTTGAATTTAAACATTATTTTTTAGGATTAATATTTAGGATTATTATTATATTATTTATATTTATCTTTTAGGCTTTATAATTTAGAGTTTAATTTGGATCAAATTAGGGAATTATTGTTTAGATTTAATTCAAATTATCTTTTTAAAATTTAATTTGGATCTAACTAGAGTTTTCTCATGTATTATAAATAGGGGATAGAGTGATATGAGAGCGCACTTGATGGGTGTCGAATCCACCAAATATAAATATTCCTACGATAAATAATACAAAATAGTAGTATAAGGCAGTAGGGTCGATTCCACAGGGACTGGTTGCTGTAATATACTTTTCGTGTCTTCCTCTTAAATGTCGTGTTGAAGGGCATGCCCACGACTCGTGACTATCTCTTAAAAAATAAAAATAAAAGAGTGAGGTTTAGAGATAAAACGTCAAACTAAAATAAAACAAAAATAAAATAAGTAAGTGAAATAAATATTGCTACTAAATAATTAATCGAGATAAAGAAATCAGAGAAATGATATTTAATAAGCTTAGCCTCAGCCTCGGTTTCCTCCGATCTTGAATCGATCCTTGAAAATTAGTCTTCCCTTTTTAATCAATAAGCTGGTTATAACGCTCGAGAACGTCCCAACCGCCAACTTTTCCTCTAGTAGCCGGTTCCGGATACGACCTGCAAACTGACCCTTGCCGAATGTCTAACCACGTCGGACGTGCTCGTGATTTAAGATTTCAATAGCTTTGCGTTCTGAAAAGCTCAACTCGAATTAACAACCTCAACCGCGTGGGTCCTTTAAATCTGGTCTCTACCACCCTTGACGGAATCCAACTAGCTTTTCCCACTTGGACACGCCAATTTGTTCGTGGGAACTCGAATACAGCACGGCCGATTTGACTTCCCAACTGCACGCCAACCTATCTCGATCCAACGTGCACTTATCGAATCGAAAGTAGAATTAACTTTAAGGGGCGAATTTGTACTACCCCATAAACCGGAGTGATAGCTAGTACCGATAAAAAGGTTTTTAGCACGATTTCGTAACTCACGATTATTTCTTGACAGAGTGATAACCAGACTAAGGCTAAAATGAATTTAGTGACGCATGATTTTAATCATGCTTGATGGATGGATACGGTGATAGATTGCTTATGAATATGAATGATGGAAAGAGGAGGGGTTAATGTATCAATTGAACAAATTTATGAAAGGAAATGAAATGGAATGGAGATGGAATTGACAGATTAATCTGACGCAAAAAGACAAGAAAAATATGAAAGGGATAATTGCTCAATTGCTTCAAAGGATATTCAAGTACATCCAATTGAGTCCAAGTAACCCCTATTTATATACAATTGGATTACTAAATATAGCGTAAGTCCTATTAAACTAAATTACCCATTTGCTAAAAATAAATAATTTAGTCAAAACAAAATAACAACTTATAATTATAAAAATATAAACAAAAATAAAAAGAAAATAACAATTTGACTAAGTCTTACTTGACCATTCTCACTAAAAGTTTCTTTCTTGCAATTTAGTCCTCAATGTCCCCCAAATTCGAATTTAGCCAATCTCTTCACATATGTCTCCAATTTAATCCTTCTTTTGCTTGCTTTTAAGTAGGAAAACATCCATTTGTGCACCTAATAAGGAATGTAAGAAATTAGAAGTATTTTTCCCTCAAAATTAATCAAAATACACAAATAAATTGCTCAAATAATTTACTTATCAGCACTTCCAATTTTTTGCAAAATCTTCCATTCCCCAAACCTAGCCGTCAGAGATTATTGAAGGAAACAATTGAAGTAACACCACATAAGCCATCTTTGAAGCAAATCTCCACAAAGATTGAAGACCTCTTTCTAAATTCTTTTGATTTTATTATGAGTTTTTTTTCATCTTGTGGTTATATTGTCTTTAAGATGTTTCCATTTATTAGCATGAACTAATTCCTAAATACCTAGGGGAGATGAACCCTAGGATGAATTCTGTCATTTGATTTCTGATTTTACGCAATAAATACTTAGATTTTATTCTCAATTATGTATGCTTAATTCTTGATTTAGTATTCTTGAGATATTAATTCTTATTTGATGTGCTTAAATCAAAGGAGGAATAGACCCTGTTTAAGAGTAGATCTAGCATAATTAAGTGGAGTTGCATGCAATTCTAGAAATAGGACGACATAAATCTACCGGATTAGAGTCAAATCTAATAGGGGAATTCATATATTGAATTAATGCGAAAATAGGGATTTTAATTAGAAAGAAATTTAAATTAATCAACCTAAAATCAGTTGCTTTTATGCTTGAATAGATGTATTAGCATAATTTAGGGATTTCTACGGAACAAAATCTAAGTGAATAAATTACTTAATTCAGAATGATAATGGCAAATGAAATCTAGGTGGAGTCTTTCCTAGGTATTGTTTGCTTCTTGGTATAAAATACTTATTATTTCTTACTTTAATCTTTGTCGCACTTTTAGTTTATTAATTTAGTTAAATTAGTTTAAACAATCACTTTATTCGATCGGTTAGATAATAGAAAGATAGCTATTACTAGTACTTTTAGTCTTCGTGAGAACGATATCTGTGCTCACCGTAACTATACTATTAATTGATAGGTGCACTTGCCTTAGTCATATTTTTAGTTAGTTTCGACTGCATCAAGTTTTTGGCGCCGTTGCCGGGGACTAAAATATTAGGAAAACTTTATTTGTATTACTTTAGCCATTTTTATTTATTTATTTTTGTTTTATTATTTGCATTTTTAATTTAATTTTTCTATTTTAATTTTTTTCCTTTTGCTTCTGGCAGGTTCTTTTGGTTTATGACTAGAGGAAACCCGTTGGGACCACTTCTTCATGACTCTGAACTTGAAAAGACTACTCTCAAAAATTGTAAAGAGGTTAGAGAAGCTAAGCAAAGTCAGAAAACTTTAATAGACGGTAAAAAGGAAAATTATATTACTGTGGAGATAGGTGACAATCGAAATAACCAGGTTCGTCCTACTCTCCCTGTTGTTCTTCCTGATCCTCCCGCTCGTCGAACTTTGTATGATTATGCTAAGCCTACTTTGATTGGGGCTAAAACGAGTATTGTCGAGCCAAATGTTAATGCGAATAATTTTGAAATCAAGCCGAGTATAATTCAGATGGTACAATAGTATGTTCAATTTGATGGTTTGTAGGATGAAGATCCAAATGCTCATTTGGCTAATTTTCTTGAGTTTTGTGATACTTTTAAAATTAATGGTGTTACTGATGCTATACGCTTATGGTTGTTCCCGTTTTTGTTGAGGAACAAGGCAAAAATGTGGTTAAATGCTTTACCATGATGTTCTATCACTACTTGGGATCAAATGACTGAGAAGTTCTTATTAAAATATTTTTCATCGGTTAAGACAGCTAAGTTGAGGAATGACATCTCTTCTTTTGCTCAATTTCATATTGAAACACTTTATAAAGCACGGGAGAGGTTCAAAGATTTATTGAGAAGGTGTCCTCATCATGGGTTACCTTTGTGGCTCCAAGTTCAAACTTTCTACAATGGTTTGAATCCCTCGACTAGACAGATGATTGATTCAGTAGCTAGGGAAACTTTAAATAACAAGACATCGGAAGAAGCTCAAGAATTTATTGAAGAGGTGGCATTAAATAATTATCGGTGGCAAGTTACAATAATAAAACCTGTGAAGGCAGCAGGGATTTATGATGTTGATGTTGTTTCTATGTTGGCTCATCAGGTTGAATCTCTTAATAAAAAGATTGATGGTTTGAATTTTTCTAAGCAAGTACATCTGGTGATGCAGTGTAATCAAAATGGAGCGGGGATGATGAGTTCAGAATATCTCCATGAGCAAGTAGACTTGTTAGGTAATAATTATAAACCTTAAAATAATCCCTATAGTAATACTTATAATGTAGGTTGGAGAAGTCACGCAAATTTTTCATGGGGTGGTCAAGGAAATCAAAGATCACAAATTCCTCCAAGTTTTCAGCAGCCACATCAACAAGAGCAGAAATCGAACCTTGAAGAAATGCTTACTAAATTTATTTCAGTTTCTGAAGCGAGATTTAAAAGCAATGAGACAGCTTTAAAAAATCAGCAAGCATCAATACATGGTCTCGAAAATCAAATCGGATAGCTCACCAAACTAGTTTCGAAAAGACCACAAGGTAGCTTACCTAGTAACACTGAAACTAACCCAAAAGAGCAGATCCATGCAATCACTGTTCAAAACGTGGAAGGGTTAGTCGAGCCTGAACAGAAACTGAAGCTAGAAGTTATTCTAAAAAATAATGAGGCTGAGGAAAACAAGAAAGAGCATAATTTGGTGTTTAGAGAATACAAACCTTGAATTCCATATCCAAAAGCATTGAAGAGAGACCACAGAGAAGAAACATATGGTAAATTTCTTGAACCTTTTAAAAAATTACATATTAACTTACCTTTTGTTGAAGCTCTTTCGCAGATGCCGGAGTATGTAAAATTCTTAAAGGAGCTGTTAACAAATAAGAGGAAGTTAGACGACTTGTCGACTATTAAGCTTAATGCAGTTTGCTCAACCATTCTACAAAACAAATTACCCAACAAACTTAAAGATCCAGGGAGTTTTACTACTCCTTGTCTAATTGGAAGTTTACATATTGATAAAGCTTTGGCTGATTTGGGTGCTAGTATAAATGTTATGCCTTATAAACTGTTCAAACAATTTGATCTTGGGGAACCTAAACCCACTAGGATGAGTATTCAGTTAGCTGACAGATCAATTAGATATTCATATTCATTTTCTTTTTTTTAGTTTTATTTTATTTTATTTTTAATTTTATTTTAATTATGCAATATTTTTATTCCTATGTTTTTTTTAGTTATTATCTCCCTCTCTTACTTGTCTTTGTCTATTTTCTTATTAGTTTGCTCGAAAAATTGCACTTTCTTTAGACTTGCTGCATTTTCAGTTTTTTTTCAATTCAGATCAAATCATCCTAATTCAGGGAAGTTTCAATTCCTTTCCTCATTATAATATTGTGCTTATTCTGCTTATATCTGTTTGTACATTGAGGACAATCTACATCTTAAGTGTGGGGAGGTTGATTATGATTGTGATAAAATCCCTGAATTATTTATTATGTTAAAGTAATTTTCTCATATCCCATTAGAGTTAATTTTTGCTATTTAGAATTTTTATTGACTTTGTTTTGAGATTGATGTGTGAATCTTTTATATATTGGATGGTTCAATTTTTAAGATATGAGAGAGTCAAGCATGATTAGTTGTCTTCAAAATTAAATATTTTAGGTTGTCTCCCTAAATTGAAATATTATCTTCAACTTTTAAAATTACAGGTTTTGGCATCAAAACCATATTTTTTTGTGTGAGCTTTTGAGCCTATAGAGCATATATTTTATTTCTTGCTCATTTTATTTTGGTTGAGTGTATGTCAAACTGATTTGTTATTCTAGAACTTGCTTTGATTATACTTGTTGAGACCATATTGATTTGATATATTGATATGATAGAGGCACTTAGGATTCACTCCCTCAAAAAAAAAACTCATACAATTAACCCTTCGTGAACCCCATTGAGCCTAACAACGTTTTACTCATTAACCCATAATATTAACCCATGATCCATATATTTGTGGTATATTTACCCCTTTATTGACTCCCTTTTTGTCGAGATTTGATTTGGTTAAGTTATCTAACTATGTTCCACTATCTGAATTGCTGAATTTTATTATTTAGAAAAAAAAAGTCAAGAAAATAAAAAAAATGAGAAAAAAAGAAAAAGAAAAAAAGACAAAAGTGTGTTTGACCTAGAATCATTAGTTACATATATTATTGAAAAGCTCACGTTTATTCTTTATTATTTGTGTTGATTTATTTTCTTCCAATTCAGCAACTGATTGTTTTTTTTCTAGTTTGGTAACTTATTAACTCGATCTCGATTTTAACCAATTCTTCTAGCCTTTTCCATAACCTTAACCTTAGCCCCATTACAACCTTGTAAAGACCTCTTGATTGGTGTGTCATGTCATTTTACAGTGGTGGAGATTTGATTTTCAAGCAAGCCTATGGTAATAACATTTTGTGTTTGACAATTGAGAGCTTATTTAATGAACCTTAAACACTTTGAGTGCTTTGAGTGAATCTTTAGTGAGGATGTCAATTCTTGTTGATTTTGAATTTAAGGTAATTATTTAGATAAGGGGAGACAACTATATTTTTGTGATAAAAAATTTGTAGCTTAGATTGCTTGAATTTTTAATGTTCTTTTAGGTGAATTTCCAATGCATTAGTGTTTGCAATTTATCTTGAAACATTATTGATAAAAATGAAGAATTAAGAAAGTTAACTTGAATGTGGGTTGAGAATTTTGCTTGAGGACAAGCAAATGCTTAATGTGGGGATATTTGATAAGTGCCAAAGGTAACATATTTTAGCCTCATTTTTAATGCATTTTTGGATGATTAATTTATTTAAAATAATGAATTTTATGTTCACAATCCTTCAATTTCAGGTTTCTATACTTAGGAAAGCAGTTGGGAGTGAAAGGAGCGAAAAACAAGCGAAAACCGGATAAAAAGAGCAGATTTTAAGAGCCACACGAGTTGGACACATGGCCATAGACTAAATCGAAGATAAAAAGGAAATTTTGGGGCAAAAAAGTGAATGTGGAAGAGTTAGGAAGAGATTTATTGGACATAAGACTTTATTTAAATTTAAACTTTATTTTTTAGGATTAATATTTAGAATTGTTATTATTATATTGTTTATATTTATCTTTTAGGCTTTATAATTTAGAGTTTAATTTGGATCCAATTAGGGAATTATTGTTTAGATTTAATTCAAATTATCTTTTTAGAATTTAATTTGGATCCAACTAGAGTTTTTTCATGTATTATAAATAGGGGATAGAGCGATATGAGAGGGCACTTCCAATTTTTTGCAAAATCCTCCATTCCCTAAACCCTAGCCATTAGAGATTATTGAAGGAAACAATTGAAGAAACACCACCGAAGCAATCTTTGAAGCAAAACTCCACAAAGATTGAAGACCTCTTTCTAAATTCTTTTGATTTAATTATGAGTTTTTCTTCATCTTGTGGTTATATTGTCTTTGAGATGTTTCCATATATTAGCATGAACTAAATTCCTAAATAACTAAAGGACATGAACCCTAAGATGAATTCTATCATTTGATTTCTGATTTTACGCAATAAATACTTAGATTTTGTTTTCAATTATGTGTGCTTAATTCTTGATTTAGTATTCTTGAGATATTAATTCTTATTTGACGTGCTTAAATCAGTGGAGGAATAGACCCTGTTTAAAAGTAGATCTAGCATAATTGAGTGGAGTTGCATGCAATTCTAGAAATAGGATGACATAAATCTACCGGATTAGAGTCAAATCTAATAGGGGAATCCATAGATTGAATTATTGCGACAATAGGGGTTTTAATTAGAAAGAAATTTCAATTAATCAACCTAAAATCAGTTGCTTTTATGCTTGAATAGAGGTATTAGCATAATTTAGGGATTTCTACGGAACAAAATACTAAGTGAATAAAATTCTTAATGCAAAATGATAATGGCAGATGAAATCTAGGTGGAGTCTTTCTTAGGTATTGTTTGCTTCTTGGTATAAAAATACTTATTATTTCTTACTTTAATCTTTGTCGCATTTTTAGTTTATTAATTTAGTTAAATTAGTTTAAACAATCACTTTATTCGATCGGTTAGATAATAGAAAGATAGCTATTACTAGTACTTTTAGTCTTCATGGGAACGATATCTATGCTCACCGTAACTATACTATTAATTGATAGGTGCACTTGCCTTAGTCATATTTTTAGTTAGTTTCGACTGCATCAATAATGGTTTAATTCGTCGTTTGTAATGCAAATAATGCCAAGTTATGTTGCATTTGTTTAATTATATATTTTGTTTCTAACTCATTGATTGACTTATTAGGATAAATTAAAGGATAAGAAGGCGGAGTATGAAGCGATGGCTTCAAGTGATAGTTCGGTTAATCTAAAGAACATTGATAAAAGAGTTATTACTAAAGTTTTTGGTTCTGAAAGGTATGGTCGGGTTCAATTTGAAGGATCTTTTGTTAGCCCATCCCGATATTTTGGATCCAGCTCGCAGAGATACATGCCTTCGGGGAGTCGGGATCAAGTTGAAGTTCAAAAGTTAAGAGATCAAATGGCTCAGATGCAAGCGAGCACAGTTGAGCAAATTGCTCAACTTAAAGAGGAGGCTGCAGCGAGAGAAGAAGAGGTTCAAAGAAAATATGATGAACTCTATTTACAACTTAAAGCGGAGGCAGTAGTGAGGGAAGCGGAGGTAGCAACGAGGGTAGTGAAGGCAGCAGCAAGGGTAGTAAAGTTAGCAGCGAGGGAAGCAGAGGCAACAAGAAAGTATGACGAACTTCAACTATAGCTTCAAAATATGATGACAATGTTTCAGCAGAATCAATCGCAGAATCCGTCATCTTAGACTTTTATTTTTTTTCTTATTATGAGAATAATATACACATTGCTACTTTTGAATATATTTTTCATTTATTTATTAATTTAAATCATATGCATATTTCTTTCATTTATCATTTACATTTAGATTTGAATTGGTTGGATTTAAATTTACTGTTAATTTTAGCGACGTTTGTGGGAGAAGCGTCGCTAAAGACCATGTTCTTTAGCGGCGTTTATGGAGAAAGCACCGCTAAAGACCATGTTCTTCAGCGACGTTTGCGGGGTTTGTGGAAAAGCACCGTTAAAGATCATGTTCTATAATAGTATTTTTCCTAATAAACGCCGCTGTTTTTAACGGTTTTATCTTTAGCGGCATTTGCAAGCGTCGCTATAGGCTAAAAAAAAGCAGCTAAAAACCTATTTTTTTGTAGTGCTCCATTTATAGAACCAAAATTTAATTTCCAATCTCACAAAATTACTAAATTCGCATTTAAAAAAAATTATAATATTTAATTTAAAATTATTAATTAAAATAAAAATAAAATAAAGTTGTGATAATTATATATTTAAAAATAATTATAATTATAATTATAATTATTAGTTAAAAATTTTATTGTTAATTTTATAATAAAATTATTACTTAAATAGAAGTCTAACAATAAATATAAGAAAAATAAATTTTAATAATTATAATTATAATTATAATTATAATTATGCTTTACAATTGGTTAAAATATATTTACATAAACAAAAATTGTGTTAATTTTATGAAATAAATATATTATATAGTAAGTTAATATATTTTACTTATATTCAATAATTCAAATAAAAAACATTATTTTATATTAATTAATAAAATTAAAAATAAAATATTTAAAAAATTAATTAAATATTAAATGCGCAAAATCACACCCAATATATATGACACTAGAAACTAATAATATTAAATACTTTTTCTTTTGCAAAGTCAATGAAATACAAATAGGATTGATGAAAACAACCCATTCAAATTCAATCACAGCTTAAAAAACAAACTAAAACAGCGCAGCAAAAATAACTTAGCAGACAAAAACAGCTTCAACAATAGATTACCCCGTTTGACTCTACTGCAGAAAACAACAGACCATACCAGCAACATCCATTCTGATTTAACAACAATTCACCATGATGCTTTAAAATGATATTCCTTGACATACCTGCTTTTGCTAGAGCTTCTGCCATACCATTTTTTTTATGATTAGTGACTCAGGGCATTCAGTTCCAAAGAACCACCATCCCACTCCTTGGCAGCTCTTTGCACCTCCCTAGCATGAACAACACTCGTTATCTACACCTTTCTTGGTGTGAACGGTCACTACGATCCTCTTTCAATAACAAAAACATTACAAAAACTCATAGGATTTCGCTTTGAAATACACTCGACCTAAGACAATCAACATCAACTCAAACCAAAACTAATACGTATCCCGCAAAAATCATCTTCCAAGTTTCGGAAACAAAGGACTCCTTATACCTGCTATTTCTAGAGTATCAACCATACTATTTCATTGCTGTTGAACAATTACAAAATAAACTCAACACATCTTATCAATACCAATAACTAGATTCCGCAAGATTCATGTCTATAATTCTTTCCAAGTACCGCTCCAATGTACACGTAGCCTAGATTACATACTACTAACCGGACTTTCCATACTAACCATACCAATATTTAGCATCGATATGATCAGTACAAAAAGCAGAGCACAAGCCACTTCGTATTTCTCTTAATGCTCCAATTCACGGAACTTGATAACTTCCCACATCACCATATTCAACCGACAAAGCTCTTCCATTTCCGAACCGTTCTGATCTATATGATTGTCGTTATCCTCCAACTCCAATTTAATATTTTCTAACAATTCCAGAAACATAATCCACATTACTACCAGATTTTTCATTCAAGTCTTTGAAGGCCAATTTCAAACTCCTCAACTTACTCGACAATATAAGGATATATCCTCATATCACTCCCCTTACTTTATCGATCACTCCTTTTTGGCAAGCCACTCGTTAAAGAGTTTGAACGGGTGCAAACCCTAGTAAAATCTGATCCCGTCCATTCCTCTCAATGTTTAACCCAACCAATTAAGATTCATTCCCGTCAGATGTAACTCCACCAGCTTGCAGACGTAGATGAAACAGTCAAACATCCTTGATCCATTCACCAACCCCACGCCGCTACTCCTTTTACGCCATTTTCTTACTGTTTTAATGTCACATATCCCATGTTCAGATTACACTATCAGGCTCCCATCAGCTGCCGAAAATAAAAAAGAAACACTCCATACATGCCTCAAACATCGACGGTAACCAAGTTTAATGACACCTTAATAAATCGCATATCCACTATAGCTATACCCATATCCATTCCAGTACAGTATTTCTTAATGTTTGAAAACAATCCCTTTAAATTCCAAAACAAATTCCTCAAACCTTCCACCACAGAGAAAAAAACAACCATAGCAACAGTAAAAGAAAATCATGAACCACTAAAAAACTATCCTTCTTAGTTCGGACCGACACCCACTCGTCCCTCATGAACCTGACACTATAGACCTTCTAATCTCATTAGTTCATCAACAACTTCCTGCTCATCACTTCTAACGCTAAACCTCAATTTTTTTCGACTTCCCATGCATTCCTTGCCTCCCTGAGAATCAATCTCTTTCTGTTACTGAAATCTGAATCCAAAAGAAAAGTGTTAACGATAGCCTCCACTCTATCCGAAATTCCTTTTCCTTTTTGTCTTTTCAATGCCCGATCTCTCTTCTTCTTTTCCATAACAGTGAGAATCTTATCTTGAATATCAAATATCGAATGAATCTTATGACTGTGAGGATTTTTTTCCTATTAAAATTTGATGTCGATTTACCCCCCCAAATCCCTTTCCTCTTTATATTTTCCTCCCATCTCCATACTTCCCATCTGGTCGTTACTGTTTTTGGCATATGTTACCCCCAATGCCCTTTTGAGTTGTCTAGTTTCTGGTTCGTTACATCCTCCAAGCCCATCATCACTTCAACATCCCTTTGTTCATTCTGAACCCCTATCTGCTTTTCCAAGCTTAATTTAGCAATAGAAAAGGCCATATTGCTTACATCTTCCACGGCCCAAACATTGCAGCAACTTTTATCCTTCTCCTCCAAACAACTGTCGGCTCTAATCTCACTCAACCGTTCCCCTTCCAATCTTAAATTATTTTCTAATGATCTTTGACATCCGCCACTGTCATTTGTTTTTTCGAGGATGATTACATTAATTGCTTCATCCTCCATACTTTGTCTCTCCTCTAAAATCTTCACCTCTGAAATCTTTTCCGGCCTTTTTATCATCACCAATTCAGATTCAGACACGAAAGTGTCATCCCTCTCCTGCACTGATTTCCAATCTTCTTTTTCCTTCGCTCCATAGCACCTGTAGGAATCGTTAAAAAACTTCGACAATCTCATTTCAACAACTCTTATCGGAAAATTCACCTTCCCCACCTCTAGATAAATTCGTTCATCAATCCTTTTCGATTGATTGATAGATACCAACATCGACAATTTATCAAAGCTGTTCACTTTCGTCGAATTTTCACTGAGAGAGATTAACTCTCTCCATACTCCAGCTATTCTTTCGAATGATGTATAGTTCCAACAGTGCAAAAGAATGCCTGACACTTCAATCCAAGACAATCTTTCCTTCACTACTCTTTTCTTTGACCAAGGCTTAATCAAAAAACTCCCTCGAATATGCCCAATCATTCTGCTTTAATAACTCAAGAAGCTCCATGTCGGGAATTTCGATAAAAAATGCCTTTCTTGAATCCTTTTGATTTTAATCTCACCTAATCCATTTCTAGCTATTCTACCTATTAAACTCTTTGTATCACAGCATGTTGAAGTAATCCCACCAAGCACTGTTGAAGTTTCCATAGTTGCTCCTACTTAACATGCCCTTTGAATCAGTTTACTTGAATTCATCCCCTTGCAAGCCATACCTGTTGACTTACTCAAATCATTGTAACTTTTCATGGAGTTTTCTCCTAATTCCCTTATGCTATTCCTCAACAACTTTTCATTCCCCTCCCCTTCATTGTTAATTTCAACCTGCTTCAGTTTTGATATTCCTTCCACTAAGTATTTCTCCAATCATGGCTCCTACCTTTGTATTTTCCTAAGTCTATCGATAATCTGTTCCCTAAAATCACATAACCGTTTAGCCTGCTTATAGCCCTTCGTGCGTCCATCATATTATCATATCTCACAAAAACGAATCTTCTTCCACTCTTACTTTTTTTCGTTGGAATGAATGCATCAGTGACCTCTCCATGGTACCTAAACAGCGCCCATAGAACTTTCTAATGCATTGTTACCGGAATATTGTGTACAAAAACTGTTATCGAATTCCTCTCCATCTTGAAAATCGATCACCAATGGGGTTGAATCTTCGAAAAAGTTAAATTATTTTGTGGGTAGGAGGAAAAGATTTAGATTTTTTGATAAACTACCTGACTTAAATTTAATAATACTAAATACTAGAATTGTAAATTACTTGGGTTTACCTTAAATAAGTTCAGTTATCTTTAAGTTGAAGAATCCAAAATACATTGGAATATCTTAATACATAATTTCAAAAAGCTTACAATTCAGGTTAATATTATATCAATATTTTTGGAATCGGATCAATAATCAAACTAATAAAATCATTGATTTTTAACCTGTTCGGTTCAAATCAAACTAATTCTTATAAAATCTTAAAAATATTAATAATTATAAAATAGGATTCAATCGGTTCAATTGTTTTTAGCCTAGTTCGCAAATCAACTAATTTTTTATCTTCTCTAGATCGATATCTCGATCAATTTCCAGTCCAATCGATTAGTCCGATCGAGTTTAAACAATATTACACTATATTTTTTTACTATTGATATTTAAAAAAAATTTTGAACTATTGAACATTATATATTTTATTTTAATTAATTATATACATAGACATAAAAAAAAGTTTCAAGAAATAAATAAAAAAAATATGAATTTAATAAATTGACAACTTATGCAATGGAAATGACCACGTGAAAGCCCGAGATCACTCTTTCTAATAGGACGAATCAGGTTGTAGAATCAAATTCATGTGCAAAGTAACCGCCAATTTACATCAAATATAATCACAAGTAACAGAAATAAAAATTCAAATCAATTGGTCAATAAAGTCACATATACAACTTACAACAAAAACCTTAACGCCAAGCTCTAAAGTAGATCGGCTCTTGAAACCAGAGTCCTTAATGGTGTTACCAAATTGTGATAACATGCTAGGGATGAACCTAACAAGATAGACACAAAAACCTACAAAAACCTCAAGTAGTCGGTTAGTAACATATTGCCCAAAGTTTTAAGATTAATTCTAAGACAATTCTAAGTGAAATCTTAAAATTAAGGCTCAATCCCATAATCAGATTTGAGTTTGGCAGCATGGTTACGTGTAAGAAAGGTTAAAGCACCCTACAACGTCTATTCAAAGATAGTCTTGCAAAGCTTTGTATTTAGGGGAGATCAAAGTGTAATTTTACTTTTATTAATTTAAAATTTTTAAAAATTTAAAAGGTTAAAATAACAAAATTTTCAATTTAGTGGGGACGGGACCCTACCAATCCCCCTAAATCCGCCTATGCGCCCAAAGTTCTAAGAATAATCCTAAGATAATTTTAAGTGGAAACCTTAAAACTAAGGCTCGGTCTCATAATTAGATCTGACTTCGATAGTCTTATAAAGTTTAGTATATAAGATTTTGAAATTCTAGCCTTGACTTCGAATAAACCTAATCTAAAAGAAACAAGATATCCAAATATCTAATACTAAATAAAATTCAAAATTCTACAATTATTGTTTAAATTTCAAAGTTAACTAAAAAAAAGTCTAAAATTCTAAAACTGAAGCGGAATTAAACTTAAATTCTAAGATTTCTTTTCTCAATCAGAGTATTACAAAATGAGGCATTGGAATCACCAAGCCTAAATGCTACAAATTGCAGGAACACATTCAAGCATAATTATACTACACCTCTGTTTATAACTAATCACCTATTGCAATTGAAAAAACCACAATTCAATTTGACCTTCTCCATTTAAAAAAAAAAAACACCAGAAGGTCGAGGGGACCTAAACATCCCATAAGCTACAGTGCCGCATCTTCATCAACAGAAACAACAGTGCTTGCCAAGCCACCAGACGAATTCATCAATAAGACTTACCAATAAGCAGCAACATTTAACATTCTTGAAAGACAGAGATACCCCACCATTAATGACTAAAATTCACCATCATGCTTTAAATATTTCCACAAGCTTTTTAAAATTCATCTCCAATTTTAATCTCCACAATCTCAATTGACAACTAAAGTAATTGTTGAAAAAGTTGAACATCTTCACTGTCATCTTCTTGGCTCTTCACACCAATTATCCCCAATCATCACCCTATGAACCATTTTCCTTTTTGAACTTATTTTTACCGCCCTATTGAATAAAGTCGAGTTTGAGACCCCTTCTGATTTTTGACGCCAAATCGATTCTCTGAACTTGACAGCTTCCAAAAATCTACATTCAATCTTCTAATCTCCTCTTCCGTTTCCGTTAAATTTCTCTTTTCACTCACCTCATCCATCTTCCTTATCTTCTATTCAATCATTTTAATGCTCCCATCTATATCGCAGCCTTCCGTCTCGTTCCATTTTTTAGTGAACCTTTCAGTCTCCTCAATTTTGCTGATAACCTTTCATTTGATCTTCCGGAATCATACCACTCCTTTTGAATCAACATCGATCGTTCCTTCTTCGATAGTCAAGCATTTATAAATTTAAATGGCCTAGGCCCCCAATCAAATTCTTCATCTGATAACATTATTGAGATGTGATCCGAGACTGTTCTATTAAGGCCATGCTACTGGATATCTTTGCTCTTCATTAACCATTGCTCTTCCACAAAAAATCTATCTAGTCTACTTCTTTTGTTTCCCGGTCCATACCATGTAAATTTCCTACTAATTAAGGAGAAGTCCGTCCTCCGTTTTACAACTATCAATGAAGTCATAAAACTCTCTCGATCCATATTATGTTCCCACTCCATTGCTCTTTTCGCTTCTATTTGTTACCAAGCTAAAATCACCTCTTACTATCCAAGGTGCCTTAAATTGTTTACGCAGTTTTATCAACTCATCCCACAATACTTTTTGTTCCGCTACAACGTTCAGGGCATATACATTTTACCATTATAGCTTCCATTCCTCCTTCTTTACACATGCATTCAACTTCAACAATTCTGCCTTCTTAATAATCTCTAATAATCTGAAAATTATCTATACCCCAAACCATAAAACCTCTCGATCTCCCCTTTGACGCCGTGAATCTAAAATCGAAATTGTCGTCATACCAAAGTTTCCAAATCAAATTGCCAAATACCGATTCCATCTTGCTCTCTTATAAGAAGCAAAAATTTTCCCTGGCATTTCTTACTACCCTCTTCACCGATATGCTCTTAATTTCAGTACCTAATCCTCTATTATTCCATGAAACAATCCTCATTTTCTTCTAATTCCAAAAAATCGTTGAATTTAATTTATGCAAATAATTATGGAATAATAACTATTAGATAAACAGAGAACTTAGAAATTGAAAATAGAAAATATATTTGATTTCTGATTTGAAATTAAAAAATGCTTCTTTGTACAATGAATCTTATATTTATAGTTACCACTGCCACTCTCATCTGCTGTTACCTTAGTTGGATTTTACTAACAGAATACTAACAACCAACCGACCTTAATCACTTACACCTGCTATACATACTCTAATATTCACCCATCACTTGACCTTTTGAACCCGTAAACTTTGCCTGAAGCAACTAAACTGAGGAAACGATAAAGGTTTGGTAAAAACATCGGCCACCTGATCACAAGCAAGTACCTCACCAACCACAATAGACCCATCAAGAACTTTCTCACACAAAAAACAGATCAAGCTCGACATGCTTGAACTTTGAATGTAGAATAGGATTCGTTACAACAACAACAGCACTGGAATTATCACACCAAATTTGTGGTGTGTCGACAGAAGCAAAACGTAACTCACTAAGCAAGGAAATAAGCCAAGCAACATTCGCAGTAGCAACTATTACACCTCGATATTCTGCCTTAGCTGTCGACACCACCTGTTGCTTCTTGGAGCACTAGGAAACCAGATTATTTCCAAATACACATAATACCCAATTGTAGACCGTCAATCATCAAAGTCCAAACCCCAATTGGCATCAGCATAAGCAACAAACGATAATCACTTAGAAGGTTGTATAACCAACCCATAATCCACTATGCTACACAAATACCTTAGAATACGCTTTAAAGAAACACAATGTTCATTTGTAGGCATACGCATGAATTGACAAATCTTATTCACACCATAAGAAATATCTGGTCTGGTAAGCACAGTATACTGCAGAGCTCTCGCAATACTACGATATTCGCTAGGATCCTAGATTGGAGATCCCAAATCCTTAGACAAGCATGAAGAACTAACCATAGGAGTGTTAACACCCTTAGCATTCATCATATTCCACCTATCAAGCAGATCGAAAATATATTTGCGTTGACACAAATGAAGAGAACCAGAAGGAAAACAAGTGACCTCAACACCTAAGAAATAATAGAGATCGCTCATATCCTTGAGCAGAACTTAGCATTCAGAGTTGCAACAAAATCATCAATCTCTGAGGAGATACTCCCTGTAACAATAATGTCATCTACATAAATAAGCACAAACATCCGAGTTATTTCAGTGACTTGAATAAACAATGACGCATCAAACTTAGATGCCGCGAACCAATCAAGATAAGAAACAACTTCAATTTGTTAAACCAAACACGCGGAGCTTGCCGAAGACTATACAACACCTTAGTTAATCGACAAACAAGAGGTTGTCCATGAGCACCAACCTAAGCATACCTAGGAGGTTGCTGCATATACACCTTTTCAGTCAGATCCCCGTTCAGAAAGGCATTATTCACGTTAACTTGATGCAAAGACCACTTCATAGATACTGCAATAGATAAAATAGTATGAATAGTAGTTGGTTTAACCCCTTTGTCACGTTAACTAACCTTTGGCACAATTTCTAGATTTCCCTATCAAGACAATTCGTCTTGATGATGCTGGTGAATATACTTCCCAAGCTTTTATTGATTTTTGTATGTCTATTGGAATAAGTGTTGAACATCCTGTAGCACATGTTCATACACAAAATGGTCTTGCTGAATCACTAATTAAACGTCTTCAATTGATTGCAAGGCCATTACTTATGAAGTCCAAACTTCTAATTTTTGCTTGGGGACATGCCATACTACATGCAGCGTCATTAATTCGAGTCAGGCCAACAAGTTATCATAAGTTCTCCTTGTTACAAATGGTTTTTGGTCAGGAACAAAAAATTTCCCATCTAAGAATTATTGGATGTGCTGTATATGTTCCGATTGCTCTACCACAACGCTCTAAGAAGGGTCCTCAAAGGAGGTTAGGAATATATGTTGGATATGAATCTCCATCAATAATTAAATATCTTGAGCCATCAACGGGGAATTTATTTACGGCTTGATTTGCTGACTGTCATTTTAATGAGTTAGTTTTCCCAATGTTAGGGGGAGAAAATAAACAGCTGGAAAAAGAAATAGATTGGAATGAATTATCATTGTCACATCTTGATCCTCGTACACAACAATGTGAATTAGAGGTTCAGAGGATAATTCATTTACAAAATTTAGCAAATCAATTGCCAAACGCATTTACCAATCCAAAAAGAGTGACAAAATCACATATACTAGCTGCAAATGCTCCAATCAAAATTAATGTCCCTGAAGGACAAACTCTAGTTGCTAGTGAGTCTAAAGCACATTTAAAGCGTGGTAGACCAATCGGTTCCAAAGATAAAAATCCTCGAAAAAGAAAAGAAGCAAAAATCGATGGTCAGATCGAGGAAGAAATGACTTCAAAAGGATCTCCAAAAGAGATTTTAGATATGACTACAGTTCAAGAAAAATCTCAAGTACCTGATAATGATGAGATATCAACAAATTATGTCATGTCAAGAATTAAGTGGAACCGAAATCAAATCGACGTCAATGACATATTTTCATGCAATGTAGCACTAGATATTTTGAATGACAATATAGATCATGAACCAATGTCAATTGATGAATGTAGACAAAGAGACGATTGGCCAAAATGGAAAGAAGCAATTGAGACGGAATTAAAATCTCTTGCAAAGAGAGATGTATTCAGACATGTAGTTCGTACACCTAAAGGTGTAAAACCTGTGGGATCTAAATGGGTTTTTGTGAGAAAGAGAAATGAAAAGGGAGAAATTGTGAGATATAAAGCACGTTTAGTTGCACAAGGATTTTCACAAAGACCTAGTATTGATTATGAAGAGACATATTCTCTTGTGGTGGATGCAACTACTTTTTGATTTTTGATTAGTCTGGCAATAAGAGAAGGGCTTGATTTACACCTAATGGATGTAGTTACAGCCTATTTATATGGCCCACTTGATAATAACATTTACATGAAACTCCCAGAAGGTTTTAATCTGCCAGAAGTAGTTAATTCAGGTTCTCGAGAACATTACTCAATCAAATTAAACAGATCCCTTTATGGATTGAAACAATCTGGGCACATGTGGTATAATCGCCTTAGTGAATACTTATTAAAGGAAGGCTATAAGAATGACCCTATTTCCCCATGCATTTTTATAAAGAAATTTGGATCAGGATTTGTTATAATTGCTGTGTATGTTGATGATTTAAATATTATTGGGACTCCTGAAGAGATTTTAGTGACAATGGAGTGCTTAAAGAAAGAATTTGAAATGAAAGACCTTGGAAAGACAAGATTTTGTCTAGGGCTACATATTGAGCACCTAAAGAATGGAATCCTTGTGCATCAAATAGCATATATAGAAAAAGTGCTAAGAAGATTTTACATGCATAACGCACATCCTTTGAGCACCCTAATGGTTGTTAAGTCACTTGATGTAAATAAAGACCCTTTTTGTCCTTGAGAAAATGAAGAAGATTTTCTTGGTCCTGAAGTACCATATTTGAGTGCTATTGGTGCATTGATGTATCTTGCTAGTCAAGCACGACCTGATATATCATTTGCTGTCAACTTATTAGCAAAATTTGGCTCTTGTCCAACCCGAAGACATTGGAATGGAGTTAAGCATGTTTTTCGTTATCTTCAAGGTACAAGAGATATGGGTTTATTTTTCCCTAACCTACCCAAAACAGAATTAGTTGGTTTTGCAGATGCAGGGTACTTATCTGATCCTCACAATGCTTGATCACAAACTGATTATGTTTTTACATATGGTGGTACTGCAATTTCTTGGAGCTCTATGAAACAAACAATTGCTGCTACTTCTTCTAATCATAGTGAGATTTTGGCAATCCATGAGGCTAGTCGTGAATGTGTATGGCTAAGGTTTGTAATTCATCACATACGAAAAGATTGTGGTTTATGCTCTGAAAAGAAGTTCCAACAGTTTTATATGAAGATAATATAGCCTGCATTGCACAACTTAAGGAAGGATATATTAAGGGTGATAGAACAAAACATATATCACCAAAATTTTTCTTCACTCATGATCTACAAAAGAATGGAGATATCGATGTTCAAAAAATTCGATCAAGTGAGAATTTGGCAGATCTTTTTACTAAGGCACTCCCTACTGCTACATTTGAGAAATTAATTTTCAACATTGGATTGTGTCATCTCAAAGATCTTAAGTGATGCTTACATGAGGGGGAGTAAATTCACACTACATATTTGATTGTGATATAATATGTATCAAATGATTATGTACTCTTTTTTCCTTCACTAGGTTTTTGTCCCATAGGGTTTTTCCTAGTAAGGTTTTTAATGAGGCATATCCTTTATACAATCAATATCCAAGGGGGAGTGTTATGAATATTATGGATGTTCAAACTTTCATCTTTAACCTTCCATTTTCCTTAACTTTTAACCTTCCATCTTCCTTAACCTCCCTTGATATTTAACCTTTCATCTTTCTTAACTTTTCATATTCTTGTAACTACTATTTACTATTTATGTATTAGAATATGAAGAGTCCAATCTCCCTATATATATAGTGGAGTATGCTACTTGTGAAAGACATGAAATATATAGAATACATTACAAATTCTCTTCTTATTCTCATCTATTATTCTCGTGTTCTTTACATCATTGTTATTATTTTATAATAAAATCAAAATTTTCATTCAAAAATCATTAGTCGTAGAAAGGGAACATGGTGCAGGGGTACTAAGTGCTAGTTTAAAATTAATTAGCAAAATCATCGATAATTAAAGTAGTAATTAATTAATAAAATTTCGTTTAAAGTATAAAGTAAAAAGATGTAGATGTCATGACAATGACGATTCCATCTTTAATTTGGTATAACAATTTAAAGATGGTGGTTTAATTGTGGCCCAAAGCCTTCTCTATCATTTTGTGGATATACTTTTTCATTGAGAATTTTCTACAAATAAATACGACTGAAAAATTTATTTTCCAAAGATTTGGACTTTTACTTCAAAATATCGTCTTCTATCTACGAAATTTCTCACCTGCTTATGCCAATGTTAAATCAAGATTCAAAAAGGGGACTTGAGACAAATTAATAGTGGTTTTTTTTTTCTATCCGCAGATTTTAATAAAGTTATATCTATACTTATATAATATGTTTTATTGAGCTCAATGCCAATTCTGTCACGAAAATTACATAAAAATCAGTTTTTAATAAAATAATAAATATTAATATACGGCTAAAAGGTAAAGGAAAACTTTAGTAAAAAATCAATTAAGTTAGAGGAAACCATTCTTGACTAATTTGAACATTTTTGGTTGTTTACATGTTGATGGAAGCCATGAGAAAGCTATGTGAAAGCATGTTGTTGTGGCATGCTAAGTTATCAAAAATATTTTTAAAAAAAGGTATCAAATTTTGTAAATAAAAATAAAATATTAATAATTATTAAAAAATTTCAAAAAATTATAAAATATATTATGAGACTTTAATTTAGTATTTCGCTCAAATATCTAGAAATACTCACATGTGTTGATAGCATAAATAATTCTTAGACTCGTGTTGAATGGCTATTAATAAAAATGTGGAACCTCTTGTCATCGGACAGGGATAAGAGTGACATTCTTGGAAATTTCTTCTCAAGTTGTTGCAAAGAACAATCACCTTTGCTATCACTCATTAAGGATGATGCCCTTTATTTTGGGCAAGGGACTATCTCCTCCATTTTACCTTTATCGACAACCAAAATTGTATATACTTAACAATTAATATAAACATACCTATATACCTACTTGATTGATTAAAAAACAAAGTATAAAATTAATTAAAATTCACTTTAATCCCATATATCTTCCTCTGTTATTTAATTTTGTTTGAGCTAGAAGTAATATTTAGGTAAAAGTCTTCAACAATGATGAATTATTGAATTATTCTCAAATCAAATGCACTTACACTGGAACTTCAAGGAAAGTGTGAGCAAAGACTTTTCATTTGCATCTCTGTCAACCATTGTCTGTTTGTAGTGGTGCTACTTAACTCTGCTTTTCTTTCTTTAAAATTTATTAACCCAATCTAGATCTTCTTTCATTTCCCTCAAAGCAAATAACAATTGGAAATGGGTTCTCAGTTAGCGCTTTACTTCATCGTCCTACTCCTCTTCCTGTTCCTGTTCCTGTTCCTGTTATGCCCAATATTACAAGCAGCAGAATCTCAAGAACCTGCCTGTGGCGAAGAAGTATGTGGAAATATTACAGTACCATCCCCTTTTGGAATCCATAGCAGCTGCTATACTCCTCCTTGGTTTAGAGTTATTTGCAAATCGACTCGTAATGGGGAAAAGCCATTCATAAACGTAAATGGCATCGATCTGGAGGTACTTGGAAAAGCCTTATTTTCAGACGCAGACGCCATTCTCATCAATATTCCAGTTACTCACGTTAATTGTGATCATATGGACGAGGCTAGTGTGAGTGTGAATCTCTCAGGCACTCCATTTTTCTTCTCAAGTGACATGAATTATTTAGGGTCAGTAGGTTGCGGAAATTTGGCTACTATTTTAAGTAACGAAACTGATACGCTTGGCGGCTGCGTTCAACCAAGGTGTGACGATGGTGCTTCTGAATCTGGCTGCTTTACTGAAATTACTGGAAATCTCACTTCCTATACTGTAAACATAAGAGCCATGTATCCTGGCAGCAACAGATGCGCATCTGCTTTTATCTTTAGCATGTACTCTTTCCGTGATGTTTACCCATTACCCACTGGCATCAGTATTAAAACCACGCATGTTCCTGCCGTGCTCAACTGGAATCCCGCCTATTGCGGTGACGCAGGTCAGTCACGCGGTGTCACTTCAATTGCTTGGCTTTCATTTTTCATTTTTTTTGTGAATAAAGAAATAGAATTACACCAAAACATCAACTACATAGCACAAAATGCTTTATCCTCTTGCATAGCCCTAAACAGAACGTCCGGAAGCACTTCAAAAATTCGAAGAGATGTCTGCCATGAAAGATCAATCTTTGCCAATTGATCTGCAATTAAATTATAGTCTCTATTAACATGTGGTAGTTTCCTTTGACCACCCGACCATTTATACCTGAAAGTTTTTAAGGCCAAAAAAAAATTAGAGTTTTTAGTTTAATTCATTTTGTATATTAATAAAAAAAAATTTCAAAAATTTATACCTGAAAGTTTTTAAGGCCAAAAAAAATTTATACCTAAAAGTTTTGTATTTCAAAAACTTGAATTCATACGAGATTAAGGGCTAGTTTAACATTACTTTTGAGAAGTGCTTTTAAAAAGTATTTTGGAAAAGGAATTTTGAAAAGTACTTTTGAAAAGTTTGGTTTAAGATTTAAGTGTTTAGTATAGCGGTCAAAAAGTGCTTTTGAGAATTAAAATGTCAATTTTAGGTATGTATTATAAAGTAATAAATAAATATTTAAATAATATTTAAATTAGCTAATATTATGATATTTTAATAAGAATATAGAAAATAATTTATTATATTTTTATTAATATTTTAATATATAAAATATAAATTTTAAATATTTTTTAAGCAATTAATCAAAGAAAAGAAAGTAACATGTGTTGAAAGGGTAAAAATGTAATTGAACTGTCAAAAATGATTTTGGGATGGAAAAGCTAAAAATTTTAACTTTTAGAAAAAGTTCTTTTCAAAAGTCAAATTTTTTTTCAAAAGTTGCTTGTTTAGCGTTACTTTTAGCCAAAAAATACTTTTACAGTGAAAAGTACTTTTTGGAAGCATTGATAACCAGGACCTAAATTAAATTAAATTAAAGTTTTGAATTAATACATTAATATAAGTATGATACTCAATTAAGAATTTAATAGTTAGAATAAAATTAACAGGGTATTATGTAAAGAGAGGATATGTGTGAAAAAAACCCGCAAATAGATATCTTCTTTCTAGGTGGAAGTAATTTATTTTTTTAAAAAGCAAGTAATTTTAATTAGAAATATTGTATGACTTCAAATTCAACCATAAAATTTATATTGATAAGATGAAAGTCTTTATTGGATTTAATCTCACAAATAACACAAAAATTTAATTAAAAAAATTAGTTAAGAGTAACACAAATTTATGAATGCTTTTATTTCCTACAAACATTGGATGTGCAGTAGATTTTGCAATTTACTCCTTTTTTGCGAAGCCCGCAGGATGCGGAAAAGCCGGGCTAGGATCTATCAACTTCCACAGCTACAATGTAGAGCCCTGTGGGAATGTTACTTTTCACTACCCTTTTAGAATGAAGGACCAAGATGATCCCAATGACGATTGGTTTGAAGTAATTTGCAGCAAAAATGCCAATGGGGAAAAACTGCCTTTCTTAAACATAAATGGCATGAATCTGCAAATACTAGACTTCAGTTTTTTTCGCGGCACCGTCAAGGTCAACCATCCAATAACTTACTTCAATTGTCAAAAAAACCATCACAATGGGATGAGTCTCAACCTAACAGGCACCCGCTTTTACTACTCAGACTACTACAACAGTTTTTGGTCTTCAGGTTGCGGTAATTTGGTTACTGTTTTCGGCAACGAAACAGATAATCTTATAGGCGGATGTTTGCAGCCAAGTTGTAGGATTAATAATGAGACTTCCTCTACTGCTGGCTGTCTTCTTAATATTCCTGAGTGTCTCAGTTCATTCTACGTAAACATGAGTAGTAGGGTTGATTCTAGTGATTATAGGAGGAAAACATCATGCGGATTTGCTTCCATGATTTCTTATGACTATTATATGACCTTTAATATAAGTAATACGACGCATGTCCCAACACAACTGCAATGGGGCACACCCATTTCTGGAGCGTGCCAGTTGAATGATAGTTTGGACACTTCTTGTACATCCGAGGGTAAATATTGCTGGTCGAGATTGAGCCCTAATCATTTATGTGTATGCAACAGGGATAGCCGCTTTTATTCGACGTTATGCGAAGGTACGAATCAATCTTTTTTTAGGAACTTTTTTTCTTATATCTATATATATTATGTTTAGGGTCAAGGATGCGTTTTTAGTTTTGCATGGACAGGTTGCAGTATTAGTTGTTAGGGATTCAAGATCTTATTAGGTGTAGGTTCTGTTTCTGGTTTTGTCAATGCTATATGCTGGAGGGCAGGAAGTTGGGATGCAGCTATCATGTTCAAAGAAGTATATTGTAATTGGTTAAGGGTATTCTCATCTTTTTAAATTTTTATATAAAATCCGTAATAAGTCTAACATTTTGTTTAATAAAGTTAACTATTTTTAAAGTTTTTATTGCTTTATAAATGAAATATTTTATTTGAAATTGAAAAAAATAGATATTTTTTATACAATAAATGTTAACATTATTATAATTAAATTATTTTATCCTTTTTAATAGTATAAAAACTAAATAAATACATTTAATAATAGAGAGATTAATTTAATCCAATCAATATAATATAAGAAACTCTCGGATACTTGAACCGAATTATATGATTATAACTTTTGTTTTACTCATTTTGTAAATGGCAGATGGGAAATGTGGGAATTATAAGTATTGCCGCATGCTTTGTTTGAATACTCCTAACTACTGCTCATCGAAGTCTTGCCCTCCACATTATGAATATAATAGTACGGGATTTCGTTGCGAGCGCAAAATACAGACTCAAAACACACGTAGCTTGACAAGCATTATTATAGGTATGTGTTGAATTTATATTTTTTATTTTTTAAATGAAATTATAATGATTATTCGATTATGTAAATTCAAAAAATGATATATTTAATTTTGAATGCGCGATGCAGTAACAGTTATCATTAAATTTTGTAAAAGTTCAATATCAAAAAACAATAGATGGTGCAATAAGATTCTCTCTCACTGTTCATTTAAAATGAAACTTTATTGAAACATTTTCATGGTTTTTTTTTATTATATCTATATAGGTTGCAGCACTAGTATCGGGACACCATTTCTACTACTTGCAACATGGAGTCTGTACAAAGTCCTCAAAAGAAAACAAAACATCATGCTGAAGCAGAAATACTTCAAAAGAAATGGAGGTTTGTTACTGCAACAACATTTATCTAGCAATGAAGGTAATATTGAAAAAATTAAGTTGTTTACTTCAAAAGAGATGGAAAAGGCGACGGATTATTATAATGAGAACCGAATCCTTGGTCAAGGAGGTCAAGGGACTGTTTATAAAGGAATGCTAATAGACGGAAGCATTGTGGCTATTAAGAAATCCAAAATGGTGGAAGGGAAGAAATTTGATGAAAAGAAGGTCGAACACTTCATTAACGAGGTGATAATTTTATCTCAAATTAATCACAGGAACGTAGTTAAGCTTTTAGGGTGCTGTTTAGAGGCAGAAGTTCCTCTATTGGTGTATGAGTTCATCCCAAATGGTACATTATACAATCTCATTCGTAACCAAAATGAAGAATTACCATTGACATGGGAAATGCGTTTACGAATTGCGATTGAAATTGCCAATGCCTTGTTCTATTTGCATTCAGCTGCTTCTGCTCCTATTTATCATCGAGACATCAAATCAAGTAACATACTTTTGGATGATAAATATAGGGCAAAAGTATCAGATTTTGGAACTTCAAGATCAGTTGCACTCGAACAAACACATCTAACCACTCGGGTGCAAGGAACTTTTGGATACATGGATCCCGAATATTTTCGAACAAATCAATTTACAGAGAAGAGTGATGTTTATAGCTTTGGAGTTGTTCTTATTGAGCTTTTAACAGGACAAAAACCCGTCTTCGCAGAACAATCACAGCCAGTGAGAAGCTTGGTATCTTATTTTCTGCATTCAATGCAGGGGAATTCCTTATTTAACATTCTCGATCCAATGGTAGTAAAGGATGGTCCAGAACAGGAGATTATGGTTGTGGCTCTGCTAGCAAAAAGATGCTTGAATCTTAATGGAAAGAAAAGACCCACCATGAAACAAGTAGCAATGGAGCTGGAGTTGATTAAAGCTTCAGGTGGAAATGTTATTGAAGACTGTGGTGATGAAGAATTTGAAATAGATGACAAGATCCATTCATGGGAGTCCAATCCTAGTTGTTCAATGTCTAGGACAATTACAACCGACAGTGTAACTTTTCCATTAAATTCATCTTTCTAGTTTCCAACACTCCTGAAACAATTTCTCTTGATTGATAGCCTTTAGCTTTTGTATTTGTCACACTGGTGGAGTCTTGTGGCTGCCCAAGAATTCATACTTGTTTCACTCAATGTTATTTTATCTCTTGAAGGAATTTATTATACATGTTCTTGTTGAACTTTGGTCTGCAATGCAATAACAGACATGCATCGTGGAAGCTCAACCAAGCAGCTTATTTAGTTTCTTTTGTTTGTAACTAGTTTAGTTTATTTTGTAATTTTTTGTTTACTGTCAAACACTAGTTGACAGCTTGGTTTGATGATCTTTTTGTTTTTAGATGATGATTTAAGCTGATTAGTCAGCTTGTTTAGGTGTACAAGTTAAGTTATTTCCAATGTAATTAGCGGGAGTAGGTATGTAAATTGTTGACAACTTTGTAAGCTTTATATCTGTTTTTTCTTAATGAATCATATCAGATTAGTTTTTGATAATTTTTTTTTTCTTGTTTTTGCTTTGAATTTTTCCTTCTTTGTGGCTTGAAAGCTCAACATGGTATCGAGTGTTTGTCATCTTTGAGGGTCTTTTGTTGTTTGTTCTTGTTGAGTGTCTGAAAAGAAAAGAAAAGAAGCAGGAGCACCCTTGTTGTGAAATTGTAGTTGTAAAAGATGAGTTTTTCATCTCCACTACCACCTGTTTTTTCTGGAAAAAATTACAACATTTGGGATGTGAAAATGAAGATTTATTTGCAAGCACATGACTTGTGGAATGCAGTTCAAGTTGATGCAAAACCATCACCTTTGAGAGGTAATTCTACAATAGCTCAAACTAAGCAATATAATGAAGGCTATGCCAAGAACTACAAGGCAATGTCTTGCCTGCAGAATGGTGTTTCTAATGTGATCTTCACTAGGATCATGACTTGCAACTCTCTAAAACAAGCTTGGGACAAGCTCAAGGAAGAGTTCTAGGGGTTTGAGAAAACCAGGTAGCAGCTGTTGATCAACTTGAGAAGGATTTCGAGAATCTGAAGATGAAGGAGTCTGAGACCATTAAGCAGTATGCTAACAAGATAACGGTAACAATTAACAACATCAGACTTCTTGGTGATGAGTTCAGTGAGAAGAGAATAGTTGATAAGGTCATTACAACTCTTATAGAGAAGTATGAGTCAAATTTTTCTTCTTTGGAGGATTCAAGAGACCTATCAGCTATATCTTTAACTGAGATGATTAATGCCATTTATGCACAAAAGTAGAGAAGAGCTAACAGGTTGGAGGATCATTCTAAAGGAGCTTTTCAAGCTAGAGGCAAAGAGAACTCAAGCTACAAGGGAAAGAAACCTTGGTCAGAAAAGAAAGAAAAGCCTAAGAGGAAGCTGGAAAAAGGAAGTTCCCACCATGCACTCACTGCAAGAAGACCACACACCTGGAGAGGTATTGCTGGTATAAACCTGATATTCAATGCAGGAGCTCTGAACAACTTGGTCATGTTGAAAAATTCTACAAAAACAAGTTGAAAGGACAACCACAATAGTAGGATCAGGCTCAAGCTGTTGAGGATGCTCAAGCTCAAGAGGAGCAAGTCTTCACTGCTTCTTGTTTTGCTACTACAACCAGTGTGAAGAAAGATTAGTTGATTGATAGTGGTTGTACACATCATATGGTATCTGATGTCATATGAATTGGAAATGGAAACTTCATTGAGGCCAAAGGAAGGGGAAAATTGTAATCAACACTAACTCAGGTAACAAGATAATCACTGATGTTTTTTTTTGTACCTAATATTGATAAGAATTTACTTAGTGTTGGTCAATTATTAGAAAAGGGTTACTCTCTCTCCTTCAAGAATAATTTGTGTGTGATTAAAGATCCATCTAGTTAAGAGTTAGTGACAATATGCCTGATTGATAGATGTTTTACTCTAGATGTAAATTAGTTAGATGTAAAGGCATATGCTAGTTTAGCTGATGAATCTTGTTTATGGCACAAAAGATTGGGGCATGTCGACTATAGGTCACTTGGTCTGCTGTACAAGATGGATTTGGTTGAAGATATGTCCAAGTTAGATGTCAAGGATGTGGTTTGTGAGGTTTTTCAGTTTGGAAAGGAAACCAGATTGCTATTTCCAATTAACAAGGCTTCAAGAGCTTAAGAAAACCTTCACTTAGTCCATATAGATGTTTGTAGACCTATGAAGACATCCTCATGGAGTGACAGTAAGTACTTTGTACTATTTATTGATGATTGTACAAGGTATTGTTGGGTAAATTTTTTGAAGCAAAAGTTAGATGTAACTGATTTTTTCATTAAGTTCAAAGCCTTGGCTAAAAACCAAGTTGATTATAAGCTGAAGGCATTGAGGTCTGATAATGGCACTAAGTATCTGTCAGATAAGTTCCAAAAGATTTGTGAAGAAGTTGGAATTTTGCATCAGCTAACCAATAGTTATAAACCAAAACAGAATGGCGTTTGTGAGAGGAAGAAACAAACAGTTCTTGACATGGCAAGATGTTTGTTGTTTGAGAGCAAGCTACCTAAAAACTTTTAGGTTGAGGCAGTAAACACCTCAATATGTTTATTCAACAGATTACCAACCAATACTGTCAAAGGAAAAAACTCCATTTAAGGCTTGGTTTGGACTCAAGCCTTTAATCTCTTATTTAAAGGTGTTTGGTTGCCTTTGTTACACGCTTGTTCCAGCAGAGAAGAGAACCAAGCTAGAAAAGAAGTCAAAGCCTAGAATCTTTATTTGTTATAGTAGTACAAAGAAGGGCTACAGTGTCTTTGGTCCATCTACAAAGAAAATTATTGTGAGTAAGGATGTCAAGTTCAATGAAAGCTACTATTGAAAGTGGAATAAGACTGATTCAAGTCTACCTAAAAAGATCAACAGGGTGATTAGCTATAACCTGCTGAAGAAGAAGTTCTTGAAGAGGAAGACTTTGATGATTTGTCTGTCAAGGGTATAAGGTCAATTACTAACATTTATGAGAGATGTGATTTGGCTATCCTAGAGCCTTCAAGCATTGATGAATCTACCAAGGAAGATTGTTGGAAGAAAGCCATGCAAGTTGAGATGGACATGATTCACAAAAATGACACTTGGGATCTGGTTGATAGGTCTATCCAAAAGAGAGTCATTGGTGTAAAATGGATGTTTAGTACCAAGTATAATGCTGATGGACCACTAAACAAGCATAAAGCAAGGCTAGTTATGAAGGGATTTAGTCAGCAGTATGATGTTGACTTCTCTGAAACCTTTGCACCAGTTGCAAGATTAGATATTATAAGATTGTTTTTTGCCTTAGCTGCTCAGAAGCAATGAAGAGTACACCAGTTAGATGTTAAGTTAACATTTTTAAATGGCTTCCTCAAGGAGGAGATCTTTTTTGAACAACCTGAAGGGTTTGAAGTTCCAAGTGAGGAGCACAAACTCTACAAGTTCAAGAAGGCACTTTATGGCCTAAAACAGGCTCCAAGTGCCTGGTATGACAAAATTGATTCATATCTGTCAAGACTTGATTTTGAGAAAAGCATAAGTGAGCCTAATTCGTATGTTAAAAAGGCTGAAAATGAAACCTTATTGATCATCTCACTCTATGTAGATGACCTGCTGGTGACTGAAAGTAAAAGGAGTTGATAGATGAGTTTAAGAAGCAGATGCAGAAAGTGTTTAAGATGTCTTATTTGGGGGAAATGACTTATTTTCTTGGTATGTTATCTTTATCAGACAGCAATCATTTTCCTCTAAGATTTTAACTAAGTTTTGTATTGAGATTTGCAAATCTATTAGTACTCTAGTTGCACAAGGATAGAAATTATCCAATAAAGGTGATCTTGAGAAGGTTGACGAGAAAGGGTATAGGAGCCTTGTAGGTTGTCTATTTTACTTCACAGCAACAAGGCTAGATATAATGTATGCTGGAAGACTTCTTTCAAGGTTCATTCACTATTGTAATGTGTCTCATTTCAAGGCAGCAAAAAGGGTCTTGAGGTATGTCAAGGGAACCTTGGACCATGGTTTAAAGTTTGTGAGGACTAATCAGCTAAAACTTGTTGTCTACTCAGATAGTGATTGGGCAAGATCAATTGATGACATGAAGAGTATATCTAGATATTTTTTTACACTTGGCTTTGGGGTGTTTCATTGGAGCTCGAAGAAGCAACAAATAGTAGCTCAATCAAAAATAGAAGTAGAGTATATTGCAGCTGCTGTAGCTATTAATTAAGCCATTTGGCTGAGAAAATTGCTAAGTGATTTGAATGAGAAGCAATTTGAAGCTACTGAAATCAAGGTTGATAATCAGTCAGTAGTTTCCATAGCAAAGAATCCTTTATTCCATGGCAAGACTATGCACTTCAAGATCATATATCACTTTGTTAGGGAGGCTGAGCAATTGAAAGAAGTAAGTTTGATTCAATGAAGTTCTGAAGTTCAACTTGCTGATGTTTTAACTAAGTCTCTTGAAACTTCAAGATTTGAGAATTTGAGAAGGAACATTGGAGTCTATTGCATACATGCCAAGGAGGACTGTTGAACTTTGGCCTACAATGCAATAACAAACATTCATCATGGAAGCTCAACCAAGCAGCTTATTCAGTTTCTTTTGTTTGTAACTAGTTTAGTTTGCTTTGTCATTTTTTGTTTACTATCAAACACCGGTTTGACATCTTGGTATGATGATCTTTTGTTGTTTAGGTGATGATTTAAGATGATTAGTCAGCTTGTGTATGTGTACAAGTTAAGTTAAGTTATTTCCAATGTAATTATTGGGAGTAGGTATGTAAATTGTTGATAGCTTTGTAAAATTTATACATGTTTTTCCTTAATGAATAATTTCTGATCAGTTTTTGATCATTTTTTTCTTCTTGTTTTTGCTCTGCATTTTTCTTCTTTTTTGGCTTGAAACCTTAACAGTTCTAGATATATATATTTTTTCTTTTGCTAAGTCGATGAATTCATAAATTAAAAAGAACTCCAAACAGGGACACAAAATCCAAGGGTACCAGAACCCTGTGTATTGGCGTGATGGTTAAAGGTGTTCACTAACCCAGGTGTGACTTGGGTTCGAGTCACATGAGGTGCTGTTTATAATTCACCAAAAAAATCCAAGGGTACCATTAATCAAAAGAAAGCTAACCCAATTATCCATATTTCCTTTTGCTCTTCTTCATCCTTGACCTTGTTCTTCTTCTTCAAATGTCTGAAGATGAAATAAGAAGGGGTGATTAACTTATCATAGTAATAGTAAGCCTTTATTGAGTGAGAACTACAAAGAAAGTAAGGCATATTAGTAGAATCCAACATACCCTTACCAGTATTTTTCCTGACACCATTAATGCTTTGTCAACAACTCTCAAACTCTCAATTTCAACTCCTTTCGAAACCCCTTTGATTGTTCATATTCTTCTTTAGATTTTCCCTGCAAATACACTAACTAGCTTAGTCGCTCCTCTTGCCATAAAAATTTATCAAATTTTTTGACAACAAAGCTTCTTAAGTTTTAACTATGCATTACTAGCTCCTTGTGGATGTTAAACTTAAACTAAATGATATAAATAAGTTGAGGCTAATCGAGTGAAGTAAAAACACAAAATTTATAACTTAAGCATAGTCATGCACAATCTGAAGAAAATGCATCAAATAATTGAATCGCTAGTGGCACATGCAAAGAAAGAAAGTTACTAACCTTCAAAGAAGCTCCACTAACTATAAAACCATCCACATCTGCTTGTTCAGCTAATTCCTTGCAATTTACGGGTTTGAGTCCCTCGACTTGTATGCACAAAATTCCAATGGTGTAGAACACAATTCCTAAAAGAGAGACTTAAAAAGGTCTAAATCCACTCATGATGGAAGTGGTATGGAAAGAAGTACAAAAATTTCTTGATGTTAGGATAATCTATCCTATTTCTGACAGCAATTGGGTCAACCCATTTCATGTGGCGCCTAAGAAAATCGGCAAGATCATAATTGAAAGTCGACAGGTAGATGGTTTCCAATCGGGTCCAATATGGATAGAGAGTTGATAACATTACAAATGACATATATTTTCTCCTTAAATTGATGTTTTAATTGTCTCTTTTGTATCTTATTTAGCATGCATTTTAAGCATTTCATACTTAAGTTTTATACTTTCTAACTCATTATAATTTAGTTTAAATTCTTGTTATTTTTATCTCTTTTTGTACTAATGTCGCCGCAAGCAGTCGATGTATTGAGCTTTAGAATTGTCAGCATAGGAAGTCAGCCCAGAAGATCAATGCTGGAAGAAGAATGCAGCCACAAGATCAACTTGGAATTACGACCAGAGATGTTACCACACAGAACCCAAACCACGAATGAGTAAACTCAAGCTGAATTCACATCTGGAAGCACCAGCGTAGGAAAATCACAAGTTGTCGCCTCAATTAATGATCTCAGATTGCACCCAGCAATGCAAAGACAACCTCCAGCTCTCTAAAGAAAATATCATTTTTGCTTGAGTGCACAGCTGTACTGTAACTAACTTTGACAGTTGTAAAAAAATTAGATATGGATCTGAGAATGGGAGGCTGAAATTTATAACTTTTGATGGCTATAAGTAGAGGAATGAAGATGGAAGATATCATCAAGAGTTGAGGAATTAAATTTACAAATTACTTTGTGTTTTGGGAGTTTATTGCTAGAGACCGGTGAGCTAACTTAGTCAACGAGCAATAACTCCTGACGATGAGTGCTTGATGTTGAGCAAAAGAAGCAGTTAGGGGGTAATCTGAATAGCCTAGAGATAGTATATTATGATGTATTTGTTTGTTAACTCTTTTCTTATTGATGATGAACTATTATTGATATTGGAATGAGTATGAGAGTATCTTTCAATATTTGATTACTTTTATTCTTACTTAATTCTTTTCATCTGTTTATTCTTGAATTCAATTGCATTAAACACGAGAGTGGAAGTGCAGTCTACTGACATCGAGATGTGCGATGACAAATTAGGTTAACAACTAAGTTAGGTGAGAGCTGCTTAGGATTGAAGAGATTCTGATTACCTGTTCTTGGGTACACAATATTGTTCACCCCGAGAGGTGGAGTAATTGTGGGTACTTGAGTCATGACTAAATAGGGAATTGTTATTGGTAAGGTTTCATTGGAACTTCATTGTTTCGATAGTTTATTTATTCAAAACATTTTTGACGCATCCTACGTTGCGACTTAGCAAAATCAGTGATCCACTCCAGATCTTCACATTTGATCACACCTTTACTTTTATGCATTTAAATTCTCAACACTTCCACAAATATTTGATTTGCTTTCTGTTGCTCTGACAATTTGACTTGCATTGACAACTTATTGTATTGACAATATTAAAATTTTTAGTGTGCAGATCTGACTTAATTGCGCTGACATCTTTACTCACATTTTATCTAATTCCAGTATTAATTACTTCGACATCTGAACATCAAGAACCCATTACTCGTGGGATCGATATCTGATAGAATTGTTCTATCAACTATACTTGCATTAACATGTGTTCGCTTGCACAACTATTGTGACATTACAGATGTGATCAAATTTTGGCATTGTTATTAGGGAATTGACGTTTGTTTAATGTTAATGTTTGTAGATTAAATTAATTCTTGTTACTTAACTTCTAATTTTTATAATTTGTTTTCTTTCTTTTTGTTAATCTCTTTTAGAAATCTTTAGGTATTGCATGTCCATAAGGAGAAATCCGAAGGACATTGTAAGCTTTAATCCAAAGCTTGAGAGGACATTAAGGAGGAGGATACAAGAACAAAAGAAAATGGCTAGTAACAATAACAACAACATTTTACCACCATTGCTGCCACAAAATGATATTCCTCCAATGCTACCACAAGTTATTAATAATCTACCACCACCACCTCTACAAGAAGAACAAGTGCAAAATAGGACAATACGAGACTTTATTGTTCCTATCCTTGAAGATTTACAACCAGGGGTTGTAAGACCAGCTATTCAAGCTTGTAATTTCGAGCTGAAACCAGTGATATTTCAGATGTTGAATTCAAATGGGCAATATTCTTGTTTGCCTCATGAAGACGCAAGAGAACATTTAAAATCATTTCTGCTTATTTGTGCATCCTTTGGTCAACATAGTGTCCTTGATGATGCCTTGAAAATGCAATTATTTCCTTATTCATTGCAAGGTAAAGCGAGAATATGGTTCTTGGGATTGCCAGTTGGATCCATTACATCTTGGAATGCGCTAGCAACACAGTTTATTTTGCGTTTCAATCCGCTGACAATGAATGCAAGGTTGCGTAATGATATTTCTTACATACAATATGAGAGCGTTACAAGGCGTTACTTCGACACTGCCTAATACATGGCATTCAACAAGAGACCCAAATAGAGATATTTTATAATGGTTTGAATGCCCAAACAATGAATCTTGTCGATGCATATGCTAATGGTCCTTTGCTGGATTGTATCTATAATGAAGCTGTAAGAATTCTAGAGAGGATTGCTCAGAATGGTTATCAATATCCAATCTCTCGTTCTACACAGGTAAAGACTAACCCTGGATTTCTTGAGTTAGATGTCATTACTGCTTTAAGTGCGCAGGTATACTCATTGGCCAATATCATAAAGAATATGAAGGGGATAAGTGATGTTGCTCCTATTCATGTGGCTCAACAAATGGATGCGCTGATATTTTCCTGTGAAATTTGCGGCAATAACCATAGTTATGAGGATAGCCCACAACACGTAAAAAATGCTTTCGACGTCAACAACATCAGAGGGGGTTCATATGGTAACTCATGCAACAACCGATCTCAACAACCTTGGGGGAATCAAAATGCTTCCACATTCAGATATGGAAATTTCTCAAATCAAGGGGGTTATATACAAAGGAGTTACATTAACAACCAACAGCAGAATTATAATCAGAATTCTCAAGTAAATTCTCATTCTGAACAGATACAGACACATAGACAGATGCAACCACAATCCCAATTACAACTACAACAGCTTGTGCTACCACAAATACAAGGACAACATTATCAGCATCAACAGCAGCAGTTTCTCAACTTAAGTTAGATCCTATGACTGCTCTTGAGGCATTGATGCGCAAGCATATCACGAGAATTGAAGCAATAGTGCAAGGTAACTCTTCTTCCATCCGAGCATTCGAAACCCAGCTAGGACAATTGGCTTCTAATATGAGTACAAGGTCGCTAGGTAATTTACCTAGTGATACTAAAAACCCAACGAGAGGGAAGGAGCATTGCAAGGCTATTATGCTGATGAGTGGAAAGCAGATGGTTGAACCAAGCAGTTTTAATCAGGACCATGTCAATGCATCTGAACCACAGCAACAAGAAAAGGTTTGAATTGAAGGAAGCCAAGCAGAAGTAAATGAAGAGAAACCTACCGTAGTACCATCTGTGCCTACAATTTGCCCAATGTAGTTGTCGATGCAACTTCCAATGTCGACACCATCGAGTTTTCCACAACAACCCACTATTACGATACCTTTGTCATTTTTGCAAAGATTTAAAGAAAAAGTCCATGACAAAGAATATCAAAAGTTTGTTTCTACTTTAAAATAATTACACATTAACATTCCTCTTGTAGATGCTCTTGTGTAGATACCTAGTCATGAGAAATTTATGAATGAGCTACTACCAAAGAAGAAGAAATTATTCGAAATTGAGACGATTGCGCTCATAGAGGGGTGTAGCACTATGCTTACAAATAAGTTGCCAACCAAGATGAAAGACCCTGGTAGCTTCACAATTTCATGCTCTATTGGGAATCATTATTTAGGTAAAGCTTTATGTGATTTGGGAGCAAGTATTAACTTGATGCCTTTATCTACTTTCAAGAAGTTAGGAATAGGTTCAATGAAGCCCACTACGGTGACATTGCAACTTACAGACAGATCCTTAACACATCTAGAAGGCCAAATCAAAGATGTCCTTGTACAAGTAGATAAGCTCTTGTTACCTGCCAATTTCATAATCCATGACTGCAAAGCAAATAAGGAGATGCCTATTATCTTGGGGAGACCATTTGTAGCAACGGGGTGTACACTTATCGACGTTTTCAAAGGAGAACTTATCATATGTCATAACAATGAGCATGTGACCTTTAGTGTGTTTGAGGCATCTCCGTCCAAAAGTAAAGAGCAATGTCACCACATCAATGTGCTGGACAAAATCATTATGGAAGAATTCAATGCAAGGAGTTCAGCAATCTTAGATGAAGATGTGGCAACATTTGTTGATGAATTCCAAACTGACCGTGATGGTAAAGAGGAGGTAAATAATTGTAAGTTGAGACAGAATTGGTAACTAAAATCTTTAGATTTGTAAAATAAGATAATCCCGATGTTTAAACCATGTATTGAGCAAGCTCCTACCTTGGACTTGAAGCCGCTACCGACGCATTTAAAGTACATCTTTCTTGGTGATAATGATACGTTACCTATTATTGTCAACGCATCCCTCGAGACAACGTAGGAAGATAAGCTCATCATAATTTTGAAAGAGCATAAAAGAGCCATAGCCTAGAGCATTACTGATATTAAAGGCATTAGTCCTTCTTTTTGCATGCACAAGATCAAGATGGAAGATAAGGGGAAGCAATTAATTTAGCAATAACGAAGACTTAACGAAAAGATGAAAGAAGTAGTGAAAAAGGAAATTATCAAGTGGCTAGATGCGGGCATCATCTACCATATTTTTTACAATGATTGGGTAAGCCTTGTCCAATGTGTGCCCAAGAAAAGCGGTTTCATAGTTATGAGCACTGACAAGAACGAGTTGATCTCTACTCGCATTGCAACTGGCTGGCGGGTATGTATGGATTATCGTCGATTGAATGCGGTCACAAAGAAGGACCACTTCCCACTACCTTTCATTGACCAGATGCTAGAGAGGTTAGCTGGTAGGGCTTATTATTGCTTCTTAGATGGCTACTCTAAGTACAACCAAATAGCCATTGCACCGGAAGATCAAGAAAAGACTACATTTACATGTCCGTTTGGAACCTTTATTTTTCGACGTATGCTGTTTGGGTTATACAATGAGCCAGCAACATTCCAGAGATGCATGATGACAATCTTCTCGGACATGATTGAGGATTCTTTAGAGGTATTCATGGATGATTTCTCTGTCTATGGACATGATTTTAACCAATGCACTGACAACATGGAAAAAGTCCTGAAGAGATGTGAGGACACAAATCTAGTTTTGAATTGGGAGAAATGACACTTCATGGAAACTGAAGGCATTGTCCTCAACCATCGCATATCATGCCAGGGTGTTGAGGTTGATAAAGCAAAGGTTGAAATCATCAAAAAATTACCACTACCCTCCAATGTGAAAGGAATAAGAAGCTTTCTTGGACATGCTAGTTTTTATAGGAGATTCATTTGAGATTTTTCCAAGATTGCTAAACCATTATGCTCACTGTAGAGTAAAATAAAAAGTTTGTGTTCGATGACGCTTGTTTGGACGCATTCATGACAATAAAGAAGCAGCTGGTACAAGCTCTGATTGTCGTTGCACCAGACTGGATGCAACCATTTGAATTAATGTGTGATGCAAGTGACTTTGCTGTGGGAGTTGTACTAGGCTAACGAAAAGAGAAGGTATTTCATTCAATTTTTTATGCTAGTAAAACTCTAACTAAAGCACAGGTTAATTATACAACCACTGAGAAAGAGTTGCTAGCAGTAGTCTTCGCATTTGATAAGTTTCGTTCATACCTTGTCGGCGCAAAAATTACAGTTTACATAGACCACTTTGCATTTAGATACCTTTTTACAAAGAAAGACGCCGAACCGAGACTAATTCGATGGATCTTACTCCTTCAAGAATTTGATATTAAAATCAGGGATAGGAAATGATCTAAAAACCAAGTAGCTAACCACTTATCTCGATTGGAAGTTGGAAGTGAAGATGGGAGGATGTCCCAAATTATCGATGCATTTCTAGACGAGCAATTATTCTTTGTCGATGCATCGTCTTGGTATGCCGGTGTTGTCAACTACCTTGTGTGTGGAAAGCTACCACTGATTGCCATTGGTCACAAGAATATCAGATTCTTGCGCGACACTGCAAAATATCATTGGAACGAGCCATACCTGTTCAAGGTATACACCGACAACATTATCTGTCATTATGTAGCTGAAGAAGAAATGACTTCAATCCTGTGATATTGCATTGAAGCCTCTTATGGAGGACATTTTGGTGGTACAAGGGCTGCTGCAAAGGACTTACAATCAGGATTCTATTAGCCCACATTGTTTCGAGACGCCCATAACTTTGTTCAACAATGTGACAGATGTCAACGCACTGACTCGATATCTCGATACAATGAGATGCTCCAACAACCTATCATGAAAGTAGAGCTCTTCGACGTTTAGGGTATAAACTTCATGGGACCATTTCCCAACTCTTTTGGGAATGTGGTCATCTTAGTTGCTGTTGACTATGTCTCGAAGTGGTCGAGGCAATTGAGGTGCCAAAGGATGATGCTCGTTCGGTGTTGAAATTATTTCACACTTACATTCTTACAAGGTTTAGAACACCGAGAGCATTAAAAAGTGACCAGGGAACTCATTTTCATAACAACTAAGTAGCGACAACATTAAAGAGATACGATGAGAAGTATCATATGACCACTACATATTACCCACAAACCAATGGTCAAGCCGAAGTATCCGATCATCAAATTAAAAGCGTCCTTGAGATGGTGGTTAATCCATCTCGGAGGGATTGGTCTTTACGGCTACAAGGTCCATTGTGGGCGCTTCACATTACATATAAAACCCTGTTGGGAATGTTGCCATATCAGTTAGTGTTTAGTAAGTCTTGTCACCTGCCAGTTGAGCTTGAACATAAAGCCATGTGAGCAATCAAGCAGGTGAATATGGATTATGATGCTGCCAGAAGAAAAAGATTGTTGGACATCACTTAACTAGAAGAAATACACTGACATGCTGACGAGAATGTCGTAATATATAAGGAAAAGACTAAGAGATGACACGACAATATCATCTTGCGTCAACAATTTAGCCCTGGTCAATTAGTGCTTTTGTTTAATTCTCGTTTAAAATTGCATCCAAGCAAATTACAATCAAGATGGTCAGACTCTTTCAAAGTTTTCGAGGCATTCCAAAGCAGTACGATGACAATTGAGAATCTAAAAGATGGAAAACAATTCAAGGTGAACAGCCAATGGCTGAAGCACTATGTGAGCCTAGATGCCAAGTAACCAAACGAATCCATCGATTTGGTCACATTTAAATAATGTCGATGCACTTTTACATTTTCCTTTATTTGTTTCAATTTTACTTGTTTTGTTTTACATTCTTTACAGAAATAAAAATCATCTTTTTGTCGATGTAATAGCCCGTTTTTTAGTGGTGTCGAAATAGTGATTTCGGGACCACAAACCTAACGAGAAAATTTTATAATGAGTATTTAAATTAAATAAGTCGATAATAATTTTATATGGAATTTTGAATTAAAGAATTTTAATTATTAAATTAAAATTTAGTATAAGTGGTTTGGTTCAAAAGCCAAGTGGTTTTAGAAAATGAGGTATCGGGACCTCGTTTTTGAAATTAAGTGCTACAAATATTTTTATTTAATATTTATAGAGTCTTATTATATATGAATTGAAGTTCGGTTGAGTAATTTTGATGATTAATTGCTTAATTAAGGAAAAAGAAGTAAATTGTAAAAGAGGTAAAAGTTAATTGCTATTGATTAAAAATAAAAGGGACCAAAGTGGCAATTACACCATGGTCAAAAGTCCAAGCGGTGGTGGATACGATTACCATCCACTAACTTTTGGGTTATTTATTCATTAAGTCTTAATTAGTTTAGGACTAAATTGAAAATAAGTTTGTTATATTAAAATTTAATATAATTGAAGGACTAGTTATGAAATTGGATCCTCTTTAAATGGCCTGATAATAGAAATGATATGAAACTCTTTAGATTTTGGTAAATTACGATTAAATCCTAATAAAATAAGGATTTACTAATTAGTTTAATTTAATATGCTCGGGAATAGTGGTTTTGAGGCCACAAATTCAATGTGTTAGACCGTAAACATTAATTATTTGATATTTATGAGGTCATTAGTATATTACTAAATTTGAATGGACGGTTTGACTTCTTATGCGGCTAGATTTCATGTTGATTAAAAAGGGGTAAATAGGTAATTATGTAAGTTAGGTAATTAAATTAAAACAAAGGCTAAAATTTCATGGTTTTTCTTTCTTCTTCTTCCTTAACAAGTCGAAACCCTAAAGGAAAGGAAGGAAGCATATTCGACCATGCTTTAAGCTTTGATTGGTAGGTGATTTCTCATCCATTTTTAGTAATTTTTATGCGTTTGAGTTCGTTTTAGCTTAATCTAGCTAGATCAAGGACCAATTTGTGATTTTGTCAAATGTTATAAATCTTTCTGTTGATGAATAAGCTTATTCTTGAAAGATTATGGAAGATTTATAAGCTTGGTTGTTAGATTTGATTATTTTGTAAAGTAGTTCTTGATGATTTTAATGTTTAAGGACTAAAATGTTAAAGTGATAAATTTGCAAGAACCTAAGGTGAAATAACTGCAAAAGTAGGCTGTATTGAAGTACTATAGCATTCAGAAAAGCTAAAATTTGAATAAAAATGGTTAATTTGCAAGTTTAGGGTTTAAAGACTAAATTAAATAAAAATGAAAAGTTAAAGGTAATTTTGTAAAAAATACCAAAAATGCTTAATTGCAGCAAATGATTAAAAATTCATGTTGTTTTAAATAATTGAGTGAAATTATTGTAATAGATCAAGATCGTGTCCCGATCGTGGAAAAGGGAAAATTTCAGATTCGTCCCTAGAGTTCACTTTAATTGTAAGTTCATAACGTTAAATTTACATTTAAATAGTATTCTTTATGATTGTTATAGAACAAGTTATGGTACGTGAAATTGTGAAAAAGGAAAAAAGAAACGAATGAAAGAAATATCAGGCTTTGAACAGATGATTTGAAACCGACGCGATGGTTGAGGTATCGCATATGTTGCGATCGACAGCTCGTGTGAGCAGCATCGTGAGTCGAGAAAAGAGAAAAGGATCCAGGAATGGATTACAGGCCCTACGATGGCTGAGATTTATGCATAAGTACTTATTCTCGACAGCTCATGTAAGTACCATCGTTAGGGAACAGTAATATGCACAAATATCGTAATGATGGCTGAGGTACCGCATATGTTGTGAGTCCTCGATAGCTCGTGTGAGCATCATCGTGACTCGAGAAAGAGATATGGATCATAAATGGATTATAAGCCCTACGATGGTTGGGAACAATTTATAGTACAGATAGGAACTGTACCGATACCTGGGGTACCACATACGTTACGAGTTCTCGGCAGCTCGTGTGAGTAGCATCGAGTACCGGTAACAGAAAAGTTATAGACAAAAAAGTTGAAACACTAAATAAGGCTTGAGGAAACAACAATTCATCCTAGCTCGGTTGAGATATAATTGCTTTATGCATATGGTTGGTAACTCTTTAAACTCTTCGAACTTACTATGATTTGAAGCTTACCAAAGATGTTATTGCTGTTTTGTAGATTGTTGCTGGTTGAAGATCGGATCATCTCGTAGAAATCACATTATTTTGGGAGCTCACTCGGTAGTATTTACATCACTTGGTTATATGACATGTACTAAGTTGATGTTACCCTTGAAATGCTAGATTCTGGATTGTTAGGTTCTTTGTTGAACTAAACTTGCTTGCTTGATATTGTAATTGAGCAAATTTGTTTAGTAAAGGACTGACATGTGAGTTTAAGAATACTTGTGAGGATTGGTTGTAATTTTTGTTATATGATGAAACAAGTATTGTCATGTATAGATTTTACAGGATGAGAATTTGAATAAAAATCATGTGCTGAATGATGGTTGATAAACTTGGAGACTTGTGTGAATAATCGAATTCTGTATACTTGTTTCAGTAGAATTCTTGCATGTATTGATAGAAGTACAGAGTAGGGGAGAGGTTGGTTACTGACTTACATTGTATCTGTAGTAATATATGATGTATCGGTAGTTCTGTTCATAGTAGTAACAGTAGTCTGACTACTTGCGTTAGTAGAAGTTATAGGGTAAAACTTCTTAGCTCTCTGGAGTTTTTAGTATCGGTAGAAGCATGACATGTTTTGATAGAAGTCATACTTGTATCGGTAGTATTATCTCAAGTACCGATAGAAGTTTACAGTATTCTTGAACTGTTTACTAACTTAACAGCTACCGATAGTTATCCAACAAGTACCGGTAGAAGTATCCAAATCATGGAAATGACCTTTTTGCATTTGTTGAGTTATGATTATATTTAAATGATTATATATAACATGTAATTAAAAGATGAACAATGATAAATGAAAAGAAAGATACCAGGACCCTAACTGGCGATGGTTTTCGGGTCTTGAGTGATACTGACATGAAAAATGGATGTCATGATTTGTGAAATGAATATTGATTCCTTCTGCGATGTAATGATAAGTATGTTTGGTTATAGTTTGGTTAGTTAACGGTGAGAACTGTGTGTTTGAGATACAGGATCATGTGATCCTTGATGAGAAATATTTGTACGTGATTCTTAAGTTCTTGCGTGATTGAATTTAATTATTGACTGATTGATTGATGGATTGATTGATTGATTGAAAGGTTATAAATGAATGTGTAAAATTAAATATAGTTAGTATTCTGAACTACAAGTTATAATTGTATAAATTGAGATTGAATTGTATGTTAAAAAAAGACTCAAAAAGTTCTTTAAACACTGAGACCTTGGACAGGAGATGGTTTTGGGTTTTTGGGTGTTACAATTAGTGGTATCAGAGCTTACGGTTTAGTCAATTCTCGGACTAAGTATAGTGTGAATAAAGTTTAGAAAGTACAGGCCATATAAACCTGTGATAGTGTGGTAATGATTAATCTGATCTAACACCTATTTTATTGTAGATTTTAAAGATGTTATCTGATCTGATTGTGATAAAATTAATAAAGTTAATAGTAATATTCTGACTACTGATTCTGGTACCAGTTATAATACACTGGTTTCATAAATATTTGAAAATGAAGAGGTGAGTTAAAGTTTATCAGTTTTACAAATGGCTGATGGTAGAGTCAAATGTCTTTTGGATTTAATGTGATAGTGAATTATAGAACTTGTGCAAGCCAATTTAAGTAGCTTTGCGTTTGTTATCCTTGAGTATAGGTAAACAAAGTGAGATTGATGACATAATAATGAATCTAAAGTTATAGTACTTGATATTATTTATGGTATGTTCTATTATCTCAGTATTATTTAATGTGAATGCACTGATTGTGATGGGGTTGCTTATTCTCACCTTGCATTGTATTAAAAATGAAAAGAGGTTTATTTCTTAACCAATGAGATTAATGTTTATATCATAATCTGATAGGCTGGAGTTAGTGTGTTAAAACTATCTGCTGAAAATTGTCACTGTGATTTTTCTTGATGATTTAATGTTAATATTAAATCATGAATTTGATATTATTCCAAGAATAGATTGACTGAAGTTATATGATACTATAGTGAATTATAATCTGAAATTAAATGACTTAAATGGCGGACTGGTGTGCTTATTATGGTTGAGTCGGGTAAATTAGATAGTATAAATAAGAGTCGTTTAGATGAATTTGTACAGGAAATGACCTAAAATGATTAAAAAAAATTTTATATCTCATACAGGGGACTTGTTCAATAAGTTAAAAGGGCGTAATAGTGTATTTAAAAGTTAATAAAGATTCAGTTATTTAGTTCTAATTAAAGATATAAGATGCTGAAGATTTCTTTTGAACTTGAGATAATCATTAAGAATTATGGTAATATTGTCTAGATTAACTAATATCTCTGTTAAGTTATGAATATGATGAATTGGACTGTTTAGTCTTAGCTAAATATTTAGATTCAGTCATAATTATGATTATTGATGATATTCTGATAGACTTCAAAAAGAAACTGTGTATGTGGAATATGTGAGAAATGTATTATAGACTATATGTGAGAAATGTGAGTTTTGATCTAGTGAGGTTGATTTTATTGGTTGGATAAAGTTGACGGATGGGTTTGAGTAAGCTGGGGTAAAAGATTTTTCTATTATTATATGAAAACTTTAGACTAAACAGGAATTGCTAAATTAAAATTTCGAGGACGAAATTCACTAAAGGGGGAGAGTTGTAACAGCCCGGTTTTCAGTAGTGTCGAAAACAGTGATATTGGGACCACAAACCCGACGAGAAAATTTTATAATGAGTGTTTAAATTAAATAAGTCAATAATAATTTTATATGGAATTTTGAATTAAAGAATTTTAATTATTGGATTAAAATTTAGTATAAGTGGTTTGGTTTAAAAGCCAAGGGTTTTAGAAAATGAGGTATCGAGACCTCATTTTTGAAATTAAGTGCTACAAATATATTTTTTAAAATATTTACAGAGTCTTATTATATATGAATTGAAGTTCGGTTGGGTAATTTTGATGATTAATTGCTTAATGAAGAAAAAAGAAGTAAATTGTAAAAGAGGTAAAAGTTAATTGCTATTAGTTAAAATTAAAAGGGACCAAAATGGTAATTACACCATGGTCAAAAAGTCCAAGCGGTGGTGGATATGATTACCATCCACTAACTTTTGAGTTATTTATTCATTAAGTCCTAATTAATTTAGGACTAAATTGAAAATAAGTTTGTTTTATTAAAATTAATATAATTGAAGGACTAATTATGAAATTGGACCCTCTTTAAATGGCCTAATAATAGATATGATATGAAACTCTTTAGATTTTGGTAAATTACGATGAAATCCTAATAAAATGAGGATTTGCTAATTAGTTAAATTTAGTATGCTTGGGAATAGTGGTTTCGAGACCACAAATTTGATGTGTTAGACCGTAAACATTAATTATTTGATATTTATGAGGTCATTAGTATATTATTAAATTTTGGTTAAGAAATTCTATTGTTTAGGCAGTTAATAAAGTGAAAAGGATTAAATCGTGAAAGGTGTAAAAGTTATATTCTTTTAATTAAAAGAATTAAATGCTAAATTAAAAGTAAGGTAAAGTACTTGGATGATAATTAAACCATCCAAAAGGTAAGTGGATGGTTTTGACTTCTTATATGGCTAGATTTCATGTTGATTAAAAAGAGGTAAACAGGTAATTATGTAAGTTAGGTAATTAAATTAAAACAAAGGCTAAAATTTCATGGTTTTTCTTTCTTCTTCTTCCTTCACAAGTCGAAACCCTAAAGGAAAGGAAGGAAGCATATTCAGCCGTGTTTTAAGCTTTGATTGGTAGGTGATTACTTATCCGTTTTAGTAATTTTTATGTTTTTGAGTTCGTTTTAACTTAATTTAGCTAGATCAAGGACCAATTTGTGAATTTTTCAAATGTTATAAATTTTTCCATTGATGAATAAGCTTATTCTTGAAAGATTATGGAAGATTTATAAGCTTGGTTGATAGATTTAATTATTTTGTAATGTAGTTCTTGATGATTTTAATGTTTAAGGACTAAAATGTTAAAGTGATAAATTTGCAAGGACCTATGGTGAAATAATTGAAAAAGTGGGCTGTATTGGAGTACTATACCACTCAAAAAAGCTAAAATTTGAATAAAAATGGTAAATTTGCAAGTTTAAGGTTTAAGGCTAAATTGAATAAAAGTGAAAAGTTAAGGGTAATTTTTGTAAAAAACCAAAATGCTTAATTGCATCAAATGATTAAAAAATCATGTTGTTTTAAATAATTGAGTGAAATTATTGTAATAGATCAAGATCGTGTCCCGATCGTGGAAAAGGAAAAAATTCAGATTCGTCCCTAGAGTTCACTTTAACTGCAATTTCATCCACTAAGTTCATAACATTAAATTTACATTTAAATAGTGTATTATTTGTATTCTTTATGATTGTTATAGAACAGGTTATGGTATGTGAAATTATGAAAGAGGAAAAAAGAAACGAATGAAAGAGATATCAAGCTTTGAACAGATGATTTGAAACCAACGCAATGGCTGAGGTACCGCATATGTTGTGAGTCCTCAATAGCTCGTGTGAGTAGCATCGTGACTCAAGAAAAGAGAAAAGGATCCAAGAATGAATTATAGGCCCTAAGATGGCTGAGATTTATGCATAAGTGCATATTCTCAACAACTTGTGTGAGTAGCATCGTTAGGGAACAGTTATATGCGTAGATATCGTAATGATGGCTGAGGTACCACATATCTTATGAGTCCTCGACAACTCGTGTGAGCAGCATCATAACTCAGGAAAGAGATATAGATCTTAAATGGATTATAGGCCATACGATAGTTGGGACTATGCTTTATGCATACTCTCGATAGCTAGTGTGAGCTTCATCGTTAGGGAACAGTTTATAGTACAGACAGGCACCGTACTGATGGCTGAGGTACCGCATAAGTTGTGAGTCCTCGATAGCTTATGTAAGTAGCATCGAGTACTAGAAACAGAAAAGTTATAGACAAGAAAGTTGAAACACCAAATATGGCTTGAGGAAACAACAATTCATCATAGCTCGGTTGAGATATAATTGCTTTATGCATATGATTGGTAACTCTTTAAACTCTTCGAACTTACTAAGATTTGAAGCTTACCAAAGATGTTATTGTTGTTTGTAGATTGTTGTTTGTAGATTGTTGCTGGTTAAAGATCGGATCATCTCGTAGAAATCACACTATCTCGAGAGCTCACTCGGTAGTATTTACATCACTTGGTTATATGGCATGTACTAGGATTGTTGAAATGCTTGATTCTGGATTGTTGGGTTCTTTGTTGAACTAAACTTGCTTCCTTGCTTGATGTTGTAATTGAGCAAATCTGTTTAGTAAAGGACTAACATGTGAGTTTAAGAATACTTGTGAGGATTGGTTGTAATTTTTGTTATATGATGAAACAAGTATTGTCATGTATAGATTTTGCAGATGAGAATTTGAATAAAAATCATGTGCTGAATGATGGTTGATAAACTTAAAGACTTGTGTGAATAATCAAATTCTGTATACTTGTTTCGGTAAAATTCTTGCATGTATCGGTAGAAGTACAGAGTAAGGGAGAGGTTGGTTACTGACATACATTTTATCTGTAGTAATATACGAAGTATCGGTAGTTTTGTTCATAGTGGTACCGATAGTCTGAATACTTGTATCAGTAGAAGTTGTCAGGTAAAACTTCTTAGCTCTCTGTAGTTTTTAGTATCAGTAGAAGCATGACATGTTTTGATAGAAGTCATACTTGTATCGGTAGTATTGTCTCAAGTACCGATAGAAGTTTGCAGTATTCTTGAACTGTTTACTAACTTGACAGCTACCGATACTTGTCCAACAAGTACTGGTAGAAGTATCCAAATCATGGAAATGACCTTTTTGCCTTTGTTGAGTTATGGTTATATTTAAATGATTATATATGACATGAAATTAAAAGATGAACAATGATAAATGAATAGAAAGATACTAAGACCCTAACTGGCGATGGTTTTCGGGTCTTGAGTGTTACTGACATGAAAAATGGATGTCATGATTTGTGAAATGAGTATTGATTCCTTCTACGATGTAATGATAAGTATGTTTGGTTATAGTTTGGTTAGCTAATGGTGAGAACTGTGTGTTTGAGATACAGGACCATGTGATCCCTGATGGGAAATATTTGTACGTGATTCTTAAGTTCTTGCGTGATTGAATTTAATTATTGATTGATTGATGGGTGGATTGATTGATTAAAAGGTTGTAAATGAATTATTAGAATTAAATATAGTTAGTATTCTGAGCTATAAGTTATAATTGTATAAATTGAGATTGAATTGTATGTAAAAATAAGGACTCAAAAAATTCTGTAAACCCTAAGACCTTGGACAAGAGATGGTTTTGGTTTTTTGGGTGTTATAGTTGATGCATCGAAGCACAAATTGTTGATGCATTCTGCGATGAGTCAGTAAAACTTTTTCAGCAAGAATCGCGTTGGTTGATCTTTCTTCTATCCCAGCCGTTAGATTAAATAAAAACATACGATTTACAGCCTGGAAATTAATGGCTGCAGACGCAACATTTCCTTATAACCTTTGCAATCATCACGGTTTTACAATGCCTAGGTTATAAAATCCCTTTCCCTGCAGATTTATTTTTACTCACAGTCTCCATTGTTGCTACATCTCATCTCTTCCATTGCTTCTATTTTCCTTACGTTCATAAGTTAACTTTTTTCTGCAAGTTTTTCTCACTTTCTTTTTCAGTCACCATGGTGAAAACCAGAGCATCAAAGAACACTTCCAAAACTCCGTCAACTTTAACAATTGTGGCTCCGACCTTAACGCCACCACCATCTTCAAGGCCGGTCCTATTTTTAATGAATGCAGTTAAGGACCGTTATCAAAATATCATGTTGAATCTGAATCTCCACCTAGAGCATGGTCTGCAACTGTCCAAGCATCAGACCTTGGGAAAACACATTGCTCGAACCATCAGTCGCCTAGAATGGAAGTTTTTTTGTGAACATCCCGCCGGCTACGCTCCCACACTGGTAAGGGAGTTCTACGTAAACCTCATTGATGTTGAATAAGAATTTGTGTTTGTAAAGGAGGAGCTCATCCCGTGGAGTGCCACCCAAATCAATTTGCTGTTACGGATCCCTACTCAGATTATGAAGGATCTCTTTGTTGATGTTGCCACCTAGACATGTAATGGGTTTCACAACTACATATGCATAGGAGGTATCTCACAACCTTCAGCAAAGTGTGGTTCCACTTCATCAATAGTCGCATTCTTCTGTCCACACACAGCACTATGAAAGGGCATTGTGTAGGAGGTATCTCACAACCTACTGTATTCATCTTACATTGCCGACACATCGACACTGGAAAAATCATCCACAACCAAATTACGGAAGCCGCTGCCAAAGAAACTGGATACTCCCATTCCCTTCTCTAATTATGTTGCTTTGCAAACAAAAAGGCATTGTGCCTAAAGATGGTGAGGAAGTAGTGGAGAACAAGAGTTCAATCAACGACATATCAATTGAACGGATGACTCGCGACCAAGAGATGCCTGTGGCAAAAGAGGCCCCAAAGAAGAAGGATAAGGGTAAGGGAAGAAGAAGGAAGACTAAACTGATGTGCCCACAAATCCCAGATTGTAAAAAAGACTGCCTACAATGGAAATCAGTCTTGATCGCCTCGACATATGTACTATTTGTCCTGTCAACGTACTAGACGTTATGGATTATAGAAAACATTACTTTTATGTGTATACAAAGGTCTTGAATGAGGCCTTGTCGTCGCCTTTCGCAGAATGAGTCCCAATCCACTGCCAAACCTCCCAATCTTTCCCGATATTTTCCACCCGATGCAAGCCTCCTCTTTTGACCAATCTACTCCTGATGGTAGGCCTGCCCATGCACCAATAAGGATTCACATCTCTGATGAAGAAGAACAAGAAGGGCACTTTAATGCTGAGGAGGGTTGTCATCGCACCATTGCCAGCCTGTTTGAAGAAGAGTTCTCCAATAGCCTTGGTGCAAATATGGCTGAGCGTATAACTATGATGGAGGAAGTGACTACCCCGAATATACCCATGGGTGTAGGTGCAGTGGATGAACAACATGCGGATGAAGGTGAGAACCAAGAAGATAACCAGCAGAAGAAGAAGGAAAAAGAAGAGAAGAAAGAAAAAAAAGAAGAGAATGAAATGAAGGAACCTATCGAGGTGTAGGAGGAGAAGGATGTTGTCGGCACACCTGAGAGTGTGGGGGCATCAAGCACTGACAAGGCTCAACCTGATTTGAGCTGGGTTGAGATTGTTACTAGTAGCATCGAGGAACTGAATCCTCTCGCCATTGTGCCCTATGTGGCACCACTCGCAGAAATCCACCCATCTAAAGTAACAACCGATGAGGCCACCACCCAACCTGCTGAGGAGGAGCAATCCACCAATCCGATTGGTTCAACGGATAAAAAAAGGCACAAAGATAAAAAGAAGAAGAAGCACAAGGAAGAGGGTGAGCGCCAAAAGAAAAAGAAAAAGAAAAAGAAAACAAAGGCAGCTTCTGCATCAACTGCTAAGGAATAAATTGGTACACTTCTTTGTAAATAGTTTTTCATGCATTTTTATTGTTACTGCATTTTATTTTTTCATTACATTCATTTTGTTAACTTAGTTGCATTGTCGTTGCATTTCCATTATATCTGTGTAATATTGTCAGTGCATTGGGGACAATGTAGACATTAAGTTTGGGGGGAGATAATGTGAAATGGAAATGCAATTACACCCACATATTTGAATTCTACTCGCTTCTTTTGTTAATGAGAATATGCAAAATTTCAACAGAAATATGCCTACAATTTTTATTTTTATGCGTAATTCTTGAATTGTTTGGATGCTGATGTGTAAATTGGATGAATATGAATGAATGGTGAGTTTGCTATTTTTGAATGAATGATTAGAATTGCTTCAGTAATGAATGAATAGTGTGAATGTTTGAATCTTGAGCTAACTGACCAGTTGTAGCAACATTGTATGAATAAAAGACACTTCAATGTGAATGCATTGTGACTTTTCAAGGGAGAACGCTCCGCGCAGGTTTAGAAAAATCTTCTAGCCAAAGGCTGTCACTGCAAGAGTGTGTGTTGGTGCAAGAAAAAACCTCTTGGGGGTTAGATGCACCCCATCGTTACTGTTTAGGAACAAAGGTAGAGTAATGCAATGACATCTCTCAGTCACTTGAAAAAGAAAAAGAAGAAATTTTTTTTGATAAATGTTGTATTGGTTCAAGGAAAATTAGGATTCAATGCATGATACTAACTTTTGTGAAGTTGCAATTTTTAATTGTTCATGCCTATAAATTGTTGGCGCATTATTCTATCATGTTAATACAATTTGTGCATTAGGATTTCAGAAAATTCAAGTTGTGAGAATAATTATTGCAGTGACATTTTTACTTGTGACGTTGCTAATTTTTGTTTACTTGAGGACAAGTAAAAACTAAAGTTTGGGGGTGTGATAGCATTACAAATGACATATTTTTTCTCCCAAAATTGTTGTTTTAATTGTCTCTTTTGTATCTTATTTAGCATACATTTTAAGCATTTCATACTTAGTTTTTATACTTTCTAACTCATTGTAGTTTAGTTTAAATTCTTTTTATTTTTATACTAATGTCGCCACAAGCAGTCGATGTATTGTACTTTAGAATTGTCAGCGCAGGAACTCAGCCTAGAAGATTAATGCTGGAAGAAGAATGTAGCCACAAGATCAGCTTAGAATTGCGACCAGAGATGTCACTGCACAGAACCCGAACCACGAATGAGTAAACTCAAGCTGAATTCACACCAGGAAGCACCAGTGTAGGAAAATCATAAGTTGTCACCGCAATTAAAGATCTCAAATTGCACCCAGCAATGCAGCGACAACCTGCAAATCTCTTAAGAAAACATCACTTCTGTGTGAGTGCAAAGCTGTACTGTAACTAATTTTGACAACTGCAAAAAATTTAGATTTGGATCTGAGAATGGGAGGCTGAAATCTGTAACTTTTGAAGGCTATTAATAGGGGAATGAAGATGGAAGGAATCATCAAGAGTTGAAGAATTAAATTCACAAATTACTTTATGTTTTTGGAGTTTATTGCTGGAGACCGGTGAGCTGACGAGCAGCAACTCTTGACGAGGAGTGCTTGATGCTGAGCAAGAGAAGCAGTTAGGGGGTAATCCGAATAGCCTAGAGATAGTATATTCTGATGTATTCGTTAACTCCTTTCTTATTGATGATGAACTATTATTGATATTGGAATGAATACGAGAGTATCTTTCAGTATTTGATTACTTTGATTCTTACTTAATGCTTTTCATCTGTTTATTCTTGAATTCAATTGCATTAAACACGAGAGTGGAAGTACAGTCTACAGACATAGAGAGATGTGGTGCCAAATTGGGTTAACTAGTAAGTTAGGCGAGAGCTGCTTGGGATTTGAAGAGATTCTAATCGCTTGTTCTTGGGTATACAACGTTGTTCACACCAAGAGGTAAAGTAATTGTGGGTACTTGAGTCATGGCTAAACAGGGAATTGTTATTGGTAAGATTTCATTAGAACTTCATTGTTTCGACAGTTTATTTATTCAAAACCTTGTCAATGCATCTTGCGTTGCGACTTAGCAAAATCATTGATCCACTCTAGATCTTCACACTTAATCACACCTTTACTTTTATGCATTTAAATTCTCAACACTTCCACAAATATTTGATTTACTTTATGTTGCTCTGATAATCTGACTTGCATTGACAACTTATTGTATTGACGATGTTAACAATTTTAGTATGCAAATCTGACTTAATTACACTGGCATCTTTACTCACATTTCATCTAATTCCAGTATTAATTGCCTCAACATCGGAACATCGAGAACCCATTCCTCGTGGGATCGATATCTGATAGAATTGTTCTATCAACTATACTTGCATCGACGTGTGTTCGCTTGCACAACTGCTGTGACATTACAGACGCGATCAAGAGTCTACATAGATTATAGGAAGTTGAACTCTTTAACTCAAATAGATCATTTTCACTTTCGTCTATTGACCAAATGCTAGAACATTTAGTTAGAAAATCTCACTATTACAGTCTTGATAGTTACTCAGGTTTTTTCTAGATTTCAGTGGCACCGGAGGACCAAGAGAAGATGACATTTACGTGTTTGTTTGGCACGTTTCTACTATAGCCAAATGCCGTTCAGACTTTGCAACACCTCACCCACGTTTTAAAGGTGTATGGTAAGTATATTTTTCGACTATGTCGAGAAAATAATTTAGGTATTTATGGATGACTTTACTGTATATGGTGAGTCTTTTGAAGTATGTCTATTGAATCATGCCAAAAATTTAAAAAGATACCTAAAATTTAACCTTGTACTAAATTATGAAAAATGTCACTTTATGGTTGATAAAGTATTAGTTCTAGGCCATATCATTTCTGTTGAGGGTATTTCGGTTGAGAAGGCAAAGAATGATGTTATTATCTCACTTCTATACGCCATAACTATGAGGGAGATCTGTTCTTTTCTTAGTCATGCAGCATTTTACAAACGGTTCATCAAAGATTTTTCGAAGATTATGCAATCGCTCTGTAGCCTTTTGCAAAAATACAAGGAGTTTGAGTTTGACCAATCGTGCAAAGATGCGTTTGACACACTCAAACACAAACTCATTTCGACACCCATAGTAGAACAACCAAATTGGAATTATCCTTTCAAAATCATGTGCAACGCAAGTGATCACAACATAGAAGCGGTCCTTGGGCAAAGAATCAAGAAGGAACCACACAGTAACTCCTATGCATCTAAGACCTTGGATGTTGCCCAAAGCAACAACTCGACTACCGAAAAAGAGTTTCTAGCTATATCCTTTGCTTTAGAAAAGCTTCAATCATATTAAATAGGAATTAAAATTGTTGTTTTCTCTGACTATGCAACTTTTGAATATTTGATCGGGAAATAAGAAGCAAAGGCAAGGCTTATTAGATGGATATTGCTTTTACAAGAGTTCTATCTCGAGATTAAAGACAAGAAAGGATGCGAGAATTTGGTAGCTGACCATATAATTCAAATACCTCTATCAAAAGATGTTATACCGTTTAAAGACAATTTCCCAGATGAAACTCTGCTTTCTGTTCAAACAGTTTTCCCTTGCTACGTAGACATGGTAAACTACCTTGCTACAAGTATGATTTCTTCCAATTTATCATGATATGAAAAAGATAAGATTAAAAGAGGGTCATGATACTATATTTGGGATGATCCCTACCTTTGGAAATATTGTTTCGACTAGGTAATTCGATTGTGCGTTTCAAAAATTGAGGCATGTGGTGGACATTTTTATTTGTTTATTTTTGGCTAAATTACAAACAAGATACTCCTAAGATTCATTTTTTTCTTGTCAAGTACACAAAAGGAATACCACAATTTAAAAAAAAAGTAAAATGGGACATAATTGAAGCAAAAAGTGAAGAGATGGGCCAAATTAAAATATGTGGAAGAGTTTGGGGATTGAAGTGCAAATATTTTGTTGTTGAAATTGTCAATAATCAAAAATCAGATTTTATTTATTTCTTTGATATTTTCTAATTTTATTTTATTTATATTTTCTTTATTTTAGTAAGTGCGAATTTTTTTAGGGATAACCTATGCTAAATTTAGCATTAAAACTGTGTATAAATAAGGTGGCTAGGGACACAATTGAAACAGACATGATTTGGATTGAAATTAAAGCAATTGTTCTTTTTTATTCTTTCTTTATGCGCCATTAGCATTAGTGGGTTCTGCCAAATCTTTCGTTCGGTATTAATCATCTCTCCGTAATATTAGGATAGTACAAAGTCGTACCTTAAAGTTATCTCGCTTTCAACGCAAAGTGCATATTGGGTTAGAGTTGTTTTGGTGTACAGTTGGGAAGACGAGTCAATCATGCTGTATTCAGATTCCCACAAACAAATTAGCGTATCCTGACGGGTTATACTAGTCGAATTTTCATCAAGGGAGATAGTGATTGGATTTAAATGTCTCGCACAGTTGAGGCCGTTAATCTGAGTTGGACTATTCAAAATGCAAGGCTATCGAGGTCTTGAATTGTGAATGCGTGTATCGCCGTTAGACAATCGGTAAGGGTTGGTTTGCAGGTCATACTGAAACCAAATACGAAAAGAAGAATTGACGGCTAAGACATTCTTAGCTACTATAACCAGCTTATTATTTAGATGAGAAAACACATTTTCAAGGATCGAATCAAAAAATGAAGTTTATCGAGTCTAAGGCTAAGTTTTTATAATTTTGATTACAATATTCACATTTATTTTCCTATTTTTATTTTATTTTGCGACTTATAAAATTGTTTATTTCTGTTGTCTCACTTATTTCATTTTTTAACATTTTCAACTCCCCTGGTTTATTTTCTTTATTTTTGAACAAGACTGTTTCGAGTCGTAGGCACAATTGTTGACACGATAAAAATTTTGTTCACAAGAAAAACACGAAAGTTTATCACAATAACCAGTCCCTGTGTAATCGACCCTACTACCCTACAGTACTATTCCGTATTATTTTGTTGTAGGAAATTTTATTTGGTAGTTTCAATGCTCATCAAGATATTTGATAAGTGTTAAAAGTAACATGCTTTAGCCTCATTCTTAATGCGTTTTTCGGGTGATTATTTAATGTTAATGGTGAATTTTATGTCCAAATCCATTAAATTCATGTTTTTATACTTAGGATAGCATTTAAGAGCAAAAAGAGCGAAAAACAAGCAAAAATAAAAAAATCGGAGTGACCCACAAGAGCCACACGGGCTGATCCCTTTCACACGATAGTGTATGATATGCCACACAGTCATGTGGTAAACTGTGTCGATTTCGTGAATTTGCAATCCAAACAATTAGAAAACACAATTTTTAGGTTTTTCGAGCATTTTAAGACTTATGTATAACCTATATATGAAAAAAATAAGAAGAAAGGAGTGAGTTGTCATAGAATATTCAAGAAAACAACTTGAAAAACTCCATTGAAGTTGATTCTAAAGCATATTTCCATCAAGATAGAAAACTCCCAAATGATTTCTTAAGAAATCATCATGAGTTTCTTTGTTTCTTGTGGTTATACGTATCTAAGATTTTTTTATTATTTTCAAGCATGAACATTTTCTAAATACGTAGGGAGATGAACCTTATGATGGATTCTGTCTTTTGATTTTTATTTTACGCAATAAATCATTAGTCTTGTTCTCAATTATGTGTGCTTAATTCTTGGTTTAATAATTCTAGACTATGAATCAATGTTTGATGTGCTTAAATCAAAGGAGGAATAAACCCTGTTTAAGAGGAGATATAATGTAATTGAGTGGAGTTGCATGAAATCCTAAAAATAGGACAACATAAATTACTGGACTAGATTCAAATCTAATAGAGGGGGATCCATAGATTGAATTAATGCGATAATAGGGGTTTTAATTAGAAAGAAATTTCAATTAATCAACCTAGAGTCAGTTGCTCTTACTCTCGAAATAGATATTAGCATAATTTAGGGATTTTTATGGATCAAGATACTAAGTGAAGTGATACAGTTGAAACCAACTAAAAATCTAAGTAAGACAAGTGCACCTATCAATTAATAGTATAGCTACGATGAGCACAGATATCATTCCTACGAGGACTAAAATTACTAGTAATTATCGTATTTCAATTATTTAGCTGATAAATTAGAGTGAATGATTAAAAACTAAAATTAACTAAATTAATTAACTACGAACACAATAAAGAACAAATGAGGAATGCAAACGATTAATAGCCAAGAAGCGAAACAATACCCATGAAAGAATCCACCTAGATTTCATCTGTCATTATCAATCTGAATTAAAAAATTTCTTCTCTTAGTATCTTGATCGTAGAAATTCCTAAATTATACTAATATCTCTTTCGAGAGTAAGAGCAACTAACTCTAGATTGATTAATTAAAATTTTTTTCTAATTAAAACCCCTGTTATCTCTTTAACTCAATCTTTAGATCCTTTTATTAAATTTGATTCTAATTCAGTAGATTTATGTCGTCCTATTTCTAGGATTGCTTGCAACTTTACTCAATTATGTTAGATCTACTCTTAAATTGGGACTTTTCCTCCTCTATTTAAGTACATGAAACATGGAATAATATTCCAAAAATATTAAACAAAAAAATTAAGTACACATAATTAAGAACAACATCTAAGTATTTATTACGTAAAACGGATATCAAAATACAAAATTCACTATAGGTTTCATCTCCCCTATGTATTTGGAAAATTAGCTCATGCTAGCAAATAAAAACATTCAAAATAAAATATAACCACAAGAGATAAAGAAACTCATAATAAACTGCAAAGAAATCAAAAGGAGATTTTCAATCTTGATAGAAATCTGCTTCAGAGTTGGCTTTAATGGTGTTTTTCAAGTTGCTTTCTTGAATATTCTATGATGGCTCACTCTCGTCATCTAATATTTGGTATATATGTCTTAGAATGTTTGAAAAACCTAAAAATTATGTTTTTTCGGGTTTTAGAGTGCAGATCGTGAAATCCACACGGTCTGGCACATGATTATGTAACAGCTCGTGTGACTCACACGATCGTGTGTCTAGCCTGTGTGGGAGACTTTGATGCAGTCGAAACTAATCAAAAATATGACTAAGACAAGTGCACCTATCAATTAATAGTATAATTATGGTAAGCATAGATATTGTTCACATGAGAACTGAAAGTACTAGAAATTATTGTCTTCTTATTATTTAATTGATAAATTGGAGTGATTGATTAAAACTAAAATTAACTAAATTAATTAACTAAGAACACGACAAATAATAAAGCAAGAAAGCAAGTGGTTAACAACCAAGAAGCAAGGCAATACTCAAGAAAGAATCCACCTAGATTTCATCTATCATTATCAATCTGAATTAGACAATTTATTCACTTAGTATCTTGATCTGTAGAAATTCCTAAATTATTTTAATACCTCTATTCAAGCATAAAAACAATTGATTCTAGGTTGATTAATTGAAATTTCTTTCTAATTAAAACCCCTATTGTCGCATTAACTTGATCTATAGATCCCCTTATTAAATTTGACTCTAATTCGGTAGATTTATGTTGTCCTTTTTCTAGGATTACATGCAAGTCCAATCAATTATGGTAGATCTACTCTTAAACAAGATCTATTCCTCTTCTGATTTAAGCACATCAAACATGAATTAATATCCCAAAAATACTAAATCAAGAACTAAGCATACACAATTGAGAACAAGATCTAAGTATTTATTACGTAAAACAGAAATCAAATAACAAAATTCATCATAGGGTTCATCTCCCCTAGGTATTTAAAAAATTAGTTAATAATAACAAATAAGAACATCTCAAAGACAGTATAACCACAACACATAGAGAAACTCATAATAAAATCTAAAGAAATTAAAAAGAGGTCTTCAATCTTGATGGAAATGTACTCCAAAGATGACTTCAATGGTGTTTTCCAAGTTGTTTTCTTTAATAATCTCTAACGCTTCACTCCCCTCTTCTCATATTTGGTATATATTAGAATGCCCGAAAAACCTAGAAATTACGTTTTTCACGTGTTTTCAATGCAATTTGCGATTTCCACACGGTTTGGCACATGGCCGCGTGCCAACCTGTGTGGCTCCTAAAATTTGCTTCATTTATTTGATTTTCGCTCGTTTTTCGCTCATTTCATTCCCAAATGCTCTTGTAAGTATAGAAACATGAATTTAAAGGATTAGGAGCATAAAATTTACCATTTTACATTGAATAATCATCCAAAAACACATTAAGAATGAGATTAAAACATTTTACTTTTGACATTTATCAGGCTCCAGCCCATGTGGCTCCTAAAATCTGCTTCGATTTTCTGGTTTTCGATAGTTTTTTGCTCCTTATGCACCCAAATGCTCTCATAAGTATAGAAACATGAATTAAAAGATTAGGAATATAAAATTTACCATTTTACATCGAATAATCATTCAAAAACGCATTAAGAACGAGATTAAAACATGTTACTTTTAGCACTTATCATGAAGAAATTACGTAATTTAGATTAATAATTACAGATGAAATCTAGGCAAATTCTTTCATAGGTATTGTTTCGCTTCTTGATTGTTTACTCAATTATTTTCTTGATTTGTTCTTGTCGTGTTATTTAGTTAATTTAATTAGTTAATTTTAGTTTTTAATTAATTACTCAAATTTATTAGTTAAACAATAAAAAGACAATATTTACTAGTACTTTTAGTTATTGTGGGAACGATATCTTTATTCATCGTAACTATACTATTAATTGATAAATGCACTTATCGTAATCAAATTTTTAATTGATTTACGATACCTCAATGATTTAAAAAACTATAATTTAATGAACGTACTCTACTTTATATATAATATATTTAATGGTCATATTTTTTTGAATATACTGGTACTATTACATGGTAGTATCTGTTCGTACTTTCTTAACTCTTTGATAATGCACACACACCTTGCATACACAAATACTCGAACCCGGATCTCCTAGAATGAACAATATCTTCTTTACCACTGGAGCCACTCGTTGGGTTCTATTTAATGGTCACATTTAAATGCATTGTATCATATGTTGTATATTATTAAATATTTAATATTCTTGTCTTTGGAGTTTCATTTGTTTATTCATTTATAAAGTATAGGATATATAATATCTTAAAATGAAAATGTCTACCTACTTTAAAATGTATATTTTTTTCTATCGTATTATTAAATTTACATCTAAAAAATTATAATTTATTTTCACATCTAGTGGTGCTAATTTTTTTTAAAAAAAAAAAAAAACACTAGTGGTTCTACTTTATGCATTATAATTTACATCTAGTGGTGCTACTTAACTCTGCTAATTTATTTTCTTCAAAACCTGATTTCTTCAATAACCCAATCTAAATCTTATTTCATTTACCTCAAAGCAAATAACAATTGGAATTGGGTTTTAACTTAGCGCATAACTTCATCCTCCAACTCCTCTTCCTGTTCATGTTCCTGTTATGCCCAATATTACAAGCAGCGGGGTTTCACGAAGCTACTTGTGGAGAAGAAGTATGTGAAAATATTACAATTTCATCCCCTTTTGGAATCCGAAGAAACAGCTATACTCATTCTTGGGTTAGAGTTACTTGCAAACCAACCCATAACGGGGAAAAGCCATTCCTAAACGTAAATGGCATCGATCTAGAGGTACTTGTCTCCACATATTTAGATGGCATTCTCATCAGTAATCCAGTTACATTAATTGTGATCATATAAGTGAGGCTAGTGTGAGGGTGAATCTCTCTGGCACTCCCTTTTTCTTCTGAAGTGAGAAAAATTATTTCGGGTCAGTAGGTTGCGGAAATTTGGCAACTATTTTAAGTAACGAAGCTGATTCACCTGGGGGCTGCATTCAACCAAGGTGTGACGATGGTGCTTCTGAATCCGGCTGCTTTACTACAATTACTGGAAGTTTCACTTCCTATACCGCAACTATGACAACCATGTATACTGACAGCAACAGATGCGCATCTGCTTTCATCTTTGGCACGTACTCTTTCCATCTTGCTTACCCATTACCCACTGGCATCAGTATTATAACCACACATGTTCCAGCCGTGCTCAGCTTGAATTCCACCTATTGCGGTGATGCAGGTCAGTTACGTACTCACTTCAATTGCTTGGCTTTCATTTTCCTTCTTTTAATTCAGTTAATGTAAAGGTTTTGCTAATTGTTTAAAATCAGTCTTTAGAATCATATAAGTTCTAAAAAAAAGTTTATAGGCTCATTCATTTTGTATATCAATATTTTTTGTTTTTCAGAAATTTATACCTAAAAGTCTTTAGGTAAAAACCTTACACCTAAAGGTTTTTGAAGGAAATATTTATTAACAAATTTTTATTTACAGTAACTCTTTTTTGTAAATATTTATTTATTTTGATAATTTACTTCCTTTTTGTTAAGCCCTCAGGATGCAGAAGACCGGGACTAGGACCTATCAGCCTCAACACCTAAAAGGTAGAGTCCTGTGGGAATGTTGCTTTTCACTACCCTTTTAGAATGAAGGACCAAGATGATTCCAGTGACTGGTTCAAAGTAATTTGCAAGAAAACCGGCACGGGGAAAAAGTGCCTTTCTTAAACATAAATGGCATGAATCTGCAAATATTGGACTTCAATTTTTTGGATTGCACCGTCAAGGTCAACCATCCAATAACTTACTTCAACTGTCAAGAAAACTATCGCAATGGGATGAGTCTCAACCAATCAGGCACCCGCTTTTACTACTAAAATTTCGTCAACTTCTTCTGGTCTTTAGGCTGCGGGAATTTGGTTACTGTTTTCGGTAACGAAACAGATAATCTTCTAGGCGGATGTTTGCAACCAAGTTGTAGGATTAATAACAAGACTTCCTCTATTGTTGGTTGCCCTGTTATTATTCCTTAGGGTCTAACTTCATTCTTCGTAAACATGAGCAATATGGTTGATTCTAGTGATTATAGGGCGAAAAGATCATGAGGATTTGCTTCCTTGATTTCTGATGACTATGATCTGACCTCCGAGTTAGAAGATTTTGATATAGGTAATAGGACGCATGTCCCGATGCAACTGCAATGGGGCACAACAATATTGGGTGAGTGTCATTTGAACGATACTTCGGACGTTCTTGTACATCTGATGGTCAACATTACAGGTCGAGGTTGAGCTCTAATCATCTATGTATGTGCCAGAATATCGGTGATATCTATTATTCAAGGTTATGCCAAGGTACGAATTAGCCTTTTTTTAGGGAATTTTTTTCTTATATCTATATTTTCTTTAAGTATGCAAAATTTGTATATAAATTTTCATGACAATATATGCTTTTGAAAGAATACATATATTTTTATTGAGTCTTAATTTTACTGATAATATTATTATTGTAACAATTAAAAGAATGTAGGCTCGAACGCATTTAAACTTATAGGTTTCTCCTATTTAAGGATTATAAGAATAAGTAATAACAATTATATAAATACATATTATACTTTAGTGCTCTAAGTGTCAATAGCTATTAAGTTTGATGTGGCGAATACATGGTACGAATTCAATGATTGAAATTCTTTAAAAATAAATAAATAACTTTTTAAATTTAATGAGGTTTATAAATTCAAATTTTTATATGTTGAGGAAGAAAACGTGAAAGAAACAATTATAAAATGCATCAAAGTTATTCTCTTGAAGGATGAATAAAACAAAGCATAAATGCCTATAATTATAGGTTTACAAAGAAACTACCTTAACTCAAAAATAGCTAACAACTTATTCAATTAAACTAAAAATTTAGAACTAACAAAAATTCTACCACGATATTTGGAACTAAATAACCCACTACTTGGAATTAATATTCAACACTCTCCCTTAATTCAAAGTTGCAGACACCAAGTAGACTTCTATAATAGTTTAACTTCTCCTTTGATAAAGCCTTTGTTAACACATTTACTAGCTGCTCTTAGGTGTTGCAATACTCCAAAGATATCTCCTCTTTGCTACCAAATCACGAATGAAATGATAACGAATATTGATGTGTTTTGTTCTTCTATGAAATGTTGGATTCTTTGTCATAGAGATAGCTGATTTGTTGTCACAAAATATCTCTGTTGCACATTTTTGCTCTTGTTGAAGATCGGCTAACATTCTCCTTAGCCAAATAGCTTGACAAGCTGCTGCAATTGCTGCTACATACTCAACCTCTGAGGTTGACAATGCTGTTGTAGCTTGCTTCTTAGAACTCCAAGTGATCACTCTTGAACCTAGAGTGAAAACATTTGCTGATACACTTCTTCTATCATCTAAAGAACTTGTCCAATCACTGTCTGTGAATCTACACAATCTGAAATTTGAAGTTTTTGAGTAACAAATTCCATACTCTAGAGTTCCAGCAATGTACAACAAGACCCGTTTTGCTGCTCCATAATGAACCTTCGAAGGTTGCTGCATAAATCTAGAAATAACACCAATAGAAAATTGCAATATCGAGTCTAGTGTGAGTTAAATAAATTAAACCTGCAACCAAGCTTCTGAACCTCCTTGCATCTGCCATTTCTTCTCCATCTTCTAGCTGCAATTTCTCATTGATATTCATGGGTGTAGCTACAGATTTGCAATTAAGCATGCCAAATTTATTGAGAAGATCCTTTGCATATTTTCTTTGTGAGATAAAAATTCCATCTTCAGCTTGATGAACTTCAAGACCAAGGAAATAATGCAATAAACCCATATCCGACATCTAGAATTCATTCATCATTTGAAACTTAAACTCATCAATAAGAAGGTTAAAGGAACTAGTATAAATGATATCATCAACGTAAAGACAAACAATGATGAAATCATTTTTTACCTTCCTTTTTCACATATAAGGTGGGCTCATTCTCACATCTCATGTACCCTTTCTTCTGAAAATACCCATCGATCTTGCTGTACCATGCTCGAGGGGCCTGCTTCAATCCGTACAGTGCCTTTTTCAACTTGTACACCTTTGTTTTGTTGTCCTTCTCTATGAAACCTTTTGCTTGTGCTACATAAACCTCCTCTTGTAGATCTCCATTGAGGAATGTTCATTTAACATCAAAATGATAAACAAGCCATTGCAGTTGTGCAGCCAATGCTAGAACAAGCCTCACCATTTCGAACCGAGCTACCGGAGAGAAGGTTTCTTCAAAATCAACATCATATTGCTGTGCATAACCTTTTGCCATAAGACGAACTTTGTGATTTAAGATGCTTCCATCTGAACCAAATTTTGTCTTGAACACCCACTTCAAACCAATTGCATTTTTGTCTTCCAGCAAGTTGACCATCTCCTAAGTTCCATTCTTTCGATGGATTTCATCTCTTCCATCATCGCCTTTTGCCATTCTTCCTTATTAGCAGCTTCTTCATAACACAAAGGATCTAAAACAACTAGAGCAAATTGGCAGGCTGCATAAGTGTCATCAATATATTTCGGATTCGGCTTTCTGACCTTTGTTGATCTCCTTAGTGAAATTGGTTCTTCAAAAGATTCTTCAAGTGTTATAGATGTTGCTGGTGTCGACTCTTGTTTTTCATCTGGAGAATCTTCAATGGGAAAAGAAATCTCTTGTTATACCTGCTCTACGGTTATATCCCAGCTTGCATTTTCGTCAAACACTACATCTCTTCTACTTGAAAATTTTCCACTATAAGGGTTATATAATCTATATGCTTTGAATTGTGTACAATACCCAATAAAAATATATCTCTTAGATTTTTCATCAAACTTTTTACGAGCATGAGAATTTACCAAAGCATAAGCAACACACCCAAAAATTCTTAAATGACTTACATTGGGTTTCCTACCACACCAAGCTTCATATGGAGTTTTGTTCATAACAATCCTCGTTGGCGAGAGATTCAGTAGATGGACTGATGTTGCCACAGCTTCTGCCCAAAATTGATTTGAGAGTCTCCTTGCTTGTAACATGCTTCTCGCCATCTCCACAACAATTCAGTTCTTCGTCTCAGTGACACCGTTATGCTCTAGAGTGTTAGGAATTGTCAACTCTCTCGGATGCCATTATCTTCACAAAAAAGATTAAACTCTTTGGACATGAACTCTCCCCCTCTATCCGTGCGATGAACTTTGATACGATAGTCGCTTTGGTTCTCTACCATAGCCTTGAATTTCTAAAACTTTTCATAAGTTTCTGACTTGTTTTCCAGAAAATACACCTAACTCATACGGCTATAATCATCAGTGAACAACAAGAAGTAACGACTCCCACCCAAAGACTTGGTTTACATAGGACCACATAGATCAGCATGAATTAATTCTAAACATTCAATAGCTCTCCGTGCTTTTTCAACAGGAAATGGCTTCCTAGTTTACTTTCCATAAATGCACCCCTCACATAAACCAAGAGAGCTAATTTTTGGTAGTCCAAAAACTATACCTTTATTACTTAAAAAGTTCAGACCTTTAATATTGAGATGTCCATACCTCAAATACCATAGCTTTGACTCATCCTTTTTACTTGCAACAAGAATAAAGTTCTCCGTGTTTGAAACATCCAACAGAAGCATCTTGTTTGGAGTCATATGGACATGGACTTGTTTGCCTGACTTTTTATTTTTAATGATACATGCAGTGTCATCAAATATGACAGAATATCCACCAGCCATTAGTTGTCCAACACTCAATAAATTGTATCCTAAATCAGGAACAAATTGAACATTGTCCAAAATTTTTTCTTCTCCATGGCTAGTAAAAAATTTCACCGTGCCTTTTCCTTCAACTTGCATCTCCCTTTTGTTCCAAAGCTGCACCTTTATCTTTTGTGACTCATCAAGCTCTTTGAACAAGGATTTGTGCTAGTCATATGATTCGAACTACCACTGTCCACAAACCACATATCACTTGACTTTTGGTTAGCATCAATACAAGCCATAAAAAGCTTGTTTTCCTCATCACTTTCTGCTGCAAGGTTAATTTTTTGATCCTTATACCAGTACTCAGCTTTTATATGCCCATATCTATTGCAATGATAACATTGTATGCCATTTTATGTTACCTTGCTTATTGTATTGCCTCTGTCCATCATTCCTTCCTCTGCCTCTGCCTCTACCATAACCATGGCCACGACCACCACGAAATCCTCGTCTTCCTCGATCGTTGTTAGTTGAACGATCATTGTTGCCTTGATTTGTGAATGTCTCCTTCACTTGAAATGCGTACTCTTCGCTCTTTTCTGCTGATCTGTTGATTCTTGCCTCATGAGATTGAAGAGACCCCATTAGTTCATCAACGAAGAAAATTGATAGATCTTTGGATTCTTCTATTGCAGCAACAACATGATCAAATTTTGTCATCAAGCTTAGCAGAACTTTCGCTACAATTATCTCGTCTGAAATTTATTCGTCATAAGAGTGCAATTGGCCGACTATTGTCCTTGTTCATGACAAAAAATCAGCAATTGATTAACCATTCTTCATCATCAAGGTTTCAAAATCACGTCACAGTGATTGCAACTTCACCACTATAACCTTTGAATCACCTTGATACTCTTTTTGCAAAATTGACCATGCTTCATTCGATGTGGTTGCTGTAGCAATTTGTGAGAAAATAGAGTCATGAACCGTTTGTTGGATAATGAACAATGTCTTAGCATCATTTTTCTTGGTTTCTTTCAACCTCATTTCTTGTTCTTCATCAGGTTCAAGTATGTCAACAAATCCACACTCGATCAAGTCCTACAGCTCTTGTGATCTGAGCAATGTCTTCACCTTGATGCTCCACCACTCATATTTCTCACCATTGAAAATGGGTATGAGTGATTGATAGGACGAAAAACCAGTTGATGCCATTCCTAACAGCACACACTCTCTTCTCTCGTGTTTCCCAAAGACCCAATGGATCCAACCTAACTTTCACTCAATTACCTAAAAGATCGAACCTGGCTCTGATATCAAAATTATTGAGGAAGAAAACATGAAAGAAACAATTACAAAATGCATCAAAGTTATTCTATTGAAAGATGAATAAAACAAAGCATAAATACCTATATTTATAGGCTTACAAAGAAACTAGCTTAACACAAAAATAGTTAAACAACTTATTCAATTAAACTAAAAATCTGGTACTAGCAAAGATTCTACGAAGATATTTGGAACTAAACAACCCACTACTTTGAATTAATCTTCAACATTATATACTTTATACATAAAATAAAAATTTATCAATCCCTCTTAAACAGAGCTATTGGTTTTTTTTTATTATGTTTTTGATATAATACCTACTTCTATTCAAGTATAGTATAAAGACCTCTCGAATACTTTAATTGAAGTATATGATAGTAACTTTTTTTTATTTAATTCATAAATAATAGATGAGAAATGTGAGAATTATAACTGTCGTTTGCTTTGTTTGAATATCCCTAGTAACTATTGCTCGTCATAGTCTTGCTCTCCTCATTATGAAAACAATAGTACGGGATTTCGATGAGAGCGCAAAATACAAACACAAAACACTCGTAGCGTGACAAGCATTATTGTAGGTACGTGTTGAATTTACACTTTTTTACTTTTAAAGTGAAATCAAGACGGTAATTGGATTATATCAATTCCAACAGTGATTTATTTACTTTTAAATGCATAACTAACAGTTGTTTATCATTAAATTTGTAAAAGTTCAATATCAAAACCATGGATGGTGCAATAAGGTTCTCTCATTGTTCATTTAAAATGAATGGCTATCAAATATGAACAAAACTTTATTGAAATATTCTCATGGTGTTTTAGCATGTATTTTAATTTTCAAATTTACCTTTTAACAATGTTGCTTATATCTATATAGGTTGCAGCACTAGTGTTGGGACACTATTTCTACTACTCACAACATGAAGAATGTACAAAGCCCTCAAAAGAGAAAAAAAAATCATGCTGAAGCAGAAATACTTCAGAAGAAATGGAGGTTTGTTACTGCAACAACATTTGTCTAGCAATGAAGGAAATGTTGAAAAAATTCAGTTGTTTACTTCAAAAGAGATGGAAAAGGCGACGGATTTTTATAATGAGAAACGAATCCTTGGTCAAGGAGGTCAAGGGACTGTTTATAAAGGAATGCTAATAGATGGAAGCATTGTGGATATTAAGAAATTCAAAATGGTGGAAGGAAAGAAATTTGATGAAAAGAAGGTTGAACAGTTCATTAACTAACAAGGTGATAATTGCATCTCAAATTAATCACAGTAACGTCGTTAAGCTTTTAGGGTGTTGTTTAGAGGCTGAAATTCTTCCATTGGTGTATGAGTTCATCCCAAATGGTACATTATATGATCTCATTCATAACCACAATGAGGAATTACCACTGACATGGGAAATGCGTTTACGTATTGCGATCGAAATTGCCAATGCCTCGTTCTATTTGCATTCAGCTGCTTCTGCTCCTATTTATCATCAAGACATCAAATCTAGTAACATACTTTTGGATGATAAATATAGGGCAAAAGTATCAGATTTTGGAACTTCAAGATCTGTTGCACTTGAACAAACGCATCAAACCACTCGGGTGCAAGGAACTTTTGGATACATGGATCTCGAATATTTTCGATCAAGTCAATTTACAGAGAAGAGTGATGTTTATAGCTTTGGGGTTGTTATTATTGAACTTTTAACGGGACAATAACCTATCTCCGTAGAACAATCAGAGTCAGTGAGAAGCTTGGTATCTTATTTTTTGCAGTCAATGCAGGAGAATTCCTTATTTAACATTCTCGATCCAATGGTAGTAAAGGATGGTCCAGAACAGGAGATTATAGTTGTGGCTCTGCTAGCAAAAAGATGCTTGAATCTTAATGGAAAGAAAAGACTCACCATGAAACAATTAGCAATGGAGCTAGAGTTTATTAAAGCTTCAGGTGGAAATGTGATTGAAGACTGTGGTGATGAAGAATCTGAAATAGATGAAATGATGCATTCATGGGAGACCAATCCTAGTAGTTCAATGTCTAGGACAATTACAACCGACAGTGTAACTTTTCCATTAAATTCATCTTTCTAGTTTTCAACATTCCTGAAACAATTGCTCTTGATTGATAGCCTTTAGCTTTTGTATTTGTCACACTGGTGGAGTCTTGTGATTGCCCAAGAATTCATATTTGTTTCACTCAATGTTATTTTATCACTTGAAGGTATTTATTATACAAGTTCTGGATATGTTTTTTTCTTTTTTTTCTTTTGCTAAGTCGATGAATTCATTAATTAAAAACAACTCCAAACAGGGATACAAAATCCAAGGGTACCATCAATCGAAAGAAAGGTAACCCAATTATCCACATCTCCTTTTGCTCTTCTTCTTCTTCTTCTTCTTCAGATATCTGAAGATGAAATAAGAAGAGGTGATTAACTCATCATATTAATAGTAAGCCTTAATTGAGTGAGAACAACTAAAGAAAGCAAGGGATATTAACAGAATCCAACATACCCTCATCGCCATCTTTCTCCGAAGCCATTACTGCTCTTTCAACAACTCTCGAACCTTCAATTTCGACTCCTGTCAGAACCCGTCTGATATTCTCCTTCAGATTTTCCCTGCAAATAAACAAACTAGCTTAGTCTCTTCTCTTGCAATAAAAATTTATCAAAATTTTCGACAACAATTATAATTACATATTAGAATTTAAATTGCAATTATTAGTTAAAAAGTTGTGCTAATTATTAGTCAAAAAATATATATATATTTATAATAAATTAATACATTTTAATTATATTCAATATTTCAAAAAAAAAATATTATGTTATATTAATTAATGCAATTAAAAATAAAATATTTTAAAAAAATTAATTAATAATTAAATGCACAAAATCACACACAATGCTAATAATATTAAATAATAGAATTGTAAACTACTTGAGTTTAGCTTAAATAAGTTCCATTCAAGTTGAATATTATATCAATATTTTTGGAATATCTTAATACATAATTTCAAAAAGCTTACAATTTAAGTTGAATATTATATCAATATTTTTGAAATCGAATTAGTGACTAAACCAATTAGATCAGTGATTTTTAGTCTATCCAGTTCAAATCAAATAAATTATTAAAGAATTATAAAAATATTAATAATTATAAAATAGGATTCAATCGGTTCAATTGTTTTTAGCCCAGTTCGCAAATCAACTAATTTTTTATTTTTTTTATATCGATATCTCAATCAATTTTCAGTCCAATTGATTAGTTCAATCTGGTTTAAACAACATTACATTATAATTTTTTAATATTGATTTTTTTTTAAAAATCTTTGAACTATTGAACATTATATATATTTCATTTAATTAATTAAATACATGGACATAAAAACGCTTCAAGAAATAAATAAATAAAATGATAGATTTTAATATCGATTTAAATAAACAACTTATGCAGTGGAGATGACCACATGAAAACCTGAGATCACTCTTCCTAATAGGACGGATCAGGGTATAGAATCAAATTCATGTGTAATGTGAATGACAATTTACAACAAATATAATCACAAGTAAGAGAAAGAAAATTTCAAATCAATTGGTAAATAAAGTCACATATACAACTTACAACAAAAACTTTATAGTCAGACCCTAAAGTAGATTGATTCTCAAAATCAAAGTCCTTAATGGAGTTGCCAAGCTATGATAACATGTTGGGTGTGAACCTAACAATATAGACATGAAAACTTAAAAAATCTCAAGTAGTTGGTTACTCACCTATCGTCCAAAGTTTTAAAACTAATCCTAAGACAATTCTAAGTGAAAACTTTAAAACTAAAACTCGATCTCATAATCAGATTTGGTTCAGGAATACGATTATGTGTAGGAAAAATTAAAGCACCCCTACAATATCTATCCGAAGATATCTTATAAAACTTAGTATTTAAGGTTTTGAAATTCTAGTCTTGACTCCAAATAAATCTAATATAAAGGAAAAAAGATATCCAAATATCTAATATTAAATGAAATTCGAAATTCTACAATTATTGCATAAATTTCAAAGTTATCTAAAAAAAATCTAAAATTCTAAAGCTGAAGCGAAATTAAACTTAAAATTTTAAAATTAATAACTTAAAAATTCTAAAATGTAGAAAAAATAAAATTTTAAAACCTATAAATCGAAAGACTTTTGGAATCCAAATTTTAAACTAAAATCAAATTAAATCTATTAAAAACCTAACATCTAAATTCTAAGACTAAGATAAAAATTGGAAAACAGGTGAAAAAGCTTAGCTAATTAAACATGGCCTCATCCTTAACCATTTCCCTTATTCTAGGGATACTGCAGGACACCACCCTTCTATTTTCCATTGCTGTAATTGTGTCAATAGCAGATCTGTCGCCATTGGAGTCCGAAGAGATAGATGTGGTAGAAAGTGGGTGGAGTACCATAGCAGCAATGCTTCACAACGTTACAAGTGGCCAAGTATGTCATGCAACAATGCTGGAAGCATCTTCGAAAATAACTGTTCTTATGAGTTCATTATCGAGGTTGGAGATAGATTTTTCCAAATCTTGTCTTTCCTGATCTTAGTGGTATTTAATTTCGCGGAAATTCCCGCATCAAATAAGTGATCTATTCGCATTGAAGTACATTGACTTGTCTGGATGTGGTTTATCCAGTGGTTACCTCCTTCTTTAGGAAATTTAGCCTAATTAGAGTACCTTGACATTTCATATAATTATATTATTAATGGTTCCATCCCTCCACCACTAGGGAATCTAATGAAACTTGTTAGCTTAAATTTGAGTTTTATCAGTCTCATAGGACAAATTCTGTTGGATATTTGGAGAAGGAATGTATTGAGACAGAAAGCAAAGACAAAAATGAAGCAATAAAGTTATGAACTTCAATTTAATTATTTGGCTCACTTAGATTATAAGTACAACAATGCTTAAATAAACTGGAAATATTATTAAATAATTACAATTTGGCAAGTTTTGGAACTTGTACAGTACAATTTATCTTTTTATTGGCTTATTTTAGTCTAATAAGCAACCAAAATATCTTGTGAAAATTTTATCATTTCAGAGCAAGTTGGCAATGTGCAAAGTAAGGAGCTCGCAAGTATGAGCTCGCACTTTTGGAAACTTAGCAGCTTTGGTAAGCTCTCATCTTTGTGTGGGCTGGCATGTTTTGTAGGGGGTCGCAGTTGGGCAAACAGGGTTCGCCAATGTATGGACGATCACTTCGCAACAATCCTCCTTGGCCTCCATGTTGGGAACCCCAATATCATAATGCAGTTTCTCAAACTTCACCTTCCCAAGAGGTTTTGTTAGAGTACCAGCAAGTTCGCATCTTTTCCTGCTCGCATTTTTTTGACCTCGCACTTTTGCAACATACATTTCATTCAGCTTGCAACTTGCACTTTTCATAGGTCGCACATCTGTCAACACACACTTTTTCTGAGTTCACAACTTGCATTTTGGTGAGCTCGCAAGCTCACATTTCATCCTGCTACTTGCTACAGCATGATTGGTCAACTTGTAACACTCTTTCTTGACCATTTTGCAGCTAGCAGCAATGTTGTTTTCTTGTGCAACTTCTTCAAAAATTATGGGCTCGCGCACTGCTAAGTTACATCTGTGATAAGTTTCAACAATAGACCTGGTGCCTTTAATAGGAAGATCATCAAAGTCTTCATCTTCATTTTTATCTTCAACTTTAGTTATCTTCTCAACTGTTTTTTATTTGCACACTTGACTAAGGAGCTTATAGTTCACATGTCTCTGTCTTTTGTGCTAACTATATGATTCATCTACTAAACTGGTATAGGCTCTCAAGGCCATAAAGTTCCAATCCAGCACAAAGCTTCTATTATTCATTGAAGCTGTCACAACTTCTTATTCTAATGAATCAAATATAGTGCAACATTTATCTTTGGAAACAACAGTGTATTTCTTCTCAATCAATTGACCAATGCGAAGGAGATTATGATTTATTTTAGGAACTAAAAACACATCTGTAATTACTTTAGTACGTATAAGACTGTTGATTAGCATATCTCCTTTTCCTACTGCTTCGATCTACTCGTCATTTCCAACTCTAACTTTTGAAATGTAACTTCTTTCAATCTGCTTGAAGATGTTTTCATCTGAAGTCTTGTGGTTTGTGCAACCAGTATTAACCAGCCAATTTTTTCTTACTTTGTTGGAGGGCTTGCATACTGTCGTGAATTAGGTGGTGTGTCGTTGAAAGCACCAAATATAACATATCCCTAAATATAACGAAAATAATAATATAAGGGAAGTAGGATCAAATCCTCAAGGACTGGACTGCTATAGATTCTTGTATGTCGAAATCTTGGGTGCAATCATGCCAAAGAAAAGTGTCTGACCTGGAAAAATAAAAATAAAAAACTGAATTAAAAGTATGAACGAATTGAGATTTAATAAATTGAAATTGCAATTATGAAAAGAAACAGAGTTGAGAAAAAGGGGGTTTTTGATTTCAGGGATTCCAGGCTCTAGTTATCTCGATCCTTTCTTGGTTCAATCATAGACTTTAAGGTAGTTTTTCTCATGACCGAATAAGCCAGTTATAGTGGAAGAGAACACCAACAACCAACAACTCCACTTTAGGTTATAGCCTTGCGATCTTAGAGGAACTTGACTCTAGTCAACTGGCACTCCTATGAGACTGTCTTACACTAGATCATCACTTCTCAATGGCGAATGTCACGCCATTTTGTCTTTTTGACTCGACAACCTCTGACGCAGTAAATTAGCGAATTGACTATGCAAAATTCTCAAAACATACAATGCAGTCTTCTTCACAGAAGATGAAAAAAGATTGCTTTTAAAAGGATATGGATGGAAGCGTTAGTCCCGTAATGCGGAGAAATAATAAATACTTGTTGAGAAGGGTTAAGTGAGGGTTCTAAGCCTAATGAGCCTTTTTTGAGGAATCTTGATACCCTTGAGCTAAATGAGTTTAGTTGCTCATGCTCTTTGGGAAAAAAACCACAAGCTTAAAGAAAATAGGATTTTATTGAAAAGAAAAGACTTGGGGAAGGAGGGTTTACACAAAATTGGAAGTGATCAATTCATGTCACTCCATCCCCAATTTATAGTACATCAAAATTCATAGTTGGATTCTGTTTAAACTCTAAATGATAATGTTTAAAAGATAATTAAAATTAAATCTAAACAATATCATAATAATCCTTGACAAAAATCCTAAAAATAGAATTTAAATTTAAACAAATTTTTATGTCCATAAATCTCTTCTTTGAAAATTTGTCCCAAGTCTTCCATACTTTTTATTTTCGGCGCCACTTCTTCCCTATTTCGCATGCTGATTCGTCTTGTCTTTAAATTCATGCCTTTTGCCCTTAAATTTCCTTTTACCTTCAATTTAGTTCCTACAAGATAAAAAACCGTAAGCAACCCAAATTAGTTGGATCATACTCAAAATATATATGTAATTAATACATTAAAATATGTCATTTTAAAGCATTATTACTGGGCTTCACAAGTGGGTTCGTAAGATTTCGCGAACTGGGCTTCACAAGAGGCTACGAACATCAATTCTTCTTGACTTACTTCAGCAGTCTATACTTAAGTGTTTTCTTGTTGCACGTGCCCATTAATCTTGCACACCCTTTCCATATGACAAAATTGGTTGCAGCTTCTACATTGAATATCTGACCTGAACCAACAATTCCTTTTCGGGTGATTGGTTTTTTTGTAGTGAGAGCATGGTGGATTTTTCTCTGTCCAACCTTTCATTTCTTTATTGTTTGAGGAGCTCAAGCCTTTTATATTTCTAGCTTGAAAAGCTCCCTCAATGTGCCCCTCTTCTTTGCTCGCCCTTTTTTGTTCTTGAGTATACATAACATTGATCAGTGATACAGTCGAAACTAACTAGAAATATGATTAATGTAAGTACACCTATCAATTAATAGTATAATTACGATGAGCACAGATATTGTTCCTATGAGGACTAAAAGTACTAGTAGTTATTGTCTTTCTATTATTTAACCAATAAATTGGAGTGATTAATTAAAATTAAAATTAACTAAATTAATTAACTAAGAATATGACAAAGAACAAAGCAAGAAAGCAAGCGATTAACAATCAAGAAGCGAGGCAAAACCTAAGAAAGAATCTACCTAGATTTCATCTATCGTTATCAATCTAAATTAAAAAAAATTATTCACTTAGTATCTTGATCCATAAAAATCCCTACATTATGCTAATATCTCTATTCAAATATAAAAGCAACTGACTCTAGATTGATTAATTGAAATTTCTTTCTAATTAAAACCCCTATTGTCTCATTAACTTGATCTATAGATCCCCCTATTAAAATTAACTTTAATTCGATAGATTTATGTCATCCTATTTCTAGGATTGCATGCAACTCCACTTAATTATGCTAGATAAACTCTTAAATAGGGTCTATTCCTCCTTTGATTTAACCACATCAAACAAGAATTAAAGTCTCGAAAATACTAAATAAAAAATTAAGCACACATAATTGAGGACAAGATATAAATATTTATTGCGTAAAAACAGAAATCAAATGCCAGAATTCATCATAGGGTTCATCTCCCCTAGGTATTTAGAAAATTAGTTCATAATAGCAAAAAAACACATCTCAAAGACAATCTAACCACAAGATAAAGAGAAACTCATAATAAAATCCAAAAAAAAAATTAAAAAGAAGTCTTCAATCTTGATGGAAATCTGCTTCAGAGATGGCTTCAATGGCGTTTTCCAAGTTGTTTTCTTCAATCTTCTATGATGGCTTACTCCCCTCTTCTTATATCTAGTATATATAATTCTTAGAATGCCTAAAAAAACCTAATAATTATATTTTTTTTTCACATGTTTAGAGTGCAATTTGTGATTTCCACATGGTTTGACAAATGGCTGTTTCCAACTTGTGTGGCACACATGGCTGTGTGTATAGTTCGTGTGGCTCCTAAAATTTGCTCTTTTTGTTTGTTTTTCACTCCTTTCACTCCCAAATGCTCTCCTAAGTATAGAAACATGAATTTAAAGGATTAGAAGAATAAATTTAACCATTTTAAATCAAATAATCATCTAAAAATGCATTAAAAATGAGATTAAAATATGTTAATTTTAGCACTTATCAATCAGTGAGGATATCTTTGATTCATATCTCTCAAGAAGTGTGGTAATCACATTCTTAACTACTTGATTGTTCACGATTTGATCCTCTTGTAGCCTTATTTGGTTCACCACTATCATGATTCGATCAAAATATTATTTTACAGTCTCAGCTTTCTTCATCTTGAAGTTTTCAAAATCTCATTTGAGATTGACCATTTGCTGCTATCTTGTCTTTTGTGAACCCTGGAACTCTTCCTTGAGCTTATGCTAAGCTTGTTTAGGAGTATCACAGGCTATGATTCTTGTAAAGATCATGTCTGAGACATCGTTTTGTAGGCAAGACATCGCTTTGTGCTTTTTGGTACATTCCTCACTATGTTATCTCATTTGAGTAAATGTAGAATTTGGTCTCAACACTGGTGGTTCTATTTTAGCATTTAGAACCTCCCGAAGATCAAACTCTTGAAGATAAGTGTAACTTTACACTTAACTCAATGTGGAATTGTTGGTCCAATCCCTTTTGCTTTGGGTCAATTATCTAATATCCAATATCTGATTCTTTGAGGCAACAAAATAAGGAGATCTATCCCTTCAAAAATTGGATATTTGAGAAATTTGACTTATTCGGATCTCTGTAGCAATAGACTCTTCAATTTAATACCCATCACTTTATACCAATTATCAAATTCGGAAACTTTATACCTTAATTATAACCAACTTCAAGGTTGAATCCCTCAAGATTTTGAAAATTTGAAGAAAATCGGCCTTTTATCCCTCACTAATAATAGTTTTATTGGTCATATTCCTCTAGCTCTGTGTCATTTGATGAAACTGGAGTCCATTTCACTCTCCCAAAACAAATTAAGTGACTCAATCCCTTCTTATATTGGTTTTTTGTCAAAGGTGCAGTACGTAAGCTTTGGTTCAAATCTATTGAAAGATCCTATTCCTGCAGAAATTTGTAATTTAACAAATTTAACTTCATTGGACCACTCCCAAAATAATTTGATTATTTTTAAACAAAATCTTTTTCTTAAAAATTGATACAAAAATTTACTATTCATCAAGTATAGAATCAACGGTATGCAAAAGCTAAAATCTGCAATTTTTGCTTAATCCTCAATGTTTTAATAGCTGTAAACATTGCAGCAGCCATGATGCTTGTAGTGTAAATACAAAATTTTCAGCTACTTAACCCGAAGAAAAGAACGAAGTATCTCCATGTACCGGCAATAGAACCCTTAATATCTCACTTGTTCAGGCCATCAATCCATGGTAGATGAAGCAACTTAATATTGGAAATTTCGGGGCCATCAGATTGTCTTTCTTTCGATTTATATATTCACTTTAAAAGGAGAAAATTCAAGGAAGCAAGCAGGGCTTATTGACTATTGTTTTTCACATAGAAAGAAAGCACAAAAGTGGATCAAATTGGAGAATTTCTTTGTTATCATATATGATATATGGCGTAAACCTTGTTTAATTAGACGAGTCTAAGAAACAATAATCATGTTTTGTTTGTCTCTAAAAGCTAAAAAATTAAGTTGAAAAACAAGTAAAAAAGCATTGATCATGGATTAGGTTTTGCTTTGCTTGGATGTTTTCTGAGTCCTTTCACATCACAAAACCCCACACGTAAAGTTAGTCATTTACACTACTCTTTATTATTCCTTTAAGCATGAAATATTGAACATTTAAGATGTAATTACGGCAGCAGGTCCACAAATATCGTGGGAACAAATTTGATATTGTTTATTGCTCTTACTGGTTTTTCAAAATATATTGAATATATTCAACATAAATCACATATATTATATCGGAAAAAAACTTGCATATAATAAAGATTGTATGCCATGTGGAGTGTTGGTTTTTCCATAAAAGATTCTGAATTGGAAAACTTTAGCTTGATTGTGAGGAAATTGTCGATAAATTTCAGATTTCATTTTTTCATCTTCTTTGCAAATCTTCCTTGGAAATTTCTAGTGTATATTGAATTAGAAAAAGAAGACGTCATGAGAGCAAATGAGGTGCACTGCATATTTTATGGGGGCAGATACTTGCTATACAGATTAGCTTGTAGAGGATAGGGGTGTAATCGAGCCGAGCTTGAATATTGTTAAGTTCGATTTAAAATTTGGAATTTGATACTCTATTTGAGTTCAAGTAAACATTTGTTTTTAAATTCAAACTCACTTGAAATATAGTTGAGTTACTTGAACTTGAGCTCAATTAAACTCGTCTACCAATTTTTGTAGTTGAGCTCGATTCGATAATTAAGGGAAATAACCTAACTTAATAATATAAAAATATAAAAATTTTGTTAAGACTCATGAGCTGTTACAAGTCAAGTATTACTAAGCTTGAATTTGACTCAATCCATAGCTCAAGCTAAGCTCAATAATTACTAAATCGAATTCAAATTTTTTTCAACTCAAACTCGAATAATCTTGCAAGCATCAGTATGGACTGAGAAGGACAAAAAAAAACTGACTATTAGCAAATAAGGTTCTTTTACATGTGAAATTTAATATAATATAATTTATGGGTAAAGTACATGAGTTGTCACTAGAGGTGTTCATGGGTTGGGCTTAAGCATAATGTCGAAACCACCTTGGAAACGAGGTTTCAAAAAATTATTTTAGAATTTGGAAAATAAGGAGTAAAAAGAGAGTCGCCACCAATCTTTTGTTTTAGGTGTGATTGGATCACCATAAAACGTTTTAAACGTTTAAAATATCAGTCTACGAAATCCAGAAAAATAGGTTCGGGAGTCGGTTACGCACGAGGAAGGATTAGCACCCTCGTACGCCCAGAATTGGTACCACATGATCACTTTCGGGTCTTGTTTTATGAAAACAATAAAAATTCGAGTGAAGTTTAAAATGCGATGTTCGTTTTAAATGGCTTTGTGTAATTTTAAAGGAGACCTTTTTTAAGAAGAACTCGTCCCCGTATTTCAATCTTCTTATGAGAACTAGAAGACGTGTCCAACACGTTAGGGCACTATATTCTCAGAGTTTCGAAATTGAAGGACGTTTAGGGAACTTTTGAAGAGAGTATTCGATCGCGTGATTTGTACGAACATCATACCCAACACGTTAGGGCACGATTTTTCGAGATTTTCACGTGAAGGAACATTGTCTCGTTTACTTAAAAATTTTGGATATGGATAGGGGTGTGTTTGAAAGCTTTTGAAAAGGATATTTCTTTCGCACAAATTACAAAAATCACACCCCGCACGTTAGGGCACGATTTTCGAAATTTTTACACGAAATAATATTGCCACGTTTTTTGTCATGAAAGTCATTCGTATATACATTTTGAGGACTTGAAAATTTCGTATTAAGGTTAAAATGCAATTCTCGAATATATGATTTGAAGAATTTAGAAATGGGTTACCCGTTTACCTCGATTTTCACGAAGAATTAAAGTCGCGACCAACAATTAGGACACGACATTCTCAGAGCCTCGAAGTGAACGGGCGTAAAAAACTTGAAAAGAATATCCGGTTCGCGTGAATTTTACGAAGAAATCACACCCGACACGTTAGAGTGTGATTTTTCGAAGTTTACGCTCGAACGGAATATTGCCTCGATTTTTAAAATAACTTGTAATGAACGCGTAAGTTTAAAGCACGAATAGCGATTAATAAGAGACATTAGAAGCGTAATAATAAGCAGATGAATAATATGCGAAAATATAAAATGCAGGAGCAAATAAATGCCAATATTGATAAGGAAGAAGAAACGATGAAATCGGGGTTGAAAACGGGACTTTTGGATACCCGGGGGCAAAATGGTAATTTTTGTGAAATCAAGGTTAAAAATGGAATTTTTGAGAGTTCGGGAGTAAAATCCTAATTTTTGGTGAAATCGGGGTTAAAAATGGAATTTTAGAAAGTTTAGGGGTAAAATGGTAATTTTGATGAAATCGGGGTTAAAAATGGAATTTTGGAAAGTTTAGGGGTAAAATGGTAATTTTTGATGAAACCGGGGTTAAAAATGGAATTTTGGAAAGTTTTTGGGCAAAATGGTAATTTTCGGATCGTCCAAGGACCTATAAAATAATAAAACCAAAGAGTGGGTGACACGTGGTAGCCCCACAGGCATCCAGGAGTCAAAGGACCAAATTGTAAATCTTAAAAAATTATTGGGCCAATTTTGTAATTAAATAGAAGTTGATTTAAGGATCAAATTAAATCAAATTAAAAATGACAGGGACTAGATACATAAATAAACCAAAAAGTGACACGTGGCAACCACTGGTGCAGTCAAAGAGTCAAAGGACTAAATTGAAAACGAATTAAAATTATCATGCAAAATTGCAAATAATTAAAAAATGCAAAAAAGGACTAAATTGAAGCAAATAAAAATGCGAAAGGACCAAACGCAGAAATAGACCATTAAACGAAAACATGCGGATCCCAGAGCGGGTTCGGGTCGAATCTGGTCGGACCAAACGGGTCCTATAAATATCATTTTCCAACTTTTTTTATTTCATTTCCCCTCATTTTCTTAAAAAATCAGCCCCTTTTCTCCCTTTTTTTCTCAAATCCTCCCCTTCTTTCCAAAGCCGGCCAAGCTTCGGTCGAGCTCCGGCAGCCCCCCGAAGCCTCGCGTAAGGGCATGTTGATGATGCCCCGGCCACGCTTCGACGTCCAAAGCCCGTCGCCGGTCACTCCTCCGCCAGTCGAGAGTCCTCCACGCGCCCCCGACCACCACGCGCCGATGCGCCGTCGATCCTGAAGGTAAACCGTCCCCTTTTTCTTCTTTTTTATTATTTTTACTTCATATTCAAAGTCAGATCTGGTTTCAAACCAGATCTGAAGATTTTTTTTTTTAAAAAAAACTCCTTTCATTCTTTTAAAAAATATGAATCTGTTTCCATGTTTTTCTTTTATGCCTTTCATTTTAAAACATGTAAAATCTTAGTTTATGTTTTAAACAATTTTGATTTTAACCCTTGTTCATTTCTCAAATCTGTTTCACACTCCTTATTTCTCATTTTGATGTTTGAACTCACGGCGACGGTGACTTCGACGGCGGTCGCGACGGCGCATAGTGGTCCAGTAGAAGCAGATAAGTCTCTAACCTTTCATTTTCCTTTTTTATTAATTAATTAGTATTATCATTAATATTATATTTATTATAAAACCCTTTTATTTATTATTATCAATATTATTTATTACTGCTATTATTATTAATGCTATTAATGGCAGAATATTAACTAATATTTATGGATATGTTTAAGATGACACAATGAATGTCAATGGGGTATTAAATGCCCATCCTAGTGCATGTATTGAAACCGAATGGGATTTAATACTGTGGTGAATAACAATGGTCATGCAATAAATGGTACCTGATTGGTTTTGGTGCCTGAGTATTCTGATCTACTACCGAGTGTGTATATTCGGATATTTGCTGCTGTAGATTGCTTCTGTTTTTGGTTTTCAAAGTAGTATTTTGTATTGATCTTTTTTTGAAAGAGAAAGTGTAAAAAACCCCCTTTTACAACCGAAATCAATTTGGCTTTTATAGCCAAACTTACAATCATTCTAATTTGTTTCTTTCAATTCAATGCCTTTCTAATCTTTCTTTTCTCTGTGCAGGTTCATGGCAGTGGCGGTTGGAGCTAGTGGAGAAGGTGGCTGGTGGTGAAAATGCTGACGTGGCGCGCTCCTATTGGCTGAATTAGAGGCTGCCAGTGCAAGTGGTTGGGTTTTGGGTTTTGATTAGGTATTGGGCCATTCGGGCCTGATTAGCTTTTGAGCCAAATGTTAATCAAATTAGGCCTAATTGGGCTTGTAATTTTGGCATGTAATTGGACTTTCTTTTGGAACTTTTTTAATTTAATTTATAAATTTAAATTTATAATAAACTTAAATTTTATGTAAATTTAAATTTAAAAATTAAATTATATCCTATTGGGCCCGGACAAATTGGGCTTCAACAGCTGCCCCTCTTTGCTCATTGCTGTGTAACAGGAACAGAGCAAAGATTGAAAAGGAGGCCCAGTTTTGTCCAGTTTCGTTAAATCTCGGCTCTATTGTTGACTACTTCATATTGATAACACTTGACTTGTAGCTCTATTCCAATCCACTGTGGCTGCGAAGAGCGTAAGATCTGCTATCTGACTTGCTGCGTCCTCAAAAGTAGGGTTTGATGTCGAGGCTTCCTCTTGCTCTTCAGAGAGATAAAGACTTGCTATCTAACTTTACTTCAATTTCAAAAGGGTAGGAAACGATCTTGCTCTTACTTCAATTTCAGAGATAAAGACTTGTTTATCCATCTCTACTTCAATTTCAAGAGGATAGGAAACGATCTTGCTCTTACTTCAATTTCAGAGATAAAGACTTGTTATCCAACTTTGCTTCGATTTCGAGCGGATAGGAAAAGATATTGCTCTTACTTCAATTTCAGAGATAAAGACTTGTTATCCACTCTACTTCACTTTCAAGCGGATAGGAAAATATCTTGCTCTTACTTCAATTTCAGAAATAAAGACGTGTTATCCAACTCTACTTCAATTTCAAGCGGATAGGAAAAGATCTTGCTCTTACTTCAATTTCAGAGGTAAAGACGTGTTATCCAACTCTACTTCAATTTCAAGCGGATAGGAAAAGATCTTGCTCTGACTTCAATTTCAGAGATAAAGACTTGATATCCAACTCTACTTCAATTTCAAGCGGATGACGTTGCTCTTACTTCAACTTCAGAGATAAAGGCGTGTTATCCAACTCTACTTCAATTTCAAGCGGATAGGAAAAGATCTTGCTCTTACTTCAATTTCAGAGATAAAGATCTTGCTCTTACTTCAATTTCAGAGATAAAGACGTGTTATCCACTCTACTTCAATTTCAAGAGGATAGGAAATGATCTTGGTCTTACTTCAATTTCAGAGATAAAGACGTGTTATCCAACTCTACTTCAATTTCAAGAGGATAGGAAATGATCTTGCTGCGGTCTGATCCACCTTGTCTTCGTGGATTCGACCCTTCATGTTCTTAAAATGCTAGGTTATTCGCTGTGACTTGGAACTTTTCCTTCAAATCGTTGTGATGAGGGATCTTCTATCGTGACCTTGGCTTTTTCATCGTGCATCCTATGACGCTGAGACCTGTAGAAAATGCTCAAATGGTCCTCTAGGTAGGTCAGGATGTTATGCTTGGAAATGAGTAAAAATGCTCCTAACCTAGAATGAATGTGTATGATTTAATGTTTTAAATTTTCAAAGATTAGTCTTTTCTATTTTGAAGCCATCTCTTGACATTTCCTTGAATTCAACTTGGCAGATTCAGCATTTGAATTGCTTCTTTCAGGTTTTAACTCTTTCAACTGGCAGTTGCTTAGGATTCTCGTGTCTTTTAGGAAATTCCTAAAATAATACTCGCGAATCCTTGTCTCCTTTTATGACCTTTTATCCATCATCTTAATATGAAAATACTTGGACGATATGGAAAAGAAATGAGATCAAATTTGGAGATTTATTGGCTATGATATCAAATATTTACAAAGAACAAATAACGACAAAAGAACAGTATTAGACTTAGATATCAGATATGAGTTTCCCTGATCCAAAGATCATCTTTCGCTTGCTATGTTTCTGGAGGTCCTGGGATTACTTCGTTAATGCCCAAGGTGTAAAATATTTCCATTTTGTCACTTTTGAGGGAGCAATTGGTTGTCCTTGTTTTGCATTTGAGTTACTCTTTTCCGAGTTTTCAACTCAAAACCCCTTTGGTTTCAGGATGCCCTCCCACGGGTTTTCATCCTGACCTCTCCGATTTTTTTTTATGTGTAATATTTCTTCACCGAGTCTGAATTCATCGGGTTGTATAATTCCTTGCCATCCATTTCAGTCAAAATTAAGGCTCCTCCAGAGAAGGCTTTCTTTACAACGTACGGCCCCTCCCAAATAGGCATCCATTTTCCTCGCGAGTCTTTATGTATTGAAAGTATCTTTTTTAAGACTAGATCTCCCTCATGGAATTCTCTAGGACGAACCTTCTTGTTGTAAACACGCATCATCCGCTTTTGGTACATCTAACCATGACGGATAGCCCTTAATCTCTTTTCCTCAATCAAATTTAACTGATCATATCTGGCTTGGACCCATTCCGCTTCATCCAAATTCAACTCTGACAAGACTCGGAGAGAAGGAATTTCCACCTCGATGGGTAAAATAGCCTCCATTCCATATACAAGTAAGAACGGCGTTGCCCCAGTAGATGTTCTGACAGAAGTCCTATAAGCAAGAAGGGCGAAGGGTAATTTTTCATGCCAATCTCTATAGGTTTCTGTCATTTTTGCAACAATCTTCATGATGTTTTTATTCGCTGCTTCTACTGCTCCATTCATCTTTGGGCAATATGAGGACGAATTATGGTGTCTGATCTTGAATTGCTCATAGACCTCCGATATCGTGTTGTTGTTCAAGTTTAGTGCATTGTCTGATATGATCTTTTCTGGCATTCCATATCGACATATGATTTCCTTTTTTAGGAACTTGCTGACCGCAGACTTTGTAACATTAGCATAAGAGGCAGCTTCTACCCACTTGGTGAAGTAGTCGATAACCACAAAAATGAATCTATGTCCATTAGAGGCCTTTGGTGAAATTGGTCCAATAACATCCATACCCCACATAGAAAAAGGCCACGGGGATGTCATGACGTGCAGAGGTGAGGGAGGCACATGGATCTTGTCCCCATAGATATGGCATTTGTGGCATTTCTTGGCATAATTGATACAATCAGTCTCCATAGTCGACCAATAGTACCCAAATCTCATGATCTGCCTAGCCATCTTGAATCCATTCACATGTGTTCCACAAATCCATTCATGGACTTCTTCTAAGATCTTTTTAGCCTCGATTGAATCCACACATCTCAACAACACCTGATCCTTTCTTCTCTTATACAAGACCTCTCCATCTAGGATGTACTCGTTCGCAAGCCTTCTCAATGTCCTTTTGTCATTTTCAGTTGCTCCTTCGGGGTATTTTCGGTCCTTCACATATTGGAGAATGTCCTGGTACCAAGGATGCCCCTCTTTTCCTTCTTCTTCGATGTCACAGCAATAGGTTGGAGTTTCGTAGATGCTCATTCGAATGGGCTTCATATTCTGGCCTATTTACTTTTATCATCGAAGCTAGAGTGGCCAAAGCATCAGCCATTTGGTTTTCCTCGCGTGGTAGGTATCTGAACGTGACCTCGTCAAATTCTTTGATCAGTTCGAGGACCATATTTCGATATTCAATTAATTTGGAGTCCCTTGTCTCCCATTCTCCTTTGAGCTGGTAGATTACCAATGCTGAATCTCCATAGATTTCCATTATCTTGATCCCTCGATCTATGGCTTCTTGGATGCCTATGATACATGCTTCATATTCTGCCATGTTATTTGTGCAATCAAAGTCAAGCTTACTGGTGAAGGGATAATGGTCTCCTTCTGGCGACACTAGAACTGCACCGATCCCGTTACCCATAGCGTTTGAAGCACCATCGAAGTTCAATCGCCACGAAGGCTCGATCATTGTCTCCTCTTCGGTATTTGCGACATACATCAGTTCCTCATTTGGAAAGTCAAAATTTATCGGCTCATTGTCCTCCAAAGCCTTACTGGCTAGGAAGTCTGCAATTGCACTTCCTTTAATTGCCTTTTGGCTTACATAGGCGATATCAAATTCCGACAATATGATCTGCCATCTAGCCATTCTCCCATTTAGCGCGGTTGACTCCATCATGTACTTTAGAGGATCTAGTTTTGAGATTAACCATGTAGTGTGGTATAGCATGTATTGTCGCAATCTTCGGGTAGTCCAGACCAGTGCACAGCATAGTTTTTCTATTGGAGAGTATATTGCTTCACAGTCAGTAAATTTCTTATTGAGATAAAATATGGCTCTTTCTTTTCTTCCTGTCTCATCATGTTGACCCAAGACACATCCCATAGAATTCTCGAAGACCGTTAAATACAAGATTAATGGTTTGTTGGGATTGGGTGGTACTAGTACCGGAGCATCAGACAAATACTGCTTAGCTTTATCGAAAGTTCTTTGGCACTGGTCATCCCAAACGCCTGGGTTATGCTTTTTAAGAAGGTGAAATATGGGGTCACATTTCTCCGTTAATTACGAGATAAACCGAGCAATATAATTCAACCTCCCAAGAAAACCTCGAACCTCTTTTTGCGTACGAGGCGGGGGTAACTCTTGTATGGCTTTAACCTTGTCTGGGTCTATCTCGATTCCCTTTTGACTGACCACAAAACCTAACAGTTTTCTCGATGTAGCTCCAAAAGTGCACTTGGCAGGGTTCAATTTTAGCTGGAACTTCCTCAATCTCATGAACAATTTCCTCAAGACATTCACATGTTCTTCCTCTGTTCGAGACTTTGCAATCATGTCGTCGACGTAGACCTCAACTTCTTTGTGCATCATATCATGAAACAATGTCACCATGCCTCTTTGATATGTTGCCCCAGCATTTTTAAGTCCGAACAGCATCACCTTATAACAAAATGTTCCCCACATTGTGAAAAAAGTAGTTTTCGCCATGTCTGTAGGGTCCATCTTTATTTGGTTATATCCGGAAAAACCATCCATGAAGGAGAAAAAGGCATGCCCCGCTGTATTATCTACCAGGGTGTCAATGTATGGCAGCGAAAAGTTATCTTTTGGGCTGACCCTATTCAAATCCCGGTAATCTATGCACATACGTACTTTACCATCTTTCTTGGGGACAGGAACTATATTGGCAACCCACTCCGAATATTCAATCACTCAGAGGAAACCTGCGTCAAATTGTTTTCGGATCTCTTCTTTTATTTTAAGCAGCACATCAGGTCGCATTCTATGAAACTTTTGTTGGACGGGTTTGCATTCTTCCTTTATTGGAAGCTTGTGAACCACGATGTCGGTGTTTAGCCCTAGCATGTCTTGGTAGCACCAGGCGAAGACGTCTTTGAATTCTCTTAACAGCTCAATAAGATCTCTTCGTGTTTTTGCTGAGATGCTGGTCCCAATTCTTACTTCTTTCTTCTCTTCCTCATCCCCTATGCTTACTGTTTCCACCACCTCTATGTGGGGAAGGATTTGCTTTTCCTCCTGTTCCATCATTCGTTGCAATTCAGGAAATATATTACAATCCTGGTCATCTTCGAAGACCTGAGATTCTTCAAGAAACATATCTTGCTCGAAATGAGGTTCGGAGTCAGTGTTACTTATATTACTGATATCCCAAGATCTGTAAAGAATGAGAATGGGCTAATGAACAAAATAAATTAAAGAATGACTATATGATATGATTATGGGTGTATGTATTCAAGAATGTTTTATTTTTATGTGTTACTGCAAATAATTTATTTGGAATTGAAAGGAAAAGAATAAAGAGATAGTTGTCAAAATGTATCTTCATTTAAGATAATGGATAAAAACTCAAATGCCCTTTTACAAAAGATTTCTATCATTCCTGGGCATAGAATGATAGAGGTGTAACGAGTATTACTTTGAAATGTTCCTAAAAGCTACGGGGAGCTCCTCTTCTACCCAGTTGTCCAAATTACTCCCAGGTGCATACGGACCGATTTTAAGCGAACTCCTTTCTTCAGCTTCTTCGGAAATAGCATTTATGTTCAGTTCCATCACAAGTTTGGCAACTTTTTCCTCCTCAAGCCTTAACCCACCAGAAATGAAAGTTTTCGAGATATGAGGGAAGGTCATCGGTTTCCAACTGATTTCTTCCCCGGCTTGTCGTGCTCTTCTTGTCTCTCTCTTTCTTTCTATTTCTTTCTTCTTTTCTTTCACGTCTGGCTTATACCCTAACCGGAAACGATCCCACTTTCCACATGGCGGCGGCGCGCTAAATATTCCTTGAAGATATTTCCCTAGCCTTTTTCCCGGTAATGCTCTTTTTCCAATCGTTAAATGCAACCTCATCTTCGTTGTTTGCGATAATTTAGGTTCAGGAATTTTACTTCCCTCTCCAATAAATGTGGCATTGACGAATTCCAACGAATGAAAAGAGCATTCTATTGCCTCTTCATCTTTGTTTATGTACGGGGCATCATTTGTTACAGACGCAACAATATCCTCCTCGGCATTGATTGTAACCAACCTTCCGTCGGTTACCAGCTTGAGCTTTTGGTGAAGTGAGGACGGTACTGCCCTTGCTGCGTGAATCCAAGGTCTTCCTAATAAGCAATTATAGGCAGGCTTGATATCCATCACCAAGAAATCAACCTCGTAAGTATTTGGGCCTATTTGTAATGGTACTTCAATCCTGCCCATCACTTTTCTCTCAGTTCCATCAAAAGCTCTGACTATGTTGTGGCACGTCCTCATATAGGAGCTATCGATGGGTAGTCTTTCAAGAGTGGCCAACGTTAGAACGTTTAAGGCTGAGCCGTTGTCGATAAGCACTCCGGACAAAGTGTACCCTTTACAGCGAGTGGTAATATGCAATGCCTTGGTCGACCCCATACCTCTAGAGGGGATTTCATCGTCATTGAAAAAAATAAAATTATCAGCGTTGATGTTGTTAATCAGTCGATCTAGCTTGCATACCGATATATCCTGGGTCACATAAGTCTCATTCAGCGCCCTCATCAATGCGTTACGGTGTACCTCTGAACTCAGCAGTAACGCCAAGATAGATATGTGTGCGGGCTGCTTATGTAACTGCTCAACTACGCTATATTCGCTGTGTTTCAAGAATTTCAAGAACTCTTGTGCTTCTCTTTCTGCCACCGGCTCATTTATCTGTCAGTCACTTTGGCAGCTGCTTTTCCTTTGGCAGTCACTTTTTCGGGCTCGACCGTCACAGCTTTTCCTTTGGCAGCTGCTTTCTCTTCCAAGTTGTAAGTTTTGTCGCTGCGTGTGACCAGGTTCACATTTTGCAGCTGCTCCTCCTTGGGTGCCACAATGTTGCACCCGTAATTCTAGGGAACTCTTTTGCTGTTTTCATAAGGAAATGGTGCAGGTTTCCGTATGATAACACATGGTGTCTCTTGTCTTCTCGTCTCAGCTCCCTTGGATGTGGAGATAATTATTATCGAGCGATAAGGCTCGTGTGTCCTCTTTCCTTCGGAGGAGAAAATGTCTCTTACCTCTTCTCCCTCTTCGAAGAACTCCAATTCCTTCCGGTCCATCAAATCTTGTATTAGAGCTTAGAACTCTGTACAATGCTGAATCTCATGACCTTCAGCGTTGTGGAAGTCGCAATAGTTCTTCGCTATTACCATCTTTTCGTCGTTCTGTGCAATTATTCCTCTAGCCACCAGCTGACGCCATGCCCATTTCATAGGAGATCTGACCTCTTCAATGTGAGCCTTAACCTTTTTCCCTTCCACACTCGTAATCGCATTTACTCCTTGATCAGAATGGACGGGTAAAGGGTTCCCGGCTACATTAGGTCTCGATGGCTCATCAAATCTTATTTTCTTCATCTTAATTAATTTCTCTACCAATTTCTTGAAGGTGAAACAATTTTCGATGGAATGCCCAATCACTCCTCCCTGGAATTCACATTGGACGTTGGCGTCGTACCATTTCGGAAATGGTGGTGGTACGGGCTCTGTGATATATGGGGCTACCACGTGCTGATCATATAATTGCTGGTAGAGGTCTTTGTAGGTAACGGGAATTGGAGTGAATTGGATCTTCTCGGTATTCTTCCTCCAGTTTGATTCTGATCTTGGTAAACTTTGATAATTGAAAGAAGGAGGTTTTGACTGCGTCATCGTGATTGATTTCGCATAATTTAGTCTGTACATGCTTACATTATTCACCCCGGCTTCTTTCCTCTTAGGCGCTGCCCTTTTTCTGCTATTTTCTGCATCGATTTTTTCGCTTTTAATCGCGCTCTTAATCATTTCTCCTGACATCACTACATCCGATAAACTCCTTGTAGCATTACCCACCAAGCGATCGAGATACGGTGCCTTTTGACGTGTGGACAAAGAGCATCGTTGTCTCTTTTTCTGTTAAGGGTGGTTGTACCTGGGTAGCTACATCCCTCCATCGTTGAGCATATTGTCGAAAGCTTTCACTTGGTTTTTTCTCCATGTTCTGCAAGGTAATTCTATCTGGAGCAATATCAGTAACATGGCCGTATTGCTTCATAAAAGCTTGGGCCAAGTCCTTCCAGGAATTAATCTTTGTGCAGCTTAGTTGGTTGTACCATTTTGCAGCGGATCCAACCAAGCTATCTTGGAAACAGTGAATTAATAATTTTTCATTGTGGACATATCATGTCATCTTTCGACAGAACATCGTAATGTGTGCTTCTGGGTAGCTTGTCCCGTTGTATTTTTCAAATTCGGGCATCTTGAACTTTGGGGGTAGCATTAGGTCTGGAACCAAACTTAGTTCTTTGGCATTAATTCCACTATAGGCGTTAATCCTCTCCATTGCTCTAACCCTGTCCTCCAGCCATTTGTACCTTTCCTCTATTTATTTGGATACCTCTATTTTGGTTCTTTCCGCCTCCATCGTATCGTCGAGGTCGGGGTTGATGGGATTCGTAGCGGTTTCACCCGGGTTCGATCCTGATCCGACCAGGTAATTAGCTTGGCCTGATGCGCCAATGGGCTGTGGTTACGCCCGAATGAAGACAGGTGTTTCTCGTGGGTTTATTTCTGACGGGACCTGATGGTGTATGGGTGTAAAGTCGAGAGGATATTGAGGATCCTCGTTTTCCTCTCTCGGGTCTTCAGCGGGACCTTTTCCCTTATCTGAATCTCGCAACAGCTGGGTTAGCTGATTAATTATATTGCTTTGGGATTCGATTATTTGGTCTCTCATGTCCCTTTGTACTCTCTCTAGCTGGTCCTGTAATTGAGCTTGCATCTGTTCTTGTATTTCTTTTTGCATTTACTCTAGCCTCTCTATTCTCTGATCCATAGCTTTAGCCTTCTTACGCGTATAATAACGATGTGGGTTTCCAATGTTTACTGATGTTAACTGATTGAATTAACTTTAATTAGTTAGGAGCTGTTATGTCAATAATATGCAAGATATGATACAAAATGCATGTATGCAAATGCGAGAAAAGGCATTGATTCTAAAGTCCATTTTCATTTAGAGCAACTTCTCGAGAAGAAAAACTTCTTTACATAAAATGAAGTTTATACAAATGGTTTGGCCTTTCGACCCAGATCCTTAATCTTTCCTAGCAATCCTGCTAACTTCCTTCCCCGTTCCGACCTTGACTCGTACTGAAGGCTCAAAACGTCAGCTTCAGTGGCCAATTCCTGCATGTGATCGATCGCTTCTCTCATCTGAGTTAGTGCTTTGCTCATGACATGATCTCGTTCCCCGACCTTTCTCTAGGCTTGACGGTTGTGCCATTCACTGGTTTCTAAATCTCTTTCCATGATCTCGAATCGGATTTCATTATTATGGAGTGTGGCCTCCAGTTCTTGCACTCTTTCTTTTAATTATTGTCTTTCGGCCATGCATGCTTTCAACTCCGATACTGTGTTTCGATTTCGGTGTCTCCATAATGATTCCTTTAACTCCTTTATCCTTGCTTCTAGACTAGCCATCTGAGCTTTCAACTCGGTCTCCTCGACTCGTTTTTCTAGCAGCTCTCCCTTCAAAGCGTTCTCTCGAGCTTGACCATCTTGGAACTTTCTTCGCCAATGCTCCGTTTGGTCCTTTTGTTCCTGAATTTCCTGACGCCATTTCTCAGAAGTTTTCCCTAACCCCGCAGTCCTCATGGATTGCCGAAGCTTTTTGTAGAGTTTTTGCAAATCTTCAAGGTCTTCTTCAGCCTTATTTTTCCCTTTTCTCAATTTCTCGACCTCTAACCTGTGAAAATCCACATCTAGCCCTAGCTGCATCTTGTCCTCCTCTAGTGCTTCTATCCTCTTTCCAAACTCTGAGCTTTTCTTTTCAAAGTCATGCTTAAGCCTGTCTATCTCCGTCGGGACTTCTTGCAAATATTCCTCCAGAGGGCGAACATTTTCTGGATTTGGAGCAGGGATGTTGTCATTCACTCTCTTGCTCCTCCACCAGTCATAATTCGGGGTTGTCAATGGATTAGCACTGAACTTCTTCATTTTTTGCACCCTTTTCCATGAATTTGCTATTTTCCGAACTTTCTTCTTATAGTCGTTTCCTTTATAAGAAAATTCGCAATGTGCCAGGCCATGTGTAGCAGGGATAAACTGTCTTGTCTTATATTGTCTCAAAACAAGCAGCGGAGCATATCCAGTAGCACTCAGACTCCGAGTAACGGGACCCAATCGAAATCACCACATCGGTAGAGAATCTCATCTGGGAGGAACCAAGGTGCACACCATTCAATATTTTCATCTAAAAGGTTCTGGAGAACAGCTGCCCATTTTTCTTCGGATATATTTTGTTCACGCTGCGCGGTCACAAAGTCCTTTAAAGGCGAGAAATCTGTTGAAAATACCTTACAAGAGAATTTCTCCACTTTCCAAAGTGACTGTGAAACCAGAACGTTAAAAGCTGAGCACACCCAATGAATCTTCCTTCTCCTTCTCTTCGGCATGCACTTAACGAGCGAAATGTTTCTGCCAAGATAGCAGGGACTGGGGTGATTCCCCTACTAAGTCGATCGAACAATGCTACTACCGCATCCTCGACGTGTCCCAATACTTTCGGGAATAAGACCAAACCGTATATGCCAAGGGCGAAGATATCAACACGTTTTCTTATATCTGGATGTATTGCAATCAGTTCTTGTAGACTCTTCCAATTAATACATTTGTTATCTCCTTTCGCCTTAATTCGGGAAGCAACCCATTGCTCACTCATCCCTGTGACACTCACCAACCTTTTCAAAAATGTCGGAGCACTTGCGTCTTTTGAATATGTTTTATCGGCTTGGACTCTAGGACAACAAATTAAAGCAGTGTATTCTTCTATTGTTGGTACCAAGTCTAGATGACCGAAGGTGAAGTAGCTATAGGCAGGATTCCAATGTTGGGAGAGAGCTCGAAATAGGTGCTTGTCAATCTTTACTTCGAGTAGGTAAGATAGATCTCCGTAATCTCGGTAAAATGTCTGTCTCATTTCATCATCCCATTGCGCCCAAATCGCTCTCAACCCTTGCAAGTTATTCTGGGTTACATTAATACGAGTGTAGCCCCAAAATTCTTACAGATGCCCGTCTTTCAGGCTGTCACCCTTTTCACGCTGTTGCTCTTCGGACCATAGGCGTGCCACCATATTGTCTTCTACTTTATCTAAAAATCCTTCTTCCATGATGAAACTGCCTAATTTGTAAACGGACTTAAATCAAACCTTTTCGTTCATAATGATGCTAATGCAAGTAAGAGGAAAAACAAACACGGTTAGTAATATGTAATAGCAGAAAAGCATTCAAATATACATCACAGAATCTAAAAGTACTTCGGGTATATGCTAACAGGACTCGACCTAACTCCATCTAAGGCGGGTACTTACAGTTCACTATATGTAGTTTAGGTTCTAAAGGTGAAAGGTACCCAAACCAGTAGATTCCTCGATCTTCACCCATTACAGGCTCATACGGACGAGTTCGGTTTAGGGGGACGCATTTCCCGCATGTTTGCACGGAAGTGAAAACTTCACGAAAATAAGGGTACTTTGTAATCCCGAAAGCGATCCACTATCCTGCACGGAGGTGAAAACCTCATGAAAGAGTAGTTTCCCACTTTCACTTAAAAGGGTAATAACGCGATGCATATGATGCCAAATTATACTAGAGATATCACAGAGCATAATACTACACAAAAAGATGTCGAGGATCGCATGTTAAACAAAATCGAAGCTTGAAAAGTTCTCAAAAGAGGCCCGAAAATAATCAATTTGGCTTGACTCTCGTTTATTTTGAAAAAGTCCCTAGTGGAGTCGCCAAGCTGTCGAAACCACCTTGAAAATGAGGTTTCAAAAAATTATTTTAGAATTTGGAAAATAAGGAGTAAAAAGAGAGTCGCCACCAATCTTTTGTTTCAGGTGTGATTGGATCACCATAAAACGTTTTAAACGTTTAAAATATCAGTCTACGAAATCCAGAAAAATAGGTTCGGGAGTCGGTTACGCACGAGGAAGGATTAGCACCCTCGTACGCCCAGAATTGGTACCATATGATCACTTTCGGGTCTTGTTTTATGAAAACAATAAAAATTCGAGTGAAGTTTAAAATGCGATGTTTGTTTTAAATGGCTTTATGTAATTTTAAAGGAGACCTTTTTTAAGAAGAACTCGTCCCCGTATTTCAATCTTCTTATGAGAACTAGAAGACGTGTCCAACACGTTAGGGCACTATATTCTCGGAGTTTCGAAATTGAAGGACGTTTAGGGAACTTTTGAAGAGAGTATTCGATCGCGTGATTTGTACGAACATCATACCCAGCACGTTAGGGCACGATTTTTCGAGATTTTCACATGAAGGAACATTGTCTCGTTTACTTAAAAATTTTGGATATGGATAGGGGTGTGTTTGAAAGCTTTTGAAAAGGATATTTCTTTCGCACAAATTACAAAAATCACACCCCGCACGTTAGGGTACGATTTTCAAAGTTTTCGCACGAAATAATATTGCCTCGTTTTTTGTCATGAAAGTCATTCGTATATACATTTTGAGAACTTGAAAATTTCGTATTAAGGTTAAAATGCAATCCTCGAATATATGATTTGAAGAATTTAGAAATGGGTTACCCGTTTACCTCGATTTTCACGAAGAATTAAAGTCGCGACCAACATGTTAGGACACGACATTCTCGGAGCCTCGAAGTGAACAGGCGTAAAAAACTTGAAAAGAATATTCGGTTCGCACGAATTTTACGAAGAAATCACACCCGACACGTTAGGGTGTGATTTTTCGAAGTTTACGCTCGAACGGAATATTGCCTCGATTTTTAAAATAACTTGTAATGAACGTGTAAGTTTAAAGCACGAATAGCGATTAATAAGAGACATTAGATGCGCAATAATAAGCAGATGAATAATATGCGAAAATATAAAATGCAGGTGCAGATAAATGCCAATATTGATAAGGAAGAAGAAACGATGAAATCGGGGTTGAAAACGGGACTTTTGGATACGCGGGGGCAAAATTGTAATTTTGGTGAAATCGGGGTTAAAAATGGAATTCTATAAAGTTTAGGGGTAAAATGGAATGGTAATTTTTGATGAAATAGGGGTTAAAATGGAATTTTGGAAAGTTTGGGGGTAAAATGGTTATTTTTGATGAAATCGGGGTTAAAAATGGAATTTTAAAAGGAATGGTAATTTTTAGTGAAATCGGGGTTAAAATGGAATTTTGGAAAGTTTGGGGGCAAAATGGTAATTTTCGAACAGTCCAGGGACCTATAAAATAATAAAACCAAAGAGTGGGTGACACGTGGCAGCCCCACAGGCATCCAGCAGTCAAAGGACCAAATTGTAAATCTTGAAAAATTCTTGAGCCAATTTTGTAATTAAATAAAAGTTGATTTAAGGATTAAATTAAATCAAATTAAAAATGACAGGGACTAGATACATAAATAAACCAAAAAGTGACACGTGGCAGCCACTGATGCAGTCAAAGAGTCAAAGGACTAAATTGAAAACGAATTAAAATTATCAGGCAAAATTGTAAATAATTAAAAAATGCAAAAAAGGACTAAATTGAAGGAAATAAAATGCGAAAGGACCAAACGAATAAATAGACCATTAAACGAAAACAAGCGGATCCTAGAGCGGGTTTGGGTCGGATCGGGTCGGACCAAACGGGTCCTATAAATATCATTTTCCAGCTTTTTTTATTTCATTTCCCCTCATTTTCTTAAAAAATCAGCCCCTTTTCTCCCTTTTTCTCTCAACTCCTCCCCTTCTTTCCAAAGCCGGCAAAGCTCCGGCCGAGCTCCGGCAGCCTCCCGCAGCCGCGCGTGAGGGCGCGTTGATGATGCCCCGGCCATGCTCCGATGGCCAAAGCCCGTCGCCGGTCACTCCTTCGCCAGTCGAAAGTCCTCCACGCGCCCCCGACCACCACGCGCCGATGCGTCGTCGATCCTGAAGGTAAACCGTCCCCTTTTTCTTCTTTTTTATTATTTTTACTTCATATTCAAAGTCAGATTTGTTTTCAAACCAGATCTGAAGATTTTTTTTTAAAAAAAAAACTCCTTTTATTCTTTTAAAAAATATGAATCTGTTTCCATGTTTTTCTTTTATGCCTTTTATTTTAAAACATGTAAAATCTTAGTTTATGTTTTAAACAATTTTGATTTTAACCCTTGTTCATTTCTCAAATCTGTTTCACACTCCTTATTTCTCATTTTGATGTTTGAACTCACGGCGACGGCGACTTCGACGGCAGCCGCGGCGGCGCACAATGGTCCGGTAGAAGCAGATAAGTCTCTAACCTTTCATTTTCCTTTTTTATTAATTAATTAGTATTATCATTAATATTATATTTATTATAAAACCCTTTTATTTATTATTATCAATATTATTTATTACTGCTATTATTATTAATGCTATTAATGGCAGAATATTAACTAATATTTATGGATATGTTTAAGATGAAACAATGAATGTCAGTGGGGTATTAAATGCCCATCCTAGTGCATGTATTGAAACCGAATGGGATTTAATACTGTGGTGAAAAACAATGGTCATGCAATAAATGGTACCTGATTGGTTTTGGTGCCTGAGTATTCTGATCTACTACCGAGTGTGTATATTCGGATATTTGCTGCTGTAGATTGCTTCTGTTTTTGGTTTTCAAAGTAGTATTTTGTATTGATCTTTTTTTGAAAGAGAAATTGTAAAAAACCCCCTTTTACAACCGAAATCAATTTGGTTTTTATAGCCAAACTTACAATCATTCTAATTTGTTTCTTTCAATTCAATGCCTTTCTAATCTTTCTTTTCTCTGTGCAGGTTCATGGCAGTGGCGGTTGGAGCTGGTGGAGAAGGTGGCTGGTGGTGAAAATGCTGACGTGGCGCGCTCCTATTGGCTGAATTAGAGGCTGCCAGTGCAAGTGGTTGGGTTTTGGGTTTTGATTAGGTTTTGGGCCATTCGGGCCTGATTAGCTTTTGGGCCAAATGTTAATCAAATTAGGCCCAATTGGGCTTGTAATTGGACTTTCTTTTGGACCTTTTTTAATTTAATTTATAAATTTAAATTTATAATAAACTTAAATTTTATGTAAATTTAAATTTAAAATAAATCTAATTTTAAAATTAAATTATATCCCATTGGGCCCGGACAAATTGGGCTTCAACACATAATATTAACATACCGTTAAGTTTACCTAAGCCCGACCCAAAATCTAAGTCTAAAATGTTGCCCAAACCCATCCATATTTACAAAAGACTAATCCAAGTTCATTTTAGGCCTATCCATATATATATTTTTTAAAAAAATTATTTTATTTTATTTTAATATTTAATAATTTTATACATTTTTTATTTATTTAAATTTTTTATATAGTCATCTTAATATTATTTTAATGTTTACATAGAGTAGTGTTATATATTTAGTAAATGTTTATTTTTTAATGTGTTCTAAATTATATAATATATAAAAATAACATAATATAAAGTATTATAAACTTAAAACAGTTTGGGCCAAGCCGGGTTCGGACTTGAACATTCAAGCTCGAGCCCGACCCATATTTTAAAAAACCTATTTTTTGCCCAAGCCCATTTTTCGAGCCTAATATTTTTGTTGAAACTCTCTTGAATTCCGAGCGGGCCTTCGGATCTGAGTGGATAGTCTGGCCCAAAACAGGTTTAGTTGTCACATAACTATGGATTTTTTCTTTTTTTATTCATCCAACTTCAAAAGTTACAAAATGGTCACTCAATTATTTAAATTTATCTTTGTTTGGTTACCCAACTATCTTAAATTTTTGGGTGTTTCTATTTTTACGTTAGTTAGTAACAAAAAAAAAATTTAATAATTAAATAAATATTTTATAACTTTTCATAACACGATGATAAAAAAATTATTAATAATTAGATTATTATTTTATTAGAACGCTTAATTATTCACCTTCACAATACTTTATCTATGATATATTCACTTGTTGGAGACCAGATGGTGTTGGCCAACTACAGTCCATTAAAACGGCTCAAACATTAAAAAGGATGAGCTATAAAGTATGAATACCTTTGTTTGTACTATAAATTATATACTACACTATCAGATTAATATTTAATGCTCACATTTAATTGCATTGTAACATGTGCAGTATGTTATTAAATATTTAATATTCTTCATTTATTAATAAAGTATAGGATATTTATATAATATCTTAAAATAAAAATATATATAAATTTCATACGATGATTTGATGGTTATAGATGTTTGTTATTTTAGATGTGATTTGAGTTGGAGTCGCACTAATACGTTTATTGTTCGGATTTTGCTCTATTATTAACTAAAAAAACTGAACAATTACTTCTCAAACTCTTGAATTAGAATTTTCCATATGAAATTAGCTATAAAAAATTTAATTCTTTATAAACTTTTGCAGAATTTTATCGGAGTTTCGTGAAATTTAATATTGGAAATTTTGGGGCATCAAATTTTGTCTTTCTTTAAGTTTTTATGTATATATATACATACTCTAAGAAGCAGAAAATTCATGGAAGCAAGCAGGGCTTATTGACTATTGTTTTTCTTATACAAATTAAGAAAGCACAAAAGTGGATCAAATTGGACTAGGTTTTGCTTCGCTGGGATGTTTTCCAGATAATTCTAAAGTGCATTATAATTTTAGAAAAAACTGAGTTGAAAGAAGGTTTCTGAGTTGTTTCCCATCATAAAACTCCACACGTGAAGTTAGTCATTTACACAACTCTTAATGATTACTTTAAGCAAGAAATATTGAACATTTAAGATGAAAGTACAGCAGCAGGTCCACAAATATCATGGGAACAAACTTGATATTGTTTATTATTCTTGCTAATGATGTATACTTGGTTAGCTTGCTGGTTTTTCAAAATATATTGAATATATTCAACATAAATCACATATATTTATATCGAAAAAACCTTACCTATATTAAAGATTGTATGTGATGAGGAGTGTTGATTTTTCCATAAAAAATTCTGAATTGGAAAACTTTAGCTTGATTGTGAGGAAATTGTTGATAAACTACAGACTTCATTTTATCATTTTTTTTTGCAAATCTTCCTTGGAATTTTTAGCGTATATTGAATTAGAAAAGAAGTTGTCATGAGAACAAATAAGGTGCACTGTACATTTTATGGGGCAGATACTTGCTAAATTGATTAGCTTGTAGAGGATGGGGTGTAATCAATCCGAGTTTGAATATTGCTAAGCTCAATTTAAAATTTGGATATTGATATTCGATTTGAGTTCAATCTAATTATTGTTTTTAAGTTTGAGCTCACTTGAGATATATTCAAACTACTTAAACTCAAGCTCGATTAAGTTTATTTATAAATTTCTGTACTTGAACTTGACACGATAATTAAAGATAATAACGTAACTTAATAATATAAAAAGTTTTGTCGATTGAGCATACTCTAAAACCTTCGTTATTAACTTTCATAAAACTCATTTTCAATTTGCAGCAGAAAATCTTTAGCTTGTTTAATTTTGAAAACCAAGCATTGATTTTAATTGACAGAAATCATGCAAAAATCTTTAACTAAATAACAGAAACCACCACAAAAACTCGAAACCAAAATTAACTCTGAAAATTAGTCCAAAAATCAAAAGTCCAGAATTTTTAATTATTAATAATTCAAATAATCTTATGCGAGAAAACCAATTCGAGTTTCCAAACGTTGCCCATTCCTAATTCTGACGATTACTTGAAAAGATGTAATGAAAAGGGGTAAGTTATAAAGCTCAATGTGTAACTTAACTCAAACCGTATCAAAGATAATATACCAAACAACTCAGAATAACACAGAGAATTTCATCAAGATCAATTGAACAAAGTTGTGCATGCATGGTTACATCAATGTAGTATTTTCGAAAAACATAATGCACATTTTTTTTAGAAAACTTTCTGCCGAATTCCGCTACACACCAATTAGAGTTTCCCAAAACACGTTCATCCTAAAATACACCAACAAATAATTGTGGACAAAGCCACCAGAGTTGCAATTAAACCACTATATTACAATCAAGCTGCCAGAATAGATATGTGTGGTCGAGCCACTATAATTGTAGTCAAGCTATCAAAACAAATATATGTGGATAAACCACTAGATAGTGCAAATCATTAAACTATCAAAATTTCCTCCTTACTATATTATCCCAACCCCATGCAATGTGACATGACATGCAAATACAAAATCGAAACAGTAAGCACGTTGAACATGTTATCGTATATTTAACAGAAATCAATAGGCATGAAATTTCTTGCTTTGTAGAACAGATATGTCAAAATTCAGTAATAACAAATCAAAATAATCAGAATAGCCACAATGTCACATGCCATGAGAATTCTAACAAAACAAAATTTATCAATAATCATATAACAATCATTTGACAGATTTAAACAGAATACTTACCCTCTTTCAACACACAAATCCTTAAACACATTCAGGCACTCTATATTACTTGTAATAATTTTCACGTTATTAAATTAATCAAAAATCATACATGCTATATGTATGAGTAGTAGTTATAGTCAGTTAAGAGAAGTTGAATATAGTCACTGTAAGTTGATGTATGGCTCCTTTTGTGTATCCTCCTACAACCAACTGGGGTCCCCCTCCACCAAATTTGTCAAATTCGTTTGTTTCTTCAGGAGCACCATCAATGAACTCAGCAGGTGCTAATCCTCAAGCTTATATAACTACTCTAGAGGCAGTGGGTGACAATGCCTGGTACCTAAATTCAGGGGTTACCCATCATCCTACTCATGATGCTGCTACAATGGGAGACAGTGTTTCATATGATGGACCAGGTAAGGTGTTTGTTGGTAATGGTAGTGCTTTACCTGTGTTGAGATGTGTTCAGTCATCTTTGTTCACGCATGCTAAACCTTTGCTTATGAAGTCTATGTTGTTTGTACCTGGTATAACTAAGAATTTGTTGTCTGTTTCAAAGTTCACCAAGGACAACAAGATGCAGTTTGAGTTTGCTCCCACTTAGTGTTGTGTTCGTGATTTAAAGACCAAAGAGGTGCTGCTTCAAGGGTCAGTTCATGGTAGTTTGTACAGGCTTCACTTGCCTTCATCTACTTCATCGTCAGCCTATTGCTTAGCTGCTAGCTCTACTTCTTTGCCTCTGTGGCATGCTAGGCTAGGACATCCATGTATTTCTGTTCTCAAGAAAGCTTTGCAAAGTTGTAACATTTCTTTTTCAATTAAAGAATATGTTGACTATATTGCGTGTCATTTAGGAAAGGAACACAAGCTACCTTTTTCTCGTTCTGAAACTCAATATACATCTCCTTTGCAACTCGTGGCTGCAGATGTTTGGGGTCTTTCTCCTGTCAGTTCAAAAGGATTTTCCTACTATGTTGCCTTTACAGATGCTTTCACCTGGTACACATGGGTTTACTTTCTCAAAAAGAAATCTGAGATTGCCATGGTTTTTCCATAGTTTCTTGTGTTAGCAGAAAGGTCTCTTGGTTGCAAGCTTAGAGTACTTCAGACAGATGGTGGTTGAAAATTTCAAGTGTTAAAAAGTTACCTGGCACGTAATGAAGTAGCTCACAGACTTACTTGCGCTCACACATCTGAACAGAATGGATTGGTGAAAAGGAAACATCACCAGATTGTGGAGTGTGGTCTCTCCATGCTTGCTTATATTGCGCTGCCCTTGTCCTACTGGTATGAAGCCTTCAGTAGTGTTGTGTTTCTGGTTAACAGATTGGCTTCTCAACCAATAGGTAATATCTCACCCTATGAAAAATTATTCAAACAAAAACCAAACTACTTGTTTTTTAGAACTTTTGGATGCTTTTGCTTTCCAAACATTCGACCTTTTAATAAGAACAAGCTACAGTTTCGGTCTTTGCCCTTTGTCTTTCTTGGCTACTCCCCACAGCACAAAGGCAATAGGTGTCAGGATTCTACAGGGAAGATTTATATCTCCCGTCATGTGTCCTTCAATAAAGCCATTTTTCCTTTCAAACATCAACCAGCTCAATTTTTGTCGCCATCTACCAACTCCAACTATACCACTGGCAACCTTGTACCTACAAAATCGTAGATGTAGTTTCAAATTCTGGTCAGCCTATTAGGATAGCAACTAATGGAATATGATATGATATGATATGGTTTGAAATTGTTGCCACCAAATTTCCTTGTGACATTTCTTTGCAGTCGTTTTATCAACTAATGATAGATGATTAATTGGCCAATCGGGTGGTCTAATTTTTTGTGTATTATTAGGTAGTTTTTTTTTTTGGGATTGTGGTCTAAGTGCGGTTCAGGGCTCCTGTTATTTGCGAGGGTAACTGGATGGAAGTTCTAATTAAGGACTTCGTTTAGTGTTAATAATGTTTCCGTCGTGGTCGGATTTAGTACGAGATTTGCTATTTGTTCTGAATGTCATTTTAGGTTCTAGAATTTTGATGTTGTGTTTGTATTGAAAAACGATCAGGTGTGTAACAAAAATCCCGAAAAACAGCAAATGGTGTGAAGTTGAAAATTTTATTGTCGATACCACATGACAGTGTGTCAGATTGTGTGGGCCACACGAGCCCATTTTTTAAAAATTTAGTTAGGGCATATTCGAAGTGTGATTCCAGATTAGCCACTTCATAGGTTCTGAATGTGATATGTAGGACTTATAGATATGAAATCCGATATTCTATCATTGTTTGTGCAATTTCTGAAAGCATGATAGTATGTTTTGATGTGTATAGTGTTTGAGTTTATAACAAAAGATAGATAAACATTTTACAATAGAGAAAATGTTATTGAATGAACTTAGCTTTGATACATGAGAATGCCTTGTATGTATAGGCAAATATATCAAGAACTTTAACTGACTTCATATGATAGTACCTATATCAGCTGACAGTAACTATATTCAACTTCTCTTAACTGACTATAACTACTACTCATACATTCTCCTGGTCTTCTTTAACTTTCTGAAACTAAAGGCATCAAAGATAATACTCTTAAAGCATCTTGAAAAGGAACAAACTTCTTTGGTGTCAAGGGCTTTGTGAGAATGTCTGCTACTTGACTTTCAGAAGGAATAAAATCCACTTGCAGCATTCCATCAACCACTTTCTCTCTGATAAAATGATGATCAATCTCAACATGTTTAACCTTAGCATGATGTGTGGGATTAGCTACCATGCCATGGAGACTGTAGAAGTATTATCACACCATACAACAGGAACTTGTCTTAATGAAATTTTCAACTCATTTAGCAGCGGTTGAATGCTCAGCAACTCAGATACACAATTAGCTAAGCTGCGATACTCAGCTTCTGTAGATTATCTAGACACCACTGATTGCTTGTTAGAGCACTATGACACAAGGTTCGAACCAAGAAAGATACAGAACCCTATTGTTGAGCATATATCTTCTACTGTAGATGCCCAATCTGTATCAGAATAACCCACCAAGTCAGCTGTTCCACTCGTAAAATACAAACCAAGGTCCAGAGTACCCTTGAGATACCTGAGCACTCTCTTAACAACTCTCTAATGCACATCATACGGTGCTTTCGTAAACTAGCTCAATTTATTCACACAAAATGCTATATCAGGACTACTGATGCACACATATTGTAGGGTAGTAATAATACTTATGTAAAGTTGCACATCTCCAAATGGCTTACCACTTGTTGCCATGAGTTTAGGCATACCAACCATAGGAGTAGGAGTTGGAGAAGAGTCTGCCAAACCAGCTTTATCGAGAAGCTCAGTAACATACTTTCTTTGTGTAAGCACTAATCCCTGAGACACCAGTTGAACCTCTATGCCCATAAAGAAATGCAAATCACCTATGTCCTTCAAAGAGAACTGACTATGAAGCTGCTTGACAACATCATCCACCTCAGCTTCTGAATTACCAGTCAAAATTATATAATCAACGTATGCCATAAGAAAAACTGAACTGTTATGCCCCATGCGAATAAACAGAGAAGAGTCAAACTTGGATGCACTAAATCCAAGCTTCTCAACCAAATGTCTTCTTTGAGTATGAAACAAGGCCCGAGGTGCCTCTTTTAATCCATAAAGAGCTTTATTCAGTCTGCACACAAGTTGGTTCCCAGTGCTATCTCAAAGAATAACCCACCAAGTCAGCTGTTCCACTCGTAAAATACAAACCAAGGTCCAGAGTACCCTTGAGATACCTGAGCACTCTCTTAACAACTCTCTAATGCACATCATACGGTGCTTTCGTAAACTAGCTCAATTTATTCACACAAAATGCTATATCAGGACTACTGATGCACACATATTGTAGGGTAGCAATAATACTTATGTAAAGTTGCACATCTCCAAATGGCTTACCACTTGTTGCCATGAGTTTAGGCATACCAACCATAGGAGTAGGAGTTGGAGAAGAGTCTGCCAAACCAGCTTTATCGAGAAGCTCAGTAACATACTTTCTTTGTGTAAGCACTAATCCCTGAGACACCAGTTGAACCTCTATGCCCATAAAGAAATGCAAATCACCTATGTCCTTCAAAGAGAACTGACTATGAAGCTGCTTGACAACATCATCCACCTCAGCTTCTGAATTACCAGTCAAAATTATATAATCAACGTATGCCATAAGAAAAACTGAACTGTTATGCCCCATGCGAATAAACAGAGAAGAGTCAAACTTGGATGCACTAAATCCAAGCTTCTCAACCAAATGTCTTCTTTGAGTATGAAACAAGGCCCGAGGTGCCTCTTTTAATCCATAAAGAGCTTTATTCAGTCTGCACACAAGTTGGTTCCCAGTGCTATCTCAAAGAATAACCCACCAAGTCAGCTGTTCCACTCGTAAAATACAAACCAAGGTCCAGAGTACCCTTGAGATACCTGAGCACTCTCTTAACAACTCTCTAATGCACATCATACGGTGCTTTCGTAAACTAGCTCAATTTATTCACACAAAATGCTATATCAGGACTACTGATGCACACATATTGTAGGGTAGCAATAATACTTATGTAAAGTTGCACATCTCCAAATGGCTTACCACTTGTTGCCATGAGTTTAGGCATACCAACCATAGGAGTAGGAGTTGGAGAAGAGTCTGCCAAACCAGCTTTATCGAGAAGCTCAGTAACATACTTTCTTTGTGTAAGCACTAATCCCTGAGACACCAGTTGAACCTCTATGCCCATAAAGAAATGCAAATCACCTATGTCCTTCAAAGAGAACTGACTATGAAGCTGCTTGACAACATCATCCACCTCAGCTTCTGAATTACCAGTCAAAATTATATAATCAACGTATGCCATAAGAAAAACTGAACTGTTATGCCCCATGCGAATAAACAGAGAAGAGTCAAACTTGGATGCACTAAATCCAAGCTTCTCAACCAAATGTCTTCTTTGAGTATGAAACAAGGCCCGAGGTGCCTCTTTTAATCCATAAAGAGCTTTATTCAGTCTGCACACAAGTTGGTTCCCAGTGCTATCTCAAACCTCAAAACCTGGTGGTTGGCTCATATAAATCTCTTCATGCAATGCTCCATTAAGAAAAACATTATTCACATCTACCTGTCTTAATTTCCACTTGTTCATGACAGCAACAGCAAGTACCACACGAATAGTAGTAGCACGTACAACCGGATTGAAAGTATCACTAAAGTCAGACCCTGCATGTTGCAAAAAACCTTTAGCAACCAGTCGAGCCTTATATCTTTCCACTGAGCCATCCAAATTTTTCTTGACTTTGAAGAGCGATTTACATCCAACTGGTCGTCTGGAGGGAGGCAATTCACATAAGCTTCAAGTGTTGTTTCTAAGCAAAGCTTGCAACTCATTCTGAACAGCTTCATGCCATTGAGAAGTAGTCATTGCTGTATGAATATCAATAGGTGTATCGTCTGGTTCACAAACTGCCTTGGACAAAAAAAACTTTAGGCTTAAATGTTCTAGCTTTGCTACGGGTTATCATAAGGTGAGTGTATAACAATGGTGTAGGCAGAGATTGAATTTGATTTATGGTTGAAGTAGGAACAGGACAAATGTTGCTAGTAGTAGACGGATTAAGGATAGAAAAATTTAAAGGAGTTGACACGTGAGAGTGTTGAGGTGGGTGTAATGTGGGTGTAACATGTGGCATGGCTGCATGCGTCTTTTGAGGTGGGAGAAGATTTAAAGTGGGAGACAAGGTTGGAGTTGGTAATGAATTTAAATTAGAAAAATCTAAAGGTGCGTGTAGTGGTTGAGATGGGGACGAGTTTAAAGTGGAGCTAGGTAACACACATGGTGCTATAATGGCTGAAGTAGTGGCCGACATAGGTACTAAAATTTCTAGATAAATTAAAATTTTACTATTGAATCAGCAGACTCATTTTTATCAGCAATTTTACAAATATAAAAGATATGTTTGATATTCAAAGTTAGAGGTTGGGGTAAAAATAACAAAAATTTTTATCAAGTGAAGGAATTTGAACATAAGACCTCAGGCACATAATCACAACATTTACCACTACAACAAATCAATTGACTTTGCATGCTTCCTGCAACATTTATTCAAAAATAGGACGTGATCACTGTTGTTTGACTAACCCAATTTCTACTAACCCGATTTTTTGGATGTGACATTCTCATTCTAAATACTTTTTGTTGTGAGAAACTAAAAAAAGAATTGAACTAAGAAAGAAAAGTAAAAATAAACTTTGGTCAAAATAAGAGGTATTCTCCCACTCATCAATATCTCATTTACACCGTTAATAGAGATGACTCAGAAGGACAAAAAAAAAAAGAACTCTTAGCAAATAAGATTCTTTTACGTGTGAAATATAATATAATGGTAAAGTACATTAGTTGTCATCCAATCATAATTTTTTTTATTCACCCAACTTTTAAAAAGTACAAAATATTTATTCAACTATTCAATTTTATTTTTGTTTGATTACCCAATTATCTTAAAAATTTGAGTGTTTCTATCTTTATTGATGACCAAAAAAAATAAAATTAAATAGTTAAACGATTATTTTATAACTTTTTATAATTAAGTAAAAAAAAGAATTTACTAATAATTAAATATTTATTTTATAATTTTCCATAATTAAAGTAAAACAACTCTACAATACTTTTTCCATAATATATATATTCACTTGTTCCCGACCAAATCGTGTTGACCAACTACAGTCCATAAAACAGCTCAAACATTAAAAATGATGAGCTATAAAGTGTGAACACCTTTGTTTGTACTATATATTATATATTATACTATGGGATTAATATTTAATGGTCACATTTAAATTATGCATTGTATGATGTGCAGTATATTATTAAATATTTAATATTCTTGTATCCTGTGCATTTAAATGATAATACCTGTGCAGTATATTATTAAATATTTAATTTATGAACAATTATTTGTAATTCATGGCCAGTTACTTTAAAATGTATATATATTTTCTATTAAATTACTAAATTTATATCTAAAAATATTATAATTTATTTTGACATCTAGTGGTGCTAATTTTAAAAAGAAAAGGAAAAACACTAGTGGTGCTACTTAACTCTGCTTTTGTTCCTTTAAAATCTATTAATGACTTCTTCATTAACCCAATCTAAATCTTCATTCCTTTCCCTCAAACAACGCAAATGGCTTTTCACTTAGCGCTTTACTTCATCCTCCTACTCCCAATATTACAAGCAGCAGAGTTTCACAATGCTGCTTGTGGAGAAGAAAAATGTGGAAATATTACAATTCCGTACCCTTTTGGAATCCATAACAGGTGCTATACTCATCCTTCGTTTAGAGTAAGTTGCAAATCGACCCGCAATGGGGAAAAGCCTTTCGTAAACGTAAATGGCATCCATCTGGAGGTACTTGAATATTCCGCATATTCAGACACCATTCTCATCAGTTATCCAGTTACTTATTTTAATTGTGATCAGGCTAGTGTGAGTGTGAATCTCTCAGGCACTCCATTTTTCTTCTCAAGTGATGGGAATTATTTCGGGTCAGTAGGTTGCGGAAATTTGGCTACTATTTTAAGTAACGAAGCTGATTCACTTGGCGGCTGCATTCAACCAAAGTGTGACTATGGTGCTTCTGAATCTGGCTGCTTTACTGAAATTACTGCAAATCTCACTTCCTATACTGTAAACATGACACCCATGTATCCTGCCAGCAACAGATGCACATCTGCTTTCATCTTTCAGCCGTTCAATTTCCGTCTTGTTTACCCATTACCCTCTGTCATCGATATTAAAACCACGCATGTTCCCGCCGTGCTCAGCTGGAACTCCACCTATTGCGGTGACGCAGGTCAGTCACGCGCTCACTTCAATTACTTGGCTTTCATTTTTCTTCTTTTAATTCAGTTAATGTATAGATTTTGCTAATTGTTTTAAATCAGTCTTTAAAATCATGTAAGTTCTGAAAAAAAGTTTTTAGGATCATTCATTTTGTATATCAATATTTTTGTTTTTAAAAAAATTATACCTAAAAGTTTTTAGGTACAAAAAAAACTTATACCGTAAAGGTTTTTGAAGGGCATGTATTTTTAATTTGAAATATTGAATGACATCAAATTCATCCATAAAATTTATATTGGTATCTATATTAAGAAGAAAGTCTTTATTGAATTTAATGTCCCAAATAACACACAAATTTAAATAAAATATTTACTTAAATAACACTTTTTGTATAATTAAATATTTATTTCTTTTGATAATTAGAGATAAAGAACGGGGTTGCTTAGAATGTAACCTAAACTCTTTCCACTAAGCTAAAAAATTGTTAGCATATGTACCTTTTTCATAAATAGTTATATATTTTTTGAATGACACAGTGCTTTTATTTCCTACAAACATTGGATATACATACATTTAGTACATTGTGCAATTTACTTCCTTTTTGCTAAGCCTGCAGGATGCGGAAGACCAGGACTAGGACCTATCAACTTCAACACCTACAAGGTAGAGCCCTGTGGGAATGTTACTTTTCACTACCCCTTCAGAGTGAAGGGCCAAGATGATTCAAATGACTGGTTTAAAGTAATTTGCAACGAAACCACCAATGGGAAAAAAGTTCCTTTCTTGAACATAAATGGCACGATTCTGCAAATATTGGACTTTGATTTTTTGGCTGGCACCGTCATGGTCAACCATCCAATAACTTACTTCAACTGTCGAGAAAACCATCACAATGGGATGAGTCTCAACCTAACCGGCACCCGCTTTTACTACTCAGATTCCAACAGTTTTTGGTCTTCAGGTTGCGGTAATTTGGTTGCTATTTCCCGCAACGAAACAGATAATTTTATAGGCGGATGTTTGCAACCAAGTTGTAGGTTTAGCAACGAGACTTCCTCTAGAGCTACCTGTCTTCTTTATATTCCTGAGGGTCTCAGTTCATTCTACGTAAACATGAGTAGTAGGGTTGATTCTAGTGATTATAGGAGGAACAGATCATGCGGATTTGCTTCCTTGATTTCTGATGAGTATGATTTTGATGATTTTGATATAAGTAATAGGACACATGTCCCAACACAACTGCAATGGGGCACACCAATATCTGGAGTGTGCCAGTTGAATGATAGTTCGGACACTTCTTGTACATCCAGTGGTGAACATTGCTGGTCGAGGTTGAGCCCTAATCATCTATGTGTGTGCAGTACTAACGGTGATATCCGTTATTCAAGGGTATGCCAAGGTAAGAGTTAACATTTTTTTAGGGAACTTTTTTTCTTATATCTATATTATCTTTACTTATAGGTATACATCAATTGAAAATTTATTAGAATATTTTTTTATATAAAAATTAAGTTATGTTATTTTAAGGGTATTCTCATCCTTTTACATTTTTATATAAAATCCATAATATATTTAACATGATGAGATTTGAATCTTTCATACAATAAATTTTAAAATTTAACTTTATCATTTCAAATAAGAATTCATTTGATTCTTATATAAGTTTTTAATAAAATATGTTTATTACATAATTTTTCCTACTCACATCTTGGGTGTGCCTTAAATTTGTATTATTTTTTAAAAAATTAATTGAGTTGGTGTCACCCATCAACGGAATCTCGACTCAATTGAAAAATTATGAAAATCCATTACTTTTATAAATATATATATATATGAGAGTATATTGTCATTTTATATTTTATGTAAAATCTAGAAAAATGAGTATAGCATGACTTTACCTTTCCAATCAAACTCTTATTTTTTATATAATTTTTTATAAATAAATTATAACATAATTTTTTTTTACTCACATCGTCAATGTGCCATAATATAATTATTATTACATGTCTACTTTATATACAAAGTTTGGTTAAGGTATATCATGACTAAAATATACTAATCAATTGAATACCCGACATACAAAATCATATATATGTATTTAAATTTTGGATATATGTATACATATATGTATATATCTGTATATATAAAACTATATTTTAAATTTTTATAGCAATACATACTTTTAAAAGAATATATATTTTTATTGATTGAGTTTTAACTTAATTGATAATGTTATTATTGTGACAATTACAAAAATATAAACTCGAGCACACTTAAACATATATTATGAGGATTGTAAGTATAACCTTGTTATAACTTAAATTTGTTTAATTCTTTTTAATAGTATAGGGACTAAATTAATTTATTTAATAGTAGAGGAACTAATTTGATCCAATTCGTATAGTACAAGGACCTCTCAAGTACTTCAACCGAATTATATGATTATAACCCTTTTTTATTCAATTCATAAATGACAGTTGGGGAATGTTACTGTCGTATTCTTTGTTTGAATACCGTTAGCAAAAACTGCTTGTCAAAGTCTTGCCCTCCTCGTTATGAATACAATAGTACGGGACTTAGTTGCGAGCGCAAAATACAGACTCAAAACACTGGTAGCTTGACAAGCATTGTAGTAGGTATGTGTTAAATTTACACTTTTTGTTTTTAAAGTGAAATCATTATGGTTATTGGATTAAGTCAATTCAAGCAGTGATATATATACTTTTGAACGCGTGATGCAGTAACAATTATTTATCGAAACAATGGAGGGTGCAATAAGGTTCACTCACTGTTGATTTAAAATGAAGCGCTATCAAATATGAATAAAACTTTATCGAAACATTTTAATGGTTTTCTAACATGTATTTTAATTTTCAAATTTACCTTTTAACAATGTTGCTTATATCTGTATAGGTTGTAGCACTAGTGTTGGGACACTATTTCTACTACTCGCAACATGGAGTCTGTACAAAGTCCTCAAAAGAAAACAAAAACTCATGCTGAAGCAGAAATACTTCAAAAGGAATGGAGGTTTGTTACTGCAACAACATCTGTCTAGCAATGAAGGTAATGTTGAAAAAATTAAGTTGTTCACTTCAAAAGAGATGGAAAAGGCGACCGATCGTTATAATGAGAACCGAATCCTTGGTCAAGGAGGTCAAGGAACTGTTTATAAAGGAATGCTAATGGATGGAAGCATTGTGGCTATTAAGAAGTCCAAAATGGTGGAAGGAAAGATATTTGATGGAAGGAAGGTTGAACAGTTCATTAATGAGGTGATAATTTTATCTCAAATTAACCACAGGAACGTGGTTAAGCTTTTAGGATGTTGTTTAGAGGCTGAAGTTCCTCTGTTGGTGTATGAGTTCATCCCAAATGGTACATTATACGATCTCATTCATAACCACAATGAGGAATTACCATTGACATGGGAAATGCGTTTACGAATTGCGATCGAAATTGCCAATGCCTTGTTCTATTTGCATTCAGCTGCTTCTGCTCCTATTTATCATCGAGACATCAAATCTAGTAACATACTGTTGGATGATAAATATAGGGCAAAAGTATCAGATTTGGAACTTCAAGATCTGTTGCACTTGAACAAACGCATCTAACCACTCGGGTGCAAGGAACTTTTGGATACATGGATCCAGAATATTTTCGATCAAGTCAGTTCACAGAGAAGAGTGATGTTTATAGCTTTGGAGTTGTTCTTATTGAGCTTTTAACAGGACAAAAACCTATCTCCGTAGAACAATCAGAGTCAGTGAGAAGCTTGGTATCTTATTTTTTGCAGTCAATGCAGGAGAATTCCTTATTTAACATTCTCGATCCAATGGTAGTAAAGGATCGTCCAGAACAGGAGATTATAGTTGTGGCTCTGCTAGCAAAAAGATGCTTGAATCTTAATGGAAAGAAAAGACCCACCATGAAACAAGTAGCAATGGAGCTGGAGTTTATTAAAGCTTCAGGTGGAAATGTTATTGAAGACTGTGGTGATGAAGAATCTGAAATAGATGACATGATGCATTCATGGGAGACCGATCCTAGTAGTTCAATGTCTAGGACAATTACAACGGACAGTGTAACTTTTCCATTAAATTCATCTTTCTAGTTTCCAACACTCCTGAAACAATTGCTCTTAATTGACAGCCTTTAGCCTTTGTATTTGTCACACTGGTGGAGTCTTGTGGTTGCCCAAGAATTCATACTTGTTTCAGTCAATGCTATTTTATCACTTGAAGGTATTCATTAATTAAAAAGACCTCCAAACAGGGATACAAAATCCAATTATCCATATCTCCTTTGTTGAATGTTTGGCAACCATACAGCAAAACAAAATGAGCCAACTGCACCAGCAAGGGTCAAGTAGCATCAGCAGTAGTTGGCAAAGTCAGCAACTTTTTGAAGTATTTAGTTTTCAATGTAACTATGTTAATTTAGTTTGTAACTTGTTAACTTATTTGGTTATGATGTAATTTTGTTGTTTTTAAGAAAAGATCAGCTATGACAGTTGAATTTGGTAGGCTAAGATGTGACTTAGTTGACTTAACAGCTTAGAAGCTTGAACAAGTCATTCTAGTTTTAGTTGTTTGTAAATTTCCATTTATGTCTTGTTTTGTATTTTATCAGCAGATCAAGTAATGAAAATCGTTGACTTTTCTTCTCATTTTTTGAGTTCTTTTAGCTTTGTTTCCTTTTTTTCATTACATGTTTTGAGTTGTTCATGTTTGTGAGCTGATAAAAACCAACAAATGATATCGAGAGCTTGATTCTTTGAGGGACCTGTTTTGTTGAAAGTTATCTGCTATTGTGATGTGTGTCTTGAAAGAAAAGAAACAGAAGCCTTTGTGATCATTTTGTTGCTGAAACCATGAGATTTTCACCTCCACAACCACTTGTTTTTGCAGTCAATGCAGGAGAATTCCTTATTTAACATTCTCGATCCAATGGTAGTAAAGGATCGTCCAGAACAGGAGATTATAGTTGTGGCTCTGCTAGCAAAAAGATGCTTGAATCTTAATGGAAAGAAAAGACCCACCATGAAACAAGTAGCAATGGAGCTGGAGTTTATTAAAGCTTCAGGTGGAAATGTTATTGAAGACTGTGGTGATGAAGAATCTGAAATAGATGACATGATGCATTCATGGGAGACCGATCCTAGTAGTTCAATGTCTAGGACAATTACAACGGACAGTGTAACTTTTCCATTAAATTCATCTTTCTAGTTTCCAACACTCCTGAAACAATTGCTCTTAATTGACAGCCTTTAGCCTTTGTATTTGTCACACTGGTGGAGTCTTGTGGTTGCCCAAGAATTCATACTTGTTTCAGTCAATGCTATTTTATCACTTGAAGGTATTCATTAATTAAAAAGACCTCCAAACAGGGATACAAAATCCAATTATCCATATCTCCTTTGTTGAATGTTTGGCAACCATACAGCAAAACAAAATGAGCCAACTGCACCAGCAAGGGTCAAGTAGCATCAGCAGTAGTTGGCAAAGTCAGCAACTTTTTGAAGTATTTAGTTTTCAATGTAACTATGTTAATTTAGTTTGTAACTTGTTAACTTATTTGGTTATGATGTAATTTTGTTGTTTTTAAGAAAAGATCAGCTATGACAGTTGAATTTGGTAGGCTAAGATGTGACTTAGTTGACTTAACAGCTTAGAAGCTTGAACAAGTCATTCTAGTTTTAGTTGTTTGTAAATTTCCATTTATGTCTTGTTTTGTATTTTATCAGCAGATCAAGTAATGAAAATCGTTGACTTTTCTTCTCATTTTTTGAGTTCTTTTAGCTTTGTTTCCTTTTTTTCATTACATGTTTTGAGTTGTTCATGTTTGTGAGCTGATAAAAACCAACAAATGATATCGAGAGCTTGATTCTTTGAGGGACCTGTTTTGTTGAAAGTTATCTGCTATTGTGATGTGTGTCTTGAAAGAAAAGAAACAGAAGCCTTTGTGATCATTTTGTTGCTGAAACCATGAGATTTTCACCTCCACAACCACTTGTTTTTGCTGGGGAGAATTACAACGTCTGGTCAGTGAAGATGAGGACTTACCTGCAGGCATATGACCTATGGAGTGTGGTTCAATCAGACACAGAGCCACCCTCTTGAGAGCTAATCCAACCATAGCTCAAATTAGGTAGCACAATGAGGATTGTGCCAAGAAGTATAAGGCCATGTCCTTCTTGCAGAATGGAGTCTCAGATGCAATCTTCACAAGGATTATGGCCTGCAACTCTCCAAAGCAGGCTTGGGACAAGCTGAAGGAAGAGTTCCAAGGGTCAGACAAGACCAGGCAGCAGCAACGATAAACTTGAGGAGAGATTTTGAGAACCTGAAGATGAAGGAATCTGAGTCCATCAAAGTATATGCTGACAAGATCGTGCCTATTGTCAACAACATCAGGCTGATGGGAGATGAGTTTAGTGACAGGAGAGTGGTTGAAAAAGTCATCACAAAACTCCTTGAGAAGTATGAATCCAAGATCTCCTCACTGGAGGACTCAAGGGATTTGTCAACCATCTCCTTGACAGAGTTGATAAATGCTCTTTATGCACATGAGCAAAGGAGGGCAAATAGGATGGAGGAGTATTCAGATTCTGCATTTCAAGTCAGAACCAAGGAGAGTTCGAGCACTAGTTCAGGTTACAAGGGCAAAAAGCCCTGGTCAAAGAAGAAAGAAAAGACCAAAAAGGATGTGAGTAGGAAGAAATTCCCATAATGCTCACACTGCAAGAAGTCCACACATTTGGAGAGGTATTGCTGGTTTAGGCCAGACATACAATGTAGAAGCTGTAAGCAGCTTGGTCACATGGAGAAAGTCTACAAGAACAAACGGAAGACACCTGTTCAGCAGCAAAACCAAGTTCAAGATGCTGAAGATGTCCAAGCTCAAGAGGAGCATGTCTTCACAACTTCAAGTTTTGCTAGTTCAAGCAAGGTGAGGAAAATTTGGTTGATTGATAGTCGATGCACACACCACATGGCTTCTGAGGAAAGCTTGTTCAAAGACTTGGATACCAGCTACAAGTCCAAAGTCAGAATAGGCAATGTGAATTCATTGAGGTTAAGGGCAAAGGCAAGGCTGTGATTTGCACTTTAACAAGTAACAAAGTCATTTCTGACGTGTTGTTTGTACTTGAATTAGATCAAAACCTTTTAAGTGTTGGTCAACTATTAGAAAAGGCCTATACACTGATGTTTGAGAAAGATGGTTGTGTGATCAAGGATCAAAATGGTCAAGAACTAGTTATGCATGCATAGCAGATGAGTCTTGTATGTGGCATAAGAGGCTAGGACATGTGAACTACAAGTCACTTAGCCTGCTACATAAGTTGAATCTAGTTGAAGATATGACTCATGTAGAAGTTAAGAAGGATGTGTGTGAAGTTTGTCAGCTTGACAAGCAAACCAGATTGCCTTTCTTAGTGAACAAGGCTTGGAGAGCAAAAGGGAAGTTTCAATTGGTACACACTGACATATGTGGACCTATGAAGACCTCTTCACTAAGTGGGAGCAGGTATTTTGCATTATTCATTGATGATATTTCAAGATTTTACTGGGTGAGTTTTTTAAGCAGAAATCAGAAGTGGTTGAAGTCTTTGGCAAACTGAAGGCATTAGTAGAGAACCAAGCAGATTGTAAGATGAAGGCCATCAGATTAGACAATGGCACTGAGTATGTGTCACAAAACTTTTAGAAAATTTATGAGGAAGTTGGAGTTCAACACCAGCTGACCACCATCTACACACCACAGCTAAATGGTGTATATGAAAGGAAGAACAGGACTGTGCTTGATACGGCTAGGTGCCTGTTGTTTGAAAGCAAACTACCCAACATTTTGTGGGTTGAGGTAGTCAATACCTCAGTGTATCTACTCAACAGACTGCCAACAAATGCAGTTGAAGGTAGGACACCCTTTGAAGCTTGGTATAAGCACAAACCATCAGTATCCCATCTGAAGGTTTTTGGTTGCACCTGTTATTCATTGATTCCTGCTGAAAAGAGAACCAAACTTGAGAAAAGGTCCATGCCTGGGATCTTTTTTGGTTATAGCAGCACTAAGAAGGTATATAGGGTGTATGATCCTTCAACCAAAAAGATGGTGGTGAGCAGGGATGTGAGCTTCAAAGAAGACAGTTTTTGGAAATGGAATGAGATAGATGCAAGCTTGGTTGAACAAGATCAAAATGATGTTGAGCTGCAATAAATTGAGGATGAATCTCAAAAATGAGGAAGACTATGATTATGTACCTGTTAGAGGTACAGGGTCTATCATTGATATTTATCAGAGGTGTGATATGACCATTGTGGACCAACCACATTTGAAGAAGCTAAAAATGAAGATTGTTGGATGGAAGCAATGTAGACAGAGCTGAACATGATCCAAAAGAATGACACCTGGGAGCTGGTAGACAGGCCTGTGCATAGGAAAGTCATAGGAGTGAAGTGGGTGTTCAGAACCAAGCACAATGTTGATGGTTCACTGAACAAGCACAAGGCTAGGCTTGTTGTGAAAGGGTATAGTCAGCAATATGGAATTGATTTCCTTGAAACCTTTGCACCAGTGGCAAGGTTGGATACTATAAGGTTATTGTTTGCCTTAGCAGCTCAGAAATAATGGGAAATACACTAGTTGGATGTCAAGTCTGCATTCCTAAATGGTTTCCTCGAGGAGGAAATTTTCATTGAGCAACTAGATGGCTTCAAGGTTGTTGTTCAAGAGGACAAGGTGTACAGATTGAAGAAGGCTTTGTATGGCCTTAAACAGGCTCCAAGAGCCTGGTATGACAGGATTGACTCTTACCTGTCAAAATTGGGATTTGAAAAGAGTGTTAGTGAGCCTACTCTCTATGTCAGGAAGGTTGATATTGAGACTTTGCTAATTGTCTAACTTTATGTGAATGATTTGTTGGTAACTGGAAGCAAGAAGGAGCTGATCACTGACTTCAAGAAGCAGATGCAAGATTTGTTTGAGATGTCGAACTTAGGCAAGATGAGTTACTTCCTTGGTATGGAAGTCACTCAAACACAAGATGCAATTTTCATTGGACAACAAGCATTTGCTTCCAAGATTTTGTCTAAGTTCTGCATGGATAAGTGCAAGCCAGTGACCACACCAGTTGCTTTAAGTGAGAAGCTCTCAAGAAAAGGTGATTTTGAGAGAGTTGATGAAAAAGAGTATAGAAGCCTTGTAGGTTGCTTGCTTTATTTGATAGTAACAGGGCCAGACCTTATGTATGCAGTCAGCTTGCTATCAAGGTTCATGCGTTGCTGCAATGTTACACACCTCAAGGCAGCTAAAAGAGTATTGAGATATGTGAAAGGGACATTAAACTATGGAGTGAAGTTTAGAAAGACTAAGGAGCTGAAGCTGGTTAGTTATTCAGATAGTGATTGGGTTGGTTCAGTTGATGACATGAAGAGCACATCAAGGTATCTTTTCACTTTTGGTTCAGGAGTTTTTTGCTGGAGCTCAAAGAAGCAACAGACTATACCTCAATCAACAGCAGAAGCAGAGTATATTACAGCTACTGCAACTGTTAATCAAGTCATTTGGCTAAGGAAGATCCTAAGTGATTTAAATGAGGAGCAAAGTGAAGCTACTGAAGTTAGAGTTGGCAATCAGTCAATTGTTACTATTGCCAAGAACCCTGTATTTCATGGCAAGACCAAGCACTTTAAGATTAAGTATCACTTTGTTAGAGAAGCTGAGTTAGCAAAAGAGGTTAATCTAAAGCATTGTAACTCTGAAGTTCAATTTGCAGATATTTTGACTAAACCTCTTGCCTATGCAAGGTTTGATTTCTTGAGAAGTAATATAGGAGTTTGCAGCATAGTAGCCAAGGAGGAATGTTGAATGTTTGGCAACCATGCAGCAAAACAAAATGAGCCAACTGCACTAGCAAGGGTCAAGCAGTATCAACAGTAGTTGGCAAAGTCAGCAACTTTTTAAAGTATTTAGTTTTCAATGTAACTACGTTAATTTAGTTTGTAAATTGTTAACTTATTTGGTTATGATGTAATTGTTTTTAAGAAAAGATCAGCTATGACAGTTGAATTTGATAGGCTAAGATGTGACTTAGTTGACTTAACAGCTTAGAAGCTTGAACAAGTCATTCTAGTTTTAGTTGTTTGTAAATTTCCATTTATGTCTTGTTTTGTATTTTATCAGCAGATCAAGCAATGAAAATTGGTGACTTTTCTTCTCATTTTTTGAGTTCTTTTAGCTTTGTTTCCTTTCTTTCATTACATGTTTTGAGTTGTTCATGTTTGTGAGCTGATAAAAACCAACATCCTTTTGCTCTGCTTCATCCTTGACCTTCTTCTTCTTCAGATATCTGAAGATGAAATAAGAAGAGGTGATTAACTCATCATAATAATAGTAAGAACTAAAGAAAGCAAGGGATATTAACAAAATCCAACATACCCTCATCGCCATTTTTCTCCGACGCCATTACTGCTCTTTCAACAACTCTCAAACCTTCAATTTCAACTCCTGCCCAAAACCCCTCTGATTGTTGATATTCTTCTTCAGATTTTCCCTGCAAATAAACAAACTAGCTTAGTCTCTTCTCTTGCAATAAAAAATTATCAAATTTTCCGATAATAAAACTCCTTGAGTTTTAACTATGCATTACCAGCTCCTTGTGGATGTTAAACTTAAACTAAACGATATCGATGAGCTCAGGCTGATCGAGTGAAGTAAAAACACAAAATGCATAACTTAAGCATAGTTGTGCAAAATCTGAAGAAAATGCCTTCAAAGAAGCTCCACCAACCATAAAAACCATCCAAATCTGCTTGTCTAGCTAATTCCTTCTAGTTTGCTCCATTTATAGAACCTACAATTAGTTTCCAAATCTTGTCATTTAAAAATAATTATAATATTTAATTTAAAATTATTAATTAAAAACTTAAAATAAAATAAAAGTTGTGATAACTACAATTTAAATTACAATAATTAATTAAAAAAATTGTGTTAATTTCATAATAGAGTTATTACTTGAACATTATATATATATATATTTAATTAATTATATACATAGACATATAAACGTTTCAAGAAATAAATAAAAAAAAATTTATATTTAGTATCAATTTAAATAAACAACTTATGCAATGGAAATGACCACATAAAAGCCCGAGCTTGCTCTTCCTAATAGGATGGATCAGGGTGTAGAATCAAATTCATGTGCAAAGTGAATGACAATTTATAACAAATATAATCACAAGTAACAAAGAAAAATTCAAATTAATTAGTCAATAAAGTCACATATACAACTTACAACAAAAACCTTAAAGCCAAGCCCTAAAGTAGATCGACTCTCGAAACCAAAGTCTTCAATAAAGTTACCAAGCTGTGATAACATGTTAGGGATGAACCTAACAAGATAGACTCAAAAACCTACAAAAATGGCGTTGTCATTAACCAATTTGAGCTTAGTCGATTAGCCAGTTATCGCCAAAAGTTCTAAAACATATCCCAAGACAATTTTAAGTGAAAATCTTAAAACTAAGGCTCGATCTCATAATTAGATATGAGTTTGGAAGTACGATTACGTGTAGAAAAAATTAAAACACTCCTACAACGTCTGTCCAAAAATAGTCTTACAAAGCTTAGTATTAAGGTTTTGAAATCCTAGTCTTTCACTTCGAATAAACCTAATCTAAAAGAGGATATCCAAATATCTAATACAAAATAAAATTCAAAATTCTACAATATTATTGTCTAAATTTAAAAGTTAACTAAAAAATGTCTAAAATTCTAAAACCGAAGCGGAATTAAACTTAAAATTCTAAGATTTTAAAATCCAACATTAAGAATTAGTAATTCCAAAATGTAGAAAAATGAAAATTTAAAAGGTACAAATCGAAAGACCTTTGGAATCCAAATTTTAAACTAAAATCAAATTAAATCTATTAAAAACCTAACATCTAAATTCTAAGTAAAATAAAAATTGGAAAACAGGTGAAAAAGCTTAGCTAATTAAACATGGCCTCATCCTTAACCATTTCCCTTATTCTAGGGACACTGCAGTGCAGGACACCACCCTTCTATTTAAAAAAAATAAAAATTGGAAAACAGGTGAAAAAGCTTAGCTAATTAAACAGTGCTGGAAGCATCTTCGAAATTAGTAGATCTTATGAGTTCATTATCGAAGTTGGAGATAGATTTGGGAAATTAAATTTCCCAAAATAAATTGTTTATTTAAAAAAAATCTTTTTTCTTAACAATCAATACAAAAGTTTACTACTCATCAAGTATAGAATCAGCTGTATGGGAAAGCTAAAATCTGGAATTTGTGCTTAATCCTCAATGTTCAACTACTTAATCCAAAGAAAAGAAAGAAGTATCTCCATGTACCGGGAATAGAACCCTTAATATCTCACTACTTTTGGCCATCAATCCATGGGAGATGAAGCAACTTTTTGGCTATTTTGGAGAATATCTCCTTCGCAATTTAGTCCAAAAATCTCAATTAACTCAATTTCTCCTCTTTTTCAGCTTAATCCAAGCTCATTCGAAACCCATTAACTACCAACAATGACTTCTCAAACTCTTGAATTAGAATTTTCCATATGAAAAGTTTCGGGGCATCATATTTTGTCTTTCTTTCGTGTTATATATATATAAACTTTAAAAGAAGCAGAAAATTCATGGAAGAAACCAGGGCTTACTGACTATTGTTTTTCACATAAAGCACAAAAGTGGATCAAATTGGAGAATTTCTTTGTTATATCCCATAAACAGTTACTCATGTTTTGTTTTGTCCCTAAAAGCTAAAAAAAAAAAGTAATTTGGGAAACAAGTGAAAAAGCATTCATCACATTGATGCGATGTTTTCCAATTATTATTGAACAAATGTCGTGATTATTACTTTTAAGGTGAAAATACAGCAGCATTAAACCCTACCCGTAAAGCTAGTGATTATTACTTTTAAGGTGAAATTACGGCAGCAGGTCCACAAATATCGTGGGAACAAATTTGATATTCTTCATTGTTCTTGCTGGTTTTTCAAAATATATTCAACATATATTGTATTGAAAAGAAAACTTACATATAATAAATATGTTATCCATGTCTCAATTATTTATTTAATTTTTAAACCCTTACTTTCAAACTCCTCATTTCTGGCTTCGAAGCCTTTTCATTCTTAACTATCCTTAGCGTTACCATTTTTAGCAAAGTTAAAGCAGATTGAGAAACATGAAAAGAGACACTGAGGAAAGTGTTACTAGATTATCATTAATATATTGTGCACATTTGGCGAACTCAATTATCTTTCTTTCACATTTTCAAATTTCTTTCAACTCCCTCTTAATTTCTCACTAAATTTTGATTCTTCTTTCTTTTTATTAAAATTGTATTAAGATTTTTTTAATTATTTTTTCTATTACAATTTATTTCATTTTTTATGGCAAAATAAAAATTATATCTAGAGCTTGTGGTCATAGGCGTTCTCTTCCACTATAACTGGCTTATTCGGGCACGAGAAGAATCATTTAAAGTTTATGTTTGAACTGAGGAGGAATCAAGATAACCAGAGGTTGGATCTCTCGATATTGATAAAAACTTTCTTCCATTGACTATGTTTATTTTTATGCAATTTATTTTATTTCAACACCTCTATCTTCTATTTCTTTTAATTCTGTTTTTTTTTTAATTTTCTCCAGGTTCGATGCTTTTCTTGGGCAAGATTTCGCCCAAGATCTCGACATACAAGATTTTTTGGGACACTCCAATCCCTAAGGATTAGACCCTACTTTCTTTTACTGTTATTTTTTATAATTTTCAGTATAGGTTATATTTGGTGTTCCCGATGACACATCACCACGCTAAAATCACCTCCTACTATCCAAGGTGCCTTAAATTGTTTACACAGTTCTATCAGCTCATCGCACAGTACTTTTTGTTCCGCTACTACGTTCGGGGCATATACATTTACCGTTGTAGCTTTCATTCCTCCTTTCCATACGCCTTTAACTACAACAATTCTGCCTTCATAATAATCTCTAGTAATCTAAAAATTATCCATACCCCAATCCTATAAAACCACCCAATCTCCCCTTTGACGCTGTGAATCTAAAATCAAAATTGTCGTCATACCAAAGTTTCCAAATCAAATCCCCAAATACTGTTTCCATCTTGCTCTCTTGTAAGAAGCAAAAATTTTCCCTAGCATTTCTTACTACCCTTTTCACCGATATACTCTTAATTTCAGTACCTAATCTTCTATTGTTCCATGAAACAATCCTCATTTTCTTCTAATTCCAAAAAACTGTTGAATTTAATTGATAAAAATAGATTAGAGACTGACCTTCACCTGCTCAAAGCTTTTCCTTCTCCACCGATCCGGATTTTGAAATACAACCGTCCTTCTCCTTGTGTCCACCTTTCTCATTGTTTGATTTTTCATCTCCTATCCCGTCAAGCCCATTTCCTTTACTCTGATCGAGAAGTGTTCTTCCCCAACCTCCAACCTTATTACCTCATTAATCTGCTTGTTTTGAGATATAAAAATCAATAAGTCCACAACTGACGACTTTTGTTGCATTGCCACCCACAGAAACTAGTTCTCCCCAAAGTACAAATATTCTCTTAAATGTTTCTAAATTAAAGCAATGAAGTGGTATGCCAGAAACTTCAATCCATGCTACCCTCTCCTTAAGTTTTAGCTTTTCCAACCATGGTTCGATTTTTACGAAGAACTCTTTCAAATAGGACCATTCCGTTTGCTTCAACAAATCCATTAATTCCTCGTCAAGTATTTCCAATAAAATTGTCTCCCTTGTATCCTTATTGCTGTTATTTCTCCAAGTCTTAAACTTACTATGTGTTTATTGAGGCTATTTGAATCACAAATCATTGCCGATTCACACACTAAGCATTTCTACAATCTCCATAGCTGCTCATCATCCACATGGCCTTTCACTACTAATTCCTCTGTCTTCTCCATTCCACAATAATTCCCTTCGGATTCTTGTAAAATTTTATCTTCCTCAAGTTCTGCTTTCAATCCACTTTCCTCTCCCATTCGCGAGTTTTCTATGTCCTTCTCTAAATCCCCTTGTTCCTTAACTTTCCTCCATATTTTTCTTCTTCCATTAAATCCAACCATCTTCACCTAAATCCTACTCCCATTAATATGAATCCATTTAATCTTGTTATAGCCCTTTGAGCATCCCTTCCATTGTTAAATCTCACAAAATCAAAGACCCTTCCAATGCATGGTCGTTGGAATATTGTAAACAAACAGCATTATCACGTTCTTCCCTAACATCTAAATTCTAAGACTAAAATAAAAAGCTTAGCTAATTAAACATGACCTCATCCTTAACCTTTTCCCTTATTCTAGGGATACTGCAGGCCACCTTCCTTCTAATTTCCTTTGCTGCAATTGTGTCAACAGCAGATCTGTCGCCATTGGAGTGCGAAGCGATAGTTGTGGTAGAAACTGGGTGGTGGGGAATTAAATTTCCCTTCATTTCTAAAATTTTTCCTTCTTGATCATAGTGGTTGTCAATTTCATGGAAATATCCCGCATCAAATAAGTGATCTGTTCGCATTGAAGTACCTTGACTTGTCTAGATGTGGTTTATCCGGTGAGTTACCTCCTTCTTTAGGAAACCTAGCCTAATTAGAGTACCTTAAAGTTTCATATGATTATAATATCAATGGTTCCATCCCTCCACAACTAGGGAATCTAAAGAAACTTGTTAGCTTAATATTGAGTTTGACCAATCTTACAAGACAAATTCCTCCATTTCTGGAGCTTTTGACCAATCTTAGTCACTTACGTTTGGATAGGTATCAGTTTGATGATGGTTATAATATAACCCCTCAAATTTTGTGGAATTTGAGGGACCTTGTGACTGTACACTTAACTCAATGTGGAATTGTTGGTTCAATCCCTTTTGCTTTGGTTCAATTATCCAATCTCCAATATCTCATTCTTTGGGGCAACAAAATAAACAGATCTATCCCTTTAGAAATTTGATTTATTTGTATCTCTGTAGTCAATTCAATACCCATTACTTTATACCAATTAACCAATTCAATACCCATTACTCTATACCAATTAACCAATTTGGAAACTTCGTACCTTGATTATAACCAACTTCAAAGTTCAATCCCTCGAGATTTGAAAAATTGTAGAACATCAGCCTTTTATCCCTCACTAATAATAGTTTTATCCCTTCTTGTATTGGTTGTTTATTGAAAGATCCTATTCCTGAATAAATTTGTAATTTAGCAAATTTAACTTCATTGGACCTCTCCCAGAATAAATTGTTCATTTAAAAAAAAAACCTTTTTTTCTTAAAAATCGGTACAAGAGTTTACTACTCATCAAGTATAGAATCAGCGGTATACGAAACTTAAAATCTGGGATTTGTGCTTAATACTCAATGTTTTAATAGGTGTAAACATTGTAGCAGCCATGATGCTTGTAGTGTAAATACAAAATGTTCAACTACTTAATCCAAAGAAAAGAAAGAAGGGAATAGAACCCTTAATATCTCACTAGCTTTGGCCATCAATCCGTGGTAGATGAAGCAACTGTTTGGCTATTTTGGAGAATATCTCCTTTGCAAATTAGTCCAAAAATCTTAATTAACTCAATCTCTCCTCTCTTTCAACTAAATCCAAGCTCATTCAGAACCCATTAACTACCAACAATGACTTCTCGAACTCTTGAATTAGAATTTTCCATATGAAATTCGCTCTAAAAAATTTAATTCTGGGTATCTTGTCGGAGTTTTGTGAAATTTAATATTGGAAATTTCAGGGCATCATATTTTGTCATTCTTTCGGTTTACTTTAAAAGAAGCAGAAAATTCATGGAAGAAACCAGGACTTACCGACTATTGTTTTTCACATACAAAGAAAGCACAAAAGTGGATCAAATTGGAGAATTTTTGTATTATCATATATGATATATCGCATAAACCATGTTTAATTTGACTACTCCAACAAACAAGCTAAAAAAGTAAGTGACAATGATTCATAATGCTAATTTCCAATTTCATTTTCTTTTCAAAAACGAGTTAACGAGGACAACATTTTGTCAACAAATTAAAGTATAGAGGACGGCATGGCAAATGTGATTTCTAGTCTTCCTTTACAAAATTGCTTTTTTTTTTTGGACCCACATGTAGGCAAACTTTGTATTAAAAATTAGCGCACATGGCCTGGCACTAGGTTGCATGGCTCAAAATAATCTTTCACACGGGTTGTACACACGATCGTGTAGTTAATTTTTTTTTCTCCATTTTCTCACTTAATTTATTTATTTATTTTGATTTACTTTTATATAATTTTTATTTTTTAGAGCTTTCTAAGTTTTTGAAAAGAAATTCATGGGTGTCGAATCCACCAAATATAAATATTTCTACGATAAATAATACAAATTAGTAGTATAAGGCGGTAGGGTCGATTCCATAGGAACTGGTTGTTGTAATCTGTTTTCGCGTTTTTCTCTTGAGTTAGACTCTTGTTGTGTCAACAGTCGTACCCACGACTTGAAGCTATCTTCCTGGAAAATAAATAAATAAAAGGGTGATTGAAAATGTTTAGAAAACAAGTGAAACGACAGAAATAACAGCCTTAAAAATACACAAAATAAAATAAGAAAATAAATATTAATTTGTAATCAGAATTAAATAGCCTTAGCCTTAGACTCAGTGTGCTCCGGTTTTTAATTCGATCCTTTAAATAATGTTTTCCCCTTCGATCAGTAAGCTAGTTATAGCAGCTAAAAACGTCCTAGCCACTAATTCTTCCTTTCGTAGTTGGTTCCTGTACGACCTGTCAAACCAACCCTTACCGATTGTCTAACCAAGATTCACTTGTTCTTGATTCAAGACCTCGATAGCCTTGTGTTTTGAAGAACCCAACTCAGATGAAAGGCCTCAACCATTTGGGACGTTTAAACCCGATCACTATCTCCGTTGACGAAAATCCCACTAGTATGACCCTGCTAGGACCCATCAATTTGTTCACGAGAATCTGAATACAGCACGACTAATTCTTCTTCCCAACTGTACGTCAAAATGACTCCAACCCAACGTGCACTTTGTGTTGAAAGCAAGTTAACTTTTAAGGTAAGAATTGTACTGTCGAAACCACCTCGAGAACGGAGTTTCGAAAAATTATTTTAAGATTTGGAAAAAATGAGAAAAATAGGAGTCGCCACCAATCTTTTATTTGGATGTGAGTGGATCACCACAAAACGTTTAAAACGTTAAAAATGTCAGTCTACGAAATCCAAAAAAATAGGTTCGGGAGTCAGTTACGCATGAGGAAGGATTAACACCCTCAAACGCCCAAAATTGGTACCACATGATTATTTTCGGGTCTTATTTTATGAAAACAGTGAAAACTTGAGTAAAGTTTAAAATGCGATGTTTATTTTGAAAGGTTTCGTGTATTTTTTTTAAAAAGAAATCTTTTTAAGAACACTCGTCCCCGTATTCCGAGCCTCTATGAGAACTAAAGTCGTGTCCAACACATTAGGGCACCATATTCTCGGAGCTTCAATATTGAAGGACGTTTTAGGAAATTTTGAAGAGAGTATTTGATCGCATGATTTGTACGAAAATCACACCCAGCACATTAGGGCACGATTTTTCGAGGTCTTCACGCGAAGGAATATTGTTTCGTTTGCTTTAAAATCTTTCGGATATAGATAGAAATGTTTTTGAAAACTTTTTGAAGAGGATATTCCCTTCGCGTGAATTACGAAAATCACACCCTACACGTTAGGGCACGATTTTTCGAAGTTTTCACACGAAATGATATTGCCTCGTTTATGTCACGAAAATCGTTCGTATATATTTTGAGAACTTGAAAATTCGTATTAAGGTTAAAATGCAATCCTCGAACATATGACTTGAAGGATTTAAAAATGGATTACCCGTTCACTTCGATTTTCACGAAGAATTAAAGTCGCGACCAACACGTTAGGACACGACATTCTCGAAATCTCGAAGTGAACGGGCGCAAAAATATTGAAAAGGATATTCGATTCGTGCGAGTTATACGAAGAAATCACACCCGACACGTTAGGGCATGATTTTTCGAAGTTTACGCACGAACAGAATATTGCCTCGATTCTTTAAAATAGCTTTGAAAATGAATACAATAGTTTAAAATACGAATAGCGACTAATAAGAGAAATTAAATACGAAGCAATATAATAAGCAGATAAATAATATGCGAAAATGTAAGATGCAGATGCAAATAAATGCGAATATTGGTAAGGAAGAAAAAAACGATGAAATCGGGGTTGAAAACGGGACTTTTGGATACCCAGGGGCAAAATGGTAATTTTGGAAGGTTTGGGGGTAAAATGGTAATTTTTTTTGAAATCGGGGCTAAAAATGAAATCTTGGAAAGTTCGAGGGTAAAGTGGTAATTTTTGGTAAAGTCAGGGTTAAAAAGGGAATTTTGGAAAGTTTAGGGGTAAAATGGTAATTTTTGAAAGTTTTGGGGTTAAAATATAATTTTGGAGAAGTTTTGAGGTCAAAATGTAATTTTCGAAAAGTTTAAGGGTTAAAATGTAATATTGGAAAAATTTTAGGGTTAAAATGTAATTTTGGAAAAGTTTTGGGGTTAAAATGTAATTTTGGAAAAGTTTTAGGGTCAAAATGTAATTTTGGAAATATTTTAAGGTCAAAATGTAATTTTGGAAAAGTTTTAGGGTCAAAATGTAATTTTGGAAAGTTTTAGGGTCAAAATAAAATTTTTGGATAGTTTAGGGACCTATAGAGCAATAAAACCAAAAAATAAGTGACACGTGGTAGCCCCACAGGCATCTAGAAGTCAAAGGACTAATTTGAAAATCTTGAAAAATCCTTAGGCCAATTTTGTAATTAAGAAAAAGTTGATTTAAGGACTAAATTAAAACAAATTAAAAACAAGAAGGGTTAATTACAAAAATAAACCAAAATTTGGACACGTGGCAGCCTCTGGTGTCTTCAAAATTTTAAAGGACTAAATTAAAAAGTATTTAAAATTACTGGGCAAAATTAAAAATAATTAAAAATACAAAAAGGATTAAATTGAAACAAATAAAAAGGCGGAAGGGCCAAACGCGTAAATAGACCATTTCTTAAAAACACGCGTATCCCAGAGGTAGGTCGAGTTGGGTCGGTTTGGCCTATGGGTTTTGTATAAATATTACTTTAATTCTTTTTTTTTCATTATTTCTTTCTTTTTTAAAAAAATCAACAGACCCCCTTATTTTCTCTCCTTTTCTCTCACTCTCTTCTTCAAACCCAAGGCCGATCAACGGCTGTCCGGCGAGGGTGCGCCACACGCGCCCGCCTTGAAAGCTCCCCACCGCCGTGCCATCTTCGCCAGCCCTCGCACGCGCCCATCTGCAGACGTCTCCGTCGTCCGCGCCGTCCGATCAGAAGGTGAGTCCCTTCTTTCCTTTATTTCCTTTTCTTCATCTTCTTCTATTTACTTTCTTTGGTTCTTTATTATTCATGTTTATTCTTTGTTTTAAGTCAAAAACTCAGATCTGGAAATCCAGATCTGGGGACTTCAAAACATTTCCCCCTTTTTTTTTAAAAAAACCATCCCTATTATTACCATTTCTTTAAAAAAAATTTTGATTATTTAAAACTCATGATTTTCACTTTTAAAACCTTTTTATTTTTTGATTGTTTAACACCGTTTCTTTCTCGTGGATGTTCGAGCAACGGTGGCGAAGGAGCTCCGGCAACGGTTCCGACGGTGGCTAGATAGGGAAAGGTTTCTGACCTCTCGTATTTCTCTTTTTTTTATATTAAATATTATTATTTTAAAAGTTATTATTATCATTATTAAAATACATTTATTATTGTTAAAACCTTTATTATTATTATCATTATTATTTATCAAAATATTTATTGCTTGGTAAGTATTTAATGCGTATTTAGGATTGAGGTGAATGAAATTAATGTGATGAGTTAATATGTATTTAAGTTTGAAACGGTTTGGGATAATAAGCAATAATGAATAGCAATAATAGTATTTATGATGAAAAACATTTGGAGTTGTGAATAATAAGTAACAGCATAACAATGTTCAATGCATATATTTAATGTACCTGAAGGTTTCGATGCTTGAGTTTTCTGATTTTTTGTCTTCGGTTGAATGGTTACTGCTGCTATTTGATTCGTAAAATGCTTTTTAGAATCTGTTTCTTTTTGGGTATTTAGAAGAGTCTCTGTTTTATTTCAAGAACAGGATCCTCTTTTTTCACAGAGATTAAAGATGGCTTTATAGCCATTTTACAATGATGATATCTTCTGTTTCTAATTTAATGCTTGTCTTGTTGCTTGTTGCAGGTACCCTTAGCAGCGGCGGGGCAGGGCATGGTGGAGGCCGACTGTGGCAGATGGAGCTGGTAGGCAGCAACAGCAGAGGCACGTGGAGAGGGGTAGCATAGTTTTAGGGTTTGACTTTGGTGATTATGGGTTTGAAATGTAATTGGGTTTGTCTGGTTAGGCCCAATTGGACTTTTATTTTTTCTGGGCTTATTTTGTAAATGGACTTTGGGCTTTTATTTTTAAATTTATAATAATGTTAAATTCAAATTGAATTCAAAATAAATTTAAAATTAAAATAAATTTAATTTCAAAATGGTTTGGGCCCGGTCAAAATTGGGCTCCAACAGCTGCCCCTCTTTACTCGTTGTTGTGTAACAGGAACGGAGCAAATACTAAAAGGAGGCCCAATTTTGTCAAGCTTCGTTATATTTCGGCTCCATTGTTGACTACTTCATATTGACAACACTTGACTTGCAGCTCTATTCCAATCCACTGTGATTGCGGGAAAAATGGGATCTGCTATCTGGCTTGCTGCATCCTCAAAAGTAGGGTTTGATGTTGAGGCTTCATCTTGCTCTTACTTCAATTTCAGAGAAATAAAGACTTGTTATCCTACTTTACTTCAATTTCAAGAGGATAGGAAATGATGTTTGATGCTTTATCTAGCTCTTACTTCAATTTCAGAGAGATAAAGACTTATTATCCTACTTTACTTCAATTTCAAGAGGATAGGAAATGATATTTGATGCTTTATCTAGCTCTTACTTCAATTTCAGAGAGATAAAGGCTTGCTATCAAACTTTACTTCAATTTCAAGAGGATAGGAAATGATGTTTGATGCTTCATCTAGCTCTTACTTCAATTTCAAAGAGATAAAGGCTTGCTATCCAACTTTACTTCAATTTCAAGAGGATATGAAATGATATTTGATGCTTCATCTAGCTCTTACTTCAATTTCAGAGAGATAAAGACTTGCTATCCAACTTTACTTCAATTTCAGGAGGATAGGAAATGATGTTTGATGCTTTATCTAGCTCTTACTTCAATTTCGGAGAGATAAAGACTTGCTATCCAACTTTACTTCAATTTCAAGAGGATAGGAAATGATGTTTGATGCTTTATCTAGCTCTTACTTCAATTTCGGAGAGATAAAGACTTGCTATCCAACTTTACTTCAATTTCAAGAGGATAGGAAATGATATTTGATGCTTTATCTAGCTCTTACTTCAATTTCAGAGAGATAAAGACTTGCTATCCAACTTTACTTCAATTTCAAGAGGATAGGAAATGATATTTGATACTTTATCTAGCTCTTACTTCAATTTCAGAGAGATAAAGACTTGCTATCCAACTTTACTTCAATTTCAAAAGGATAGGAAATGATATTTGATGCTTTATCTAGTTCTTACTTCAATTTCAGAGAGATAAAAACTTGCTATCCAACTTTACTTCAATTTCAAGAGGATAGAAAATGATATTTGATACTTTATCTAGCTCTTACTTCAATTTCAGAGAGATAAAGACTTGCTATCCAACTTTACTTCAATTTCAAGAGGATAGGAAATGATATTTGTCTTCCTCTTACTATAACTTCAGAGGGATAAAGACTTGCTATCCAACTTTACTTCAATTTCAAGAGGATAGGAAATGATGTTTAATAATGCTTTATCTAGCTCTTACTTAAATTTCAAAGAGATAAAGACTTGGTATCCTACTTTACTTCAATTTCAAGAGGATAGGAAATGATATTTGATGTTTTATCTAGCTCTTACTTCAATTTCAAAGAGATAAAGACTTGCTATCCAACTTTACTTTAATTTCAAGAGGATTGGAAATGATATTTGATGCTTTATCTAGCTCTTACTTCAATTTCAGAGAGATAAAGACTTGCTATCCAACTTTACTTCAATTTCAAGAGGATAGGAAATGATATTTGATGCTTTATCTTGCTCTTACTATAACTTCAGAGGGATAAAGACTTGCTATCCAACTTTACTTCAATTTCAAGAGGATAAGAAATGATATTTGATGCTTTATCTAGCTCTTACTTCAATTTCAGAGAGATAAAGACTTGCTATCCAACTATACTTCAATTTCAAGATGATAGGAAATGATATTATTTGATGCTTTATCTAGCTCTTACTTCAATTTCAGAGAGATAAAGACTTGCTATCCAACTTTACTTCAATTTCAAGAGGATAAAAAATTGACATTTAAAACTTTATCTTGCTCTTACTATAACTTCAGAGAGATAAAGACTTTTCTTTTTTTGTCTTTTTGCAGTACTGGATCTGCCGTTGCGGTCTTAGATCTTTCCCGTCGTGTCTTTTGAGGTACACAGTCCGTCGTTGCGACTTAGACCTTTCCCTTTTCTGTTTTTGCGGTACTGGATCTGCCATTGCGGTCTTAGATCCTTCCCTTCCATGCTTCTGAGGTACACGGTCTGCCATTGCGACTTAGACCTTTCCCTATAGTGTTTTGTGCTGCTAAGACCTCTAAAATATGCTCAAATGGGCCTCTAGGTAGGCCAGATTGTTTAGGATGCGATGATCAGGATGAGTCAAATGCTCCTAAAATGATGAATGCAAAATGTCATTTTTGAGAAATTATTTTATTTTAGTCCTTAGGTCGACATTGTTCGTCGTTTGTCTAAGTCCTATCACTGACGTGTTATCATGTTTTTTAGTATGGTATCTTTGACATGAAACCTAAAGAGGTGGTTGTATTTTAAACTATTTGTTTCAAAACCCTTTTTTCCCTCGGATTTGTGTTATTTCCAACTAGTGGTCCTGTTTCAGGTTCTTGTAATATTTAGAAATTTTTCAGACAATATGCAGAAATCCTTCTATTTCTTATATTGTTGACCACTAATCGTTATTTCAAATGCAAAGATGCTTGCATCAAGGCTATGGATTACATTAAATTGGATTGCAAATAAAGGTCGTATGAATGAAAAGATCTTTGGTTCAATAATCACAATTTTGGTGCAAAATTTTGCTTTAGCATGGTCGCAAGGCGGATGAAATTTTATTGGAGGCAAAACTCACATGAAAAAAAAAAGACTTATATTGGTTAAATAACTGCCAAACACAAAGTGAGTAAAGAATAGGGTTAGGTGGATGAATTTTATTGGAGGCAAAGCTCACATGAAAAAAGTGACCCATATTGGTCAAAGGATAACGAATATAGAGAGTATCGCTTGGAGGCAAAGTTTGCATGGATGAAAAGATTAGTCCACTGGTTGTTATGCAAACATGTTTGATCAGGGTTATGAAATAGATGAAATTGAATTTGATTGAAGGTTAAAGCTCGCATGAATGAAAAGGTCATTGGTTCATTGATCATTGTTTTGATGCAGAAATGCTTGGATATGATCGCAAGGTAAATGAATTTGAATTTCATGGAGGCAAAGCTCATAAAATGATCTGTATTGGTTACAAGTTACGAAACATAAGGTGAACAAAGAATGGAGTTAGGTGCCCTAGATATCAAAGTATGAGCTTCAATGAGCAAACTTAGCGAAGACCATTCTGAGCTTGACATTTGTTCATGAAACTTAGAATCCTTTGTCAATGCCTCAAGGTGTAAAGTTTCTCCACCTTGCTAGTTTTGAGAGAGAAGACCACTTCATGCCCCCTTTTTCTTATTCAAATTTGAGCCGCCTTTTCAGGTTTTCAACTCAAATCTCCTTGGGTTTCTAGATGCCCTTTACAAGTTTTCACCTCGACCTCTCCTTTTCTTTTTTTTTCATTGAATCCGAGTTCACAAAGTTGGGCATATCCTTGCCTTTCATTTTGATCAAAAGCAAAGCTTCTCCAAGAAGACTTTCTTCATCTCATAGAGCCTTTCCAAATCGAACATCCCTTTTCCTTGGAAGTCTTTTGTAAGCAAGATCCTTTTCAAAACTAGAGCTCTCTCGTGGAGTTCTATAGAATGGATACTTCTTTGTCGTAAACCCTTGTCATCCAGTCATGACTTTTAGGATTTTTAGTTGACTGCATCTGGATTAGATCCATTTTGCTTCATTAACTCTAACAAAATCTGGAGGGAAAGAATCTTGACTTCAATAGGTAGGACGACTTTCATTTTGGTGAGAAAAGTGTTGCCCCAGTTGATGTTCTGAAAGAGGCCTGATAAGTCTCAAAGACAAATGGTGATTTCTCATGTCGAGTCTTTGTAGCTCTTTGCTGTAAATCCAATCAATCCTTTGTTGTCTTTATCGATTCCCCGTCAATGCCCCATTTTGGCGATATGATGCTTGAGTCGTGATATTTGTTCTTGAATTGACTGCAGGCTTTACTATCATGCTGTTGCTCAAGTTCAAGTCATCGTTGGATATGATCCTTTCTTGAAATTCCATACCGGCACATAATCTCTCATTTTCAATAATCCACTTAACCGCCGATTGGCATAGGAAGTAGTAATCCATGAGGGCGAATTGATGCGCATTAGAAACTTTTTTGCAAAATTGTCTCGCTGGTGTCCATACTTCACATAGAAAGAGGCCATGACGTGGAAAAATTTTCAAGATGCCCTTTGCAGGTTTTCATCTTGACCTTTTCTTCTTTTTCTTTTTTTATTGGTTTTTTTTAAATGCCTTTTGCGATTTTTCGACCCATCTCTTTTTTTGTTTTTTTTTTGTTTTTGCTAACATATCGAGCCTCAATTCTTCAAGTTTCTGTTGAATTCGATGAGAGTCTATTGATTCGTTGAACCTGGCATGCCTTGATAAGGTCATGTAAAGACTTTTGGATTCTCGAGGCAGTTTACCTATGTTTGGATTCTCACTTAAAATCACGACTCTTCAAGGTGATGTCTGTTTCATATCTTGCTCAAACAGCCGTAGCAGATCGGGAGACAAGTTACACTCTTGATCATTTTCAAAGCCTCAGAGTTTTTCTGGACTCATGTCTCACTCAAAAGGGTTTAAGTCAACAGAAATGTTGCTCGTATCTTTGATATCAAGGGACCCAGCATAAAGACAAAAAGGGGATCCAAAGAATAATTGAACGAAAGAATGATTATGGTATGAATGAATGGAAAAAATGGTAAAGTGTTTGCCAAATGGGACAAAAATAATGCATCATTTTTATTAAAATAAAAGATAGTGGTCATTTGCCCTTTATAAAAGGATCCTTATTACTCTCGAGCTTAGAGTGATAAGTGTATTCTGAATATTTTCCTAGAAAAGTCCTAAAAACTACAAGAAGCTCCTCCACAATCTAGTTGTCCAAAACACTTCTGAGGGCGTAGTGGCAAACTCTCAAATAAGTTTCATTCTCTACATGACTTTTTCTCAAATTTTTATCATCCCCATATTGATTTATCATGTTTTCTTTCGGCTTTCATTTAGGGTAAATTACTCTCTCACACACGAGGATTTCAAATATGTGGACTCTTATTAACAAATTAATGCATGAAATGAAAATGCACATGAAATGATACATGCAACAAGGCGTTGATTCTTGGTTCCATTCCATCAGACAACTTTACTAGAAAACAAATTCTTTTACATTAGGCAAAAGCATGTCTGGTCGTGCTTTAATGCTCAAAGTTCTAATTTTTTGCTCTGGTTTGCCCCTGATTTCACATTTAAAACATCGGTCTTGCATGGCCCAAGTTTACGAGTGGCTAGTCATTCTTCGCACTTGGGTCACATCTTTGCTTGCTATATGGCTCCTATCTCAAACTTGCCCTTAAGCGCATTGAAGTTATTTCTCGTTTATTTCTCATTGTTTTGGCAATGCTGTTTTGTCTTTGAACCATCACAAATCTCGTCAACAAGGAGTAGTCTTCAGAGAATTCTTGATAAGACTTTTTTAAGTTTTCAAACAGCCACGGGACCATACTAACAAAAGTCGTGAATCAATACACCCTTCTTTACCCCTTTTTTGATAGGTGCTTAGTGACTAGAACATGATTCTTTTGTCAGGTCTGGTAAACATTCTCTTACGTGCCCCAATACTCAAGGGAAGACTATCAATTTATGTACGTTTGAGGTGAACATTTTCCATCTGATTGCTATGTCTTGTAAGCTTTCCAAAGCAAAGTACTTATTCTCTTCTTTTCCCTTGATCAGGGTTGCGACCTAATGCTCACTCGTCTAGGGTAGACCTTATCAACTTGAGTTCTCAAGCAATGGAGCAATATTATGTATTCTTCTATAGCATGTCCATGTTTCTGAAGGTGACGCAACTAAGTTGAATCTCAATCCGTGTTAGGACTCGGAAAAGGTGCATCTCTACTTTAACCTTAAGCCAGCAAAGATGTTCATCATGTTCAAAGCATGCTTTATTATTCAGAATCCTTGGTCATCAAGGTAGGATGATATACTCTTCTATCATGTGTATCATGACTTCCTCTCCAAATGTGAAACCATTAGAAGTTGGACTCCAATACTAAGTGAGAGCTTGGGACCAATGCATTCCTTTTACCATCAAGCAAGTCCACATATTCGTGATTGGACATCCGCCTCATTTTGTCTTTCATGCTTCTTTCCACTCTAGCACACTGCTATGGTTGTTATATACTTGGGTGTAATCTTGAATCTTTGACATATATTCCTTTGACAGGTCATCACCTTTATCTTTGACCATATATGTACGACCACGTTGACTTTTACCTCATCAAGGAATCCGTTTTCTTATGACCAGTTCTCCATTTGGTAATAGATCATGAATCAAACACCTTGTTTATGTAATGCAAACAGTTTCAAAATATATTGCAATTAAAAGCAAAAATATAATAGTGTTTTTTTGCCTTGCCCGAGTAACCACTGAAGGTTTGACACAATCTTACTCAAAGTAAGCTTGCATAGAATTACGCAAGTTAATAAAATGTGTTGCATGAATGCATGGATGCATAAGAAAAGGCATTGATTCTAAAGTCCACTTTCCATTAGAGCAACTTCTCTAGGGGACAAAATTCTCCACATAAAACGGATTACATACGGCTTTGCCATGTGGCCTAGGGCTTTGGTCTTCTAATTTCGTCCCTGCTCTGATCTTGATTCATATCAGCTTTGATGACTAATGCTCGCTTGTGATCAGCCGTTTTTCATCATTTGTATAGTCTTTATCTCGAACATGTCTCTGAGCTTGTCAGAGGTGCCCCTGACTTGTTTTTTGATTCCTTTCAAGGATCTTGATCTGAATTTGCATAATCTTCCTTCAAGTCTTCTAAATCTTCTTTGACTTTGTGCTTTCATTCGACCATAAGCGCAAAGCCATGTTATTTTCCACTTTATTAAGAAATCTGTCCCCCATGATGAAACTGCCTAGTCGGTAAAACGGATTTAAATCAACACTTTTTCGTTCATGATGATGCAAATGCAAACAGAAAGAAAAGAGACAAAATAAAAGATGGGTAGTAACATGTGATAATAAAAATCAGCATACAAGTTACATAACACAGAGCCTAAAAAAATTATTTCGGGTAAATGCTAAAGGTTCGGCCTAACTCCATCTAGGGCGAGTACTTACGGCTCACTATATGTGATTTTAAGCTCTAAAGTAAAGGGTACCCAAACCAGCAGATTCCTCGATCCTCACCCATTATAGGCTCATACGGACGAGTTCGGTTCAGGAGGACGCATTTCCCGCATGTTTGCACGGAATGAAAACTTCATGAAAACAAGGGTACTTTGTAATCCCAAATGGGATCTACCATCCTGCACGGAGGTGAAGACCTCACGAAGGAGTGGTTTCCCGCATCCACTTAAAAGGGTAGTATCACAATGCATATGAATGCAAAATTACACTAGCAATATCACACAGTACAATACCACACAAAGATGTCGAGGATCACATGTTAAACAAAACCAAAGTTTAAAAGTTCTCAAAAAAAGACCCAAAAATAATCAATTTTGGCTTGACTCTCGTTTATTTTAAAAAGTCCCCAGTGGAGTCGCCAAGCTGTCGAAACCACCTCGAGAACGGGGCTTCGAAAAATCATTTTAAATGTTTGGAAAATGGGAATAAAAGGGGAGTCGTCACCAATCTTTTATTTGGATGTGAGTGGATCACCATAAAACATTTAAAACGTTAAAAATGTCGGTCTACGAAATCCAGAAAAATAGGTTCGGGAGTCGGTTACGTATGAGGAAGGATTAGCACCCTCAAACGCCCAAAATTGGTACCACAAGATTATTTTCAGGTCTTATTTTATGAAAATAGTGAAAACTTGAGTAAAGTTTAAAATGCGATGTTTATTTTGAAAGGTTTCGTGTATTTTTTTTAAAAAGAAATCTTTTTAAGAACACTCGTCCCCGTATTTCGAGCCTCTATGAGAACTAAAGTCGTGTCCAACACATTAGGGAACCATATTCTCGGAGCTTCAAAACTGAAGGACGTATCAAGAAATTTTGAGGAGAGTATTTGATCGCATGATTTGTACGAAAATCACACCCAGCACGTTAGGGCACGATTTTTCGAGGTCTTCACGCGAAGGAATATTGTCTCATTTGCTTTTAAATCTTTCGGATATAGATAGAAATGTTTTTGAAAACTTTTTGAAGAGGATATTCCCTTCGCGTGAATTACGAAAATCACACCCCACACGTTAGGGCACGATTTTTCGAAGTTTTCACACGAAATGATATTGCCTTGGTTATGTCACGAAAATCGTTCGTATATATTTTGAGAACTTGAAAATTTCGTATTAAGGTTAAAATGCAATCCTCGAACATATGACTTGAAGGATTTAAAAATGGATTACTCGTTCACTTCGATTTTCACGAAGAATTAAAGTCGCGACCAACACGTTAGGACACGACATTCTCGAAATCTCGAAGTGAACGGGCGCAAAAATATTGAAAAGGATATTCGATTCGTGCGAGTTATACGAAGAAATCACACCCGACACGTTAGGGCATGATTTTTCGAAGTTTACGCACGAACGGAATATTGCCTCGATTCTTTAAAATAGCTTTGAAAATGAATACAATAGTTTAAAATACGAATAGCGACTAATAAGAGAAATTAAATACAAAGTAATATAATAAGCAGATAAATAATATACGAAAATGTAAGATGCAAATGCAAATAAATGCAAATATTGGTGAGAAAAAAAAATGACGAAATCGAGGTTGAAAACGGAACTTTTGGATACATGAGGGCAAAATGGTAATTTTGGAAGGTTCGGGGGTAAAATGGTTATTTTTGTGAAATCGGGGCTAAAAATGAAATCTTGGAAAGTTTAGGGGTAAAATGGTAATTTTTGGTGAAGTTGGGGTTAAAAATGGAATTTTGGAAAGTTTAGGGGTAAAATGGTAATTTTTGAAATTTTCGAGGTTAAAATATAATTTTGGAGAAGTTTTGAGGTCAAAATGTAATTTTGCAAAAAGTTTAAGGGCCAAAATGTAATTATGGAAAAGTTTTAGGGTTAAAATGTAATTTTGTAAAAGTTTTAGGGTTAAAATATAATTTTTGGACAGTTTAGGGACCTATAGAGCAATAAAACCAAAAAATAAGTGACACGTGGTAGCGCCACAGGCATCCAGAAGTCAAAGGACTAATTTGAAAATCTTGAAAAATCCTTGGGCCAATTTGGTAATTAAGCAAAAGTTGATTTAAGGAATAAATTAAAACAAATTAAAAACAAGAAGGGTTAATTACAAAAATAAACCAAAATTTGGACACGTGGCAGCCTCTGGTGTCTTCAAAAATTCAAAAGACTAAATTAAAAAGTATTTAAAATTACTGGGCAAAATTAAAAATAATTAAAAATACAAAAAGGATTAAATTGAAACAAATAAAAAGGCAGAAGGACCAAACTCGCAAATAGACCATTTCTTAAAAACACGCGGATCCCAGAGGTAGGTCGGGTCGGGTCGGTTTGGGCCATGGGTGTTGTATAAATATTACTTTAATTCTTTTTTTTTCATTATCTCATTCTTTTTTTTAAAAAAATCAACAGACCCCCCTATTTTCTCTCATTTTCTCTCACTCTCTTCTTCAAACCCAAGGACGATCAACGGCTGTCCGGCGAGGGTGCGCCACACGCGCCCGCCCTGAAAGCTCCCCGTCGCCGTGCCATCTTCGCCAGCCCTCGCACGCGCCCATCTGCAGACGTCTCTGTCGTCCGCGCCGTCCGATCAGAAGGTGAGTCCCTTCTTTCCCTTTATTTCCTTTTCTTCATCTTCTTCTGTTTTCTTTCTTTGGTTCTTTATTATTCATGTTTGTTCTTTGTTTTAAGTCAAAAACTTAGATCTGGAAATCCAGATCTGGGGACTTCAAAATATTTCCCCCTTTTTTTAAATAAAAAAACCATCCCTATTATTACCATTTCTTTAAAAAAAAATTCGATTATTTAAAACTCATGATTTTCACTTTTAAAACCTTTTTATTTTTTGATTGTTTAACACCGTTTCTTTCCCGTGGATGTTCGAGCAACGGTGACGAAGGAGCTCCGGCAACGGTTCCAACGGTGGCTGGATAGGGAAGGGTTTCTGACCTCTCGTATTTCTCTTTTTTTTTATATTAAATATTATTATTTTAAAAGTTATTATTATCATTATTAAAATACATTTATTATTATTAAAACCTTTATTATTATTATCATTATTATTTATCAAAATATTTATTGCTTGGTAAGTATTTAATGCGTATTTAGGGTTGAGGTGAATGAAATTAATGTGATGATTTAATATGTATTTAAGTTTGAAACGGTTTGGGATAATAAGCAATAATGAATAGCAATAATAGTATTTATGATGAAAAACATTTGGAGTTGTGAATAATAAGTAACAGCAAAACAATGTTCAATGCATATATTTAATGTACCTGAAGGTTTTGATGCTTGAGTTTTCTGATTGTTTGTCTTCGGTTGAATGCTTACTGCTGCTATTTGATTCGTAAAATGATTTTTAAAATCTGTTTCGTTTTGGGTATTTAGAAGAGTCTTGTTTTATTTCAAGAACAGGTTCCTCTTTTTTCACAGAGATTAAAGATGGCTTTATAGCCATTTTTACAATGATGATATCTTCTGTTTCTAATTTAATGCTTGTATTGTTGCTTGTTGCAGGTACCCTTAGCAGCGGCGGGGCAGGGCATGGTGGAGGCCGACTGTGGCAAATGGAGCTGGTGGGCAGCAGCAGCATAGGCACGTGGGGAGGGGTAGCATAGTTTTAGGGTTTGACTTTGGTGATTATGGGTTTGAAATGTAATTGGGTTTGTCTGGTTAGGCCCAATTGAACTTTTATTTTTTCTGGGCTTATTTTGTAAATGGACTTTGGGCTTTTATTTTTAAATTTATAATAATGTTAAATTCAAATTAAATTCAAATTCAAATTGAATTCAAAATAAATTTAAAATTAAAATAAATTTAATTTCAAAATGGTTTGGGCCCGATCAAAATTGGGCTCCAACATGTACTATCCCCTATATTCCGAAGAGAGCATGAATACCGTATGAAAGATATTTAACTCGAATTCGTATCTCACGATTTTTGACCTGAAAGAATACCAGCCTAAGGCCAAGATGAAAGTTTAGTGGTGCATGATTTTAATCATGCTTGATGGATGATGGTGATGGATTGCTTGTGATTATGAAAGATGGAATTGGGAAGGATTAAGAAAGCAATTAAACAAATTTGAAAAATAAATGAAAATTGAAATGGAAATGATAGACTATTCTGACACAAACGACAAGAAGAAATGGAGAATGGAAAATTTCTTAATTGCTTCACAAAATTCAAAGTATATTTTCAATTGAACCCAAAAGATCTTATTTATACACAATTGCGTTACTAAAAATAGCTTGACTCCTTCTAAACTAAATTTCTCATTTACTTAAAATAAAATTTAGTCAAAATAAAACTAAGAAAATAACAAAATTCAAATATAGGTTATTGACCAATTCAACTAAAAAATATTTTTGCACCTAAGCCCTCCTATTTTCCCAAATCTCAATGTAGCCCATCTCTTCACATATTTCTTCAATTAAGTTCACTTTTTGCTTTCCTTTGAGTTGAAACATCAATTTGTATACTGAATAAGAAAATGTAGGAAATTAGAAGTACTTTCCTCAAAATTAATCCAAAATACACAAATAAAATTGCACAAATTATTTACTATCAAAGTTCCCCCTACTTAGCCTATGCTTGTCCTCAAGCATAATGTTTATTCTATATTAATGTTATTTGATAATTTTTTCAAAATCGAATTTCATTCTTAAACAAAGTTTCATGCAAACAATTAGAAGATCAAAAATAGATAATCGCTCATGTTTAATCAACACACATTTTCTATACTTTTAACCATTATGAACAAAATCAACCATTTTACAAAAATTTAAGCTTAATTAAACTTGCTAATTGTACCCAAATTTACATATGTGTGTATATATATATATTTATTTATTTATTTATTTTTTATTTTTTAAGACACATGGCAGCTCGGTTAGCAGAGTGTTACAAGCTTCGGTTCGTCACTCGAATCTTTTTACACGAATTGAGATAACAAGCCAAGTACCTCAACCCGGTTACTTAGTTCGATCACATTTTCGAATCTTCACTCATAACCAAGGCACAATATATTAATTTACATCCACACTTTATTTATTTACGTTGAGTACTTATTAAGCACGTCTAAAAAAAATTTCTAATTTAATGAAGTGTTCGGCTTTTCTCATAATAATTTCAACTCTACAAAATGTGTATTGATAAAAAACAAGCAATTATTATTCATGAGCTCCTAATTATCCAAATGAACCAAGCATAAGAAAGAATTCAATTGTGAAAATAATTATCAAATAATATTAATATCATAAGCAATATACAAAGAGAAAAATCATGGCATGCATAATGAATCCCCCCTACTTAATCTCACATTGCCCTCAATGTGTAAATGTAAATAATGGAAAAAAAATTGAGCAAACTGTACTCTATTTTTTTATGAGGCGGAGGATGGTTTAGGCAATTCGGGTTGTTTCTGACTAGTTCAATCTTGGTGGTATGTTTCAACACGTGGCAACACTGAAATTTGACAAGGCGTGCCCACACCACTACTGATACTGGATTTTCGTAAAATGTCACGATGCACCCTGAAAATGACACATGAAATGGATTAAATGACAATCTTTATTCAACTAAAATTAAACTTGAAAATTAAAAATTAAAAATAAAAAAAAATTTGGGTTGCCTCCCAAACAGCCTTTTTTTAACGTCGTTAGCTCGACGAACTTAAATGTTATTCGTTTGGCGTATTGTGGGTCAATCCTTCCATTACGTGCACTTGGAAGTTCTCGTAGAAAGGTTTCGACTTTTGTCCATTGTTCTCGAAGCCCTTCCTGAGTTATTCTAGTTTTTTCATAGTTTCGAGGTCTACACTCCTGAATAAGATAATTTGTATCCTATCTACTTCACAATATTCAAAATACAAATTCGTTAGTGGTTCAATAACATCAACACTAAAAACATTTAACATTGTACTGGGTCGGTCCATCGCTTCATAAACATTAAATTTGACAACCTCACTGTCGAATTCCATAGTGAGAGAGGTTGACAATGATTCATAATGTTAATTTCCAACTTCATTTTCTTGTCAAAAACGAGTTAACGAGGACAACATTTTGTCAACAAATTAAAGTATAGAGGAGGACGGCATGGCAAATGTGATTTCTAGTCTTCCTTTACAAAATTGTTTTTTTTTTGGACCCACATGTAGGCAAACTTTGTATTAAAAATTAGCGCACACGGCCTGGCACTAGGTTGCGTGGCTCAAAATAATCTTTCACACCGGTTGTACATACGATCGTGTACCTAAATTTTTTTTCTCCATTTTCTTACTATATTTATTTATTTTGATTTACTTTTATATAATTTTTAATTTTTAGAGTTTTCTAAGCTTTTGCAAAGAAATTAAGTTTTTGAAAAGAAATTCAATTTTTATAATTTTAAATATAATCAAGATTAAATTGTTAGAAATTATAAAATTTGAAGACTAAATTGTTGTTATACCAATTTTAAAAGTGTCACTCTACAGTAGGGTGAAAAAGAAAACAATTTCGAAAATGTTAGTAATAAAATTATATTTTCTTTTTAATTAAGTAACCCAAACAAATACTTTTCTATAATTTAATGTGTCTTACAATTACACCCAACATCATGTTAGAAGTGAAGCATAATATGCAGGCTTAAGCCAAGGTTAGTTACTCGATGGAGAGTGTAATATGTAGGGGTGAAACCAAAAAATTTTTTTAGGGGGGCCGAAGTTAAATTGTAATTTTTATGATAGTAAAAATGTAATTTTTAAAGGATTAAAATAAAATTTTATCATTTTTAAGGGGGGCAAAGTATAATTTTATTTTTACTAATTTAAAATTTTAAAAAAATTAAGGGCCTAAATAAAAAAAATTCTATTTTAAGAGAGTCAAGGCACCTAACAGCCCCTGGTTTCGCCCCTGATAATATGTTGACTTACTTTAGAGAAATTGTGAAAATGGTTAATGGTTTAGAGGAATGCTGCTAGTGAAGACAAGAATGGTTTCCGCGTGGGTCGTAGGCTTCTCATGGCTCAAACCAAAATATACAGGAAATACCTTGACTTCCAAAGCAATTTCTTGGTTAGTGTTCCATTACTTCCAAAATATGTTGACTTACTTCGTAGAAATTCTGAATATGATTAATGGTTTCGAGGAAGGTTGCTTGTGAAGACAATAATGGTTTCGAAGAAGCAATTTTCCATCACTTTTTTCCAACTTTAATTTTTTTTTTCCTTTCAATTTCTATAAAAACAAAAACTACACTCATTAAAATTGAAAGGAAAAATTGATTAATTCATTATATGAATACATTTTGAAAAAAAAAAAGAGATAATAAATATTTGTTGGCAGTAAGGGATAAGCTCTAAGAACATAATAAAAGCTTTAGCCTATATATTAATAGAACATTATGACACATTGACAAAATCAACTCTGGATGATCTAAAGCGGCAGACATAATTGACAAAAAACCGAGTATCTACCAAACTAGAGAGGACGACGATAAAACCCTTCCTAAAATCACTTCTAAAAGCAAGACTAAAAAACTTGAGCAAAACAAGACAAAAACTTTCAAAAGTGAAAACTTAATAAACAATGAAAAATGAACAAACAAAAAAAAAAATTTAAGATAGCATGCGTCCAAAGCAACATGTGAAATAATTTATTATTTTGAAATACTCTCAAAATAAAAACAAATTAAAAAGACGATGAAAAATCACCATTCGAGTATCTACAATCATCCCACATTCCAAAAAAAAACTATTGGAATAATTTTATTTTATATTAATTTATTTTAATTGAAAGGAATCATGATGAGAATGATTCGCAGAATTAGTATTTTAATAGAGAGTCAACAAGGAATGATAAGGAAACTAGTATATTTGATGTATTTTGAATTTTATATTTTTAATTAATTTAATTTTGATTCGATATTAAATTATTTTAAAAAAGAAATATTTATATAATAATTTTAGAAAATTTCTATATAACAATTCTATAGAAAATTTAAATTGAGAATGAAGATTGAAGGTGAAGATTTCCACATCATTCCATCAGCTTTACAAATCATCAAATCTAACAATCAAGCTAATAAAACTTCCATAAATCTTCAAGGATCAACTCACTCATTAATGGAAAAATTTATAACATTTGACATATTCACAAATTAGTCCACGGGCTAACTAAATTAAGTTAATATGAACTCAAAAACATAAAAATTAATAAAAACGGGTGAAATTTCACTCACCTATCAAGATCCAAAGCATTGGTCGTTCCTACTCTTGTTCTTCCTTAGGGTTTTGACTATGAAGAGAGTAAAGAAGAAAATAAATTTCAGTCTCTTTTGTTTAATTAAATTTTGGCTTAATATAGGTAATTACCAAATTACCCTTTTTAATTTCACTTAAATTTTAGCCAAAAGGAAGTCAAAACAGCCCACTCACCCTTCTAAAGTCTAATTACATTCCAAGTGTCTTACCTATCTTTTCAATTAGCATTTAATGCCTTTAATTAATACAATTTAACTTTTGCACCTTTTACGATTTAATCCTTTTCACTTAATTAACTATCTAAATGATAAAATTGCACATAACACGACATTAAAGGCCTCATAAATATTAAATAATTAAAATTTACGGATCGACTCGTCAAATTTGTGGTGCCGACAACATTGAAAAACGGGTTGTTAGAACTCTCCCCCCTTAGGAAATTTTATCTCGAAATTTCTTACCAGTGAACAGATTAGGGTATTGTGATCTCATTGAACCTTCAGCTTCCCATGTAGCTTCTTCGAGAACATGTCGATTCCACAAGATTTTTACCAACGATACTCTCTTATTTTGTAACTCTTTCACCTCACAAGCTAGAATCCTAACCGATTCTTCTCAATACGACAGATCTGATTGTATCTCAACCTCACAGGGAGTAATCACATGGGAAGAATCTGATCTATACTACCTCAGCATTGAAAAATGGAAGACATTATGAATCTTTTGTAGTTTTGGGATAGAACTAGCTTGTAAGCTACAAGACCCACTCTTTCAGTAATCTCATCGACCCAATAAACCTTGGACTCAACTTTCCTTTTCTGCCAAAACGTAGTACCTTCTTCCAAGGTGAAACTTTTATAAAAACTCGATCTCGTACAGCAAACTTTAGATCCTTTCTTTTGAGATTTGAATATGACTTATGCCGATCAGATGTTGCCTTTAAGCAATCACAAACTATCCAAACCTTATCTTTCATCTCATGTATCAAATCAATAGAAACCACTTTAGATTCATTCAATTCTAACCAGTACAGCGGTTTTTTGCACTCTCTACCGTATAAAGCCTCAAATGGTGCCATTTTAATACTGGATTGATAGTGTCTGAAACGTCACAGCGATTGTGCAAGCGTACACACTTTGATGCAAGTATAGTTTATAGACAATTCTATCGGATATCGATCCCACGAGGAAATGGGTTCTTAATGTTAACTGTCGGAGCAATTAATACTGAAAATGAGTAAAATGTAAGTAAGGATGTTAATGCAATTACGTTAGATCTACACACTAAAATAGTTAATATTGTCAATGTAATCAGAGTTAAATGTCAGAGGTTAAATATCAATGTACTAAAAATAAATCAAATGTGTTGAGTGTTGAGTGTTGAGTGCTGAATATTTAAATGCATGAAATGTAAAATTCATCAAGTGTAAAAGGGTAGGAATGGTTCACTGATTCTTCAAAGTTGCACTGCTGAATGCGTTGACAAGGTAAAGTTTAGATGAATTGTAACATCTCACACTTAAGTAGACGGTTATAGTGCTAGATTAAATGTTCAAAAAAAAATTAAATGTTGAAATTAGATGAGTACGTAGTAGGAAGATGTAAAAGTTTATGTAGCTAGATAATAGATTTTTTATGTGACAATAGTCTTATATATATATATATTATGAAAAGGAATTGAGGACTAATGTAATAAATTTACCATTTTAATATTATAGTTGAATGGTTTGGTAACCCACTATAGAAATATGTGGTGGAAATTGAAAGGGAAAATAATAAATATAAAAAAAGAGTAAAAGAGCTGAAATTTTCCATTCATCTTTTCTTCTCTTTCTCACTTACGAAATTGGCAGCTAAGGAAGATAAAGATTTTTGGAAAATTGAAGCTAAAATTTGTGAATTTTGATCAAGAATCTCGTCAAGTGGAAGATATACACAGTAAAGGAAAGGTCGTTGCATAGTTCGGTGGATGTGTTGACTAGGTAAGTTCTTGTTTACAAGTTTAATTTTATGTTTTATTCATGGATCTTGAATCATTGAATATTATGTTACTGGTTATTAATGGAAGGTATATTAATATTAGATGAATGATAGAGTAAATTAGTTATATATATATATATTGTGTTGAGATGATGTAAAGGTTAATGTAGGTGGTTATAAAAGTCTCTGTAAGCTGACAAGCAAAAACGTTCTGAATGAGGTCCTTGCATGTGTTGCAATCTCATTAGTAAAGGAAAATTCATAAGGTAGTCAATATAAAAAAACTAGTTAACTGTTATGAATTATTTTGGTTACTAGCTCTGGCCAAGTTAGTATTATATGAGAAATTAGTGTTAAAGTGCAAATAGAAAAACTGATTCGTCTCATTCTGTTTTGAATAGCTAATGAGCTTAAACGTTCTGTGATTTCACGATATGATATTAAAAGAAAGCTTTGCTATGATAAAAGCTTAAAATTATAAGAAAGGAGATGATCTAAATGTGTTGTATAATATTTTCAAACGATATTAGACATATTTATTGTATACTTGTTTTACTTATAATTTTATGTTCTTTGTAGATTTTGATATTTTGTATCGCGAGGAATCGGCGTCGTTGGAGCATATACTACTACTGACATTACTTGCGGTAGTTATTGCCATCCTAACTTAGTTAATTTGTGGCATGTAATAGGATTTCATTTTGTAAATGTAAATTTTAAGGCTAAACATCTTTTGTAGAAGAAAAATATCTTTTTGAATGATTATAATAAATCATTGATAAGCTTAAGAATTTGGCATATTGATTGTTTGTGAAATAGGTCCAAATTTGGTAAAAATCCATGTTAACTTGGTCACATTTGAGTTGTTTCGGAGCAAATCTTAAAGGTTCCGGTAGAAGTGCAGGGAAAATGTAGTCTTGCTTACTGACTATTTTAGTTTTGATAGATGAAGGTAGAAGTATCGGTAGTAATGAGAAGTTATTTTGGTAGGAAATAGTAAGTATCGATAGAAGCATTTTCTTTGTTCAAAGCTGCTCACTGTGATTTTTAGTATCGATAGAATTATATATATATATCGGTAGTAAGAAATCTGTTATACCGATAGAACTAGGTATGTATCGGTAGTATTCTACATTATTTTTCAATGATTAATCCTCGTTGCTTCTACCGATACTTACCACTTGAGGTATCGGTAGAAGTACTTATTTTCTTAGAAATATTATAACAATTAAAAGAATCAAAGGTGGTTTATTCACTTTGTTTTCCTTCTATTTGATGTAACAAAGAGTATAAAATAAGAATTTAAATGGATTGGTCATGGTTTGAAATTTAGAAAAGATTTTTTTTTAAATTGTAATATTTCTACACTCAATTTTAATGTCTAAATTAGAGTTAGGGGTGTTACATGAATTGTTGCAGCAATAAATCTCTCTTGAGTTCTTACCTAACAAAAACTCTCTATTTAATCTAGACTTAAATACCCATAATCACTCCACCTCTCGGTGTGAGCAATGTTGCGCATCCAAGAACAAGTGACTAGAATCTTTCCAATTCCAAGCTGCTCTCGACTAACTTACTTGTTAACCTAACTTGTCACTTCATCTCTCGATGTCGGCAGGCTGCTATTTCACACTCATGCTTAAAGCGGCTAGATCCAAGAATAAATAGATAAGTAGTATTAAATAAGAGTCAAAATAATCTAATACCAAAAGATACTCTCATATTCATTTAATGTCATTAGAATTCATCATCGTCAAAAGAAAAATTAAAGAGTACAATCGAAGCTTACTATCTTTAGATTACTGAGACTACTCCTTAATCATTCCTCTTGCCCAACACAAAGCATCTCTCGTCAGAAGTTGCTGCAGACTTGCTTCATTAGCTTCCTAATTCCCAGCTCAAATCTCAAAATCACACAGAATTTGTAGAATTTAATCCCTTAGCTCTTGATGATTTCTTCATTCTTTGTTCTTCTATTTATAGCCTTCAAAATGTTGCAGAGCTCAGCCTACATTCTCAAATCCAGATCTAGATTTTGCAGCTGTCAAAGTTAATTAAAGTACAGCTGTGCACTCACGCAGATTGAATGCTCTCTTCAGAAATCTACAAGATGTCACTGCACTGCAGGGTGCAATTTGAGATCGTAATTGCGGCGACATCTTTGATGTTTCTGCGCTGGTGCTTCCAGATGTAAATTCAGCTTGAGTTTACTCATTTGAGGTTCAGTTTCTATGTAACGACATCTCTGTCGCAATTTCAAGCTGATCTTGTGGCTGCATTCTTCCAATATTAATCTTCTAGGCTGAGTTCCTGTGCTGACAATTCTAGGGTGTAATATATTTGCTACTTGCGTCAATATTAGTACAAAAATAGATGAAAACAACAAGAATTTAAACTAACTAGCAATAAGTTGAAAAATATAAATCTAAGTATAAAATGCTTAATATGCATGCTAAATGAGGTACAAAAGAGACAATTAAAATACTAATTTAGGGAGAAAATATAAGTCATTTGTAATACCATTACGTCCCTAAACTTGAATTTTTACTTGTCTTCAAGTGAATAAAAATTAACAAAGTCACAAGTAGAAATGTCACCACAGTCATTATTTACAATGCACTCACATTATAGTGTCTTTTATTAATGCACTGCCGCTACACTGGTCAATTATTTCAAGATTCAACATCAATACTATCCATTCATTACTGAAGCAAAATTACATATAAAATTAAAAACTGTGGGCACATTTCTGTTGAAATTTTGTCAATTCTCATTATCCAAATAAATAAGTAGAATTCAAATATGTGAGTGTAATTGCATTTCCATTTCACATTATCTCCCCCTAAACTTAAAGTTTGCATTGTCCCCAAGGCACTAACAATAGTATACAGAAATAATGAGAATGCAACTACAATGCAATTAAACTAACAAAACGAATGCAGTGACATTAACAATGCATGAAAACTAATTAAAAAGAAATGTACTAACTTACTCGTCAACAACAGATGCAGAGGTTGCCTTTGTTTTCCTTTTCTTTTTCTTTGGGCGCTCACCCTCGTCATGATGCTTCTTCTTCTTCTTCTTATCCTTGCATCTTTTCTCCTTTTATCCTTCGTGCCAACCCGTTCGGTGGATTGCTCCCCCTCAATAGGTTGGGTGGCGGCCTCATCGGTTATCACCTCTAATGGGTGGATTTCTACGAGCGGTGCCACATAAGGCACGATAGCAAAATGATTCAGTTCCTCAATCTCGCTGGTAACAACGTCAGCCTGGCTCACAGTAGGTCGAGCCTAATCAGAGCTAGATGCCCCCACACTTTCTAGTGTGCCGATAACATCTCCAGCGATCATTATAGAGGCATCTGTTTCTTTCTCTTCCTGTACCCCGGCAGGGTCTTTCTCTTCATTCTCATCTTTCTTCTCTTTTTCTTCCTATTCCTTCAGTTGATCGTCTCCCTTGTCTGCACCTTCATCCACATACTACTCTGGTTCAATTAAGCCAATGTTAGTTCATTCCACTACGTCGACAATTTTATCCACAACAGCCTCCCGTTCAGCCATATTCACACCAAGGCTGTTGGAGAACTCATCCTCGAACAGATTGGCAATGGTGCGATAGTAGTCCTCATCAGCCTTTGAGTGCCTTTCTTCCTTGTCAACATTAGAAATGTGAATTCGTGTTCGCACAGGGACAGGTCTACTATCACGGGTAGGTTTAGTGGATGATGAGTATTGCATCGGCTGGAATATGAATGGAAAGGTTGGAAAGTTTTGAAATGGAGTGGGGCTGATCTAGCGTAGTGCTGCGATAATAGCCTCGTTATAAAATTTATGCAGTCTAAAATTCATATCCTCCAATATGCCATCAGTGTGGATTGACCCACCAAGTTGGCATAGAACTCCCTAACTAGTGTAGTGGAGTAACCAGAGGGATGTTTGCAGAAGAACTCCCAACCAAGGTGGCTAATAGTGCAGACAACATGCTTCACCAGAGTCTGGTGTAGAGAAAGTTGCAGACCTTGTTTAGGGTGGAGGTTTCTCTTCAGCATGGTATTTTGGTAGCGGTTTTTGGCTGTAGTCATTAAGAATGAAACTAGGCCTGTAGAAGGAGGTGGTGTTGTGGTCGAAGCCTTAGTAAAAGTTGTCGTGGTGTTCTTGGAAGGAGTTTTTGAAGGGTTTTTCGAGGCACAAGTTTTAGCCATTGTAATGGAAGAAGGAAGTTAGAAAATGTTACAAAAAACGTTGCTCTATGAACGGAAAAGAAAATACAGAGGTGATGAAGAAGATGAGTTGTAGAAACAATGGAAGATGTGAGGAGAAAAGAAAACTGTAAGAGAGAGGTTTTATAACCTAAGCGTGATGATTGAAAGAATTATAGGGAAACGTTGCACCTGCAGTCATTAATTGTCAGGCTGCAGATTGTACTCTTTCGTTTGATAGAATGGTTAGGAGAGAAGAGAAATCAATTGGCGCAATTCTTGCTGAAAAAGCAATGCTGACTCATCACAAAATGCGCCAACAATTCGTGCTTCAATGCTTCGACAAAAAGATGATTTCTATTTTTGCAAAATAATTTGAAACAACAAAACTAAAATTAAAATAACTAAAAGTAAATAGAGAAATGCGTCAAAATTATTTAAATGTGACCAGGTCGATGGCTTCATTTCGTTCTCTATCGTTTGGGCTTACATAATGCTTAAGACGTTGACCATTTACTTTAAATTGTTATCCATCCTTTAAATTTTCGATTGTCACTGCACTGCTCTAGAATGCCTTGACAACTTTGAAAGGGCATGACCATCTTGATCTCAATTTCCCTGAATACAATTTTAAATGTGAGTTAAATAAAAGCACTAACTGACCAAGGTGAAATTGTCAACGCAAAATGATGTTGTCGTGCCATCTCTTTATCTTTTCCTTATATATTGCTACATTCTCATAAGCATGGCGTCGAATTTATTCTAGATCCGTGATGTCCAACAATCTTTTCTTTTCAACAGCATCATAATCCATATTCACCTGCTTGATTGCCTACATAGCCTTATGTTCAAGCTCAACTGACAGGTGTATGTAGTGCGAAGTGTCCTTAATGCATCATGTAATCGCAAAGACCAATCCTTTCTATATGGATTACCACCTTCTCAAGTATGCCTTTAATTTGGCGATTGAATACTTTGGCTTGACCATTGGTTTGTGGGTGATACATAGTAGCCATACGTTGCTTCACACCATATCTTTTTAATGTAGTCACCACTTGGTTATTATAAAAATGAGTCCCTTGGTCACTTATCAATGCTCTCGGTGTTCCAAATCTTGTAAGGATGTATGTCTGAAAGAACTTAAACACCGTTCGAGCGTCATCCTTTGGCACCGTAATTGCCTCGATCCATTTCGAGACATAGTTAACAACTACTAAGATATACTCATTTCCAAAAGAGCTTGAAAATGGTCCCATAAAGTATATACCCCATACGCCAAAGGGCTTTACCTCCATTATAGGTTGTTGGAGCATCTTATTACGTTGAGATATGAAACCAGTGCGTTGACACCGATCACATTATTGTGTAAAATTGTGGGCATCTCGAAACAACATGGGCCAATAAAATCCTGATTGTAGGACCTTAGCAGCAGTCTTTGGGCCACCAAAACGTCCTTCATAAGGAGCATCATGGCAATGTTGCAAGATTGAAATCATTTCTTCTTCAGGTACACAGCAATGAATGATGTTCTCGGCGCATACCTTCAATAGGTATGGCTCGTTCCAATGGTATTTTATACCATTGCGTATGAACCTTATCTTCTTATGACCAGTATAACTCAAGGGTAACTTTCCACACACAAGGTAATTGACAACATTAGCGTACCAGGGTGATGCGTCGACAAAAAATAATTGCTCATTTGGAAATGCTTCGACAATTTGAGACGTCTGCCCATCTTCACTTCCAACTTCCAGTCGAGATAAGTGGTCAACTACATGATTCTGAGATCCTTTCCTATTTCTAATTTCAATGTCAAATTCTTGAAGGAGTAGGATCCATCTTATAAGTCTAGGTTTGGCATATTTTTTTATGAACAGGTACCTCAATGCTGAGTGGTTTGTGTAAACTGTAGTCTTTGCACAGACAAGATAGGAACGGAACTTTTCAAATGCGAAGACTCTTGCTACCAACTCCTTCTCAGTTGTTGTGTAATTAACCTGCTTTTCAGTTAGAGTTTTACTGGCATAATAGCTAGAGTGAAATACCTTCTCTTTTCTTTGACCTAGGACAGCTCCCACAACAAAATCACTAGCATCGCACATTAGTTCAAACAGTTGTATCTAGTGCGATGCGACGATAATCGGGGTTTATACTAGCTATTTTTTTATTGTTAGAAATGCGTCCAAACAGTTATTATCAAACACAAACTTTTTATTTTGCTTCAGCAGTGAGCATAACGGTTTAGATATCTTGGAAAAACGTCGAATGAATCTCCTATAAAAGCTAGCGTGTCCAAGAAAACTTCTTATTGCTTTAACGTTGGTAGGTGGTGGTAGTTTCTTGATAATTTCTACTTTTACTTTATCAACCTCAATGCCCTGACAAGATATCCGATGCCTGAGGACAATTCCTTCAGTTGCCATGAAGTGACATTTCTCCCACTTCAGAACTAGATTTGGTCCTTGCATCTCTTCAAGACTCTTGCCAGATTATCAACGCATTGGTTGAAATTATTTCCATAGACAGAGAAATCATACATGAATACCTCTAAAGAATCCTCGATCATGTCCGAAAAAATTGCCATCATACATATTTGAAATATTGCTGGTGCATTACACAACCCAAATGGCATACGTTGGAAAGCAAAGGTTCTAAAAGGACATGTGAACGTGTTCTTTGCTTGATCTTCCGGCGCAATGGAAATTTTGTTGTATCCAGAATAGCCATCTAAGAGGCAATAATAGGCTTTACCAACTAGCTTATCTAGCATCTGAACAATGAAAGGTAGTGGGAAATGGTCCTTCTTTGTGGTTGCATTTAGTCAACGGTAATTCATGCATACTCACCAGCCAGTCGCAATGTGAGTAGGGATCAACTCGTTCTTGTCGTTGGTCACAACTGTGAAACCACTCTTTTTAGGCACACATTGGACGGGGCTCACCAATTGCTATCAGAAATAGGGTATATGATGCCCGCATCTAACCATTTGATAATTTCCTTCTTCACTACTTCTTTCTTCTTCTCATTAAATCGTCTTTGTTGCTCAATTGCTTGCTTGTTTTCATCTTCCAACCTAATTTTGTGCATGAAAAAAGAGGGTCTGATGACTCTGATATCAGCAATGCTCCAGGCTATGGCTCTTTTGTGCTCTTTCAAAATGGCAATGAGCTTATCTTCCTGTGTTGCGTCAAGGGATGCGTTGACAATAACAGGTAATGTCTTGTTGTCACCAAGAAAGACATATTTTAAATGCGTTGACAATGACTTCATCTCCAAGGCACGAGCTTGCTCAATAGATGGTTTAAACACTAGGATTGTCCTGTTAAACAAATCTATACCTTCTTGATTGATTAAAAAACAAAATACAAAATTAATTAAATTTAACTTTAATCACAAATATCTTTATTTATTATACAGTTTGAGATTAATTTTGTTCGAGGTAAAAATAATATTTATATAAAATTCTTTAAACAATAATAACTTTAATATGCAACTTAATATCATTTCTTTCATTCACTTGTTGGTAGAATTGAATTAATATTAAGTAATGAGTTTTTGAAAATAATTTTACTTTATCTATAATATCAATCTTTCTATTTTACAATATGATTTAAAATATTTAAAAGTTTTCAAGGAAAGTGTGAGCAAAGACACTTCACTTAGTTCTCAGTCAAACATCGTTTGTTTGTAGTGGTGCTACTTATCTCTGCTTTTCTTTCTTTAAAATCCATTAATCCAATCTAAATCTTCATTCATTTCCCTCAAAGCAAATAACAATTGGAAATGGGTAACTTGCAAGCAAACCCTCAACTGGGAAAAGCCTTTCATAAACGTAAATGGCATCGAGCTGGAGGTACTTGGAAAAGCCATATATTCAGACGGCATTCTCATCAGCAATCCAGTTGCTTACATTAATTGTGATCGTACAAACGAGTCTAGTGTGAGGGTCGATCTCTCAGGCACTCCATTTTTCTTCTCAAGTGAGATGAATTATTTCGGGTCAGTAGGTTGCGGAAATTTGGCTACTATTTTAAGTAACGAAGCTGATTCACTTGGCGGCTGCATTCAACCAAGGTGTGACGGTGGTGCTTCTGAATCTGGCTGCTTTACTCAAATTACAGGAAATCTCACTTCCTATACTGTAAACATGACACTCATGTATCCTGACAGCAACAGATGTGCATCTGCTTTTATCTATAGCAGGTACTCTTTCCGTAGTGTTTACCCATTACCCACTGGCATCAATAAGGGAACCACGCATGTTCCCGCCGTGCTCAACTGGAATTCCACCTATTGCGGTGACGGAGGTCAGTCACGTGCTGTCACATCAATTACCTGGCTTTCGTTTTTCTTCTTTTAATTCACCCAATATATATATATATATAGATTTTGCTAATTGTTTAAAATCATATAAGTTCTAAAAAAATAAAGCTTTTAGGACCATTCATTTTGTATATTAATATTTTTCTTTTTCAAAACTTATCTAAAAGTTTTATATTCCAAAAACTTGAATTAATACTTAAATGAGATTACATTAAATTAAATTATTAACTTTTAGAGCAATTGAAAATGTAATTTTTATATATTTTTTAGAGTGTTATGTTAAATTATTATTTTCTTAAAGAGGCAGAAAGGTGTAGTTTACTAATTAGTTCCTTAATCAGGGAGATTAAGGATATCGCTGGCTTCATGTTGGTTTTACTTTTATATACATATTTCCATTATAATTTTTTTATATTTAATATTTCTGTATTATGTTTCGGTTTATTTCATAATTTACATAATTTTGTTTCTAATGATTTTGTTGTAAATCAAAGTTCATTTGTTTAAAGAAAAAACCGCGGTAAATATTTTCTTTTAAGTGGAATTTGTTATGAATATTATTAAATGGATGTTCAACTTTTCATCTTCCTTGACTTTTAATTTTTCATCTTCCTTAACTTCTCTTGACCTTTAACTTTTCATCTTCCTCAACTTTTTATATTTTTGTAACTACTTTTTACTATTTTTGTACTAGAATATGAAGAGTTCAATCTCTCTATATATAGAGAGGAATATGTTACTTATAAATAGAATGAAATATATAGAATACAATACAAATTTCCTCCTTACTCTCATCTACTATTCTTGTGTTCTTTACATCATTATTATTATTTTATAACAAAATTAAATTTTTTTAAAAGATAAGTATTTTTAAGGTTTAAGGGTGCAAAAAGTTTAAACTTTTCAAGAAAAGCAATTAAGTTTTTGTTTTTTTTTTAAAAATCCAATTAGGTATTTGAACTATCAAAATACATCAAAAAGGTCATTTTATCGTTAACTTTAACCATTGATCGTTAAAATTAACAGTCTCGAATTTTTTTCTTTTTTTTCAATTAAAACTATCACCTTTAATCGTTGATCGTTAAAATTAACAGTCCAAATTTTTTTCAATTAAAGCTATCACGTGTCGCAACATGACGTGACATGTAATGGTTTTTTAACATGTATTTTAATTTTCAAATTTACCTTTTAACAATATTGCTTATATCTATATAGGTTGCAGCACTAGTATTGGGACACTATTTCTACTACTCGCAACATGGAGTCTGTACAAAGTCCTCAAAAGAAAACAAAAACTCATGCTGAAGCAGAAATACTTCAAAAGGAATGGAGGTTTGTTACTGCAACAACATTTGTCTAGCAATGAAGGTAGTGTTGAAAAAATTAAGTTGTTTACTTCAAAAGAGATGGAAAAGGCGACCGATCGTTATAATAAGAACCGAATCCTTGGTCAAGGAGGTCAAGGAACTGTTTATAAAGGAATGCTAATGGATGGAAGCATTGTGGCTATTAAGAAGTCCAAAATGGTGGAAGGAAAGAAATTTGATGGAAGGAAGGTTGAACAGTTCATTAACGAGGTGATAATTTTATCTCAAATTAACCACAGGAACGTGGTTAAGCTTTTAGGGTGTTGTTTAGAGGCTGAAGTTCCTCTATTGGTGTATGAGTTCATCCCAAATGGTACATTATATGATCTCATTCATAACCACAATGAGGAATTACCATTGACACGGGAAATGCGTTTACGAATTGCGATCGAAATTGCCAATGCCTTGTTCTATTTGCATTCAGCTGCTTCTGCTCCTATTTATCATCGAGACATCAAATCTAGTAACATACTGTTGGATGATAACTATAGGGCAAAAGTATCAGATTTTGGAACTTCAAGATCTGTTGCACTTGAACAAACGCATCTAACCACTCGGGTGCAAGGAACTTTTGGATACATGGATCCAGAATATTTTCGATCAAGTCAGTTCACGGAGAAGAGTGATGTTTATAGCTTTGGAGTTGTTCTTATTGAGCTTTTAACAGGACAAAAACCTATCTCCGTAGAACAATCAGAGTCAGTGAGAAGCTTGGTATCTTATTTTTTGCAGTCAATGCAGGACAATTCCTTATTTAACATTCTCGATCCAATGGTAGTAAAGGATCGTCCAGAACAGGAAATTATGGTTGTGGCTCTGCTAGCAAAAAGATGCTTGAATCTTAATGGAAAGAGAAGACCCACCATGAAACAAGTAGCAATGGAGCTAGAGTTTATTAAAGGTTCAGGTGGAAATGTTATTGAAGACTGTGGTGATGAAGAATCTGAAATAGATGACATGATGCATTCATGGGAGACTAATCCTAGTAGTTCAATGTCTAGGACAATTACAACCGACAGTGTAACTTTTCCATTATATTCATCTTTCTAGTTTCCAGCACTCCAGAAACAATTGCTCTTGATTGATAGCCTTTAGCTTTTGTATTTGTCACACTGGTGGAGTCTTGTGGTTGCCCAAGAATTCATTCTTGTTTCACTCAATGCTATTTTATCACTTGAAGGTATTTATTATATATGTTCTGGATTTGTTTTTTTCTTTTGCTAAGTCGATGAATTCATTAATTAAAAAGACCTCCAAACAGGTATACAAAATCCAAGGGTACCATCAATCGAAAGAAAGGTAGCCCTAATTATCCACATCTCCTTTTGCTCTTTCTCATCCTTGACCTTCTTCTGCTTCCTCTTTTCTTCTACAGATATCTGAAGATGAAATAAGAAGACGTGATTAACTCATCATAGTAATAGTAAGCCTTTATTGAGTGAGAACAACAAAAGAAAGCAAGGGATATTAACAGAATCCAGCATACCCTCATCGCCATTTTTCTCCGACGCCATTACTGCTCTTTCAACAACTCTCGAACCTTCAATTTCAACTCCTGTCAGAACCCCTTTGATTGTTCATATTCTTCTTCAGATTTTCCATGCAAATAAAGAAACTAGCTTAGTCTCTTCTCTTGCAAAAAAAATTTATTAAATTTTCCGATAACAAAGCTCCTTGAGTTTTAACTATGCATTACCAGCTCATTGTGGATGTAAACTTAAACTAAACGATATCGATGAGCTCAGGCTGATCGAGTGAAGTAAAAACACAAAATGCATAACTTAAGCATAGTTGTGCAAAATCTGAAGAAAATGCCTTCAAAGAAGCTCCACCATCCATAAAAACCATCCAAATCTGCTTGTCCAGCTAATTCCTTCTAGTTTGCTCCATTTATAGAACCTACATTTATTTTCCAATCTTATCATTTAAAAATAATTATAATATTTAATTTAGAATTATTAATTAAAAACTTAAAATAAAAATAAAAGTGGTGATAATTATATATTTAAAAATAATTATAATTTAATAAAAGTTGAGATAACTACATATTTAAAATAATTACAATTTAAATTACAATTATTAATTAAAAAAGTATGTTAATTTCATAATAGAGTTATTACTTGAACACTATATATATTTTTAATTAATTATATACATGGACATATAAACGCTTCAAGAAATAAATAAATAAATTATAGATTTAATATCGATTTAAATAAATAACTTATGCAATGGAAATAACCACATGAAAGCTCGAGATCACTCTTCCTAATAAGATGTATCAGGGTATAGAATCAAATTCATGTGCAAAGCGAATGACAATTTATAACAAATATAATCACAAGTAACAGAAAGAAAAATTCAAATTAATTGGTCAATAAAGTTGTCGAAACCACCTTTAAAACGAAGTTTCAAAAAATTATTTTAAATTTGGAAAAAATGAGAAAAATGGGAGTCGCCACCAATCTTTTATTTGGGTGTGATTAGATCACCACAAAACGTTTAAAACGTTAAAAATGTCGGTCTACGAAATCCAGAAAAAATAGGTTCGGGAGTCGGTTACGCACGAGGAAGGATTAGCACCCTCGTACGCCCAGAATTGGTACCACATGATCATTTTCGGGTCTTGTTTTATGAAAACAATAAAAATTCGAGTAAAGTTTAAAATGCGATGTTTATTTTAAATTGCTTTGTGTAATTTTAAAGGAGACCTTTTTAAGAAAAAATCCGTCCCCGTATTTCGATCCTCTTATGAGAACTAGAAGACGTGTCCAACACATTAGGACACTATATTCTCGTAGTTTAAAATTGAAGGACGTTTCGGGAGCTTTTGAAGAAAGTATTCGATCGCATGATTTGTACGAAAATCACACCCAGCACGTTAGGGCGCGATTTTTCGAGGTCTTCACGCGAGGGAACATTGTCTCGTTTACTTCAAAATCTTTTGGATATAGATAGGGATGTGCTTGAAAACTTTTGAAGAGTATATTTCTTTCGAACGAATTACGAAAATAACACCCCGCACGTTAGGGCACGCTTTTCAAAGTTTTCATACGAAATAATATTACCTCGTTTTTGTCACGAAAATCATTCGTATATATATTTTGAGAACTTGAAAATTTCGTATTAGGGTTAAAATGCAATTCTCAAACATATGATTTGAAGGATTTGGAAATGGGTTAACCGTTTACTTCGATTTTCACGAAGAATTAAAGTCGCGACCAACACGTTAGGACACGACATTCTCGGAATCTGGAGGTGAACGGGCGTAAAAACTTGAAAAGGATATCCGATTCGCGCGAATTATACGAAGAAATCACACCCGACAAGTTAGGTCGTGATTTTTCGAAGTTTACGCTCGAACGGAATATTGCCTCGATTTTTAAAATAACTTGTAATGAACGCGTAAGTTTAAAACACGAATAGCAATTAATAAGAGACATTAGATACGAAGCAATATAATAAGCAGATAAATAATATGCGAAAATATAAAATGCAGGTGCAAATAAATGCAAACATTGATAAGGAAGAAGAAACGATGAAATCGGGGTTGAAAACGGGACTTTTGGATACCCGGGGGTAAAATGGTAATTTTGGACTCTCGGGGGCAAAATGGTAAATTTCGGTGAAATTGGGGTTAAAAATGGAATTTTGGAAAGTTCGAGGTAAAATGGTAATTTTTGGTGAAATCGGGGCTAAAATGGAATTTTGGAAAGTTCGAGGGTAAAATGGTAATTTTTTGTGAAATTAGGGTTAAAAATGGAATTTTGGAAAGTTTAGAGGTAAAATGGTAATTTTTGGACTTTTTAGGGTCAAAATGTAATTTTTGGACTATTTAGGGACCTATAAGCAATAAAACCAAAAATTGGGTGACACGTGGCAACCCCACAGGCATCCAGAAGTCAAAGGACTAAATTGTAAGTCTTGAAAGATTCTTGGGCCAATTTTGTAATTAAATAAAAGTTGATTTAGGGATTAAATTAAAACAAATTAAAAATAACAAGGGCTAAATGCACAAATAAGCCAAAAAGTGACACGTGGCAGCCTCTGGTGCAGTCAAAATGTCAAAGGATTAAATTGAAAAGTAAACAAAATTACTGGGTCGAATTATAAATAATTAAAAAAAGTAAAAAGGACTAAATTGAAGCAAATAAAAAATGCAGAAGGACTAATTGAACAAATAACCCATTACTAAAAAACACCCGGACCCTCTTCGGTTCAGATCGGGTCGGGTCGGACGGGCTTGAAACGGCGTCGTTTTTTGGGTTTAAATGCCCATGTCAAAACGCTGCCGTTTTGCATGGGTATTTAAACCCAAACTTCATTCAAAAACTCATTTTCTTTCTTTCATTTTAAAATTTTTTTTCCAAAATCCTCTCAAAAGGCCCCCCTTTTGTCATGGCTGGCCAAAATTCCGACCGATGCTCCGGTCATCGGACTCGCGCGTGAGGGGGCGTCACTAACGCTCCCTGCCACGTGCTTCAACGCCGTCCCCTCCTCCAATGCCGAAGGTCCTCCACGCGCCTTCGTTGCCACCACGCACCGCCGAAGATGAATGGTCACTGCTCTTCCCCCTTTTTTCTTTTACTTTTTCCTTTTTTATTCCATTTTTAAAATTTTAAACTTAAAAAAACAAAGATCTAAATCTTATTTTAAAAGATTTTAATCTTTCTTTTTCTCTCAAACATAGATCTATAACAAAACCCAGATCTTAAAAGCTTCAAACTTCCTTTTTCTTTCTTTTCGTGTTTCGATTTTAGAGTCTATTGGTGTAATTATGTCCTTTAAAACAAGTTTGATTCTCATTTCTTACTCAGTTTTGATGTTTTCTTTGAAGATCGATCTCCGACGATCATTCTTACGGCCATGGACGGCGGCGGCGGTGCGATTCCAATGGACGCAGATGAGTCCTCTCAAATTCTTTTTTATTTTTTTAATAATAAAAATATTATTAAAAAGCATTTATTATTAATGTTAAAGCCATTATTATGGTAACTGCCATTAATGTTATTTAGAAATATTAATAACACTATTAATATTTATGTCTTTAATACTTAGTAAATACTTAAGCAAAAAACAATGAATGCCAACCCAATATTAAACGTATGTATTAATGCATAACTTGAAACCGATGGTTCTGGAAATTGAAAACATGAATGACAGTAAATATACATTGAAAGATAACAAATATGCATTAATACCTGATCGTCTTTATTGCTTGACTAGCCTAATGCTTTGGATTTTTGAATCTGTCTGCTGCTTGGTATCTGTTTAAATGTTGTCCACTATTAATTGTTTAAAGTTTTTCTGGAATGTGTAGCAAAGAGTTTGTATATTGAATTTTTTTGAATCGGTTTTGTGTTGGGATTTCGAAGACTGGGTTTGTAACCCCATTACAATGCAATTCAATTTGGCTTTTATAGCCAAACTTACAATCATTTTAATTTGTTTCTTTCAATTCAATGCTAGTCCTAATCTTTTCCTTTTTTGCAAGTTCCATGGCAATGGCGGTTTGGAGCAGGTGAGAAAGTGGCTATAGCAGTGCAAGTTGAAGCAGCTGGAGGTGATGCCTTTGACTGCTGACGTGACATCAAACCATTGGTTGGAGAGGAGGTGGGCAGTGCAAGTAGGCAGGTGACTCTAGGCAGATTTTTAGCCCTCATTGAGCTGCTGTAATTTGGGCCGAAATGGGTCAAAAATGGGTGTAAGTGGGTTAAGGGAAGTGGGCCAAATTGGTCCAACAATGTAATTGGACATTGGACTTTTTTGTTTGGGTTTAATATTATTTTTAAATTTAATTAAATTTAAATCTAAAATAAATTTAAATAAGTGAATTTAAATTTAGGATAAATTTAAATTTAAAATAAATTTAAAATTAATTTAAACTTTAAGAGCCCAAGCCCGGTCAAAATTGAGCTCCAACAAAAGTCACATATACGACTTACAACAAAAACCTTAAAGCCAAGCCTTAAAATAGATCGACTCTCGAAATCAGAGTCCTCAATCGAGTTACTAAGCTGTGATAATATTTTAGGGATTAACTTAACAAGATAGACTCAAAAACCTACAAAAATGACGTTGTCATTAATCAATCTGGACTTAGTCGATTAGTCAGTTATCGTCAAAAATTCTAAAACAAATCCTAAGACAATTTTAAGTGACAAACTTAAAATTAAGGCTCAATCTCATAATTAGATATGGGTTCGGAAGTACGATTACGTGCAGAAAAAATTAAAACACTCCTACAACAACGTCTCTCCAAAGATTGTCTTACAAAGCTTAGTATTAAGGTTTTGAAATTCTAGTCTCACTTCGAATAAACCTAATCTAAAAGAAGATATCCAAATATCTAATACTAAATAAAATTCAAAATTCTACAATTATTGTCTAAATTTCAAAGTTAACTAGAAAATGTCTAAAATTCTAAAACTGAAGCGGAATTAAACTTAAAATTCTAAGATTTTAAAATCCAACATTAAGAATTATTAATTATAAAATGTAGAAAAATGAAAATTTAAAACGTATAAATCGAAAGACCTTTGGTATCCAAATTTTAAACTAAAATCAAATTAAATCTATTAAAAACCTAACATCTAAATTCTAAGAATAAGATAAAAATTAGAAAACAGGTGAAAAAGCTTAGCTAATTAAACACGGCCTCATCCTTAACCATTTCCCTTATTCTAGGGATACTGCAGTGCAGGACACCACCCTTCTATTTTCCTTTGCTGCAATTGTGTCAATAGCAGATCTGTCGCCATTGAAGTCCGAAGCGATAGTTGTGGCAGAAAGTGGGTGGTGGAGTACCTATAGCAGCAATGCTTCACAATGTTACAAGTGGCCAAGTATATCATGCAACAATGCTGGAAGCATCTTCGAAATTAATTGATCTTATGAGTTCATTATCTTGGTTGGAGATAGATTTTTCCAAATCTTGTCCTTCTTGATCTTAGTGGTCGTCAATTTCATGGAAATTCCCGCATCAAATAAGTGATCTGTCCGCATTGAAGTACCTTGACTTGTCTAGATGTGGTTTATCCGGTAAGATTAAGTGTCGCATCCTCAAAACTTTGAACCACGCAGGAAATAGAAGATTAAGTGTGGTAAGGCTCTCTTTGCTTTGAGAACTTCAATTAGCAAAGAGTTTATTGATCATGTCTGGGACATCGACTCACCAAAAGAAGTGTGGGAGAACTTAGGAGGATATTTTCCAGAAAGAATACGACAAGGTTGCAATTGCTGGAAAATGAGTTGGCACAATCAACACAAGGAGGTTTCTCTATTTCTGAGTATTTTTTACGAGTTAAAAGCATTTGTGCTGAAATTTCAGAACTAGATATTGACGAAAAGATCAGCGGGGCCAGATTGTGACAATTTCTCATTCGAGGATTAAAGAAGGAGTACATTCCTTTCGTTACCTCCATTCAAGGGTGGGCTAAGCAACCTTCAGTTGAAGAGTTAGAAAGTTTACTTTCTAATCAGGAGGCCTAAGCAAAACAAATGGCTAAGAGTTTAGACACAGATTCTGCTTGTCGAAACCATTTTTTTTAAAAAAAAGGAAAAAGTCTCAAAAAATATTTTTAATGATCGAAAAATGGGAGTCGCCACCAATCTTTTATTTGGTGTGATTGGATCACCACAAAACGTTTTTAAATCCGTTTTGAAAAATATTTTAGTCTTCGAAATCCAGAAAATGGGTTCGGGAGTCGATTACGTGTGAGGAAGGATTAGCACCCACACACGCCCAAAATTGGTACCATATAGATTATTATCCGGTCTTGATTGTTAAAAATTTGAAAACTATAGTGAAGTTTAAAATACAATCATTGAAAGCATGATTTATTTGATGTACACGTTTAAGAAGGAAATCGAATTCGTGAGGAAGTATCGTTATTTCGAAATGATCAAGGAAGAAAGTCACGTCCAGTGAGTCAGGACATAACATTTCGAGATCCGAAAATAACGAACATTCCTTCGTTGCCAATTTTAAACCTTGAAAAGGGAATTCGATTATTTCGGTTTCAAGAAAAAATCGCGCCTAGTAAGTTAAGGCACAATTTTTCAAAATCCGAAATCAAGGAGTATTGCCTCGATTTTAAAATATTTGTATTTTTAGAGAAAATCATAAACCAATTTTAATTTAATGATGAACGTGTAAATTAAGTACGAATATGCAATTTATTGGCAAAATTAAATAAAACAATTAAGCAGATAAGTAAATGCAAAAATTAAGCATAAGATAAAACACGAAATATGATAGAATCGCGAATCAAAATAAAAAAATAGGATTAATTAAAAATACGAAGAATAATAATTAAATTTTATATACAAAAATCAAAGAAAAAGGAAAAATGGGTTGAAAATGAAGTTTTAGAGCATTTGGGGTCAAAACGTAATTTTGAAAAAGTTTGAGAGTAAAAATGCTATTTCAAGAAAGTTTGGTGTCAAAATGTGGTTTTGGGAAAGTTTGGGGTAAAAATGTGATTTTGGTAAAGTGTGGGGATCAAAATGCAATTTTAGAAAAGTTTAGGGGTTAAATATAATTTTAGAAAAGTTTAAGTGTCAAAATGTAATTTTGGAAAAGGTTAGGGGCTAAAGTATAATTTTTGAGAAGTTAAGGGGTCAAAATGCAATTTTAGAAAAGGTTTAGGGTTAAAATGTAATTTTAAAAGAGTTTAGGGGCTAAAGTGTAATTTCGAAGAAGTTTAGGGTCAAAATATAATTTTAGAAAAGTTTAGGGATCAAAATATGATTTCTAGAAAGTTTAGAAATCAAAATATGATTTTTGGGAAGTTCAGAGACCTACTGGGCAATAAAACCAAATATCTGACAAGTGGTAGCCCTAACGCCATTTTTGAGTCAATGACTAAATTGTAAAAATTTAAAATTATTGGGTTAAATTGTAATAAATTAAAAATACAACAAAAAGATTAAATTGAAACAAATAAAAATAAAAGACTAAAGGGGAAAATTACCTATTTTTCAAAAAATCTGATTTTAAGACATAGGCCAAAACAACGTCATTTTAGATTGTTTAAGTCACTCTCAAAACTATGTCATTTTGGGAGGCTATATATACCTTTTTAAACCTTTTTTTTCATTTTTTCATTCTTCTCTCCAAAAAAAACCAAAAATACTCTCTTCTCTTTCATTTCTCTCTTCTTTCTTTTTTTTTTTGTGAGCCATTCCGACTGTCGGCCACTGTCAACTGTCGTTGCTGTTGCCGTCAATCGCCGTTCACGACGGTGCAAAGGTATTTTTTTATATTTTTAAATCGTAGATCGGGATTAAATCTATCGATCTAATCCCTCATATCTTCAAAAACTTCAAAAATAACCTCTCTTTTATTTTTTTTGAAACCCAATTTCAAAGGTTTTAACTTTATTTATTCTATTTTTTTATTTATTTTTATCTATATATTTTGCTTAAAAATAAAAAAAACAAAAGAAAAATAAATAGAACACACTTATATATATATATATACAAGTATTAATATACCTTGTGATGATGGTAGATTGAATTTCTTTTGCTTGAATCTGTGCTTTTTTTTTATTGCTCGTGAAATCGGAAAGGGAGCCCCTTTACAATTTGATTTCAAGTGGCTTTTATAGCCATAATACAGTGATTTCATTTTGTTTTTTTTTTCATTTATCTGCTTGATCTTGCATGTTTCTTTTTCCTTGCGTATGCATATCCAAATAGTGGCGGTGATTGATGGCAAAGGTAAGTGGGGTGACGTGAAGGCATGGGTGGCGGCATAAGAGCGGTTGGAAAGGCATCCCTAGCAACTAGGGTTTCCAAAATTTAGATGTAATTGGGCTTTTAGGGTTTGGGTTATGAAAATGGGTTTGTAATATGGACATTTTTTTAAAATTAAATAAATTTAATTTAAAATTTTATTTTTGGATAATTTTTTTTCAAATTGTGCTTGGTCAAAACTGACCTCCAACACTGCTCTCTACTCAAAAGGGAAGCATTACAAGAAGAACACTTCAGCATGGAATAAAAATAATGAAAGAAGATCTAGTGTAGTAAATATTATCGATGATGGCTAACAAAATAAAAACTCTATTAAGTGCTACAGGTGTGGTAAAATTGGGCGTATCAAGAGGAATTGTAGAGTCAAGCTTTCCAAAGCAAATGTTGTAAGTGAAAATGGGAGCAATGCTTTACTGCAAACGATATTAAATGTAGTAATGAAAAATCAACACCTGTCCAAGCTCTCTTGAGCCGTGAAAATTGTAAAGGAGTGTGGGTTATTGTTACAGCTGACAATTCAGCTTATCCAGTGGCACAAGAAGGGGTTGTGAAGATTGGAATGGATGACACGAGCGTAGTCAAGTTGAATGGCGTCTTCCATGTTCCAGGTTTGAAGAGAAATTTAATTTCAGTTTCTCAAATTACAGATTCAGGAAAGTATGTTTTGTTTGGGCCTAAAGATGTAAAGTTCTTGATAATGTAAAAAAATATATCTACTGATGTTGTTACCTCTGGTGAGAAGAGAGGTTCTTTATTTGTCATGGTAGTAGGAGAAGCCTATGTAAATAAAACAAGCCAGACTGAGAGTGCGGTAATTTGGCACGCTCAGTTAGGTCATTTAGGTTATCAATTGTTGCAGAAAGTCTCCTCAAAAAGGTTGGTGAATGCCTTCTCTGAGAAATGTTCATGAAGATATAATTTGTCAAGGGTGTCAATTTGGCAAATCACATCATCTTCCTTTCATAAAGTCATCAAGTCGTACAACTTTCATGCTTGAGTTGGTCCATATAGATCTGATGGGACCAATAAGACACCAAGTTTCAATGGTTGTCGTTATGCAATGGTGTTAGTAGATGATTTTTCAAGGTACACTTGGGTAAAATTCTTAAAGGAGAATAGTAAAGCTTTAACAAAGTTTGTAGAATTTAGAAATGCCGTGGAAAAAGAATATGAGACGAAGGTTAAATGCCTTTGGACTAGCAATGGTGAAGAGTATATGCCAAAGGATTTCTTCCAATACTGTAGTGATAATGGAATTTTACGGCAGATGACATGTCCAGATACACCTCAACAAAATGGTGTTTCAGAAAGGAAGCTAACTCATTTTGCCTCTATGAGTCTCTCATGGTTGCACGACAAACATCTCCCTCGAGAGTTTTGGGCTGAAGCTATGCAGTGTGCATACCACATAATAAATCGCTTACCTCTATGGCCAAGTAAAGAGAAGTCTCCACTTGAAATTTTATATAATATCAAGCCAAATGTAAATTATTTTTAGGTATTTGGTTCAATTTGTTATGTCCAAGTTCCAAAATCTAACAGAACCAAACTTGACCCAAAAGTGAAGAAGTGTATTTTTGTTGGTTATGATCCTTGTAGGAAAGGGTTGATATGTATGGATCCAGAAACAAAGAAGTGTGTCACTTCCAGAGACGCTGTTTTTTATAAAGTGTCATCTTATTTTCCTTAAGCTGGACGTGATGATGAGCAATGAAGCTTACTACTGCTACCTAAAAATGACACAGAAGCTTCAAATGATAATGAACTTCTAACGTTCAATACCTCAGATGTAGAAGGCAATGAGCAAGAAATTCAAAGGAAATCTACAAGGGAGAAGAGACAACCACAACATCTCAAAAATTATAATGTGCGCATCAAAAATTGTTCCACTACTTCATGCTTCTTTGTCGAAGTAGTAGATGAAGAAGAACTAGCAAGCTATGAGGAAGGCAAAGATGAATCAGAATGGCAAGCAACTATGCTAGAAGAAATTGAAGCTTTACACAAAAAATCAAACTTGAGAGTTGGTGCCAAAACCAGAAAATTGTGAGCCTATTACTTGCAAATGGGTATATCGTTTGAAGAGAAAATCAGACGAAACTATCGATAAATGAGTTCGGCTTGTTGCTCGTGGATTTTCGAGTTATGGATTGGATTATGAGGAAACATTCAACCCAGTTGTAAAAATGGTAACACTAAGAACAATTTTTTCTCTGGCGGCCTTTAAGAGATGAAAGCTATGGCAGCTTGATGTCAAGAATGCATTTCTTTATGGAGATCTAGATCGTGAAGTATTTATGAAACAATCCAAAGGCTATGTTTCTAAACAACATCTCTACCACGTCTGCAGGCTAAAGAAGGCATTGTACGGCCTAAAGCAAGCACCACGTGCTTGGTATGGTAAAGTGGCTCAATACTTAATCTTTTGCGGTTTTAAAGTTTTAGATGCAGCTTCTAGTTTGTTTGTTAAATTAGAACCAGATTTGCATTTGCTTTTCTTGTTGTTCGTGGATGATGTGATTATTACGGGAGATAATGAGGTTGAGATTTCTAAGCTGAAAAGTGATTTATCTACTCGATTTGAGATGAAAAGTCTAGGTGAAGTTGGCTATTTTCTCGGTCCGAATATTGAAAAATTAGAGGATGGATATTTCATCTCTAAAAAAGCTTATGCAAAGAAGCTCTTGCAGAGTTTTGGCTTGGGGGAGGCCAAAGAAAAAGCACCTTCAGTGGAGCCACATCTCAAGTTGATGAAAGATGAAGGAAAGTAACTGCAAGATGTTACAAAATTTAGGCAACTTGTTGGTAGTTTAATTTATTTAACTATCACAAGACCAGAAATTTATTACTTTGTTAGTGTAATTGCACAATTCATGCAATGCCCAAAGAGTACTCACTTATATGCAGCAAAGAGAATTCTGCGATATGTAAAAGCCTCTCTTGATTATGGTTTAATGTATGGAAAATGTGAGAATTTCGTGCTAAAAGGATTTACTGATGCATATTGGGCAGGAGATGCAAACGATAAACATTCTACTTCATGCTATTGTTTTAATGTTGGTTCAACTATGATATCTTGGCATAGTAAGAAGTAGAATATGGTTTCTTTATCTAGCACTGAACCTAAATATGTGGCAGTCGCCATGACTACACAAGAATGTATGTGGTTAAGGAGCTTGATGATAGATATGTTTAGGATCTCGAAGTGTCACAAGGCATTTTGCGATCATTAACTTACATCTAGCAATTATTCATTTCATATCACACACATCATATGCAAACATTATAATCACTCAAGGATCACTTTCGAACAACTTGCAAACTTTTAGAGAAAACAAGAAATTTCTCACAAACAGGGGCACACGGTCGTGTGTCTCAAACACACGATCGTGTATCCTCATACACACGCCCATGCTCTTAACCGTGTACCAGGCCATGCTCATGTTCGAAAAATAGTCACACAACGTGTGACAGACCGTGTATCTATACTAACTTGTACCACAAGCCCATGTGTGGAACTGTGTGCCAAATCGTATTTGTAACACCCCTACACCCGGTTCACACATATAAACCCGGTATAAGAGTATTACATACAGTTTCAGAGAATTAAAAACGAGTATAACAAAATTTTCTTTCAAATACTATGTAATTGAATTATTTTACTCAAAATATCACAAAATAATCAAGCATAATCAAAATCGAGACTTAAAACCAGTTTGAAAATAATGAAAATGTAATTTTTATTCAAAACAGGGCAAATATCGATACCACCATAAAAATATTGACACCTCAATTCTAAAATCAAGAAATATAGCTAGAAACTTCAAACTAACTCCCTGAAATTATATAAAAACTTTACCAATAAATCAATTCAGTCTAAAACACAATTCCATTCAAAATTCATCATCTAATTTCATAAGTTCATGGTATTCCAAAATAACATTTATAACCCATTCATTGAGGACATATAAGTACCATTTGTACGTGCCATTTTACCTCAAAATAAGTATACCTGGTCTTGTAATCTTTCAATGTTGATGTGATTTGATAAGAGGCACCTAATCCAACCTTAGCTTCTCAGAGATCTTGTACCTACGCGTTGAATTAAACCCGTTAAGTCGATGAAGGCTTAGTAAGTACTACAAGAGTCATTAATCATTCATTTTTTAATCACACATTTCAAACTCATTCATATAATTATTTGTTCATGTAAAATACATACCTTTTATGTGTATAACATTTAACTTATAGTAGTGTTATGAATTCACATATTCTTCCTCATTTCACATTTTAGCCATTCCAATCTCTTGGCTTACTTAGTTTTATCATTCTTTGATTTCTTATAGATATATTGTACTTACCTTTCATGTGATTATCATTTCACTTACTTCAATGTCACAATTTGCACATTCTTTCTTTTTCATATTGTTTACCCTATTAACAAGACTCGGACCTTGGCGGATACACGGATCCAACCAAACAAACTAGAATGGCACTCAGTGCCTCCTCGGATAGTTCGAAGCAATAAAATGACACCAGTGTGTCATCGGCCTAGCCGAAGTGAAGTGGTACCCAGTACCTCATCGAATCTATCTGAAGTAAAATAATGACACCTAGTGTCTCATCGACTCATGGTTGAAGTATCCCTGAACTCTTCCAATCCTATGGCATGCCAACTATATCCGACTCAGCCCGACTAATTAATAGGGATTTTCAATTTACAATTCATATCACTTTCAATTCCAATTTCACTTTCACTTTCACTTTCAATTTTGATCACAAATGATTCAAATTCAATTCAAATATACTATTAATTCAATATAAATTTTCATTCATCTCAATATTAACGCTTACCTTATATTCACTTATTAAATATAAATATCGAAATAAACATTAAATAATGAATAATTCAGATTATAGTAATACAAATCAATAACAAATCAATTTGACCAAATAACAACCAAATATCATAAACAATTAGTTATTAATAACTTTGGAAACCTTTGATTTATCCATTTCATTCTCATTTCTCAATTTCATCACATCACTTTATATGCATCAATTTTTCATTTCTATTCAAATTTTCTTTTTTACATTAATTTTCAAAGCTGTACACTTGTGTCATAGCCACTAAATTATTTATATCTTGCGCTATAGAATTCGAAATTAACATCCGCTTGATGTTCTTGAAACTAGACTCAAATAACTTTTTACCATAAAATTTTCAAAATTTTTACTTTAGCCAATTTGTACAGTAAATTCTTCCAATTTACCCCTTCTCTGCTACCTGACAATTTCGACCATTCTTCACTAAAAATTATCTATCATTTAGTACAGGAATCCAATAATGTTCCCATCTGTTTTTGTTTTCGTTTTTTTTTTGAAAATAGACTCATTGAGGATTCAGCCATATAAATTTCAGTCTCTAATAATTTTTCTACATTTTTCTATGATTTTTTAAAGTCAGAACAGGGGAACCCGAATCTACTCTGACCTTATTACACTAAAACTAGTATATCTCGAAATATATAATTCCTTTTCTTTCAATGTTTCTTCCGTATGACTTAACTCTTTTTATACAATTTTTGGTGAATTTTCAAAATTAGTTCTTTGATTCTGTCCAATCTGTTTTAATGAGAATAATTCCTTTCTCATGTTTCTTTATACTAAATTTCATTCAATCACACATACTTAACAATTAACACTTATAATTAAACATATCATTTTTATCATAATTAATCATATATGTTAAAATTATAAACATTTTAACTTAATTAATTCTAAATCTTTTAATACTTGTAGTACTTACAACTCTTGTAGATAATCCCTTTTCACTCCTTTTCTTTCTCCTTTCCTTTTTCCTTTAATTTGGTCATTCTCCTTCTTTTCTTTCTCTTCAATTTCATACAAAACACATATATTCATATTAAAATCCTTCTAACATATCATAATCTATGTTTCTAAACCAAAAACTAACATGTATTTAAAGAGGAGTTTAACTTTCTTACCTTAATCACTTGTATTAAACACTAATGTCCATTTTCTTTCTCCTCCAAGACAAGTATGGATGCAGTTATTTTGACAATTGGATTGGTATTACACTTTTCTATTAATTTTATTCACTAATCTTGAAGAAATTTGGAAGAAACTAACTTAATTGGTTTGCATTTGGTGAAAAGGGACTAATTTGAAAGAAAAGCAAAAGTTGAAATGGTGGAAAAACGGTGGCTAACGTGAAACACAATGGCTGATGGCTTTTATAGCTTTTTCATCATTTCTTTTCTTCATTTCTCTAGATTTTTCTATCAATTTCTCTTTATGAAAATATCTTTCTTTAATAATAGTAAAATTGCACTTTTAGTCCTTGGGCCTTCCAACTTTACACTTTGGCCCAAAACATTGCTTCCAAAAATATCTTCCATCAAATTACTCTTTTGCCCCTCCTTAATTACTATAATTCCCATAATGACTTATATTTCATTTTGGCTAAATTGCTATTTAGTCCCTCATGCTTTCTCACAATTTCTAATTAATCCTTAATTTTTCCTAATCTTCTTATTTTAACCACATATTCTAACTCTTAACTTGACACTATTACTATTCCAACTCCGGTTCTAAAATGCGGATGTTACAGTGTTTCTATGCGAAATTAGGCCACACGGTCTTGTCCCGACCCGTGTGTCTACTCATGTGACCTATACTGCACCCTAACATGGCACACGACCGTGTGACAGCCTGTGTCAAAACACCCTCCAAGCATCAAACCAAGTTCAACTCACAACACCTCAAACCTAACCAAAAAGACCCTATTCAAAATAACCATTTGCAATTCATTACTTAGATGAATAAACAACCTAAAATCTCATATTATAAGTCCACATGACTCAACTACTATAACACAAAGGTAAAGGATACAACAAAAGTGCCTCGTACCATCATCACTAACCACAATGACATCTCATCTATTTCAATTTTACTTTGACATAACCATAATAAACATACCATTAAATCATCACAACTCAATCATTCACAAATTTTGACATACAAGCCATACATATTTCTTATCTTTCCATTATATTTTAAATACTTACATAACATCAAAATTAGCTAGATTATTATGTCATTCAAAATATATCAAGCCAACTACCATATAACCTCCTAAAGACTTCTAAATATAAAATTAATCCTAGTTACATGCCAAAATAATAAAAGCAAACTTCACCTACTTTGAGTACGAGATTTCCAACGAGATGCTGAGTTAGAGTCTATTAGCAATCTAACCTGAAATCACAAGAAATTGATTTACATTAGCAAACTTTCTTTATACGATAATTATTCACATGAATGCATATAATTTCTCAATTGATTGGAACAACTTAATAAATTTCCAAGATCCAAGTTCAAATATATATATAGCACATGTTTACAATCATTCAATATCGTATATAATACATAACAAAGGTACTTTTTACTCAATAGCATTTACTCACCAACCCTTTCAAAGTACTTAATCATGTTATCACCATATAAATTTGTCATTCCATAGCACCCAGTGCCTAGAGGATAAACCGTAATAAGTGAGCCTAGCTCTATTTGGATTAACAAACAATAATTTCCTCAATTCCTGGCACCCAGTGCCTAGCGGATAAACCACAATAAGTGAGTCCAGCTCTAGTTGGATTAACCAATGATAATTCCGTCAATTCCTAGCACCCAGTGTCTAGCGGATAAACCGCAATAAGTGAGTCCAACTCTAGTTAGATTAACCAATGGTTTTGCGCCCAACGCTAGTCTAATAAACCGACGATCCTGACACTCAGTGCCTAGCGGATAAACCGCAAAAGTGAGTTCAGCTCTAGTTGGATAAACCAACAACTAAACTGTCAAATCTTGGCACCCAATGCGTAGCAGATATACTGCAAAAGTGAGCCCAACTCTAGTTAGATTAACCAACAAATAATCCGTCAAATCCTGACACCCAATGCCTAGCGGATAAACCGCAATTGTGTGCCAAGCACTATTCAATTAAATTGACAACATAATTAATTCATTTCTACCGTTTCCTCAATTCATAATATATTATCATTTAATCATATAAATGAGACATTATATATATATATATATCAAGAAATTTAGTAATTATTAAATATAATTGAACTTAACTTAATAAATGGATAGCAATATTAAGTTTGGGGATACAAACTTACCATGTCTCGATAGCTTCCAAACTCGATCACTTTATCTTTTCCACGATTACCAGTTGAGTTTTTCATTTCTCGATCTAGAAATTAATAAATTAACTAATTAAATTCAATCATCAGCCAAAATATTTAGTCAAGTCATAACTCTTCCTACATTTCTCATTCTAGTTCTCAACATTAATCCCTTAACACAATTTAATTCCTTAATTCCAAATACATGTCATTTATTTAAAATAAATAAACCCATGTTAACCGTACCTCCCAAATCTTATAACAATTCTATATTTAACATTATTTCTTCATGAATCCATGTAATTCATCATTTATACAAACAAGTCCCTATAACTTAAAATTTCCTAAACTTAGTAGCAATTCAAGTTCCACCAATAACCAAATTTATCAACAATGATAAAACATCAAAATACTTTCAAATATAGTCATGGCAAGTTCTTCAAAAATTACCATTTCCACAAATTGAACCCCAAAGTAGTTAGAGTAAGTTAAAATAAACTCAAAAGCATAAAGATCAATAAAAATGGAGTTCAAAACACCTACCATGCAAAAGTCAAGCTCAACAAAATTTTCTTTTCTCTCCAATGGAGGTTTCGGTAGCAAAGAAGAAGAAAGATGAAATTATCACAATTGTTTTAGTGTTTTCATTACACCATTTAATTTTTTAATTATCACTCTACCCCTTTTAAACTATTAAAATCACTACAATGCTTAACCATCAAAATCCACTATCTCATTTATGGTATATTTATTCCTTCAAATCATTAACCATCATTTCTCTTTCTTTTTAACCCTTTTATTTTGTACTGCTCACTTTACATTTTCTTCAATTAAGTCCTTTCCTTCCATATAGCATATTAATTAACTAAATTCTTTAACCTCAATTTTATTTTACCTTACTCCAACTAAATAAACATACTTATTTAATAACTCTTTAACTCTAATAAGAAAATTTTAAAAAAACTTGAGCATTATTTTTGATATTCCTAAATACGGATCGTTACAGATCAAGTGTGATAATGAAGGTGTTATCAAACTTGCTTCCAATCTTATCTTTCATGCCCAAACAAAGCATATAGATCTTCGTTATCACTACCTTCGAGAGAAGGTGTTGAGTCAAGAAATTGAGCTGCAAAGGATCTCTACAAACAGCCAAGTGACAGATATTTTCACAAAAGTATTGGGGAAGCCAAAGTTTGAAGAGTTTAAAGTTGCACTTGGTATTGTTAATCGTAAGCATGCACTAAGGGGGAGTGTCAAAACTTTACTGCATCTTAAATAGTATTTTTAATTTTCATAGACTTGGTCAAGATTAAAAAATCTTAACAGAAAAATCAGGTAGAATTTATTTTGAATAATGGCAAATTTTTAGGAGCCATTAGTTAATAATTCTAGCTTATAAAAATGTTAAATTATGTTATAATCTTTCAGTTCAAAAAATAACAAAAAGATCAATCCATTCTCAAACAATTTTTTTGTTTGATTCCATGTTGCTGCAGCATTCTCTTTGTTCTTTGTTTTGTTATAGGGTCAATTATCCGATGTCCAATATCTCATTATTTGGGGCAATGAAATAAACATATTTGAGAAATTTGACCTTTGTTGCAATAGACTCGTCAATTCAATACCCATTACTCTATACCAATTGACCAATTTGGAAACTTCAAGGTTTTGAAAATTTGAAGAACATCAGCCTTTTATCTCTCACGAATAATAGTTTTACTGGACATATTCCTCTAGCTTTGTGTCATTTGATGAAACTGTATTACATTTCGCTCTCCCAAAACAAATTAAGTGGCTCGATCCCTTCTTGTATTGGTTGTTTATTGAAAGATCCTATTCCTGAGTAAATTTGTAATTTAGCAAATTTAAATTCATTGGACCTCTCCCAAAATAAATTGTTTATTTTAAAAAATATATTTTGTAATAAAAGTTTACTACTCATCAAGTATAGAATCAGCGGTATGCGAAAGCTAAAATCTGGAATATGTTCTTAATCCCCAATGTTTTAATAGTTGTAAACATTGTAGAAGCCATGATGCTTGTAGGGTAAATACAAAATTTTTCATCTACTTTTATCCGAAGAAAAGAAAGAAGGCCATCAATCCATGGTAGATGAAGCAACTTTTTGGCTATTATGGAGAATATCTCCTTTGCAATTTAGTTCAAAAATCTCAATTAACTCAATTTCTCCTCTTTTTCAGCTTAATCCAAGCTCATTCAAAACCCATTAACTACCAACAATGACTTCTCAAACTCTTGAATTTGAATTTTCCATATGAAAATTCGGGGCATTATATTTTGTCTTTCTTTCGGTTTATATATATATATATACTTTAAAAGAAGCAGAAAATTCATGGAAGAAACCAGGACTTACTGACTACTGTTTTTCACATACAAAGAAAGGACAAAAGTGGATCAAAATGGAGAAGTTTTGTATTATCATATATGATATATCACATAAACCATGTTTAATTTTACTACTCTAACAAACAAGCTATAAAAGTAGGTTGGCAAACAAGTGAAAAAGCATTCATCACTTTGCTTGGAGCTTTCCGATTATTATTCAAAGAAGACTTCTGAGTTCTTTCCCATCATAAAACCCCACACCTAAAGTTTGTCAGTTTACACAACTTTTAATTATTACGTTAAGATAAAATCACGCACCGTGTTTATATTTTTGGATCCTAGACAAAATAATAAATTAAGTCTTTTAAAAAAATATATAAAATGTAATATAATAAAAATTAAAAAATTTTAAAACCATGAAAAATAAAACATTTATGATAAAAATTTAAAAGTTTTTTCCAATCTTAAATTCTGGATAACTGTATTCTCAAACAACCTCTAAAATCGAGCTTAAATGAAATTACAGCAGCAGGTCCACAAAGATCGTGGGAACAAATTTGATATTGTTTATTGTTGATATATACTTGGTTAGCTTTCTGTTTTTTCAAAATATATTCAACATAAACCACATATATTATATTGGAAAAAAAACACTAGTGGTGCTACTGAACTCAGCTTTTGTTTTCTTAAAACATGACTTCTTCAGTAACCCAGTCTAAATACATCAGTATCGTATTCACACCCTTAGAGGGGATTGAAAATAAAATGAAAACCGACTATTAGTAAATAAAGGTTTTTTTTTTACATGTAAAATTTAATTTAATATAATATATGGGTAAAGTATATTAGTTGTCACCCATTTATAGAATTTTTTTATTCATTAATTTCGATAAGTTGTAAAATGATTACTGAATTATTTAATTTTGTCTTTATTTGATCCGTCAATAATTTTAAATTTGTGGATATTTTTATTTGCTGACTAAAAAAGATAAAATTAAATAGTTGAACGATAAAAAAATTATTAATAATTAAGTGTTTATTTTATAATTTGTCCAAATTAAAAAAAATATCACAATTTATTGATCTGTACGATACTTTATCCACAATAATTCACCTGTTGTCTATCAAATCGTGTTGGTAGACTACAGTTGATAAAAATGGTTCAAACATTAGAAATGAATTTTAAAGTATTATGTAAAAAAAAAACTTTTAAACAAGTGACAATACCTTCCTTTTTTTTGTCATATTACTAAATTTACATCTAAAATATTATAATTTATTTTGACATCTAATGGTGCTACTTTAAAAAAGAAAAAATAACAGTAGTGGTGCTACTTTTAAAAAGAGAAAAAGAGAGAGAGAGAAGAAAACACTAGTGGTCGTACTTAACTCTGCATTTGTTTGTTTAAAATTTACTAATGAATTCTTTATTAACCCCTCCATGCATTTTATTGAAAATATTTCCGGACAATGATTTTTATCCGACTGTTTCGTTAATGAGATGGTCACAAAGGAAGAGGCGTGGAATCTCGATCTTTTTCAATATGGCTCTCAGAGAATGTGATCCAACACATAAGGGACATTCCCCCTCCCCATCCATCCGAGGGACCAGATAGGATATCGTGGGGTCACACTTCATCTAAAGACTTCACCGTCAAAACCGCCTACAAGATCCTGAAAGAAGATTCGTGGAGCCCTAAAGACGAGAAGTGGAAGTGCATGTGGAAGCTCCCAGGCCCATAAAGAGTCCATTTCTTCATTTGGACTACCCTTAAGCAACACCTCCTCTGTAATGAGGAAAGAGTTAAACGTGGCCTAGCATCAGATACTTCATGCGTTATTTGTGGACATGAGTCGAAGGACGCCTTGCATGCCCTCAGAAAGTGTATCGTTGCTAAGGAAGTTTGGAATCAGATTGTCCCAGGTAATCATCTTTCGAGTTTCTTTTCTCATAATTTATCTGACTAGATCCTTTCTAATGTGCAGGACAACACTAGGATCCACGAGGGAGGAACCAATTAGGCTTGCTTCTTTGGAATCATCACTTGGCGTATTTGGAAGAACCGAAATCTCTTCATCTTCCAAGGGGAAACGTGGAACCCGAGCGAGATAATCAAAGCCTCGATCAGTTGGACCAAACAGTTCCTTTCAACCCTTAATGGGACACCAACAGGGGCGATCATCGCTCCTCTCGAGAACCAATCTGGTGGACAGCACTTCTTCCTCAACACTAATGGGGCAGTGCATCTTGGCTCAAGAAACGTAACATCCGGAGGGGTTATTCACAATGTAAAGGGAGAGTGGATCGCAGGGTACAATAGGTACATCGGGAAATGCTCCATCTTCAACACAAAATTGTGGCCCATTTTAGATGGATTAAAGCTTATCCAACGAAGAGGCCACGACAAAGTCATAATCTAATCCGACAGCCTGGAAGTTGTTAAAGCCATTCATGAAAGCGGATCCTCTACGTCAAACTCATCTTTGATAAGAAGAATCCGAACATCTTGGCAGTTGAAAAGCAATGGACCTTGCTTTACATTCCCAGAGATCAAAATCAAGTTGCGGACTACCTAGCTAAACTCGTCTTGGCCGAAAAAAGGAGATTTACAACTTTTGGAACTCTTGCCTACATCAACTCTCAATTTCTTAAAGGCTAACAAGACAAATAGTGCCAGTCTTTTTTAGATTATTCCAATGTAATTAGTTAATGTTTGTCTCACAAAAGAAAAATGATCTATTCTTTTTGGAAAAGTTAATTTTTTTTGTATTTGGATGAATTTGTATAAAATATTTTTTGTTGATTTGGTAGATTTACTGAAACTATTTCATAAAAATTGCTTTCAATGAAACAAACATACATTTGAGATTTTATAATCTTTTCATTATTTAATTCAATTTATTTATATTTTAATTAATCATATTTAATTTTAATTTATCTTAATTTATTTATTAAGCTTAATTGTTAATTTCATACATTAGGGAATATAAATTTATGTTTAATTAAATTGAAGTGGTAAATATTTATTTTGAATATTATTTGGATGAGTAAGTTGAAAAATGATTTAATTTGATAAAAATTGAAATAGGGACCAAATTGTAAAATTTATAAATTTTCAAATTCTAAGTGTTTGAGTAGTGAAATCTAAAACATTGATGTAGTAACTAAATTATATGATTATGAATTATGAAAATTTGGAAAGTTGAGCATAAAATAGTAAAGTTTGAAATTATAGGGGCTAAATTGTAAATATTTCAAAATTTGAGTTTTAGGACTAATTTATATTATTTGAGAATTTACCATTTTGAAAAGTAGAATATGAAAGTTTAACAGTTCAAAAATCAAAGACTATTTTTTTGAAATTTTAATAATTTTAATTGTAAGGAATAAAATATAAAATTTGGAAAAAAAATTTAAAAAAGGATTGTTTTGCAAAACTGTATAAAATGACGTTTAGAATTAAATTTTCGAATAAGAAAATTTATTTTTGAGGAATTAAATTGTAGAATAGTAATGATAAAATTGAATGTCGACAATGAAAAAATATCGTAAAGAAAACGAAAAGAAAAAATACAAAGATTTTACGTGGAAACCCTTTCGACAAAAAACCACTGGCAAAGAAGAAAAAAATTCACTAATGTCGAAAATCGAATAATTACAAGAGCAGATGACTACGCCTATTTATAGGTTGAAAAGCCTTATTCCAATCAACAACTAATAGAAGTAACCTAGTAAGGTTGAAACACCTTATTCTAATTAAAATAAAATAAAAGAAGTATAGTTTATTTGGATTTTACTTTTATTTTATTTTACCATTGTATTTTATTTTAACAAGAATTCTAGTCATCAAACTCTAAGAATCTCCACCATGATAAGAATTCTCTACGAATAAAAACTCTCAACAAATAAGTTCTCCACCTCTTCCACAAAACCTCTTGAGGGATATTCTTCAACAATGAACACCAACCAAGTCCAAACAATACTCAAACTTGCTTATGGGAAGTGACTTAGTCATCATATCTGCAGAATTTTCATGAGTACTAACTTTGCTCACAACAATATCTCCACGAGCAATAATATCACACATAAAATGATATCGATTATCAATGTGCTTTGTTCTCTCATGAAACATTTGACCTTTCTTAAGGAAAATGACACTTTGACTGTCACAAAATATTGTACCAATCTTAAGATCTTTATTAAGTTCACTAAAAAGTCCTTTTAACCAAATAGCTTCTTTACAAGCTTCTTTACAAGCCTCGATAATCGCCATGTACTCAGCTTCAGTGGTAGACAAAGTAATTGTAGTTTGCAAAGTAGCTTTCTAACTAATTACACAACCCCTAATTGTAAAGACATACTCTGTAAGAGATCTTCTTCTATCTAGGTCTACAATAAAATCAGCATCAACATACCCAATGACTCCATCTCTAGTTCTTCCAAACTATAAGCAAACATCAGTAGTACCTCCTAAGTATCTCAAAATCCACTAAACTGCTTTCCAGTGTTCTTTACCAGGATTTGCCATGTATCTACTGACTGCACTAACTGCATATGATAAATCTGAACGTGAGCAAACCATAGCATACATTAGAGAACCCACTGTACTAGAATATGGAACATGTGACATGTAATCAATCCCATAATTAGATTGCGGAGACAAAGCCGATGAAAGTCTGAAGTAGGCTGCTAATGGAGTACTAATAGGCTTGGCACTCTGCATATTGAACCTGCAAAGAACTTTCTCAATATACCCTTTCTGACTTAGGTGCAACTTACATGCCTTTCTATCTCTAAGAATCTTCATCTCAAGCATCTTCTTTGCTGCTCCCAAATCTTTCATCTCAAAATCTTCACTAAGTTAGGCTTTAACCTTTCTTATCTCTTCTTTATCTTTAGCTGCTGTTAACATGTCATCAACATAAAGGAGAAGATACACAAAAGAACCATCACCATTTTTCTTAAAAGAAACACAACTATCAAAACTGCTTCTTTTGAAATCATAGGTAATCATAAAAGAATAAAACCTCTAGTACCACTGCCTTAGTGACTGTTTCAAACCATAAAGGGACTTTTTCAACAAGCAAACATAGTCCTCCTTTTCTAAGACTATAAAGCCCTCTGGATGTTTCATGTAAATATCTTCCTCAAGTTCTCCATGCAAGAATATTGCTTTTATATATAACTGATCAAGCTCCAAATCATACATGGCCACAATACCAAGTAAGGCTCAAATCGAACTGTGTTTCACAACTAGAGAAAACACGTCTGTGAAGTCTACACCGGGAATCTGACTGTAACCTTTTGCAACATGTCTTGTTTTATATTTGGGTTCTTCAATTCCTGGAATCTCTTCTTTCCACTTGAATACCCATTTACGACGAACAGTCTTTTTACCCTTTGGAAGTTTCATTAAGTCCCACATTTTATTCTTATGGAGTGACTCTATCTCTTCTTGCATGGCAGTCATCCACTTTTCTGAGTCTTCATAGCTAACTGCCTCGGAATAAGTAGATGGCTCTTGATTTGCATCAATATCTTCAGCTACATTTAAAGCGTAAGCTACTACATCAGTCTCGGTAAACCTCTTCGGAGGTTTAATTTCTCTTCTAGGTCTATTTTTGACAATAGAATATTGTGGTGATAAAGTGACTTTATTCTGAATTTCCATACTAACATGAGAAGTTGACTCTGTTGTAGATACTGGATCAATTTGAAACTCCACCTGCTTTTATTGTTCTTTACTAGAAGAGTTTTTAAGAGATAAGTTAGGTAACATAGCAGTTTCATCAAAAACAACATCTCTGCTAATCACAATTTTTCTATTTTCAGGACACCATAACTTATACACTTTTACACTAGCTTTAAAACCAAGAAAAACACATTTAATGGATCTTGGTTCCAATTTTCCATTATCAACATGAGTATATGCAAGATACCAAAAAATCTTTATATCAAAATAATCAGAAAGCTTACCAGACCGTATCTCTTATGAAGTCTATTTCTCAATGGTAACTGATGGAGATCGGTTGATCAAAAAACATGCAGTAGAAGCTGCTTTAGCCTAAAATGACTTCAGTAAATTAGCATTCGACAAAAAACATCGAACCTTTTCCATGATCATTCTATTTTTTTGTTCTGTAACACCATTTTGCTGTGGAGTATGACGAACTGTCAAATGTCTCACGATCCATTCTAATTTGCATAATTCATTAAATTCGTCAGAACAGAACTCTAAGTCATTATCTGTGCGAAAGTGTTTTATATGTTTTCCTGTCTGTTTTTCAACTATATTTTTCCAAGACTTGAATGTGGAAAACACATCGCTTTTCTACTTTACAAAGAATGCCCAAATGTTTTTGGAAAAATCATCAATAAGAGTTAGCATATAATTAGCTCCACCTCTCGAAGGCACTCTAGATGGTCCCCAAAGATCGGAATGAATATAATCCAACGTTCCCTTCGTGTTATGGATTCCTCTGGTGAATCGAACTCTCTTTTTCTTCCTAAAAACGCAGTGCTCACAGAACTTCAGTTTGCTAATGCCTTGTCCATCAAGAAGTCCTCTTTTACTCAATTCTACCATGCCGTTTTCACTCATATGCCCTAGACGCATATGCCAAAGTCTAGTAATATCAACATCTGACAAGGAAGAGGAAGCGACTACAGCATCACTAGTAATAGTTGAACCTTGCAAAACATATAACTTGGCAGTCTTTCTTTGCCCTTTCATCACAACGAGGGAACCCTTGCTAATCTTTAAAACCCCACTTTCAACTGTGTTCCTATGTCTTTTTGAATCAAGAGTACTTAATGAAATTAAATTCCTCTTTAATTCTGGTACATGTCGCACACCACTAAGAGTTCTAATGACTCCATCGAACATCTTTATTTTGATTGTGCCAACACCTGCAATTTTACATGAAGCATTATTTTCCATCAAAATAAAACCTTCAGACACAACTTCATATGTTGTAAACCAATCTCGATTGGGACTCATATAGAAGGCACAACCAGAATCGAGGATCCATTCCTTGCTCACTTTAGAATTATCGACAGAAGCAACTAGGAGTTCCCCATCACTGTAGTCTTCTGCTATATCAGCTTCACAGGATTGTTCTGGTTGTTTTCCCTTTTAATTCTCTATCTCTCTTTTGATCTTATTTTGTAACTTGTAGCACTCTTTCTTAATGTGCCCTTTCTTCTTGTAGAAGTTACAATTTTTACCTCTGTTTGAAGATCTCGATCTACCTTTAGATTTGCTATGGGGATTTCGTTCTTTTGTCCTCTTCGATCTTGTCTTTCACGAACAATGAGACCCTCTCCTTGGGAGTCAGATCCAGTCACAAGATGCTTCATTTTGTCATATGAGGCTAAGGAAGCATAGACTTCATCAATTGTGAGAGATTCACGACTATACAAAATTGTATCTCTAAAGGTTGAATACGACGGTGGCAATGAACAAAGGAGAATTAACCTTAAATCCTCTTTATCATACTAAACCTCCATGGTCTTCCAAATCCGAAATAATTTCTTTAAACACATTTACGTGTTCATGCACAGACGTACCTTCTTTCAAACGATGAGAATACAAATGCTGCTTCATATGCAGTTTGCTAGTTAGGGTTTTTGACATACATAACTGCTGCAATTTTTCCCATAATCCAGTAACAGTCTTCTCCTTTAACACATCTTGTAGAATTTCATTCGACAGATGCAACTGTAATTGCGTCAAAGCTTTCCGATCTTTACGCTTTTTCTCTTCATCCGTCAAACTCGAAGGCATCTTTTTCAACCCTAACAGGGCATCCTCCAAATCCATCTACGCAGAATTGCTTGCATCCTTACCTACCATAACGTGAATCTGGTGGTGCGATCCAATAGCGAAATATCATACTTCAATGTCTCCATTATCGTGATCGAGACTAGTAACCTGAAATACTCTGATAACAATTTGATAAAATTGAATGTTGATAATGAAGAAATATTGTAAAGAAAACGAAAAGAAAAAACACAGATTTTACGTGAAAACTCTTTTAGGGAAAAACCACGGGCAAAGGAGAAGAAGAGTCACTAATGTCGAAAATCGAATAATTACAAAAGGAGATGACTACGCCTATTTATAGGTTGAAAAACCTTATTTCAATCAATATATAATAGAAGTAACGTAGTAAGGTTGAAACACCTTATTCTAATTAAAATAAAATAGATGACCTATTCTAATTAAAATAAAATAAAATAAAAGAAGCTCTAAGCCATTATCTGTGCGAAGGTGTTTTATATATTTTCCTATCTGTTTTTCAACCATATTTTTGCAAGACTTGAATGTGAAAAACACATCGCTTTTCTACTTCAGACAAAATGCCCAAACTTTTTTGGAAAAATCATCAATAAGAGTTAGCATATAATTAGCTCCACCTCTCGAAGGCACTCTAGATGGTCCCCAAAGATCAGAATGAATATAATTCAACATTCCCTTCGTGTTATGGATTCCTCTTGTGAATCGAACTCTCTTTTTCTTCCCAAAAACCCAGTGCTCACAGAACTTCAGTTTGCTAATGCCTTGTCCATCAAGAAGTCCTCTTTTACTCAATTCTACCATGCCGTTTTCACTCATATGCCCTAGACGCATATGCCAAAGTCTAGTAATATCATTATCTGACAAGGAAGAGGAAGCGACTGTAGCATCACTAGTAATAGTTGAACCTTGCAAAACATATAACTTGGCAGTCTTTCTCTGCCCTTTCATCACAACGAGGGAACCCTTGCTAATCTTTAAAATCCTACTTTCAACTGTGTACCTGTGTCCTTTTGAATCAAGAGTACTCAATGAAATCAAATTCCTCTTCAGTTCTAGTACATGTCGCACGCCACTAAGAGTTCTAACGACTCCATCAAACATCTTTATTTTGATTGTGCCAACACCTGCGATTTTACATGAAGCATTATTTTCCATCAAAACATCACCTTGAGACACAACTTCATATGTTGTAAACCAATCTTGATTGGGACTTATATGGAAGGTACAACCAGAATCGAGGATCCATTCCTTGCTCACTTTAGAATTATCGACAGAAGCAACTAGGAGTTCACCATCATTGTAGTCTTCTGCTACATCAGCTTCACCGAATTGTTCTAGTTATTTTCCCTTTTGATTCTCTATCTCTCTTTTGATCTTATTTTGTAACTTGTAGCACTCTTTCTTAATGTGCCCTTTCTTTTTGCAGAAGTTACAAGTTTTACCTATGTTTGAAGATCTCGATCTACCTTTAGATTTACTGCAGGGATTTCGTTCTTATGTCCTCCCACGATTATCATCACTATTTCGATCTTGTCTTCCACGAACAATGAAAACCTCTCCCTGAGAGTCAGATATAGCCATAAGATGCTTCATCCTGTCATATGAGGCTAAGGAAGCATAGACTTCATCAATTGTGAGAGATTCATGGCTACACAAAATTGTATCTTTGAAGGTTAAATACGACAGTAGTAACGAATAAATGAGAATTAACCATAAATCCTCTTTATTATACTAAACCTCTATGGCCTTCCAAATCTGAAACAATTTCTTTAAACACATTCAAGTGTTCGTGCATAGACGTACCTTCTTTCAAACGATAAGAATACAAACGCTGCTTCATATGCAATTTTCTAGTTAGGGTTTTCGACATACATAACTACTGCAATTTTTCCCATAATGTAGTAGTAGTCTTCTCCTTTAACATATCTTGTAGAATTTCAATCGACAGATGCAGTTGTAATTGCATCAAAGCCTTCCGATTTTTACCCTTTTTTTCTTTATCCGTCAAACTCGAAGGTATCTTTTCCAACCCTAATAGGGCATCCTTCAAATCCATTTGCGTAAGAATTGCTTGCATCTTTACCTGCCACAACGCAAATCTGGTGTTGCGATCCAACAGCGAAATGTCATACTTCAATTTCGTCATTTTCGTGATCGAGACTAGTAACCCAAAATACTCTGATACCAATTTGATAAAATTGAATGTCGAGAATGAAGAAATATCGCAAAAAAATGGAAAGAAAGAACACATAGATTTTACTTGGAAACCCTTTCGGAAAAAACCACGGGCAAGGAAGAAGAAGATTCACTAATGTCGAAAATCGAATAATTACAAGAGGAGAGGACTACATCTATTTATAGGTTGAAAAATCTTATTCCAATCAACAACTAATAGAAGTAACGTAGTAAGGTTGAAACACCTTATTCTAATTAAAATAAAATAGATGACGTATTCTAATTAAAATAAAATAAAAGGAGTCTAGTTTATTTGGATTTTACTTTTTTTATTTTACCACTGTATTTTATTTTAATAAGAATTCTAGTCACCCAATTCTAATAAGTAAAAATTTAGATTTCGAGAACTAAATCGTAAAAAAATAAAATCATGATATAAGGGAATGTTTTCTTCGACAATGAAAAGTGTTTTCCCTTTATTGCTTTGGAAGCTTCCCCTTTTTGTTTCTTCGACAATGAAGACCGTGAACAAAGCCTTTTCAATTTAGAAAATGTCTTTCCATGAGAAATATTTAATTTTACTTTTTTTTAGAATAATTTCTTTTGATAATTCATTTTCCACCAAACAAACACTATAAAATAATGAAAATACTTTAGAGAAAACATTTACATGCAAACAAACCGACTATAAATCTTTGTTCATTTCCCTCAAACAAAATAACAATGCAAATGGGTTTTAAGTTAGTGCTTTACTTCATCCTCCTACTCCAGTTCATGTTCCTATGCTCGATATTACAAGCAGCAAAGTTTCACAAAAAATTATAATTCCATCCCCTTTGGAATCCAGAGAAGTTGCTATTCTATTTTTTGCTCAATTAATGTACACACATGATACTAGAAAGACATTAGGAAAAACCAACCTCTTTCCTAATCAAAGTTACAAAACACCTGAGTAAACAAGTGTTGAGTTTATCAGCTTTGCCAATGTACAAAACAAAGAAAATTGAGTTTGAAAGATGAAAAACAAAAGCTAAAACACTAAATTGATGAAGAAGAAAATCTGACAACTTCTCATACTATTTTTGGATGAATTACATTGCTTAAAATAGCTCCCAACATTGAGGCAACACAAAGGTTGCTCGTTAAGTTGTATAAGTTGTAAAATTAGCTTAATCATTACCTAAACACCTACTAAATCAGCTAAGTAGCTGACTAACCTTAAAAGAAACAAAGTAACATTGAAACCAAACTTCTTCACATGTTACAAAATATTTTACAAATAAATTGAACAGAAAATAATTTCTTGCTGCTGCTGCTCCTGCATTGTTCCATGATACAGCTGCTGATTTATCCCATGCTGCTACATTGTTGCCAACATTCAACACTCCTCCTTGGCTACTATGTAGCAAACACCAATGCTTCTCCTCAAATATTCAAACCTTGCATTAGCAAATGGCTTGGTTAAGATATCAGCAAGCTGAATTTTAGAGCTGCAATGACTTAGGTCAACCTCTCTTGATAATTTAACTTCTCTAACAAAATGATACTTGATTTTAAAGTACATGGTCTTGCCATGAAACACAATATTTTTGGCAATAGTAATAGCTGACTGGTTGTCCACCTTGATCTCTGTTACTTCCCTCTGATCAACATTTAAGTCACTCAAAAGCTTTCTAAGCCAAATGGCTTGATTAACAGCAATGGCAACTGCAATATACTCTACTTTTGCAGTTGATTGTGCCACTGTTTGTTGATTCTTAGAACTCCAGAAAAAACACCTAAGCTTAAGGTAAAAAGATAACCCAATGTGCTCTTCATATCAGCAACAGACCCTGCCCAATCACTGTCTGAATAACCAAGCAACTTCCATTCTTCAATCTTCTCAAATTTCACCCCAAAATTTGGAGTTTCTTTGACATACCTAAGAACTCTTTTAGTAGCTTTCAAGTGAAAAACATTACTACAATGCATAAACCTGGATAGAAGACCTAATGCAAAAATTACATCAGGCCTTATTGTTGTCAAATATAGCAGACAACCTACAAGACTTCTGTAGCCCTTCCCATCCACTCTTTCATGATCACCCTTGCTTGACAGCTTCTCTCCTTGTTCCACAAGAGTGCTAGCAGGTTTGCACTTTGTCATGCAAAACTTACTTAGTATCTTCAATGCAAAGGTTTTCTGACTTATGAAAATCCCATCTTTATTTTGATTCACTTTCATACCAAGGAAGTAGGTCATCAAGCCTAAATCAGTCATCTCAAAGACATCTTGCATCTGTTTCTTGAACTCCTCGATCAACTCACTTCTACTACCAATAACCAACAAGTTATCTACATAGAGTGACACAATCAGCAAGGTTTCTTTCTCGGACTTCTTCACATAGAGTGTAGGCTCACTGGTGCTCTTTCAAACCTCAACTTTGTAAGTAGGTATCAATTCTATCATACTAGGCTCTTGAGCCTATAGACTTTATGCTCTTCACCAACAACCTTGAATACATCTGTATTATGCTTGGTCCTGAACACCTATTTCACCCCAATGACCTTCCTTTGCTCTGGCCTATCAACCAGTTTCCATGTATCATTCTTATGAATCATTTCCATTTCTATTTACATAACTTATTTCCAATAATCTTCACTTGCAGCTTCATCAAAGTTAGAAGGCTCTACAATGGTCATATCACATCTTTGATAGATGCTTATGATAGACATTGTACCTTTGACAAGTACATCATCATACTCATCCCCAATTTCAGCTTCATTCTCAACATGCTGCAGCTCAAGATCATGCTGGTCTTCCTCAGACAAACTTGCATCTATCCCATTCCAATCCCAATAGCTACTTTCATTAAACCTCACATCTCTACTCACTATTATTCTCTCAGTGGTTAGATCAAAGAACCTGTACCCCTTCTTTATGCTGTTGTAGCTAACAAAAACACCAAGCATAAACCTCTTTTCTAGCTTGGTTCTCTTTTCAGCTGGTACAAGTGTGTAGCATAAGCAGCTAAACACCTTCAAGTGTGAGACAGTAGGCTTTTGTCCAAACCATGCTTCAAATGGTGTTTTTCCCTTGACTATATTTGTTGGCAGCTTATTTAGCAAGTACATTGAGGTGTTTACTACCTCAGCCCAAAAGATATTAGGCATTTTACCTTCAAACAACAAACACCTTGCCAAATCAAGAATAGTCTTATTTTTCCTTTCACACAGACCATTTTGCTGTGGTGTATAAATGGTTGTCAACTAATTCTGAATCCCAACTTTATCACAAATCTTTTAAAACTTTTGAGACACATACTCAGCCCCATTATCTGACCTCAGAGCCTTCAATTTGTTGCTTGCTTGCTTCTCAACTAAGGCCTTAAACTTGTAAAAGGCTCCACTTCTGACTTTTGCTTCAAGAAATGTACCCAATAAAATTTGGTACAATCATCAATTAACAACACAAAGTACTTGTTGCCATTCAATGAAGAGGTCTTCATAGGTCCACAGATGTCAGTATGGACCAATTGAAGCCTCTCTTATGCTCTGCATACCTTGTTAACTGGAAAAGGTAGTCTGGTCTATTTTCCAAGCTAGCATACTTCACAAGCTTCATTTTTTACTCCACTTTGGCCATATCTTCAACTAAACTCATCTTGTGTGGCAAACCAAGTGACTTGTAATTCATATAATCCAATCTCTTGTGCCACAAATAGGATTCATCAGCTAGAGTAGTATAAACTTTTACTTCTAACTGATTCACATCCAAAGTAAAAGATCTATCATGCATAGGTACTGTCACTAACTCTTGACCAAGATGATCCTTTATCGCACAAAATTTGTTCTCAAACATAAGGGAATAACCCTTTTCTAACAATTGACCAACACTTAACAAATTTTGGTTTAAGTTAGGTACAAAAAGCACATCAAAAATGACCTTGTTACCTAATTGAGTGCAAATCACAGCTTTTCCTTTACCCTTGGCCTCAATGAACTCATCATTCGTAATTCTGACCTTGGACACAAAGCTGGTATCTAGCTTCTTAAACATACCTTCATCTGATTCCATGTGATGGGTGCAACCACTATCAATCAACCAGTTCTTTTTAACTTTGCTCGAACTTACAAAGCAAGAAGCTGTAAAAACATGCTCCTCTTGAGCTTGAACATCCTCAGCAGCTTGAGCTTGGTTCGCCTGCTGTGGTTATGCTCTTCCCTTGTTTTTACAAACCTTTTCCATGTGACCAAGCTGCTTACAACTTTTACACTGAATGTCAGGCCTGTACCAACAGTATTTTTCCAAGTGAGTAGACTTTTTATAGTGAATGCATGGTAGGAACTTCTTCTTGCCAGCATCCTTCTTTGTCTTCTCTTTCTTTTCAGAACAGGGCTTCTTTCCCTTGTAGCCTAAACTTTCTTTGCTTCTGGCTTGTAAAGCTGAGTCAGAGTACTCCTCCATTCGGTCGGCCCTTTTTTGCTCTTGTGCATAAAGAGCATTTATCAGCTTTGTCAAGGAGATGGTTGACAAGTCCCTTGAGTCCTCCAATGAAGAGATCTTTGACTCATACTTCTCAGGAAAAGTTGTAACCACTTTGTCAATAATTCTCCTATCACTAAAAGCATCTCCCAACAGCCTGATGTTGTTGACTGTGGCCATTATCCTGTCAGAATACAACTTGATGGACTCAAACTCCTTCATCTTTAAGTTCACAGAGTCCCTCCTTAAGTTTATCAAGTGTTACTGCCTTGTCTTGCCTGACCCTTGAAACTCTTCCTTTAGCTTATCCCAAGCCTACTTTGGAGAGTCACAAGCCATTATCCTTGTAAAGATTACATCCGAGACTCCATTCTGCAAATAGGACATTGCCTTGTACTTCTTGGCATAGTCCTCATTATTCTGCCTGATCTGAGATATGGTTTGATTAGCTCTCAAAGGTGGTGGCTCTGTGTTAGCTTGAACCGCACTCCATAGATCATGTGCTTGTAAGTAAGTCCTCATCTTTACTGCCCAAATGTTGTAGTTTTCACCAGCAAAGACAAGTGGTGGTGGTGGTGGTGTTAAAAAACTCATGATTTTCAATAGCAAAAAAATTCAACAAAAAAGGCTTCTATTTCTTTCCTTTCAAACACACAATAAGAAAAACAAACAACTTAAAGCAAAGATCCTCAAAGAATCAGGCTCTCGATACCATTTGTTGAGTTTATCAGCTTTGTCAATGAACAAAACAAAGAAATTTGAGTTTGAAAGATGAAAAACAGAAGCTAAAACACTAAATTGATGAAGAAGAAAATCTGATAACTTCTCATACTATTTTTGGATGAATTATATTGCTTAAAACAACTCCCAACATTGGGGCAATACAAAGGTTGCTTGTTATGTTGTATAAGCGGTAAAATCAACTTAATCATTACCTAAACACCTACTAAATTAGCTAAGTAGCTAACTAACCTTAAAAGAAACAAAGTTGCATTGAAACCAAACTTGTTCACATGTTACAAACATGTTACATTTTACAACAATTTCTTACTGTTGTTGCTCCTGCATTGTTCCATGTTGCAGCTACTGACTTGTCCCATGCTGCTGCATTGTTGCCAACATTCAACAATAAGTAACAAGACATCTGACATCAAACCTAACTCTTAAAGTCTAATAAAAAATATATCACTATCAAACTTTAAATAACTCTAATCTTCCCACCCCAGTAATCGCAAAAGTTGCAAACATATCATTACCTTAATCTTGGTTTGGAGTAACTTGCAACCAAACCCGTAATGGGGAAAAGCCTTTCATAAACGTAAATGGCATTCATCTAGAGGTACTTGAATCCCTCAAGATTTTGAAAATTTGAAGAACTTGAGCATTTTTATCCCTCACTAATAATGGTTTTACTGGTCATATTCCACTAGCTTTGCATTATTTGACGAAACTGGAGTACATTTCACTCTCCCAAAACAAATTAAGAGGCTTAATCCCTTCTATTTTTGACCAAGGATTTAAATAGTGGTCGGATAGCAGAATAGCGGTCGCTATATAACGGTAGCAGCACCGTTTGAAATCGCTATTACCGAAAATAACAGTGAGAAGCCCATCCTCTTTGCCTGGCTTTCCCTGCAGGTGTATTTTTCTTCCTAATGATGTATACATGGTTAGTTTGCTGGATTTTCAAAATGTATTGAATACATTCAACATAAATCACATATATTATATTGAAAAAAAAAACTTACATATAATAAAGATTGTATTTGATGAAGAGTGTTGATTTTTCTTAAAAGACTTTGCATTGGAAAACTTTAGCTTGATTGTGAGGAAATGTTCAATAAACTTCATATTTCATTTTATCGTCTTTCTTTGCAAATCTTCCTTGGAAATTTCTAGTGTATATTAAATTAGAATAGAAGATGTAATGAGAGCAAATGAGATGCATTGCACCTTTTATGGGGCAGATACTTGCTATACTGATTAGCTTGTAGAGGGTATGGGTGTAATCGAGCCGAGCTTGAATATTGTTAAGCTCGACTCAAAATTTGAAATTCGATTCTCGACTTGAATTCAATCGAACATCTTTTTCTAAGTTCGAGCTCGCTTGAGATATAATCAAGCTACTTGACTTATTGTTCGATTAAGCTCGTTTTTCAATTTTTGTACTTGAGTTCAGGTCAATAATTAAGGGCAATAACGTAACTTAATAATATAAAAATATGAAAAGCTCATTAAGGCTCACGAGCTGTTCAAGTCAAGTATTACTAACATTGAATTTGGCTCAACTGATAGCTCAAGCTCAACTCAATAATTACCAAATTGAGTTTGAATTTGTTTCAGTCGAACTCAAGTAAGATTACAAGCATCATTACCTTATTTACACCCTTAATAGTGGGTACCGTAGAAAAAAAATGACTCTTAACAAACGATGTTCTTTAACACGTGAAATTTAATTTAATGAAGATAAGTATATAATATATGGGTAAACTAAATTAGTTGTTACCCAACTATGGTTTTTTTTCATCCAACTTTTAAAAGTTACAAAATGGTCAATCAAGTATTCAATTTTGTCTTTTTTGACCACTCAACTATCTTGAATTTTGGATGTATCTATTTTAACATTAGCTGGTTAGTGACAAAAAAAAAGATAAAATTGAATAGTTGGATAACCATTTTGCAACTTTTTATAATTGATTACAAAAAAATTTACGAATGACTGAATGACCATTTATAACTTTTTCATTATTGAGTAACTAAAAATAATTATAGTAGGGCGACCTCTATAATAATTTACCCATAATATTGTCACTTGTTGCCGACTAGACTTGGCTACCAAAATTTAATGGTAAATAGATGTTACTTCAAAAATAATTTAATACATTTGGCAAGAAAGGTGTTGAAGCTCAATTTTCACTGGACCCAAATTGTGAATCAAATCAAACTCAATCTTTAATTTTAAATTTTAAATTTATTTTAAATTTAAATTTATTTTAAATTTAAATTTATTTTAAATTTAAATTTATTCTAAATTTCATTTTAAATTGAGTTTAAAAGTCCAAATAAATTTAAATTTATTCTAAATTTCATTTTAAATTGAGTTCAAAAGTCCAACATACAAGTCCAAATAAAAAATGTCCAAATACAATTCCAAACAGACTTAAAAAGCCCAAATTTTAAACCTAAACCCAAACCCATTATACCCGAATGGCCCAATACAGAAACCCTAAATATGCTAAGCCACTTGTGCTGCTGCCACCCTCCTTCACCTAATCAGGAGTTGCCACGTCAGCAACCAAGTTGCACCACAGCACGAGCAACTAGAACTGCCACCACCGCCACTGCAAGCCGACCTGCAAAAGAAGAAAAGACCGATATTTAGTTGTAAGGGACAAATTAACATGATTTTATAATTGGTTATAAAAACCAAATTCAAGCAATTATAATTTTTTACAGAGGCTTTTATTAAAAATCAATACAAAACAGAGATATTCGAACAGACATACAAAGCAACAAGAAACAGATTCAGCTTCAAAGCTCTCAGGCATTAAATCACCCAGTACAGCTTCAATACATATGCATTCATTGTCATTTATGGGTTAAAATTCTAAACTCTATATTTTAAATATACATTAATACGCATATTAAATACCCCACTGTCATCATTTATTATTTTTATTTATTTCAAAAGCGTATTAAATAAATAAATATTAAATAATAATAATATTAATAATATAAAAAAAGAGGAAAGCGAAAAGTCGATCGAAGGTACTTCCCTGGTTGTGCCGTCGTCGTTCGTAGTTGCAAGAAGGCCCTCTCCGAGCGTCGTTGAACCTCGTGGTGAGTAGATTTGCAAAGGAAATACAGAAAAAGTATCAAAACCCTAAAAAACAGAGGCAAATGTTAATAATAATGGTGAAAAACGATGAAGAACATATTTGAATAGGTTAAAAAAAAACAACATAGCAAGTTTTTTTAAATAAGCCAAAGATTAAAACGGTTTGTTTTAAAAAAGTGGAAAGAGAACAAAGTTAAAAAAAAAAACAACAAAGCAAAATCGATTCCCTTTTACACAGATTTGGCTTAAATCTGTTTAGATTTAAACCTAGATTAATGTGGTTAAAAAAATGATGAAAAATTGAGTTTTTTACCTATCGACCACCGTGGGCGGTGGTGATCGACGGCGCGTGACGATCGATGGTGACGAGTTCGACGAAGCGGTGATCGGTGCTTGACCGGCCATAAAGAGAGAAAAGGGCATTTTGAGAGGATTTTGGAGTGTTTTTTGGAGAAAAAGAGTGAAAAGTAAAAAAAAAAAAAAAAGGGGCTTAAAATTGGCTTTTATAGAATATCAAAACGGCGCCGTTTTGGTTTAGGCTCTTAAGCCCCAAAACGACGTCGTTTCAGGCTAACTCGGTTCGACCCGACCTGCTCCAAGCTGAGGATCGACGTGTTTTTGTTTAATAGTCTATTTGTGTTATTGGTCCTTCCGTATTTTTTAATTTTTACAATCGGGTCCTTTTATATTTTTAATTAATTTGTGTCATTGGTTTATTTATGCATTTGGTCCTTTATATTTTTTATTTGTTTTAATTTCAACCTTAAATCAAGTTTTGTTTTATTTTTAAATTGGCCCAATAATTTTAAAAGATTTACAAATTGGTCCTTTGACCCCAAAATGCTTAAGAAGCTGCCACGTGTCCCATCTTTTTGGTTTTATTGTCCAGAAGGTTCCTGAACTATCCAAAAATTACATTTTGACCCAAAAATTTTCTAAAAATTATATTTTACCCTTAAACTTCCAAAAATCACATTTTTACCCTCAAACTTTCTAAAAATTACATTTTGACCCTCGAACTTCTTAAAAATTACATTTTTGCCTCAAACTTCTCAAAAATTATATTTTCCCCCAAACTTTTTAAAAATTACATTTTTACCGCAAACTTCCAAAAATCACATTTTTACTCCCGTACTTCCAAAAATCATATTTTTACCCTCGAACTTCTCAAAAATTATATTTTTGTCCCCGAACTTCCAAAAATTACCATTTTACCCCCGAGCATCAAAAAATTACCATTTTACCCTTAATTTTCCAAAAGTTCGACTTCAATCCCAAATTTTTCAAAAATTTCAATTTTGACCCCAAATTCTTCGAAAATCATGTTTTCATCTTGAATTCTTCGAAACTCCTTTTTTTGATCCCGTTTCTCTTGTTTTTTTTTTTCTTTTTTCAATGTTCATACATAGATTTTGATTATTGTTCTTCCGTATTTTGCATTCTATTACTTTTATGTTCAACTTTCATGTATTTATTCATCTGCTTAATTATTTTGTTTCGTGTTATTTAATTCTTGTTATAAACTGCCTATTCATATTTAATTTACATGCTCGTTTTCAAAAATATTTTTCATACAAATAAACCTTTAAAACCAAGGCAATGTCCTTTTCGTGTGAAAACCTCAAAAAATCATGCCCTAACGTGTCGAGTGTGATTTTCCGTATAATTCACATGAATCGAATATCCTTTTCCAAGCTTTTTTAAAATGCCTTTTAATTTCGAGATTTCGAGAACGTTGTGCCTTAACGTGTTGGTCACGACCTCAATTCTCCGAGAAAATCAAAACAAACGAGCATTTTTCCTCAAATTTAATTTTTGAAAATCCCATAAAATAAGCTATGTGTCCGAGGATCATATTTTAAACTTAGTTCGAACTTTCAAATTCTCAAAAAGTATATACAAATAATTTTAAAACAAAAACGAGCCAATATCCTTTCGTGTGAAAACTTTGAAAAACCATGCCTTAACGTGTGGGTGTAATTTTCGTATAATTCACGCAATCGAATATCCTCTTTAAAGTCTTCCAAAATGTCCTTCAATTTTGAAAGTCCGAGAACGTAATACCCTAACATGTTGGACACGACTTCCAGTTCTCCTAGAAATTTGAAACACACAGACGATTTGCCTCAAATAGAATTTTTGAAAATCATGCAAAATTTTCTAAAAACAAAGATCGTATTTTAAATTTTATTCGAGTTTTCAAAACTGTTAACAAATCAAGACCAAAAAGAAATCAATATGGTACCAATTTTGGGCGTGTGAGGGTGCTAATCCATCCTTATACGTAATCGACTCCCGAACCCATTTTCTAGATTTCGAAGACTAAAATATTTTTTCAAAACGGATTTTAAACATTTTGTGGTGATCCAATTACACCATATAAAAGGATTGGTGGCGACTCCCATTTTTTTCCGATCATTTAAAATACTCATTTTTTTATTTTTAAATATTGTTCGAGACTTGTTTGTTTCCTCAAAAATAAACGTTTCGACAAAAGGATAAGAGGTACACAAAAGAAGATGATTTTTTTAATTATAATAATAGAGTTAAATCTAAACAACAAACGTGATTAACGCAATTCAAACTTAAATCACATTTAAAACGATGAAAACTCTTAATTATCAAACTGTCAGATGGAGTTCAAAAGAAAATGTTTTTGGCAACCCACATCATATATATATATATATAGGAATTTATCATATTATAAATCTATATCTAAAGGAATAATAATTTATTTTGACATCTAGGGTTCTACTTTTAAAAAGAAAAGAAAACATTACTTCAATAATTATAATTTATTTTGACATCTAGTGGTGCTACTTTTAAAAAGAAAAAACACTACTTCTGCTAAACTCTGCCGTTTTTCTTGAAAGATAAGGAAGACATTGAGATTTTTTCGAAAGCCATCTTGGCTTTTATTAAAGCTGACAAAGAAAAGAGCTGTTGTCCTCTTGTAATTTAGTTCCAAAAGTTGTTTAAAAAAAAAAAAAACTCTGCTTTTGTTTCTTTAAAAAGAAAAACACTACTACTGCTGCTTTATTCATTTCCCTCAAACAACGCAAATGGGTTTTCACTTGGCACTTTACTTCGTCCTCCTACTCCCAATATTACAAGCAGCAGAGTTTCACAATGCTACCTGTGGAGAAGAAGCATGTGGAAATATTACAATTCCATCCCCTTTTGGAATCCATAGCAGCTGCTACACTCATTCTTGGTTTAGAGTAACTTGCAACCAAACCCGCAATGGGGAAAAGCCTTTCATAAACGTAAATGGTATCCATCTGGAGGTACTTGATTCCGCATATTCAGAAGCCATTCTCATCAGTTATCCAGTTACTTATATTAATTGTGATCAGGCTAGTGTGAGTGTGAATCTCTCAGGTACTCCATTTTTCTTCTCAAGTAATAGGAATTATTTCGGGTCCGTAGGTTGCGGAAATTTGGCTACTATTTTAAGTAACGAAGCTGATTCACTTGGCGGCTGCATTCAACTAAAGTGTGACTATGGTGCTTCTGAATCTGGCTGCTTTAATGAAATTACTACAAATCTCACTTCCTATACTGTAAACATGACACCCATGTATCCTGCCAGCAACAGATGCACATCTGCTTTCATCTTTCGCCGGTCCTCCTTCCGTCTTGTTTACCCATTACCCTCTGGCATCGATATTGAAACCACGCATGTCCCCGCCGTGCTCAGCTGGAATTCCACCTATTGCGGTGACGCAGGTCAGTCGCGCGCTGTCGCTTCAATTGCTTGGCTTTCATTTTTCTTCTTTTAATTCAGTTAATGTATAGATTTTGCTAATTGTTTAAAGGTAAATTACATAGTTATTTTTGTTTGCTTCAGATTACATTTTAATTATTTATTTTTGAAATGTTATTATTTTGTTATAAAGCGATCACTTTACCGTTAAACTTCGTTATCTTCCTAACGGTAATCCTATGTGGTATTCCAACTAGATTTTAAGTCTCAACTTAGATTTTCGAATAGGATGAGAATAGATTTTTAATTAAATAAATTTAATTAATTAAAAAATTTAAACCTTAAATCTTAATTAAAAAACCCTAAATCCATTTCCACACGCTTTTCATCTCCATCTTCATCTTTTTTTCTTTTGATTCCAACGTCTTTAGTTACAAATTTATCTAAAATTTTAAATTATTGAAATTCATTAACCCGAAGAAATTTATGTTTTGAAGCTGATAAATTTCAAGTCCTCTCCAAATTGGATTCAATAAACTTAATTAACTCCTGCAATTTAGTAATCAGTTTTGTTAATTAAAACCGCATTAATCAAAATTTAGACAATGCAGAACCTTAGGAATCCATTTATTTTAGTACAATCTTCAAAATAAAAAAAATAAAAATAGAGAGAATAATCGAATCGAAGCAAAATTAGGGAAAATAAACATCGGGAGATCGAGAGAACTAAGAGACTTAATATGATTTAGAATGAAAAATAAAGAGAAAAAATTGTTTGTTTTTAAGGAGAGAAACTTGAGAGGAAAAGTGAGAGAGAAAGGAACAAAGAGAAAAATTTTGAAATTTATCAGCTTGAAAATATAAGTTTCTTTGGGTTAATGAGTTTCAAATATTCAAGCTTTGAGATAGATTTGTAACTAAAGATGTTGGAATCAAAAGGGAAGAAGATGAAGATGAAGAAGAAAGACGTATGGAAATGGTTTTAGGTTTTTAAATTTTTAATTAATTATTTATTTAATTAAAAATTTATTCTCATCCCATTTAAAAATTCAAGTTGGCACTTAAAATCTAGTTGGACTGCCATGTAGAATTACCGTTAGGGAGATAACGACAGAGTGATCACTTTATAACTAAATAATAACATAAGTGACTAAAACGTAATATTTCAAACATAAGTGACTAAAATATAACTTAAGACAAACAAAAGTGACTATTTTATAGTTTACCCTTGTTTAAAATCAGTCTTTAGAATCATATAAGTTCTAAAAAAAAAAGTTTTTAGGATCATTCATTTTGTACAACAGCATTTTTGTTTTTAAAAAATTTATACCTAAAAGTTTTGTATTTCAAAAACTTAAATTAATACCTAAAAGTTTTTAAGTACAAATAAACTTATACCGTAAAGGTTTATGAAGGGCATGTATTTTTAATTTGAAATATTGAATGACATCAAATTCATCCATAAAATTTAAATTGGTATCTATATTAATAAGAAAGTTTTTATTGAATTTAATGTCACAAATAACACACAAATTTAAATAAAATATTTACTTAGAGTAATATTTTTCATATAATTAAATATTTATTTCTTTTGATAATTAGAGATAAAAAAAATAGAATTATTTGAGATGGAACCTAAACTTTTGTGCCAAAAAATTGTTAGCATATGTACCTTTTTCATAAATAGTTATATATTTTCTGAATGACACATTGCTTTTATTTCCTACAAACATTGGATGTACATACATTTAGTACATTGTCCTTTTTGCTAAGCCTGCAGGATGCGGAAGACCAGGACTAGGGCCTATCAACTTCAACACCTACAAGGTAGAGCCCTGTGGGAATGTTACTTTTCACTACCCCTTCACAGTGAAGGACCAAGATTATCCCAAACACTGGTTTAAAGTAATTTGCAACAAAACCGCCAATGGGGAAAAAGTGCCTTTCTTGGACTTAAATGGCAGGAATCTGCAAATATTGGACTTTGATTTTTTGCATGGCACCGTCACGGTCAACCATCCAATAACTTACTTCAACTGTCGAGAAAACCATCACAATGGGATGAGTCTCAACCTAACTGGAACCCGCTTTTACTACTCAAAAGTTGGCAACATCTTCTGGTCTTCAGGTTGCGGTAATTTGGTTACTATTTTCGGCAACGAAGCAGATAATTTTATAGGCGGATGTTTGCAACCAAGTTGTAGGATTAATAACCAGACTTCCTTTATTGCTATCTGTCTGCTTTATTATCCTGAGGGTCTCAGTTCATTCTACGTAAACATGAGTAGTAGGGTTGATTCTAGTGATTATAGGAGGAAAACATCATGCGGATTTGCTTCCTTGATCTCTATTTACTATAATCCAGAAGATGTTGATATAAGTAATATGACGCATTTCCCTACGCAACTGCAATGGGCCACACCAATATCTGGAGAGTGCTATTTGAATGATAGTTCAGACACTTCTTGTACATCCAGTGGTGAACATTGCTGGTCGAGGTTGAGCCCTAATCATCTATGTGTGTGCAGGAAGAACGATGATAACAGTGATTTGAGGTCATGCAAAGGTACGAGTTAACCTTTTTTTAGGGAACTTTTTTTCTTATATCTATATTATCTTTACTTAATACCTTTTATATACAAATTAAGTTATATTATTTTAAGGGTATTCTCATCCTTTTATATTTTTATATAAAATCCATAATATATTTAACATGATGAGATTTGAACCTTTCATACAATAAATTTTAAATTTTAATTTTATCATTTGAAACAATAATTCATTTGATTCTTATAACTTTTCCTACTAATTGAGTTGGTATCACCTATCAACTCAATCTGACACAATTGAAAAATTATGAAAATCCATTACTTTTATATAAAAAAAAAACAAATAGTTTTATGAGAGTATTTTGCTATTTTATATTTTATGTAAAATCTAGAAAAATGAGGATAATGAAATTTGAGCAAAGGAACCATGACATTACCATTTCAATCAAACTCTATTTTGTTTATATAATTTTTTATAACATAATTTTTTTCACTCACATAGCGTATATGCCATAATATAATTATTATTACATGTCTACTTTATATATATAATTTGGTTGAGGTATATCATGACTAAAATATACCAATCAGTTGAAGACTCGAAATACAAAAATCATATTTAATAAAGTATTCAAAATATTATACTTTAGAAAATAGTTATGCATATTTCAATTCGTACAATATAAGGATCTCTCAGATACTTTAACTGAATTATATAATTGTAAATTTTTTTTTCAATTCATAAATCACAGATGAGAAATGTGAGACTTATGAATGTGGTATCCTTTGTATGAATACCACTGGCAATTATTGCTTGTCAAAGTCTTGCCCTCCTAATTATGAATACAATAGTACGGGATTTCGTTGCGAGCGCAAAATACAGACTCAAAACACTAGTAACTTGACAAGCATTATCGTAGGTACGTGTTGAATTTACACTTTTTGTTTTTAAAGTGAAATATTATATCAATTCAAGCAGTGGTATATTTACTTTTTAATGGGTGATGCAATAACAATTATCTGTCATTAAATTTGTAAAAATTCAATATCAAAATAAGGTTCCCTCAGTGTTCATTTAAAATGAATGGCTACCAAATATGAACAAAACTTTATTGAAACATTTTCATGGTTTTTTAGTATGTATTTTAATTTTCAAATTTACGTTTTAACAATGTTTCTTATATCTATATAGGTTGCAGCACTAGTGTTGGGACACTATTTATACTGCTCGCAACATGGAGTCTATACGAAGTCCTCAAAAGAAAACAAAAAATCATGCTGAAGCAGAAATACTTCAAAAGAAATGGAGGTTTGTTACTGCAACAACATTTGACTAACAATGAAGGCAATGTTGAAAAGATTAAGTTGCTTCCTTCAAAAGAGATGGAAAAGGCAACCGACCATTATAATGAGAACCGAATCCTTGGTCAAGGAGGTCAAGGGACTGTTTATAAAGGAATGCTAATGGATGGAAGCATTGTGGCTATTAAGAAGTCCAAAATGATGGAAGGAAAGAAATTTGATGGAAGGAAGGTTGAACAGTTCATTAACGAGGTGATAATTTTATCTCAAATTAACCACAGGAACGTGGTTAGGCTTTTAGGCTGTTGTTTAGAGGCCGAAGTTCCTCTATTGGTGTATGAGTTCATCCCAAATGGAACATTATATGATCTCATTCATAACCACAATGAGGAATTACCATTGACATGGGAAATGCGTTTACGAATTGCGATCGAAATTGCCAATGCCTTGTTCTATTTGCATTCAGCTGCTTCTGCTCCTATTTATCATCGAGACATCAAATCTAGTAACATACTGTTGGATGATAAATATAGGGCAAAAGTATCAGATTTTGGAACTTCAAGATCAGTTGCACTCGAACAAACACATCTAACCACTCGGGTGCAAGGAACTTTTGGATACATGGATCCAGAATATTTTCGAACAACTCACTTTACAGAGAAGAGTGATGTTTATAGCTTTGGAGTTGTTCTTGTTGAGCTTTTAACTGGTCAAAAACCAATCTCCGCAGTACAATCAGAGCCCGTGAGAAGCTTGATATCTTATTTTTTGGATTCACTGAAGGAGAATTCCTTATTTAACATTCTCGACCCAATGGTAGTAAAGCAAGGTTCAGAAAAGGAGATTATGGTTGTGGCTCTGCTAGCAAAAAGATGCTTGAATCTTCATGGAAAGAAAAGACCCACCATGAAACAAGTATCAATGGAGCTGGAGTTGATTAAAGCTTCAGGTGGAAATGTTATTGAAGACCGTGGTGATGAAGAATCTGAAATAGATGACATGATCCGTTCATGGGAGACCAATCCTAGTTGTTCAATGTCTAGGACACTTACAACAGATCCTGAAACAATAACTCTTGATTGATAGCCTTTAGCTTCTCTATTTGTCACTCTAGTGGAGTGTTGTGGTTGCCCAAGAATTCGTACTTGTTTCACTCAATGCTATTTATTATACAACTTCTGGATATGTTTTCTTTTTCTTTTGCTAAGTCGATGAATTCGTTAATAAAGAAGACCTCCAAACAGAGATACAATATTCAAGGGTACCATCAATCGAAAGAAAGGTAACCCTAATTATCCACATCTCCTTTCGCTCTTCTCCATCCTTGACCTTCTTCTTCTCCTCCTTCTGAAGATGAAATAAGAAGAGGTGATTAACTCATCATAGTAATAGTAAGCCTTTATTGAGTAAGAACAACAAAGAAAGCAAGGGATATTAACAGAATCCAACATACCCTCATCGCCATTTTTCTCCGACGCCACTACTGCTCTTTCAACAACTCTATCCTTCAATTTCAACTCCTGTCCGAACCCCTCTGATTGTTGATATTCTTCATCAGATTTTCCCCGCAAATAAACAAACTAGTTTAGTCTCTTCTATTGCCATAAAAAATATTGGGGGATTAGATGGGACACGTCAGCATTAAGCATTAAACATCCAATTTTGTCACACCCCAAATTTGGGGCTTAGAAATTTTGAAGATATTTTAAGAATTTTAGTTTAATTCTGAATTTTGTAAAGTTAATAATCAGTAATGTTTTCTAAAATGTCTATTAGGATATTAAATCAATTTTTGAAAATGAGTTTTAAATAGTTTTAATTTTGAAAATGGTATTAATTTGTAAAAAAATTAAATTTGAGAGTTTTTATTAAAAATTTGACCAAACTTTAAAAATCAACTTAAACCACTTCACTTATATTTTTCACATTAAAAACCCCAAGTATTTATGTTTGTCACCACTTGCTCTTCCATCTCTCCCAATTGATTTATAGTTTTAACTTTTAATTTCCTTTAAATTCTAATAACCCTAAAATTTTAAATGCTTATAAAAAATGAAGGAAAACACAAAAAACTTCCTCATTTTCATCATCTTCTCCAAACGTGAATTTTCTCGAATTTGTGTCAAAACTCGTTTTTCTTCCATCAAAGGTAATCAATCATCTTTCTATTAGTTTTAAATAATATTTAGTCTCTTAAATTGAATTTTTAACCATTAAAATGCATGTTTTAAATGAAAACCGAAAATTGGATCGTTAATGGCGGATTTTGGGATTGTGGATTAAAACTTGGTTTTAAAATGTTTTTCAACTTGTTTTAATGTGATTAGAAGGTTTATAAAATTACGTTGAAGTTTCGTTAAGTATTTCTCGAGTTTTAATAAATTTTTGCTATTATAGTAATTTTATGTCAAAAATATTCGGTATTTTAAAATGTTTAGTTTTAGATGGTTTAAAGGTTGGAAATCAATCGTGGGTAAATATGTAGATGAATGAAATTTGCTCATGCAAAAAGATTAAGTGTAGATCGAGATATTAGAGTTTAAAATTTACTAGGTTAAAGGTTTTGGTTTAGTATTGTGTTTAGCAGATGGCATAGTAATAGAGTTAATAAAAAATTTATTCTCGTAAGTTCTAAATTAGTTAAACTCAAAGTTAGATCTGAGCGTGAGAGACGTTCTCCACGACGTTAGAGTCTTGCCCTCTTGAGGTGTGTTTCTATTTGTGCTACATATTTGTTGTGTGTTATGTCTGTGTTATATGATTGTTGTGTGATGTTATCTTGTGTTGAGATATCTTTGAGATTATTACTCGATGTTGTGTATCGCATGTTGATTTTCCATGCATATCTGTTAGATTGTGGATACTTTGATTATCATATGTACGGATTTTTTAACTTTGATTTAATATCATGAGATTATGTTGAGATTGAGATTATTGTGACATCATATCATTGTGTATACATGGGTTGGGTTGTATGGTGGAAGTCATGGTAATCACCCCTTCAAACGGTTGATAGTAAAATCACTCTGATTAGTGACGATTGGATGGGGAGGGGTTCTGGGGAATCTCTCTGTTGTGTTGGTGTGCTGAAGTTTTGGGTGCATTACATTGTGCTTATTGCATTTGTGTTGAGATATACTGTATGTTTATTCTAAAATGTTTTTATGAAATTACTGTGATACTGTGTTTGTGATTGCTTGCACTATAGAGACACACTGGATTTTTTAGCTAATCTCCCCTCAGTTTCTCTTACAGATATATCTTGGACTTAGGCAACTTGGTACTCGGAGGATCTCACGTTTTTATATTTTTATTTTATTATTCAAATTATTTTATTATCAAATATTTGTGATTTGGCATTTGAGTATTTTGGTTACACTTTCGCTTTCTTTAATAGGTTTTATTCAGATTATTTTTAATAAACATGTTTTCAAATTTATAAACTTTTGAAAATCATGATAAAAGTAAAAGTTGATTTATTTTACTGATCATTTTATTTTAAATTATTAAAATATATATTTGTTTTAAATGATTTTTTGATAGCAAAATCATAACTGTGATCTTCTAGATTCGACAATACTTTCTAAACTAGGTTTAGGAGGTTACATATTTCATAAGAAAGTAATATCAATGGTTGAAAAGCCAACAAGAATGTTCATAACAAAAACTATTTTGAAACATACAAAAACACAAATCCAACAAGGCTGCATATTAACATATAAATGAGCATCCATTACTTCCTGCACATATATAGAATTGTGTAACATTTATAAAATAATTTATGTTATGAATATTATTAAATGTATATTCAATCTTTCATCTTCTTTGACCTTTAACTTTCCATCTTCCTCAACCTTTTATATTTTTGTAATTACTTTTTTCTATTTATGTATTAGAATATGAAGAGTTGAATTTTCCTATATATATAGAGGAGTATGCTACTTGTAAATGTGATGAAATATATAGAATACAATACAAATTCTATCCTTATTCTCATTTACTATTCTCGTGTTCTTTACATCATTATTATTATTTTATAACACGTTATCAGCACGAGCTTGCTTGATAGTATTCAATATTTTGTTGGAGAACAAGTAATCTAGACGTACAACGTTCTTGTTGAAGCAACAATGTTAAGGTATGTGAATTTCTCTATGTGCTTGAAAGATTTTGAGATTTCAATATTCTTAATGAAAAAAAAAATTAAAATGATGCTCATTTTTTTCCCATATTTAAATATAAATTTATGTTTTATATATTTTATGGTATGCTTATTTATGATTTAAGATTTTGAATAAGATTGAAGTATCAACAACTTGAATATTTTTTACTTAAATATGTATATCTTTCATAACATATGTCATTGACATGATTAAAAATAAAATAATCATTTTTAAAAAAATTATTTTATGTGGTAACCTTTACCAAATGTACTACGTTGCCTATTAGATTATTATTTTTAACACTAGAGGCTCATGTTCAATATTTGGATATATCATATGAAAAACTTAGAAAAAAAATTAAATGTACTTGTACCTTATATATATATCCAAATGCATAGGATATAGTTTCTGACTATTTGTTTTTTTGCAGATGAATATTTCTATGGAAACCTTGATTATAGTAAATAAAATAATGTGATGTCTCTAGTTAATATTCCATAAAACATTTTTGGGGTATTCTATTGTTATGTTGATTAAATTGTAATGTTGATCTTAGTTATCATAAGATTTTAATAGATTTAGATGATCATATTTCTATACTTAAGTTTGAATAGACATGAATAATAGTTCTTTCTCGCTTTAGTTGTTAGCTTAGAATATATAACTTGACACGAATAATTATGAGAAAGTTACCATTGTGAAAGTTCAATGATTATCATCTACATGAAGAATTAAAAGTGTGAAACATCTAACTGTGAAAGATTCTCTTGATTCTTAAATGATGTAATAATTTGAAAGAATGATTTTATCATTAGAAAACGATAATACTCTCTAAAGCTTGCTATGATTGAAATATCTTATGTGCTCCTGCAGCAGCAATATTGTAAAAAAAAGTTTTAGAAAGTATTTTGAAACGATCTCATGCCTTTTAGTGAAAAAGACTTCATTCCCTGAAGTGAATGTTACAACGCATAACCACTATGAAAAATCAAAATATAGAAATCGTGGTTGTAGTTGTAATTGAGGATGTGGTTTGAGACATACTAATAATTGTTATCATGGTGGTTATAATAGTGATACTTCTAACATCTAGAAAAAGAAAAATAAGGAAAATCAAGGAAATGGAGGTTAAAAATATTCGAAGGTTATTGAAAATTCATGCTATCAATGTTGTATGAAAATGCATTGGTCACATACCTATCGTATGTTTAAGCATTTGGTAAAATTTTATCAAAGCATCCATTAAAAAAAAGGAAATAATATTGAGATAAATTTTGTCCAAAATGATGAAATGGAGGATAATTATTTCAGAAAAAAAATGAAAATTTTCAATATGATGCTAAAGTTGGCTATGCATACAAGGATGATTAATATGTATTTAGTTTGTGTCAAAAATTTTGTTTATCCAAGCTGTTGAAGCCCAATTTTGATCGGGCTCAATAGTTGAAATTTTAGATTCTTAATTCATTTTAAATTTAAATTTGTTATAAATTTAAAACTTATTTGGAGTTTAAATTTATTTTAAATTTAAATTTATTTTGAAATGAAAATTTAAAATTTAATTAAAGGTTCAAAATAAAAGTCTAATGTCCAATACAAAGGCCCAATTCGGCCCAATTCCCGAAAACCCATTACATTTAACCCAATAACCCAGCTGCCCACTTGCACTGTCACCACCACCACATCAGCCAACCAAGACTCGCCACGTCATCACCGGCCACCCTCAACTTGCACTGCTACATCTACTGTAATGGCCGAACCTGCAAAAAAGGAAAAGAGGGATTAGAAAGGCATTTAATTGAAAGGAACAAAAAAGAATGATTGTAAAAAGTTGGCTATAAAAGCCAACTTAAATCTTGTACAAAAGGGTTACGAACCCATTTCTTAAAAATCAATATAAACCCCGTCCTTGGGAATTAAGATAGGAACCCAGCTTTGAAAATTAATGCACACAGAGACAAATAGCATTAAAAAGGCATTCGAATAGCATAAAGCGTCTGATAGCAAAGCAAATATTCAAGCAATTTATATTTTCAGCATACTCAGAGACAGAGGAAGAGTCACACCCCTTTGTTTGATGCCACCGTTGTCGGCGTACCCGTCGGAGCCTTCCTCCACTGCCGTTGACCACCAAAGATCAGATCTGAGACAAGAACTCACCAAAACGGTTTTAAATGAAAGGAAATGGATTTTTTTTAAAAAAAAATTGATAAAAAGGGTAATCAAAACAGAGGATCAAAGTGGGTTTTAAAAAAATAAGATCCCCAAACCCAGATTTGGGTTTCCAGGTTTCAAAGGTTAAAAAGAAACGAAAGCTGTTAAAAACCATTTTTAAGAAGAAAAAGAGACGTTTATCCTTACCTCCGTGGATGACAGTCGGACAGCGCGTGGTTGGAGCAGAAGGCTGCGCGTACGCCGAGGAGCGACGGACTATGGCCGGAGGATGGCACGTGGAGCGCGGAGGTGGTCGCGCGGGCATCAATGGACGTGGGTTGGCCGAGCGTGATACCTAACGCGCTGGCCGAGCGGAGGCCTTGTTGGCCGGCCGATGAGAAGAAAAAGGAGAGAGTTTGAGAGGATGAGAGAAAAAAGGGGTGAGGGTGAAATCAGATTTTGAGAAATGAAAAAAATGAATTTTAAGTTTTAAAATTTTCTTTTATAACATCTCTTAAACGGCGCCGTTTTAGGGGCTGAGTTTCAGCCCCAAAACGACGTCGTTTCAAGCCCGTCCGACCCGACCCGATCCGACCCGAGGAGGGTCTGCGTGTTTTTGATAAAGGGGTTATTTATGCTCTCGGTCCTTCCGCTTTTTCTAAATTTTCAATCAAGTCCTTTTTATACTTTTAATTATTTTTAATTTTGCTTAGTAATTTTAATTTCTTTTCAATTTAATCCTTTGACTATTTTGGCTTATTTATACATTTAGTCCCTGTCATTTTTAATTTGTTTTAATTTAATCCTTAAATCAACTTTTATCTAATTACAAAATTGGCTCAAGAATTTTGCAAGATTTACAAATTGGTCCCTTGACTTCTGGATGCCTGTGGGGCTGCCACGTGTCACCCACTCTTTGGTTTTATTGTTTATAGGTCCCCAAACAATCCAAAATTACCATTTTACCCTCGAACTTTCTAAAATTCCATTTTTAACCCTAATTTCACCGAAAATTACTATTTTACCCCTAAACTTTCTAAAATTCCATTCTTAACCCCGGTTTCACCAAAAATTACCGTTTTACTCCCAATCTTTCCAAAATTTCATTTTCAACCCCAATTTCACCGAAAATTGCCATTTTACCCCTAAACTTTCTAAAATTCCATTTTTAACCCCGATTTCACCAAAAATTACCATTTTACCCTCAAACTTTCTAGAATTCCAATTTTTAACCCCGATTTCACCAAAATTACCATTTTACCCCCGAACTTTCTAAAATTCCATTTTTAACCCCGATTTCACCAAAAATTACCATTATACCCTCGAACTTTCCAAAATTCCATTTTTAAACTTCGATTTTACCAAAATTACCATTTTGCCCCCGAGTATCCAAAAGTATCATTTTCACCCTCGATTTCATCGTTTCTTCTCCCTTATCAATATTTGCATTTATCTGCACCTGCATTTTATATTTTGCATATTATTTATCTGCTTATTATATTGCTTCGTATCTAATTTCTCTTATTAATCGCTACTCGTGTTTTTAAACTTACGCATTCATTTACAAGTTATTTTAAAAATCGAGGCAATATTCCGTTTGAGCGTAAACTTCGAAAAATCACGCCCTAATGTGTCGGGTATGATTTCTTCGTAAAATTCACGCGAACCGGATATCCTTTTTAAGTTTTTATGCCCGTTCGCTTCGAGGCTCCGAGAATGTCGTGTCCTAACGTGTTGGTCGCGACTTTAATTCTTCGTGAAAATCGAAGTAAACGGGTAACCCATTTCCAAAATTTTTTAAATCATATATTCAAAGATTGCATTTTAACCTTGATACGAAATTGTCAAGTTCTCAAAATGTATATACGAATGATTTTCATGACAAAAACGAGACAATATTATTTTGTATGAAAACTTCGAAAATCGTGCCCTAACGTGCGAGGTGTGATTTTCGTAATTTGTGCGAAAGAAATATCCTCTTCAAAAGCTTTCAAACACACCCCTATCCATATCTAAAATTTTTAAGTAAACGAGACAATGTTCCTTCACGTGAAAACCTCAAAAAATCGTGCCCTAACATGCTGGGTATGATTTTCGTACAAATCACGCGATCGAATACTCTCTTCAAAAGTTCCCTAAAAGTCCTTCAATTTTGAAACTCCGAGAATATAGTGCCCTAACGTGTTGGACACGTCTTCTAGTTCTCTTAAGAGGATCGAAATACGGGGACGAATTTTCCTAAGAAAGGTCTCCTTTAAAATCACACAAAGCCATTTAAAGCGAACATCGCATTTTAAACTTCACTCAAATTTTTATTATTTTCGTAAAACAAGACTCGAAAATGATCATGTGGTACCAATTCTGGGCGTACGAGGGTGCTAATCCTTCCTCGTGCGTAACCGACTCCTGAACCTATTTTTTCTGGATTCTGTAGACCGATGTTTTTAATGTTTTAAACGTTTTGTGGTGATCCAATCACACCCAAATAAAAGATTGGTGGCAACTCCCTTTTTACTCCTTATTTTCCAAATTTTTAAAATAATTTTTTTCGAAACTCGTTTTCGAGGTGGTTTCGACACAAGCATTGAAATTTAATTGTTTGATTTAAGAACCATTAGAATCAGTGTCTATTTGATATTTGCTTGGGGAAGATCTCTTTCTTTTCATTACAAAATATGCTTATAATCACTACTTTTCATCCATGGTAACCTAAGTTAGTCTAATTAACTTCTTTTGAAATTTGATTTGATTTTTATTAAGAAGTTTAATTTATATAATTTTCTATTCATAATTTTATGAATTTTTAAATTTCTTCACATATTTAGTTATTGAGATTTTTATGTGGAGATAAATGTTTTCATTTTTATTGGTTCATTTTAAATAAAATTGATTGATTTAATTTTGATTTTGATTAAGATATATGATTATTGGAAGTAAAAATGTTTGTCATGAATTTTGAGATATTCACCTTGTTTGGATAGTTTCAAAATTGCGGTAAAGATTAGAAAATGTTTATGTTTAAACTTTTATAGCTGTAAATTTACTTTAATATGACATTATAATATTTTGCATTTTGTTGTATTATAGTATATATAAAAATATATATTATCTAACCATAGTGATTTATTAATAACATGAATTTATTACTTATTATGTTTAATATATGTTTTATTTATACATATTCATTTTATTTTTATATGAATAAATTAAGTATTCATTAAGGATATATAATAAAATGATTGCATGCTCCTGAAGAGCTAATATTGAATCAAATAGTAAAAAGCTCTTAAAGAGCTAATATTTTACCTCCTTGAGATGCAAAATTTTGTAAAACATAAAATTATTTCTCAGATCAAGAAGATATATGTTGAAGGAATTTTTTTATGTGTTTTATATTAAAATCATGGATAGAATTGACATGAGATACTCATGTTTTTGTATTATAAATATTCACAGAAGAAATACATTACACTTATATGAATGACATATGATATAATAAAAAGAAGTTCATAGTGTTGGTATGACCGGTTAGACCATCCCGAGTCAATGTTGATGCAAAATAATTTGATGCAATTTTATATGATTTTATTGAATAATTAGAAGTTATATTTTAATAATTTTCATCATACTAGTTATTTGGACAACATATTGATCTAACACCAGCTAAAGTTAGAAGTCAGCTGCATTTTTTAATGATAACCAAATAATATATGAGCTCATGTATCACATATGTGCAACCCGAAGTTTGCGATATTATTTCTTGAAATAATTTGATTGTGCACAATCTCTATAGAATGCAATTTGTGCTAACAATACTGGTGCATTATATCCCTAGCATGATTTTTGTAGTTTTAGCTGGGATAATTTTAATTTGTCTACTGCCTATATATGATGATTAGCAAAACTATGCCTCCATTTAGTTGCTTAACCATTAATATAAGAATTGCTTTACAATAAGCATGTAATTTTATTTGCATCAAGCCAACATGTAAGAAATATTTGTCTCATGATAATTGACTTTCATTTATAAGTCAATGGATTCCATCTAAGAATATCTGGATGTGCAATATCTATTTTATATTCCGCCATAATGCACTAAGATGGATCATCTAATATGAAGTTGAGAAATTTTAGAATTTTGATTAGATATTGAAGGGAGATATATTTATAATTTTGAAAAGAAAAAGTATTGTCATGTTGCAAATTTTCTCGATATTAAGGGGAGATAAATTAGTTAAATAATTATGTCATCATTTTTCTTTTGTAATCCTTACTAATATTATGTGCACAAAGTCTGAAGGATAAAAATTATTTGCTAGATATGTTTAGTGATGACATTTAGAGATTCCATATACTAGCTGATACATATACCAGCTAAAATGCTCCAAATAATTATATGTCCCAAAAGGACAATGTGATAAAAAAATAAGACTTGAGCATGCTAGAAGCATGACAATCTAGTTGACTCCATAAAAAAATCATTGAAAGAAAGGAGAAAGAAATGAAGATGGTCACATACTAAAAGGAGGCGTGTACTCTTGAAGAGGCCCAAGGCATAACTTTTAATAAAACCCTAGAAGAGGTTCAGATTCCTGAAATTATGAATATAATGAGATATCTCAATTAGTTATGTCATAACTAAATGGAGTTGAAAAAAATAAAATTGTTGTCGACAACGATAATATTCGTAGAACACTTCAATATCATGGAAAAGTGAGGATTTTGAATAAAAATATACTTGAAAGCATTGAGATGAGAATAAGTCATCAAAAATAAATAAGTGTTTCTATTATAACTTATGAAATGTATCTCGGACAAGAACTCCAAACACCAGGAAGGTGTAAAGCCAAGATGAATACATATTAGCATAATAGCGGAAAAAAAATAAATCATAATATATAAAATTGACTTGTAACAAAAACGTTCACAAGACACCTGATATTGATTATGAAGAGACATACTCTCCTATGGTGGATGCAACTACTTTCAGTTTCTTGATTAGTTTGGCAATAAGAGAAGGGCTTGATTAACGCCTAATGGATGTAGTTACAGCCTATTTATATGGCCACTTGATAATAACATTTACATGACTCCCAAAAGGTTTTAATTTGCCAGAAGCAACTAATTTAAGTTCTCGAGAACATTACTCAAACAAATTAAACAGATCCCTTTATGGATTGAAACAATCTAGGCGCAAGTGGTGTAATCGCCTTAGTGAATACCTATTGAGGGATGACTATAAGAATGATCCCATTTCTCCATGCATTTTTATAAAGATGTTTGGATTAGGATTTGTTATAATTGTTGTGTATGTTGATGATTTAAATATCATTGAGACTCTTGAAGAGAATTTAGTGATAATAGAGTGTTGAAAGAAAGAATTTGAAATGAAAGACCTTGAAAAAGATAAGATTTTGTCTAGGGTTAGAATTACAAATTGAGCTCCTAAAGAATGAAATCTTTATGCATCAAACAACATATATAGAAAAAGTGCTAAGAAGATTTTACATGCATAACGCACATCCGTTGAGCACCCCTAATGGTTGTTAGGTCATTTGAAGAAAATAAAGACCCTTTTCTATCCTCGGGAAAATGATGAAGATTTTCTTAGTCCTGAAGTACCGTATTTAAGTGCTATTGGTGCATTGACGTATCTTACTAGTCATACACGACTTGGTATATCATTTGCTGTCAACTTATTAGCAGGATTTAGCACTTGTCCAACCCGAAGACATTGGAATGGGATTAAACATGTTTTTCGTTATCTTCAAGGTACAAGAGATATGAGTTTATTTTTTCCTAACCTATCCAAAACAGAATTAGTTGGTTTTGCAGATGCAGGGTACCTATCTGATCCTCGCAATGCTCAATTGCAAACTGGTTATGTTTTCACATATGGTGGTACTGTAATTTCTTGGCGCTCTATGAAACAAACAATTACTGCTACATTTGATAAACTAATTTTCAACATTGGATTTCGTTGTTCCAAAGATCTTAGGTGTTGCTTACATGAGGGGGAGTAAATTCACACCATATATATATATGGTTGTGATATACTATGTATCAAAGGATTATGTACTCTTTTTTTCTTCACTGGGTTTTTGTCCCACAGAGTTTTTCCTAGTAAGATTTCTAATGAGGCATATCCTTTATACAATGAACATCCAAGGGGGAGTGTTATGAATATTATTAAATGGATGTTCAACCTTTCATCTTCCTTGACCTTTAACCTTCCATCTTCCTCAACCTTTCATATTCTTGTAGCTACTTTTTTCTATTTATGTATTAAAATATGAAGAGTTGAATCTTCCTATATATATAGAGGAGTATGCTACTTGTAAATGTGATGAAATATATAGAATACAATACAAATTCTCTCCTTCTTCTCATTTATTATTCTTGTGTTCTTTACATCATTATTATTATTTTATACCAATTTATGAAATATATATATTTATAATAAATTAATATATTTTAATTATATCCAATAATTCAAATAAAAAAATTCATTTTATTTTAATTAATTACCTATAACATTATAAACTAGTAATATTAAAATACTAGAGTTCTAAACTAATTGGGTGTTTAGCTTAAATAAAATCGGTTATCTAAGTTAAAGAATCCAAATTAAATTGGAGCAAATTAAATTTGAATATATTAATACATATTTCAAAAAGCTTAGAATTCAAGTTAAATATTATATCAATGTGGAATCGGATCAGTGATCGAACTAATTTAACTGTCAATTTCTAATTTATTCGGTTCAAATCAAGTACATTATTAAAAAAAACTCAAAAATAAAAATACAATTATCCATTCAACTTTTTTTTCTCTTTCCAAATCGATATCTCAATTAATTTCTAATTCAATCAAATAGAACAATATGATTTAAACAACATTGTATTATAATTTTTTTAGTATTGATTTAAAAAAAAAAACTTTGAGCTATTGAATATTATATATTTTACTTTTAATGAATTATATACATAGAGATACGCTTCAAGAAATAAATAAAAATGATAAATTTACTATCCATTTAAATAAACAACTTATGCTATGATAGATCAGGGAATAGAATCCAATACATGTGTAAAGTGAATGACAAATTACAACAAATATAATAAGAAGTAACAGAAAGAAAAAATCACTTCAATTGGTCAATAAAGTCACATATACAACTTACAGGAAAAACCTCAAAGTCAACTTGATAACTAAAAGATTGACTTTAGAAACCAGAGTTCCTTAAAATTCTAAAATTGAATTAGAATTAACCTTAAAATTTTAAGATTTTCAAATCTAACTTTTGTTACACCCCGAAGTGTTAAGTTCAAATCAGAATGGTGACTTTTGATACTAAATTGAGAAATTTACAAATTTAGCAAGCTCTAGTAAAAATAAGAGCAACTGGGGGACTGGTTGGTAAAGGATTTGATTTTAACTACAGTCCTATTACTTTTGAACTAGAAATTATCTTAGTGGAGACATGATGATGATAGTCGTGTACACTTGGTTATTGAAATGGTGATCAGTGAAGGAAGTGCATGAGTAGTATAAAAGGGAGAGACATTATTCTCCTGTATAGTTCTTTCGTTTTTCTAATTCTTTCTTCACCTTCTTCATTGGTTTGGTTGAAGGAAAGAAAGATTAAGAGAGGTAGGCATGAAGGAAAGAAACTAAATTTTGTGCATAAGTAATCGATAAATTACCCAGCTGATAAGCTTCTTAACCTTTCTATATTACGGATTTAAGAAAACGAAAGAAAGTTAAGAATTTTAGTTATCCATTGATTTTGCTATGTTTTGGATAAAGTTGTGGTAAATCATTTAAATGGACTCTACATGCAAGAAAAGTATGATTCTTATGTTGATGAATTACCTTCACTGGAATTTTTGAGTTGGTTGTTATGTTTTATAAGCTGTTAGAGGCTCAAGTAGCAAAGGAGAAGTTAAGTCAATAAATTTGGCACCAACCCCCAAGTGAGTCCAAAACTAATATCTTAATTGAATGTATTTTGCTCCAATATTGTGTACCAAATATGTCTAATTCAATGCTATGTAAATGACAAATCATACTGTGGATGAGAGTTGAAGTACTGTGTTGCATGCTTCATGTGCTAAGTTTTGTAAACAAAGAGTATACTATGGTGAATATTGATGTATTGTGGTTGCAAAAACATGATTGGCTATAAGTTTAACCATGTTAGTTCAATGAAATGTTTGGCGTGATGCATGTCGTGAAGTAAATAGTATTTATTGGCCGAGTGATTGCGTGTGATGTGCATTTATTTATAATTGTGGCTTTGCGGAGGATTGGATGGACATGCATAGAGATTACATATGCATTTGATTTAACTGTGGCTTTGAGGGATGTTCGGTTGGACTGAGCCAAGAATAGAGTTTTTAAATGGTACGGAGAATGGTGCGCACTAGTATATGAAAGCTCTAGGGGCAATAAAAGACTTTGGGAGTCTGAGGCTTGGAGTTGCATCTAAGAAAAGGAAGTCCATGGCCATGGCATTACCGTAAATATGGAAGCCCGCAAGGACAATCTTATATGTGAAAGTATGCAAGGACAATCATATATATGGAAGTCTGCCAAGATTGTCTTGTATGTGGAAGTACATCAAGACTATTTTACAAAAAAGATTTCGTAAATATGAAATTTGCGCAGTAAGTCCACCAAGAATGTGTTCTCTCTCTTGTAATAGGTTATTATGTGTGAAACCAAATGTACGAGCTATCTATAAGAGTTCGTATATGAAAGATATGATGATCAGTGATGAAAATCTCATTCATTTAAGTCCTTGAATAGGGGATTTACTCTTGATAATCCGCCTACATGATATTCATTCAAGAAGAGACCATCCAGAGTGGTTTGTTTGTTATTGTGAAATAGATGCAAGACATATTACCCTTTTAATTTAACTTAATAATCAACCAAACTTAGCCCATATTTGTCCACTAATTTCATGTATGGTTTATTTACTAAACAAATCCACCCACTCACCTTTTAATAATCATTTAACACCTTTCATTAATAGAATTAACTTTTTAAGCTTTTACAATTTGATCCCTTTTACTTAATTAACTAACTAAACGTTAATATTTCTTAACCAAAATCTAATACGATACAACTGACCTAATAAATATTAAATAATTAATATTTGCGCACACACATGTTAGAATTGAGTTCTCGAAACCACTATTTTCGGTGCCATAGAAAACGATTCGTTACACATTTTTTTTAGGTTTTCTTAAAATCTCTTCAAAAAGTTTTAACACCTATCTTAAGATTTTGAAGAAACCAAATAGAAAATCATCTTATAAACTCTCTCCTACCCTTAAATCCTTCAATTTCAACTAGGGTTGATGGCAGATTTAGTGAGAGAAACCATGGCTAAAGAGAAAGTTTCAATAAGGTAAGTGATAACTCTTGAAAAAGATTTATATTACATACCTTTGCTAGAGCATTTTTTCTGTTTTTCAAGTAAATTTGTTATAACATTTGTAGCGTTTTTAAGTGTTTTTGTCATTGGAGCCGTGTTGCACTTAAACTAGAAAAATATATACATTTTACCCTTTTTGTTGTAGTAAACTATGCTTCTGGGTACATGTTTCTAGATGCAGGAGAAGGTGGAGGAAGATGAGAGTATGAGACCCAATAATGAAGCACTGTTGGGGAAAGGAAGCAAAATTTGTAGCTGCTAAATGCTCTGGCAGTCCAAGCGCGCAAGATTCTACTAAAGCAAGCCTAATTTATTTGTGGTTTGCACTAGAAGACTCTAGGATAGCTCTAGAACTCCAAGAAAAGCGAATCTAACAATGTGATATGTGTGGCCAAAACTCCTATATAAACAACATTTGGAGGAAGGAAATGATATCAAGAATTTTATTCGAGGAAAACTTTAGTGCTATTGCGTTAGAATCTGGAAGGAGGGAAATTTGAAAACTCACACGACAGATCCGAAGTACAGAGACTGAGTTGTTAGCCGTTATTGGGAGCGGAGCTCAACTTTTCCGTTGCAAAACCATTGAAGCAAAGATATGTTGTTGTGGCAAAACAAAGCAAAATTAGGAATTCGAGCCTGAATTTTTTTTTGTGTCTCAAACAAGGAGTACTCTTTATCTTTGAATTTGTTAGTTAATTTGTGTGAACTACTAATTGTTGCCCTTACATTTCTTTATTAAGGGATGAATATTGTTGAAACTATGTTTTATGTTTATGAATGAATTTACCGATATCGTTCTATTAAATGTCTTCATTGATTTGTGACTCAATTGTTGATCATTCTACATGCTGGCAATCTTAGGAATAAGCTCTTGTTTTGCATGTGCATAATCTTGAACTATAGCAGGATGGATTTGCTGGAGCTTAAGTCGATGTAAGCATATATTGGAAGATATGTGTTGTAACACTTAGGATTTGCATTCATTAAGAATGAGATAAGTTTTCTTGGTAAAAGCATGTTATAGGAATATAATATGTGTTCGCTGTAAAATGTTGCTGCATTAAACAAGCACATCTTTGCTTAGTCATTCTGAGATAATTTTGTGAAAGCAGATATTTGCTAAGACATTCATAGATCTAAAACTTGAATCTACAATATTCCAAATTTATTGATTGCAATTTTGACTTGTACTGAAGATTTTGTCGCTCATCTCTTCTAAGCTTGATAAGTACTTAGTAGATTTGATGCTCTGCTTGAATAAATCTTGATCAACTTTACTTTTTTGCATTTTGTTATGACACGCACTTTGCAAACACAATCAATCTTGTTATTACATTTATTTTACATGCACAAATTCTTTTGTCAATAGTTTAATAATTTCTTCTGAACCAATCTCTCTGTGGGATTGATACTTTACTTATCACTTTATTACTTGAACGTTGTGTACACTTGCATATTTGCGATTGCAATATTAATTTACATGCGACAGTAAGATATAGTGTTTTCCATCTTTCTTCACTTTATATTTGTTATAGATTAGCTTGAGAAAGTTTAGAAAGTTTATTTATTAATTTTGGTTATATTTTCTATGTATACGAAAATTGGAAAATGATGAGAAATGAGGTTCTAAACTTTGTTGATGATGGAATCAAATTGCTTGAGGCTTCATAATATGTGTAAAAACATCCAAAGGTACATACCCTTAGATTTCTTAGCTTTTACATTAATATTTTAATTATGAATTTGTGACATTAAGCTAATAAATGGTTTTAAAGAATATAGATATTGGAAGTTGTGACTATAACAATTCGAAAACTTTGATATGACACATGATGTTATGCCGATGACAAATAAGTGAATTTATAAGAAAATTTGGTGAACAAGACAAAAAATGGATTATTACGAGAATAAAGTGACTTTGGAGATGGGAATTAATAGAAAGAATCTTGGAGATAACAATATGACAAAAGGATCAAATTGCAAGTTTTGAAATGTTTAGGGACTAAAATGCAAATATGACCAAAATGGAAAAAGTGAGTGATTAGTGATGATTTGTAATGAGGATGAGTTTGAATATGTAATGGTATGATGAAAATAACTTTTTGAACCAATCTGGAAAGCTTTAAAACTATAGGGATTAAATTGTAAATTTCCCATTTTACTGGGAAAAGAGAAAAAGTGTCATTTTTAACACTCATGGAATTATAATAAATACTTATTATGAATTATGAACTTGATTTAGTCTAAGTACCAAAATTTGAGAAGAAATTATGAAAATTGGGTAAATTCGTAATTTTATCATAACAGGGTAATTTCATCAAGTCCCGAGAATTTTATGATTGTAATAAGGTTTATATTTGATATTTTGATGCAACCAAAACTAATTAAAATATGACTAAGGCAAGTGACCAATCAATTAATAGTATAGTTACGGTGAGCATAGATATCGTTCCCATAAGGACTAAAAGTATTAGTAATTACTATCTTCCTATTACTTAACCTATAAAATGAAGTGATTGGTTAAAACTAAAATTAACTAAATTAATAAAATAAATAATACGACAAAGAATAAATCAGGAAATAACAAATGATTAACACCAAGAATCAAAATAATACCCAAGAAAAAATTCACCTAGATTTCGTCTGTCATTATCATTTGAATTAAACAATTTATTCACTTAGTATCTTGATCCGTAGAAATCCCTAAATTATGCTAATACCTCTATTCAAGCATAAAAGAAGCTGCCTCTAGGTTGATTAATTTAAATTTCTTTTTAATTAAAACTCCTATTGTGGCGTTAATTTGATATATGGATCCCCTATTAGATTTGACTCTAATCCGGTAGATTTATGTCGTCCTATTTTTAAGATTGCATGCAACTCCACTCAATTATGTTAGATCTACTCTTAACAGGTTCTATTCCTCTTCTGATTTAAACACATCAAACAAGAATTAATATCCCGAAAATATTAAATCAAGAATCAAGCACACACAATTGAGAACAAAATCTAAGTATTTATTGCATAAAAACAGAAATCAAATGACAGAATTCATCATAGGGTTCATCTCCCCTAGGTACTTAGAAAATTAGTTCATAATAACAAATAAACACATCTCAAAGATAGTTAACTACAAGATAAAGATAAACTCATAATAAAATCAAAAGAAATTAAGAAGAAGTCTTCAATTTTGATGGAAATCTACTTTAAAGATGATTTCAATGGTGTTTTCCAAGTTGTTTTCTTCAATATTCTATGCCGGCTTACTCCCCTCTAGGGGTGAGTATTCAATCAAATCAAGTCGAATCAAGTCAAAATATTTCGAGTTAGTCGAGTTGACGAATCCTATTTTAGCAACCGAACTCAGTTTGAAATTTTTTGAATCGAATTGAATCGAGTCAAATCTAGTTGAGTTAACGAGTCCTATTATTTATACTCAACGTTACATTTATATAGATCGATTATTTAACTAGTAGACGAAGTACAAAATTATTTAACTACATAAACAATATAATGATTTTTACTTTTAATTTAATGCGTAAACATCTATCAAAATGACGTGGTTTTACCTTTTAACTTAATATTTTGACTTTTAATTTTAAAAAATGTAATCATTTATCAAAATGACGTAGTTTTGTCTTTTCTTATTTGGATTTTCGGATAATTCGAATTGTGTAATTCATATTCGAATTAAACTGAAAAACTTTATTTTTTTATTGAAGTTGATCCGAATAACTCAAACTATTTAATTCAAACTTTGAATTTTTTATCCAGTTTTTCAAATCGAATCGGATTTTGCTCACCCCTACTCACCTCTTCTCATATTTGGTATTTATAGGTCTTAGAATGCTAAAAAATCCTAAAAATTATGTTTTTCCACGTGTTTGGAGTCCAGTTTGCGAAATACACACGGCCTGGCACATGGTCGTGTGCCAGCCCGTGTGGAATGGGTGCAGCCCGTATAGCTCCTAAAATCTTCTATTTTTATCCAGTTTTCGTTAGTTTTCCACACATTTCGTTCCCAAATGCTCTCCTAAGTATAAAAATATGAATTTAAAGAATTAGGAGCATAAAATTCACCATTTAAAATGTCTAATCATCAAAAAAATGCATTAAAAATGAGGCTAAAATATATTACTATTAGCACTTATCATATTTGATATCTAAAATTATTTTGAATAATATGAATATTGGACTTGAATTATTGGGCCCATTTGTTGGCCTTTTTAAATGGGAGAAAACCCCATCAGCCTTCATTTCTTCTTCTCCAGCCAGCAGCAACCTCCCATGGCTGATCTTTGCATCTCAACTCAAGGCATATAGCAAAAGCCATATGTAAGTTGGTTTTCTTTTAATTCATCTTCAAGAAATTGTACATTACAAATATTATTTTCACTTTTTAGTTGATCTAACAATTATTGTTTATGAAATTCAGAATCTCAAACAAATGAACTCAACCTAAAAATCAAACAACAAGTTGTGTATAACAAAAGCCTGTACGAATAGCACTTTAGCAAAGGGAGCTAATGAAGAAATTTCATGATGAATTTCTCGATTTTATAACAAAGTGGGTAAAGGAAGATAAGCTTTAAGAAGGACCTTTTATGAATTGTATGGTAGGAAACGAATGTGTTTTCATCTACATGATAACTCAAAAATGTAAGCTTTAAGAAGAAATGCAATGGAGTAATATAACATGTTTACCATTTGCAAAGCAAATTTGTGTATGGATATGTATTTCATACCACTTAAAATTTAACGCCATTAAGAAATCAATCACAATTACCAGCTTATTCAAAAGCATTGACTAATATAAAATTTTTAACTAATTCAATGCATGATTGTTAAGTAAGATAAATTTCTTAACTTACCTTGTTTGCTGGAATTTGCAGGTTTGGATACCCAAAATACCACACATCAACTGTTTTATTTTTTATTATTTTTTTGGGGGTTTTAAGTTTAGTTCATTCCTTCGAATCCAAATTTTGGATCCGAGGTTCTGCATCAAGTAGTTCCAGCATCTTGTCTCTTTGAACTCAACTTATTCCCACGTTATAACCATGTAGTAAAAGAAGGTGAGAAAAATGAGACTTTGGTTTCAAAAGCACCTGCTTTTTACTTAGAATTCATCTTTTTGGAAAATTCAATATCTTTGCATAGGACCCTTTTCTCAACTTTGGCTATGTTGAATTATGACTCCTATTGGGGATCGACTCGATTAAGCAACAAACAAGTTAAAAATAGCGGAAGAAATTGAGAAATTGAACACACAAATTTAACGTGGAAAAACCCCTCCGAAGAGGATAAAAAACCACGAGCAAAGATAATTTTACTATAATGGCAAAGAACAAAGAGTACAAAAGAAAGAGATAAAAACTAAACCCAAAAAACCCGAAAATAAAGAACCCTCAAAACGTAAACACTAAATCCTCCAAAAGTATTAGGAGTTCTAAACTATGATGGGTAAGTCTAGATGGGTATTTTTTAAGGTTGTAAAAGAGCCTATTTATAGGTTAAATTTCTAAATCAAATTTGAGAAATAATCTTTCAATTAAACTCTGTTTATTTGTTTCAATTAAACTCTGTTTATTTATTTGAGTCAAATTCTTATTACTTTAGATTATTTTATTATTATTTGACTTAGAAATTTAGTCTATAAATAGACTCTTTTACAACCTTAAAAAATACTCATTTAGACTTACTCATCATAGTTTAGAACTCCTAACACTTTTTGAGGATTTAATGTTTACGTTTTGAGGGTTCTTTATTTTCGGGTTTTTGGGGTTTAGTTTTTTTCTCCATCTTTTGTACACTTCGTTCTTTGCCATTATAGTAAAATTATCTTTGCCCGTAGTTTTTATCCTCTTTGGAGGGGTTTTTTCACGTTAAATTTGTGTATTCAATTTCTCAATTTCTTTCGCTATTTTTAACTTATTTGTTGTTTAATCAGGTCGATCCCCAACAAGTGATATCAGAGCTAGTTCGCTTTTTGCAGATCAACCCGTTCAGAGATGGCAGCAACAAGGTTCGATATTGAGAAGTTTGATGGTGACACAAATTTCAATTTGTGGTAAGTTCGGATGATGGCAATTTTAGTTCAGACCGGTTTGAAAAAGCTCGTTATCGAGAAAAAGCCCGATAATCTAGATCAGTCAGAATGGGAAGAGCTTAATGAAAAGGCCTTGTCTGCAATCCAGTTGTGCCTCACGAATAGGGTATTGCAGAAGGTATTGATGGAAAAGACCTCATCTGCCTTATGGAAAAGGCTAGAAACTCTTTATACGACTAAGTCTCTGGCTAGCCGTTTAGTGCTGAAACAACGTCTATTTACATTTCACATGAACGAAGGTGAGCTTCTTAGAGATCACATCAATCAATTTATTAGTCTTTTAAATGATTTAAATAATGTTGAGGTTCAGATTGACGATGAGGATTAGGCTATGTTATTGTTGTGCTTTTTACCCCCTTCATACAAGTCTTTTAGGAGGACCTTTATTTATGGTAGAGATAAACTCTCATTTGAGGATGTGAAGGGTCATTTGTTGAGCAAAGACAAACTCGACAATGTGTTTGGTTCAGATAGCAAGGCAAATAAGCAAGCTTCTGTTTTGGTAGCATCAAAGAAGCGAGACAAAAGGTGTCGCTATTGTAAGAATTTAGGTCACGTCAAAGCAGATTGTTACAAACTGCGAAATAAAAGGGTAACTAAGAGTAACGAGGAAGATTTAGCTGGTGCTAATTTGGCCGATGAAAGTGGTGATGATTTCTTGTTAGTGTCAACGAGCGAAAACTCCGAGATTACGTTCGAGTAGATCCTAGATTCAGGATGTTCTTTCCACATGTGTTCCAACAGAGAATGGTTCTCCACATACAGTTCAATTGAAGGTGCAGTTGTGCACATGAGAAACGATTCATCCAGTAAGGTAATCGGTATTGGTACTGTTAAAATTAGGATGTACGATGGTACGATTAGGACACTATCAGATGTCAGGTATGTACCTGATTTACGAAAAAATCTCATCTCCTTAAGTATTTTAGACTCAAAAGGTTGCAGAATTAACATTGAGTAGAGCAGCATTAAGGTATCTCGTGGGGCTCTCATTTTGTTAAAAGTTAAAAAGATCGGCAGTCTTTATATTCTGGAAGGTTTTATAGTGACCGGTGAAATCGGACGTCCCTCGTCCTTTACGGAGTTGAAGTCAACTCATTTGGAGCGAAAGAAACTTGGTCATAAGAGGGAAAAGTGTATGACTGCTTCGTTGAAGAGAGGTTTTCTTTTGGATGCAGGTTTTGAAAAGTTAAGGCATTGTGTTCGTAAAAATCAAACCCGGGTTAGTTTTGATTTGGCAGTGCACAAGTCGAAGGCTAGAAGGCTTCCAACTTCTAAGCACAAATTCGACTCAATTAATTCCCCGCATAGTTCAAGATAGGCCCGTGGCGGACTTTGGCAAAGATGGCATTGTGGAAATATGAGTCAAGGTGGAGATTTGTTGAATTATGACTCCTATTTCAAGTCAAATTTGAGAAATAATCTTGTAGTTAAACTCTGTTTATTTGTTTGAGTCAAACTCTTATTATTCTAGATTATTTTATTATTATTTGACTTAGAAATTTAGCCAATAAATAGGCTCTTTTACAACATTAAAAATACTCATTTAGACTTACCCATCATAATTTAGAACTCCTAACACTTTTAGAGAATTTAGTATTTACGTTTTGAGGGTTCTTTATTTTTGGGTTTTTGGGGTTTAGTTTTTTTTCATCTTTTGTACTCTTTGTTTTTTGTCATTATAGTAAAATTATCTTTTCCCGTGGTTTTTATCCTCTTTGGAGGGATTTTTCCACGTTAAATTTGTGTGTTCAATTTCTCAATTTCTTCCGCTATTTTTAACTTGTTCATTGCTTAATCGAGTCGATCCCCAACAGGCTAAAACCAAGGATGTTTTTAGGTTTCGAAAATTTTGTAGTGAGTATGAAACTCTACTCCGAACTTGTGACAACTATGACTTCTTAATTCTCATGTAAAGGAGATGCCAAGACACTGATTTTGGTAAGTTTCTTAGTCCATTTGTATTGGGTTGAGGTTCACAGCGGCATCCCGTCCACGCTACTGGCACCAGCACTTCACCCATTGGAGATGTCCACAGCGAAAATACCGGACGTCGAGCCATCCTTGGAAAAACTCCACAATAAGGAAGAAGGGAATGTTCATGGAACTCTTTGCACACTTCTTTCATCATTGCCCGGAACAAGCGAAAACTGTTGTAACAACGTGAACATTATTTAGTGCAACTAGTTGGCTTGTAGGAAGTGTTAAACAGCTGTCTAACAAATGAATTAGCTTCGTGTTCACTAACGAAGATGAGGATGACAACCACGGCAAAACTTCTCCTGGATGCTTTCCCATTAAAGTTTCCAATGTCACCACTCCAAAACTAGAAACACCATAGTATAAACAAGTTCTGTATCGAAAAGTCACTCATATGATAAAATTAATGAGTAATTGTGAATTAATTTGTAGGGAAAGAAAATGATCACCTGGAGCTATATAACCATTAGTGCCCGTAAGGATGTTTGATTGGATGAATCAAGATCTAACATTCTGGCTGTTTCGAAGTCTGCCACAAAAGCATTAAAGCTCGAGTTTAGTAAAATATTGTTACGACTAAAATCATAATGCAAGTAAGACAAAGCATGAGCTATGCCTTTGATGATCTCAACTCTTTTCGTCCAATCCAATTTCAAAGCTTCCACTTCATCTTTTAAGCTGTGGAACAAGCTACTTTCTATATGTATTCGTAAATAAAAAACATGGACCTTGACAGAACCCAAGAGGCTTTACGATGTCTTGATGTCGTTTTTCAGTTAGAAACTTGATCTTGTTCTTGACACTCTTGTCAAAATTTGGAGTTTCAGCTTCTAAACAATGAAGTTTCTTCAAGGTAGTTGTGTTTTGTAAACACCTCCATAACCACCAGTTTCGATACAGTAGACTGTTGAAATCTGCTGTTGCTGCAATGATTGATGTCGTTGTATGCTATTTTTCCATCATAGTTCCATATGGAACACGAATCCCCATTCTTTGTTGATTGTATGCCAACAACACAGTTATTGGTAGAATTTCAGTAGTAAATGTCCAATAAACATAAGACGACAATAGGAAGGCCTATTTTGACATTTGAAGGAATGTCAGCTGCTGGTAGATTAGGGTGGTCTCTTCCTTCAGGAATGTAAGTGTTGGAATATGGGTCATATTGTTTCTATGGTGAGCCTGAGAAGTTCTAGACTTTTCCTACAACCAGACATTGACCTATATTAGCAATTTTATCAATCTTTTCCTACAAGGAAAGAGTACTTACCCTGTGAACCATTCTCGAAGGTTTTGCATTAGTTCTAAATTGCTGAAAGTTCGTAGTCATTGTGGAGATTAAGTCTTGTTCATCTTGAAGAGTCATGGTAGCATCAGTCATCTTCTTCTAGATAAGAAGTAGCCCTTTGTAGAAATACTAAATGAGAAATTGTTCACTAATATCATGCTGCGCAGCTTGCACACATCTTTTTGAATCGTTCTTAATATTCATACAACAATTCTATGTACTTTTGTTGGATGCTGCAAATCTTCCTTTGGAGATTCGCTGCTTGGGACATCGAGAAAAACCTATTAAGAAATAAACTTGTTATTTCAACCCAAGTAGTAATTGATCTAGGTGGTAAATAAAACAAACCTGTTAAGAAATAATCCAACGGTTAATCTTTACCAAGTGAATAACATTGAAAGTAACCTCCACGATTTAATTTTTGTGTAGCCTTGCGAATTAAAAGAATCCCACTTTAATTAGTGATCTCAATTGCACAAATCATTTAAATTAAATTGCTTGATCCCCTGGCGTCATCTAACTACATTCTTAATTGAATCACACCAACTTATTTTATGGCAAAAATAATTCAATAATTACAAATCAAATTATTTTTTTACCAATTATGTATATTTCCAACACTGTATTCATCCATAATAATTAAATAAACAAATGAAAATAAATAAAATTCAATGGTGAGAAAATAGAAACAGAATGGTGGGTGCCCAGAAAGATTGAGGAGGAAAAAATATATTCTGTAAAGTTATTCGCTTTTTACTTCTTTTCAGTTTCTAAACTGAAAATTCTATCATATTCTTAATATTTTTGGACTTGCATCACATCTACATAGAAATTAGGTAAATAACACCAAAATTAATAACATCGTATCCAAAAATTTATAAAATAAAACACTTGAATATGTCGATTTAGCATAATATCAGTCAAATATTTTTTTTTCACCTTATTATTTTAGTAAATATAATTTTTATATGTGAAATATTTATTTTTCCATCCATGTAATGGGTATGACAAATTTTAGTATTATATATTTTTTACATGTATTTGAAATAATTATTTAAAATATTTTACATATAAAAATAAGGATAAATTATAAAAATAGTCACTTATATTTGTTCAAGTTCACGCTTTGGTCATCAATATTTCAATTATTATAATTTAGTCACTAATGTTATCAATATATAACAATTTGATCACTGTTTTGTTATCTACCATTAAAAGTGTAACGGAAATCACATGTGACTGTTAAACGCTGACTTGGATACCACGTGTTTAATATATAACATATAATAATATTTTTTATACATGTGGGTCTGCACCTATAAAAAGTCAATAAAAACTATTTATTTACCCAAATAATCTTGAAAGGGGATTAATCCGCTAATTTTTTAAAATGACATATATCATTAATTTTCCCTCAATTCAATCAAACATACTAAATCAATAAATCAACTTAAACTTTAATAACACAATCGATCCGATTTCAAAAATATTGCATTGCAGATAGTAAGAATAGAATAGAAAAATTAGGAGCAAAGAATCTTGAGTTGGAAATTCAAACTCCAAAATATAGGCCCAATAAGAAATTTGGACCAATGTTTCTTCTTCAAGCAACCTCTGGAGCTTCATCCTCCCGTCCTTTGGATACATCTTTCTGGGATTGTCTTGTTACCAAAAACCAGAAACAAAAATCTTGGGTTTGCAATATAGGCCCATTAAGAAACCTGGATCTGTCTTTCTTCTTCAACCAACCACTCCAGCTTTAACCCTACTTCGTACCCTGTAATAAAAACCAGTTTTAAACTTAAAAACTCCCCTAAATCAAAGCCGCCACTTCTACCTTTCTCTTTGCTTCTCCTTTGTCTCCCAAGAGACAAAAAGACCCTGAATTTAACGCACCCCAACCCCCCCTCCCCCCAATTCTGAAAAAGGAAAATGTCAGCCAAGTGGAGAGCTATACAACATCGCCACCGTTACACATATAACGCCGTTGTCTTCCCGCCTTCCTTCATAGATTCCTTAAACCAATCATCTCTTTCAGCCTCAGCTCCAACCTTCTACAAGGAGCTTCAGCATCTCATCTCTTTGAACTCTACTTATTCCCAAGTTAACCATGTCAGGAAGCTTGCTTCTTCGTTCAATGAACTGTTAGTAAAAGAAGGTGAAAAGAATGAGGCCTTGGTTTCAACGGCAGCTTCTTTTTACTTGGAAGTTTTCTTTTTGGAAAATTCCATGCCTTTGCATAAGACCCTTTTGTCAGTTTTGGCTAAAACCAAGGATGTTTTCCAACCTGTTATTGCTGAGTGTTTCAGGTTACTTTGTAATGAGTATGGTACAATGAGTGATAAGAAGAAGCGTTTCTCTGTGTCACGTGTGGCTTTATCAGTAATGGGGATGCCAAAGTTGGGGTTCTTAGTTGATGTGATTCAAGATTGTGCTGTTTTGGTTTGTTGGGATGCTATTTTGGGGTTGAAAAGTGTGGTTTTGGAGACTGAAGGGTGGGCTAGACCTTCTCCTATAGTTCTGGAGCAGTGTCAAGAGGCTTTATCTTGTATGTATTACTTGTTTCAGAAGTTCCCGGAGAAATTTAACAAATTGGGTGGTGATGATTCTAATGTAATGGAGATGGCTTTCGGGGTTTTGGTAAGTCTTTTGAAATCAGTGGCATTTTCGAGGGACTGCTTTGTGGCGGCTGGTGTGAGTTTTTTTGCTGCTTTTCAAGTTTGTCTCAGTGATCAAGAGCTTGGTTTGTTCATCATTGAAGGTATATTTGATCAAATTGTTAGTAGTTCTTGCACTAATGCTGAGGATTCGCTTAACAATGTTATTAGCAAAGTTCTTTATAAAGGAGATGTTTGCCTTGACATACGTAATCTCTCTGGATTGAATAGACTTTGTTTGATTAGAGGCATTCTTACTGCTGTTCCAAGAATGGTTCTAAATGCACATTTTGTTGTATCTAGGGAAACTTGCAATGATTTCGAGTCCCATGGAAATGTTGCTTGTTCTGTGAAGACTATATTGTATGATGGGGTTCTGCCTGAGCTGTGTAATTACTGTGAGAACCCCACAGATAGCCATTTTAACTTCCATGCATTAACTGTAATGCAAATTTGTTTGCAACAGATTAAGACCTCTATGCTGGCAAACCTTACAGTTGCATCTGAAAATTACAACCCATTGCCGGAGGATATGGAAACCCGAATGCTGAAAATAATATGGAATAACTTGGAAGATCCTCTAAGTCAAACAGTCAAACAAGTTCATCTTATATTTGATCTTTTCTTAGACATTCAGTCCTCTCTTTGTGGGGCAGAGGGTAGTGAGAAAATAAAGTCATTCCTGCAAAAGATTGCTTCAGATCTGCTTCGTTTAGGGTCACGTTGTAAGGGGAGATATGTTCCTTTAGCTTTGTTGACCAAGAGGTTTGGAGCAAAGACTATGCTGGATATGAGTCTTGACCTGCTGTTTGAAATAGTACAGGCATACAGTGATGATGATGTATGCTGTGCAGCCACATCGTTCTTGAAGTGTTTCCTTGAATATTTACGTGATGAGTTTTGGAGTAATTATGGTATTGAAAGAGGGTATGCACTTTATAGAGGACATTGTTTGCCCCCCTTTTTGCATGGTCTTGCTTCTGGAATTTCAAAGCTTCGTTCAAATTTGAACACATATGCTCTTCCAGTTTTACTGGAAGTGGATGTTGATGGTATATTTCCTCTACTTGCCTGTATCTCCATTGGGCCAACTGAGGCGGAAAATGACCTCTTATATCCTGATCTTGATTGCAAAAATATGGAATTAAGAGTAGAACAGAAAGTGGCTGTTTTAGTCTCTTTGCTTAAAGTTTCTCGTTCACTTGCTCTGATTGAAGGGGATATCGATTTTTGTGATGACTCTATTACATCTAATATGGATGACACGGTAGAAGCAAAAAGCTTTAATCCCTTTGCACTTGTCTGCATAAAAGGGATAAAAGTTAGGATCCCTGTTGGGTGGCTTGTATTAGCATTGACACACATTGATGAGTCACTTCGTGTAGATGCTGCTGAGTTTCTTTTCTTGAGTCCCAAGACGTCTAGTCTTCCTTCCCATTTGGAACTATCTCTAATGAGAGAAGCTGTGCCGCTGAACATGAGATCTTCTTCAACAGGTTTTCAGATGAAATGGAGCAGCTTGTTTAGGAAGTTCTTTTCTCGAGTGCGTACAGCCTTGGAGAGGCAATTTAAGCAGGGAAGCTGGCAGCCTCGTATGGACAATGAAATTAGCGAGTTGTGTCTATGTCAGGGAAACGAGGATAATGCAGTTAGCAGAGCAGAGGAGCTATTTAATTTTATGAGGTGGTTGAGTTGTTTTCTGTTCTTCTCTTGTTATCCTTCTGCTCCTTATAAGAGAAAAATAATGGCAATGGAGCTTATACAGATAATGATCAATGTTTGGCCTGTCCTACCTTCTTCTCAAGAAAGCTCAGCTTCTTTGTCTCCCGAGAGCTGTCTTTATCCCTACAGTGTAGGAATTACTTCACCTGAATCAACGTTCCTTTTGGTTGGATCCATAATTGATAGTTGGGACAGACTGCGAGTGAGTTCTTTCCGCATATTGCTTCATTTTCCCACTCCACTTCCTGGCATTTCGAGTGATGACATGGTCCAGAAAGTAATTACATGGGCTAAGAAATTAGTTTGTAGTCCTCGTGTAAGAGAGAGCGATGCTGGTGCTCTAACCTTGCGGCTCATATTTAGAAAGTATGTGCTGGACCTGGGGTGGAGAGTCAGAGTGTCAGTTAGTGTTGTTTGTTCTCACTCGCAGAATTCACCACTAAATGGGGATTATCACAAATGTTCAGCCATTCATCCTGTTATGGAATATGTTAAGTCGCTTATTCACTGGTTGGATGTTGCTGTGGAGGAAGGAGAGAAGGATCTCACTGAAGCATGCAAGAGTAGTTTTGTTCATGGTGTATTACTTGCTCTACGGTATACTTTCGAGGAATTGGATTGGCATTCTGATGCAGTCTTGTGTAGTATTTCAGATATGAGACAGGCACTGGAGAAACTCTTGGAGCTGGTTGTGCGAATAACTTCAATGGCATTATGGGTTGTTTCTGCTGATGCTTGGTATCTGCCTGAGGATATCGATGATATGGTTGATACTGATGCTTTCTTACTGGACAGTCCTGATGAAATGGATGCTGCTTTGCCTTCAATCGAACAAGAAGACAAATGCACAAAATCTATTCGGGATGCAAGATCATCAGATCAGGTTGTTATGGTTGGCTGCTGGCTGGCTATGAAAGAGGTACTAAGCTTCTTCTTCTTCTTTTTGTGCTATTGAAAATAATACTCGTTATTTCCGCTTATTGCTGAAATGAAGGAAAAATAACAGAGTTTGTACAATTTATATGATATATTTCTTGGCTTATATAAATAAGAATCATAGCACTAACACTAGAACTCTTCTTATTTCCAGCTAAGTCTTCTTTTGGGGACCATTATTCGAAAAATACCTTTGCCAAGTTACAGTTGTTCAGGTTCAATAGAATCTGGACACCCCAGCTATGATTCAATTGATGCTTCAGTGACAGCAATATCTGAAGGAATGCTTGATCTAAAGCAATTGGAGAAGATTGGGAACCATTTCTTGGAAGTTCTTTTGAAGATGAAACATAATGGTGCAATTGATAAGACAAGAGCAGGTTTTACAGCCCTTTGCAATCGTCTGCTTTGTTCAAATGACCCAATGTAGGTTGCTTCTGTGCCATCACCTTTAGCTGCTAAACTAGTATCAAATCTTGCCATGTGGGAGTCTGGGTGAAGGGAAGACTTATGTATCTGCATACTCTCTGCCTGTTATATCTTTTATGTTTTTGAAAAAAAAAATAAGAAAAGAAAAAGAGAGGGATAGAGAGAAAAATTCATTATGCTTATTCAAGTATTCCAAAGTTTTTCGCGTAACTACTTCAGCATTGTCTAACAGAGAACCTGCATTAGATATTTACTAGTCGCATACTGGAACATTATTCATGAGATAAAAGAATATATGTTGCATATCCATTTAATGGGGCCTTCCTTTTGCAGGCTTTGTAAGCTGACAGAATCTTGGATGGAGCAGCTTATGGATAGAACAGTAGCAAAAGGACAAACAGTTGATGATTTGCTACGAAGAAGTGCTGGTATACCTGCAGCATTCACTGCTCTTTTCCTCGCAGAACCCGAAGGTGCTCCAAAGAAGCTCCTCCTGCGAGCACTTAGGTGGCTTATAGATGTAGCTAAAGGGTCTTCGTTGAGTCTGTCTGAAACCAATTGCACAATCATCTCGTGCCAGATTTCATCAACCAAGTCTGGCCAAGAGACTGATTCAACACTGGTAACTGAGACGAACGCGACTGAAAAAACCTCAAAGATCAGAGATGAAGGTGTAGTTCCAACAGTGCATGCCTTTAATGTCCTTAGAGCTGCTTTCAATGACACTAATCTTGCTTCTGATACTTCTGGTTTTGCTGCCGAGGCTTTGATTGTTTCAATTCGCTCATTCTCTTCACCATACTGGGAGGTTAGGAACAGTGCTTGTCTGGCATACACTTCCTTGGTACGCCGGATGATTGGCTTCTTTAATGTCCATAAACGAGAATCTGCTCGACGTGCGTTAACTGGGCTTGAATTTTTCCACAGGTACATGTTCTTCAACTACTGTTTCTTTCATTTTGCATATTTCTTGCATCGATAACTGTGTAAACCTGGTATAAAGTTTAAAACCATGTATAGCAGAAGCTTGAACTGCGTTTTACGAGCAAGTTACATGCTATTTGTGCATGAAAACTACAAACATTTTCTTGACTAACTATTTATTAAATCTTATCTTGAAGGTATCCTTCGCTGCACCCATTTGTATTCAATGAACTGAAAATTGCAACTGAGTTACTTGGTGATGCATTGTCGGGACAAACTGAATCCAACCTGGCAAAAGCTGTGCATCCAAGTTTGTGCCCTATGCTGATTCTTTTGTCCAGGCTCAAGCCTTCACCGATTGCAAGTGAGACTGGGGATGACTTGGATCCTTTCCTTTTTATGCCTTTCATCATGAAGTGCTCAATCCAAAGTAATCTGCGAGTTCGTATTCTTGCATCGCGAGCTTTGACAGGGCTGGTATCTAATGAGAAATTGCCAACTGTTCTCCTTAATATTGCTTCTGAATTGCCTCATGCAGAGAATCAAATTACTGCATCTCCTGCAGCATCAATCCCGTTATATCCAGCCAATGGAGCTCACCATGTTTCCTATAATTTAATTCATGGACTTCTATTGCAATTAGGTTCTCTTGTCGATGTAAATTGTAGAAATCTTGCTGATTTCTCTAGGAAAGATCAGATTCTTGGTGACTTGATGAAAGTTCTTGCAATGTGTTCGTGGTTTGCTAGCCCCAAAAGATGCCCTTGCCCCCTCCTTAATTGCACTTTCCTGCAAGTGCTGGATCACATGCTTAGTGTTGCGAAATCATGTCATTTGAGCAAAAATTTGTTTGCCATCCGAAATCTACTTTTGGAATTATCCACAGAGTGCTTAGATGTAGAAGCTTCTTATGGATTTCAATATTATGATCCAACAATAGCTGAACTTCGTCAACAAGCTGCTTCATCTTATTTTAGTTGTTTATTTCAACCATCTGATGAAATTGGTGAAGAGGTTTTCCAGATTCCTCAAAGATCTCCATTGAATTCGATGTTGTTTCGAACCCATGAAGTGGAGAATTCTGGATTCCTGGAAAGGTTGATTCGCTCTTTCTCAGATTCATCATATGAAGTTCGACTAGTAACTTTGAAGTGGCTGCATAAGTTCCTCAAGTCTAGACCTGGCAATGAGATAAATTATCTGTCAAGCAGTGAGACCAAAATTATACAGAACTGGACAAAAGCTACCCTCCAGCCTACACTGATGAAGCTCTTGGAACTGGAGAAGAATCATCGATGTACATATCGCATTCTGAGGATTATTTTCACTTGGAACTTGCTTAAGTTTCAGGAATTAAGTGAAGAAAAGAGTGATGGAACCCTTAATGTTGGTGCCTTGGATTGTGATTCTGTATTTCAGCTTTGGGATCGGCTGATATCCTTGTTCAAGCTCACCCGACATGCTAAAACACAAGAAATACTCATTTGTTGTCTGGCAATATGCATAAGGCAGCTTATAAGGCTGTTTAGTTGTTTTATTCTTACCGATAAGGGGAAGAAGACTGCTGGATATAATGAATCGGGTCAGATGGAAAGATCAACTTGCTTCTATGAATGCATTACCTTTTATGTCAATCTAATTAAGGAGCGTAGTTCTTCATCCGAGCCAGTGAATATGCGCAAGGCAGCAGCGGAATCTATGTTTGCTTCTGGCTTATTGGAGCAAGCTGAGGTAATTGCTTCTTCTGTGATCAACCAGCAAATTTCTTCAAAAAATTTGTTCTCTTGTTTCGAACACCAAGATGCTGTAAGTACATATGCACATCAAATACTGGAGATGTGGTTCACATGTATCAAACTGCTTGAGGATGAGGATGATGGAATTAGAAAAAGGGCTGCTACCGACATCCAGAAGTTTCTTTCCCCCAAAAGCTCTGGAACGACATCCAACACTTGTGGGGCTCAAACACAGGTGGAAAAAGTTATTGAACTGAGTTTCAACCGACTTTCTTCCATATTCGGCCACTGGATTGTGTACTTTGATTGTCTACTGCGGTGGGTGCTAGATGCAGGATACTACGTAATATCCAAAGGTGATCTTGTGAGACGGGTTTTTGACAAGGAAATCGATAATCATCATGAAGAGAAGCTGTTGATTAGTCAAATATGTTGTTCCCACTTGGAGAAGCTTCCGATTACAAAATCATGGGCAGGTAAATCGTTCGATAATGAAGTGGTCAGGAATTATCTACTTGATTGGAGATCGAGATTTTTCCAGCAGTTGGTATCATTTGCCAAGGACCATATCGGGAAACTCGGAGTTGATTGGATAGGTGGTGTAGGTAACCATAAGGATGCATTTTTACCATTATATGCAAATTTGCTTGGATTTTATGCAGTCTCAAACTTCATTTTCAATTTGGAGATCATAGATGGTATGCATCTACTATCTGATGTTTCCAAGTTAGGGAAAGCTATCAATCCATTTCTTCGGAATCCATTGATCTCTAACCTGTATTTATTAATAGATAGATTACATGAGAACAAGTTCGGTGCAACTACGAACTGCATAAACACCAGGTTCGGAGACGGTATCTGGGACAATTTTGATCCTTACTTTCTTCTTAGGTAGGATTCTACTGGTACAATAGTGATTGAACAAGGTCTTAAGTAATTTTCTGGGAAGGTAAAACAAAAAATTTCCCCCATTATTGATTATAGCATACTAGATAGAACTGCTAAATGAAAAGCATAATGTCTTAAAATCCAGTACGAGAATATCTTGAGTTCTATTTTACCCTCTCTGATTGTGATAGCTCTTCTTTGTTGTGGTTGACAATTTTAAGCCACTGCATGTATATATTTGGACACCGGTTGGATAGCAAGATTTTGTCTACTTGAACAGCCTGCAGGTTGTTTTACTGGTTTGTCATTTTTGTTTTGTGAACTCGTATTTATTGTTGCATAAAATGTTGACATGACATGATGATGATGATATGACAAAACTAATCGCGAATAGGAAATTGATATACTAAAAGATCATATACACTGAAAATAACCGACTGTTTTTTTCTTCAATGGGAACTCATGAAATTAGACCATGAAAGGCTTAGAATTCATTATAACAGCATTCTGTCTCCTCAATGGTAGAGATCTGATTTTAGAGGGCCTTGACTGGCAGGTCGGTAATGTTAAGAACCTTTTCATTTTGAATGGTAATATCTTTTTCAAGGATCAAATTCCTGCCAATAGAATGTCTGAAGCTTGGAGTTTTTTTCTTAAATGCATACAAGTTTTTTATCCCATGACACTATAGATGTACTTTGATCTAGAGGACTTGCTTTTAACACTTCTGAAGACCAGTTGATACGGAAATTTAGTATATCTGACGATTATACAGCTAAAATGGGATACAAACATCTTTGCAGGAGCAGTTTTAACACCTCCCTTAAGCATTTCAGGTAGCAAAGGGTTTTTTTTTTTTTTTTTACTTTTTTGGGTTTTTCTTATGGGCAAGAAAGGTTCCTTATAAGATTATTCTTTTCATTTGGAAGCTTCTTCGTGACAATGGGCTGCCTTGCAAAACTGAAATTGCTAAGAGTTAGAACAGAGGGTAATTTATACAAATGACCCAAAAATTTTTATTATTTACGAAATAATTCAAGTTCAAAAATATACATCAAAATGATCTAAAATAAACCGTAAAAATTGATATTGGTCATCTAATGGTCAATATCACTTGCCCAATGATTGGTGTCAGACATAAAAATTTGTGTTTTTTAGTGTTGGTCATGCAATAGTCGACACCTATGTATTTTTTTAATACGGTATTTTATTTATATATAAAAATACGAGAATTTAAAAAAATGTGTTGGTCATTGCATTCTCAACACCCCTTTTAATCTAATAAAAAAGGTCGACACTCTCTTTTTGTCAGATAAAAAATTTAATTTTTTGGTGTTGATCATGCAATTGCCGACACTCCTATTTATATGATAAAAAAAATCAAATTTTTGAGTGTTGGTCATGCAATGGTCGACACCCTCTTTTTTCAGATAAAAAAATTTTAAAATTTTTTAGTGTTGGTCATGCAATGGTCGACGCTCCCTTTTTTATCTGGTAAAAAAATCAATTTTTTTGTGTTGGTCATGCAATGATCGACACCCCCTTTTTGTGAAATAAAAAATTCAAATTTTTTTCATGTTGGCCATACCATGATCACTCCTTTTTTATTTGGTAAAAAATTAAATTTTTTGGTGTTAGCCATGTAATGATCGACACCAACTTTCCCTCATTCTTTATAATAGAGTTTAGTTTTTTTATTTTGAAATTGTAAGTAAGAAATATTTCTCTTAAAATAACAAGAAAATGAGAATGTTTTATTATTTATATTAGATAAGTGTTTTGTTTTGGGGGATAGTTATTAAGTGTACAATCGAATTTTTGGGTTGAACTATATACTGGGGTAATTTATTCAAGTAACCCAAAAAATTTTATTATTTACGAAAATGACCTAAATTCAAAAATATACACCAAAATAACCTAAAATGAACAGTAAAAATTGATATTGGCGATCTAATGGCCGACACCACCTGCCCTATGATTGGTGTCAGACATAAAAATTTGTGTTTTTTTATGTATTTTTTTAATACGGTATTTTATTAATATACAAAAATACGAGAATTTGAAAAAAAAATTGGTGTTGGCCATTGCGTGATTGACACTCCTTTTTATTTGATAAAAAAAAATCAAATTTTTGGGTGTTGGCGATACAATGGCCGACACTCCCTTTTTGTCAAATAAAAAATTTAATTTTTTGGTGTTCGCCATGTAATGGCCGACACCCCTATTTATCTGATAAAAAAAATCAAATTTTTGGGTGTTGGCCATGCAATAGTCGACACCCCCTTTTTTCAGATAAAAAAATTTCAAAATTTTTTGATGTTGACCATGCAATGGTCGACACCCCCTTTTCTCTAATAAAAAAATTTTGAAATTTTTTTGTGTTTGCCATGTCATGGTCGACACTCCTTTTTTGTCAGATAAAAAATTCAAAATTTTTTTGTATTGTCCATATCATGGCCGACACCCTCTTTTTATCTGGTAAAAAAATTAATTTTTTTGTGTTGGCCATGCAATGGTCGACACTCCCTTTTTATGAAATAAAAAATTCAAATTTTTTTCGTTTTGGTCATACCATGGTCGACACTCCCTTTTTATTTGGTAAAAAATTAATTTTTTTTTGTGTTGGCCATGTAAAGATCGACGCCAACTTCTCCTAATTCTTTATAAATAGGGTTTAGTTTTTTTATTTTGAATTTTTAAGTAAGAAATATTTCTCTTAAAATAACAAGAAAATGAGAATGTTTTATTATTTATCATTAGATGAGTGTTTTGTTTTGGGGATAGTTATGAAGTGTACAATCGAATTTTTGGGTTGAACTATATACTGGGGTAATTTATCCAAGTAACCGAAAAAATTTTATTATTTATGAAAATGACCCAAGTTCAAAAATATATATCAAAATAACCTAAAATGAACAGTAAAAATTGATATTTGCCATCTAATGGCCGACACCACCTGCTCAATATTAGTGTCAGACATAAAAATTTGTTTTTTTTTTGTTGGCCATGCAATGGCTGACACCTATGTATTTTTTAATACGGTATTTTATTAATATACAAAAATACTAGAATTTGAAAAAAAATTGGTGTTGGTCATTGCATGACCGACACTTCTTTTTAATTTGATAAAAAAAATCAAATTTTTGGGTGTTGGCCATGCAATGGCCGACTCTCCCTTTTTGTCAAATAAAAAATTCAATTTTTTGGTGTTGGCCATGTAATGGCTGACACCCCTATTTATCTGATAAAAAAAATCAAATTTTTGGGTGTTGGCCATGCAATGGCCGACACTCCCTTTTTTCAGATAAAAAAATTTCAAAAACTTTTCGTGTTGGTCATGCAAATGGCCGACACTCCCTTTTTGTCAGATAAAAAATTTAATTTTTTGGTGTTAGCCATGCAATGGTCGACACTCCTATTTATCTGATAAAAAAATCAAATTTTTGGGTGTTGGCCATACAATGGTCGACACCCCCTTTTTTCAAATAAAAAAATTTCAAAAATTTTTTGTGTTGGCTATGCAATGATCGACACCCCTTTTTTTCTAATAAAAAAATTTTCGAAATTTTTTTGTGTTGGCCATGTCATGGCCGACACTCCTTTTTTGTTAGATAAAAAATTCAAAATTTGTTTGTATTGTTCATATCATGGTCGACACCCTTTTTTTATCTGGTAAAAAAATCAACTTTTTTATGTTGGCCATGTAATGGTCATCACCCCCTTTTTGTGAAATAAAAAATTCAAATTTTTTTCGTGTTGGTCATACCATGGTCAACACTCCCTTTTCATTTGGTAAAAAATTAAATTTTTTACATGGCCAATACCAACTTCCCCTCATTCTCTATAAATAGGATTTAGTTTTTTTATTTTGAAATTGTAAGTAAGAAATATTTCTATTAAAATAACAAGAAAATGAGAATGTTTTATTATTTATCATTAGATGAGTGTTTTGTTTGGGGGATAGTTGTAAAGTGTACAATCGAATTTTTGGGTTGAACTATAAACTGGGGTAGTTTATCCAAGTAACCCAAAAATTTTTATTATTTACGAAAATAACTCAAGTTAAAAAATATACACCAAAATGACCTAAAATGAACAATAAAAATTGATATTAGCCATCTAATGGCCGACACCACCTACCCTATAATTGGTGTCAGACATAAAAATTTGGGTTTTTTGGTGTTATTCATGCAATGACCGACACCTATGTATTTTTTTAATACGATATTTTATTAATATACGAAAATACGAGAATTTAAAAAAAATTGGTATTGGTCATTACATTACCGACACCCTTTTTTAATTTGATAAAAAATCAAATTTTTGGGTGTTGGCCATACAATTACCGACACTCCCTTTTTGTCAGATAAAAAATCAATTTTTTTTAATCAAATTTTTGGGTGTTGGCCATGCAATGGTCGACACCCCTTTTTTTCAGATAAAAAAATTTAAAATTTTTTGTGTTGGCTATGTTATGGCCGACATCCCCTTTTTGTCAGATAAAAAATTCGAATATTTTTTGTCTTGGCCATGCCATGGCCGACAACCCCTTTTTTATCTGGTAAAAAAATTATTTTTTTTGTTTTGGCCATGCAATGGTCGACACCCCCTTTTTGTGAAATAAAAAATTCAAATTTTTTTGTGTCGGTCATGTCATGACCGACACTCCCTTTTTATTTGGCAAAAAATTAAATTTTTTTAGTATTGACCATGTAATGGTCGACATCAACTTTCCCTCATTCTCTATAAATAAGGTTTAGTTTTTTTATTTTGGAATTGTAAGTAAGAAATATTTCTCTTAAAATAACAAGAATGAGAGTGTTTTATTATTTATCATTAGATGACTGTTTTGTTTTTGGAGATAGTTGTGAAGTGTATAATCGAATTTCGGGGTTGAGCTATGTACTGTTCTGTATTGTCGGAGTTGAATTATATACTATCATGTGAAGCGGCAAATATGTCTTCAGTGGTCAGATGATTTTCTGCGCCATTGAAGAAAATCCTATATGTAGATGATATAATTGCTGCTAAATGTAACTATGTGGTATAACCGTAAAGGTTATGCTATCAAAGGTCAGTTAACGGAACTGTCATCGAAAGGTCGACCGAGATTACTTGGCCGAGTATTCAGTCAATATGGACCTGTATTGCTTGAGGGTTAAAAGAATTTATTGAAATTGGCCAGGTATTCAAGCAGATGGACATTATCTAACCGAGACGAGTTGCGCAAGTTTAGGGTATTGTAGGTTATTTTGTATTATTGTTCAAAATTTAAAATTTTGTGTATTAATATTAACAATTATTTATAATTTATTTTATCTGTAAATTTAATTTGTATTATTGTAATATTCAACAAGATTTATATTTTATCGTATTAATATAATTTTGATTTATTAAAAATTATTAAATATTTTGTTGTGAAAATGTTAAGAAATAATATTATCGATAAATTAAAAATATATTAAAAATATTAATTGAAATTAATTTTAAGAAATAAACAAAAATAATCAAAAGAAAAGAACACTAGTATAGTTAATGACCGAGACCTACTTTTAACTCCAGCACCAGATATATATATATATATAACCGTCAGTACTAAAAATTTGAGTTTTTTGTTCTCATTAACAATACAACAATTTCTTTGTTTATGTTCATTTTTTTATGATCCCAAGTTTTTTCAAGACGAGTTCCAACATTTTCTTTGTTTATATTCATTTTGATGAAAAAATTACCAATACAGATGATGAAGGTTGTGTATTTGAAAGTCGAGAAAAAATCAGAATGAGATTGAACAAGCGTGTTTCGCTAGAGGAATTGAAACGAAAGATCAGTGTAAAGATAGCTACTCGTTACGAGAAGCAAATGTTGATACTGTTTCACAAATTTTCGGTTTCATCAGATCCGATAAAATTCTCCGAAATGGACCTTGTTGATAATGATGATTTAAGGGCAATGATTGAAATTTATTGCCCATCTGAAAACGAAAATCCATGCCCCATTAAGTTGTTCGCGAATATATCACACCCCGAACCAATTCAAGTCTTAAATCTAGTAAGCCAGCGTTCTGGAATAGATATTGATCTTAATGTATGCTAGGAAGATCAATTGGGTTATAGAGGGTTCACTCCAGAAAATCCAAACACCGGTGAATGTTCATATAACATCCAAAACACGTGTCATCGTCTACAATTTCATCCGAAAGTGTTGGCCCCAATAGAAGATGATGACAAAAATGAAGCTTTGGAAGACCCCGATTTGGATGACATCCCCGAAGACTTAGATGAGGAGGGGTCGGTGGAGGGTGATGATGTTAACACCCATTCAGGAGGAAATACATGCCCGAGTATAGTTGTTAGGAATAATCCGGGGGCCTTCATGAGCGGCGTAGACCTAGATACGGGTCGAGCTCGTGAGTTTCCGGAATATAAAAACATAGTTCCGGCTCACCTACTCGACGAACAAACCGACGAAGAAGAGATGTTCGTAAGACAACAATTTGAGAACAAGAAGGACTGCTTAAATGCAATAAAACAATACAACTTAAAGTTAGTTGTGGATTATAAAGTAATGAAGTCGTCGCAGTCTTTATACATCGGAGAATGTAGGAAAGCCGAGAGTGGGTGTAAGTGTCGTATCCGAGCCGCGTTAATGCAGTGGACTCAACTGTGAACAATAAGAAAAATAGAAGGTTCGCACACATGCACCATGGCTCATATGACGCAAGATCATCAGAAGTTAGATGCAAAGACCATATGCAATTGCATCATTCCTATGGTGAAAGCGTCCCCATTGAATAAGGTATCGGTCTATATTTCGGCCATGCAAGCTCGCTTCAATTATAAGATTTCGTACCGGAAGGCATTGTGGGCGAAGCAAATGGCGATGCGGGAGTTGTATGGTGACTAGGATGCATCATACAACGAGCTCTAAGGGTGGATAGCCGCGATGCGAGAGTATGTGCCGGGGACAGTAACTGATTTACAAACACTGCCATATGAAGGTCCGAACAGGGTGATTGATCCGGGAAAACGACGTTTTCACTGATTGTTTTGGACGTTTGACCCGTGTGTTAAGGTCTTCCCTCACTGCAAACCGATGGTGCAAGTTGATGGAACCTAGCTGTATGGTAAATACATGCAAATAGTACTGATTGCTGTTACATAAGACAGCAACTGAAATGTACTTTCAATCGCATTTGCCATAGTTGAGAAAGAGTGCTTCGAGTCATAGGAATTTTTCTTAAAAAATCTGAGAAGGCACGTTGTTAGGAAAGACAATGTTTGCCTTATATCGGACAGATCGAATGGACTACTTGCTGTAATAAGACGATCGGAGGTTCCGTGGAGGTCCGTTTATTGCATCCGGCACATTCAGCAAACTTTCATAGTGATTATAAAAATAAAGGATGGAAAGCAGAAGTCGTGGAAATGGGTAATAATTATTGTTTGTATTTTTTAATTCGATTTAATTTTAAATTTTATCAGTTTGTGAAATATAAAAATACTTATTCGAAATTCTATATGCATATGCAGCTCATCAATTTGAACCGCGAAGATTCAGACAAAAGTTCGCAAAGCTTGAAGCTAAGATGAAACATTTACCAAATGGCAAAAATCTTCGTGGGTGGTTGGGTAGCGTCCAGCCGTATCAATGAACACAAAGTTACGATGAGGAGACTCGGTATGGCCAGATGACGACCAACCTTGTCGAGTCGATTAACTCTGTCTTGAGGCGAACACGACATCTACCAATTGCTGTTGTTTTCTCGGTAACCTTCTATAGGTTGGCCACATTGATGTCTACGATGGGGTAGCGACAAGTGGCGCAGATGAAGGCTAGACACGTGTATGTTGAGGACATTCGAAGGGCCATGGTGACAAACAGTCCGAGAGCTCGAACGATGAACACAAAAATTTATTCGCGGGAGTTGGAGATTTTTCGGGTTTCAGAGTACACCAGTCGTCGCTCGGGTGTTCCACCGAGGTCGTACGCAGTTGATCTGGGAAACAAGCGATGCGAGTGCTTTAGATTTCAAGCTCTCTGATATCCGTGTGCGCATGTTCATGCAGCGTGTGCGACTGCAAATTTAAATGTCGAACAATTCATAGACGAGGTGTACACGCTGCAACGCACATTGCTTATATGGGAAAATGAATTTCTCGTAATGCCCAATGTATCAAACTGAGAAGTTCCATCGATTGCTTTTGAGATGCTGTCGGACCATAGTCTCCGTAGAAAGCCTAGAGGTTGACCACCTTTGACGAGATTCGCTCTGATATGGACATTAGGGAGACCGGGGAATCGAAATTGTGTAGTGTTTGCCGAAGCTCTGGCCATAACCGATCCACTTGCCCATATCGTGTCTATATTTCCGGTCAATCCTCTCGTAATGTCGGATTGTTCGACGAGGAATGAACGCATGTCCACTAGTATACATGAAGAATATTTGTGTAAAAATTAATTTGAAAATTAATTTCAATCGAAATTAATTTGAAAATTAATAAACATGTTTAAATTTAAATAATTTAAACTTCATAATTATATAAGTTTAAATTTTAAATTCTACTCTAAATTTGAAGTTGAAATTTAAATTACATTTAAAATTAATTTAACATTATTTAAATAAAAAAAATTATTATTATATTACAATTTATATCAAATATTGTGTTCAATTTGACAATACATTATTTAACAAATTTTTATATTTAAATTACAAATTATTATTATATTATAATTTGTATCAAATAATGTGTTGATTTGACAATACATTATTTACTAAATTTAAATATTTAAATAAAAAATTATTATATTACAATTTTTATCAAATAATGTGTTGATTTAACAATACATTGTTTATCAAATTTTCATAATTAAATAAAAAATTATTATTATATTACAATTTTTATCAAATAATATGTTGATTTGATAATAAATTATTTACTAAATTTAAATATTTAAATAAAAATTATTATTTTATTACAATTTTTATCAAATAATATGTTGATTTAACAATACATTATTTACTAAATTTAAATATTTAAATAAAAAATTATTATTTTATTATAATTTTTATCAAATAATATGTTGATTTCACAATACATTATTTACTAAACTTAAATATTTAAATAAAAAATTATTATTATATTATAATTTTTATCAAATAAAATGTTGATTTGACAATACATTATTTATCAAATTTTCATATTTAAATAAAAATTATTATTATTATATTACAATTTTTATCAAATAATGTGTTGATTTGAAAATACATTATTTACTAAATTTAAATATTTAAATAAAAATTATTATTATATTACAATTTTTATCAAATAATATGTTGATTTGATAATATATTATTTATCAAATTTTCATATTTAAATAAAAAATTATTATTATATTACAATTTTTATCAAATAATTTGTTGATTTAACAATACATTATTTACTAAATTTAAATATTTAAATAAAAAATTATTATTATATTATACTTTTTATAAAATAATATATTGATTTGACAATACATTATTTATCAAATTTTCATATTCAAATAAAAAATTATTATTATATTATAATTTTTATCAAATAGCGTGTTGATTTGACAATACATTATTAATCAAATTTTATATTTGAATAAAAAATTATTAATATATTACAATTTGTATCAAATAATGTATTGATTTAACAATAAATTATTTACTAAATTTAAATATTTAAATAAAAAATTATTATTATATTACAATTTTCATCAAATAACGTGTTGATTTGATAATATATTATTAATCAAATTTTATATTTGAATAAAAAATTATTATTATATTACAATTTGTATCAAATAATGTATTGATTTAACAATAAATTAATTACTAAATTTAAATATTTAAATCAAAAATTATTATTATATTACAATTTATATCAAATATTGTGTTCAATTTAACAATACATTATTTATTCAATTTTCATACTTAAATTACAAATTATTATTATATTATAATTTTTATCAAATAATATGTTGATTTGATAATATATTATTTACTAAATTTAAATATTTAAATAAAAAATTATTATTATATTACAATTTTTATCAAATAATGTGTTGATTTGATAATACATTATTTATCAAATTTTTATATTTAAATAAAAAATTATTATCAAATAATTTGTTGATTTGACAATATATTATTTATTAAATTTAAATATTTAAATAAAAAATTATTATTATCTTACAATTTTTATCAAATAATGTGTTGATTTGAGAATATATTATTTATCAAATTTTCATATTTAAATAAAAACTATTATTATATTACAATTTTTATCAAATAATTTGTTGATTTAACAATACATTATTTACTAAATTTAAATATTTAAATAAAAAACTATTATTATATTATAATTTTTATAAAATAATATATTGATTTGACAATACATTATTTATCAAATTTTCATATGCAATGGCCAACACCCAAAAATATAATTTTTTTTTCGAGAAAAGAGGGTGTCGGCCATTTGATGCCCAACACAAAAAATTTTGAATTTTTTTCTGACAAAAAAGGGGTGTCGGCCATTACATGGCCAATACCCCAAATTTTTTTTTTTAATTCTCGTATTTTCGTATATCAATAAAATACCGTATTTAAAAAAATACATACCAAAAAACACAAAATTTTATGTCTGACACCAATCATTGGTCAGGTGTTGTTCAATTTTTACTATTTATTTCAGGTCATTTTGGTGTATATTTTTGAACTTGAGTTATTTTCGTAAATAATCAAAAATTTTGGATTGTTTTAATAAATTAGCCCAATAATATGGATGAAACTTTGGAACGTCTGTTCATTTCTTGCTCTTTGTCAAGGGCAATGTGGTTTGGGAGCAGTTTTGGATTTGTGCCTGATCACATCAGTCTAATAAATTTGGACAGATTTCTTTTTCTGATCATAGCTTCTTCTTCTTCTTTTTTTTTTTTTGAAATTTTGTTAACCCTCTGGTCACTATGGATACATAGTAATAAAACTCAGTTTGAGGGAAAAACTTTCATCCCAACGGATGTTATTTCAGTTGCTCAGGAGCTATTGGACTCTTGGAAAAAGTGTTTCAAGTTTACTGATTTTTGCTTTGCTCAAAAACAGAAGTCACTTCATCAAGATACTTGATGCTTTTGTACATGACATGGCATAAATCATTCTTTTAGTAGGGAAACTTGGTTTCGGTGCAGCTTATTCGCTGCTGGATCTTAACAAGAGGATTTTAACATAGTATGTACCTGCCTTTTCTCAACAAAACATGCTGCAAACTTCACATTTTGAGAGAAGCCTGATCAGATTCCAAAAGATTTCAGCTCCCAGCTGTATTCTGTGCGAAGAATGATAAACAAATAAAACAGTGTGGAAGGAGGCAACAAATCCTGGCAATGGCAGTATCATCCTTGGATTCGAGAACTTGAAGGATTGTGATCTCTTCAACTGTGTCTGATCATGCTACACAGGGTACAAACAAGTGGGCAATGGCATCTACAAATGTGTTTTGGGGAGGGGGGGGGGTTAAACTACAGTATTAGTCATGTATCCTGATCTGTTTATTTTTTAACTTAGTATGAGTTTTGTATTTCTGGTCGCATGGTCTTTCAGAATCTCTTACTCTTTTTAGCTTAGGATGAGACTTTTAGCATGTGCTCTAACATTCTCTTAAAACTCCTCGTCTTGTTACCAATATATATATATATATATATACACAGCATGCTGAAATGAAGCATTATGTTATTTTGATTGATAATATAAATATAATGGTTCGTACAGTTTGTATCTCTATGGAAGCCCACTACAAAATTTTTAACAGCTAAAATCGAACTAAAACAACAGCTCCGGTGGAACTTGACCTTATTCAGTGAAAGAAGTCCAAATCTCACCTGCAAAATCAGATAAAAAAACCATGTGATTTTTTTCAGAAGAGTGGAACTGCCCTTAATTATTTAAGGCAGCAAAGAAACCGGCTATCAGAGCTCCGAGTAAGCAGAAGCAAATAATAAGCATACCTTCAAAGTTCAAAGTACTCCATATTGCAATGAAAAAGAAGTCTGGCATCTTTTGATCCATAAAGTGGTCATTTTTACAGCAGATTTAGGATTCACTGCAAAAAGAGAAGGAAAAAGGGCAATACGCCTACATATTATTATGAATAGGAATTTGTATGGTAATAAGTGATAAATAAGGAGTTTAACACGAATAGTGAATAAACATAAGCTCCCGACCAAATGAAATCGATTTTGTTGCAACCAAGATACAAACTACAATGTGAGTACACATTACACCATTCGATCTCCTTGTTTGTCATCAAATTTCATACTCACACATCCTGCAAAACAATGGAGATATTCCCTGAGTCCAGGAAAATTTGAGTGGTTTTACACCATATTAAGTACCTAGAATATGATTATGCTGCTACTTCTGATGAATTGTCTGCTGGCATGGATTTATCTGCCCTTTTCCTGCAGTGGGAACACCGAATTGTTAGCATGGAGGGCTAGCCATATGGTAAAACATATAGAGAGTACAAGATCCCCCACCAGACAACAAAAAGGGGGGGGGGGGGACAGCATTTCCGAACAGGGAAAATTAAACAACAATGAATCAACCAGGGATAAATCCTAATAAGAAAACAATTAAATGTTCTAATAAAATTCAACTATCATGATATCCATCCTTCACAAAATTCTTTACATTTAGCTGAATGCAACAGCATAAAGTAAATATGAAACAGAGTACAGTTAAAACTGGATTACATGCTGGAATTCTTATGGTGGAATAATCTTATATGGTTATTATAATTGCAAGAAACTTACTTATCATGTAACTTGATAATTGACCTTGGTCTCTGGTATCCTTCTTCCTTCTTTTCAGGATTAGATTTCTTTCGCTGTCTTGATTCTGGTTTCCAACATGCATTGATGAGAGACTTACCCAACAAGTCAGCAACATCGATAGCCATTTCTTCTGCTTTTTTCACATAAGGAAAGGTTTCCTCCCTGAAGTGGTGAGATAGCCAAAGATACATAGATAAAACTTGGTGTTTTGTCTCAAGATCCAGAAGTTCTGCATCATTTTTAGCGGAACCTTTTGGCACACCCATCGCTATGTTAACCGGGACATTTTGACTGTAAGCCGAAGCAAACCTAAGGAGATGGTACATTGCTTTTGGGTCTCTAATATTGACCGGAGCAAAACAAAAGTTGAAACGGTCTTCCAAAGATAATCCCTGAACCTTTTCCAACATATTTGCTACCTTCTTAATATGATCATGCCGACACAAAAAGTACAATCCATCCAAACGGCAATTTTCACCAAATTTTTCAAGCAACTTGCAGAAAGTAACATTAGGGAATTGCCCAGCAAACAATTCAACCTGCTCAAAGAATGGAAAGAGACCCACTTTCTTAACTTCTTCAAAGGGTTGCTTTAAACACTCAATTAGATAATCAAGATCATTTAAATGCAAGGTTGTCGTAAGTCCATCTGGGTAACGGCTTCCTCTACGACCAGCTCTTCCAGCAATTTGCTTAACCTGTGATGCAGGGACAGGAACAATCTTGTCACCGTTGTACTTTGAAAGACTATAAAAGACAACTCTCCTAATGTTAAGATTCAATCCCATCCCCACAGCATCACTGGCAACAAGCACATCAAATTCATTATCTTGATCGTTAAACAAGTTAGCTTGCTGCCTGCGAGTCTCTGGCGGCAACGCACCATAAATAACACAGCAGCGGTGACTTGTGTGTTTCTCAATAGCCATTTTCACCTCGAATATCTCTCTCCTTGAGAAAGCAACAACACAGTCACCCGAGCGAACATTTTGAAGGTCTCCCAACAGTGTCTTGGCTTCAACCACTAAGGGTTTGAACCTGTCATAATGATGTTCATGCAACTCATCTCCGGTATCTGAACAGATTTTTCTAACAATATTGAGAACTGTTGGATCCCCACACAAATGTATCTCATCAGCTTTCAATCCGAGCAATGCACGTGTCCATGCATGACCTCTATACGGGTCCGACATCACCTGGATTTCATCAATAACAGCTACATCATATAATTCCTCAGTTGACACCATTTCCACAGTACAGGCGACATGATTTGAAAAAGGGACATATTTCTTCTCTTGCCCTGTGTGGAGACTACAGTAAATTCCTTGTGCATTCACTTTGTCAAAAACTTCCATAGCCAAAAGCCTAAGCGGGCTGCAATAAATACCCTTCTTTGCTTCCATAAACCGCTGCAAAGCATTGTAAGTCTTGCCACTATTTGTTGGACCACAGTGATAAATAATCTTACGCTTCATTGCCCGTGCAAAGGGAAACCATGTATGCGGTGCTGTAAGATCTGCTGATTGAATCATACTTCGAAACTGCTTGATCTCATCAGGAAACTCTTCAATACAGAACTCCACAAATATAGGGAAAAGAAACTTAACAGCAGCATTAGATGGACCAAGTGATACCAAGTATTCAGTAACATCAGCAGAACATTTCTTAAAGAAAAAGCTACGGAACTTATGAACAGCAGTAGGGAAAAATGACCTGCCAATGTAAATAGCAAGTGACTGATTGGCTGCCCACCCTGATCTACAGAAAAAGTTGAAAACTTGCTGTAAGATCTCCCAATCTTCTCGGCAGAGCTTCGCAGGGTTTTCATTATTACGAAGTTCCTGATACAATTCCACTGGATTTCGAAAGCCGACTTGCTTGTGATTCAAAGTTCTATCAATGGCATCCTCCTTAGAACCGTCAATGCCATCCTCATCTGAATTCTCATGGACACCCTCAAAATCATTAACTCTCATAAAATCCACAATACCCTTATTCTCTTTATCATCTCCATGTTCCAACTCAACATCTTTTGAACCATATATACCATTCTCATTGAAACCATATACATCATCCTCAACCTTATTCTCATTTTCACCATCAAAATCAACACGTTTCACAAAATCCAAAATATGCTTACCGTGCTCTTTTTTTTCCATTTCTGAATCATGCATTCCATTATCCTCCCCACCATCATCACCCCCATTTTTAACAACAGAGGAAAAAGGTCTCACATTAGCATCTCCATAGTTTCTAAATTTACCAACTAAACCAACCAAGCTAGTCGAAAACTCTCTTCGAGGCACATGGAAAGACGGAGGGTCTTTATCCGAAACCCAGTTTTCAAATTGTTTAAAAGAATGAATATATCGATTGGATGACATAAACTTAACTCTAGAAACATTTTTCTTACAAGTATAGATTCTAAACAGAAACGTTGCTAATCCTCTTCCCATTTAATACCCGCATAAAAGAGTAGAAACCGAACAATTTTATTTCTCCTTTTTTTTTTTCCTGCTTAATTCAATGAACTTTTGAAATTGCAATAAGCTAAAGGTGTTAAATTTGGTGCTAAAAAGGAGATTAAGGCCAAAAAAAGGGGATTTTTAATGGAACTTACCTCAAGAGGATTGAGAGACAGATAATAAGAAAGACAGAGAGGAATTGGAGGGAAAGTAGTGGAGAGAGTTAAGCCACCAAAACCCTAAACCCAGAGTCGGTTTAGATTGGAGTAATTACAGAGGAAGTATGGAACTCGGGTACTAGGACTCGGTCCGATTTGAGTCTGGAGACTCGAAGTTTACTTAGCGTTCTTGCCTCTACGTTTGCCCAATTTTTTGGGTAGTCAAATGAAGCCCACATGTTTTCTTTTCTTTTTCTTTTTTATATTTATTTTAAAAATAATAAATATATTATTATAATATTTTTGTCTCTATAAAATATTTTAATATAAAATTTTTCTAGCTAGTATAGTACAATCCAAAAAATAATAATAACTGCTTAAAATGAAAAAAAAAATATGTCCAAAAACACAATACAAGATTAGTGAAATTATATATGCAAGTCTTTACCATTCCATAAGAAGTAATTCCTTAATAAATATATTTATATATATTTCATTATGTGTCACATAATCCTAAAATTACCACAAAACTTTTATTCTACACCCCGATTACATTTTAACTTATTTATTAAAAAATAGATAAATTAATCCTTAAACATTAGATGAGTGAGTAAAATAATTCCTGTGATAAAATTTGGTGTTCATGTATAAGATATAATAACAAATTTAACCCTTAACATTTACATATTTATTGAATTCAACCCCTACTCTTTTATTGAAAGTAGATTAGAAATTTTTGAAACTAATATGACTAAAGGAACAAAAAGGCTTTAGTAACAAATTTAAAAAAAAATCAATTAAACCCTTTAAATTTTAATAATTATTAAAAATCATAAAAATTATAAAAGAAGTTATAAAATTTTTATTAAAAAAATATCAACCCATTAAAATCTAATAGTTATAAGATTTAAAAAAAATTGGCCCTACTCTTTTATTTTATAATAAAACTTTCTCTTTTCTTTAATTTTTTTATGATTTTTTAATAATAATTTTTTTAATTTAAAAAATTGATCCTTACCCTTTAACCTTATTAGTTTCAAAAATTAAATTTCTAATTTACTTTCAATAAAACAGTAAAAATCTAATTGAATAAATATATAAAGATTTGAAAGCTAAATTTATTATTATAACTTACATATAAACATCAAAATTTGACGGATGGGCTGTTTTGCTCATCCATCTAATGTACAGTAGAAAGGCTAAAACATAATCCAATGATAGTAGGAGGTTTTGTGGTACTTTTACCGACTAATTTGCCTTGTTTTAGTGGTATAAGTAGTATAAGAATGGAGAGTAAGTGGCTGAGTTTTGCAAATTTCCAAACCAACTTATCATGTTCCTGGTGACTGGTGAGATGAGACTACTACACACATCTCTGTTGAGATGATTTTGAAGTTCCAAGCTGGACCACAATGAGCTTGATTTCATGAAGTTATCATCTAGCATAGCTAATGGGCAGTTTACTTTAATTTCAAAATAATACTGCTAACCCTAAACATGGAAAACACAATGAAAGACGTTAACTGGTAATATGTGTGTACCTCTTGCTATATATTTTCACAAGTATATAATCCTTCATAAAACATGGAAAACTGGCAAATTGTAATAGCATCAAGAACCAACATGGGATTTTTGTACATCTTAATAAGCCTAATAGATGAATGTGGAGACCCTACTATGAACTTACTTCTTCCAAAATCACTGGCAGCTCCATATTCTCACTGCCCCTTTGGATCTTTAATATTACCTTATCCCCCACATTGTATTCATCCAATGCTTTGTTTAACTCTGCTTTGTTTTTGACCTGATGATGAGACAAGTGTTTTAAAATATGAATGTCATGTTAATAACAGCATCGAATCGTTCAATGCAATGCAGATTAACAGAAAGCATTTTATTCAAAGCCATCAAGAACAATGAAGTTGATATCAAATATCTACATGGAAGAACAAAAACAAGAAGCCGAATGATTTGAGCTAGAATACTATCTCACTTTTAACAAAACAAAATTTTAGCTAAATTCATTATTTAATATGCAGCTTGATGTTAGAAGTACCGTGTTTAATCGATAACTAGAAGGGTGAAAAGTTGAGAGAAAACTCACCAGTTTGTTGTCAACTGCAAGAATGATATCCCCAAGTATAAGATTACCGGCAAAACCCCTGGTGGTCGGAAGTAGCCCTGCCTTGGCTGCTAAACCGTTACTGGGAACCTAAGAAACGTGCTCTAAATGTAAGAAACTTGTAAATATTCTACAAGCAACATCCTATCAACGGTATAAAATCTCAAAGTTGCTGAACATATGGGTGCACCTTTAAAAGTTGAAACTAAATTGGGAATACCTGAAGGATAAGGGCCCCTTTTCGAACATTAAGTTGATTAGCAATCAGGTCGGGAGCAATTTCGATGTTCAAACCTGCTCGAACAGCCTGAAAGTGGACAAACAATGAGATTTGAAGAACTAAAGCTAATTCATTCAGGGTAACAATATGTTAAAATTGTTCAACTTCCAAACTCTTATAACAACCATCATATAGCCCCAAATAGTGCAGAATTACAAGTTGAGTGATTGTTAAAATGCAGAGAAGGTGAAAAGTAAAATCTCTTTATTGAGGAGAGGTGAAATGGCATTAGCACAGATCAGAAAAGAGGAGACCAAGAATTTTACCAGTAATGAAACTTACTTTGCCAAATTTGATCAGCTGAGGTACAATCTTGAGAACAGTGGATGACGGGATAGCAAATCCTACACCAGCTGATGTACCTGAAATGCAAATAATGAAATCAGAATGCATCTATTTTACTTGGACTCAGGTGTGACAGTATGGATATATCTCTGACACAGGTATGTTCAATTTGTTCCAAATTTTCCCATATATTTGGACGGTCATACATCCCCATAGCACTGTCTGGATACATGTTAAACACAAGTGCCGGACACTGGTGCTTCATGAAAAATGAAATGTGAGCAATCATAAGAAGGCATTACATAGGAAGCTGCTAGCTTTCATAACTACTATTATTCTTTGGCCAAGGAAACATCTAACTGTGAAATATCTTCTCATCAATATAGAAAAATATTTTGTTTAAGATTACGGAAAAAAGAGTAAAATAACCTGTCTGCGTGAATATAGCCGTATTTATTCCAATCAGATTCCCTTTCGAATCTAACAGCGGACCTCCACTACAAAAAAGAAAGAAAGCCAAGAAGTAGCAGCAGTTAAAAACTTGTTCAAAGACATTAACTTTAAAGTTTCGAGACGGATACAGAAGATTAGACAAATCATTTGGTGAACCTGTTTCCTGGATTGATGGCCGCATCTGTTTGAATTCCACCCCCGATCGTCACTCCAGTTTGACTAAAAATGTCTCTATTCAATCCACTAATAACTCCAACAGTGAGGGTATGATCAAAACCAAATGGATTTCCAATTGCCAAACATTGCTGTCCTACTCTTAGGTAAGAAGATTGCCCGACTTTAATTGGCCTCAACAAATCTTCAGAGGCTTCTACCTAGAAATGTTGAGATCAGCATCAGTTGCTCATAATCTTTCAGCAAACTAGCATATTTATAGGTATATGCACAATCCATATTACCCGCACTTGGGTTTGAGTGTCAGATATGGGCCTGTGTCAGACACAAGTACGTTTGATTTTCCTTTTTTTTTTTTTTTTTAGATTTTCATGTAGTTGGAGAGTCTTTCTGGGTATGCATTGGATACGAGTACTTCAAGAAAAATGACGACTAGAATTAACATAATGCACTATAACAACAGCACTGACTGGAAGGATAATTTAATCAAGCAATATGCCATTAAACACTCATCAGTAAACAACTGAAGCTCAGATATAGAATAGATCTGCATACCTTCCCTTGCAAGAGTATACTAGCTCTTAAATTGATGAGCAACTATGTGAGCTCAGCTTATGTATGTGTAAAAAAATGATTCATATGTCATTTTTTAAATTAGTTTGGTGTAATATAATTCTATTAAACCAAAATCAATGGTCTATCTGTGTAGACTGTTGATGATGAGTTTTAAGTTTGAAGGCGATGTCTATCAAAAAGGTATATATATTGGTGTAGCTTGCAAATCAGACCAATCATCAAGGCAGTATAGACAGTACTTTAAAGGAAGGTAAAAAGAGAAAATACCTTTAAAACAGCAAGGTCTTTACTGCGATCTGCACCAATCAACTTCCCCTCAAAATTCTTTTGCACCCTTTCAAACAGCAGTTAAACAGTTAGAGAGATGCAGCTGGAGCAGTCAAAAAGTTAATACGAGATATTACAGCTCAGTTTACCAGCAAAGGCTAAGGGCACTAAAATCTCACCCATCTGATGCTAGGATATTAACTCGTGCAACAACTTGCCCTGGACTTGGATTTCTCGAGAGGGAATTACCTATCACTGAACATGCAGACAGAATGGTTAACCTGGAAAAGAAAACAAAAGAATAAAAATTTAAAGGAAGAATCTTAATCAGATATAACTGACACTGATGACAGATTAACATTACATAGGTCGGTGCTTCAGTTAGGCATCAACTAGGATTCTCAAACAATGGAGATTCCTAATATAATTGTGTATCAGCAGTCATCAAAGCAGATAATTGCTACGGAAAACAGATAATCTACTGGAACAGTTGATGTCCTTGATCAATATATAGTTCTTTGTTTTCATGTATTAGCTCTTACCATGATAATTTGTCACAATATGTCCCTGACCATCCCAGACAACGCCCGAACCGTTTCCTTCGGGAATCTGCCAGTAAACATAATGTGGTACCCATGGATGAGTTCATAAATGAGAGGGCATTTTATGTTAATTTGGCAAAATACTTATGCATGAGAGAGAACAAGGGGGAAATTCTGAGCCATCTTTGTCATAAGCATGCTTCAGTGAATAAGAGAATCAGAAATATACCTCAACAGCACCAGTTACATTAAGTTGAGGGCGCAATGTTACATCAAAAATGTTGACAACAGAGTATGTATTCTTTTCAAAGAGTTGGACAGTTCTTTCCTGCCAAAATGACATGTATATATTTAACACATGGTAACTACCACTACAGAAGAGCCCAGAACTATAAACTATCACTGAATTCCAAAGAGAGCACAAAATCATTCATTGAAAATGAACCTCAGAAGGGAAGAGCACTCCAGAAGGAAAAACTGGAGGGGTTACATCTTCAACTGTCACTGAGGGATCCCCCAATGCTTGAGCTGCACATCCACAATGTATCCCGTTATCAAAAGCAAATTGCTAAAAGAACAGAGATAGCAAGAAGGAAGAAATAACATTAAACTTGAAGGCCACTCACACCACATCCTTCCAACAGCATGACTTCCATTTAATACTTTTTTGGCTCCTTTTCAAACAATAAGTCTTTTCTTGGTAGAATGAAAAGAAAATTGGAGTAGAAAAATATAAAGATAGAAAAAATATATTTTTTCCATTGGTATGCTTGGTAGGAAATATAAAAAAATTAAATGAAAAAAACTAATTTTGTTTCCATTCATAACTTGGTAGTGTTGAAAAATGAGAGGGAAAAAATGAAACTTTTGGCATGTTGACTCTCAAAAACTCTCTTTAAAACTTTCTCAACTTATTCCTTCGCTCAATTTTATTCTCAGCCACAGTTCCCTTTTCTGCACATTACAAACCACCACCTGTCGCTACACTCGATGAAATATAGGTTCTACTCTAGTCTTCCTCTCCACCTTCTCTTGGTACACTTCGATTGCTTGTTGCAACCACTCCTCTCTCTACCAAAGAACCCTCTACAAAGTTCATCTCTTTTATTTTCTTTCTTTTCATTTTTCTTCCCTATCTAGCACACCCAAAATTTATATTTTTTTTTTCCAATTTTCCATTTTCTCTTTCCGTCCTCCACGTTTCCACTGAACAAGCACACCCTAAAAGTGGTTGCCAGTTCACTACAGCTACAAATTTTAATGAAAGTAAATTGAAATAGGTGACACCAGATTTCAAGTCATTTACATAAGTAAACTTAGTTTTGAATGACAATGTAATCGCTAAACAAAATTATCAATAAAGCAGGGAAGATTTCAATATTTTAGCAACCGACAGAAGCGGTTCATATGAATTAAGTTCTTAAAGCGGCTAAGGGGAAACTGGAGCTGAAATGTGCACACCTGATAAGTACCTTGAAGGATGAAAAGTCCAACAGGCAAAAAGACCAGCAAGAAGTACCCTCCTTGTTGCAAAGGGTATACTTTTTCCTATTATTACTTCACCAAAATCAGCCATTTGTTCACTAATCATCCTAAAAGCATCAATAAAGCAATATTTAAAACAATGAATAACTAGAAAAACAGCACAAAAGAAAAATGTATGTTGGAATCAATTTCTGTAACAGCAATGACAAGTATACAAATTACCAATCTTTGCCTTTAGCGTTGACTTTTCAGTAAAAGAAAAAAACAGATCAATATTCATAGCTATGTATATACATGAACATGTATTACATACAAGAGTAATTGAGTATCCACATACAGTGACATCTGAACATGCTCACATACATAAACGACCACATACACATGTACATTCTCATATATACGGATGCTTACACTGATACATACATCACATTGTAATGGTGCTTCTGTACATAAATCCATACATGAATATACATTAAAACACAAGCACAAATACTCCTACAAATACTAGAAAAACAAATCACGCTCGAATTGAATTGAACCAAATAAAAAGTAATTAGAAGGGGTAAAAAACTGAAATTTATTTATTTCACCAAGCAAAGAGAACCTGAAAGCTAAATGGGTATAAAAAAATTAGCAGAAAATAATGAAGGAAATGCGAAAACCAACCTTAAAATGGAAACGGGTTTGTGAGAAGCAATGTCTTTATGGGAACCAGTGGAACATAAAGTAGACAAGAGTTGTCGACGACCCATGAGCAAGTGACTCTTAACGTTGTTGCTATTAAGGTTTAATGAGCAAGAATTGCTGCAAACCAAAACTTGCATTTTTTTGGGTTAACTGTGAATTAAGGTGAGTTGCAGAAATTTTTGAGTAAAAAAAGAAGAAAAAAATCAAATAAATATTTTGTTTTTGGGTCTTCTTTGAAGCGATGTTGCAGTATAAATGGAGTTGAGTAGATGATGATAATCTACTATTTTTCGTGTCTGTTTTTTTCAGATATGGAATTACTTAATTAAAAGAACCACATTTATGTTCCAATTTCAAAAAATATCCTCTATCTGCATTAGGTCAAATTCTATAAAGGGTTCTTGTAATTTTTATTTTTTCCGAATTTAATCCCTCTATGATGAATTCCAGTTTCTACATTTGGAAATGCATTTTTGTCCGAACCATATTTTTGTTTCACATGTTAATTTATTTGAAACAGTTTTTTATTTGTCTTTAATACACACGGGAAATCGTGTATGCGAATGTAAATCACAAATTCGAAATATAAATGTGTGTTTAAAAATAATGTACATTAATTTGAAAAAGAAATTTCATGTGATGGTTTGATGATCAAAAATGTTCATTGACCCAAGTGTGACTTAAGTTTGAGTTGCGCTAATCGTAAATATTTAGTTAAATTTTAAATTAAAGGTTTTACTAATATAATTGACATGTGTTTGAATCTCATCGTATGCACATTTTTATTGTTTTTTAAAGTAAAAAGACTAAAATACCCTCGAATAATATTACTTATTTTTATTATGGAAGGGTATTCTCATAATTTTCTTTGATTTTTTTAGAGTGAAAAGATTAAAATACCATCCACTAATATTACTTTAAAATATCCTCGACTAATATTATTTATTTTTATTATGGATTTTTTTTAAAGTAAAAAGATCAAAATATCTTCAAATGATATTACTTATTTTTATTACGGGCAGGGCATTCTCATAATTTTCTTTGGTTTTTTAAAGTGATAAGACAAAGTACCCTCAAATAATATTAATTTAAAATATCTTTGAATAATATTACTTATTTTTCATACGAAAATACATTCTCATAATTTCTTAACAGAGTTGGTATTCGATTGACTCATGACACCAATTTAATCAAAGTTTTATTAATAATACAATGAACTACAAGTGATGTGACATTTTCTTCTGTCATAAGGTTAAAATATGCTATAAGCCTCTTTGTATTTTTCTTAAATTTGAAATGAAATCCTTATACTCTTACTTTTAGGAACTTAATCTTTCTACTTTTTTATATTTTAAAATTTAAATTCAAATTCAATGGTTAACTCTATTAATTTTTTTTCATTTTATTTGCTGGGATGAGATTTTAAAATAAACAATTTACTCAATAATTATATAACTAAAAAAACTAATATTGTAATAATGCTGAATTTAATCGAGTAATCACAGTCTGATAATCGAAGTCGAAGATGAAATGCAACCAATCCTATTCCTTTGCGAGGCAGCACGCAATAGGAATAACCATTGCTTCTGCTACTTGGACAGACCAGGTGGGGACAAGATCAGACATCTCATCAACCATGGAACAGGAATGGTCTCTGCAAATAACACCCATGCAGCGGGGTAGAAGGAAGCATCAAATAAAACTAGTGGCGGTTGCCATCAAGTGGAAGGTTGTTAGGCACATATTTGTTATATATTTCAATGAAATTGCTATGTTTTAGTGTCTTTTTTCATGGTTTAGAGTTTAGGAAGGTGGTTGTTAATTTGCATGTTTTTACTACATTTTGCTCATTCTTAGTGTTTTTTTTTTTTGTGTATAGTTTTATTTTGGGCTAAATGTGTAGCCTTAAAAGCATTTAAGTCAGAGGAGAGAGGCAATAAAAAATGGCTCGATGAAGGGTGACTATTGATGGTTAAATTTATTGCCTGTTAAAATTGAACGTCGACAATAAAAAAATATTACAAAAAATATATATACAAATTTTACGTGGAATCCTTTTAGAAAAAACCCACGGACAGAGGAAAAGAGAATTTATTAATGTCGAAAATAGAATGATTACAAGAGGAGACTACTACGTCTATTTATAGGTTGAAAAACCTTATTCTAATCAATCTCTAATAGAAGTAACTTAGTAAAGTCGAAACACCTTATTCTAAGCAAAAACAAATAGTAAAAGTATACTTCTATACGAATTTCACTTGTGCAATCTATACCGTACCCACAGATCTCCTTATTTTGCCACTTGTATTTTATTTCACTTGTGCAGTCTATACGGATTTCACTCGAGTCACTTGAATATAATTCCTTTCAATTATCTCCTTTATAAGATGGTTTCAGTTTATGATATTCTTACTCTTAAGGTGAGTATTCACTTACATCATTATCCTTACATTTATTTTATTAGAGTCCAAGCCTGTTTTTGATATTTTTGAGGCCCTAGGAAAAATAATAAAATAGGGTTTTAGATTTTTTAAAAGTTAAAGAAAAATATTAGGTCTTATAAAAGTTTATAAAAAAATTTTGATCCTTAAAAGCAAAAAAAAAAAAAAAAAAAATTGGACCCCTTAAAAGTTCGTAATTTTTTTTTACCTTTAAAAGTTAAAAAAATTGAGTTCCTTACAAACTGAAAAATAATATTTTGAACCCCTTTCAGCCTTAAGCCTTAGACAATTGCACCTCCAGATGACCTCAAGGTCGAGCCTATTAGAGTCATTCGCATTTTCAAACAATTTAATCACTGGATTTTTTTTATATTATTACAATAAACTTTTAAGTTAAATTATACAAATTTTTTATCATGCATGTATTAACATAATGTCAAGTTTTAATTTCACTTGCTCATTAACCAAGTGTACTTAAACATTTTGGTCAATTCACAACTCTTTACTTATTAGACCCACCCTTAGCATATAGCAAGATAGATTCATTAACGAATCCTATCAACACAATTTTAAAACACTTCTCCCTTAGTCCACTTTAGTAATACATAGGTCGAATACATGAGATTCTAGTCAAACACATCCAAAATTAATGCGTTTAACATACACTCTTTAACTAATCCTTATGACATGCCAATTGTATCCTCGTTAATCATTAAGTTTGTTAGAGACCAAACAGATTTCTTCATCATGAAATCACCATAAGATTCAATGGTATTGCAAGTCTCCATGAAATGAGAAACATGTTGTAACACCTCTTACCCGAATCAACAATTGACACAAGCAAGCAATATCACATTAACACATTATTTGCATTTACAACACTTCTTATTAACCAAAATCATCATTTAATCCATTTAATAAAAATATCATGAATCATGCTAGTCTTTCTTTCCATTTCTTTTATTTTCTCTATTACAAAAATTTTGGATAACTTTAACATCAGAAAGTGTCATGAAACAAATATTTTACTAGAATTTGGAAATAATTGAATTTATCTTTAAACTCAGTCCTTCACTAAATATAAATTAATATTACTAATTTAATTATTTTTAATAGAAGCCTATATGGACTCTTAGTTAACAAAAAAATCATTAATTAATTAATTATTATTTTAATATAATAATGTGGGTTTCCAAGTTAGATGATATCATGTGTCTGCCAATATCACATCAATTTTCATGCTTATTTATTTTATGGAATATATGATTAAAATAAAATTGTGCAATTTTGATTTAGTATTGTCTCTTCCATTTTGCTTCCACTCTTGAAACACTATGATGGAAATTGGAATCCAAAACTTCACAATCAGATTGACATTTACTTATTCAATTTATCTTGTAGTAATTACTTGGTCATTAATTTTCTCCTATTCCTTATCCTAGGTTAATTAATTAAGTTAAAAAGTTTGTATTTGTTGGAATTTTTAAATATAAAAGGTTAACTACATTTCAGTTTCAGGTGAAAATGCACCCAAAAATTATTGATGTGATAAGAGTTTCTTTGTTGCCTATAAAAACAATTAATTAACTATAAATTTTTACTTTTTTTTTTAATTATGTAAGTAGTTGGTTGAGTCTTAACTCAATTGGTATCGACATTGTTGTTAGTGCAAAAGGATATGAGTTCGAGTAGACTGAAGCGCATTATCTTCATATTTAAGGGTTAAGGAGAGACTATGGTAGTTCTAAAGATTGTATAAAAAAGAGCAGATATGATAAATAACCTATGATGAGATTAATGTTCAAACAAAATCAAAGTTTATATATGACAATGAACTTTAGATTAAAGTTTTTGCATAATTTTGAAATTTATCCTTAATTAATGTGCAATCGTATACATGAACTTTGGTTTTGTGCAATTTTATACATGAAATTTTGATTTGATTCAACTCTTGTAACTTATTAACACAATTATTGATATAACATCATTTTATGTCTTTATATTGCATACATAAATAATTATATTTATTCAATATAAAAATAAATTAATGTATTTATTTCTTTAAATGTGTATGATTAAATCAAAATTAAAGTTTCAAGTATATATTTAAGCTACAATTAAAGTTTCATGTGTATAATTACACCAAATTAAATTCATATACAATTTTAAGATTTATCTCAATTAATTATCACTCAAGTTTTAATTCAAATAAAATTTTAAATAAATACATTGTGTTTTATTATATAATTAAGGAGTATGTGGATTTTTTTTTATTTCACTAGTAGGGCATAGAATAATAAATTTTTTAGAACGATAATATTTTTTTAATTAATTTCATTATAAATTTTAATCATATTTATTCTTTTTAAGATAATTTTTAAAATTATCCATAATCTTTTTTCAATTTATAAATAAAAGGATAATGCGCTTCAGCACACTTGAACTCATGTCCTTTTGCATTTGCAACAATGTCCATGTTAATCGAGTTAGAACTTAATCCACATAATAAGAGGATAATAATTTTTAAAAAAAATATCAATTAAGGATGTGTAACAGTTCTTGATCCTATTAATTATGTCATATTTATTTATATTGTTATTAAATTCCAAAGATTAAAATATTAAAAAGGCACTTAAACTTTGTCATTGTATTTAAATAAGTCTTTAAGTTTTAATTAATACCCAAATAAGCCCTTAATCTTTAACTGGCATCTAATTAAGCCCTAACTTCTAATTTATACATCAATAAACACTTGATATAAATCAACCATTCATTTCAATTAAGGATTTATTTAAGTAAAATAAAAATCAAAGTATAGGCACTTATTTGGGTATAATAAAAATAAAGTAGATTAAGTACCTTTTTAGTATTTTAGCCAATTTTTCATAAAAAAAAATTAGCCAAATTCAAATTATTATCTCAAAGTTCAAATTATTATTAGGGAAATCAAATTTTTTCTCTTGATTTTCAACTTTTTCCTCCTCAAAATATTCAAATCCAACTAAAAAATGTTAAAAATCAAGAGAAAATTTTTTATTTATCATTCTCCTATTGAAAAGGAATAGGAATAACGTGAAATTACAGTTTCATAAAACCACTTCTCGAGATTTCATCTAATTGATTCAATTATTAATCGATTTAACTGAAATTTTAAAAACATTAACCATTAACCAAATCAAAATTTGTTATTGATAAATTAATTGAATCCAAATAATTTTAATTAATTCAATATTTTTTCATACAATCGAATAAAATTAACCGCCAACATTGCTTTTAATAGATAGTTATATATATTCTACCAATATCAAAACAAACAAAGATTTAAAAGAAAAATATAATAAACATATTATTAACTATCAAATATCAAATTAATATATACCAAAAGTCTAAAATTAAATAAAAAACAAAAACTTAAGACAATTAGATTAGTCCTAACCAATAACCAACGTTACATTCAAACACCAAATTAATGAGTAAATCGATTAATTTTTTTAATCAAATTAAATTAATCGACAACAGATCATTTTAAAAATCTCTTTTATTAATCAAATCGAATTTTTATAATTAACCAATAAAATAAACAATTTAAATTTTGATGAATAATGATACCCATACATTTTACTATCTTTGCATTAAAAATATATTTTTTTGAGATTATAAAATATTTGAATTTAACTTTACAAGAAAGCAATCAAGTTATGGTGCAAGTTGCAACAGTAAAATTATAAAAATATTGATAATAAGACAAAAGGGATAATTATCAAGCTTAACCCCCTTCCATGGTCAAGCTAGCTACAAAGTAGGAGTAATACTTTAACCAACTACATCTTCATTTTATATTTCATTGACTTAATTTGCCTATTATTCACCCTTACTTTCACAACATTAAATTTTTCTTATTTAAAATCAATTTTATATCTATCGATTGAGTCCTACCTCGATTTAATATCGATATTGTTGTCAGTGTTGAAGGACGAGGGTTCAAGTGCGTTGAAATATATTATCCTCCCTATTTAAAGATTAGGGAAGGGTTGAACCCCATCTAATGGTCTAATGTTTAAGGGTGTTCACCGCCCCAGGTGTGACTTAGGTTTGAGTCGCGCTAATCATATTTGTTGTTTAGGTTTTGCCTTATTATTGCAATTCAACAAAAAAAAAAGGAAATACTATAAATAATTTTAAGCATTATATTAAAAAGAACAGATAATAAAATTAATATTTAAAGAAATCAACCTCATATTCTATCATATATTTTACTTCACAATCAAATTAACTATATATTATTGAAATTTTGTTTTATTCTTGTGTGAACCAAAAGAAAATAAAAGTAGAAGCATAATTGGTTTAAAAAATTTTTTTTTGAACTTCTAAATTGTAAATTCTACATTTCACTTTCAATTTTGATGTGATGGTATATGTGTATATCATTAAACAATTTTTTTAGTATCTGAAAAATTAGGAATTTAATAAATAAGTTACATTGAGATAAAAGAATAGTTTTAAAAAATATATGATAAATTATATCTAGTCACTCAATTTTTTTTTTAACCGCTCAAATTATACGCTATGTAAATGTTGAAGATTAGATTTTTTAAAATCAAGATTAAACTGACCTGTTGTATAAATTTTAAGAGTTAAAATTATTATTATATCAATTTTAAAAGTTATCATCGATAATCAATTGTTAACAAAAAAATAAAATTGAATTGTTAAGTAGTTGTTTTTTAACTTTTTATAATTGAACGATAAAAAATTTATTGATAATTGAGTGATTACTGATATAATTTATTAAAAAAATATTACTGTTTTATTATAAAAAAAATTGGTATTAGTCAATAACTTTCATGTGGGATTTCACATTGGGAACATGATTATGTTTATGAGGTAATTTTCACATAGAAAGAGAGCATTGGAAGCTTAGATTGAAAGATTTTGACCCATTTTACAAGCAATGGGTTGCATACCAAGGCTTATAAAGAACAAACAATAACTAATTATGACTTCTTATTTGGCCATTAACCAAATCATTTTCATTATTTCCATTAAATATTTTACCATTTGCTATCCCTCTAGCAGACAATATTGGTTAGCAAACTTAATAAAACTAATATTGAACAATATTGGTTAGCAAACTTAATAAAACTAATATTGAATACATCATTTTTGAGGTAAATAAAATTTGGGTAAACTATTTTGTTAGTCATCAAACTATTAGTAAATTTTTTTTATTATTCAACTATGAAAAGTTACAAAATTGTTATCCAATTATTCAGGTTTTTTTTGTCACAGGTCATTAAATGGCTAACAAAAAGTTAACATGATAGCTTTTATAATTAGTGTAATAACAAATTTAGTCCTCAACATTTACACATTGTGTCAATTTAATTTTTTAATTTAATCCTCAATGGTTACAATTACCTAATTTTATTTTTACATGAAGATAAGACTAAATTGACTCAATATATAAATGTTGAGAGTTAAAGTTGCAATTAGACTAATTTTAAAAGTTACCACATCATCTTTTCATTAGTCATTTAACGACTAGTGACCAAAAAGAAAAAAATTAAATAATTAAATGACTATTTTATAACTTTTCATAATTGAGTGATTAAAAAGAAACTTACTAATAAATAGGTGAATGTAATTTACCCATAAAACTATTAGAACATCTCTATTCATGATGGCTCAATAAAATTATTAGTTTACTATTTATAATAATATTGTCATAAATGTAATAGCGGATAATTTTATTTAAAGGAGAGATCCACTTATATCTGTGTAAAATTATTTTTTATATTAATAATATTTAAACAATTCAACCTTTAAATTTATCAAGATATATATATTTGAAATGCATATTAATTTTTAAATTAATATTTAATAGTTGAAAGTTTTGTATATAAAATAAATAGTTAGAAATTTTCAATTTAGCCTAACTTGATGTGCATGATCTACATGAATGGAGCATGTAATATGACAGTTGAATTGTTAAACTATTAATGGTATAAAAAATTCTAAAAGAACAAGTTTTAAATGAAATAGTGACACCACGTCATTTGTATCTCTTTCCTAATAGTTTAATACTACATCAGCATTTCCATCCTGAATTTCAACATTTTCATCTTGAAAAGAAATCAAATCCAAATGAAAATTTTAAAATTCAAGATGAAATTACTAAGGTGATTTTAAACTATTGGAAGAGAATATTATTCCTGTTTCATACCGTCCTTACTCATGAAAATATTACTAATATATAACAACTTCAAAAAACATTTTGATAACATTTGTTTACCATTGGTACATGGTTTATGTGAAAAATCCCTTGGCTTTGATCAAACAAAACAACCATAACTAAAAAAGTTAAAAATTTAGTTATTGTGTTTTGTGATTAATATGTTTTTTTTAATGATCTCATTATAAGTTTTGATCATATTTTTTTTACATAATGTTTAGAATTATTTATAGTTTCCTCAATTCAGAAATAGAAGGATAATACGCTTCAATGCACTCGAACTCAAGTCCTTCTACATTGGTGCATTAATAACAATACCTATATTAATAGAGTTAATACTCGAAATAAATAGAGGGAATAAACTATTACTTTGAGGTTTTGAAACCAAGATACGGTATTACCAAAAAGGTTTTGAATTTGAGGAATTCCATATTCCAATGTTCATAAAATCAAATAAATTGACTCATAGACTCGTGCCATTTTTTTCCTTTTTTATATAATACCATTTTCGAGATTATAAAAATTTGTATTTAAATATTGTTTATAATTAGACAAAATCTATTGAAATGATATAGAAAATTCTAGCAAAGTTTAGTAAAAATTTTAAATAATGTTTAGAATCCATTCCTCGATCATTAAATAAGAGGATGATGCGCTTAATCGCATTTAAATTCATGTTCTCTTGCACTGATAACAATATTAATATCTACTGAATTAAGACTCAATCAGCATAATACAGGTAAATTTAATAATATTACACATGATAAAAAATATAATTTGAATTAATATGTTTAATAAAAATATGAAAAATAACATGAAATTTACATTATATTCAAGAGGGGTCAAGTGGGTCCATTTTTGGCATGTGGAAGGAGGAAAGGAATAGAAAACATGGTTTTGGATTAAGGATATGATGATTAATAATTTTTCCAGAAAAAGGGGTCTCAAAGGAATTTTCAGAGAATCTCATGAATTTGAATATAAATTTGAACATATTGTGTTGTGTAAAATTAACAAAAAACTATTCAATCAGAAAATCAATTCAAGCACAAATAAAATAAAATAAAATAAGATTGTATAATATTGGAAGGGTCCTTTGTCATTTTGCCTAAATTCCCAAGATAAAAACAAGAGATATCCCCCATGATGAGAGTAGAAGCTTCAAAAATCAATTTGATTTTGAAAATCCCAAAAAGAAAATTCATTTTTATTCAGTCTCATACAAGTTCTTCATCAACTTTTTTTATTGTTGCAACCACATGGATGAAAAGAATGATGTTGATAAAGTTGATGATGTTTTGTTGCCTGGTTTTCGATTTCATCCAACAGATGAAGAGCTTGTAGGATTTTACCTCAAGAAGAAGATTCAACAAAGACCTTTGCCCATTGAGCTGATTAAACAAGTTGATATATATAAATATGAACCCTGGGATCTTCCAAGTGAGTTTTCATCTTCTGTTTGGCTTCCAGGAAAATAAAAACATAAGAAATTTCATTTCTTTTCTTACTAGATGTTGTGAATATCTTACTCCTTTTTTCTATTATTGTATAAGCAGAGCTAGCAGCATCAGGGGAGAAGGAATGGTATTTTTACTGTCCAAGGGACCGAAAATACCGGAATAGTGCGAGGCCTAACAGAGTCACCGGAGCCGGTTTTTGGAAGGCAACCGGGACAGACAGGCCTATATACTCATCTGATGGCACTAAGTGTATTGGTTTGAAGAAGTCCCTTGTGTTCTATAGAGGCAGAGCTGCTAAAGGGATGAAAACCGATTGGATGATGCACGAATTTCGGCTACCTTTGACATCGGACTCGATAACACCATCAAAGAAGTTCTTTGACAAAACCCTTCCTGCAAATGTAATGATCCTTGAATAATCATTGTCCAATCTTGTTTTTGATAATGAGTTGTTTGAAAATTTTGCTTTTGGTTCCAACAGGATGCATGGGCTATTTGTAGGATATTCAAAAAGACTAGTACCATGGCTCAAAGAGCACTTTCCCACACTTGGATTTCCTCATTGAACCATGGTGCGGCTTGCAGTCAGTTCAGTTCAGAGAACATTTCTTGTACGACCGAAATTGGATCGACGATACCATTATGCAGCAACAGTGAACTACAACAAGACTGCAGTGCTGGCTTTTCGGCTCTAGATATTCCTTCCTATAAACCATTCCATCAAACAGTCTATAGGTCATCTCCATTTCATGTTTCCAACGGAGACCTTCATAACAACATGATGTTTTCTCAGCTTGACAACATGTCTGGATCATCCCCAAAGTGCACTATTGATACCTCTTCCATGCTGTTGAGCCCACCGTTGATTATCAAGGCCACGGCAAGTACCGATTTCGGAGGGCAACAACACCAATACGGCAACTTTTCGATCAGCTCGCCCCAGGACATGCAAGGCAATGGAGGTGGAGTAGAAAGCGAGGAAGGAATAAGGAAGACGTCGGCTTCAATCGCAGACTATAACCATTTATCGATGGGGTTTCCTTTCAGATTGTCTCCAAATATGCCAGATTCATGGAAACCTAATCTACCATGGGATTCACCACAATGTCCTAGTGAGATGTCCACCACTTATTCAACTGACAAATGCTACACTTAAATCAGCTGTCGACTAGTTTTGGGGTTATTAAGTTAGGAACTGGTATGAACAGCAGACCTGTTTCTGGTATTATTGTACAGTTTTCACATATTCCACCTACACAGCTTGGGCTGAATATTTCATTGTTTCCATTTCCAAATGCCCGAAATCCGATCCCATCCCTATTAACAAAAGTTCAATTATATAATCACAGTGACAGCTACAGGGTTTTAAATTAAATCATAAGCACCTACAATCAGTTTCATATTCAATTTCATGTTGTAGAGTTTACAGATGCCACATAATATGACCATGGCAAAAAGCTGTACATCAGCCATTGAATTCGGATAAAAATACCTTAAAAGCCTTCATACTAAGAGTTAACAAAATAAGTAAATTAATCTTTATATACTAGATTAAAAAGTAAATTAATTAGTTCTACTAAAAAATTCATTCATTTTTACGATTAAAGATTAACCTCTGAATGTCAAAATAAAATCCATATGACATATCATGTATAACTGTATAATTATTCATTCACCAATGTCAAATTTTAACAATAAAAATGAAATATTTTTTTACTAATGCTACGTAATATGACCATGACAAAAAGATCTACATCAACCATTGAATTCAAGTAAAAATACTATAGAGACCATTGTTCTAAGAGTCGAATTATATTTTATTTTCTCTACGAACAAAACATGCAAATTAATCTCTATACTTTAAGTCAAAAATAAATTAATTCTGTTAAAATATTCATCCTTTTATACGATTAAAAATTAATCCATTTAATAGTATGGTTATTCAATCAACAATAATAATTTTTAACACAAAATAAATAAATTTTTTACTAAAAAAAATCAATTTACTCTTTAATCTTACTATAAAAACTAAGTTATTTACTTTTTAAATAAAAAAATAGCAAAATACAATTTAATTCTCCATACAAGAATCTCCATAATACTTTCCACCTCTGAATTCGTTAGCTTCAATTGTTGATATGGATTCTGCTGTGTATTAGAAACTTGGGCTATGGTTTGCATAACCATGGCAATAACATGCAATCCTAATCCCTATTGTCATATAGATGAAAATGGAGTTCTTGAACTCGAAACCGAAGATCCAACCGTTCCATCAGCACCACATATATCATTCCAGTTGCCTTTATACAAGAAGGCTAAATTCAACTCAAAACCATAACCCCAAATCCTATTTACAAGTTAGGGGGCTGGGTATGGAGTTTCGGGGTCACGAGTCACGGACTCAGGGCCTCATGGTTGCAGAAAAGAATATAAGATGAATGCCCAATAAAAGAAACCACATCAGCAAATAAAACCATCACTAAAAATAACCTTTGCAATAGATTTTGTCTTAAGGTGAACCAAGCAGCAAAATAATCTCAGTATGAAACTACCAAATTGGAAAAAAGTACTCAAACTCAGTTCCACATTTCATCAATTCACCATAATAACAAACAAAAGTTTCTCTCAGGTAAATCTAACAAGCCAAACACAATTCAGCTTCATCAGCATTTAAAATTCCTAGCTCTTTGAGGATTGCTTTTCTTTAGTCTTCTGGATTTTCAGAACCTTCTTCACAATCTTTTGCTCTTCGACTAAGAAGGCTCGAATTATCCTTAAAATGATACAAAAACCAGAAAAAGAGAAGAGTAAGATTTTGCATCTATCACAACAAACTAAAAATAAGCTATTAAATCATGCAAATAGTAGTACCTTTCTCTAACAGCACTTCCAGACAAAACACCACCATAGGGACGATTCACCGTCCTACGGTTCCTAGGCAATCGAGACCGCTTGTATTCAGCAGGTCTCAAGTGAGGAATCTGCAAACAAGCCATATAAGAAAACCATGAGAGCAAAGCTCAAAACTTCACAACTCGAACCCGATCAGCCACACATCCAGTAATAACTGAAACATAACTACTCCGACAAGTATCATGAAAACGAAACACTCTTCATATGGGTCAAAAAGGTTTTACATTTCTACTAGATATGCAGCTAGTATAGTAAAACCAAGTGAGACAGTTTGAATTTTGTAAACTGCTTCAAAGTGAAATGCAATAAAGGGTTCCACAATAAATGAATTTATCACCAATTCCTAAAAACAAGTTTTGACCATTTTTTTCAATTTTTTTAGATCTTAAAACTATAAAACTAAACAAATTTTAAACAGTATCAGAATCTAAACATGAAAATGAATATAAACAGAGATACCTAAATCATAATTTTCTCAATCAAATAAACAAAAGCGTATCTACATTTCATACTTAGTCCCAACAATAGAAATCCAAATTTCCAACTAAAAACAAAACGACAGAGCTTAAAATCATAATAAGAAAATGAACTTACACCCTGAATTCGCTTTCCAGTAACAGGACACTTAGGCCCACTCGCTCTCTTCTTAGTAGTCTGGTAGACCAATTTCCCACCTTTAAAAAAGAAAGAATGGATGAAAACCCATTATTTTCAAACAATTTTTAAAGAAATAACAAGAGAGCAGCAAAAGCGGCAGGCGTCATTGTGGGAACTTCAAGACTTACCGGGAGTCTTAACGACACGATGTTGATTGGATTTGGTAGCATAGCTATGGCGAGTACGGTAAGTGAGCCTTTGAACCATTTTTGATAGTTTTTAAGGCTTTAAGTTTTATTTTCTCACCTCTGGTTTCAGAAAGAAACGCGAAAGACAGAGCAAAGGCCAAAGGGACAGAGAGATGGAGAAGGGAGTTTATAAATACCCATTCTTTTGATGTAAACCCTAGATCGAACGGTTCTACTTTGGTCTTTTTCTTATCAACGGCTAAAGCTTTGCAGCACGTGTGATTTCTATTTAAAGATAAATATATTTAATTTTATTTATATTATTATTTAAACTTTTTACTGAGTTTGGTGTCACGAGTCATTCAGAAACTAACTCAATTAAAAAATTATGAGAATATTATTTCGCAATTAAAATATGTAATATTATTCGAGAGTATTTTAGTTTTCACATAAAAAAGAAGATAAAAATATACAAAGGGTGATATTTAAACCCACACCGATTACATTAATAAAACTCACACCAATAAAAAAACCAATAAAAATATACAAAGGGTGAGATTAAAACTCACATCAAATGTATTAGTAAAACCTTTAATTCACCATTCAACTAAAGTTTTATTTTAATATTTTTAACATTTTAATTTTATTATACACATTTTATTATCTCCATCAGTTATATATCTACACTTCTATTTAAATTACTGATTGAGTTAGTGTCACAAGTCAACCGGATACAAACTCAGTTAAAAAATTATGAGAATGTCATTCCGTAATTAAAATAAGTAATATTATTAAAGACTATTTTAATTTTTCACTTAAAAAAGAAAATAAAAATATACAAATGGTGATATTTAAACCCACACCGATTAAATTACTAAAACTTTTAATTTAACAACTAAAACTTTGTTTTAATATTTTTATACCTTTTAATTTTATTATGCATACTCTATTACCTCTATCAGATATATATATATATATGTAAAATTTATTATGCCTTTTAGTAAGTTAGTATCATCCATCAATCGGGTTTCAACTCAATTACAAAAATTATAGAAATATCTTTCCATTATATTATTTGAGATAACTTTATTTTTATTATTTTAGCAAAAACCAATAAAATATGCAAATGGTGAGATTTAAACCTTTGTCAATTAAATTGTTACTATATTAAATTTATCACTCAACCAAAACATCATTTTATTATATGTTCAACATTTTTATTTTAATATGCACAATTACTATTTCCATCACTTGTATATTTATACTTCTATACTTACTATTTATTCCTTTTATTGAATAGGTGTCACCCATCAACCAGGTCTCAACTCAGTTACAAAATTACAGAAATATCCTTTTATAATTAAAATAAATTATATTATTTGAAGGAATTTTAATATTTTTACTTTAACAAAAAATTAATAAAAATGCATATGATGATATTTGAACTCATACAAATTAATCGGTAAAATTTTTTTTGGTAGAAAAATGACAACATTTAAGCGATTACAAAAGCATAATCATGAACAGGAAGGCAAAAACTCATGGCAATCCCTATGCAACAAGCTTCTCACCAAAGATGGTGGTGTATGTAATATCTGGAGCTATGGGCTCTCAACAGTAGCATATTTAACCAAATGATCAGCAACATCATTAATAGTTCTTGGGATATGACGAAGCCGAATCTTCCATTGTCGTCGTAGGACTTGTTGAAGCATGTGTATCTCTATTATAGTGTTGTTTGCCCCACCACAAGATAGGAGTAATTCCACTAGCAAAGTATTATCACTCAACTTCAATTTTGCGAACCCCTTTATCCTAAGCCAAAAATAATATTCTTCCAACATCGCACGAGATTCAACTGTAAAAACCGAGTCAGTCCTAAAGATCATAGTGTATCCCCATAACCATTGGCCATGCGAATCTCTAAGCACTCCTCCTATAGACGCCCAATTCCCATCCCTTGAAACCGTCCCATCAGAATTCAATTTAAACCCAACCAGTATCAGTAGGTGACCATTTCTGCATGTGCTCCATACTCCCCATAGGCGTTAACCTCATGTCCAAATCCCGATAACTTCGAGCCCATATTCGTCCCGAATCCACAATCGCATGCAAACTCCTATTACCATTTGAGAATACTGCCGCGTTTCTATACTTCCAAAGCTGCCAGCATAAAATCCCAAAAAGAGTTTGCCACTCTACAGCATCATTGGTAAATCTTCCCTTATCTTGCAGATTTTATATAAGCCAATCCTTCATGGGCAAAGAAAAGAAAACACGGATAGCATGGCTTGGAACCACTACAGTCTATACGGCCTTGGCAAAGGCACAATCACGAATGGTATTTATGTATTTATGTATTTAAATTTTGATTTATTAATAATTTAATTTAATTTTTAAAATTTAATATCGTACATATTTATGTACTATTATGATCAATTAGCTTTAAATCATACATTTCATTGTTTATTGTATTTTATTTTTAAACACACATGTGTTCTAAATCTACAGTTTCCACACGCATATGCGTGTGACAAGATTTCTAGTATTAGTAATGTTGTTAATTGAGTTTATGTCACAAATCAACTAGACACTCATTCACGATTAATGATAACACCATGATAAACAATTATAATGCATTTAGTATTGTTAATCTGATGTTTTTATGTGTTTACATTTTATTTTACTCACAATTTAATCTAATGTTTTATTTTAATATCGTACATATTTTATATGTTATTCTGATTAATTAGTTTCAAGTCATACATTTCATTATTTATTAGACGTTATTTTTAAACATACATCTGTATTCTAAACCCATGATTTTCATATGCGTACGTGTGTGATAGGATTTCTAGTTCATTCTAATATCTATACTATACATAAAGTGATTGACTGAGTTGGTGTCACGAGTAAACTTGACACCAACTTAGTTATGAAATTATTAAAATACTCTTATTTTGAAGAATAATTAATATTATTATAAGGATATTTTCATATAATCTTCAAATAAAATAATTAAAAATTATTATTTAGAACTCAAACACAAGACGACCAAATTCATATACAAAAACCATACTAATAATCATTTATTAATATATTTTTATAAATATATTATTTTAACATAAAATATTTTTGTATACTCATATCGTGAGTGTGATAAAATCTAATATTAATAATATATTTAATTGAATTAGTGTCACAAGTTAACTCCACACCAATTCAAGATTGATGACAACACCATGATAAACAATTTAATCTAATTTTTTCATTCTAATAACATACATATTTCATATATTATTATTAATTAATTTCAAATCATACATTTCATTATTTATTATATGTTATTTTTAAACAAATATTTGAGTTTTAAATTTATGGTTTCCATATCCATATGCATGTGATAAGATTTTTAGTCTTAATAATGTATTTGATGGAGTTGGTGTAATAAGTTAACTTGACACCTACTCAAGATTGATGACAACACCATGATAAATAATTTAATCTAATTTTTTTATTTTAATAATGTGCATATTTCATGTGTTATTATTAATTAGTTTCAAATCATAAGTTTTATTATTTATCGTATGTTATTTTCAAAGACACATTTGTGTTTTAAATTTGTTGTTTCTACATGCATATACATGCTATAGGATTTCTAATATAAATTAAAAAATTTCAAATATCTCATTTTATTAAAAAAATAAATCCATGATCTATATATTTTTATTAAAATTGAACTATATTATATTCATGATGTGGGTGAAAAATTATATAACAAATGTATTAATAAAAATTTCATATTAAAAACAAATGAGAGTTTGGCTGGATTAAACCCCCCCATATATATATAAGAATGAGTTTAGAGAAATTTTTGAATCTATGAGAATATTATTTATTTTTATAATATTATTAAATTAATATTTAAAAATAATTATAATATTTAATTTAAAATTATTAGTTTAAAAAGTTGACGTAAAAAATTGTGATAATTATACATTTAAAAATAATTATAATTTAATAAAAATTGTAATAATTATTTAAATAGAGCTTTAGCATAAAATATAAGAAAAAGTTATGATAATTGTAATTATAATTTAATTTACAATTATTAATTAAAAATAATTATAATTTGAATTTAAAATTTTCATTATGTTGTTAATAAAATTAATATAGTGTTAATTGTGTATTTAAATTGTCAAATATAATTCGATGAATGTGATTTAATTTGGGATTTAGGTTTGATTTGATGAAAGGTAATTGTTAATATTATCAGTTAATTACGAATTTTCATGAAATCAACCTTGAAACCCGAATTAAACACTAAAAAAATTGACATTGTTACATTACCAAAATATATAACTTTTACCAAATACATATACCACATTTTATCAAAAAATAACGCCAGAAAATATTGTCAAACTTAGATCCCAAATTTTCACTATTTTTTTTTAATTTCAAGTTTAAAGTTATATTAATCTTCTTGTATCATGTTGATATAATTATCTTTATACTCATAATTATTTAATTTTTATACAATACCATTTCTATACTAAGTAGCATGGGGGAATCAATATACAAGGAAATATAGACTATTCTTTCATGAATATTAACATGGGAAAAACAAAAAAGATGGTTCTACATTAATCTTGCTATGAACAAAATTAATCTTGCTCAATTTGTTGTGGCACCAAAATAGTTGGTCTTTTGTCACTTTTGACATGTTCATAACTCTTGCCACTAATTTTAAATCCACTTGAGAGAAGAAATAAAGAACTTGATTTGAATTCTCCTCTTCATTCTTCTTCATTTTTCTCAATATGCAATTTCCACTTCTTACAATGTCTTTAAGCTTCTTATCCTTCTGCATTTCCAACACAAAACATGTCAAAAGAAGAAAAAAAACCCACCATTTTTTATTCATATAAAAAGAAGTTGTAGCATAAGTATATTAGAAGAGTTGCAGATGACGGGATTCGAATCCTAAATTCGTTAGATGTCATCTTCTAAATGTATTCATATGAATCAATTTAAAGAGTTTACAATTAGGTAGAAGGGAATTAGAGAAACAGGTAAAGTCCTAATCTCCTTTCGGATTAGACTTGTTCATGGATCGAGAATAAACTTGAAATTCTCATTTTTATGTGGTTGGATGAAAGCAATTGAAGGACATAATTACCTTTTGTAGACTAGTTTGAACCTTTGTTAAAAGTTCAAGATCAGCTGGTTCTAGAGGTTCTATTTGAGTTCCTTTCCTGGAATTCTTGATGACAACATTTGCATCTTTATCAGCTCGAATGAATCGCCAAAATATTCTTATGGATTCTTCCATGATCTCAACTAGCATGTCACTTGTAATGCCATCATCATCATCATCATCATCATCATCACCATCATCATCATCTATTCGTTTTCTTCTACCTTTCCTTTTGTTCTTCACGCTATCCTCTACAACAGCAAATCAAAGCTTGTATTAGCTCAAACATTTGCTTCTTAATCAAGAAAATAAATACTCATTGAGTTCATGGTAGCCAATGGCCCTACTCACCTCAAAGGGGTCTAAACCAGGTATATTGTCACCATCTCAAGGTATATACAATGCTTAATATATCATTTTCCGAGAGTAAAAATACTTCTTTAGTCTCTTTCAATTTCGAAATTAAGTAAATTAGTTCATCTAAAAAAATTGGGATTAAATTGAAAGAAACGGGAAATCCCTTTTACCTTTTCCGGGTAAGGATTTAAATTAGGGGTGCGGATTGTAATGAATATGGATAATGGAGAGAGTTGATACCTCGAATGACTGGAACTTGAAGGAGATTACGTAAAACGCATCGGCTCTTTACGTAGTTTTGCACCCTTGGACCTTCAAACCGTTCGTTTTCGATGAATCTTTGAATCAGAACTTGAAACTGTTGAAATTCACAAGCAACTTCGTTGAATCTACGTAAACTGTAAGGATCAGTTTCCCATATTTCCATGGCTTTCTCATATTGCCAATGAAGTATTTCCCAAGAAAGGCAAAGTTGGCCTACGTACACCATTTCTAAATCACTGTGGAGCTCCTTGATGAACTTGGTGGTGGGGTCGAAGTTGGACTTTTTTCGGCGTCGGAGCCTCAGGTTTTGGTGAAGAAGAGATGTAATTGCTGGAGACGATGATTTGTGGGTTGAAATTGATTGAAGTGGATCTTTTGACTGAAGAAAGCCTATGAATTGCCAAAGAAAACACCCATGGATGACTTACTTTACATGAAACTTAAAATACAATTTAATGGAAAAAAGTTGAAAGCAGATGTAATTGGCTACCTATACATAAATCATAACTTTATTTATTATAACCTCTCTGTCTATTTTACAGTTTAAGACTTTTTAGGATAATTACCATCATCAGCCCAAAACTCGAATGGATTTGGACTGGATTTTAATGAGTTCGCAAAATGAGATCGTTCCCCTACGAAATTACACGTGCATAGGACCGTGTAAACACGTGTTAAAGTCTATAGTAAAATAGTGTTTATATGTATGAAACCTATTTAACATGTCATATCAATGAACAATATCCATATAATATAAATAGATAAATACAATCATCTAAAAAGTACAGAGAGAAAAGATTTGTTCTTTATGCAACATTTCCAAGATGTTTCTTTCTGCCATTTACATTTTAAATATTGTGAATTTAGTCGTAATTGAAAAAGTTAGGTAAAGCGTTCCCATACTAAGTCGGTTCTTAATGGAAGCTACCCTCAATTCTAAAAGGTTTGGTTCCATAGCACCAAAGACAGATAGCACCTTCAATGGACTAAAATTACTATCTAAAAGTATTCCTTTAGAAAAAAAAAAATTTACTATTTAGTCCTTCAAATATATAAAATAAAAAAAATTTCAATATGCATGAACATGTTCATGTAATTTTAATAATCTAAATTCAAAAAGAGATAGAAATGAAGTAAGACGAGTAATTGTATAGTTATTTTGTTAATCACATTCATTTTTTGTCGTAAAAATGAATAAATTTTTAATAAAAAAATTATTTTATATTTTATTAATGAAATTTGGGGAAGGAAAAAGAAGCTGACCTATTGCATACATCTTCTGGTAATTCAAGATATCAAATTTCCTCATCCTTTCTCTGTAACTTCTATACAACTTGTGAAGCTCACTCATTCTATCAACATGTTGAAACTTCTCATCAATCTTCCATGGCTTCAAATCCTCCATTACTTTTGGAGACTCTGATTCTTCCAATATTGTGGGCAACCCTGTTGCTCTTACCTTCTTCAACTCCATTTTTAGCTGTTCTATCAAGTGTTGATGTTCCCACAATGTTTCCAATTCATTTGAATCTGAATTATGATCCAAAGCATTTGCACATCCATTGCCATTAACAACTTCCTTGGATTCCTCCTCCATTATACCACTATCTTCCTTTGTTACTTCTTCAATGGTAACAGCTTCTTCATCCTTGATGTTTTCTTCCAAGAAATCTTGTTTTGGAAACAACCCATTGTTGGTATCAGTATATAATTCCTTGACACGAAAGTTTATATCATTTGGATTCTCCACTGTGAATTTGATATCATTCCTTGAATTGAACTCATACTTGTTAGTGCTAGTTGAAGGATCAGTTTCCATGCCAACATCTCTAAACTTCTTGCTGAATTCTTCAAAAGTTCGAGTTTGAAACTGAAACTTGAAAACCAACTTTGGTGATTCAATTTCTTCAAATACTTCACTTTCTTCATCCTTCAATTCAATACCATCAAGCATAGCTTCCTCTGGTTTAAGCTTACTTATTGGAGTCCTGAAAGCATAAAAAAATGCATTATAAAAAACATAAAGTTTCATTGTTTAAAACACAAAGTGAGGTCAAAATTGGTTTCAGTACCTGGAGAAAACTTTGCTGAAGAAATCAAAAAGAGAGAAGAACAGGACAGAGATGGAGACCAACAAAAACCCACCAAAAGTGAACAATTTTTGAAAGAGAAATACATTAAAAGAATCCATATTCATCATATTAAAATGGGTATTCATAAAAAACTTGTTTAAGGTACCCATTAATATAAACTTCTTCAAGTTGAAGCAAAAAAAAAAAAAAACAGAGTCCACAGAAACTCTGATTTAAACTATGAAATTTTTTATTCAAAGCAGACTTTTCACCTATAAAAAAAGAAACCCAAACCCCAAAAACATGATGGAATTCAAGATTTTGAATGAGAATGAGGATCAAACGAAGTTGAAACCTAACCTAATTAAGTGAGATTTAACGTGATAAGAATCAAGAAAAGAACATGTGAGCTACTAAAGAGTTGTTTTTCTTATTTGGAGCTAATCTTTGGTTGCTTAAAACCATGGGATTCAGAGGACCGTTATATATGAGAGATTTCAAGAGAAAGAAGGAGAAGAAGAAGAAGAAGATAATGATTTAGTTGAAAGGTCGGCTTTTGGCATTGTATTATTAGTGTGCAAAGTTTGTGAGCAAGAAAGAGAAGGGGAAATTGGGTCAAATTTAATGTTTACGCCTCTTAATTAAGGTTTTTTTCATTAAAATTTTCTATTTATTTAACTTTTTGTGTTCAATTTTAAAGTTTAGGTTAGGGGTATAATAATTAGTTGCAAGAAATTTTGACCAAATTAAGGCTAGAATTGGGTGTTAGGCTTTGTGATTTAAGTTTCCTAAATAATTTTCTTTTTTCTCAAGAAATAACAATGTAGAAAGAAACTTGCTAGTTATGGTAGAAATTGATATGCCCTTCTAATGAAAAGGGAAAGAGCACCTTGGTTGAAATTATTGGCACTTTTAGATGGAAATTATTTTCCTAGAATTTCTTTGACCCTTCCTTTGGTTTTTTCCTTTTTGTAATTAAGGGTTAAGAGGGAGGGTTGTAACTCAATTTGTAAAGGTGAAGGTTTTGGGTTTTAAGTAATTAAGTTTGAGATTTATTATGTGTAATTATATGTATGTATATCAATTCTTAGTTCGTTTGTACCGTAATTGTTCGATTCTTTTTATAGTTACTTAAACAGTCCATTTGTAATTTTTTTTAGTATACTGGTGTGATTATATGATAATATCTGTTCATACTTTTTTAACCCTTTGACAACACACATAGGTGCTCCAACCTGAATCTTCTAAGATGAACATCATCCTCTTTTTCACTGGAACCACTCGTTGAGTTCCCATTTATAATAGTTTGATACTTGTAATTTCTCAAATATATATTCGTATTTATCTTCTTTATACATAATATCTAAACTAAAACTACTTTATATTTTGTATTCTAAGGCATGGGAAAGACATGAGAAATGAGTACGGAACTTTTAGAAAAAGCATCAAGTTTGTGCTTTCTTTTCATTTTGCCACACAAAAACATATATTATGCATGATCAATAAATACGCATTAAAATTTTGGAGTCATAAGTAAATACTAAACAAACAATTTTTGAATTAATTGTGATTGGAAAAACAATATTTTTGAAGTCAAATGACATTTTTAACCATTTTTTATAATTTAATGTATTCTATGTAATATTTAAATTACATATAAATTTTTTCAAATATGTAATGGTTATATTTTAATATCTAAAATATAATTTATATATTCAAATTAATTTTTTACAAATAATTAATATTAATTACTTAAAAAATTTTCAAAATTTATATTTCATATATCAAAATATTAAATAATGAGTCATAATAAATTATTTTATTATATTCTTATTGAACTATCATAATATTAATTAATTCAAACATTGTTTAAATAAATATGTTTTTTTTCACTTTACAACATCATATTTAAAATAAATATTTTATTTCTCAAAAAAAAATTAACAACAATACTAAACACCTAAATTTTAAATTAAAATTTTCAAAAATAATTTATATACATATTATTATTTCATATAAATTGATAAATCAGAAAAGCACAAATATTGCAACTGTAAAGTAGGTTTTAGTACAAATATACAAGAAATGCATGAATGTAGATGAAACATTGATAAAGTTAGATAAAACATCAATTCTCTCAACAGTTGAAAAATTACATGAATAGAGACATCTAGTGAAAATGTTGTTGGTTCTAAAGTTTTTTTGAAATAATCAAAATTTTACTATTAATATTATGTAAACCTAATTTGGTTATTTTATAATTTAGCTTTCTTTTGGTTAAATTTGGACTATTTTACAAAAAGAAATTATTACTTTAACTATAGCAATAGCACTTTCATGCAGATTTACTTGAAAATTGCCGCCAAAACTCTCTCTCTCTATATATAGCTTGAATCAAAAGAATATTACTGATTGACATGAATATTATTGTCAATATAGGAGAATGTGGGTTTGAGTGCGCTGAAACGCATTATCTCTTATTTATGGGTTGAAGAGGGGCTATTGATAGTTCTACACATTGTGTAAAAAAAGAGCAAATATGATTAAAATCTATAATGAAATTATTAAAAAAATTTGTTAATTAATTTATTACGGTTAAAATATGTCACAAGTCTTTGTGTTATTTGTAAATTTCGAAATTTAGATTATTTTATTAAATTTAGGTTCATTATAACATTTTTTTTAGTTACATTAGTACCAGTGAGTTTTTTTTTTTTCATTTCAGAATGTCATAATTTTGAAATCCAAAAAATAAATAGACTAAATTTTTGAAAATAAAAATATAGAGATTAAATTTTAAATTTGTAAAAATATTAAAATTTATGACATATTTTAACCATCTATTATATATTTAATCATATGTCTGACAAATCTGAGGTTGTTTTCAAATGTGAATTGCGGCAAAATGTCGGTTTCAGAAGCATAAATTGAATCACAAATATCATATTCTTGCAATATTAAATTGTAGATTTGGTGTTGCAAGAAAATATTATTGCATGTTTACGTGTGATATTTGATGTTTCAATTTCCTTAGTTTATTTGAATTAAATGTTAAAAGTCTAATTAAATTTATGTGTGATTTGTTGATTGAGTTTTAATTCGAGTGATATGGGCATTATTATTAATACAGAAGGACGTGGGTTCGAATGCGCTGAAGTGTATTATCATTTTATTTATGGGCTGAAGATGGACTATAAATAATTCTAAATATTATATAATCAAAATTTATAATAAAATTATTAAAAAAATTACGTGTCACTTATATGAAAGAACCAATCCATTGCAAGTAATATGATCAATAAGATGTTTATACGAAAGAGGTTGTGTATATAATTTTACGCATAGTTAATGAATTGAATAAGAATATATTATTTAAAACTAATCAATAGAATTTATTTTTTAAAAATTAAATAATGTTCGAGTATAAAATTATATATTATTAGTGCATTAAATATTAACTTAATTAAAAGGATTTATATTTTATATATTTTAATGTATGGTCAGTAAACTAGATAATGACACGTCATTTAAAATGAATTTAAAAAAATTGAATGACATGTGTCATCGTTTAAATCCTTGATATTGTAAAGAATTATATATTGTTAACGTACCATATATTAACTTAATAAAAAAAATATACAGTTAATCCTCTTTTTGATAATCCCATTTGTTTGTTAAGATTTTGGTTGTTAAAGACATGCGGTTAATATATGCTTATAAGGATCATTGATATTGTATAGAATTATACACTGATCAATGCCTCAAATATTAATCCAATCAAAAGGATTTATATTTGATGCATTAACGGTGTATAATTTTATACATTGCTAGTGAACAAGATGATAATACATCATATAAAATGAAGTTAAGAGGATTTATTTTTAAAAAAAAAATTGGATGGTGTGTCACCATATTGTATATTGACATTGTGTAAAACTATACACGGTTAATGCAACAAATATTAACCCAATTAAAAAATTTATATTTAATGCATTTATAACATATAATTTTATGGAAAAGGATTGAATGAAACAGTGACACCACGTCATTTGTGTACCTTTTCCAATAGTTTTATGCCACATCAGTATTTTCATTCTTAATTTCAACATTTTCATCCTGAAAAAAATCAAATTGCAATTAAAATCCTGAAATTTAGGATGAAATTGTTGATGTGTCATAAAACTATTGGAAAGGGATAATATCCCTGTTTCATACAATCCTTTCTCTAATTTTATACATTGTTAGTGAACCAAATCATGACAAATCATCTAAAATGAAGTTAAAATAAATTATTTTTTTAAATTAAATGATGTGCCATTCAAATTATTAAAAAAAAAAAAAACAAACAATTACATTTCTTTCCAACATATCATTCATTGCCCCTTTCCAATTATTTGATGATGTTTCAACAATCTTTTTCATGTCATTGACACATAATTTTAGAAATTTTTTAACCTTGACCCCGAACATCGAACCTTGAATCTTAAACCCAAACTTTAAACATTGACTCTAAATCTTAACTCCAAAACCCCAAACATGAACATTAAATCCTAAACTATAAATCTTAAATCTCAAACCCTAAACTCGAACTATGAACCCTAAACCTTGCATGTTTAAGGATTAGAATTCAAGGTTTGGGTTTGAGGTTCAGGGTTTGAAATCTAGGATAAAAAAATTATCAAAATTATATGTCAATGACATGAAAAAATTGTTAAAATATCATTAAATAACTAGAAATCATAAATAGTATGATGTGAAGGATCCATAAAATAATTTCTTCAATTATATAAATTTAGTGCATCAAACGTTTATTATTAATATATCTTGAATAACGTGTGTTATTTTATAAACTTGTTTGTTAATCTAAAAGTTTCACTGTCATTGCAGGAGATAAATTTTATATATAATAGCTATATTCATCATCATCGACTTTAGTGAATAAAAAACCAATGATTATTAGAGTATCAGTAGTATTAGTCAAATCAGTTAGTCAAAGTTGTTGTAAATGATAACAGATAACAGAGGTGGGTTGTGAAGTAGTTAGGCAAGTATTTGGTTACTACGGCAGTTGAGCAGAGGTCTATAAATTTCAGATGATATTGTAGAAGAAGGTTAGATATTTTTCCACACAAGTTAATAAATGCAATTCAGAAATTATATTCTCCAAATACTGTCTAGATACATTCTTTCCTATTTTTGAAGGTTTCTTTCAATGATTAAAGAATTAAGTATACAACAACACTAAAATCTTTCTCATAATTAATCTGGCTTTACAGACACACCAGCTACAGTGATGACATTAACAAGTCTTATAAAGGTTCCCATATATATTAATTTAAACCACAACACTATAAACGATTTTTTTGAGCGTTTTGTTTTTTCAATTTACAATAAATTTTTCACCGTATTTGGAGATAATAGTATACTTGCAATTTTAAAACTTCATAAGTATAACAATTAGTCGATCGGCAACTTCATTATAAATTCTTGGAACATGATGAATCTTTACGCTACAATTCAATCTCAAAATTTGATGCAGCAATTGTAACTCTACCAAACTGTTATTTTCTCTCCCACTAGTAGTGCATTATCACCATCAACCTCTAATATTCTAAAACTCTTCTCCCAAACAATAAAAAGACCTTTCAAGACCTCCCTTACTTTTAAACTATGATACATTTTTTTTTTATGAATTATAAAAGAAGACAAAGTCCTAACAACAACGCAACTGACGCGACTCGAACTCAAACTACATCTGGGATAATAAACACCCTTAATCATCAGACTAATACACGAAGTTCAACTATGATACAATTAAAAGCCTTATTTATTTGATAGATTGAACAGTTCAAAATTTGAAATTTCAGCATTTAATATATGCATTTACTATTAAATTTTATACATAATTTTGACTTGAATGTTATCTCGTCTCTTAATAATGTATAGAAAAAGCTTTACAAATTTGAATAAATGAAGTTGAAGGTATTAATACCAAAGATATTAATGAGTGGGCAAAACACTTGTACAATCTCTAATCCTTGTGGCTTATAAAAAGTTAAAATTGCCCACTAACTAAAAGATATTAATACAAAAATAAATAGGGTGTCGGCTAATTGGGAAAAAGTTCCACACGCTTTGTTAAAAAGGAAAATTAAAAAAAAGTAAGAAATATTACGTGTAGTTGAACAAAAAGTCAATAATAAGTGCAAAGTGTCGAATAAGCAAGAAAATTTAATTTGGAAGTTTCTTCTTGGTTCTTCCATTTATGTTCAAATCTGAAAGGAGGAAAGAATTGTAAGGATCTTCCATGACCCACAAATTTTGACCTTTGTTATGCTAGGAAAAACATGATACTTAGGGTCAAATCTTTAAGGGGATAATGAGAATTTTATTTTTTTATGTTTTTGTCAATTTAGCCTTCCCACTAATTCATTCTCATGCATCATACTAACTCATTCAAAACCCAAACAAAACTACCATGCTTTTCATATGATAATATTGCAAATGCAAAAGTTATTGTTAGGTGATGATTGTTCACTCCAACAAATAATATTAATAGTGAGAGATTATATATTTTATTTTTGTATGTCGTGTCAAATACAAAAACGTCTAAAAAGTATGCGTAACCCATTTTGCAGCTGGAGTCGACTCAAAATATATTTTGAAATTGATTGTTCTTAGTATAAGTTATGTACAAACCAAGATCATTTGTTCTTTTCAACTCAAAATATTCTAAAGAAACGTTTGCATCCCCATGTTCGGTTGCTTTCACCAACTCCGCTTACAACAATTAAATAAGATCTTTTTTCCTTAAGCTCATTTTCTCATATTCCTCAACTTGGTCAGCGAAGAATGACATATTTTGGGAAGTTTGGATTCCGGCTCATCCATCGCCAATGCTTCAGCCTTTGTGCCGATTAGAACTTCATGAAATGACTTTATCAGGTTCTATTTCGTCCTTTGGGGGGGGGGGGGGCAGTGGTGAAGCCAAAAATAAATTTTTTTGGAGGACTGAAATTAAATTGTAATTTTTAATATAGTAAAAATACAATTTCATCATTTTAATAATAATTTTTAGAGGATTAAATCAAATTTTTATCATTTTAGAATGCCAAAGTGCAATTTTACCAATATTAATTTAAAATTTTGTAAATTATAAAGGGCTTAAATGAAAATTTTTTTATTTTAGGGGGGTCGGGGCCCTTACCAGCCTCCTAGATCTGTCCTTGGTTGTCGATTTGTTATATTTTGGTTTCCGTTACATTATTTGTCGACAATGTAACAACAAGCTGAAGTGGCACATTATATCATCATTTTGAACGAATATTTAGGTAAAATTGCAATCTAGTCCCTATAGTTTTTCTTTTTTAGAAATTTAATTGATTTTCATTTATTTTCTTTGGCTTAAATACATGTTTGGTCCATGAATTTGACATCTTCTCTCAAGTTGGTACTTATGGTTTAGAATTTTTTATAAATATAATTTTTTTAAAACTATGAAAATCATAAATGTTTTAAAACATTATAATATATACTCACCTTCTTAGATGAAAATCATAAATGTTATATATATATATATTATTTTGAGTTAATTGCACCAATCATTCCCAAACCATGACCCTTATTTTATATTAGTCCCTACACTTCAAAACATTTTCATTTACATATTAAATTATCGATGTTATATAAATCAAGTCCTTCCATTATTAAAATCATTAATTTAACCGTTAAATGAAACATCAACTCTTATATGACAAAATTTAAAATAAAAATTTTAAAGAAAAGTAAAATATTGTCACATAACTTTTAAAAATAAAAGACTAAAAACAAAGTAAAACCAAAAAAAAAGAGAGTGAACGATAAATCTTCTGTAAAAATTTTGAACACCTAACAAATATTTTTTCAACATCCATTTTCACAATATTCTTTTTTTTTCTTTAAAATTATCATTTTAGATGATGCCACATGAGATATAACGTCTAATGTAATCGTTAAATTAACAATTCTAGTAACAGAAGGACCTTATTGATATAACATCGATAGTTTAGAGATGGAATTAGAATATTTTAAAGTTTAAAAGACTAATTTAGAATGAGGATAGTAGTGTGGGGATGATTGGTGGAATAAACCAACTTTCACATTTCCATTTTCTGATTTTTAAAATAATAATATAATAAACAAATATATAAATATAATAGATAATATATAGCATATAACTTAAGGCGATAAATGCCCCATTTCAAGACATTGTGGACTCCTCGAAATTGGGCTTTGGACTTTTGACTTTGACTAATTTGAGCTTTACTTGAAATTGGACTCTAAACTCTACAATGGGCCATTGACCTAAAACAAATTAATTAACTATCATTTTGAAAATAAAATTTAAAGTTTATTTATTTAAAAATTAATAATTAATCAAATTTGTTTTTTTATTTAATTTTGAAAAATGCTCGAAGACCAAATATCCATCTATCCTCATGCTAGAATTTCGAAAAGCCTATCAGTTTAAATAAGAATGACCTCAATTCGATTTAAATAGCAATTCAAACCTAATTTAAAATTTTAAATATCTATTCAAACAGAATTAAAATAAAATATGACTTAATTCAACGACCTCATAAATTTCAAAAAATTTAAACTTCGATTTAATTCTTAGATTTGAAATTTGAAATTTGACTTAATTCATTTTGTTCTTGTAAGACCCATTTCATTAAGCACAAGATTCAATCATAAAAATATAATTAAAATACAAAATTAAGTGTTTACAAAGAAAACCTAGGATTTCTCACTACAATAAACGCCAAGTCAAGACAACTTAAGCCTCATGGGGAGCCTTGACACCCTAGGGTTAGTCTACAACACCAAGGTTTTCTCCTCAAAGAGGAGTCCATTCTCAGCACTCACACTCCATAGTCTCCCAAGGTTTCTTTTTGTATAGATCATTGAGTGATACAATAGGATGACTCAAAGCATGTTCCTCTATAAGGGCTCTAAGAAGTCTGAGCAATTTGGGGAGTTCTTGTAGTGATAATGACCATCATCGTTAAAGTTTCTTAAGATTAACCTCGACAAGCAATTTCCTTCCCTTAGTCATATCTGTTGATCCAAAAGGACTTGAGGTCAAATAAGGATAAAATAAACATGGAGGTGATGATAGTGAAATAAGAAAAGAAACCTCATAATGAAACAAAAGAACCCTCATATGGAACAACAAAACCTTGGTTAGACTAGCTTTGTTGATGTTGTCATCCTCAATGAATTGTCTCTTACATTTTTTCCTATTCTTCTTTTTTCGACGATCTTAAAATAGGTTGCACATGTGACTTGAGCATTAAGGTGTGCCCATGAGGTAAAACCCTTAGTGTAGACTAACCATGTTTCTACTATTGCAAGTCCAAGAAGGAGCCTGAAGAGTTCGTAAATCCCATTAGCCATGTTTAAACCTCAGGATCAATTCCTTTATGACCTATATTACATAACAATAGAACCATATATGTATAGCCTTGACACCTTAAAAGGACTTTGAAATGGCCTTAAGTCACATCGTCCTCAAGATTAGGTCAATCCAAATCTAGGGCACTCCAACACCTAAGTTGAGCTTAGGTCTCGCACGCTTATCTTATCCTTTAGGGTTTCTTTTTACCACAAAACTATGGGAAAATGTACCTTAGTTCCTTCATCCTAGTGGAGTTTGATCCTAATTTACCATCCAAACTCTTATCCTCAACATTCCTAAGGTTTCTTACCATGTGAAGTCCTTTATGTGATACTCCAGGTGCTAATTGTTCCTCCTTCCTCGAGGAGTCCAAAAAGTCTACTGCAGATTATGACTCCTTACATGTGTTTGTTTTTGCTGCATACTATCATATTAAAGAATCGAAGCTGGATCCAAAAGCAAAGAAAGCAATGTTCTTAGGGATCACTTCTAGCATAAAGGGTTTTCGCCTATAGTTTCCAAAAACAAAGAAAATTATCTTCAGCAAGGAGGTTACCTTTTATGAATCTACCATGTTTTTAAAGATGCAAAAGTAGTAGTCAAATAATACTCATAAGCAGGTGGAATTTGAAAGAGTGGTGATTCCAGCAAATGAAGAAGTTAATGATTCTCCTATGATAGAAGGTGACCCTAGTAGGGAGGATTCAGTGGAAGAAGGAAACTCTAAAAAAAAGGAGGTTTAGAACTAAGAACTTCCATAACAAATTAAATCAATTGCTACTAATAAGCCAATGAGAATAGTTAGAAAGCTTGCTCACTTTGTTGATATTGTGGCTTATGCATTCATAGTTGTAGTTGATAAGGAGGGAATTGATTACAATGAGGTACTTTCTCTAGTTGCTAAACATTCCTCAATTAGAATTTTATTAGCTTTGGTGGCACAGTTAGATTTAGAACTAGTTCAGTTGGATGTAAAAACTGCTTTTTTTTTACATGGAGACTTGGAAGAGGAAATCTATATGACTCAACTAGAAGGATTCAAGGTTGCTGGAAAATAAAATTTAGTGTATAAACTTTAAAAATCATTGTACGGCTTAAAGCAATCTCCGAGGCAATTGTATAAGCGATTTGACAAGTTTATGACTATTGAAACCATTTTTTGAAAAAAAAACAAGTCTCAATTTATGAAAATGAAGTCGCCACCAATAATTTTTAAAGCAGGTGTAATTAGGTCACCTTTCGAGATTTTTTTAAAAAAAATCATTAAAATAATTTTGATATTTGAAACCATAAAACGAGTTTGGGAGTCGGTTACGCATAAGGAAGGATTAGCACCCTTACACGCCCAAAATTGGTATCTAATCGATTATTCAAAATCTTATTTGTTAAAAACTAAAAGTTCGAGAAAAATTTAAATTGCGATCCTTAAATGCATGAATGTCATATTTATTTTATTTTGAAAAATATTTTGTTTTCGAAGAAAGCTCGTTATTTCGCATTAATCGATAAAAAGTTACATCCAGTAAGTTAGGATATAACAATTCAAATATTAAAAAATAAAGAACTTTTCAAAAAAAAATCTCGTATTTAAATTTCTAAAAGGATATTCAATTATCTCGGTTCAAAAAAATCGACACCCAGTGAGTTAGGGCATGATTTTTCAAATTCCCCAGATAAAGAACATTGCCTTGATTTTGAAAAATAATTTATGTATTTTTTAAAAAAAATGAGTTACCATGTTATGCGAACATAAATATGCACATAACTTACAAATATAAATAAAAGAATAAAAATGTAATAAATGCAATTAATAGTATAATTTCTCAAGAACTGCTATCACGTTCTTCGTCTTTCTTGCTTGATTCTTCTTAGATCGAGGTCTTTGATGAACACCTAATGAAGCTATTTCCAAGGCTGAAGATCACTCTTTCCCAAGAGGGGAAAATCGGCAAAGGAATGAAAGAGAAATGGAAGGGAAAAGCTAGAGAGAAAATGAGATAAAGAAGAGAATGTGTTAGTGAATTTGTGATTAGAATGGATAGCTTAGGGGGTATTTATAGGTGGGAGTTGGAGGCTATTTTTAGAAAATGAATTTCAGCCACTCAATCCCATGGTCGACTATCCTTTGAGCACTTTGATTAGTTCAAAGTTTGCTTGAAACTAGCTTGGGGCAAATCCATAAAGGCACCAAAAGTGGAGGGGGTTTGAATGAGATTTGAGAGGACTTTGAGGACTAATTTTCAAGGATTTGAGGACTTTGACTTTGGGTTTATTATTTATTTATTTATCTATATTCATATAATAATAAATAAATAAATAATAAAATAAAATTAATATTATTTTATATTTATTTATTTGTATTCATAAAAATAATAAATAAATAAATAAAAATAATAAGAAAAATGGAATTGAATTTCGAGGCCCAGACGAAATTGGGCTTGTACAGCTGCCCCTCTTTGCTTATTGTCGTTAACGGGAATGAAGCAAAGAAAAAGAAGACCAGTTTCGTCCGATCCTACTGAATTTCAACTTTTGATGTTTCTTATTTTCAACCATCCGTCCTTTCACTTTATTAGTTGATCTATTTTACGGTATTCACTTCACTGCATCCTCAAGAAGATAGGTTTTACTGTTGTATCCTTTTCCTGCTCCACTCCATCTTTAGGGAGATAGGATTTGCTAATGACTTTAATCTGACCCACTTCAACTTTAAGGGTATAGGATTTGTTCTTATAGCTTCATCTTGCTCTACTGCAACTTCAGAGAGATAAGGATTCGCCTTCGTAGCTTCACTCTATTGCTCTGCAACTTCAATGAAGATCGAGGTCTATTATTGTGAGTTTTAATTCGCCCCTCTACAGCTTTAGAGGTATAAGATTTGCTTCCGTACCTTCAATTTGCCCCTTTATAGTTTTAAGGGTAAAAGATTGGATTGTTTCAATCTGTCCCATGGTCGGGGTAAGAGATCGGATGATCTTCAGTCTGCCCTTTAGGTAGGGTAAAAGATTGGATTGCTTCAATCTGCCCCATGGTCAGGGTAAGAGATCGGATGGTCTTTAATCAGCCCTCTGGTTAGGTAAAGATTGGATTGCCTCAATTTACCCCATGTTCGGGGTAAGAGATTGGATGGACTTCAATCTGCCCTCTGGTCGGGGTAAAAGATCGGATGGTCTTCAATCTGCCCCATGGTTGGGGTAAGAGATCGGATGGTCTTCAATTTGCCCATTTCAGCTTCAAGAGTATAAGATTCGTCCTTGCAACTTTAATCTGCCCCTCTACAGCTTTAGGTGAATAAGATTCGCCATTCCGGTTTCATTCTGCCCCTCTACAGTTTTAGGTGTATGAGATTTGCCATTGCGATTTCAATCTGCACCTCTACAGCTTTAGGGGTAAAAGATTTATCGTTCTATCACCATTCTCTGAGGATATGACCTATAGAACCTGTTTTATGGACCTCTATCTAGGACATGTAACTAGGATGCCATGATTTGAATGAATTAAATGATCCTATCTAAATGCGCATGAATGATATTGATATGCATGCAAAGATGTCATTTTAAAATGATTTTTTATTGTTTTAGTCTTTAAGTCGTCACTGATCATCATTTGCTTAAGTTCTAACATCGATATGTCACCATGCCTTTCCTTCAAGTCTGGTGTTCTTGATACGAAATTCGAAAAGGTAATCATAAGATAAACTTATTTGGTTTCAGGATCCCCTTAACCCTCGGATTTGGTTATTTCTGACTAATGGTCCTGTTTCAGGTCCCTGTACTATTTAAAACTTCCCAAAGTAATATGCAAAAACCTTTTTATACGTTATATCATCAAGTCCATTAATCATTATTTCAATGCAAAGAATGCTCTGAGCAGGGTTACAAAAATGGATAAGATTGAATTTATTGGCGATAACGTTTGAATGGAAATAAATGAGAAGACATCAGACATTAATCAAAACATCAGCCACGATAACAAATATTGGTAAAAAATTAGCAAACATTGATCAAGAATTACTAAAGTGAGCAACAAAAAACAAAACCAGATGCCCTATATATTAACGTATGAACTTCTTCGAGTAAACTTAATGAGGACCACTTTGAGCTTGATGTGTACCCATGAAAACTATTGCACTCTGTCGATGCCCAAGATGTAACATCTCTCCATCTTGTTACTTCTGAGAAAAAAGCTCATTTCATGCTCGATCCTTGATCCAAATCTGAGCCGCCTTTTCAGGTTTTCAGATCAAATCTCCTTAGGCTTCGAGAAGCCCTTTACGGGTTTTCATCTCGGCCTCACCTTTTTTTTGAGCCGCCCTTTTGGGTTTTCAACTCAACCTTTTTTTTTTCTTAAACGAAGTACTTCTTCACTGAATTTGAGTTTACGGGGTTTGACAAATCCTTGCCATCCATCTCAGCTAGAATCAAAACTCCTCCAGAGAAAGCTTTCTTTATCACATATGGGCCTTCCCAATTTGACATTCAGTTGCCTCGAAAGTCTTTTTGCATAGGAAGGATCTTTTTCAACACTAGATCTCCCTCATGGAATTCTCTAGGGTGAACTTTTTTATCATAAACCCGCATCATCCGTTTCTAGTACATCTGGCCATGTTGGATAGCTTTCAACCTCTTCTCGTCGATTAGGTTTAGCTGGTCATATCTTGACTGGATCCATTCTGCCTCATCTAACTTTACTTCTGATAAGACTCGAAGGGAAGGAATTTCGACCTCAATGGGTAATACTACTTTCATTTCATATACTAATGAGAAAAGTGTTGCCCTAGTAGAAGTTCTAATAAATGTTCGATAAGCGTAGAGAGTAAATAGTTACTTCTCATGCCAATCCTTGTAGGTATTTGTCGTTTTCCCAATAATTTTCTTGATGTTTTTATTAGCTGCCTCTACTGCTTCGTTTATTTTCAAGTGATACGGTGTTGAATTATGGTGTTTGATCTTGAATTGACTGTTGACTTCTGCTATTGTGCTATTATTCATGTTTAAAGCATTGTCGGATATGATCTTCTCTAGCATTCCATATCGACATATGATTTCTTTCTTCAAGAATTTACTGACCGTTGATCTCGTGACACTAGCGTAGGAAGTAGCTTCCACCTACTTAGTAAAGTAATCAATAACCACAAAAATGAACCTATGTCCATTAGAAGCTTTTGGCAAGATTGGTCCGATGACATCTGTGCCCCACATAGAAAAAGGCCATGGGGAAGTCATAACATGGAGAGGTGAATGAGGTACATGAATTTTGTCTTCGTAAGTTTGACACTTGTGACATTTCTTAGCATATTTAATGTAATTTCCTTCCATGGTTGACTAGTAATACCCGAATCTCATAATCTATTTGGCCATCGTGAAACCATTGGCATGTGTTCCACAAACCCCCTCATGAACTTCTTCTAAGATTTTCTTGGCCTTAATAGAATCAACACACCTTAACAGGACTTGATCGTTCCTCTTTTTATACAGAATATCCCCGTCAAGGACATAATCAATGGCGAACCTTCTCAATGTTCTTTTTTCATTCTTGGTGGCCTGCTCAGGGTACTTACGGTCTTTTACATACTGCAGAATTTCCTGGTACCAAGGGTGATCATCCTTTTCTTCCCCTTCAATGTTATAGCAATGAGTTGAAACCTCGTATACACTCATCTGAATGAGCTTCATATCTTCTTGCTTATTGACCATGATCATGGAGGTAAGAGTAGCTAAAGCATTGGCCATCTGATTTTCTTCTCACGGGAGGTAATGAAAAGTGATGTCTTCGAATTCTTTAATTTGCTCGAGAACTAACTTTCGATAATCCATCAACTTGGAATCTTTCGTTTCCCACTCTCCCTTGAGTTGATAAATTACCAATGCAGAATCTCCGTACACTTTCAGAGTCTTAATCTTGCGTTCTATAGCTACTCGAATACCAATGACACATGCTTCATATTCTGCCATGTTATTTGTGCAGTCAAGGTCAAGCTTGCTTGTGAGAGGATAATGATCATTCCGAGGATATCAAAACTGCCCCAATCCCTTTGTCGACAACATTTGAAGTACCGTCAAAATGTATTTTCCATATTTGCTTTTCTGAAGCTTTTTCTGCTGTGGTTGCAACATACATTAGATCTTCGTTTGGAAAATCAAAATTTAATGACTCATAATCTTCGACAGCTCTGCTGGCTAGAAAATCTGCTATTGCACCCCTTTTTATCGCTTTCTGGTTCACAAAGACTATGTCAAATTCAAAAAGTAGCATTTTCCATTTGGCCATCCTTCCATTCAATGCAGCCGACCCCATCATAAACTTGAGAGGATCTAATTTTGAAATGAACCAATTCGTATGATATAACATGTATTGCCTCAACCTTCGGGTAGTCCAAACCAGAGCACAACATAATTTCTTGATCGACGAATACTTTATCTCGCATTCAGTGAATTTCTTGCTGAGATAATAGATTGCTCTTTCTTTCTTTCTTGACTTATCATACTGGCCTAATACGCATCCTATACAGTTTTTAAATACGGCCAAGTACAGGATCAAAGGTTTGTCTAGATTCGGTGGCATTAAAACTAGAGTATTGGATAAATAATGTTTGACTTTGTCAAAAGTCTTTTGGCATTCATCATCCCAAACTCCCAGGTTGTGTTTCTTGAGAAGACGGAAGATAGGATAACATTTCTCAGTTAGTTGTGAGATGAATCGAGCGATGTAATTCAACCTCCCTAGAAACTGTCTAACTTCCTTTTGAGTATGTAGTGGTGGTAACTTTTGTATAGCTTTGACTTTATCGGGATCACTTTCAATTCCCCTTCCGCTGACCACAAAGCCTAGTAACTTGCTTGAAGTAGCCCTAAAAGTACATTTGTTTGGGTTCAACTTCAACTGGAACTTTCTCAATCTTAAGAACAACTTTCTTAAAACTTCTACATGTTCCTCTTCTATTCTAGACTTTGCAATCATATCGTCGACATAGACCTCAATCTCCTTGTGTATCATGTCATGGAATAAAGTCACCATAGGCATTTGATATGTCGCTCCTGCATTCTTCAATCCAAATGATATGACCTTGTAGCAAAAAGTTCCCCACACGGTGACGAATGTAGTTTTATCCATATCCTCGGATGCATCTTTATTTGGTTGTACCTAGAAAAACCATCCATAAAAGAGAATAAGGAATGACCTGTTGTATTGTCCACCAAGGTGTCGATATGAGGTAGCGGGAAATTATCTTTTGGACTAGCCTTGTTTAAGTCCCGATAGTCCATGCACATTTGTACTTTCCCATCCTTTTAAGGAATTGGCACTATGATGGCCACCCATTTTGAGTTTTCTACCACTCGTAAGAAGCCGACATCAAATTGTTTTTGGACCTCTTCTTTTATTTTTAGAAGAACATCTGGTCTCATTCTTCGAAGCTTTTGTTGGACCAGTTTACATTCTTCTCTTATAGGGAGATTGTGTACCACGATATTAGTGCTTAGACCGGGCATATCCTGATACGACCATGCAAATACATCCTTGAACTCTTGAAGCAAATTAATGAGAACTCGCTCGTTTCTACAAAGATACAGGTTCCAATCTTCACCTCCCTTTTGTCAACTTCATCTCCTAACTTACAACTTCTACTGGTTCTTTATGAGGTAGGATCTGTTTCTCGTCTTGCTCAACCATCCGTAACAAATCAGGAGATAAACTATAATATTGAGTTTCTTCAAAATCATGAGATTAATCTGAGCACATATCTTGCTCAAATTGAGGCTCTAAGTCGACAACGACGTTACTCATATCGTTGATATCTAGGGACCTGTTATATAGACCAAAAGATTCGAAAGATAAATGAATTTGAGAATGTTTATTGCGATATGAGATGAGTGAAAAGAATAATGAGAATTTTTGCCAATTTGGGTGAAAGAAAGTGCATCTTTTTTATTGAAAGAAACCAATGAACATACGCCTTTTACAAAAAGATTCCAATTGTTCTCGGGCTTAGAGCAAAAAGAGTGATCTGAACATTACTCTGGAAAAGACTTAAAATTTATAGAGAGCTCTTCCGCAGTCCAGTTATCTAGAACACTTTCGAGGGCGTGTGGGCGAATTCTTGCCAAATTCCTTTGCTCACTCGTCCCTTCAAAAATAGCACTGATGTTTAGATTTCCCATTATTCCTGCCAACCTATTTTTTACCGACCTTTGATCGGGGTTAATAATACTTCCCGACACGAAAGACCTTGAGATATGAGGAAAGACCATTGGCTTGCTTTTGATTTCTTCCTCAGTTATTCTTGCCCTTCTCTTCTCTTGTTTTTTTTGTAGCTCTGCTTTTCTTTGTTTCATATTTGGCTTAAATCCTAAGCTAAACTGATCACGCTTCTCTGTCAGTATTGGCTCTGTAATCCTCCCTTAAAGATGCCTCCCCAATCCTCTTCCAGGTGAAGCACCTTTTCTAACCATCATTTTTAGCTCCATCTTGGTGGTCGTCGATATCCTCGGTGTGAGGATCTTACCTCTTTCAGCCACGAAAGTAGCATTCACAAACTTCAACGACCTAAAGGAGCACTCCATGGCCTCCTCATCTGTACTTACGTAAGGTGCATCACTAGTCACTGATGCAATGATGTCCTCTTCAGCATTAATGGTGATTAATCGGCCTTCTATCACTAATTTTAACTTTTGATGCAAGGACGATGGCACTGCCCCTACCGAATGAATCCACGGTCTTCCCAACAGGCAATTATAGGTGGGCCCAATGTCTATCACTAAAAGTCCATCTCATACGTGTTTGGACAAATCAGGAGCGAAATCTCAATTCTGCCTATCATTCGTCTCTTCGTTCCATCAAAGGCCCTCACTACACTGTGGCATGTCTTCATGTGAGAGTTGTCTATCAGTAACCTATTTAGTGTTATCAGTGGTAGCACATTCAAGGTCGAGCCATTATCTATCAATACACTCGGTAAAGTGTACCCTTTGCTTCGAGTCGAAATGTGAAGAGCTTTTGTTGAGCCCATGACCCCTAAAGGTATCTCATCATCATTGAAGAAAACAAAATTATCTGCACTTAGGTTGCTATCTAGCCGATCCAACTTCTTTACTAAGATATTTTTTACCACGTATGTTTTGTTCAGCACTTCTAATAGCACGTTACGGTAGGCTTCTGAACTTGGTAGCAGGGCTAAAATTGATACTGGATCAGATTGCTTATGTAAATGTTCTACCACACTATACTCGCTATGCTTTAAGAATTTCAAAAATTCACTGGCATTGTCTTCAGTTACTGGCTCATTTACTCGCATCCCGAGTATGTTATTTTCTCTCTTCTTAAGCCCATCCAACAAGGCCTTTTTTATTAACCTCCTTCTCTAAATCTGTAAAACTTGCATCCTTATTTGATCCTTATTCATTCGGTATCGTTATGCTACAGTTATAGCTCAACGGTACCCTTTTATTATCCTTATAAGAAAATGCCACGGGTTTCTAAATGATGACCCGTGGTGTCATTTGACTTCCAACCTCTCCCATTGGCTTGGATAAAATTACCACTGGTAAGTTGGCCTCATAAGTCTTCCCAGTGCCCCTTTCTCAGAAGCAAAAAATCATTTATTCCTTCATCTTCCTTCTCTTCAAAGAACTGCAACTCTTTATTATTCATCAATTTCTGTACCAAGGTTCAAAATTCGACACACCCTTGGATTTTATGTCCCTTCACAGCGTGGAACTCGCAATATTTTTAGTTGCTGTCACCATGTCCTCACTCTTTTGCATGATCAAACCCCTGTTGAGCATTTGTTGCCAAACCCACTTTAATGGAGACTTGACCTTCCCTACATTATCCTTAATCCTCTTGCTCCTTTCTTCGGTTATTGCGTTTACCCCCTAATCAGGATGATTTGGCAAGGGATTCCCAGCCACATTAGGTCCTGCAGATTGATCGAACCTTATTATCACCATCTTAATAAATATTTCAACTAGTTTCTTGAAAGCAGTACAATTCTCGATGGAGTGATCCGTTATTCCTGCATGATAGTCACATTGAGCGTTTATGTCATACCAATTTGGGAACGGGGGTTGCATTGACTTCAAGTAATAGGGGACATTACCCGGGCATCATATAAACTCTTGTAAAGCTTATTGTAGATCATTAGGATGGGAGTGAATTGGATTCTTTTAGTGTTCGGCCTCGAGCCCGATTCTTGTCTCGATCTATTTTGAAAATTGGTTGTTGGAGCTTTAGACTGGGTCACCATGGTCAGTTTTGTAACATTCATCCGGTATAAGCTTATATTAGTCACCTCATTGTCCTTCTTTTTAGGGGCGGACCTTTTGGTACTTTTTTTGACATCGATTTTTCAGCTTCAAATTTTATTTTCAATCATTTTTCTCGACATTACCATGTCGGAGAAACTTTTAGTAGCATTTCTCAGTAGATGATTGATATATGATGCTTTCAAAGTACTGACAAAGAGCATGGTTGTCTCTTTTTTAGAAAGCTGTGGCTGTACTTGGGTGGCCATATCTCCCCAACTTTGAGCATACTGCCTGAAGCTTTCACCTGACCTTTTCTTAACATTTTGTAACGTGATCTTGTCAGGAGTTCTGTCAGTGACATGACCGTATTGTCTCACGAAAGCCTATGCCAAATCCTTTCAAGAACTGATCTTGGAACGACTAAATTGATTATACCACCTTGAAGCTGATTCCGTTAGACTGTCCTGGAAACATTGGTTTACCAGCTGATCATTATGGACATAACCCGTCATCTTTCTGCAGAACATGGTGATATGTGCCTCTAGGCATCATGTCCCGTTATATTTCTTAAACTCTAGAGATTTAAACTTGGGGGGCAGTACCAAGTTGGGAACTAAACTCAGCTCTTTAGCATCAATTCCACAGCGCCCTTCAGCTCTTTCTAAAGCTCTGAACCTTTCCTCTAGCCATTTACAACGCTCCTCCAACTGGTTAGGAAGTTTGACTCTTGCTTTTTCTGTTTCCATCATCTTATTTAAATCCGGTATGATGAAGTTGATCGAGTTATTTCCTGGTTTAAAACTAGAACCCGTTTAGTAGTTTGTCAATTTTGGTGTGCCAAACAAGCACGATCGGGGGTTAATAGTGACAAATGCTCCTCGAACACCTATTTCTTATGAAGCCTAAACCAGCGTGGGGGTAACATTTGGAGGACAAGGAGGACCATCACTCCCTTCCTTTAGGTCTATTACAATACCCTTTCCCCTTTCAGCTCTCTTAACCAATAATTGAGTGAACTTATTGATAAGTTCATTCTAAGACTCAATAATTTGGTCCTTCATATCTTGTTACACCTTTGCTAATTGTTCATGCAGCTGATCCTGCATTTCCTTTTGCATTTGCTCCAACCTTTCCAATCGTTGATCCATCGCTCTTATCTTGGCAAAAGTGCAATAACGGAGTGGTTTTTCCAGAGTAACTTTTAAAGAAAAAATTTTAATTAATTAGCAATGTTTTTCTTGAAAATTTTTTAATGTATGAAAATGCAAGAAAGGTATTGACTCTCAATCGAATTCTGATAGAATAACCTTACTAGAAAACGAATGTCTTTACATAAGATAATTACAAATAAGGATTTGCCCCGATGCTCAAAGTCTTAATATTTTGAAGGAGACATGCTAACTTTTGGCCTTTATCAATAACTGACTTATACTCTATGCTCAAAGCATTTGCCTAGACAGCTAACTTGTGCAAGTATTTTGCCACTTCTCTTACTTGTGTTAATGCATCCCCCATAACATGGTCTCAGTCTCTAACCTGCCTCTGAGAGTGAAGCTTCATGTTCTCCAACCCTTTTCTTTAATCATTCATTCTTAGCCTAGCTTGCCCTCAATTCTATCGTAGAGTTGCGACTGTGGTGCATATGCAAAGACTCTTCTAACTCGATTATTCGGGCCTTCTTCTTAGCTTTCTCGACCCGACTCTCTAACAGCTCGCTTTTTATAGCATCTCATTGCAGTTGAGTTACTTGAAATTTTCTCTTCCACTGATCCACTGGAACCCTTTCCTCTTGAATTTCTTGCTGCCACTGTTCTGATGTTTTACCTAACCCAACAATTCTCATTGACTGACGAAGCTTCTTGTAATTCTTCTTCAGATAATCCAAGTCCTCCTCAACCTTTCTCTTCCCTTTCCTTAGCTTATCAGCTTCTAACTTTTGGACGTCAACATCCAAACCCAACTGCATCTTTTCCTCTTCTAACACTTCTATCTTTTTCCCCAATTCGAAACTTTTCTTTTCAAAGTCTTGCTTGATGAGCTCTAATTCCGATGGGACTACTCGTAAATACTCCTCAACTGGGCAGACATTATTGAGATTTGGTACGGGGATGTTATCATTGAATCTCTTACTCCTCCAATCATCATATTCTTGGGTCTTCATGGGATTTGTTTCAAATGGCTTCATTTTATGGGCTTGACTCCAGGTATTTGATATCTCTAGAACTCTTTTCTTTTTATTCTCGCCTTTATATACAAACTCACACTGAGCCAAACCCTGAGTCGCTAGGATAAATTGTCTTGACCGATACTGTCTCATTACTAACAAAGGAGCATATCCCATAGCTCCATATCTCTAGTAACGGAACCCAATCAAAATCACTGCATCGATAAATAATTTCACCGGGAATGAACCACGATGCTCGCCATTCTATGTCTTCGTCTTGGAGACTATGGAGTGTTGCCATCCACTTTTCCTCAGAGATATCCTCTCATCTTTGTGTAGCAACAAATTCCCTCAAAAGAGAATAACTCGTAAAAAACACTCAGTCAGAAACCTTTCTCACTTTTCAAAAGTGGCTATGAAACTATACCGTCAGTAGGAGTGCGCATCCAATAAATCTCCCTTCTCCCTCTCTTCGGTATGCATTAAATGACCTAAAAGTTTCAGCCAAAATTGCTGGAATCGGTGTAAACCCCTTGTCGAGCTGATCGAATAAATCAGTGACAGCCTCATCTATGTGTCCCAACGCCTTTGGAAATATAACCAGTCCATACAAACTGAGAGCAAATATATCAACCTTCTTCTTTGCATCAGGATGAGCTAAAATCAAATATCGCAAACTTTTTCAAGTGACGCATTTATTGTCGCCCTTCACCTTAATTCAAGCTGTAACCCATTGCTCACTCATTCTCGTAATGTTTATCAGCTTCTTAAGGAAAGTTGGCACATTAGCAGCTTTCGAATAGACCTTTTTTACCTGAATTTTGGAGCACTGAAATAGAGCAGTGTATTCCTCAATCGTGGGCACCATATCCATGTTCCCAAAGGTGAAACAACTATAAGCCGGGTTCTAGTGTTGTGAAGGGCTCGAAAGAGATGCTTGTCCACTTTAACTTCTAGCAAGTACGGTAAATCCCCATACTCTCAATAGAAAATCTACTTCAATCCATCATCCCACTGATCTCAGATTTCTTTCAACTTTGCAAGCTATTCTGAGTCACACTGATCCGAGTGAAGTCCAGTAATCCGATACATGACCTTCAGCTAGACTATCACTCTTGTCACATTGTCTATCCTTTGACCACATACGCACGGCCACATTGTCTTCTACCTCATCAAGATACCCTTTTTCCATGGCCAGTTCTCTACTAGTAATCGAACTCAAGTCAATACCTTTCTTAATATGAGGATGCAATGCACAATAAGGAAAAAAAAAACCAAATTAGTACCCACAATCATAAAATGTATCAACAAATATACAACAGAGAACCTACGCATCTATTAGGTGGTCTTTAAAGGTTCGTTATAGTTCTACCTGGGGTAGGTTCTTAGGGCTCATTATATGCGGTTTTCGGTTCTAAAGTAATGGTACCCAAACTAGTAGATTCCTCAGTCCTTACCCATTATAGGCTCATACGGACGAGTTCGGTTCAGGGGGACACATTTCCCGTATGTTGGCACGAAAGTGAAAACTTCACGAAAACATAGGTACGGATGTATCCCGAAAGCGATTCACTATCCTGCACGGAGGTGAAAACCTCACGAAGGAGTAGGTTCTCACTTCCACTTAAGCGGTGTAGTAACAAATGTATGTATGCAAAAACCTAGGCATATAATAGTAGCTTGCTATTATCACAACAAACATATAAAACACAAAAATAAAATGCAAAGGATCACAAATTAAATTAAATCGAATTTGAAATTTTCAACAAAAAAGATAAAAAATAATCGACTTACGATTTGACTCTTTTATTGTCTCCAGTGGAGTCGTCAAGCTGTCGAAACTATTTTTTGGAAAAAAACAAAAACTAGTCTCGATTTATGAAAATGGAGTTGCCACCAATAATTTTTAAAGCAGGTGTAATTGGGTCACCTTTCGAGATTTTTTTAAAAAAAATCATTAAAATAATTTTGATTTTTGAAACCATAAAACGAGTTCGGGAGTCAGTTATGCATAAGGAAGGATTAGCACCCTTACACGCCTAAAATTGGTACTTAATCAATTATTCAAAATCTTATTTGTTGAAAATTAAAAGTTCGAGAAAAATTTAAATTGTGATTGTTGAAGCCCAATTTTGACCGGGCCCAACTTGGATTTTAAATTAAGTTTGAATTAATTTTAAATTTATTTAAATTTAAATTTGTTTTAAATTTAAATACATTTAAGATAATTTGAAACTTAAAGATAAATTATGAATGTCCATTTACAAAAAGAAAGTCCAAATACAAATGTCTAGACTACAAAGGCCCAATTGGACCCAAAACAGGCCCAAATTAAGGCCCAAATTACATTTACCCTAAATAGCCTTCCTAAGCAAAGGCCCATATTTGTTGAAGAGCTGTTGCAGCCACCTCCATCACAGCCAATCAGAGTTTGCCACGTTAGCAACCTAGTTGCTCACTATCAACTTGCACTTCTGCCATTGTCGGCTTCAACTTGCTCACCTTCAACCGCCACTGCTACATCTACTGCAAGGGCCAAACCTGCAAAAAGTTGACAAGAAATGCATTTAGTTGTGTAAAACAAAATTGAATGATGATATATTTGGCTATAAAAGCCAAATTAATTTCTGTTGTAAGGGAGTTCTGGAAATCACTACATAATACGAATCCCTTTTGAAAAATCAATACAATTACAAACTCTTTCAAACACTAAAACAGAAATCAATACCAAGACGGCTCTGCCGTTCGAAATAGAATACATAGGCAGGTTTAGCACTAATACAGAGAAGAATATTCAATACCAGAGGATTTCAGAACAACACCAAGCATCAAGTACTGGCAAGGTATAGTCAATGCATGTATTGATTATTAACTGCAGTTATACAAATCTGATCAGTTCTCAAACGTTTGTTATTAATGTGTTAATGTATCTATTAAATTCCTAGCATCACTGTCATTTATGGTTTTTATTTCTTTTTAAAAAAAACGTTTTTAAATACATATGCATTTATATATTAAAAGTTATTAATTTCATTTATCTTTTTTCTAAACATGCATTTAGTGCATTAAATACATTTAATAATAATATTAAGTATTATTTAATAAAGGCATTAATAATATTAATATTTATTAATAATTAATAATAATAATTAATATTATAATAATAAAAAATAGAAATTGAAAAGACAGAAAACTCTTCCCTGTCCAACCACCGTCGGAGTCGGAGCAGGAGTCCACCACCGTCGTTATCGCACTTCGACACCCCCAGATCTGCACAAAGACACCAAATGAGGATTAAATTTGGGATTAACATGTTTTTCAAATGCTTTAAAATATAAGAACAAATAAGAAAAATAAAAGGCATGAAACCATTGAAGCATTTTACACCGAAAGTTAGATTTCTTGATTTTTAAACAAAAAAACAAAGTTTCTTAAATGAAGAAAGAAAACGGTTTTAAAACTAGATCTGGCAGATCTGGATTCGGTTTTTAAGAATGAAAAAGATTGTTTTTTAAAAGAAAAAAAGAAAAAGAAGAAAAGAAAAGGATAAGAAGAGGGATTTTCGAACTCACCAACGACCACAGACCTGCAACGGCGGCGTGTTACGGACGGTGACCGACCCGAGGTGGACGAAGGCGACGTGGGCTGGACGCAGATGGCGCGCGTGGCTCCAGACGCGCAGCAGGCCAACGGTCGGAGCTTGGCCGGAGTTCGGCCGACGTAAGGAGACTTGAGAGAGTTAAGAGAAGATTTGAAAGTTTTTTAAAAAAACAAAAGAAGAAATGAAATTTAGGTAAAAAAAATGGGTTTTATAGGGCTAGTAAAACAGTGGAGTTTGGGAGTATGCACCTGGTGCTAAAAACGACGTCGTTTTGAGCCTAACTTATGGACCGACCCGATCCGACCCGACCTCGGCCTAGGATTCGCGTGTTTTTAACTTTTGGGATATTTACCACTTTGGTCCTTCCGTATTTTTTGATTGTTTCAATTTAGTCATTTTTGTACTTTTAATTTTTTAATTTGGCCCAGTAATTTTATCAACTTTTCAATTTAGTCCTTTGACATTTTGAATGCACCAGAGGCTGCCAAGTGTCACTACTTTGGCTTATTTTGAAATTAGTCCCTTTTATTTTTAATTTGTTTTAACTTAATCCCTAAATCAATTTCTATTTAATTACACAATTGGCCCAAGAATTTTTTGAGATTTACAAATTAGTCCTTTGACTTATGGACGCCTGTGAGGCTACCATGTGTCACCTATTCTTTGGTTTTATTGCTTATAGGTCCCTAAATTGTTCATAAATTATACTTTAACCTTAAAATTTTTAAAAAATTACCATTTTACCCTCGAACTTTCCAAAATTCCATTTTTACCCCGACTTCACCAAAAATTACCGATTTACCCTCGAACTTTCCAAAATCCCATTTTTAACCCCGATTTCACCAAAAATTACCATTTTACCCCCAAACTTTTCAAAATTCCATTTTTAACCCTAATTTTACCAAAAATTACATTTTTGCCCCAGAAAGTTAAAAATTACCATTTCGCCCCCGGGCATCCAAAGGTCCCATTTTCGATCCCGATCGCATCGTTTTTTTTCTTCACTATATACTCGCATTTATTTTAATGATTATGCCCCTGCATTTTACATTTTTGCATTCTATTTATCTGGTTTTTATCTTGCTTCGTATTTAATTTCCCTTATTAATTGCTATTCGATATCTTAAACTTACATGCTCATTTTCAAAATAATTTTAAAGACGAGGCAATGTTCCTCTAGTGTGAAAGCTTCGAGAAATCATGCCCTAACGTGTCGAGTGTGATTTTTCGTATAACTCACGCGTGTCGAATATCCTCTTTTAAGATTTTTATACCTGTTAACTCCAAGATTCCGAGAATATCGTATCCTAACATGTTGGTCACGATTTTAATTCTCCGCGAAAATCGAAGTAAACGGGTATTCCATATTTAAATCTTTTAAACTATGTGTCCGAGGATTACATTTTAAATTGAATACGAAATTTTCAAGCTCTCAAAACATATATCTATATTACAAATAATTTTAAAGCAAGGCAATGTCCTGTAGTATGAAAACTTCGAAGAATCGCGCTTTAACGAGTTAAGTGTGATTTTCGTAATTCATGCAAATCGGATATCCTTTCCGAAAGTTTTCAAAACACACTTCAACCTTATAATTACATATGAAGTGATTTTAAGACCAAAAGAAGAAACAATGTCCTTTCGTGTGAAGATCTCGAAACATTATGCCCTAACGTGCTGGGTGTGATTTTCGTATGATTCACATGATAGAACACTCTCTTTAAAGTGTCTCGAAATGTCCTTCAGTTTTGAAACTCCGAGAATATAGTGCCCTAATGTGTTGGACACGACTTCTAGTTCTTATAAAGGATCGAAACATGAGGGCGAATTTTCCTTAAAAGTTTTTCCTTTGAAATTATACAAAGCCGTCTAAAATAAACATCGTATTTTAAATTTTACTCGAGTTTTCATTGTTTTCATAAAATAAGACTCGAAAATAATCATGTGGTACCAATTTTTGGGCATATGAGGGTGCTAATCCTTCCTCATGCGTAACCGACTCCCGAACCTGTTTCTCTGGATTTCGAAGACCCACTTTTTTAAACGTTTTAAACATTTTATGGTGATCCAATCACACCTAATAAAAGATTGGTGGCGACTCCCATTTCCCTTTTTTTTATTCCAAAATTAATTTAAAATAATTTTTCGAAGCCCCGTCCCCGAGGTGGTTTCGACAGCGATCCTTAAATGCATGAATGTCATATTTATTTTATTTTGAAAACAAATTTTGTTTCCGAAGAAAGGCCATTATTTCGAATTAATCGAGAAAAAGTTTCATCTAGTAAGTTAGGATATAACAATTCGAATATTAAAAAATAACGAACTTTTCAAAAAAAAATCTCGTATTTAAATTTTTAAAAGGATATTCAACTATCCTAGTTAAAAAAAATCGACACCCAGTGAGTTAGAGCATGATTTTTCAAATTCCCGAGACAAATGACATTACCTTGATTTTTAAAAATAATTTATGTATTTTTTTAAAATATGAATTTCCATGTTATGCTAACATAAATATGCAAATAACTTAAAAATTTAAATAAAAGAATAAAAATGTAATAAATGCAATTAATAGTACAATTTCTCAAGAACTACTGTCACGTTCTTCGTCTTTCTTGCTCAATTCTTCCCAGATCGAGGTATTTGATGAACACCCAATGAAGCTATTTCCAAGGCTGAAGACCACTCTTTCCCAAGAGGTGAAAATCGGCAAAGGAATGGAAGGGAAATGGAAGGGAAAAGCTTGAGAGAAAATGAGATAAAGAAGAGAATGTGTTAGTGAATTTGTGATTAGAATGGGTAGCTTAGGGGTATTTATAGGTGGGAGTTGGAGACTATTTTTAGAAAATAAAATTCAGCCACTCAATCCCATGGCCGACTACCCGTTGAGCACTTTGACTAGTTCAAAGTTTGCTTGAAACTAGCTTGGGGCAAATCCATAAAGGCATCAACAGTGGAGGGGTTTGAATGGGATTTGAGAGGACTTTGAGGACTGATTTTCAAGGATTTGAGGACTTGGACTTTGGGTTTATTATTTGGGTTTATTATTTATTTATTTATCTATCTATATTCATAAAATAATAAATAAATAATAAAACAAAATTAATATTATTTACATTTATTTATTTATATTCATACAATAATAAATAATAAAATAATAAAATAAAATTAATATTATTTTATATTTATTTATTTATATTTATAAAAATAATAAATAAATAAAAATAATAAGAAAAATAGAATTAGGTTTTGAGGCCTGGACGAAATTGGGCTTGTACAATGACAAAATAGAAGTACACAAGAGAAAATATGATCATTTTATGTATTTTTGCAAGCTTCAAGATGATTCTCTCATATTTTTTTCCTTTATGTTGATGATATGTTGATAGCTTTTAGAAGTCAAAAATTAAAGACACGATTGAAAAAGGAGTTTGAGATGAAGGATCTAGAAGAAACAAAGAAGATTCTTGGCATAAAGATAAGTCAAGATAGAAGTTTGAAGAGGCTTGTTTGACTTAGAAACAATATATAAGAAAATTGCTAAAGCATTTTGGCATGAATGAAAAGAAAAAACCTGTTAGCACCTCACTTGCTCTTCATTTCAAGCTTAATGCCTCTATGTCCCCAAAGAATGATGCAAAATGAGAAAACATGTCAAAGATGCCATATGCAAAACCTCACTTGCTCTTCATTTCAAGCTTAATGCCTCTATGTCCCCAAAGAATGATGCAAAATGAGAAAACATGTCAAAGATGCCATATGCAAATGTTGTTGGTAGCTTAATGTATGATATGGTATGTACAAGACTTGACATTTTACAAGTAATTGGGGTCGTGAGCAGGTATATGCCTGATCCAGGAAAAGAGCATTAGCAAGTTGTGAAATAGGTTTTGTGATATATCCAAAATATAATGGATATTGAATATTTTTTTGAGCAGGAAGATAATTATAGTGTGGTTGGATATTGTAATGCATACTATGCCGATGATCTAGACATACAACGATCAACTACTGGTTATGCGTTTACCCTTGCAAAATCACTAATTAGTTGGAAGTATACTTTACAGTTAACAATTGCTTTATCTACTATAGAAGCAAAGTATATGGCAATCATAGAGGTTGTAAAAAAGGAAATTAGGCTTCAAGGGTTGCTTGGTGAGCTGGAAATTAAGAAGAAGTATGTCAACGTATATTGCGATAGTTAGAGTGCTATTCAGTTAACAAAGAATCAAGTTTATCATGCAAGGACGAAGCACATTGATGTGCGATATCATTTTGTACGAGATATTGAAGATGGTGGTGTAAAAATCCATAAAATTTCAACAATTGATAATCCTGTTGATATGATGACTAAGGTTGTGACTGTGGTCAAGTTCCAACTATGTTTGGACTTTGATGAATGTTGTTTTGCAAAGAGATTGAAGATGTGGAAATTTGCTAATGTGGAGATTTGTTGAAATAACATAATCCCATATCTAAAAAATTACAAGGTTGTGGAGAGTTTGTACTACTGTAAATAGGGGTTGTTTCTCCATCTCTGAATCACTCCAAAATTTGTCATCTTCTTCACAAGGCAATTTTTTTCTTTTTCTTATTTGTAATATTCACTTGTAACTTTTGCAGTGAAATATATTTTGTAGTGTCCAAGGACGCAGGTGTAATTTACCAAACCTCGTTAAATTTTTTATGTTTATTATTATTATTATTTATCTTTCAATATTTTGTAGGGTATAATTGTAGTGATATATTTTGCTATTAAATTACATTGTAGGGAGATTCATTCAAGGAGGTTGGGTTTTAAGTGAGACCATTTGGGACCCCTCTAATCTTTCTTGGAAATTAAACCTAGTGTTGTTTTCTAGTATAATAATTTACTCTTTTTTACCCTATTCACGCAACAGACTTGTAGCCCACTAATCTTTTTTACCCTAGTTGTTTAAAGTCGTTGGAATGAAAAATAATCGTTAGAAAAAATGTTAAATTTCAAACTATATCTTAAAGTATGGATACTGTTAGAGTTGTGTGACTTGAATCCTATGCCTTGGTAAAGAAATAAAATAAAGTGGTAAAATAAAAGGATTATGCCACACAAGTAGAATCCGTATAGAACTACACTTTTTCTATTTGACATTGATTAGAATAGGGTTTTTCAACCTTTAAATAGATGTAGTCGAAACTCTTCTTGCATCATTCGGTTTTCAACATTAATGAATTTTCTCCTCTTATGCCCGTGATTTTTCCCAAAAAGGTTTTCCACGTAAAATCTATGTGTTCGTAGTTTTCTTTTCTTATTACTTTGCGATCGTTCTATAGCTATTATCAACTTTTATTATAACAAACACTTTAAAATAATGTACATGTACCATAAGAAAAATATTTGTACCTAACCCTTTAGAAATCTGTCCACCATGAATTATACTCAATTGATATAGTAGGATAATAAGACTTTGTTTTTAATATACTGGTGTGATTATATAGTAGTATCTGTTCATACTTTCTTTAACCCTTTAACAACACACACACAGGTGCTCGAACTTGAGACTTTTAGGATGAACATCATTCTCTTTTTCACTGGAACCACTTATTAGGTTCGGATAATAAGACTTAAACCATACAACTTTTGGGAATTAGTAGATTTAGCCATCCATTTTGATTGAAAATTTGAAGAAAATGGATGAGTAGGTCCAAGATGATTTAGCAACCATTAATGCCCAATTATAGTAGGTAGCCACATTAACTATAAACACATGCAGGAGGAAAATGGGCACATGGAACTCTTGCTATGCACTGTCATATATTGTATATAACAAATTTTTTATTGCATTGGTGTGTTGTTTTGGGGCCTTTGGGTCCTTATGTTTCTCAACCTCTCTAATTTTGGAAAATTGAAATTAAAATTTGATAACTTTGGGTACAATATAATAATGTTTCAAATTTTATGTAACATGGGTTATTAATGGTTCACTACATATGTAAAAATTAATATCTGAAATATTTTATTTTAATTTTTATTGCATTTCTAATATATATTTTTATTGTATTTACGTTTGATAAGAGTGTTATTTTTTTACATGTGTTTTAGTATACGGTTGTTGATTGTATGATTAAGCTGACAGATGACGAAGTTTCAAAACTCTCATTATTCATGGTGCCACTGATTTCTCTACAAGGAACTTTACATGTTGATAAATTTACAAGTATAACAGATTGATTGATTGTATTCGCTTAATGTTGATTTTATCTACCGAAAAAAATTAGCTCAATTGGTAATATTTAACCATTTCCATAATTTATTTTTAGCAAAGAGAAAGAAATAATTCGGCTTATTTCGAAGATGTCTTATTTTTTTACAATAGTTTTTACTTATATTTCTAATTTCAAGTTAAAATTTGTAGTAACTATTCTTTATTTTATGTCTAACTATTGTAATACATATAAACTTTTTCCTCTATCAGAGGCGAAGGTAGAAATTTTTTTTTTAAGGAAAACGAAATTAAATTTTAATTTTTATGATAGTAAAAATGCAATTGCACCATTTGAATATCTTATATCTTTATAATTTTTTAAGATTACGTAGATTTTTTATCATTTTAGAAGATCAAAATATAATTTTACTTTTATTAATTTAAAATTTTAAAAATATTTAAAAATTTAAATAAAAAAATTTTTATTTTAAGGAATCGGACCTACCAATCCCTAACTACGCACTTATACTCTATTATATATCAAACAATTTTCAAAAAATATATAACTCTAATATAAATGCATAAATTATCATGTCTAATCACCTATAAATAGTCACTTACGGTTTAAAGAACTCACATGTATAAGTTCTGCATAAAAAAGTATATTCTATGAAACATATATGTACCGAAACATATTAATGTTATTGAAAAAAGGGATAATGACAAGCTTTATCCCCGTATTTTAATAAAATTGTCAATACGATACTTGTACATTTTCTTTGTATTTTGGTACTCTATCTTGACAGTGTTAAAATGTGTTAGAATTTAATACGTGGCCCATTGGATGAGCGACACGTGACATTGTTGCTGAAAGGAAAGAGACAAACTGTTAGGGGATAGGGACTTGAGAAAAAATTTCCCTTTTTATATTTTTAGGGTTTAAAAAATGAAACAAAACATAAATAAGGATTTTTTTTTATTGTTATAAAAGTTTAGTATTTGCTCGCAATGGCGTTATTTACAGGAAAAAATTTATTGATGAAATCAAGGGATTTGAAAATAATTATACCAAATATATTTTAAATGCAAAATAAAAACATTAATAAGCCTTTAAAGTGTTTGTTCGAAAATATTAATCAATATTATAATTAAAATTACAAACAAGGGTAAACTATCTATTTAGTCACTCATTTCAAAAAATTGTTATTTTAGTCACTTCTGTTAGATAAGTTGTTAATTTTAGTCACTCTATTGTAATATTGACATGACAATCTTTTGATTGGTATAATAACAAATTTAATCCTTAACACTTTTTACGTTCTGTCAATTTGGTCTTATTCTAAAAAAATAAATAAATTTAATCATCAATGCTTACACATTTGTCAATTTAATCCAAATTCTAAAAAATCTAAAAAATTATGATTTTAAAAACCTGAAAATATATATTACTTATTATATAAAGACATAAAAATATAAAATACTAAAAAATATATAATTACATTATAACTTTTAAATCATCTTTGGCCATTAAAATTTAGGCCTATAAGATTGTGACACGTGTTAAAATTATGTACATATATTTTAATTTTAAAACCTTTTAATATTTTAATATTTTTAATTAAAATAACATAAAAAAAAGTCTCAAACCCTTCTCGTCTCCCAATTAATTGAATAAATCAAGTTTTTTTTGGTTTTTTTTTCAAAATCTATGGATTTTTGAAATAAATGACCAATATAAGAATATGAGTAAACTTGAGTGACTAAATAAGAATTTACCCTAAAAGATAATAAATTCTTAAAACCAAAGAAAAACATTATTGCCTTTCGATCAAACAAACATTATTGAAAACCCTTCGCTTTTATGATAGTCATTGCAAAAGACCTACGATGATTTATCCATAAAACATTTAATTGAGTTAATCTCATCTATCAAAAACTTATTTACTTTACAAAAAATAAATATTATTTTGAAAGTATTTATACATTTCACATGCTGATAAATTCAAAAAAATTACATATTCGTAACAAAAAAAATAAGATTTAAACTCAAATCATTATAATTTTCATCATCAGTACTTTACAATTTTGATTCACCTTCGATCATGTCTCAACAAAGTTTTGAAATTATGAAAATAATTTTTTTTTGAATATTTCTTTTACATTTTAATAAATTTAAAAAAGTGTATATTTATAATAAGAATAATAAGATTTAAATAAAAACTATTATAATTTTCACCATCACAATTTTTCATTTCAATTAAAATCATATTTTTATATTAATTTTCTATAAATTTATTAAATAATTTTTTCATGTCAAAATTTTCTCTCATGGTGACATTAAGTCTTTACTATTTTAAAATCAAATTTGTTCAGATCTCAAATGAAAAAAAAAACCTAGCCGAATATTTAATTTTCTATTTACAAAATAAATTTTATTTAAAAATAACAAATTTTTTATCACCATTTATGTTCTGGAACGAATTTAACTAAAGGCGGATTTTCGTTAGAGTTTAAGGACTTGGTTCCTTAAAATTTTTAAAATTTATTATTAAACATTTAAAATTTTTAAAAAAATTTAATTAAAATCTTCAAATCTTTTTTGTAAATTTTCATAAAATCTCTAGATTTTTTAAAATTATAATTAAACTTATTAATATTTTTGAAAATTCTCGTTATTTGTTTTTCTTTTTCCTTTTGCTTTTACAAGGCCGTAGACCCTAATTGTTTTTTCTTCTTTAGAGAAAAAAAAAATGGTGAAGCAAAACCCACATTGAATGCCACGCGATGAGGTGTTGTGCGCCATTGTCTCTGCCACAACTGAGCTGACTTTAGCATTGCCTGCTCCCTGCTCACTCTTCCTTGAGTTAATGCTCTTGCTGTCATCTTTTGACTCCATGGCATGGAAGTAATTGGAACCTTTATGTTTTTGAAGGCTACCTTTTTACACCTTTCAGGTCAGCATCCTCTCTCTCACTCTCTCTTTTCTATATATGCAAACCAGGACCAACTAATCCTTTGCCTTAGACCCTTGTCTTAAAATAATAATAATAATAACAACAATAAAGAAATGGGGAGACCACCTTGTTGTGACAAAGCTGGTTTGAAGAAAGGTCCATGGACTCCTGAAGAAGATATCATCTTGGTATCTTATATTCAACAACATGGTCCTGGGAATTGGAGGGCTGTTCCTACAAATGCAGGTTATTGCCTTGAATTGATTTCCCATTTTGTAGTAATTAAATTCTTAATCTTTGTTTGTTTCTGGTTTCTTGATTTCCAGGGTTGCTTAGATGTAACAAGAGTTGCAGGCTTAGATGGACTAACTACTTAAGGCCTGGGATTAAAAGGGGGAACTTTACAGATCATGAAGAGAAATTGATAATCCACCTTCAAGCTCTTTTAGGCAACAGGTATGATCTAAGAACTCATATTATGTAGTCTTTTATCTGGTGGGTTTTATGAATAAGTAGGGCATTCAATATTGTGCAGATGGGCTGCAATAGCTTCTTACCTTCCTCAAAGAACTGATAATGACATTAAAAACTATTGGAACACTCACTTGAAGAAGAAGCTGAAGAAGATCAATGGCAGTGAAAGTTATTCTAGAGAAGGGTTTTCATCAGAAAAACACCAAATTTCAAGAGGCCAATGGGAGAGAAAGTTGCAGACTGATATCCAAATGGCTAAACAGGCTTTATCGGATGCATTGTCACCAGAGCAATCAAGTGGTGTAGCTTCAAAACCAAGAGGATATGCATCAAGCACTGAGAATATAGCCAAGTTATTGAAGAAATGGATGAGAAATCCACCAAAACCTGCTTCAAGTGATAATATGGGAGGAATTGGGAAGGAAAACAAAAGCAGCAACAGCATTGAAATGTCTGAGGTTTTTGAGTCATTGGATGTGTTTGAATCATTTGATTCTTCAAATTCTAATTTCTCACAATCTTTGTCACCTGATCAAGCAAGCCTTTTCCAAGATGAAAGTAAACCAGATGTGAATGAACTAGGGCAACTCACATTGCTTGAAAAATGGCTTTTTGATGATGGTGCAAATCAAGGGAAAGATGACCAGCTTAGTGATATCAAACTAGATGGAAATGCTATTTTTTTCTAAAAATATGAAATGGGGGAATTGTTTTACAGACTTCTTTTTGGTGGATTCTTTTGGTCTTAGCTTATTTTTTTGCTATAGATCTTGTTCAATGAAGATATCTTGCATTTGAATTATGAGATGAGTTAGGTTCTTGTGATTCAACTTTTGATGATTTTAAAATAGGTGAAGACTGTAATTTTACAGAATTTGAGATTTTAATCCATGTATTTTTTTTTTATGAATTACAATAATAAGACAAAGCCTAAACAATAAACGCGACTAACGCGACTTAAACTTAGGTCACACTTAGAACGATGAACACCCTTAAACACTTAGAATTTGAGATCTTAATCCATGTATTTTAAAACTTTAAAATTCAACCCTATTACTTTTTCAGTTTAAAAATGTTAGTTAAATTATTATCTATATTGGTAGTTTTTGTTATAATTTGTCAACTTAACATCTTTTAAATACATGTTTTAAATTGTAAAAGTAGGGATTGTTTTTTAACAAAGGGAGTAATCTAATTAATATGTCAAGTTGACAAATTTTGATAAAAAATACAAATAATATTAATGATTCGACTGTAATTTTTAAATTATAAACATAAAAAGAGTTAAATTTTTAACTTTTAAAATATATGGACTAAATCTCAAATTTTATCGAAATACATAGACTAAAAACAAATTTTAACCTTTAAAATATATCTTTCCATTTAATGCATTATTACTATTAAATTCAAAGAAAAAAAAAGTTAATAACACTTTTTTAAATGTCATAATTGATAAATGTTTTTCCATCGCCTTTTATTTCATTCAAAATATAATGGTATAAATTTTAAAATTATATATGAATTTTGATTTAATGTGTAATTTTATATATGAAATTTTGATTTGATTCAATTTTCATAAATTATTAACACAATTTTTTATATAGCATCATTTCATATTTATATATTGCATATAGAAATAAATATATTTATTTAATATAAAATAAATTGATATAGTTATTTCTTTAAATGTATATGATTGAATTAAAATTAAAGTTTCATGTATATAATCACACCAAATTAAAATTCATGTATTAAATTACACATAAAATTAAAATTCTTGTATAATTTTGAGATTTATCCCAAATATAATTAGAGTAAAGGTGGTAAATAGTGAAGTGGGTTATACCATTGTTTTTATTTTGGTGAATTAAAATAATTACTAGCGCGACTTGAACCCAGATCACACCTGGGGCAGTGAATACTCTTGACCATCGTTTTGACAACTTATTGTGAAGTAAATAATATTGAGGAAACTTTTGATGTATTTCCGTTTGCAATAACGGTAACTAGTATGGTTCTCACCCATGCTTTGTGTTAGGTTAATTACTTAACTTATTTTTTTAATTAAAATATAGAGTAAAAATCTAAAGGTTATTTTATGCTCAAAGTTATTGTACTCTTCATATATTTGGAATTTCATCTACATACTTTTATTTTTAGAAATTTAGTCCTTATACTTTTCAAAATTTAAAATTTATGTCCATTTGTTAACATCGTTAAAATCTTTATGTTAAATTTATTGGTGTGATATTTTGAAACTAAAAAAAAATCCCTTGATATCCATGTAACAAAAAATGATATTGTAATGGACTTGAATTTAGTAGAGAATTAACGGTGCTAACAATTTTTAAATATTCACCTCAATATTTTAATCAGAATAAAATATTTAGATTAACTAATAACACTATGAAATTTGAGGTATCAAATTATGTCAAAATTAAAATATAGAGATTAAATCTCAAATATGAGCAAATTATAAGGATCACACTAAAATTTGACCATTTTTATATAATCTTAAAATGTAGATGGATTAAAATTGAAATTTAGCCATTATTTTTTCATATCAAAATGAAAAAAAAAAAGTAAGAAATGGAAATGTGTAAAAATTATGTAAAAATTAAAGTATAAAAATTAAAAATGTAATTGAGGTTATCAATAGAAATTGTGTCAGAATGAAATGGGCTTGGAAAGGGAACCTTTTGCAGAAGGACCATGAGTGGACGAAAACAAGAGGCAAACACGATAAGTAATGAGTATATTTGTTCATGAGTTGAGTTGTCCATTTAAGTAAAAAGATTTGTTCGAAATTTAAAAAGATTTGGATAAAAATAGTAGGTTCAAAAATAAGTTTGGGCAAAAAAATTAGATCCATTTAAAATATAAGTCGGGCTCGTACTTGAACATTCAAGGTTCGAGCTTAGCCCAACTTATTTTTAAGTTTATAATACTTTATATTATATTATATTATATAATTTATAACACATTAAAAAAATAAACTTATACTAAATATGTAATACTACTCTAATGAGATACAGTAGGGTAACTTTGTCTTTATGAGGTTCATAAGAGGATGGCATGAAGAAAGCTGTGAAGTTTGGTAATATCAAGTTGATGAATGGTTCATATTGTTTGATTGGATTATTTTAAGTATTCATATTTTTTGAAATTTGAAATTTTAATCTTGACATAAAAATAGTAGATAATTTTTTAACTGAAATTTTAATGAGTAATATGTGTAAATAACAAGATGACATTACATTACGCATATGATAATATCCCACATCAGATTTCGGAATTAGTAAAAGTTAATGAGTTTAAAAGTTATCGTGAGAAATGAAATTTTAAAATTTCAAAAGTACAAGGAATAAAAATGATTAAATTAAAGTACAAGTGCTAAATCCCTAACTTTCATAAAGTATAGGGACTAATAGCAGAATTTAACCAATTCAATAAATATATGATTAATTTCAAACCTTTCATAATTGGACGGCCATGGATGAAATTTACCCTTTCTCTTACTACCAACGAGAATTTCAATTAAAAATGATGTGAAGTTGCATCAATCAACAGCAAGTTTCTATCTTGACATCAAGATTTCCATATTTAATCTCAATTATTGGGTTATGTTGGTAAAGAAGTTTAGTTGTTTTGGGAGAGTCGTAATGTCACTTTGCTATATCACATTGTTTTCTGAAAAGGGATACAATTAACTATGTGATTAGAAGGATAAGATACTTTTTTCCTCATGACCCCAAACCACACCAAATCAGTGGACATTTTACATCCGGCCATCACTACTTGGCTTGGCTTAATCACTACCAAATGTGCCCATCATTTCAACATCTTCTTAATCACAATCATATACTTATCTCTTTATATATATATCACAAAATTAACGGTTGACGGTTGAGTCTTAAGCTCAATTTCTATCAGTATTGTTGTCAATGCAAGAAAACGTGAGTTTTTTAGTACACTGAAGCGCATTATCCTCTAATTTAAGGGTTGAGGAGGGACTATAGATAATTCTAAATATTATATAAAAAAAATTAAGAATCGTGATACTACACTCGTAATTGTTACATCCCAAAATATTTATTGTGTTAATTAATTTAATAGATCCCTAAAACAATTTTCTTTTAAAAAAATAATTATTTTGTTCATATGATGGAACAAAAAGGAGTATACCCAAAACACACGTGATTATACAAAGAAAAAAAAGAAAGAAAAACGCTATATGAATTAAGCTCATGATTATATCTTATATAAAAAGGTTAAAATATGCCTATAATTTATGTAGTTTTCAAAAATTAAGAATTTAGTTTTTTTATTTTTTAGATTTAAAAATTTAGATTAAATATAATATTTTTTTAATTATATAGTGTAGAGGCCCAATTTTATTCGGGCTAAAAGAGAAAAACAAAAAAAACTCAAATAAAATAAAACAAAACAAAATTTCATTTTTATTTTCAATATCCAAATTACAAAAATCAAGTCCAATTTAAACCCTAAAGATCCAAACTTAAAACAAGCCCAACAAGCCCAACATGTTGAAAACTTTGGAAACCCTAGTTGCTAGGGTTCCTTCTGCCGTCGTTGCCTCCTCTCCACTGCCACGTCATGGCACATGAACCAAGGCACCCGCCCTGAGGCCTTTCCTCTGCCCGAAGCACCATCTCTGCCGCCCCTTTGCACCAAAATGGCAATGGCACGCCCATCAACTCCGTTGACTCCGGCAGACGCCCTACCACCATGCCATCATGTGACACCTACAACAAAGAGCAAAACAAACAGCAAGGACTAGAGGCAAAAAACAGAGACAAAAGAACAATGCATCATGTAAAATTTTTGGTTATAAAAATCATTACTACGCATTTGTAAGGGGAGGGGGGATTGAAGCAAAAAAAAAACCAATCAGAAAATCAATAAAGATAGCATTTTTATTCACTGTTATTTTTGTTCCTAAACACAGACAGAGAAAGCAATAAAAATACCAAATCAGATTCAAAATATTCAACTTTCTGTTCTCAAGGTATAATTTAAATAAACATTAATATATTTATTATTTCTTTTAAATTTCGAAGCATCTTTTATTTAAATATATTAATATATTTATTTATTATTTATTATATATTAATATTTATTCTTTGTTTATTGTCTTCTCCGAAATTCAAAAAATTTATAATAAATAAATAAAGAATTTGAGGAGTTGTACTTGGACTCGAACCATCACTGGCGATGCCGCGAACGGAGTAGCTCCAAGCGAGTCTGTGTTCGTACAAGGCTTCGATAAGGAGGTTTCCTTTTTCTCATCGATTCAAAAAACCAAAAAAAAAATAATAAGAAACAAATTAAAAAAAATGCGAAACTGATCTAAAAAAGGAAAAATCACATATTGCAACTTTGTTTTTAGAGATTTGTAAATCTAGATTTATTTAAAAATAAAAATTTAAAAAAAGGAAAATGAACAAATTTGAAAAGAAAAAAAGTGTTCAATCGTTTTTAGAGATCTAGGCTCGATTTATTTAAATCTGAACCTAGATATATTTTTAAAATAAAAAAGAGAGTGGTTTTACTTACCTAACTGCCGTGGACGACGACGCGTCGACGTTTGAGATAGCGGAGCACGGCGGAACCACTGTGGACCGAATGGTGGCTCTAAGTCCGACCACGGGGGTTTGAGGAAAGAGAACAGAGAAAACTAAAAAGAAGACATCAGTTTTTTAGAGAGAAATGAGAAAAATGAAAAATTTTAGCCAAATTTTGGTTTTCATACTTCCTTCGAAACGGTGCCGTTTTTGGAGTGTGAGTTTAAGGGAAAAATGCTGCTGTTTTACGGCATCCAGACGCGACCCGACCCACTTCAGCCAAGGTCCATGCGCTTTCGCATATGGGTCTATTTTTTTCTGCAACCCATCGCTTTTTCTTGAAGTTTCAATTTGGTCCCAAATCAGCTTTTACATAATTCTGCACGACATCGTTTTAAGCTTAATTGTATAGCTTTGAAACGTCGTCATTCTGACGTTAGGATTAAAAAGGAAATTTTCCCTCCATGGTCCCTCCATGTTTTATTTTATCTTAAATTGATCCATTTGCTTTTAAAAATTGTTTTTCTTTTTTACACATTTAGCAAGCAAATTTCCTTTTTTTGTTTTTTGACCCTCGAACCTTTTTTTTAAATTAAAAGGGTTAAATTTCTTCTTAAATATCTCTACATTTTGCTTTCTTTTAAATTAGTCCAGTCAAATTTTTTTATTTTGTCTCCAAATTAGTAAGTAAATTTCGTTTCTTTTTTAATTTAATCCCCAATCTATTTTTTTGATAAATTAATCCATTACGTGGTTTCCCTCCATTATTCTAATTTTTTATATAAACATTCTTTTCTAATTTTTAACATAAAAATGAAATTCCTTTATATTCTGTTACTTGACAATTGTTTAAAATTTTTTTTATCACTATCTTAATTTTTGTATTTGTTTGTATGTATTAATAGATTAGTTCATCTATTTTTATATTAAATATGTGTTGCCATTTTATAATATCATGCAATATGTGTTTATGCTATCATATAATATTATTATACATGCATATTCGGTAATATTGTTCTTCCTTGTTAATAAAAAAATATAAATTAAAATATATATTTATGAGTTGATAAAACAAAAATTAAAGTGGTTTTTGTCATTCCGCAACTTTAGAGATAGTAACTTAACTTACTAGGTACGGTTCTTCTTTGAATCGAAATAATCAAGTGCCTTAAATTTCAAAATTGAGACAATATCCTTTCGTGCTAAAATTTCGAAGAATTGTGTCCTAACATGTTGAGTATGGTTTTTCATAGAATTTACACAATCAAATATGCTCTTCTAATTTTTTTGTCCTTCAATTTCGGAATTTCGAGGACGTCGTGCCCTAATGTATTAGACACGACTTCAATTACTCGAGAAATTCGAGACACATGGACACTTTTCTCATTAAATTCAATTTTAAAAAAAATTTTCACGAAATAAATTATGCATTTATGGATCGTATCTTAAGTTTCATGCGAGTTATCAAATTTTTAACAATCAAGACGAGAAAATAATTGACATGATACCAATTTTGGGCGTGTGAGGGTACTAATCCTTCCTTATACGTAACCGACTCCCGAACCCGTTTTTCTGAATTTCGAAGACTAAAATGTTTTTCAAAACGGATTTTAAACGTTTTGTGGTGATCCAATCACACCAAATATAAAGGTTGGTGGCAACTCTCATTTTCGATTTAAAAATTTAAAAGTAGGGACGCGTTTCAAAAACGTTTCGACATATAGTTGTTAAGTGAAAAAAAATTTTTATTTCAAAAGTTCACAACAATAAATTTCACAAATAAAAAATAGTGTTAACAATCAAACTTTAATTTTAAAATTTAAAAAATAAAAAAAATTAAATTCTTATAAATACAGATACAATGATTAAATTCCTAATTTTCGAATGCATTCCAGCTGATAACCAAAAAAGGCAAAACTTGGCAACTACAATATTATCCCACACCGGAACTACCAAACCAAATGTCGCTTGGTCACACAAAATTGGGGAATTTAATTTGCTATTTATTGGATCAAAATTATTTGAAAGTATATATATAACCAAACAATGCATCATTCCAGTTGATTGGATTTTTTTTTAATAATGGTACATTGAATCCAATAAATCATTTTTTAAATAAACAAAAGTTCATTTTTTAACGCATAAAATATATAAATTTTCGCATGAATATGGATGGACGGTGTGTTTTTTGCAGTTACTGTAAAAGCAACGGTGATGGTGAGATTAGATATTGTAACGATACTGTAGAGCGAGACAAAAAGTAAACTAAACGCACTGTACCGTTGATCCAAACCCACACTGTAATCTCATTATTTCTTTTTCCTTTTTTAATCTCTTACTTGTAGTTGGCTCAAATAAAAAACAACTTAACTATATAATTTTTTCCCTTTTTCTTCCTTTAAACTTCTCATTGCTTTAAATATCATCTTAGCCTTAAGGGGACACTCAGGACCTTAAATTATTTACATATATAATTTTTTTTGGTGAATTACAAGGGGAGGGCAAAACCTTAACAGCAACGCGACTTACGCGACTCGAACCTAGGCCACACCTGGGGCATTGAACACTGTTGACCATCAGGTCAATACACGGAGTTCTATTTTCAGATATAATTGGTGCATAATTAATTAATTTTATACACTTTTTATAGTTTAATGGGAACAGCATTCGCCAAGCTTAAAAAAATACTTATAAAAATCATCATAAGTGAGTCCTCCATTGACCATGGTGGAAGACAAGGCTACTAAAAAAGTTCGCTTTCGGCATGACTATCTCAAGATTGGAGATTATATGATGGTTGTTGATCATCAGGAGAGCTCTAAGTTGGATGGCATGAACTCGTTTGTGTTTGTGTCATTCAAATATATGTTGGTTAAATTTATGTTGTAGTTGAATAAGATGTTAGTAAGCTTAATTTGTGGCTTTAGTTTTTGGCAAAAGATCCCACATTGCTAAGAAAAACAAGGGTCAGGTGATTCTTTGCCTATATAAGAAAGTTGTATGCTAGCCTTTTAAACACACAAAAATAAATCAAGTGTTGAGTTTTTCATTTTATTTCTTCTTTCTTCTCTTAGTGTTTTAGGCTTTTGTTAGGCCGTGGGGTGTTCAATAATTGGTATAAAAGCTTGGTAACGTGTTAATTTTCTTTGTGGTTGCAATATAGTCTGATCTGCCACATAATAAAATAAGTTTTCACTATTGCTTGGTTACTCATTTGCCTATAAGTGTTGTAGTGTGAAAGTAAATGTCTAGGAAAGTTCTGGCTAAGGAAAGACTTGTTTTGTGAGGATAATTTGTCGGTACAATGACTGACTTACACTCTGTTAACGGAATGAGACAACTTAACAATGACAACTACAATACATGGTCAACTTGCATGATGTCATATATGCAAGGACAAGATATGTGGGTGGTTGTCAACGACAATGAAATGGAGCAATCAAAAGAAGAGGATGCGAGTGACACGCTAAGAAAATGAAAGATAAAAGCAGGCAAGGCAATGTACGCCTTGAAGATAATAATGGAGGAAGAAATGCTGGAACACATTCATGGTGCCAAAACCCTAAATGAAGCTTAAGAACCATTCACCAAGTTGTTCTCTAAGAAAAACGATACGAAGCTTTAGCTTTTGGAGAGTGAGTTGTTGTCTATGAATCAAGGCAACATGACGATCAAACAGTACTTTCACAAAGTAAAGCTGATATGCTGGGAGATTTTTGAGTTGGATCTAGCGACTGCTATTGGTGATACCAGGATGAAACGAATCATTGTTCATGGTCTAAAACCAGAGTTCAGGAGCTTTGTTGCTGCTATACAAAGATGGCAAACTCAACTATCGTTTTTAGAGTTTGAAAATTTGTTAGCTAGTCAAGAAGCTTTAGCTAAACAAATGGAGGAGTCTCATTAAAAAATGAAGAGGCCCTTTACGCCAATAGAGGCAAGCGAAACTTCAAGCAACGTGACAATGGCGGATTCAATAGAAATCAAGGAGAAGGGAGCTCTCGTGAAGGGGGAGGATCCAAAAACCACGACAACAACAAAAGGTTTGAAGGAAAGTGTTAAAATTGCGGAAATAAAGGTCACATGTCAAAAGCTTGTTAGTCGAAGAAAAAATCCATGAAGAGTAATGTCGTTACTTCCAAAAGTGAAAAAAATAGGACGTAAAAGCATTATTTGTAGTAGAAGAGGAAGAGTTAACTATCATGGCAACAACATCAAGTATAATTGATTATGAAAATGATTGGATTATTGACTAGGGTTGTTCGAAACATATAACAAGTGATAAAGAGAAACTACAGAATTTATCATAATACAAGGGAAGTTGTGTGGTGGTCACAGCAAATAACTTGAAGTTACCAATAGCACATATTGGTATTACGGTGGTCTTTCCCCAGAATAATAATACTGAGATGCCACTCCAAAATGTTTATCACGTGCCAAGAATTAAGAAAAATCTTCTTTCAGTAGCACAATCGACATCTTTAGGCCATGTTGTTCTATTTAGTCCAAAAGATGTGAAGGTATATCACAACCTCGAGATCCTAAAAGAGTCAGTGATGAAGGGAAGACAATTGGAGTCCATCTACGTAATGTTTGCAAAAATCACATATGTTAACAAAACAAGGAGGAATGAGACAACAAACTTGTAGCACATGCGGTTAAGTCATGTCAGCTACCTAAGCTAGACGTAATGATGAAGAAGTCAATGTTAAAAGGTCTTCCAGAACTCGAAGTGAGAACAAAAACAATATGTACGGGCTGCCAGTACGAAAAAACGCATTAATTGTCGTATGAAGAGTCCAAATACAAAGCAAATGAGCCACTAGAGTTTATCCACTCTGATGTGTTTGGACTTGTGAAACAAATGAAGTGTAACAACCCGGTTTTCAGTGGTGTCGAAAAAAGTGGTTTTGGGACCACAACTCCGATGAGTCGAGAAGTAAATATCATTTATTTGATATTCATGATGTCAATATCATTGTGTCAAATTTTTCTTGAGAAATTTTATCGTTTAGATAGTTAATTGAGTAGAAAGGATTAAATTGTAATAGGTGAAAAAGTAGATATGATTAATTAGAAGGACCAAATGAGTAAATTAACCAAAGACATATTAGTGGGGTGGATTAGCATGAGTTAAATTAAGTATAAATAGGTTTAATTAAGATTAAAAATGGTTAATTAAAGCTTAATGATGAAAGTCTAAATATTTACAAAATTGTCATTAGTATATATATTAAATTAAAGAAATTAATGTGGAAAATATCATCATTTTCACTTCATCTTCCTCTTTACTCACGGCTAAAAGAGAGAAAGTTAGGGTTTACACATTCAATCTTTGAGCCTTAATTTAGGTAAGCAAACGTTGCTCGTTTTAAGTAATTTTTATGTTTTTGAGTCCGTATTAGCTTGATTTAGTTGATAGAAGGACTAATTTGTGATTTTGTCAAATGTTATAACTTTTGCCATTGATGAATGAACTTATCTTTGAATGATGAATTTTGAATGCTTGATCAATGTTGTATGTGAAATCTAGTACTTAAATGTTATGCTAAGAGTTGTATTTGAACACAAAGGTGTTGTTCATTGCACCTTATGTCTATGAATGAAGTTTTGTAGATGAACTTGTGTAAATTTGAGAATTTTGCATATTTGTTTCAGTAGAACTCTTACATGTATCGATACAAATACAAGGTAGGATAGAGGTTGTTTATTGACTTGGATTGTATCGGTAGTTGCATTTTAAGTTTCGGTAGTTTTGTGCATGATTGTATCGGTAGTTAGAATACTTGTATCGATAGAAGTTGCAGGGTAAGACTTCTTAGCTCTCTGGAGTTTTTAGTATCGATAGAAGCATAACTAGTTTTGGTAGATGTTACACTTGTATCAGTAGAACTATCACAAGTATCGGTAGAAGTCTGCACTGTTTCCAAATTTCTTACTAACTTAACTACTACCGATACTTGTGCAACAAGTATCGGTAAAAGTCTCCAAAAATCTAGAAAATAACCTTTTTACCCTTGTTGAATTGTGTTTATAAATAATTGATAACTTACAATGAGTTGGGTGTATTTTTTTAATAATGTAAGAACAAATGACATGATTTTAAAGATGTACAGTGGTAGATGACTTGAGTGACATCAAGACCATACGCGATGATGGTTTCAGGTTTTGAGTGTTACATTGGTATCAGAACTTACGATTTAGCTAATTCTTGGACCGCATAGTGTGGAATTTAAAGTTTAGAAATACATGCCATATAAACTTGTGATAGTGTGATATAGGTGAATCTGATCTAACCTTAGTTTTTGCAGATAATTGAAAATGTCAGACTCGAAGCGAGATGAGACAAATGAGGTAAATAATAATGTTTTGACAAATGATTCTAGAGCAAGTCACAGAGTATCAATATTACCGATGACAAAAAATGAAGCCAAAAATATGTTTTTTAGTTTAATGGGGCAATGGTTCTCGAAATTCATGAGAAACAACCCGATGACACCGCAACCTCCACCTCCTGTGGCATAGGCTATCGTAAGATCTATAGTATCGTCCGCACTACCTGTCAGGCCTCCACTTCCCCCAATGGTTGAACAAAGGTGACGAGTCCCAACAGATAAGGTGAGGAAGGATAGTGTAGAGGAATTCAGAGGTAGTATTCAAGATGATCCTTCTAGGGTTGAATATTGGTTAGAGAACACGTTGAGAGTTCTCAATGAGATGGCTTGTCTTCCCGAAGACTATCTAAGATGTGATGCTTCATTATTGAAGGATGAAGCTTATCACTAGTGGGCGACGTTGTTAGCCGTAGTTCTTGAAAATAGAATTTCTTGGGAATTCTTCCAAGATGAATTGAAAAAGAAATACATCAGCAAAAGTTACTTAGGTCAGAAGAAGAAAGAGTTTTTAGATCTGAAAAGGGAAACAGGTCAGTGGTAGAATACGAGCAAGAATTTGTGCAATTTAGTAAATATACTAAGGAGATTGTACCGACGGATGAGGATATGTGCATTCGGTTTGAAGATGAGTTGAATGATGAGATTAAAATGATGGTGGGTGGTTCGGAGCTGCGACCGTTTGTAGAAAAAGTTGATGCAAAAAAGTCAGACACTTTCGAAGAAGATTCTCAAAAGGCAGAATAGAATGAAGCAATGAGAGACGAGATTGCTACACTTGACCGGAATCAGACTTAGGACCTCGTACCAAAGCCAAAAGATGTAATGCCCGTTTCTTGTAAATGGATCTACAAGATAAAGCGTCCCATAGATGGATCGATTGAAAGACACAAAGCTCGATTGGTAGCTCAAGGATTCTCGCAATAATATGGACTAAACTATGATGAAACGTTTAGTCTAGTGGCAAATCTTACAACTTTTTGAGTCCTATTAGCACTAGTAGCTAGCAAGGATTAGAATCTATGGCAAATGGATGTGAAGAATGCATTCTTGCATTGAGAGTTAGATTGAGACTTTTACACGAACCAACCGATGGGTTTTCGAATTTGAGATCATCTTGATTATGTTTGAAAGCTTTAAAAGGCGCTTTATGGATTGAAGGAAGCACCTAAGGCTTGGTATGGTAAGATTGTTGAATTTCTAACTCATAATGGCTATTATTTGGCTCTTTTCGATTCCAGTCTGTTAGTGAAAGAAAATGGAGGAAAACTAGCTATTGTGCTAATATAAATGGATGATTTAATCATAACTAGAGATTGTGAAGATGAAATTTTTCGAATTATGGAGAATTTATTAGTTCACTTCCAGATGAAAGAACTTGGGCAACTCAGACACTTTCGTGGTCCAGAGATTGATCACACCGAGGAAGGGATTTTTCTTCATCAGAGAAAGTATTCGAATGATCTATTGAAAAAGTTTGGAATGTCAAATGCAAGCCAATTTCTACGCCGATAGAACCAAATGCCAAAATCTATGCTAACGAAGGGAAATATTTAGAAGACACAACGATATATCAACAGTTAATAGGTAGTCTTATCTACATAACTTTAACAAGGCCAGATATTTCTTTTGCAGTTGGCATTGTGAGTCGTTACATGCAAAATCCAAAAAAACCTCACTTGGAAGCATTTCGACGAATTTTGAGGTACTTGAAGAGTACGTTTGATCGTGATATTCTATACAGAAGAGGTGGAGATTACAAGCTAGTTGGCTATTGTGATGCTGACTATACAGGTGACCATGATACCTAATGCTCAACTATAGGGTGTGTGTTTATACTTGGATCTGGAGCAATTTCTTGGTGAAGCAAAAGACAACCTACAATGTCTTTGTCAACCACCGAAGTAAAGTATCGTGAAACGACAATGGTAGTTCAAGAGAGCACTTGGCTATTGCAACTATTGGAGGACTTGCATCAGCAAGTGGAGTTTCCAGTCACCATATATTGTGACAACATGTCAGCTATACGCTTAGCAGAGAATTCAATTTTTCATGCAAGAACTAAACATGTAGAGGTGCATTACCACTTTGCTAGAGAAAAAGTCTTGCACGAAGAAATTAAGCTTATACATATGAAGATAGAAAACCAAGTGGTAGACCTGTTCACGAAAGGCTTGAGTGGCAACAAGCTCAAAAAGTTCTATTGTCAGCTCGATATGACACACAAAAAGGAAGTTGGTGTTGAGGGGGAGTGTTAAAATATCAACACCAACCCATTAATATTTAGTTAAGTTTATGTTGTAGTTGAATAAAATGTCAGTAAGCTTAATTTGTGGCTTTAGTTTTTGGCAAAGATCCCATATTGCTAAGAAAAACAAAGGTTAGGTGATTCTTTGCTTACATAAGAAAGTTGTATGCTAGCCTTTTAAACACAACAAAATAAATCAGGTGTTGAGTTTTCTGTTTAATTTCTTCTTTCCTTCTCTTAGTGTTTTGGGCTTTTGTTGGGCCGTGGGGTGTTCAATAGACGGCAAGTTTGGTTTCGAAAGACAAAGATAATGATATATAGTTACTTGAAGGTAATGTGATTGTTGGGATGGAGGATGGTGTATCGTCGATCAGATTCTCAAATCGTGTCCATCAACTCTTGTACAAGAGTATGTCTCGGACGATCGTTGTCAAGTTATTGGAATGAAAGATTGGCTTTCGTGCTCTATCTAACAGAATTTACAACATTTGGAAGTCATCTATACCCATAAGCATTATGCACTTGGAGAATGATTATTTTTTTGTTAAATTACAATTAAAAGAGGACTACATTCAAGCTCTTATTGAAGGATTGTGGATCGTGTATGGATAAACCTTACAATACAACCCTAATCGAAGCACTTTTCAACCTACCAACCTTTTATGTCAAGTGTGGCTGTCTAGATCCATCTCCCAAGAATTCCAGGATATATGTATATAAAGAGCGTTATCAAGACTATTAGGTAAAGGGTTGAACTTATGATTAAGCTAGATGATAATACATGTAATGTTTAATGTGGTCATTTTGTTTGCATGGTTGTTCATCTAAATCTCAATAAGCCTCTTATTTATAGAATTAAAGTAGATGGTCGAGTTAAGTGAATTGAATATGAGTCTCTCCCCAATGTGTGTTTCTCTTTTGGACATTATGGTCATACGAAAGAGGTTGTTTCTTTCTTGTCAAACCAAGGTAAACAAGGGGAATGTTGTTGCCTCTAGTATGGATATGAATCCCCAAACACAAGTTGATAAGCAAGTAAAATCTAAGGAAGTCTAATCAGAATTCTACTACCAGTAAGGGTGGAAAAGAAGGTGCGAGTTTTATGGGGTTACATTTTAATGCATTGCACATGTTAAAGGATAATGAGTTGGACAGAAAAAATTATTCAAATCTTAAAAAAGCAGCTAATTGTAAAGGGAAAGGTGTTTCCATATATGACAATCCATTAGGTGCAGTAGATCCGACTTATGAAATGTCAGGTTCTAAGATGCAGGGTATTAATAACATGGTATCTAATTCTAGGCCAAAAGGCCGCAAAGCCCATAATGCAGCTAGCTCATCATGTGGTACTTGTATGGACCATTCTAAGAGCTTTAATGGGTTTGTTGCCACCCCTGATTTCCTATCCGTTGGTACTATTAAGAACCAAGGCCTAGTCATTCCTCATTTTAATTCTCCTATTTATCCATCTAACCTAGTGACAATTGTTCCAAGAGTGAAAAAGGAGTATTCTATGCAAAAGAAAATTCCTAACCTTAAAACTTTGATCTTAATGTGGAAGATGATGATTCTAAACAAATCCCTTCTTTCTTAGTGGTGACCAGGCTCTCCCAAACCTTGGTGGAGAAGAAAATGGAGACCACATTGAATTCTATTTGTCATTCGATGGTAGTGTTTGTTGAAAACCAATATCCAAACATTCCTATCGTTGTTGCATAACCTAATGGACTTTTGTTGGACTCTACTAAACTTGATTCCAGTTTGAACTTGCAAAAGGAGTGGGCTCCAAACGAGTGAAGAAGCCTCCTAATATTCTTAAGAGAAAATATAATAATTTTAAGGTTTGTGCTCATATAAAAACTCCTATATTTGAGGCGATGAATAAAATTGCTGATAATCTTATGTCAGATGGCTCAAATATGGGCATTGTTCTTGTACGAGTGGTTCATCAGTGTCTGATGAAGATTTCACTTTTATTGTCTAAGTTTCGTACTTCCGCTTCTTATCCTCTTTTATGATGATGCCAAATATGTTTGTGTGGAACTGCCAAGGATGTGCCAATCTAAAGTTTATTAGGCTTGTGAGGGATTATCTTGCTGCATATGAATTCTAGATAGCTTCCTTTCTCGAGAAAAGAGTTAGTGGACTAAAGGTTGACAAAATTATTTTTGAACTTGGCTTTGATTTTTCCTATAGAATTGAAGCTCGAAGATTCTCTGGCGGGTTATGGATTTGTTGGCGAGGATGGTAAGGGATAATCTAATAACGTTGTTTGTGTACAATATTCTGGTAGCCATGCATTGGAAGGGTTTAAGGGTGTTATTTCGGTATCATGACAATGTGATGGATGCGTTTATCCTAGAGAAGAGGAGTAAGAAATACAGAAGATTCGAGTTAGTAAGATTCAATAATGGAAGGGTTGCTCAAAGGGCGATAATGAGATTAAATGGATTCATAATCATGAGGAGCATGATTTGGGTGAAGATGACCAGATTTCATGAAAGAAGAAAATATGGAGGAAAGTAAAGGCAAAAGCAAAAACAAAACAAAGTAAAGAGATTATATAGAAGAAATAAAGAGGATTAGAGCAGAATAAAGAAAGGAGAAGAAATAATGGTGAAAGGCCATGTGGACGATGATAAATTGTGTAAACTCCAAAAATGCTTGGCGTACGAATCGCCTCAGTTTGTGATTCAAAATGTCTCAATGAAAGAATAGCAAGAATTGGTCTTGGGTAAATCACTTTAAGAAGGATCCAAGGACAACATTTTTTGTAGAAGTTCTCGGTGAAGAATTGATGGAGTTATTGAAGCAAATAGAATGATCTTACTTGAAAGATTTTTTTGTAAAAAGTGAACCATGGTCGGAGAAGACTGTGCTTAAGGAGAGGGTGGCATGGATTGAAGTATCAGGAGTACCACTGCATTGTTGGAATCATGAAACCTTCAAAAGAATCTCCGGCTTATGGGGGAACCTGGTATTAGTAGGAGAAAATTTAACAAAAGCTTTTAGTTATGAAAAAATTAAGTTGTTGATCTTTATAACACAACTCAAACCAAATTAATTAGTGTGGAGGTCGGAGAAGAACAATTCCCGATCAAAGTTAAGGAAAAGGGATTGACGGAGCTGGTAAGAGTCAGCTCAAACAATAATGAAACTCGACAGGAGAAGGAAGAAACAACGTTTCAAAATCAGAGTTGATACTGAGGACGAGGCCAAAGCTCTCATTGATGGGAAGATTAAATGATAGGGTAGGCTCATTAATTGCTACCAACATTAAGAATGAAAGTGTCATAAATGAGTGTCAAAGAATGATGAAAAAAGAATCCAAAAAGGCAAACCAAAAGTCTAAAAGCAAAGGAGATGTTTTCAGGGGAAAGAAATGAAGTGGACAAATGATGGGATCGAGCTAGAATGGATAGTTTGAATATAGGCCTAGCTGCGAAAGAGTATCCAAATGAAGAGTTGGAAGCATTAAGTGGAATGGGTAAAGAGGTCGATTGCGATTTAGATGGAAAAAACACCTTGAAAGGGAAGGAAGCCCAATTCTAGTACAAAAAAGTATAAAGGAAAAAGAAGCAGAAATGGTTGAAAATTAGGAGCCAAATATAGAAATTGAAGAGGAACTATTACAGGTGATTTAAAATAGAAAAAGAAGAAATTCTTGAACAAAAAAATATGATCTATGTGTGAAATTCAAAATTTTACGCTATCGTCAAAGGAAGGTTGTTAATATCTCCTTGTCAGATTTCAGTATTAGCAATAGAGGAAAGGTGATTTTAAGGGAAGCCAAAAATGCTTGAGAAGTGGGGAAAAAACTAGGATTAAGCATTCAAGGCGATGAAAGGGATGTAATTGACAAAATCATGCGTGTGGAGGTCCAATAATAAAGGGATTCGAAGGAGGTAGAAGATAGTATGAGCATATTAAGGTGAGTTTCTTGTTATCAAAATTGAAGTACTTATTTTTAGTAGATATCTGTGGGGGTAGGGTGGAGATTAAGATAGTCTCTTGGAATGTTAGAGGATTAGGTACGAAAGTAAAGGCAACTTCAGTAAAGAGGGTCATAAGAAAAACTAGGGCGAATGTTTGTTTTATACAAGAAAGCAAAATATAGACAATATTAGTGGGACGAATTAGGAGAATATGGTATGATGACAACTTTGAATTTAGATTCATTCCAGCAAATGGAAGATCAAGAGGTATAATTACGGCATGGGATAAGGATTGCTTTTAGGTAACCAGAGGTCATTGCGAAGACAAAGCATTAGTTATTGAAGGCAAGTGGAAGGTTGAAGGAGTAGAAGCTACAATAATCAACTTATATGCCCCGAATGCAATTTTTGAACAAATAATTTTTTGGGGAGATCAATTGAGTTACTTAAACAATTTATTTCTCTTTGGATATTGGGAGAAGACTTCAATGCTGTAACAAATAGAAGTGAAAGAAGCAAATGTGTGGGAACTGAATATGGCTCGAAGGAGTTTTGCAGCTTCATTGATAGTTGTAAAATGGTGGATTTGTCGAGGGCTTTTGGCATAAAATATTCAATTGGTGGGAGATAAGATGGATTTTAGTGGAAGGATTTAAAGAATTCCATGAGTTGTGCAATAACGTGTACTTGTTAGGAGTTCTTAAAAGCTTATGGTTGATCTCAGTGTCGGCTGCATGTTGGTCAATTTGGCTGACTAGAAATGAGATTATGTTTAATTGAAAAATGATATCAATGGAAGCGTTGATATTTCATCAAAGATGAAAGCTCTAATATGGGTAAGGGCGGTGTATGATGAATTAAATTTGTCTGAGAGTTCTTGGTGGTTTTGCCCATTGAAATGTAGGTCAAACAACAACAAAAAAAATAGTGAGGTAGAATTTAATTGGCAGCCTCTTCCACAAGGTTGGTTGAAATTTAATGTGAGGGGTGATGAATGAGGATGTAGCTGGGGGTGGTGGGGTGCTTAGAGATGAAACTAGTGTGGCTTGGGCAATATTTTCGGGTCCAAGTGAAGCAAAGGATGCGAACGTTGTTGAGGTATGTGCAATTAAAGTAGCTTTAGACTTGTATTTTGGTATGGATTGGGCAACAAGCTGCCCACTGTCGGTCGAAGTTGGTTCAAATTTGGTTTCAATTGGCTAACTAAAATGGAGTCAAGACCGTGACTGCTACAATTAATATTCATTGACATTGATAGAAGAATGGTGAGGGGATGTAAAATATCCTTTGGAAAAGCAGAACAACAGGGAATGAAATGGTTTTCGGTTTGGCAATTGTAGGGTTCAATCACCCTGAAATTTTCAAAGCATGGTGGTGAGTTTTATTCAAAGCATGGGGGAGTTAATATAGTATAAAGTATTCTTATCTATGTTATTATTTTTAGGTGAAATGTGTCTGTTGATATAGTTTGTTTGCTTTGGATGGGTTTTTTGTAGATTGCAGCATTGCTGCTTCTAGTATGGCTTGGTTTTCAATGCTTTTATGTTGTATGATTTTGATCGAGAAAAAAAAAGTTCATGTCTTGCTTAATAATCCACAATTTGCTCATTGTTGTATTAGAAGGCAGATGAGTTCTAAGCACTTGCTTGTGACTTTTGTTTACGGGAGCCCGGGTAAGCAAAAGCGAAGATTCTTGTAGGATTGTTTAAACCACATTGCACAATCTGTTAATGAACCTTGGGTTATGGTGGTTTGATTTCTATTCTATTTTATCCCTAGATGATAAGATAGGAGGTCGATCAGCTTCTATGGGGTGCAAACTATTTCAAAATTCTATTCATTATAATGGTATGTGGATCTTAGTTTTAAGGGACCACAGTTCACTTGGAGGAGAGGGGCTACTTTGAAAGAATAAATAGGACAATTAGAAATAGAGATTGGTGTCTATCTTTTCCAGAAGCAACAATGTTTCATCTCCCACGTTGAAATTTGTTCATAGACCTATTTTGATTACAATGAATTGTCCAATACAAGCTCATCAGAATAGGCCTTTTTGGTTCTTGGCTTCTTGGGTGCGACATCCTTCCTGTAAATAATTCATTTGGGACAGTTGGAAGCATGGTATGAACATTTCTACTACTCTTAATTCCCTTACTTCGGATTTAAAAAGGTGGAACAAAGAGGTATACAGACACATTGCTTAAAGAAAATGACTTCTCACTTGTCGTATTGAAAAAGTCTTAACTGCTTTAGACCACAAATGCTCAAGTGTTCTTTTGGACCTTGAACATGAATTACTTACTGAATATGAGAAGGTCTTGATGAAGAAGATTTAATATGGATGCAAAAACCAAATGTGGAATGGATTCAACAAGAGGATCATAATACAAAATTCTTTCATAGCTAGACAATCATGAGGTGAAAATTTAATAAAATTTCAGCTTTGAAGATTGGTGCTAATTTGTGCTACGATTATGAGGAGCTTTAAAGGGAAACTGTTATTTTCTTCTCCTCCCTCTACTCATTGAACGACCAAAGCCATGCTATGTTTCCTTTACATGGTTTTTTTTTCTAAAAATTGAATCAAATGTTTATGATTCTTTAGCTATAAATGTTACTAAGGAGGATATTCGAAGTGTTTTGTTTAGCATGGGACACTTGAAGGTTCCGAGACTGGATGGACTTCGTGCCTTATTTTATTAAAACCAATGGGAGATTGTTGGCCTAGATGTGTGTGATTGGGTGTGTGGAGTTTTTTCTAGTCAACCCCTTGATCATAACATTAATAAAACTCTCTTTGTCCTTATTCTTAAAAATCGATGTCCTGAAACTATGTCCTAATTTCAACCAATAAGTCTTTGGAATGTCTTATACAAGATTATTACAAATATTATTTCTAATCGATTCAAACCAGTTTTTCCTTCTCTTATTACATAGAATCAAGTGAGTTTTGTGGTAGGAAGACATATAATTGAAAATATAATTGTCACTCAAGAAATCATTCGTTCGATGCACATTAAAAAGGGAAAAAAGTTAGATGGCTATCAAACTGGATCTTGAGAAGACGTATGATCGACTCCGTTAGGGTTTCATCAAAGACACTCTATTTAATGCAGGTAGTACTTTGACTTTATCTCGAGTCATTATGGAATGTATTTCAACTGCCTTAATGCAAATTATTTGGAATGTCAATCTCTCGAATGAATTGTTATCTTTGACAGGTGTCTGACAAGGATGCCCTCTCTCACCTTTCTCTTTGTGCTCTATGTGAATAGACTTAGACAACTTATCCATAAAGGTTTTGATGATAAGACTTGGAAACCTATCTCTTTAGTGAAAAATGACCCGACTATATTGCGTCTCTTCTTTACTGACGGTCTCTTCTTGTTTGCGAAAGAGGATGTGGCTCAGGCAAGAATGATTAGGTAAGTATTGAATATCTTTGGTACTACTTCGGGGCACAAAGTCAATGCCCATAAAACCAACCAATGTTTTTTTCTCTAAAAATGTGAAGCCTAGAGTAGCCACTAAGATTTGTAGCGTGCTTGGGTTTAATGAAGCTAATGATTTGGGATCTAATTTGGGCATGCCTTTGTTTCATCAACGGGTGATAACAAGCACTTTTAATTTTGTCATTGACAAGGTTCGAAAAAAGCTGGATAGTTGGGATGCTAAACTTCTTTCTATGGCAAGGCCTGTAACTCTTGCTCGTTTGGTGCTTTTATCTGTTCCTAATTATTTTGTGCAAATTATGAAAATTCCTATTAGCATTTGTGTTGAAATTGAGAAACTTGCCCTAGGGTTTATATGGGGGACTTTCGTAGCTAGTCATAAGCCAGTCTTGGTTAATTTGAATGATTGTTGTTAACCTCTCTCCAATGGGGGACTAGGTCTTCGACGTCGCAAGGAACAAAATGAGTCATTTTTGCTTAAATTAAGATACCATCTTCTCACTAATAAGAATGTTTTATGGGTTAATATTCTTCGAGCTAAATATAAGCTTATGGAAGATTGCCAGTGGGTATTTCGAGAGGTAAGTGTTCTTTTGTTTGGAGATCCCTTTCTAAGGTTTGGCCACTCTTACGCTAAAGCCTTTCTTGGTCAATGGGTTATGGTATTCTTGTTAAACTCTAGGTCGATACTTAGGTCAGAGAGGTAAGTAGTCCTTTTACTCTTAGTCGTATTGCATTTTACCAATAAGTCGGATTGTACTATGAGTCGAATTGCATTTTACCCCCTTTACTAAAAAAATTACCAATTAGTCCTTTTATGTTAGATCAGAGCGCTAACTAGTCCTTTTGCTAAAGAATTTCTTCCATTTCTACTGTTAAAAATTGGTCCATATACATAGACATGAGGTACACGTGTCATTGTTTGGTTATTTCGTTAGCTACCTCAATTTTTAACAGTACAATTGAATAATTTTTTTAACAGAAATGAGCATTTGCCTTTTATCTAAGCTACAAAGATTAATTTACTCATTTTTTAAGTAGAGGAGGTAAAATACAATCTGACTCTTAGTACAGGAGCCTTCATAACACTTTACTGAAAATCAACTTTTAATGGTGATTAAACATGCATTGGATAGTAATGGAAGAAAAATTAATAGAAAACTCTAATATATATATATATATATATGTGTGTGTGTGTGTGTGTGTGTGTGTGTATATGTATGTATGTATGGGCAAGTATTTGATACATTGACAGCGCACTATTTTTATTCTACAACCAACCTTAAAAAAATTACATGTCTTTTTTTAAAAAATATTTATTTTTTAATATTTTACTATACCCTTATAAGGCACTTACCAACTTTTTAATCCTATTTCTGAAGTTTAAAAACTTCAATCATAATATACTAAATATTTTTTCGATTTATATTAATGATGGAGAATGTTTTTAAAGAAAAATCATGTAACACCCAAAATCCATAACAATCACCGTTTTAAGGTCTCAAGGGTTTACAAAACTTTATGATTTTTTTTATATCTTAATCAAACACAAATCCATACAATTACAAATTAGCAACTTAGAATACTAACTCCATTTAATCTTACACATTTATTTACAATATTTCAACCAAATCAGGGATCAAATTGACTCATACAATAACTTAGGATCACAATCGGAAATTTTCCCCACAGGGGTCACACGGTTGTGTGTCTCAAACACAGAACCGTGTGCCTATTATATACGCTTGTGTCTCTAACCGTGTGCTAGACTAAGTGCAAGCTCGAAATTCACACACACGCCTGTAACACCCATTTTCCTGGTCCGATCGTCGAATCCGATTAGACAGTCATTATAATTAAGAAATACACTTTTCCTCAAATTATAATCTCCCATCATAACATTATGATGTCACATAAACATTTATACAATAAATTTTCGAGTTTTAGAATTGCTTCTATTTAATTCAAGTTAAAATTATCACTTTATAAAATCTGGAGTACTTCTACGGACACCTATTGACCAAATATTGGTAGAAGTCAAGTCAATAAGCTTTGGAAAATAACTATAGTTTACTACCGGTAGAAGTTAAAGATCTATCGATACAAGTATGAGTACTACCGATACAACAAGTTTTAGAGAGCTAGGTAAATTTTCCCTACAATTACTATCGATACTACTATGGACTACCGATACTTTGAAACACTTATACCGATACAATCCAAGTCAGTAACCAAAATTCAGTATACCTTGTACTTCTACCGATACATGCATGAGTTCTACCGAAACAAGTATGTAATTTTCAAAATATCATCAAATGTAAACTTCTAACTTTCCAAATATCTCATAATATTCTTCCAAGTATATCCTAGAACATATCAAACAATATACATGATACCCTAATCCATCCTTACTCATATTACTAACCAATTCCCATACAAGCTTAAGGTAATTCCACACATTTAAGATCATTCTCATTCAATTACTAACACATTTAACTTAGCAAGCAAAAGATATATCAAACAACATTCATCTTATACATGCCATATAAGCCGAATGATATAAAACTACCATAGATGCCTCCGAGATAGTGTGATTCTTTGAGATGATCCGATCTTCAGGCAACAAAATGAAATCTACAAGAAAATAAACAAAACCACAAGTAAGCTTACAAAGCTTAATAAGTTCGTAAGAACGATTAACTTATTGAATAACTTATTCGATTATAGGAAAGAATATAAAGAGTATCATCATTATTCTGTATCTACCGAACCAGGTAAGCCTCCTCAAGTCGTTACAAAATTGTAGAGTTTAGCTCATATGAGCCCAAAAAGAGTTTAGCTCATACGAGCCTAGATAGAGTTTAACTCATACGAGTCTAGACAGACTTTACCTTATACGAGCCCAGACACAATAACGCTCTTATCGAGCGCAATTTAGTCCCTAACTTTACTATATTAACGAATTAAACCTTAAATTTTACCAAAATTTCCAAATTAGACCCTTAAACTCTAAAAATTACCAAATTAACCCTTTAAAAACACCAAATTCATAATCTAATCACATTATTAAGAATTGGGTTGTTACAATTCTCCACCCCCTCAAAAGAAATTTTGGCCTCGAAATTTACCTGGACGAAAAATATGCGAACATTGAGTCTTGATGATGGCTTTGGACAAATTAAGGCATAATATGAAATAGGAAGGATAGAGAAAGTACCGACTAATGCATCTGGCTGATCACGATCCTCATATCTCCTAGTCACATAAACCAATCCGCGTTGTCCCTCCCTAGATCCAGCAGCACTACCACTCTGAATTGGTCTACCCTTAGTAGCTGGACCCGAAGTAGCAGATCTAACCTATCCTCTACCCTTAGTAGGAGCTTAAACCGAAGCCTAAGACTGCCTTTGAACAAACGAAGTAGTTAGAGGATGTGGATAGTTTCTAAAGAAATGCTCTTGAAAACCATACCTAAAACATGCCTCAATCTTCCCCCTAGACTCACCCCATGTCCTTTATTACAATATGAAAAATTGTGCAAAGAATGCGGACCAATAGAACCACCCACACTACCCACAAGAACTATCGAAACCGTAGGTCTCACCCTCGGATAACTAAACTAGTCAGCCTCCTCCCTAAGCCTCTTAGTAGAATGACTAACGGAAAAAGGCTGAATTGTCGTGCCCGCTTGTTTTTTACCTCGCTCCCTATCTTGAGCTATTTGATTCCTCTTAAGAATCCCTAATCTCTTAACAATCCTAGCTCGACTGACTAAATCACTAAATACCTTATCATGGCGCATAGAAACTCCATCTTGTAGCGAGAGGTGAAGTCCTTTCTTAAACCAATCATACTTCTCCTTCTTAGTAGGCACCAACCTAGAAGCATATCTAACCAACCTCATAAACTCAATCTCATAATCATTGACGAACATGTCATTCTGCCTCAAATTCATGAAGTTGTCTCTACACTTAGCGAGGAATTCTTCACCAACATACCGATCTTGGAATGACTCCCTAAAATACTCCTAATTGAGTTGACTAGCAGGAGTATTACTTTAACCCCCTTTACTTGGCCTAAAAGATATGACCGGATCCAAAGGGTCACTATTGTAATTTCACCATCATCAAACCTCAAAATCCATAATCATACATATATATATATATACATAAATATGAGTTGTACTTAAATTAAATAATTCATAAATACTTTAACCAACATTAAAAATCTCAAATTTAAATTGACTTTAAAACCCCAAAATAATATAATAGTAAAATAATTATAAAATCCTAAAATAATCAATATTGAATAGTAAAAGAAATACGAAAAATAATTAAATAGTTCTTTGGGTACCAAGTCATCTAAATCTACCGTATTTGAAAGAAAAAATATAAGGGAATAAGCTGAAGAGCTCAATGTGCCTCTAAAGTGCATATGTCCTCATTCACATTATCACAGTATGTCTCACAACGTATTAAGTAACCAAAAAAGCATAATACAACTTAATGTGAAACAAACACAAGCATAATGCAATGCACCCATACTCCAGCACACCAACACAATAGAGAGGTTCCTCAAAACCCCTCCCTAACCAATCGTCACCAATCGCAGTGTGGTTTTATATCAGTCATTTGAAGGGGTGATTACCACGTCTTCCACCGTACAAATCCCGACTCATGAACACACAATGGCATAATATCACAGTTATCATAGTCTCAATCCCAGTCTCATGATAAAATATATATCTCATAGTACAAAATATTTTTAATCACAATGTTTAAGTTATCCACAAACCGACAGATATACATGCAATATCAACAAGCGAACACATAACACATCATAAGATCATGCCATTATTCGTCACAGATCAATATCACCTAATTAACTCAACACAAACAAAATCACAAAAAAAAGATGCAACACAGATAGAAACACACCTCGAATAAGTTGAAGCTCTAATGACGAGGAGGTCATCTTCCACTCTCAAATCTAGCATACAGTCTAGTGGGATTAAAACCTACAAGAACAAATTCTACATTAAAATTATTTCTAAGTCACCAACCACACGTAATATACTAAACTGAAATAAACTCATGTGTAACTCTTGAAGCTGGTATCGAAGTAGGTTGCACAGGTGAAGGAGGAGGTAAGTCGTCGGCCTCGGAGTCATGATCACCAAAGCACAAAATATCTCACAACAGATTCCCAATTTCAACCTCTTAATAAACACTAAGTACAAAATTAAGAGTAAAAAGCTAAAACGAGACTTTCGGGTTCAAATTTGATGAAACGAACAGCAGAATCGGAATTAGGACATCGAAAAATGATAGGGTAGGATTTTCCGAAAAAAGTTAAAGGTCAACAGAAAAATCGACAATCAATGGTCAAGTCAATAGTCAATAGGAAACGATCAACAGTCAAAGTCAACGGGTCGGGTTCGAGCTGGTTCGGGTCAGGCATTAAGTCAAACTAATTTGGGTTTAGGGTTTTCAAGGTTTGGGTTTTAAAGTTGGATCATGGGTTAGACAATGGTTTGGGTTTTGGTTATAGGTTGGTATTGGGTCAAAGTAGTTTACTTTGGGCCTAGATAATTTGGAGCTGACTTCACACACAAAACACAAAAGAACTAGGGTTTTGATAACCCAATTGGAAGCGTCGAAACAACAAACTTTGACGAGTGGCGCACACCCACTAGATTGGCTAACAAGATCGAGATTATCCCTAAATCGAAAGGTAACCACTTACCTGAACAAAACCCACAGCAAAAGGGGCGCTGCACGATGGAGGAGGGCGTTGCGAAGGGGAACCAAATGGTTACTCGACGGTTCTTACAAACGATGGTGGTAAAGGAAGGTTTGAGGGTGTGGGTTTGATTGCGAGATGTCGAGGAGTGTTTTGGTGGTGGCAGTGACGTGCACGAACGACGGCAACGAGTAGATCGAAGCTTGATCGAAAAAAAAACCAAGGGAGAGAAGTTGAGAGAATTTTGACAGAAAGGAAGAAGAAATGGGAGGGGAAAAGACACAACCAAAGGCAAAAAGGAGATTAAATACCCAAGAAATTGGGTCTATTACACGGAGGCCTTAAGAGAATATTAAGGTTTTCAAAATTAGCCCAAAAGTTTACATGAAATGCAATCAAGTCCTAACATTCCTAAATTGACCCACAAATTTTAATTAATGCCCAATTTAGTCCCTAACTTTACTATATTGACGAATTAAACCTTAAATTTTACCAAAATTCCCAAATTAAACCCTTAAACTCTCAAAATTACCAAATTAACCCTTTAAAAACACCAAATTCACAATCTAATCTCATTATTAAGAATTGGGTTGTTACATTTCTCCTTCGAGCCAAAATACAGAATATCGTTCTATCTGAGCCAGAATTAGAATATCGCTCTATCCGAGCTAGAATCAAGATATCGCTCTTTCCAAGTCAGAATCAAAATTACTCATCAAGCCTTCAGTTTCGATCCGCAAACAAGAATATATTCAAGATAAAATATAATTACAAATATCAAATTTGAAAGTTAACAATATGAACTTATCTGATTAAATTGTAGTTGTATACAATATAAGGACTATTCCAAAATTCTCCTTGCCTCGATTTTCAACCCATCCTTGATCTAAAATAATAATTTCATTCAATTATTTAAAGCAACATGAAATTTCAATCATTTTATGTAATAAGCTTTTTTGGTATTTTTACAAAAATGCCCCCAACTTTTTAACTTTATTCAATTTAGTTCTTAAGCCTTAAATATGCAAATTGCCCATTTCTACTTAAACCCATCACTAGCCAAATATTATACAATCTCTCAACAGCCCCTACATGCTTTTATTTCACTTCAAACCCTTGTACTTTTATCATTTTAACGATGTAGTCCTTAAACTTTAAAATCATCAAAAATCACTTTACAAAATCATTAAATCTAGCAACCAAGCTTATAAAACTTCCATAAGTTTTCAAGAAACAACTCATTCATCAATGGAAAAATGTACAACATTTGACAAATTCACAAATTAGTCCTTGAGCTAGCTAGATTAAGCTAATACGGACTCAAAAACATAAAATATCACTAAAAATGGGTGAGATTTCACTCACGTACAATGATTCAAAGCTTGGTCGTTCCTAACCTTGCTCTTCGTTAGGGTTTCGACTATGGAGAAGGTAAAATGGAGAAGATAACCTATTTTCTTTCCTTATAATTTTAGTTATAACATTTATTTATTTAATTAGCATTTTATCCCTTGTTCACACATGAATTTTAGCTAAAATAATAGCCAAAATCGTCCACTACTCTTCCAATGGTATAATTACAATTCAATTACCTTAACTTACCTTTCAATTAGCATAGAATGTTTTTAATTCATAGAATTCAACTTTTACACCTTTTACGATTTAATCCTTTTAACTTAATTAACTATCTAAACGTTAAAATTTCATAACCAAATTTTAATAAAAACACTAATGACCTCGTAAATATTAAATAATTAATGTTTACGGTTTGACACATTGACATGGTGGCCTCGAAAACACAATTTCCAATCATGTTGAAAAAATAGACTAATCAGTAAATCCTCATTTAATTAGGATTTAATCATAATTTACCACAATCTAGAGAATTTCACATCATTTCTATTATTAGGCCATTTAAAGAGGATCCAATTACACAATTGGTCCTTCAATTATATTAAAATCCAATCAAACAAACTTTATTTCAATTTAACCTTAAACTAATTAGGACTAAATGAATAAAAACCCAAAAGTTAGTGGATTCACTTGGAATTTTTGACCATGGTTTAATTACCATTTTGATCCCTTTACTATTTTTAATCAATAGCAATTAACTTTTATCTATTTTACAATTCACTCCTTTATCCTTAATTAAGAAATAAATCATCAAAATTACCCGACCAAACTTCAATTTACATATAATAAGACTCTGTAAATATTTAATAAAAATATTTACGATCCTAAACTTCAGAAACGAGGTCCCGATCCTCATTTTCTAAAACCACTTGAGTTTTGAACCAAACCACTTATACTAATTTTTAATTCAATAATTAAAATTCACCAATTCAGAATTTCATATAAAATTATTATTTACTCATATAATTTTAGTACTCATTATATGAATTTACTCGTCGAATTTGTGATCCCTAAACTACTATTTCCGACACTACTAAAAAACGGATTGTTACAGATGAAGTTTACAAACAGATTTATTTTGATGAATTTGAGTAGGAAAAGGAAAGGGTCGTGCAATGTTCTGTGGGTTGATTTATATATATTGTAAATTAAATAAAGAAGTTGTTTTTCCGTAGAGATTTGGCAAGAATTACAAATAATATCAGATTTGTCAGGATTATATGTCGAGGTAGCAACCAAACAAATGCCTATAAACATCAATTTTGGGGCCACATATTCTAAATTAGGTTTAAGAACATTTTAAAAGCTAAAGCTTAGCTGTTTATACCATTTAAAACCAATCACTATTTTGAAACAAATTAAAAGTGTTTATCATCATTTTAGGGTTTTGCCTTAGATTAATAGTAATCTTCTTTTTTTTACTAGTGAGAAAGAAAAACAAAGAACCCAATTAAAGAAAAAGAAGTCAATTGTCAGAAGGGAAACAAAAGAGTTAGGTTCAACTATTAAACGCCTCTTGGATGGGCGGTATATTTATTTGTGATTAGTGTAAAAATAACGGTGGGGTGAGATTAAATACTGTAAAGATACTGTAGTGTGAGACAAAAAGAAAACTAAACATACCGCATTAGATTCTATTTTTATCACTCAACTATTATTTTCTTTTCGTTTTAATCATTCAACTTTTTAAAATTAAATATTTTAGTTAATTTTAACTAAAGAGTTAGGTCAAAAGTAAAAATCAAGTCTAATCTCTTTTTTTTTTAAGTTGGGTTTAATATCTATTAAAACCATTACAATAAAATAATTGATAAAAAATAAATTTATTGAATTTCGTGGAAAATAAAAAAAAATTACATGTTATCACTTTCGTCACTCATTTCATGGCAATTAAAGGAGGGTGATCAAAATATTTAATTTTGAAAAGTTAAGTGACTAAAATAGAACAAACTTAACAGTTTGGTGATTAATATTGTACTTTACTCCAAACAAAAATGAGAATAAGCTAACGTTACATGTAAGGTGAAGGGAATAAGCTAAGGTTAGAAGATTTATATATTAAGTCCACAAGCAAGTTTTTTTCATATATTTTAGGGTTTAGGGGCTGGCAATAATAACCTTATCAAACCCAAAGGCACTGCCCCTCTCATTCTATATGATTAAGGGTTTGGCAATCATGAGGAGGCGACAAGTAGTAGTGAGAAAAGAGGAGCCACCGAGGAACACCACAACCAATTCATCATTGACAATAACGAGTGTGAGATATGGGGAGTGTCAAAGGAATCACGCCGCCAGCATCGGCGGTTATGTGGTCGACGGGTGCCGGGAATTCATGGCAAGTGGAGAGGAAGGAACCAGTGGTGCTCTTGTTTGTGCTGCTTGTGGTTGCCATAGGAATTTCCATAGAAGGGAAGTTGAAACTGAGGTAGTCTCCGAGTGTTCTTCACCTAATAATTCTTCCAATAGAGCATAAATAATATATGATGTGTTAATTGAAGTGATAATTTTGGTAATTGGTTTTTAGTTTTTGTGCCAAAAACCTCTTCCCTATCAATAATTTGCGTTGTGCTTCTTTGATGGTTTTTTTCTTCTTAACTTTTTTTTTCTAAACTTGTTTCTATATGTAATGAAGTGGTTAAATATTTTGTATTATGTATATATTCTTGATGATGGAATTAATGTTTCTTAATGTTAGTCTTATGTTTTTTTATTGAATTGTGTTGAGTGTTTTTTTCTAGTGATGTTAATATCTGTATATCATATGGATACAGTTCACTAATATGATGTATTAAGTAGGATTCATGCGTATGAACACATATCATATTTTAAATTGTTCACGTGATTGTATGATCCTTAGTGTATGTACTCTTGTAAGAGAGGAGAGCGAGCTCGACCTGCGAGCTCTAACCACGAACATGTCAGAATTTGACCCAAATGCTAGCTCATACCACTAACTCATTAGGCCCAAATCTAGTCGGATTTTGAACTTGAATCGGTAACGATAACCACTCTATCAAACTGCAAGACCTATATATAAATAAATCCATGACATAAGGGTGTTCATTTCATACCCATGTCATTGGATCGAATCGTAAGAACTATTTATTAGTTTTTGATAATATAATTTACTATAGGTAAAAACTTGATAATAGTTGTCTACGAGTCTTTGGTTCAATAATAAGATTGAGGTCTTAAGAACATTAAGGTATGATTCGTGTTTAATATATGAAATCTTTAATCAATCAGACAGTTAATCAATTTGAATTGAGTCGATTATTAGAATTAATTATTCAATTCAATTATGACATCCGAAGTAAATTCTTTTTTTCACATAACAATCAACAACATTATCATCTTGATCAAGGAGAAAATCCATGGAATATTTCCTAAATTTGGAATCTTAATCTGAATGGTAATTAGATAGCTTTGTATTTAAGTTCATAGGCCCACATATATCTAACCATATCACTAATGGAATATTTTCTCTTCTGGTCTAATCTGGCTGGATCTTATGAATGGAAATTTTGTCAGTGATGTACTTAATACTTAATTAAAAGGAAAGTATATAAAGCTTAAGCTCACCACTCCTTTTGATCGCTATTATTTAAGGACCTAACTTAATTTCTTTTAAAAAACATACAGATACTAGGATTTGGACATAATTTTATTAGATTAAAATTTCGTGTGTTAGTTTGATGGTCAGGGTATTACCATCCCAGTTGTGATTGGGTTCGAGTCGCGCTAGTTACATTGCTGTTAGGGTTTTACCCTCTTTTTGTAATTCAAAAAAAAAATTACTAGATTATGTGTTCATGACATTGCATATACATGAAGATGATCATACTAAAAGCAATATTCCATGAATTGTTAGATATATCTAAAACTATTTATCTTATTGTTATGATACTTGTTATCATCGGCTCGAAATCTGAATGGGTTCGGGTCGGATTCCATCGAGCTCGCAAACTGAGTTCGTAGACCAAGCTTGCATGATAATGGGTGTTCATAGGAGGGTACATATATTCTCCTGCAAAGTCATACGTGAGATCGCGCATGGGACCACATAAATACCTGTTAAGTTTAGAATAGGATACGTGTTTATATGCATGAAACCTACCAAGTATGTCACGTCAAATGAAAAACACTCAACACTTATCATCATTAAATGCTTAGATATTTGCCATAGCAAATGGTGAGGTCTTGAGTATAGTACATACAATCTTTCAGGTATACGTAGAATTGAATCAGGTAAACGTCGATTCTAAGGGGAAAAAATCCAAGTGAATGAATGAGTTGAGAAAATGAATATTTAAACTATTTCGCAACGATAAAACTAATATTTTGTAAAGGGTTAATAGATAATTTCATATCCTTGACATTTTTTTTAATATGTTATATGTGTTATCTGACAAAAGTTTTACAATTTGATATCTGAAGGTAACGATGTTAATTTTTTAGTGTTTAATTTGGTACCTAAATTAAATGTTCACAATCATCGGAATGTATTTGACAAATTAAACGTAAAACTAAACAATTTCACAATTAATACTAAATTTATTATATCACCAAAATTATGAAAAATTCAAACCTAATAATATTAGCAATCAACTTTCATTAAATCAATTTTAAAACTTGAACTAAACACTAAAAAATTAACTCGTTATCTTTAAATATCAAAATGTATAATTTTTATCAAATATAAATATCAAAATGTATTAAATTTGGATACCAAATAATATATTAAACCACAAAATAATTTCTTACACCTTGGTAGAAGTTATTTTCGTTGTTATCGGAAAAAGTTTGTGAGGCCTGTAATGAGATAAGGGAGTCCACGAATTAGATTATGATCAAAGTTGATTATTTCTTTTCTAGTGATGGAAAGCTTTTCTTTAAGATTTGTCTTGTAGTTTTGTTCATTTTTGTGAGTGGTTGCTACTTAATTTCCTCAATTATTTGTATTCAAAATTTTTTTTCTCAATCAATTTTATTAAAGGCTGAAGCAATAATAATTAAAAAAAATAGTGTACAACAGAGTCACGTGCTATAAGCACACCATATATATCCATCCTACAATCATGCTCTAAATAAGACCAATTGAAGATTCAAACTATCAATACTCGTAAAAATCTTACCATACCTCCATGGTCTAAGTGGGTGTTAGAACACCAAAAAATGAAACACTTTAATGGGATTCAATAAGTAGATTCCTGATTGCATATCACTTTTGCCATCAACAACTCCGCCGGAAGCAAGATCAGTTCGCACCCAACACCTCTCCTAAGACCTTTCAATCATAGTGAGATATTATAGAATATTATTATGAGATATTATTTTTTAGCAATTTGATTCTTACATATATATATATATCCTTGAGGTCTATCGATAAAATTCAAGAGATTACTCTATTCTTGTCATGGCATCTGAGCAAGGTTATTGACACAATTTTTTCTTTCATCATTCTAAATGGTTGACGGCGAGTCTTCTCGTTCTCAACCATCACCACCAAGGGGGGCGACACTTCTTGGTTTTACCATTGAGCAATGACAGTCTCTACTGGCGGTGTTTGGTAATAAACAATCAACTTCCACTCAGTTGAATGGTAAGTCCAAGAATAATTGAATTATTAATACGAGGTGTTCAAATCATGTTAAGAGTGGTCTTATGTGATTGAAGAATGTGAGAGATGTTAGCATGTTCCGTAGGACTCCCAGATGGCCAAAGAATGGTGGTTACCTAAGAATGAATGGTTAAATTGAAGGACAAAATCCACTTAAAACATGTTCTTTGCGTTCCTAAATTAAACTTCAATTTAATTTTGGTTTTCCAGTTGAATGATGATATGAATTGTTTTCTCCAATTTTCTACTAACATATGTGTTATTCAGGATCTTCATTCGAGGGAGCTAATTGGAGCGGGTGAGAGACGAGACGGACTTTACTACTTTCGGCAAGTTTCGATTGTCAAAGTGATTTCAGTTGAAGCTTCATCCTCTTTGAAACTTTGGTATAAAAGATTGGATCACCCTTTCGAGAAAGTAGTGAAGGTACTTCCTTATGTTAGTAACTCTAGAGATCATCTGAATAAAGCATGTGAAAATTTTCATCGTGCTAAACAGACTAGAAAGAACTTTCCAATTAGTGAACAAAAAGCCACTCGTATTTTTGAGTTAGTTCATTGTGATTTATAGGGCTTTTATGACACTCCTTCATCTTGTGGATCTCATTATTTTTTTCATTGGTTGATGATTTCTCTCGTGTTGTTTAGCTATATCTATTGGAAAATAAAAAGGAGGTTTTCAAAGTTTTCATGCCATTCATTTCTATAGTTGATCGTCAATTTTCTCAATAAATAAAGTGTGCCAAAAGTGACAATGGGACGAAATTTAATTGAACATCTTGTGTTAGTCCTCCTCAATAAAATGGAAGAGTGGAGAGGAAACATCATATTTTAAATGTAGCTCGTGCTTTGCATTTCCAAGGAAATCTACCTATATCTTTTTGGAGGGAGTGTGTGTTGGCTGCTTCTCATCTCATTAATCGAACTCCTTCACCTCTTCTTCACAATAAAACACCCTGTAAAATGTTATTTGATAGCCTTCCTTTGTTTGGTGATCTTCGTGTGTTTGGTTGCTTATGTTTTGCTCATAATCAACGTTCTAAAGGTGATAAGTTTGCTAGTCGAATTCGAAAGTGTTTTTTTGTTGGGTACCCTTTTGGCAAAAAAAGGGTTGGTATTTATATGATCTGGATTTTAAGAAGTTTTTTGTGTCCCGTGATGTGAACTTTTTTGAGGATATTTTTCTGTATTTGGATGGAAATGTTGCAACCATTGAGCCTAACAATGTTGCTCTACAATATGGGAGTGCAGACGTAATTTTTTATACATATTTTGGTGTAGAGATGTTAGAACCCGCGACAGTCCCTCCGCTTGCTACTCTGCAGCATTTGAGTTTGCCACCGGCGAGTTCTTCGACACTTGTGGTGTCTTCTTCTTCCTCTAATGACACAGTAGTAGAGAGGGTTTTAGGTAATGATGCACCTGAATTGGGACAAGGGTAGGGAGAAATTTCCTTATGTGAAGCTTCAAGATTTTGTCACTCATACCATCATAAAGAAAAGTCCATCTCCCACCTCACCTGCATCATTTCCTTCCTCAAGTACTCCATTTCCTATAGCGCATTATATTAATTGTGAAAAATTTACTGTGAATGATGCAGGATGGCAAGTGCTATACAAAAGGAGAATTTTGCTCTGAAGGATAATGACACTTGTTCTATGGAAACACATCCTCTTGAAAAGAAAACACTGGGTAGTAAGTGAGTGTACAATCTTAAATATACCTCCGATAGAAGTATTGAGAGACTTAAAGCTCGTCTTGTTGTTTTTGGTAATCACTAATTATAAGGTATTGACTATAATTAAACTTTCAAACTTATGGTGAAAATGGTGAATGTTCGGGATTTACATCAAATGGATGTCCATAATGCTTTCCTGCATGATGATCTTGATGAAGAGGTTTAGATGAAGCTCTTCGGTGTTGATTTGCGAAGCTCGTTATTGTATTGAAAGGTTTTGGAGTTCTTAAATCTTATTTTGATTATTCTCTCTTTACATATACTAAGGGATCTGTTAGACAAAAGACATTATATAAAAAAATATAAATATAACTTAAATTTAATAATAAATTTAAAAACAAATAACAAGTATAATTTACGTAGTATTTGTAGATGGATTGTAAATAAAAATTCATTGAGGCTTGTATGAACAATCTCCTTAAGATAGATTCGCCCTCTCCTAAGTGCTAAAGAACTTTGGACATCTATTTCCCAAGATACGATAATGAACACCCACCAAAAGCAGCACAACTTTCAGTGAATAGGCGAATTCTAACCAAGCCTCCTCTATCACCAAGCAAAAACAGTATTTTGAGAGAAAACTAAGAACATGAATTTGAAAGAGATCTTTCTTCTTTCTCTTGAATTGTAAAAATGAAACGGTTACATGAAATTTAAAACAAACATAATGAGGAGAGTTACAAATACAATGTTTTGTAGGTTACTAATATGATGAGTTACAAAAAAAATTAAAAAAAATATAGCTGTGTAACTACCTTTGGAACACCAAAGGACAGTTCTGTTAAAGAGGAAAAATATTTAAATGGGCTAAAAATTTCGATAGAACAAGTAAGGCTCGACCGGTCCGAACATTTCACATCACCCACGTCATGTGGGTACGGCCCCAACCCGTTTTGGTTTGATCGGCACCCCCTTGAGGGAGAGCTTTGGTTTAGTCATTTACTAACCAACATATTGCTTTTAGCTTATAAACCCTTCTCATATACCACACTTTTAACAATGTGAGATATGAGGTTTTAAGCATCATTTTTCCTCAACAATCATTTTTATGTTGCTTACTTTGAGCTTCAATTTCTCATTCATTACTCAACCATTTGGAGCATATTATATATCATTTTAAAGGTTTCATGGAGTAGAATATAATAATAAAATTTATCATTTAAAAACTCCAATTTTACCAATAAATAATATGCTTCAAAATTCCCTAGTAAAAATTATTTTCCAACAAGATCTATACGAATTAATGTGTTGGTTTATGTTTATGACTTGCTTATTTTTTGGAACTATTTTGTTGCATTGAAAACTTTTAAGGGGTAACTTAGTTCTTGCTTCCATATGAAGGATCTTGGTGTTTCAAAATATTTTTTGGGATAGAGGTAGCTCTTAGCTCTTTGGGTTATTTCTTTGACAAAGGAAATATGCAATTGATATTATTTCGGAGGTGGGTCTTTTGGAAGCAAAGCTCGTAGGATTGTCAATAAAGAAAAATCATAAATTAGTGAATGCTATAGGGTCAATTTGTTCGATCTTGAGCCGTACAGACGGTTAATGGGTCATTTGATTTATTTGGCAGTTACCAAACCTAATTTGACATACATGATTCATGTATTATCTTAATTTATGCATGAGCTGAGGCAGGAGCATTGGGACGCAACTCTGAATGTTGTTAAGTACTTGAAAGGTTCTCTTGGCCAAGGGATTCTTTTGAGACTTATAGTGATTTATCCTTGAAAGGGTGACGTGATTCGGATTGATTTGCTTGTCCATGAACTCGACATTCGCTTACTGGCTGGCTTGCCTTTTTGGGACAATCTCTTATTTCTTGGAAAACTAAGAAATAACATATTGTTTCCCGTTCTTCTACTGAGGCTGAGCATAGGTCTATGGCTTTCATCACTTGTGAGCTCAAGTGGCTAAAGGCCTAGCTATTGAATTTAGGTGTTCATCATCCTAAAGTAATTTCTTTATTTTATGATAGTCAATATGCACTGCATATTGCACAAAATCTCTTATTTCACGAGCGTACTAAACATATTGAAGTGGATTATCACTTTGTTAGGGATGCAATCTAGGATGGGTTGATTGAACCTTCTTATGTTCTAACCTTCGTTCAGTTGGCTAATATTTTTACAAAGGCACTTGATAAACTACAATTTAAATATCTTCTTAACAAGTTGGGCCTTTATGATCTGCATGCTCTAACTTGAAGGGGTGTTAGGATATTATTATGAGATATTATCTTTTAGCAATCTGATTCTTAATGGGATGTTATAGGATATTATTATGGGATATTATCTCTTAGCAATTTAATTCTTCATGAGATATTATAAGATATTATTATGAGATATTATTTTTTAGCAATTTGATTCCTTATTTTTATCATAACCTCTGATTTACAAACCTTCTCACCCATATAGAAGGGGGATGAATGATACTCGCCCCCTTTGTCTCTCTCCTCTAAAGATAAAAACATCTCCTATAGAAGGGGAACGTTCATGGCTCTCCCAGCTATGAATATCCCTGCCATCAAAGAGGAGAATCGCCACCTTGAGCAGTGTAAACCCATAAGGAACCCCACCCAAGAACAACCTCAAACTAGAACTAGCCAAATAACCTAGGATCCCTAGTACGCAGACTACAATACATACCTATAGTATTATTAGTTCCCACAACGTTAGTACTAGAACCAATACCTCCGAAGTTATGCCAATGCCCCACAAGGTGGTAAAAAATCTCAAAATCCTCATTCAAGCTCCCAACAATTTACTAAAATGAAGGAAAAAATGAATGCACTCGAGGCGTAGCAAAGGCTTTTCCATAAGCAACAAGAGCACCGATGATAGATGGATCGATAAGTGTATAGTTTCCTATTTTTTGTAATAAATTTCACTTTGAATTGTGCTATTTAAGTTTTTAATTAATTTATTTTGTCTCCTGTTTTATTTTTCATGGTTTAGTTTAATAATTGGAGAAAGAGGAGCTTAAAGATTAACTATGATAACTTTTTGCAAATTAGACTTTTAACACGATACTGCTTTAGTATTTTAACCATAAATTAAATTACAAAACTCTTTTTTTTGGGCCCATAAAATGTTAATGGGAGCATCTCTTCATCTTCATCATCAAATTCTTCCACTTTTGGCTCCACATGTAGAACTTTATCTTCTTGAGAAGTGTTTCTGGAAAATTCATCACAAGAAGATTCAATTGATGATTCTGGTTTTGAACAAGATTCAGTTTCTGAAGATTCAGATTCTGAATGTTGATCTGTGATTTGCATGGCCGTCATCTTTGGGATCAAAGCTTCTTTGTACTCCTTTAAAAAAGTTGTTAAAGGATTTTTATTCTCCTCTTGGATCATCAAAGACTTTGAAACCCGTTTTGGTGGTGAAACTGGAGGTGAATCTTGAGGGGATTCTTCTGCCATTGGTATTTTACCATGGCTTTTTTCTCTTGCTTTTGCATCTTGCTTTTCTTGCTTCCTTCTTTGCTCAGCTTCCTTAGCTTCCTTCTTTTTTGCTTCTTCTTGCCTTTTTATCTCCAGGTATATTTCATAAGTACTTGGTTTTGTCTTGGGAGGAGGTTCAGGAAATGTGATCCTGATTCCTTCCAATGGGAGAGGATTCCTCTGTTGTCTTATAGATGGAAATAATTCTGGGGTTTCTGATCTATAAATTGGCGGAGGAATTTTTCCTGTCTCTTCAAGTACTTTGATCTGATCTTTAAGCCTCTGAATTTCTTTTTCCCTTTGTGCCATGTGGGAAAAGAAATCCTGTCCTGGAGCAGCTCTTTCTTTTGAAACTTCATCCATTCTTTTCTGCAAGACTCTTATCATGATTTGGGCTTGATCTACTTTAGTCTCAACACTCGTAAGCTTAGAATCAAGGTGTGTGACCTTTGAATCTATGCGTTTTAGAGTTGTGTTTTGAGCTAAAGCATTTTTTGTTTGCCAATTCAGGGTGGCTTCTGCAGCGTTAGGCTTTAGAAGGTTTCCTGATGCATCTGTTTGGAGTCTTGATGGTATTTTTGGTGAATGGGCATAATTGTTTTTTGTGAATTCCTCTAGTGGAGGAAATTCTTTGTCAGAAGAGCTTGTTGGTTTTATCATGGCAACACAAGCAAGTGGCTGTGAAGGGGTTTGCTTTATGGATAATGGGTTTTTCTGGACCCATTTCTTGATTTGTTTATAGCATGGATGAGGAAAAGGATAAATCTTTTGAGTCTTGGAGTTTCTGGAAGGTACTGGTGAAGATGGTGGTGATGTAGGGGGTAAATCTGGTGGAGGAGAAGAAGATGATGAGGGAAGAGAGGGAGAAACTTCTGGTTTTCTGGAATAGTAAACCAGATATACAAACTTGCCATTGTCTTCCCTAAGAGGTCCTATGCTTGGATCTCCTGCAAGCCATCTCTGGTAGAACTCTGATTGGGTAGAGTTCTTTTTCTTCTTCTTCTTTTTGAAGGGATCTTCACCATATATCGAGGCGAAATTGTCATCAACAAATCCGTCACAATTACAGAGTTCATCCCATGGACAGTGTCCTGTGGTTTTATCTCTGTAAAGATATAGAGGTTTTCCCTGTGAAGAGAAATTCTCAATCATCTTTGTTTCCGGCCCTGGATCACAGGCACAGCAGCAGCATTCTGGATCTGATTTGTCATGTCCAGCAACTGGATTGCAATATGGTTGCATCATCAGTTGGGTAGGAAAGATCGATGATTGCCTGGATTCCTGAAGATGACTGTGATCAAACTTGATCGTTGTTAAGCCATCTTTTCTGGAGAAGATTTGACTTCTCGTAGACTGGATTGGTTGTGACTGTCGATGAAGCTGTTCATACTGAGTTACCCAGTTTTCTGATAACATCTTAATTAATTCCTCATTTGGGATCTGCCTCGGAATATGAACACAATGAGGTTGATCATATGTGTTTACCTTGAAAAATAACGAATCATCAGTTCCATGGTTTGCAAGATTAAACGCATGGTCCTGGACCCTATACACTATTTGGTAGTGTAGGGTTGCTTCAATAGCTGAGGATACTTGAGGGGCTCCAGCTATTTGGATCTGCACCTTTAATGCTTCAAGAAGATTTGGATCTGCTAGCGCCATGGTAAAATTAGGAAATAGTGTAACCATGATGAGGCCATTGTGTAAGGTTTCCTCGATTGTGGCTATACAGGCATCCTGATACTGTAAGTACCGTGAGTCGAGCAAAGTAATTCTAGCTACAACTGGTTTGCCTTTTGTACCATGGTAGTTTAAAGCCAATCTGATGGCTCCAAAATGGATATGAGTGTATCCAGCATGCATCCATTCTCTTGGAAATTCCTGTGGAATTTGCAGACTGATAACTTGTTCTTTCCCAGTTGAAAAGACTGGGCAGCTATCAAACTTGGAAGATTGCACATACTCCTTTACTTTTTTTGGAGTATCTCTGATGAGAGCTTTTATGGATTTTAGAGGTGAAAAAGAAGAACGGGTATATGGGAGATAGGGATTTATGATAGGAAGATCAGTAGGTTGCACCTTATCTTCATCTTGAATGAAATCTATTTCATACAAGGATGAAATCTTCTTTGCAGAATGAGATTTTATAGGACTATTTGGAAAGGAAATAGGTGTAGAAGAAGTTGGTTTTTCCATAATCAAAGAAATTTCCTTCTGAATTTAACCTTAAATCGCTTACAAGAGGCTGGCTCTGATACCAATTCGGGGACGGGAGATGATTGAGTAATAATAATTAAAAGGACAGAGAATAAGGAAGGAGAATATGAGTGAAGCAAGAGATCAGAATAAGTTTGTAACAGGTATGCTATGCCAAAACACAGGCCTTTCTTCTCTTCAACGGCCAAAGGGGGTACTGCCTTTTAGTTACAAACTTTCTTCATCTCTTTGCTTACCAAATTCAAACACTTCCTCATTTCCATCCCTTCTAATCTTATTAAGAAATCATCTCGATTAGAGTTTTAATTCTGATGTACAGGATCTATGCTAACATGGCAAGTACAGAGCATACTTATAGCCATTTCTCTTGTAATTGATAAAAGAGATAAACTCAAAAAGAAGAAGAGGAATTTAGAAAGCCATAAGCACACTAGAGTATTTTATTTTCTTTCAAGGAACTTCCTACTTCAAACATAAACCTAACTCTCCTTTTATAAGCGAAAAAGGGTTACAAACAGACAAATATTCTACAGTACATAGCAAACAGTAAAGATTCTTTTACATTATTACAAGCATTATAAACAGTAAAGATTCTTTGCTTTAGTCTTCATAATCAGTAGAGTTTGGATCCGTGTCATTCATTTCAATGATTCTGTCTGCTTCTTCCTGTTTCTTTTGATAAGTTCTGAGGTGTAGAGCTTCTTCATCAAAGTCTTCATCCTTATCCATGTCTTCATCCTTATCCATGTAATCTTCATCCTTATCTAGATACTGTCGATCTTGGGTTCTGAATTGGCTACAGCACCAAGGATAGTCTTGTGACCATTCAGTAGGATCTGGAAGATTATCTTGAAATGTCTCTTGTATTCAACTTGTTGTGGCCAAACATCCCATGGAGCTCTGACATCTGATGGTGGCCATATCTCAAAAGGAATCACCTTGTTAAGCTGACACAAATGTTGTTGAAGTTCTCTGTAATGGAGAGGCAATTTTCTTATATCATCAGGGTAGCTTTTATGATGGATCCAAGCAGTAGTAAAAGTTCCTAACTGGCATGCTCTTCCACTCTTCACAAAGTACTAAGGCTTGTGGAATAAGATGATTAAATAATTTCCTTGTCTGTCGAAACTATTTATCATCCTTTGCCATTGGGTTAAAGGAAAAAACCAGCTTAGGAAGATGAAGAAGTTCTGGTGTTCTGGTTCAACATTTCCTCTAATTGCCTTTAACAGATAGTACTTTAAATCACTGGTATTGAATTGAATGGCTATATGATAAATATGCGTAAGATACCATAAAAACCATTTCAGTTCATCAGGCTGTTCTAAGAACTCAAAGGGAATAGGGTGGATAAAGGGATATTCAGGATGTACTCCCCATGGTTTTAGAACCAATCCTCCAAAGTTTCGAAAAACTTGAGCCTGATATTCAAACATCATTTGTTGTGTTTTTTGGTGGAAGGTATTCTGTTTGACTAGCTCAAAGACTTCAGGGGGAAATTCTGGGTTTAGGTTGGGTGGTACTGGGTAAGGGTTTGAGCTTGACGATGGGTAGGTTGAAGATGATGGTCTGTACATCATTATGGGCCTGGGCCAATAAATTCTGTTATAGGTGAAAAGATTGGGTCTAGACAGAAAATCTGCAAGGACATTGGATTGGCCCTTAATGTGTTTGGCATCAAAGGAAAACTTTGAAAACCATTCAGCCCATCTTAACAGCTGTGGGTGTGGAATCTTTTTCTGCTTGAACTTGAGCATTTGTGGAAAAGAAGACATATCTATTTCAACAAGGAAATGAAATCCAACAATATGGAATTCAAATTTGGATATACCTTTTTTCACTGCAAGGATTTCTTTGAAGGTGGAATGATAGTGCATTTCAGCGTCTGAGAATCTGCCACTTTTAAATCCACAAACATGTCTTTTGCCATTTTCTTCTTCAAGGAGAACAGCACTCCAGTACTTGTCACTTGCATCTGTCTGAAGTATTCTTTTTCCCATTGAAGGGATTTGGAGTGGTGGCAAATCTTGCAGTTTTTCTTTCAATCGTCTTACTGCTTGAGTTTGAGAGGAAACCCATCTTGGTGGATTTTTCTTGAGCATCTTTCTTAAGGGATTAAGATACTTTGAGATCTTTGGGACAAAATCTCTTAAGTAATTGACAATCCCTAAGAATTGCTGTACTTGCTTCACCGTGAAATCCTTTTCTGGAAACTTTAAAAGTTCCTGAGCAATGTGAGTCCCTGGCAGATATTGTCCATCTTTAAGATCCATCCCTAGAAACTCAATTTCTGATTTGTTGATGTGCATCTTCCTTTCTGAAAGCATAATCCCATATTTTTCAACGATGGTCTGAAATTGCTGTAGGAGTTGAATATGAGATTCTTCATTGGCAGAGTAAAGAAGGATGTCGTCAATGTAGATGAGAGCATTCACCATTAATGGTTGAAAGATTTTGACCATTGCCTTCTGGAATAATGATGGGGCTGTTTTTAATCCAAATGGCATCACTTTCCACTGAAAATGCTTGTTTGGAATACAAAATCCTGTCTTTGCCCTTTCATTAGGATGAATTCCAAGCTGTCAGAATCCTGCCTTTAGATCAAACTTTGAAAAGATCTTTGCTTGTGCCAAACTGGAAAATAGAGAATTCCTATTTGGAAGAGGAAACTTGTCATCTTGGAGGAAAGTATTAAGAGGTTGGTAATTAATTACCAATCTTAACTTTCCACGAGCTTGCTCTGATCTCTTATTCACATAAAAGGCTTCACATGCCCATTGTGAATCAGAAGATTCTATCAAATCTTGAGCTTGGAGATCTGCACACTCTTGCTCAGCTAGTCGAAGATGTTCTGGATTCATTCCTGTATGACTGGCCTTGGTGGGGTTGATATCTTCATTTTTCTTAAAGGGAAGGAAGATAAAGAAATCAGTATTTTTTCATAAAGGATGGTGGCATTTTGTAGAAATTCAGAGTGAGAATCTGCACAGGAAACAGTTTTCAGCTTTTGGGTGATATGAAGAAATTGATCTTTATGGATGGTAAAGAGTTTGGGGATAAGGACATATGGCTGGAAAAAGGTTTTAAACTGGACTCCACGAGGTAATATCTTTAATTGTTCCAGTTGCTGATAGATATCAAATCCTATGACGATATCTTTTCCAGGAAGTTTTGATCCTAAAACTTGAGTGGTAATTTGACAGTTTGGGAAAAACTTGATGGTTATAGGATCACTTCTGATATGAGTAGTAAAAGGATAATCAGTAGCTGAATTGAAATGTCTGGTATGAGGTTTCCACAATTCTGATGGTAAAATCTCTGGGTTCATGATAGTCTCAGCAGCTCCAGTATCCATAAAAGCAATAACAGTAATAGGTTTACCGTATTTGCCTGGATAGATCTTGACAGGGATCTGGGGGGTAGAGACAATCTGTAGATTGTCGGAGCTAGCCTGTACTTGCATCATGTGGTAATCTGAATAATCAGATTCAGATTTATCATCATCAGAGGTCATCCTGCATTCTTCTATGGCTCCAATAGTTTGATCAGAAGGTATTTCATCAATGGAGCAAACAGATTCAATGTCATCATCTTTCAGGATTTTTAATCCTGCATCATGAATCATCTGGATGATCATCTTTGCACCTTTCTTGTTTTCTGGACAATTTTTTGCAAAATGTCCTTTCTAGTTGCACAGATAACATCTATTGGACTTCTTAGTGCCATGCCTTTTCTTTCTCAAATATCTCCACTTCATTTTCCTCCTTTTGAACTTTCTGGATGGAGAATCTGGAAGAAAATGTTTCTTGTGGTGTCTAAAGTGTTTCTTCTTTTTTGGATGGCAGACACAACTTCTATCTCTGGGACATTTGATCTTGAGATATGAATCATCACAAGCACGATCTAATCCCTTGTCACCATAGAGATAATCCTTAAAGATTTTTCTTCTGTTGCAGATGTCTTCTAAAGCAACAAAGACTTCTTGTTGGATTTCTCCAACAGTTAGATGTAGAATATCTTTGTTTTGCCTTTGTAACGCCTGGTTTACAACAACTTGTAGAGGATCAGGGAGAGACGATATGATGACAGGTTTAAGATTCATGTTTAGCCCCAAAGCACAAAATTATTTGATCATTATTTTGAAGTGCTTTGCTAAATCTTTTCTGTCATAAGAACAACATCTTCTTTTGTAAAATTCTCTCCGCTTTAAGGTCAGAAGATCTTCAGGATTCCCAACAAAATGATTATGAATAATCATGATGGGTTGTGAAGATTGATGCGAAAACCTGCCAAAATATCTTATTTATTTAATTCAAGACACTTTTGTATTTTTTTCATTATATGATTCTTTTGCCCTATAAATATATAGTTTTAGGAGCCACATTAGACAAAGCCACCTTAGATTTTTTTTTAATTTTTACATTTTATTTTCGCCATGAATTTCTAAACTCTTCATTTCTAGTTAAAGGAACTTCAAAGTTTGATTCTACAAACTTTGTGAGAAGTATTTGCATGTCTTCTGATTTAATTACAAATATTTTAGTTTGTTGAATATTGGTGTTGTCGAAACCACCTCGAAAACGATGTTTCGAAAAAATATTTTAAAATTTAGAAAATGAGAGTCGCCACCAATTTTTTTTTTAGTGTGATTGGATCACCACAAAACGTTTAAAATACATTTAAAATGTCGGTCTTCGAAATCCAGAAAAACAAGTTCTGGAGTCGGTTACACATGAGGAAGGATTAGCACCCTCATACGCCCAAAATTGGTACCGTATTATTTATTTTTGGGTCTTAATTTGAAAACCTTGAAAACTCGAATAAAATTTAAAATACAATCCTCTAATGCATGGGTTATTTTTTAAAGAAATCGATTTTTGTTTGGAAGTCTCGTTATTACAAAGTGATCAGGGAAGAAAATTACGTCCAGTGAGTTAGGACATAATATTTCGAGATCCAGAAATAACGAACTTTCCTTTGTAAAACTTTTTAAATTTTGAAAGAGGATGTTAGATTATCTCGATTTAAAGAAAGATTGCACCTAGTAAGTTAAGGTGCAAAGATATCAAAATCAAAGATAAGGAAACATTACCTCGATAAAAGAGTATTCGATTATTTCGATTTTGGAAGAAAAATCGCACCTAGTAAGTTAAGGTGCAAAATTTTGAAACTTGAAATAAAAGAATATTACCTCAAATTTAAAGTTTTTATGAAAATAATTTTTGAAAACGTATATGCGAATTTAATATGAATGAGCTATTAATGACAGATATTACATAACACGAAATAAATGATTAAGTTGGTAAATGGTAAGCAAAAATAAAATTCGAGTATGTAAATATCAACAAGAAAAAGAAAAAACATGATACGATCGGGATTGAAAATGGGACTTTTTGGATACCCAGGGGCAAAATAGTAATTTTGGTTGAAATCGGGTCAAAAATGGAATTTTTAGAAGTTTGAGGGTAAAATGGTAATTTTTGGTGAAATCGGGGTCAAAAATGGAATTTTAGAAAATACGAGGGGTAAAATGGTAACTTTTGGTGAAATTAGGGTTAAAAATGGAATTTTGGAAAATTTAGGGTCAAAATGTAATTTCAAAAAGTTTTAAGGTTAAAATGTAATTTTTAGAAAGTTTTGGGGTCAAAATATAATTTTTAAAAAGTTTTAGGGTTAAAATTTAATTTTTAGAAAGTTTTAGGGTCAAAATGTAATTTTGGAAAAGTTTGGGGTTAAAATGTAATTTTGGAAAAATTTGGGGGTCAAAATGTAATTTTTGGTGTTTGTGATGGTGTTGCTGGTTGCTGACGTGGCGCTCTTCGGTTGGCTGGGATGGAAAGCAGGCAGTGCAAGTGGGCAGATTAGATTTTCTGTTTTGGATTATTTGAATTGGGCCCCCAAAATTGGGCTTTATTTTGTTTAGGTTATAGGTTATTGGGCTTAACTGAATTTTGGCCTAGTTGGGCTTGTAAATTGGACATGTAAATGGACTTTGGGTTTGTATTTTGGACTTGTAATATTTAAATCATTTTAATTCAAAGTAAATTCAAATTTAATATAAATTTAAATTCTAAATGAATTTAAATTTAAAATAAATTAAGATTTATAAATTAAAAGTTGGGTTTAATGTTGGACCCGGTCAAAATTGGGCTTCAACAGCTGCCCCTCTTTGCTCGTTGTTGTGTAACAAGAACAGAGCAAAGACCAGAAGAAGATCAATTTTGTCTAGTTTCATTTCTTCGCTGCTCTTTCTTCAATTGGTTCACCCATCGTTTTATTGACCGTTCGATTTTGCCGCCTCTACCTCTGCATCTTCAGCATTGCTCGAAGGTAATTTCCAAAAGGACAAAATTTGCTACTGTAATTTCACTCCATTCTTTTGAAATTTCAAGGAGATTGGAGTTTGTCACCGTAGTCTTTGAGTATAGTTTCATTGAGTTGGTATACTTCTTTGTATCTCGTCAGAAAGATGATCGTCTCACTTGTTTTGGATAACTATAATCTGCTTCAAGCTTGAGGTAGGGGATTGGTTGATGGTGATCTGCCCCCGGCTCGGGGTAAGTGGTTGGAATCGTCATTTTGCGCTTCTTGAATCTAAGGGTAAAAATGATGTAATTCGAATCCAAACTCCATTGCATCTTCATGAGGATAGGATTTGGTGTCGAAGCTTCATCTTACTCTTACTACAACTTCAGAGAGATAAAGATTGGCTATTAGTTGTTTTGATTTGATCCACTATGATTTTAAGGTAGATGTCTCAACGTCGTGGATTTGACCTTTCATGTTTCTAAGGTACCAAATTCGTCGTTGCGACTTAAACCTTTCCCTTTTGTATCTTTGTGGTACTGGATCTGCCATTGCGGTCTTAGATCTTCCCCTTCATGCTTCTGAGGTACACGGTCCACCGTTGCGACTTAGACCTTTCCCTTTTGTGTTTTGGCGATACTAGATCTGCCGTTGCGGTCTTAGATCTTTCCCTTTTATTTTATCTGAGGTACACGGTCCGCCATTGCGACTTAGACCTTTCCCAGTTGTGTTTTTCTGCTGTACTGGATCTGCTGTTGCGGTCTTAGATCTTTCCCTTCATGCTTTGAGGTACACGGTCTGCCGTTGCGACTTAGACCTTTCCCTTTTGTGTTTTTGCGGTACTGGATCTGCCGTTGCGATCTTAGATCTTTCCCTTCATGCTTCTGAGGTTCACGGCCCGCCGTTGCGACTTAGACCTTTCCCTTTTGTGTCTTGGTGGTACTGGATCTGCCATTGCGGTCTTAGATCTTTCCCTTTCATGTTTCTGAGGTACACGGTCCGCCGTTGCGACTTCTGTTTTTTTTTACGATACTGGATCTGCCGTTGCGGTCTTAGATCTTTCCCTTCATGCTTTTGAGGTACACGGTCCGCCGTTGTGACTTAGACCTTTCCCTGTTGTGTTTTTGCGGTACTGGATCTGCCATTGCGGTCTTAGATCTTTCCCTTCATTCTTTTGAGGTACACGGTCCGCGTTGCGACTTAGACTTTTCCCTGTTGTGTTTTTGCGGTACTGGATCTGCCGTTGCGGTATTAGATCTTTCCCTTTGTGTTTCATGATGCTAAAACCTGTAGAATGGACCTCTAGGTAGGCCAGGTTTGTTTAGGATGCCATGCTCAGAATGAGTCAAAATGCTCCTAACTAGAATGAATGTGCATGATTTAATGTTTAATTTTTCAAAGATTAGTCTCTTATGTTCTGGGATTATCTCTTGACGTCTTCTCGAATCTAACTTGTCAGATTCTCAATTTGAATTGCTTTTTCAGATTTGATTTTTTTAACTGGCAGTTTTATTTAGGATCCTTGTATCATTTAGGAATTTTCTAAAATAATACTCGCGAATCCTTGCTTTTCATGTGGTTTTGATCCATTATCCATTATCTTAGTATGAAAATACTTGGATGGTGTGGGAAAGAATGAGATTGTATTAAAGTTAAAACTTGGAGATTTGTTGGCTACAAAAAGGAAAATGTTGAATATTTACAATGAACGAAAAAATGACAAACAGTACTAGGTCTAGATATCAAATATGAGTTTCTCTGATCTGTGGATCATCTTTCGCCTGATATGTCTCTGGAGATCCTGGAGTTACTTCATCGATGCCTCAAGATGTAAAATATTTCCATCATATCACTTTTGAGGGAACAGTTGGCTGCCCTTGTTTTGCATTTGAGCCGCCCTTTTCGGGTTTTCAACTCAAAACCCCTTTGGTTTCAGGATGCCCTTTCTACTGGTTTTCATCTTGACCTTTTCGTTTTGTTTTTTAGGTATAATACTTCTTCACCGAGTCTGAATTTACTGGGTTGTATAATTCTTTATCGTCAATTTCAGTCAAAATTAGGGCTCCTCCAGAGAAAGCTTTCTTTACCACGTACGGCCTTTCCCAATTAGGCATCCATTTTCCTCGAGAGTCTTTGTGCATTGGAAGTATCTTTTTCAAGACTAGATCTCCCTTATGGAATTCTCTAGGGCGAACCTTCTTGTTGTAAGCATGCATCATCCGTTTATGATACATTTTACCATGACGGATGGCCTTTAATCTCTTCTCTTCGATCAAGTTTAACTGATCATATCTGGCTTGGACCCATTCTACTTCATCCAAATTCAGCTCTGACAAGACTCGAAGAGAAGGAATCTCCACCTCGATGGGTAAAAGAGCCTCCATCCCGTATACCAGTGACAAAGGCATTGCCTCAGTAGATGTTCTAACAGAAGTTCTATAAGCAAGGAGATCGAATGGTAATTTCTCATGCCAATCCCTATAGATTTTCGTCATTTTTGCAACAATCTTCTTGATATTTTTATTTGCCGCTTCCACTACTCCATTCATCTTTGGGCGATATGGGGACGAATTATGATGTTTGATATTGAATTGCTCACAGACCTTTGATATCGTACTGTTGTTCAAGTTTAGTGCATTGTCTGATATGATCTTTTCTGGCATTCCATATCGGCGAACTTGCTGACAGCAGACTTTGCAACGTTGGAATAAGAGGCAGCCTCCACCAATTTTGTGAAATTGTCAATTACCACAAAGATGAATCTATGCCCATTAGAAGCCTTCGGTGAAATTGGTCTAATAACATCCATGCCCCACATAGAAAAAGGCCACGGGGAGGTCATGACATGCAGTGGTGATGGCGGTATGTGAATTTTATCTCCATAGATCTGACATTTGTGGCATTTCTTAGCATAATTGATACAATCAATCTCCATACTCGACCAATAGTATCCAAGTCTCGTGATCTGCCTGGCCATTTTGATTCCATTGGCATGCATTCCGCAAATCCCTTCATGGACTTCTTCTAGGATTTTCTTAGCCTCAATTGAATCCACACATCTCAACAACACCTGATCCTTTCTTCTCTTATACAGAATCTCCCTATCTAGGACATACTCGTTCGCGAGCCTTCTCAATGTCCTTTTGTCATTTTTAATAGCTCCTTCAAGGTATTTACGGTCTTTTACATATTGGAGAATGTTTTGATACCAAGGATGCCCCTCTTTTCCTTTTTCTTCGATCTCATAGCAATGGGCTAGAGTTTCATAAATACTCATTCGAATGGGCTTCATATCCTCTGGCCTATTTATTTTTATCATCGAAGCTAGAGTAGCCAAAGCATCAGCTATTTGGTTTTCCTCTCGTAGGAGGTATTTGAATGTGACCTCGTCGAATTCTTTGATCAGATCGAGGACCATATTTTGATATTCAATTAATTTGGAGTCCCTTGTCTCCTATTCTCCCTTGAGCTGGTAGATTACCAATACTGAATCTCTATATACTTCTAAGACCTTGATCCCTCGATCTATGGCTGCTTGAATCCCCATGATGCACGCCTCGTATTCTGCCATATTGTTTGTGCAATCGAAATCAAGTTTACTGGTAAAGGGATAACGGTCTCCTTTTGGTGACACTAAAATTGCATCGATCCCATTGCCCACAGCATTTGAAGCACCATCAAAATTTAATCGCCACGGATTCTCTGTCGCGGTTCCTCTTCGGTAGTTGCAACGTACATCAGATCCTCATTTGGGAAGTCAAAATTTATTGGCTCATAGTCTTCTAAAGCCCTACTAGCTAGGAAATCTGCTATTACACTTCCTTTAATTGTCTTTTGGCTTACATAGACTATATCAAATTCTGACAGCAGGATTTGCCATCTAGCCATTCTTCCATTTAACGCAGTTGACTCCATCATGTATTTGAGAGGATCTAATTTCAAGATTAACCAAGTGGTGTGATATAGCATGTACTGTCGCAATCTTCGGGTAGTCCAGACCAACGCATAGCATAATTTTTCTATTAAAGAGTATCCTGCTTCACAGTCAGTAAATTTCTTACTGAGGTAGTATATAGCTCTTTCCTTCTTTCCAGTCTCGTCATGTTGACCCAAGACACATCCCATAGAATTCTCGAAAACTGCTAAGTACAAGATTAATGGTTTGTTGGGACTTGGTGGCACTAAAATCGGAGCATCAGACAAATACTACTTAACCTTGTCAAACGTTCTTTGGCACTGATCATCCCAAATGCGTGGATTGTGCTTTCTAAGAAGGCGAAAGATGGGATCACATTTCTCAGTTAATTGTGAGATAAACCGAGCAATGTAATTCAACCTCCCAAGGAAACCTCGAACTTCCTTTTGCGTACGAGGTGGGGGCAATTCCTGTATGGTTTTAACCTTGTCTGGATCAATTTCAATCCCCTTTCGACTAACCACGAAACCTAACAACTTGCCCGAAGTAGCCCCAAAAGTACATTTGGCAAGGTTCAACTTTAGTTGGAACTTTCTTAATCTCAAAAAAAACTTTCTCAAGACCTTTACATGTTCCTCCTCGGTTCGAGATTTAGTGATCATGTCATCGACATAGACCTCGATTTCCTTGTGCATCATATCATGAAACAATGTCACCATAGCTCTTTGATATGTTGCCCCTGCATTTTTAAGTCCGAATGGCATCACCTTATAACAGAACGTTCCCCACATTGTGACAAAGGTAGTTTTCGCCATATCTGTAGGGTCCATCTTTATTTGGTTATACCCAGAGAAACCATCCATAAAAGAGAAAAAGGAATGACCCGCTGTATTATCTACTAGGGTATCAATGTGAGGTAGCGAAAAGTTATCTTTTGGGTTGGCTTTATTCAAATCTTGGTAATCTACACACATACGTACTTTTTCGTCTTTTTTGAGGGCGGGGACTATATTGGCAACCCATTCTAAATATTCAACCACTTGGAGAAAACCCGCGCGAAACTGCTTTTGGACTTCTTCTTTTATTTTAAGCAACACATCGGGTCGCATTCTACGGAGCTTCTATTAGACGGGTTTGCATTCTTCTCTTATTGAGAGCTTATGAACTACAATATCGGTGTTTAGCCTCGGCATGTCTTGGTAGGACCAGGCAAAGACATCTTTGAATTCTCTAAGCAGCTCAATAAGACCTTTTCGTATTTCTGCCAAGATACTGGTTCCAATTTTTACTTCCTTCTTCTCCTCTTCATCCCCTATGCTTACAGTCTCGACAACTTCTTTATGGGGCAAGATCTGTTTTTCCTCTTGTTTCACCATTCGCAGCAATTCAGGAGATATGTTACTATCTTGGTCATCTTCGAAGTCTTGAGGTTCTTCGAGACACATATCTCGCTCGAAATGAGGTTCACAGTCAGTGTCACTCATTTTACTGATATCACAGGATCTGTAAAAAATGAGAGCGGTCCAATGAACAAAATAATTTTAAGAATGACTGTATGGTATGATTATGGGTGTATACAAAAATTCAAGAATGATTAATTTGTGTATGTTTAAAGGTAAATAATTTATTTGAATTTGAAAGAAAGAATATAAAGAGATATTTGTCAAAATGGAGCAAAATGCATTTTCATTAAGATAATGGATAAAAATCAAGTGCCCTTTACAAAATATTTCTATCGCTCTCGGGCATAAAATGATAGATATGTATCGAGTATTACTTTGAAATGTTCCTAAAGGCTACAGGGAGCTCCTCTTCCGACCAATTGTCCAGATTACTTCCCGGTGCGTACGGGCAAATTTGAGATAAGCTCCCTTCTTTGCCTTCCTCGGAAACAACATTAATGTTCAGTTCCATCACATATTTTCCAGTGTTCTCTTCTTCTTTAAGCCTTATCCCACCAGAAATGAAAGTTTTCAATATATAAAGGAAGGTCATCGGCCCCCATTTGATTTCTTCCCTGGCCTGTCGCGCTCTTCTTATCTCTTGCTTCTTTTCTATCTCTTTCTTCTTTTCCTTTACATCTGGCTTGTATCCTAGCCCGAAGTGGTCCCACTTTCCTAATGGCAACGGTGCGTTAATTATTCCTTTGAGATATTTTCCGAGCCCTTTTCCCGACTGTGCTCCTTTTCTAATTGTCAAACACAACCTCATCTTCGTGGTTTGTGACAACTTGGGTTCAGGAATTTTATTCCCTTCCGCAATGAATGTAGCATTAAAAAATTCTAACGAACAGAAAGAACATTCCACCGCCTCTTCATTTCTTTCTACATACGGGGCCTCACTTGTTATAGATGCGATAATATCCTCCTTTGCATTAATTGTAACCAACCTTCCATCGGTTACCAGCTTGAGCTTCTGACGAAGTGAATACGGTACCGCTCCTGCTGAGTGGATCTAGGGTCTCCCTAATAAGCAAATATAGGAAGGCTTAATATCCATCACCAAGAAATCAACCTCGCAAATGTTCGGGCCTATTTGCAATGGTACTTTAATCCGGCCCATTACTTTTCTTTCTGTTCCATCGAAAGCTCTTACTATGTTGTGACATGTCTTCACATAAGAGCTATCGATGGGTAACCTTTCCAAGGTAGCCAACGGTAGTACATTTAAAGCTGAGCTGTTGTCGATGAGCACTCTAGGTAAGGTGTACCCTTTACAGCGAGTGGTAATATGCAAAGCCTTAGTCGATTCCATACCCTCAGACGAGATTTCATCCTCACTAAAGAAAATAAAATTATCAGCGCTAATGTTGTTAATCAGACGATCCAACTTACATACGGATATGTCGTTGGTCACATAGGTCTCGTTAAGCATCCTCATTAGCGCGTTGCAGTGGGCTTCCAAACTTAGCAATAATGCTAAGATCGATATGCGCATAGGCTGTTTATGTAACTGCTCAACTACATTGTACTCACTGTGTTTCAAGAATTTCAAGAACTCTTATGCTTCTCTTTCTGCCAACGACTCGTTTATCGGCTCTGACTTGTCAATCACTTTTTCTTCGGGCTCGACTGCTAAGGCCTTTCCTTTTGCAGATTCTTTTTTCTCTTTCTCTAAGTCATAGACTTTACCGCTACGGGTGACCAGATTTACATTTTCTTGAAGTTGCTCTTCCTTAGGTGCTATTATATTGCACCCGTAATTCCAGGGAACTCTTTTGCTATCTTCATAAGGAAACGGTGCAGGTTTCCGTATGATAACACAAGGTGTCTCTTGTCTTCTTGTCTCGGTTCCCTTGGATGTAGAAATGATTATTATCAGGAGATCGGGCTTATTTGTCCTTTATTCTTCGGAGGCGCAAATGTCCCCTATCTTTTCTCTCTCTTCAAAGAACTCCAATTCTTTACGGTCCATCAAATCTTGTACTAGAACCTTGACTGCTATCACATTTCCACCATTCTGTGCAATCATTCCCCTGTCCACCATTTGACGCCATACCCATTTCAAAAAAGATCTAACCTCTCCAATATGAGCCTTAACCTTTTTTCCTTTTACACTAGCAATTACATTTATCCCCTGATCAGGGTGTATAGGTAAAGGGTTCCCGGCTACATTAGGTCCTAATGGCTCATCGAATCTTATTCGTTTCATCTTAATTAATCTTTCTACAACCTCCTTGAAAGCGAAACAATTTTCAATGGAGTGTCCAGTTACTCCTCCATGAAATTCGCATTGAGCGTTGGCGTCATACCATTTAGGAAATGGTGGTGGTACGGGCTCCGTGAAGTACGGGGCCACCGCGTGCTGATCATATAACTGCTGGTAGAGTTCTTTGTACGTTACCGGAATTGGAGTGAACTGAATCTTTTCAGTATTCTTTCTCAAGCTTGATTCTGATTTTGGTGGATTTTGATAATTGTTCGAATGAGGTTTTGATTGCGTCATTATAATCGATTTCGCATAATTTGGTTTGTATACGCTCATATTATTTACCTCAGCTTCCTTTCTTCTAGTGGCTGCCATTTTTCCACTGTCTCCTGCGTCAATTTTTCCACTTTTAATCGCACTTTCAATCATTTCTCCTGACATAACTACGTCTGAGAAACTCCTTGTAATATTCCCCACTAAGTGATTGAGATACGATGCCTTTAGCGTGTGGACAAAAAGCATTGTTGTTTCTTTTTCCGTTAATGGTGATTGTACTTGGGTAGCTACATCCCTCCAATGTTGAGCATATTGTCAGAAGCTTTCGTTCGGATTCTTCTCCATATCTTGCAAGGTGATCCTGTTTGGAGCGATGTCAGTAACATGGCCATATTGCTTCATAAAAGCTTGGGCCAGGTCTTTCCAGGAATTAATCTTTGTGCGACTTAGTTGGTTGTATCACTTTGTAGCAGATCCAACTAAACTATCCTGGAAACATTGGAATAATAATTTATCATTGTGGACATACCTTATCATTTTTCGACAGAACATCGTAATGTGTGCTTCTTGGCAGCTTGTCTCATTGTATTTTTCAAATTCCGGAGTCTTGAACTTTGGGGGTAGTACTAAGTCTGGAACCAAGCTTAGTTCTTTGGCATCCACTCCACCGTAAGCGTCGGTCCCTTCCATTGCCCTAACTTTATCCTCCAGCCATTTGTACCGTTCTTCTATTTGTTTAGATACTTTCAATTTCATTTTCTCTGCCTCTATCATATCATCAAGGTCGGGGTTGATGGGATTCGCAGCGGTTTCCCCTGGGTTTGACCCTGATCCAATCGGGTAATTAGTTTGACCTGAGGCACCAATGGGCTGTGGTTGTGCCTGGATGAGGATGGGTGCTTCTCGCGAGTTTGTTTCTGTTGGAGTCTGATGCTGCACGGGTGTAAAACCAGGGGGATATTGAGGATCCTCGTTTTCCTCTCTTGGGCCTTCTGTGGGACTTTCCCTTTATCCGAATCCCGCAATAGCTGGGTTAATTGATTAATATATTGCTTTGAGATTCGATAATTTGGTCTCTCATATCCCTTTGGACTCTTTCTAGCTAGTCCTGTAACTGAGCCTGCATCTACTCTTGCATTCCTTTTACAACTGCTCTACCCTTTCTATTCTCTGATCCATGGTTCGTCGAGTACTGTAAGGGTGTAGTTTCTCTATTTTTCTGGTTTTAACTGTTCCAAATTCCATTTAATGAGATTTATTGTGTTTTAAAAATGTAAATATGCAATGCGAATGAATGAACGAATGCAAAAGAAAGGTATTGACTTATAATTCATTTTCCATTTAGAAAATTTCATTTAGATAACAAGTTCCTTTACATAAAGCAAATTACATAAATGGTTTTGCTTTGATGCTCAGAGCGTTGACTTTCTTGAGGAGTCCTGCTAGCTTTTGACCTCGTTCTGTCTTTGTTTCATATTGTATACCTAATTCTTCTGCTTCGGCTACCAACACTTGCACATGTTCGGCTACTCCGCGAATTTTATTTAAGGCCTCACCCATAACATAATCCCTCTCTCTGACTTCTTTCTGAGCTTGTTGAAGATGCCAATCATTTGTCTCCAACGTCCTTTCCAGAACTTCGGTTCGTATTTCACTATTCTGCAGAGAGGCTTCTAGTTCTTCCACCCTCTTATTCAATCTCTCGATCTCAACTCGTTTTACCTTCAACTCTATTACTGAATTTCGGCTATGATGTCGGTGCAGAGATTCTTCTAAATCTTGTACTCGGGCTTTTAATTCGGTCACCTTAGCTTGCCTTTCTAGAAGGCTACTCTTTATGGCATTTTCCTGTACCTGGGCGTCTTGGAACTTGTTCATCCAGTGACTTGTTCTATTCTTTTCTTCGCGGACTTCTTGTTGCCATTGTTCTAAGGTCTTACCTAAGCCGGCGGTCCTCATCGATAAGTGAAGCTTCTTATAGTCTTTCTGTAAGCTACTGACGTCCACTTCAGCCTTATTCTTCCCTTTTCTCAATTTTTTCGCCTCTAGCTTTTGAACATTAACATCCAGTCCTAAAAGTACCTTTTCTTCCTCTATCTTTTCTATCATCTTTTCCATCCCCGCATTCTTTCTCTCAAAGTCTTGTTTAATTATTTCAAGTTCAGTCAAGACAACCTGCAAGTGTTCCTCGATTGGGCGGACAATCTCCGGGTTTGGCACAAGAATGTCGTCGTTGATCCTTCTATTTCTCCACCAATCATACTCAGCGGTTGTCATGGGATTGGCGCCGAATGCTTTCATCCTCCTGACTTGATTCCATGCATTTGAAATTTCTCGAATCCTTTTCTTGTTATATTCCCCTCGGTATCGAATTCGCACTGGGCTAACCATTGAGTTGCTGGTAGGAACTGTCTCGATTTGTATTACCTTGAAACCAGTAAATGTGCGTATCCTGTTGCTCCCTATATCCCTACCAATGAGACCCAATCGAAGTCTCCACATCGATACAAGATCTCATTTGGAACAAACCACGGTGCTCACCATTCTATGTCTTCATCTTTAAGGCTTTAGAGTATGGCCATCCATTTTTCTTCTGAAAAATTTTCTTGTCTTTGTGAAGCTACGAAGTCTTTCAATGGGGAACAATCTTTAGACAAGTATTGATATGAGACCTTTTCTGTTTTCCAGAAATGACTGTGAAACCATACCATTAACAATTGCGCGTAGGCAATAAATTGACCTTCTTATTCTTTCTTGCATGCACTTAAAGATCTGAAAGTTTCTGCGAGTATAGCCAGGACAGGTGTAACTCTTTCTCTCAATCGATCAAACAAGTCTATCACCGCATCTTCTATATGCCCCAAAGCTTTTGAAAAAATGACCAACCCGTAGATACTCTGGGCTAGGATGTCAATCTTTTTCTTTGTTTCCGATGGGCCAGTATCAAATCTCGTAGACTTTTCCAGGTTATGCATTTGTTGTCGCTTTTGACCTTAACCTGAGCTGCTACCCATTGTTCACTCATGCCGGTAATGTTCATCAACCTTTTGACAATAGTCGAGAGATTCGGAGCTCTGGAGTAGGCCTTATCTACTGAGATTTTTGGGCAACGGAGCAGAGTGGTATATTCTTCTATGGTCGGTGTCATGTCTACATTCTCGAAGGTGAAACAACTGTAGGCCGGGTTCTAATACTACGTCAATGCTCGAAAGAGAAATTTATCCACCTTAACCTCGAACAAGTACGGCAAATCACCGTATTCTTGGTAAAAGGTCTGTTTCATGTTTCCATCCCAACTGTCCCATATCTCTTTCAACTCTTGCATATTGTTTTGAGCCGTACTGATTTGGTATAATCCCAAAGCTCTGACTCGTACCCTTCCACTGTCTCCTTTTTGGCATTGAGTCTCCTCCGACCGCATACGCACAACCATGTTGTCCTCCACTTGTACTTGTTTTCCATGATTAATTCTCTTATCGGTAACTGAATTTTGTGTTTATACTTTCCTTTTATATGATGATGCAATGTAATGCAAAAAGAGATAAAATAAACAAGTTAGCGAAATGCATTAATATCAATATACAAGTATAGAGCATAGAACATAAAAATTTGCATCGGAAGGTTACTAAAAGGTTGAGCGTAACTCCGTCTAGGGCATGTCCTTACGGCTTACTACATGTGGTTTTAGGTTCTAAAGAACGGGTACCCAAACCAACAGATTCCTCGATCCTCACCCATTACAAGCTCATACGGACGAGTTCGGTTTAGGGGGACGCATTTCCAACATGTTTACACGGAAGTGAAAACTTCACGAAAACAAGGGTACTTTGTAATCCCGAAAGCGATCCACTATCCTGCACGGAAGTGAAGACCTTACGAAGGAGTAGTTTCCGGCTTCCACTTAAAAGGGTAATATCGTATGCAAATGTATGCAAATTTTACACTAGCAATTGTACATAATATAATACCATAAAAAATGTCAAGGATCGTATATTAAATGGAATCGAAAATTTTAAAGTTTTCAAAAAAATACCCGAAAATAATTAATTTGGCTCGACTCTCGTTTATTTTGAAAAATGGTCCCCAGTGGAGTCGCCAAGCTGTCGAAACCAGCTCGAAAACGATGTTTCGAAAAAATATTTTAAAATTTGGAAAATGAGAGTCACCACCAATTTTTTATTTGGGTGTGATTGGATCACCGCAAAACGTTTAAAATACATTTAAAATGTCAGTCTTCGAAATCCAGAAAAACAGGTTCGGGAGTCGGTTACACATGAGGAAGGATTAGCACCTAGTAAAACTTTTTAAATTTTGAAAGAGGATGTTAGATTATCTCGATTTAAAGAAAGATTGCACCTAGTAAGTTAAGGTGCAAAGATATCATAATCAAAGATAAGGAAACATTACCTCAATAAAAGGGTATTCGATTATTTCGATTTTGGAAGAAATATCGCACCTAGTAAGTTAAGGCACAAAATTTCGAAACTCGAAATAAAAGAATATTACCTCGATTTTAAAGTTTTTATGAAAATAATTTTTGAAAACATATATGCGAATTTAATATGAATGAGCTATTAATGGCAGATATTAAATACCACGAAATAAATGATTAAGTTGGTAAATGGTAAGCAAAAATAAAATACGAGTATGTAAATATCGATAAGAAAAAGAAAAAAATGATACGATCGGGATTGAAAATGGGACTCTTTGGATACTCGGGGGTAAAATGGTAATTTTGGTAGAAACCTGGTCAAAAATAGAATTTTTAGAAGTTCGAGGGTAAAATGGTAATTTTAGGTGAAATTAGGGTCAAAAATAGAATTTTGGAAAATTTGAGGGGTAAAATGGTAAGTTTTGGTAAAATTGGGGTTTAAATGGAATTTTTGGAAATTTAAGGTTAAAATGTAATTTCAGAAAGTGTTAGGGTTAAAATGTAATTTTTAGAAAGTTTTAAGGTTAAAATGTAATTTTCAAAAAAATTTGGGGTCAAAATATAATTTTTAAAAAGTTTTAAGGTTGACATGTAATTTTTAGAAAGTTTTGGGGTCAAAATATAATTTTGGAAAATTTTGGGGGTTAAAATGTAATTTTTAGACAGTTCAGAGACTTCCAAGGCAATAAAACCAAAAAAAGTGACACGTGGCAACCCCACAGGCATCCTGAAGTTAAAGGACTAATTTGAAAATCTTGAAAAATTCTTGGGCTAATTTTGTAATTAAATAGAATTCGATTTAAGGATTAAATTAAAACAAAATAAAAATAAGGACTAATTGCATAAATAAGCCAAAGTAACGACACGTGGTAGCCTTTGGTGCTTTCAAAATGTTGAAGGATTACATTGAAAAGTGATTAAAATAACTGGGCTAAATGAAAAATATTTAAAAATATGAAAAGGACCAAATTGAAACATTTAAAAAGCGAAAGGACTAAACGCTAAAATAAACCATTTAATGAAAACACACGGATCCTGAAGCGGGTCGGGTCAGATCGGGTCGGTCCATGGGTCTTCTATAAAAGTTATTTTAAAGCTTTTTTTTTATATTTCCTGGGTCTTCTATAAAAGTTATTTTAAAGCTTTTTTTTTTATATTTCCTTCATTTTTTCCAAACAATTTAAAAAATCTCTCTCTCTCTCACCCTCTCCTTTCTTTCTCCTTTATCCACGTCGGCCACCTTTCGTCCGCCGGTCACCATTGGGCAATGCGCTACACTCGCCGGCCCCGAAGGCTCCTCACCGCCGTGTCGTCCGGCCTCCGTCGTCCACGCGCCGTCGTCGCCAGTGAGTCTGTCCTTTCTCCTTCTTTGTTCTTTCATTTTTTTTATTTTCATCTTAAAAATCTTTTGTTTACTAAACTAGAATCATTTTGTTGTTCTTCTTCATTTCTATATCAACACAATCTGAGATCTGGATTTGTCCAGATCTAAAAAAAATTGAAGCACTTTCTTTTTTATGTTTTAAAATAAAGAAAATTTGATTTCCTTTTTAAAATCTTTTTATTCCTAAATCTATTTTGTTTTTTTGGTGTTTGTTTGTGCAGGTGATCGGATACGGTGGGACACAGGCGTTGCTCGGCGGTGGCTTTGCGGTGGTGGACGAAGGTAACGGTCAGGGAAGCTCCTATCCTTTTGATTTCTTTTTCTTATTTATTAATTTATTATTAAAATGTTATTATTTATTATTATTAATGTTATTAAATCAAAACATTTAATACATATTTATTATATCTTTTAAAGAAATAAAAATAATAAACATTAATAGATGACAGAAGCGTTTAATGCAAGTATTAATGGATACTTGGAATCTGAAGTAATTAGAAATTAAACCATTAATATCTATGAGCATACCTTGAATGTTACCAGATTAATCCTGGTGCTTGTTCGAATGCCTCTACTGCTATCAATCGCTACTGCTTGGTCTCTATTCAAGTATTGCCTGCCGTTTAGTTGCCTCTGTTTTGATTTTAAAGTAATGTCCCTTTTTTGTATTGATATTTCTCGGAAGAAATTGTAACCCCTTTTACAGAAATTAAATCTGGCTTTATAGCCATTTTACAAATGATGATATTTTGTTGCTTTCAATTAAATGCATGTCTTGTTTCTTCTTTTTGCAGGTTCGGCGAGGGTGGCTGTAGCAGGTGGAAGCCAGCGGTGGCAGGAGCAAGCTGTCCGTAATGGTGCTGCTGGTTGCTGACGTGGCGCTCTTCGATTGGCTGGGATGGAAAGCAGGCAGTGCAAGTGGGCAGATTAGATTTTCTGTTTTGGATTATTTGAATTGGGCCCCCAAATTTGGGCTTTGTTTTGTTTAGGTTATAGGTTATTGGGCTTAACTGAATTTTGGCCCAGTTGGGCTTGTAAATTGGACATGTAAATGGACTTTGGGTTTGAATTTTGGACTTTTAATATTTAAATCATTTTAATTCAAAGTAAATTCAAATTTAATATAAATTTAAATTCTAAATGAATTTAAATTTAAAATAAATTAAGATTTATAAATTAAAAGTTGGGTTTAATGTTGAACCCGGTCAAAATTAGGCTTCAACAGGTGTCATTTTTAATTGTTTAGAGTATTTGTCTTGCCCTAAATCTGTAATTATTTAATTGATTCTAATACTAGTAACGAATAACATGGTTGTGTATGTCGAAGTATGCAATCGATGTTGTGTGGGAATACGATCTAATTCATGCTATCTAATCTAAATAAGCTCCTCTAGTGCGTGTTTGCAAGTTAGAATTAGGTATTTCTCATTATTAATGCTATCGGTAAGTTAGATCCTAAGCGTTAAGTTATATGGTTGTTTATTGATATGGGAAATAATTTCACCGAGCTACCTCTTGGTTATTGACGAGGTAAGAAGAGATTGCTTGTTAGGTGCTACACCAGCATCTGTACCTAATTTATTGAAACACATAGAAATTATCTTTGCATCGATAATCAAACTTGTAAATCAAACAAAGATTTAACCTTTGGCTAGACTTCATTATATTGATTTCCCTATAGTTTATTTTTCTATCTTTTTTATAATTTTAATTTTTTTTCAAAACCCTCCATTTTGTTTTTATTTTATTTGTTTTTAACTAAAGAAATAAAATTATCATCGATCTCTGTGGATACAACACTACTCACTACTAACTGCAACTTTATTTTTTAGTAGGAATTTATTTTTGTAGTTCTTGACAAGTGTACATGGATAAAAGGAATAAATGTACTAAAAGATTATTGAAGAGTTAAGGGATGTTAGAACTACAAAATCCTCAAGGGCACGAAGATTAAACAACGCAATCAAAACCTTATGTATTGGCTTGATGGTTAAGGGAGTTCACCGTCTTAAGTGTGATTTAGGTTCGAGTCGCATTAATCGCTGTTTGTAATTCATAAAAAAAATAACATAATCATCTCATGGGGAACAATGTAGTTCGCAGTATTCTAGTCAACTATTAATTTGAAAAAGCCTAAAGGAATTGAAAAATAAATAAAAATTGAAATTATGAACGGGCGAGATCATTTCAGAAGCACTTTTTTTTTATTCTTCAGAACATAGCAGACAAAATTCCATTGGTATAATTTTAGACCTTCCAATCTATTTTTTCTCTATCTATTCTACAACCATACGAAGATAAATAATACTGATTCGGTCCTAAAATTTATTTGTGACCCACGAGGAGCCGTATGAGGTGAAAATCTCATGTACGATTTTGGACTAGCGATGGAAACAGTGATGTTATCATCGACTATAATTATCTAACAGTTCAAGTACAGTTGATATAGTTGAGATGCAATCAAAATATGGTTTTTGGGGATGGAATTTGTGGCGTCAGCCAATAGGGTTTATCGTTTTTCTATTTTCTTCTCTAGCAGAATGTGAGAGATTACCTTTTGATTTACCAGAAGCGGAGGAAGAATTAGTAGCAGGGTATCAAACCGAATATTTAGGTATCAAATTTGGTTTATTTTACGTTGCTTCCTATCTAAATCTATTACTTTCTTCGTTATTTGTAACAGTTCTTTACTTGGGGGGTTGGAATATTTCCATTCTGTACGTATTCGTCCCTGAGCTATTTGAAATAAATAAAATAAATGGAATCATTGGAACGACAATTGGTATCTTTATTACATTAGCTAAAACTTATTTGTTTTTGTTTATTTCTATCGCAACACGATAGACTTTACCTAGGTTAAGAATGGACCAATTATTAAATCTCGAGTGGAAATTTCTTTTACCCATTTCTCTCAGTAATCTATTATTAACAACTTCTTTCCAACTTCTTTCACTGTAAAGAAAAAAAGAATATGAGATTCATGACTTGGTTCAAACAAGAGAAAGAAACAAACATAAAATTATTCATAGATATTCACGATATGTTCCCTATGGTAACTGGGTTCATGAATTATGGCCACCAAACAGTCCGAGCAGCAAGGTACATTAGTCAAGGTTTCATGATTACCTTATCCCACGCAAATCGTTTACCCGTAACTATTCAATATCCTTATGAAAAATTAATCACATCAGAGCGTTTCCGCGGGCGAATCCATTTTGAATTTGATAAATGCATTGCTTGTGAAGTATGTGTTTGTGTATGCTCTATAGATCTACCTGTTGTTGATTGGAAATTTGAAACGGATATTCGAAAAAAACGATTGCTTAATTACAGTATTGATTTCAGAATTTGTATATTTTGTGGTAACTGCGTTGAGTATTGTCCAACAAATTGTTTATCAATGACTGAAGAATATGAACTTTCTACTTACGACCGTCATGAATTGAATTATAATCAAATTGCTTTGGGTCGGTTACCAATGTTAGTAATTGACGATTATACAATTTGAACAATTTTGAATTCAATTCAAAGAAACACTCAGTAAGTAAACCTCCTGTTCTATTAAAGTAAAGAGAAATTTCCCATTCATTCTTTTAAGGTTCCGTTTTGGTTTAAGTTAAAAGACTGTTTGGTTTGAATTAAAAAAAGAATGAGGCCTTTGGTCAATAAATAAAAATTCAATTACAAATTAACTGGTTGATAAGAATTTTGAATTCCTTTTTATTGAAAATTGAAAATATATTAATATATTCGTAATTATTTCGAAATATATAGTTTCAAAAAACAAAATATCCTTTTCTTTTGAACAAACAAAAAAAGAATCAAAAACGAAACTGTCCAATAATTGTGCTTAGAGCAATTCACGCCTAATAGATTAGGATTTTATTCAATTAAGAACGTATCGTAAAAAAAATTTCTTGGTCGGGTCAATAAGATCATGAAAAGCATTTCGATTTATTTATCTCTTATTTTACACAGAATGGATTTGTCTGGACCAATACACGATTTTCTTTTAGTTTTTCTGGGATCGGGTCTTATATTAGGAGACCTGGGAATGGTATTACTTACCAATCCAATTTATTCTGCCTTTTCATTGGGATTGGTTCTTGTTTGTATATCCTTATTTTATATTCTCTCAAATTCTTATTTTGTAGCTGCTGCCCAGTTCCTTATTTATGTGGGAGCCATAAATGTTTTAATCCTATTTGCTGTGATGTTCATGAATGGTTCAGAATATTATAAAGATTTTAATCTGTGGACTATTGGGAATAGCCTTACTTTGTTGGTTTGTACAATTGTTCTTGTTTCGCTAATTACTACTATATTAGATACATCATGGCACGGAATTATTTGGACTACAAAATCAAATCCTATTATAAAAATTCAGGGGAATTTTAATTTTATTTGTTTCCCATAAGGCCTAAGATCTATCCTTTTTAAATTTTGGTTGGGGTTAAGATATAGAATTTGACCCAATCCAATGGAGTTCAAAGGAATGTGACTTAAAATTGACCACCAAATCAATAAGAAAGGAAATGAGAAGTGTCCATTTCGTCTCTTATTTTGGGTCACCCAAATTGGCTTTTCCATTTTCATTTCGATTCCACATATTACAATTCAAAGTCCAAACAGTTTGATGGGATTTAACCTAAAAGAATATTCCAAATTGCTTTCAAAGGTTCTAATCTTTCAAAATTCCTTTTAGATTTTGTGACACCCATTCCGCTTTAAATCATCATTTATGTATACGTTTGAGATTTTGGTTTTTGTTAATTCTACTTTAATCTTATAAAAGGCAAACATAATACAAATATATTCAAACATGACATGTATAACAGATTATTGTCGATTGAGTCTTAGCTAAATTAATATTAGTACGTATTATTATCAGCACAGAAAGACGTGAATTCGAATGTGCTGAAACATATTATTCTCTAATTTAAAACTTAAAGAAAAATTATAAGAAATTTTAAGTATTATATAAAAAAAATTAAAAATCGTAATACTTGACTCATTTCAATACAATTCAATTAAACATTAACAGGTCAACTTTAAAAAGAAAAAAAGAACATTAACATGTCACTGTTTAGAAGCATTTCGTAAAGCATAAATCTGCCACTATCAAACACCCAAATTATTAGGTATGCATGACTTGAGAATAGTTGGACCACAAAATAAAGTGCATATAAAATTTATGCTTCAAAATAATTTTAGTGGTCCATTAATTGACTTTAAATTGAAGCTTTTTTTCCTTTACAAAAAAAATTAAGTGTTTTTAGAGTATATTCACTCAATTTATATTTGTTAGAGTTGTGAGATACGAATCTCATCACTTGTTAAAAAAATAAAATATAATGAAAAAATAAGGAGACTTGTGGAGGTGAAGGACCTACGACTAAAACTACACTTCTTTTAATTTGCATTGATTAGAATAGGATTTTTCAACCTTTAAATAAATATAGTCGAAATTTCACTTATATCATTCGATTTTCCACGTAAAATCTGTGTGTTTTTAATTTTTTATTATTTTGCAATCGTTTTATTGTCATTATCGACTTTTATTACAACAATATTAGTTTTGAAGTTTAAAGCAGCGGCTTCTTTAGTTCTTTAACTCTCAAAAATAATGGGCAAAAACAAAAAATTCAAAGCTTTCTAATTTCACTTTATTTGAGAAGAGAAAGAACAAGTATATGGAGAATAAATATTTTTTTCTGATTTTCTTGTACTTATTCTTTCATAGGCTTTTTTTTTTTCTTCCCCTCACTATATATTTACATAATTCATATAATAATTAAATATATTACATTAATATTGGATACAGATAGAAAAGAAATCTGCCTAACTTAATTGATAGATGATGAACCTCGTAAGCCAAGAGTGATTTCAAGTGGTTTTGGACTCGAAGGATGGTTAAACCAAATTAAGAATTGTAATCATTGGAGTTTAGAAAAAAATTTTGGAAGATCGGAATTAAATTATATATTTTTACGATAGTAAAAATATAATTTTATTATTTAAATAATCTATATTTTTATAATTTTTAAAGGGTTAAATCAATTTTTTATTATTTTGGGGACCAAAGTGTAATTTTACAATTACTAATTTAAAATTTTATAAATTATAAAGGACTTAAATTAAAAACTTACTATTTTAGAGGGGGACCATGGATATCTACCAGGCTCCACCACTAGTTGTAACCCAATTTGGAGGAGAATTGAGCAGTATATACCTGTTATTTTAGAATTTAAAGGGATTAAATTGAAATTTTTCATCTTTGAGGCATCAAAATATATTTTTAAATTTTAAAAACCTAAATGATAATTTGTCATTTTTGTAACATCCTCAGACCCGGTCTAGAAGTAATGGTCGAATCTGGCGGAGTTACATTAATGCATTGAAAATCAATTTCAGTAAATATTCAGAAAACCTTCGAACATTACTTGACTTGTAACGGAAAGTCCTTCTGAAGTTTTAATTTGAAAATCGAAACCACTTCGTCGACTTGAGTAATTTTGTAGTTTCACGTTATAGAAATTATAGGCTATTGACGAATTTAGCAGAAATAAAAATGAGTGCAAAAACATATTTCAAACTCGCAGAGTTAAATCAATGCAAAAACAATGCGAGCTCTCGTGCACCGTCTGATTCTAAGGCAGATGTTTACCTGAATAGATAAAGACAAGACAAAGGGTGAGCAATCAATCATGGTGTATAACCAAAAATCAAACACAATATAAATCGTAGTAACACATGTAAACTTAATGACATTTACATAACCAGTACATAACAGATCTAGAGTATCGCAGAGATGTCAACTTACGAACCAAAGGACTTCTACGTGAAGTCGAACTCATTATTACTTTAGGTCTCATTTATTCACATTTCATAAGTGACAACAAAAGTTCATTTCAGACACAAAGCAGAAGGTCAGACATACTATGAATACAATTCCAAATATAGATATAATACGGATTCATTTACAGATGCAAATATAATACAGATACAGTTACAAATGCAGATTCCTACCTCCATCAGCTACACACCATCTTCGTCTAACCCAACACAGCATATAGGTATATAATACCTATCCAGCCCTAGACACCAAATAGTGTCGGTATGACACATTGTAGTGTTTCTAGTCTTACTGCCAGTTCAGATATAGTCGAGGGTGTTTTAGCCACCGATTCAGTACATAACACTTCCTTCAATTCATAATTCCTAACCCATGCAGATGCAGAGAAAAGATGACAGATATGTATAATTCACACACAGATGTGATCCTATAGTTCTAGTATAACAAAGTGTTGAGATTATTCACAACTATCTCATACAGTTATCCATATATCACATATCCTTAATCAAAACAGTAACATAGAAGCGTACCTATAAGCTTAACAGAATACGAATCGTACCTGAACAGAACATATACTTTAATGCATCCAAACAAAGGCACATTACACATTATCGAGTCACTATTACTTATCTTATATCAGTATAACAAACGTACATATAGCATGTTGTAAACTAAAAGATCAACAAATATCGAGTTTTTAGCTTAATACAGATCATTTAGACCCTATAGGAGGCCTACGTTCGCCTCACACGACAATTACGACTTAAATGAAAATTTCACAAAACTAGGCTTACACGCCCGTTTGGGTGTCTGTGTGGCTCCAAACGCCCTGGCACACGGTCGTGTGGCTGCCTGTGTGCCCCTATCTTTCGAAACAGTAAGTTACACGATCTGGCACACACCCATGTCCTTTGCCCGTGTGTTCGTATTACATAAACAATGAGTTACACGGCCTTGAAAAATACCCGTGTGTCATCCCGTGTGACCCCTGTATCTTAATTTCTTACACACGGCCTATCACACACTCATGTGGCTCAGATACAAAAAACAATGAGTTACATGGTCTTGCACAAATGCCCATGTGGCAGCCCGTGTGTCACACATCGCCTGCACACCCGCCCGTGTGGCAGCCCGTGTGGCACCGAAAACCCAATTTTTCAGCGATTAAAACAATACAAAAACTGGGTTTTGATATCCACGTGATACGATGATGATGTAGAAGAAATCTCGAGACTCCCGAAGCTTAGAACTGAGAGTCAAGCAACGAATTCAACGAAGGATTAACTAAAACGCAAATAACAAACATAATCTTCATCGAACATTTCGAGGCACAAACTCGAAACAAACAAAACTTGCTTACCAAAAATTTAACAACGCACACTAGAGTTCTAAATGACGAGAGAAGCGTTAGGCATCTCTTGGCTTTCCCTAACATTTCGTAACCACGAGCAAACAAAGCAAAACAAAGCCGATCAACACCCTCACTTCAGGATTTCAAAGAAAGTTCACAATTCATATATAACAATCAGAATTATTACGGTTTAATTTTACCTTTAAGCACCAAAACAACCAACAGTACAATACGGTTCGACGATTAATCCAACGAAACATTATACAAAAAGAATTCAAGAACGATGCAAAGGAAGGAAGAAAAATAAAAAGAACAGTGAGGGAATGGAAGTTAAAACGTAAAAGGAAGTTCATTTAAATTTCCTAAGATCGATTATTACGGAAAAGTGCAAAAAAAATATATTTACTCATCATATATGTAAAGATTTGAACATAGGACCAAAGATTAGACATATGCTTAACCATTGCAACACTAAGCTCATCGTTGACATCCATTGATCGAAATAGCTTATAACCCACATGTTCAAAGGTAGAGATTTAATAAATGAATGAAAACAAAATTTCAAGAAGCAAGATTCGAACCTAAAACCTCACCCACATAACCAAAACACTTAACTCCTAAACCAAATCAATTCACTTATCATAATCTCCAAAATCTAGCTCAAAATTGAGAAACAACCACTCATGGTTTCACTAACTCGATTTCTTCTAACCCAGTTTTTAGGATATTACAATTTTAAGGTGGTCAAGACCCTCGCCTAACCCTCATTGGCGTTGTTACTAAAGGTTAAGAGTAAGTTGGCTTAAGAAGAGATGTGGTGTTTGAATGCGCCAAGGATTCCCAAGGTTGGTTGATTGATGACGAGGGCTTCTTGAATTTTGAAAATTGACCATTAATAGATTAGAACAATTCAACAAAGCAAACTAGATAAATAATCAAGAATCAAGATAGATGAAAAGATGGAATGAATAATGAGAATGTGAAGTTGATGGGTAGATGGATATATTCAATTGAACCCTTTGAAATAAAGATTCCAACAATTCACCTAATGGATCTAATCAACCCCTCAATAAATATTTCTTAGCATGAAGAATTTTCCTGTATAATCTTGAACAATTAGATAAAAAGAATTGAAAATAAAATAAGAATTGAATCTTGCTAGTACAAACTCCAAAGAATGCCTTATAAGGTACATAAAAGAAAACTCCTAATTACAATAAAACTCTGAAATTGTCTGAATAAGAAGTAGTTCTAGTTGAACTGAACTTTCTTGTTAAATAGGAAAAATAAAAACTTCTAAACAACTTAAAGACTTAAAGATCTCCTAAAATTAAAAATAAGTAAATATCAAAATATAAAGTTTATTAAATACAATATTGGGTCTACATATAATCAAACTTAGACATTAAAAGTATGCACAATATGGTTTAAACACGAATCCAAAGTCCAAAACTCGCTATTCCGATAATAATCTCGTCTAAAAAATTCTACTCTTGTAGTGTTCACTAAAACGAACATAATTTCAGTTCCCAAACTCGAAAACAGGTAATTGAAATGGCATTTCAAAGCTAAGAGATAGCTCTTTGATTAGTTAGAAGACATGTCAATCTTGAAATGTCTTCATCCCATTCAAAAATGTGTCACAAGTCAACTAATTTTTCAGACTTAAAAATTGGTAGCTTTGGTGAATTTAATTTAATAAATTTCACCCTATCCGTGCATGTTGAATTTCTTCAAGATTCTCGATCCGTGACGCTTGATAAAGTCTTCCAAGCATGTCATCCAAGATTCTCGATTATAAACCAAGATTTCCAAGAAATGGAATATTGATTTTTTTTAAGCTCGGTCTTATCTCATTGAAGCTTGTTAGGCATGTTTGTCATGAACTCTTGTATTATCAAGTTCATTTTCACTCGTGCAACATCCTCAAAAACCCCCTAAGTCGGAATAGTACTAAATCAAGATAACAAGAGTTAGAATTTTTTAAGGAAATAAAATATAATTTATTAGTTTTGGTAGAGAAGGTCGTTGAACACCAGAGGAAGTTGAAAAGACTCATGTGTTAAGAGAAATAAATCCGGGGTATAGGCTAAATTGTAAGAGAGAGAAAAATGTTGGGTCAAAAATGTGAAAATTAAAAATAAGAACGATTAAATTGAAGTGAAGTGAGAAAGAGGAAGGATTAGAAGTACCATTTTACCATAAGTGAACAAGGTAGAGAAAGTTCAAGGGCAAAATTGTTATTTTACAATTAGATATTTATGAGAAATGTCTCATTAATTGGTGGTAAATTTTGAGCCCTTGGATGAAATTGAAATTTGAGAAAGAATGGTGACCATTATATGAAAATGATGATGTTTGGATTATTTTATTATATTTTAATATTTTAATTATTTAATTAATATATTTTTATGATGGAAAAATCTAAAATTCTCCATCATTTTTCTTCCATTCTCACACCACTTTCATCCATGTCAGAAGGGAACTTTCATTTTCGTTCATTTTAGTCCTTTTCCACCATTTCTAACCAAATCAAGCTTGAAACCTTCAAAATTTCTTAGAGATTTTAGTGAAATCAACGGAGCAACAACATAGAGAGCTCAGTTTTATGTAGAGACAATATATGTTCATGTTGGAGGAGAGAGAAAATCAAGTTAGGGTTTGAAATCAAGAGAACAAGGTATGAATATTAAAGTATTATCATGTTTTCAAATTTAATCTTGTTGAAAAAAAGTAAGAAAATGATGTTAAAGTAGATATTTCTCGTGAGAAGTTTTATGTTTTTGACATGTTATTGAAGAAAGAAATAGAGAAAATTATTCAAATGATATGGAGAGGAGAGAACAAGTTATTTATGGTGGAAGATAGGTAAGTACCCTTTATTTAAAATTACTAATTATAATAATTTTGACCCAACGAGAATATCTTTTATTTTCTATCATATTATTAAATCGACATTTAAAAATAATTATAATAATTTATTTAGAATTATTAATTTCAAAAAGTGGACGTAAAGTAAAATTTATACTAATTATATATTTAAACGATAATTATAATTTAATAGTAGTTGTGATACATTTAAAAATAATTATAATTTTAACTCAACGAGTGGCTCCAGTAAAAAAGAGATGATATTCATCCTAAGAGACTCGGGTTCGAATACCTGTGTCTGCAAGGTGTGTGTGCCTTATCAAAGAATTAAGAAAGTATGAACATATATTAACATTTAATCACACCAGTATATTCAAAAAATATATAATTATAATTTAATTTACATTTATTAATTAAAAACTTTTACAATTACAATCATTTAAAAAAGTTTTTTAAAAATATTTTTTATTTTTTACATGATATTATTTTTGCTACATATTAATTATATATTATTTATAAATTATTATAGTAAATTTAGTGACTATTAAGAAAATGAAAATAAAAATAAAAATTGAACAATGAAGAGTTTATCAATGCAACCGGGAGTTATTCGCCCTTCTCGTCCTTTCCCAAGATTACTACACTAAACTTGTCTTCCTGCAGCTTGACTGCATTCCCTGATCTAAAGAACCAATCATGATTAGCCTATCTGGATCTTCCACAAAACCAAATTTCAGGTGAAATACCCAATTGGATTTGGAATGTCAGTGGCGACCTCCTGCATCTGAACCTTTCATTCAATCAGCTTGAGGGTCTGCAGAAACCTTATCAAATAATGCCCAGTCTTTCAGTCCTTGACCTGCATTTTAACAGGCTCAGTGGTCATATCCCAACTCTGCCTCCATCTGCAAGCTATTTGGATTTTTCAAGCAATAATTTTACTTCTTTACCAAACCACACTGGTGACTACGTCTCCCTCACTGTTTTCTTTTCTGTCTCAAGCAATGGCCTTACAGGTGCCATTCTTACATCAATATGTGATGCTGGTTACCTTAAAGTTCTTGACTTGTCCAAGAACAGTCTGAGGGGTGCAATACCAAAATGTTTAACTGGAAAGACGGATTCTCTTGGGGTACTGAACCTTAGGGGCAACCATCTCAGTGGCGAAACAACAGATGTCAATGGGACAAGGGAAGATCCCAAAATCCCTTGCAAACTGCAACAGGCTTGAGGTATTAAACCTTGGTAACAATCACATCAAAGACACCTTCCCTTGCCACTTGAAGAACATAACCTGTTTGAGAATTCCATGGGAAGATTGATTGTCCAGACGACATGCGCCCCTGGCCAAAGCTTCAAATCATGGACATTGCCCACAATAGTTTTAATGGAACAATACAAAATAAATACCTAACAAGATGGTAGGCAATGATGGATGATGATGATGAAGCTCAACTAAACATTAAACACCTTTAGTTTGAGGTTCTACAACTCAGTGGATTTTACTATTCGAACGGTATTACAGTTCTAACGATGGAGCTGGTAAAGATCCTAAGTATCTTCAACTCCATTGACTTTTCCTACAAATGTATGCCCTAATTTGGTTAACTTTTATCATAACCATGTGTTTGCACACATTACGCAAATGAAGTTGTCTAACATAATTAAAACGTGTGCCTATTTGCTAATGTGGTCAGCTGGACCAAGTGTAGGAGAAGATCATTTGTAATTATTGTCCATCCAATTTGAATTTAGTTGGTAAAGTGTTGGATTATTTATTTATTTATTACATGAGATCAACTGATGACTTTAAACCTAAACATAAGCTCATTTTTAAAACTATACAAGGAAATCCAATAAAAAAGGGTGTAATTGTGTAATTCACCAAAAAAAAAAAAAAAGAGTGTAACGGTAGATATATTAGTCACTTTTGTTTGCACTTAGATAGATGAGTTGGAGGTTATCTATGGATTGGTGAAATCTTCGGAGCCACTACAGCATATGGTTAAAGGCACTCTTTGATACCGCCCATCTAAACCCACTCTTAACTTAGTAAAATAAAAGTGGTGAGATGTTAAAAGGTGTTTTTGTGCAGAGTAATAAAAGAGAGCATGTCATCTAAGATGAATATACATGGGTCTTTATGCTTGAATCCTTAGTTATGTTTCAGGTCTATGTCAATGAGAGCATGTAATGACCAGAATGCGATTGGTTGAGACATGTGTTCTTTTGTAATACCCCTCATCCGTCCTGTCGTACTATATAAATGGAAGATGTTATTGTAGTACGTTCGAAACAAAACCTCAAAAATGTTTCAAACTTTCAAATCTGAACTTATTTTTATAAAATCATAAAATTTAGTTTGAAACAATTGAAGCAATTTAGAAATGTTTTAAAACCATTTAGAATAGTTTCATAGGAGATTAAAGTTTTTACGTCAAAAATGAACTTCGGTTCAAAAATGTTTCAAACTTTCAAATCTGAAATTATTTTTATAAAATCATAAAATTTAGTTTGAAACAATAGAAGAATTTAGAAATATTTTAAAACCATTTAGAATAATTTCATAGGAGATTGAAACTTTTTAGGTCAAAAATGAACTTCGATGGGCTCAAACCTCACAAAACGGGCTGGGAATGCTACCCAAGGACATAGGAATTGATACATAACCCCCAAGTTCTAATACCTAGGGATATGTATCAATAGGTAGCCCAAATATTGTAGCTTTTTAGCTAGTAACTTGTTGTAGTCCGATGCCTATAATAAAAGTAGAGGAACCTGGGCCCTTGAAGTTGAAAATTAATCCAAAAATACTTAAAAACATGTCCAAACAGATCAATATCATTTCCATAAGTTCCAAGATATTAAAAAACCAATTTAAGTCCCCTTCAAGCTTAAAACATACATCACAAACATATTTAAACTAAATAACAAATCGAGGTTTCATTGATAAAGCAAGTGTTGGCCCAAATAATTGTTGAGAACAAGTTATGTGCTTGGAAGGAGTGGCTAAGGGAGTGGGGACACCTTTACATCTTCTTCCTTCTTGATTTTTTTCCTATAAGTCTTTGAAAACTAAAGTTTAGAAGAACTTCACCCAAAAAGAAAGTTTGCAATATTTAGCTAACACTTACATTAGTACCAATTCACTGTTAATTATTGATGAACCCTTACGATATTATCGAACTAATTTACGTGTTTTTCGTACTACATGCATAGAGGTTAAAATGGTGCGTGAGGAAGAAAAGTTCATGTTTTTAGATTAAGTGTTACTGATTCTTTCATGCATGATAAGACTTGATAGATTAACGGTTTGATATGTATAATTATCTTTCTTTTAGCTCAAGAAGCTAAAGGGGTTCCAACGATAATGGCAAAGGACCTGCTGTGTAGATTTGCACTAGAGTTTCTTGTGAGTTCCTTCTTACTTCCATGTCTTGTAAACTCAATTGTTATATAACTTGTGTAAGGTAAGTAATCTTCCTCAGTAATTGTCACACCTCAAAAATCAGGTTAGTAGAATTTGATAAGTAGGATCAAGGGTTAGTGAACCGAAACTCGTAAATAGGTTGGATAATTAAATAATTCGAAATTAATTAAATAAAGGGTTAAATATAAAATTGGTACCTGAACTTGTCCCTTTTCCCAAATAGGTACTTAAGGTTTCTTTTGTCCCAAATTGGTACTCGAACTTTTTTCAGTAAACTAATTTGGTATTTTTTTTAACATCGTTAAGTCTACATGTGGCAAAATATAATTGTGACATGTGGCATAATGACATCATGATGATGTCATAGTCTATTTTCTATTTAACTTTTCCCTTTTTTTCATTTTCCCTCTTCTTTTATTCTTTCCAATTTCCATTTATTTTGTCTTTTCTTGTTATTTCCTCTTCTCTTTCCCAACCCTAGCCACTGCAAGCCTGCACCATAGTTGCACTCCGAAGTTGTCACCGATGTTTGTTCTCAGATATAGAAGGAATAAAGGAGTATGTCCCTTCTTGATCTGAGAATATCGGGATTTTTTTCTTGGGGATAACCAATCGCTGGACTACTAACTGAGCTCTTGAATGCTGAACCTAGCAAAGTTGCCTATGTGAGGCATTTAAAATCCCTTTCGATTCCAAGTCTCTTTCTTTCGTAAATCTTTGGAGCGTATACTAGAGTGAATCTAAACTTTACTTTATGTGGGAACATCAATCTATGAATCTTCTATCTCTAGCGTGGATGGATAAGGCTTAAGCTAGTCTTTTTCATTGTGATGGATTGGATTTTGCAAGAAAGGCTATTCGTCCAAATGATGGAATCGGTCAAGTTCTGAATAATCATGGAACTTGACCATTAAGTTGAGGATTCTTAATCTGAATAGCAACGCCATCTAAACGAGGAACATGAGCAGGCACCATCTTTGATTTTTTTCTACAACCAAAACAACAAAAAGAGTGTTTTTTCACCTTGTGTTTTTTATTTGCTAACGAATTAAGAGGCTCATTTAACTGGAACGAAAATGTAGCGGGAAAATCAGATGAATGAGGGGACCAATTATTCAATTTTTCTTGAATTCAATTTGATTTTTCAGGATTGATGGGTTTTGTTTGTAATGTTAATTTTCTGAATTTGTTGTAATGGATTGATGGGTGTTCTAATTGGTTTGTAAAGGTAATATTCTGGGTCTTGTTGAAGAAGACATATTCGATTGTTTACTTCCTTCAATATATGTGTTACGAACATATAACACAAAGAGATAGAAAATGAAACAATTGGTGAAAGGAAAAAAACGAAACAAATAGAAGAGAGATAAAAGAAGAAGAGGCCAGGTAGAGATGGTGAAAGGAAGAAAAAAAAAGGGAAAAAAGTTGTAGCAGCCAAAGAGGTATAAGAAGACGATGAGGAAAGGAATTTCAAAGGAAAAAAAAAAAGAAAGCTTTTCATGCCAAATAAAATGACACGTTTAAGCTCGAATTAGCTCCATAACTCGTCAATTTTGCAAAAAATGATGTGAGATTCTAACTTTTTATGATTAAACTAAGTGAGTTGTTATTTCAATTTGAGATTTAAGTGATTTAATTAAGATCTCAATATATCACATGATTTTAAGTTGATTTTTGGCTTGAAAATGGTGAATCTCGTATTTCTTGGTTAAGATTTGGTTTTAAAGTGATTTCTAACTCATTTTGATCTAATTAAAAGGTATTTGGTCTTAATTTAACAAATCCTTAATGAATTTAAGCAAATTGAATGTTTTCCCCTTTTTAAAAATCACATAAGCTTGATTTTTTAAAAAAATTAGATCGATGTAATTGGGTAATATTGATAGTTTAGATCTATAAATAGATGATATTTAGGATATATGAAGTTGAAATCCAAGCTTAGAAATGAAATTTGTGTGGTTAAACACCTATTTCGGAAAAACTAGTTAAGTTTTTTGTATAGAGATTAAGAGGCTTTGATCTATGATTTTGGAATGATTTAATGGTGTTTGTTGTTGTTAGTAATGCCTTTGTAATGTGTTTTATGTGTATGAAAAGTGTCAATTCATTTGGGAGCCTTTATAATGCCTTTGTTAGTAATGCTTACATGGGCATGGTAGTTGAAGCAATGGTTGCTAAGGTGAATGGTCTGATATACTGCATTTAAATTCCAGTATGCAAGCTAAGGTAACATATGCGAGCCCTACTTAATTAATATGTGAACCTACTGTGTTTGTTAGTATGCGAACCCTATTTTATATGCATGCGAACTATGTTATATTTTCATGCGAGCCATACCCATACACGAGCTACCTAAAGTGCGCACCATATCACCATTGTGCAAACCCCTATCACCTAACACATGTGAGCCCTCATGTATGTTGTGTGCAAACCCAGCTAGGATGTTATGCAAATCTTGTAAGCTATGCGTGAACCCTACCTGTGCACAAACCTTACTTATGTGTGAACAATGTCGTGTTATCTTGTGTACTAGAGTTTTTGGTAAGTTCCTTCTTACTTCCATCTATTGTAAATTCAATTGTTATATAGCTTGTGTAAGGTAAGTAATCTTCCTCAATAATGTATGAATGGTATATGTGTAGGTGATGGTCGTCTAGTGTCATCATTTTGAGTTCAGTCTGTTTGTGTTATGATGTAAGTGCCAATCTTCATGCTTAAGCTAGTACCATTTGTTTTTTTATATGTGAGATTTGATCTGTGGTGATGAAGAAGAGGTGATATGTTTGTGTAGCCTCTGGTAAGGTAGCTATATTGCAAACCGGATTGGTAGATCACGATAAAACATGTTATTCTAAATAAAAATGATATGAGGAGTTAAGAAGGAGTATGTATGTGACTGAGACTGTATGATATGCTTCTGACTCTGAATTCTAGGTATGTGGTTGGTATGAGGTGTTTGTCTAATTTGTGTTAAGTTGGTGTACAATATTCGCCCATGTGTTAAGTAATTGGCATACTAAGTCTATCTGGGTTCTGTACACGCCATTTGTCGTATTATGATCACCATGAGTAAGACCTTCTGAAAGGTTCGATTGTATCGTAAGTAATGATATGTATGAGTTTTCTTTATGTTTTGGAACTCACTAAGTTCATATGAATTTACTCTATTATCTTTTCCTTCTCAGGCCTATTGACTAAAGGAAGGCTTTTTGTGAAAGGACTATGCTAGAGAACTGTTGTTATTGTGAGTTGTCTGATTTGTTCAGTATCATGCATGACTCTTAGGGTTGGCGTGTAAATGTATTTTTGAAAATGAATTGTATATTGAATTACTATTTTGAGCAAAACACTGTTTTTATGATAACCATATCAAATTTCAATGTCTAGATTAGAACTTATTTGTTAGAGCTTATGCGACAGATGTTGAACATCCCACAGCCCAACAAAAGCTAAAAATACTAAGAGAAGGAAGGAAGAAATCAAATGGAAAACTCAACACTTGATTTATTTCTGGTGTGAATAATACATAGTACATATATCTTTATATAGACTCAAAGTATTAACATCCTTATTTATCTAGGCAATGTGGGATATGAGTTCATAGCTCATTTTGCCTTTTGTTCCTAGGCAATGTGGGATTCCTTCCTACTAACAAATCACTTACACTTATTTGTTAATAAGTTGGTGTTGATATTTCAACACTCCCCCTCAACACCAACTTCTTTTTTTGTGTATCATGACTGTGTCAACACGAGCACTCTTCTTCTGGCCTGTAATGTTGATGTCTACAAACATCAAACCTTCATTGCCATCCATCTTGGTAGGAAAAAGTACCATCGAAATGATCTTCGATGCTTTCTTCTTAACAGGCTTCCTTTCCTCCAGCTCATCATTCCTCTTGATAGACGAAAATGAAGATAACTTTGGACAGTTCTTCTTCATATGTGGTCTTCTACAAAGGTAGCATCTCAACTTACTTCTTTTCACTTTCGAGTTGTTGCGTCTCCACTTCTCATGTCGTGGTTTCCAACCGTCGCTACTACTACCACTGTTATAATCGCTATGTCCCACATCATCTTCCTCATTGTCTCCCCCACCATTGCCCTTCACATTAGGCTTGGAAGATTCGAACCTGTCTCTACTCAAACCAAGTTCCACTAAGGACTCTACAATCATCATGGCTTTGGTAAGTTCTTTGATACATTGGCATTGGAATTCTTGCTTCGCGCATGGTTTCAACCCATTTGTGAAAGAGAAAAATGTTTCCTTCTCGCTCAAATCATAAATCTAGAACATGAGTTCACTAAACTCTCGCACATACTCCCTAATCGATCGTCATTGCGTAAGCCACCGCAACCTTGCTCGAGCTTCACCCTCGACATACTTTGGGAAAAACTGTACCTTAATTCCTGTTGAAACTTTACCTAAGGAAAGTTGTCCACTTCACTTGCGAACCTTGCCCCTTTAAACCCTTTCGATTTGGGCACATTCATCGTCTGTTGCTTCTGTGTCGAAGCCAACATTTCATTACCAAATACAACCTTGTAAATCCTGAGCTTCCCCTTAAGCTCGGTGATTTCTTCCTTCAGGGTTACTACCATTGCCTCAAGAGCATTATCCTTCCTCGTCATCTTGTTTTCTAAGGAACCAAGAGTATCCCATACGTACTCTCTCAACTGTTCCTTCATGATTTGTAAGCCACTTGGGAGTCCCTCATTGACTTCATCGATCTTCTCCCTGACGTCCCTTATGAACTCTTCAAGAGTGATCACTCGACTTTCCATAGTCGACAGTACATCCCTCGAACGACTCTGTTTTCTGGTCGTCCCACGAGTCTCCATTGGCTCACTCTGATAAGCTTTTTCTACTATGACAACGTTAGCATATTTGGGATTTGGCCTTGTTGATCTTCTTAGTGATGTTGGTTCTTCTATTCCACTAGGCTCACCCTCTTCGATCGGTTGGTAGTGAACGCTAGTTTTCCACGGACTTTGAGTTTCGCTTTCTTCTCCCTCATCGTCAACAATTTCAGTTTCATCTAGACTCAACTGAACCTTAGAAGACTGTAATTCTCTTTTGAGAATACCGGAGTCTGACAATAACTCTTTATCTCCAACCATATAGTTCGAACAACCCGAGTCAATGATCCAATCATTTTCATAATCAATTGTACTTGATGTTGTTGCCATAAGAGCTAGGTCTTCCTCTTCTACTGAAAAGAATGCTTCTATGTCCCATTCTTCTTCACTTTTGGAAGTAACAACATTACTCTCCATGGATTTTTTCCTCGACCAACAAGCTTTTGACATGTGACCCTTCTTTCTGCAGTTGTAACACTTTCCTTCAAACCTTTTATTGTTGCCGTAGTTTTTGGAACCTCCCCCTTCACGAGAGCTAACAAATTGCTATTGAATATGCCATTAATACGTTGCTTAAAGTTTCGCTTGCCTCTATTGGCATAGAGGGCCTCTTCCTCTTTTTTCAACGAGACTCCTCCCATTTGTTTAGCTAGGGCTTCTTGACTAGCTAACAAATTTTCAAACTCTATAAGTGATGGTTGAGTTTGCCATCCTTGTATAGCAGCAACAAAGCTCCTGAACTCTGGATTTAGACCATGGATAATGATTCGTTTCATCCTGGTATCACCAATAGGAGCAGCTGGATCCAACTCAGAAATCTCTCGGCATATCAGCTTTACTTTGTGAAAGTATTGCTTAATCGTCATATTGTCTTGCTTCATAGCCAATAACTCACTCTCCAAAAGTTGGAGCTTCGTATCATTCTTCTTAGAGAACAACTTGGCGAATGTTTCCCAAGCTTCATTTGAGGTTTTAGCACCATGAATGTGTTCCAACATTTCTTCCTCCACTGTTGTCTTCAAGGCAAACATTGCCTTCCCTGCTTTTATCTTCCATTTTCTTAGTGCGTCACTCTGATCCTCTTCTCTTGGTTGCTCCATTTCATTACCGTTGACAATCTCCCACAAATCTTATCCTTGCATATATGACATCATGCAAGTTGACCATGTATTGTAGTTGTCGTTGTTAAGCTTCTTCATTCCGCCGACAACGTGTAAGTCAGTCATTGTGCCGACAAATGATCCTCACAAAACTACACGAAATAGTGAAAGTATGTGAAAAATACACAAGGTAAGCTACCAGAAAAGAGAGGTGGATTACACTGATCACTTAAATACCAAGTCTTTCCTCCCCAGAACTTTCTTAAACATGCACTCTCACACTACCACACTTATAGGCAAATGAGCAACCAAGCAACAGTGAAAACTTATTTTCTAATGTGACAGATCAGACTATACTGCAACCACAAAGAAAATTAACACGTAACTTGGCTCTGATGCCAATTGTTGAACATCCCACAGCCCAACAAAAGCTCAAAATACTAAGAGAAGGAAGGAAGAAATCAAATGGAAAACTCAACACTTGATTTATTTCTGGTGTGAATAATACATAGTACATATATCTTTATATAGACTCAAAGTATTAACATCCTTATTTATCTAGGCAATGTGGGATATGAGTTCATAGCTCATTTTGCCTTTTGTTCCTAGGCAATGTGGGATTCCTTCCTACTAACAAATCACTTACACTTATTTGTTAATAAGTTGGTGTTGATATTTCAACAACAGATGGTTTGAACATTATTTTAAACTTTCAACGATGACATTTAAACCTTTGCAATGTAACAATCATTATACGTTTTATAGTTATAACTTTGTAAAATTTTATAAGGCTTTCACTAAATGTTTTGCTAAAAGTTAGTCTAATTTTAAGTTGTAACATATCATACTCAGATCCAATCATCAGGCTCGATTTGGCATGTTACAAGCTCAGTCGGAAGTATCTACTATCTTCAAAAACTTACAACAAGTTACCCTAAATCTATCACACCATAATGACAATTTCCTCACTTTTGTACATTTGAAGACTAGAACCCTCACCACTAAATTCACCCTTATTAACTTAGTATGTAAAACAACAATAAAAAGGTTTTACAATCAAATGCACTCTCACAAATAATGTTCCTCACTTGAGCAAATGAAGTGCTCTCAATGCTAGGTACATAAACCATACAAGTCTCTCAATTATATATATAATATTTTAAGACTTACTAACATGAAGATATATCACAATCCCTATTAAACATTAACTAAATAAGTTAAATACAATATAATAATAACAAACAAGGTACACAAAGATTGTTGGCAGGGAAGTCTTTAGTGATTTGACCCAATCTATCTTCTTTGATCTAAGGGATTAGATAAGCAGGATATAATCTGATTTGATCCAATCCAATCCTCCATTTTGTTTCCTCAAGTGATATGATCTTCATTGATGAGATAGATACATTCCATAATATTAGTACATTTTGCAAAAGTCTCTTATTAATCTGTGCATAAATTCACATCTAGGACATTTCTTGATGAAAATAAAAAATTTACGATTTAATCCCTAAAGTTTCATTTTCATTCAATTTATTCCCCAAATCCTTTTTCTTCACACTTGCTTCTCTGGTTGTATGACCCCTTATTAATGCTATATAGCTCGCTTCTTCTTTGTTGGAAAATTTGGACTTTGGATCCTCATACTTTTTAAACTCATGATTTGGTCCATTTTACAAAAGTCTCATATTCATAGTCATTTCTTGAAATTTCCTTTTTCCTCAAACCGAATTAATTCCTCAATACTTCATTTATTGATCTGATTAAATTTTCGTTGTATTAATTTCATATTCAACACTCTCGAAGTCAACGATAGTCAGGTGCTTTCACCACCTCTTGAAGAATATCGATAAATGGGCACTTGTTTACATCCCTAAAGAAGAAAATGCAGAAGCAGATCGAATAGCTAAAATAGCTTTTAATAGGGAAGAAGGGTTGCATGTGTTCAATGTTAATCTCTTTGGTATAGCTTAATTGGTTGAAAATTTTCTTTTCTTTCAAAAAAATTTGTTGTTTCAAGATGAGAAATAATCACTTATTGTACCGGAAATTTAGGGCATTAAAACAAATATCACATTTGGACATTTTATAAAAATAAATGTATCAAATATGACATTATCCCTTTTAGTTTTATTCCATTTTATTTTTCTAAATTATTAAAATATTTTATTTATTTGATTAAATTTCATTTTTACCCCTTTCTGCCCATGTCCAAAGTTGTCAAATCAAACTCTTTGCCCTCCCATTAAATAATGCAGCATATCTGTGTGTGTATGTAAAACATATATATGAAACTTAAATTGTCGGCAATTCCCCTATGATTAATAGGCTAAGTAGTAAGGAAAGTTGTAGGGTGAATACTTTCGTGGACCTAATAATAAAGTTTATGGGGAAGACAAATTAACAATCGTATACTTTTGAAAAGAATCTCCCACTAAGGGTTTAATTTACCCTATTTTGAGAGTGTTGTAATTACAAATTTTCAATCCCAAATTGATCTAATCTCAAATGAATTAACTAGTTGGAGTTTAATTCGTAGTTATTCATCGACAAGGTAATGATATGGTTGATGCTTTGGCGAAAGTAAGTATTATTTGAGTGGAGGTTATTTGTTTTAGGTTGAGTGTTGTAATCTTGTTGTCCGTAAAAGAGATTGGTTTTAACAAATACCTAGGGAATTGCTCGATTCTTGATGCAGAGTTTTGAGGTATTCTAGAAGGTCTTAAACTCATCCAACGCAGAGATCATGTCAAGGTAGTTATCCAATCGGACAGCTTGGAGGCAGTTAAAGCTATTCGTAACAGCGACTCAAGGACCTCGCACTTCGCTCTAACTAGAAGGATACATCGTATCCTCAATCAAGAAAGCAATTGGATTGTGCGATACATACCAATAGAGGAAAACCAAAGTGCGGATTTTTTAGCTAAGTCGACCCTCAGAAAGAAGGAAGATCTATAAGTATTTGAGTCCCCTCCAAAGGCCATTTCCACTATCCTTAAAGCGGATAAAGAGAAGAATTTTTGTATTTCATAGTCCATTCATGTAACTTAGTTCTGTAAATTTATATTCACCAAAAAAAAAGATGTTGGTTTTCTCCAACATCTTTCTCGATTTGCTATATTTTACTTTGACTGAGAAAAAAAATTCCCAATTTTTGCACTATTACAGCAAATTAAAATGTTCCTCTCGATGTATTGATAGGTATTGACTCCTTTTTATCTATGATATCAATATTATAAAATATTTATTTAAAATCGATTTGGATCAAAACATGAATACTAAATTTACTTAAATGAAATTATACCTTATTTTAAAGATAAAATTATAAGAATTAATGTCACAGATAAAATCTCATAGCATCTTTGTAATGTTAATTTTATGCTTATTGATAAAAAAAAAAGACCATGGTTTTCAAGTAAAAAAAAAAATACACAAACAAACCCATTCGCTTATTATAAGATTATCATTGAGTGAAAATAGAAACCAAATAAATCAATCAAATGAAATAATTGGGTTTCTATTATTATAAATGCAAGTACATATTCCTTTTTTATATTATTATTCATGAAAATAGTAACAAGAAAGAGTTGAAAACTTTATTGTAATTTTTTTAATAATTTTATTATAGTTTTAATCATATTTTTTTTATACAATACGTAAAACTATTCATAGTTAGACCTATTCATGGGTCGGGCTATCCGTCTAGGCCCGAAGGCTCATCTGAATTTTGAGAAGGTCTAGCTAAAAATATTAGGTCTGAAAAATGAGTTTAGGCAAAAAAATTAGGCTCATTTAAAATATGAATCGGGCTCGTGCTTGAAGCTTGTGCTTGAACATTTAATGCTTGAGCCCGATTCGACCCGTTTTTAAGTTTATAATATGTTGTTTTTATAAATTATGTAATTTAGAATACTGCTTTAATATAAACATTAAACTTATGTTAAGATAACTATATAAAAAATTTCAGTAAATAAAAAATATATAAAATTATTAAATATTAATATAATATAAATATCTTTTTAAAAATAAAAATAATATGGGTGGGTTTAAAATGGGTTTGGGTTAGTATTTTACAAATATGGACAGATTTTGGCAAAATTTTAAGTCTCTATTTTAGATCGAGCCAGACATGAGCAAGCATAAAGCATGTTAATATCATGCTTAAGCCTAGCTTATGAGCACCTTTACTCATAGCCCCTCCTCAACCTATAAATAGGAGGATAATGCGCTTCAACACACTCAAACCCACGTCCTCCTGTATTGACAAAAATATTCATACCACTCGAGTTAAAACTCAATTGATAATTTTAGTGTAAAAATTAAATTATATTATTTATATGACAATCATATAATATAAGCTCACATAATTTTAATTACAATCATAAATATAAATACAATACATGTTTTAAATACATTGTTTTGAATGTAATATATTCAAAGGTGGCGGGGTTAGAGAAAAGTGAGGTTTTGACCCCGAAATTTATTAAATTATAGTTCGATTTTTTCAAAAAATTATAATATTATAAATTAATATAATGATAAAATATTATTTATACAATGATAAAAGAAAACCTTATTTGCTTTGAAAAGAAAAACCTTCTTTGGTTAAAAATATTTCTAAAAATAATAAAATAAGAAAAATCAAAGAAAAGGTAATCAGATGCCGTGTATTGATCTAGTGGTCAAGGGTGTTTACCGTCCCAGATGTGATTTAGATTCAAGTTGCGTTAGTCACTGTTTGTAATTCACCAAAAAAAAAAGAAAAAAAAGTAATAAACATTTGAACTAATGCTATTTTTTTTTGAAGGAAATGAAATTAAATTGTAAAAATATAATTTTACTATTTTAATAATTTATATATTTATAATTTTAAAAGATTAAATTAAATATTATTTTTTGAGGGAGGGTCAAACTACAATTTTATTATTACTAATTTAAAATTTTATAAATTATAAATAACTTAAATGAAAAAAAATTCATTTTAAGTGATGGTCCTTGCTTGTCTCTTGGCTCCGCCACTGTATATAATAACAATAAAAGTATCATGAATATTTTTATATATGCAATCGTATAATATTTTGTCTTTTTTATTTAAAAATGAATATAAAAAATTGATTTATTTTATTAAAAAATTAATTTATTTTTACTGTTAAAAATTAATATGATTGATGAAATAATCAAATAGTAACATGTCTCATATATATATATATATATATATATATATATATATATATATTATACTAATATATAAAAATTAATTTTTAATAATAAAAATAAAAAAATTAACAAAATAATTAAATTACTTTTTGATACAACCAACTATAATTAATTTATCGATTTTTAATAAAATAAAATACAATTCGTGTCTTAATAAAATCAACTTATAATAATATATATATGTTTATACAGATAATAGTGGAAATATTTTGAAGAGACAGTAAACAGTTCGATCTGAATTATTGTACAGCATGTGCCATCATTATATGCATAAACATCACGCAATGTTTTTTTTTTTTTGGAATAAAGTACAAATATTTAGTATTAAATTAAATACAATATTTATATATTTATCTACAGTCATGGACAAAAGTGCTGTGAATCATAAAGCACCCAACAAACTTCAAATTTGAAAATTCTAATAAACTATTTTTGGTAATGTCAAATAAGAGGTGATGAGATAATGGTTAAGAGTATTCATTGTCTCAAATGTGATTTAGATTTGAGTTGTATTAATCGTGTTTATTATTTAAATTTTTTTCTGTTTTTATAATTCACCAAAAAAAAATTTACTACATATGTAATTGCAATTATTATATAGAAATAGGTATCCAATTGCCCCATAATAATTAAATTTTAAAAAGAAGAAAGATTTTTTTGTGAATTACAAAGAAAGGTAGAGCCTTAATAACAATAAAATTAACGCGACTTGAATTCAAGCAATATCTCTGAGATCGTGAACATCTTAACAACAACACAAAATTTTTTATTTTACTTTTTTAATATATATATTACCATACTAAACCTAAACTATATATGAAACGACGAATACTCTAATTATCAAATCAATACATAAAATTTTTATTTTTTTAATATATATTACAATGCTAAACAAAAATACAAACAATTTCTCATTATTACAAGTTTGTGATGAATTACAAGCAACCATTTATTTTGTAATATTGATGTAACGTCAATTTTATTAAACCTAACAATATCTTTCATCAGCAAAAATGTCAGTTTTATAAAATGAATGTTCGAGACCTCCTCAAAATCCCTAATCTTCGAAACTCATTTCTTCTAAACCATAACCATCACTTTTACAATATATAATTGGTGAATTCTTTTAATTAAATAAATAATATTTTGATTTTTTAAAATATTTATCAGAACGAATTTAGTAATTAATCATCCGTATTTAATAGATCCCATTAAAAAATAGATACAAATCGAATTCTCGATTACTGATTAAAATAAAAAAAAAATTATAATCTCATTAATTCCAATTCAATTTTTTATATATAGTTAGGTCCAGTTCGCATTATTTATGGGTAAAAAAAAGTTATTTTCAACACATAAGTAAATCTTAAATGCTTGGCTTTTTAAGGTTGAAAGTGTGATGAAAAAATGTTTTTTCAGTTGGATGTAAAAATTGAGATTTAAATATTTTCGGCTTTTGATTTTTAATTTTCAAGTTCAATTTATCAAAATAATTTTATTTATATTAATTATTTAAAATTTTAAATTATTTTATATATTAAATTATTTAAATATTATTTTGAATATCATTTTTTATTATATATCATATAATATTTGAATAAAATATTTTTATTTTTACTAATGAATAATAAATTAAAAAAAGTAATAAATTTATTATTTTAAATATGATTTGAATTCGAATTACGATAATCATTTTAAATTTTATTATTTTTTATAATTAAAAAATAAAAAAACAAATCAGAAAAGTTGTAACTGACAAATGACAAGACATCCATAACATTTTATATTATTCATAATCTCCCACTTTAATACTAATTAAACTTAAATAGTAGCAATAATGATTACTTCTATTTCATCATCTTTCCCCAAAAAGGAATATAACATAAATCTTCCTTAAATTACATAATTCCAAGATATTAGCACCTAATCATTAAAAATTAATACTAAAAAGAAGCTAAAACAAGAAGGTTGGAAAAGCTTTAAATAAATTAGTCATCTCAAACCACTAAAAATAATGCAATTATGCACAACCAAACATTCATAGTGAATTAATTATTCTGCAAAATCATCTTAAAAAATCAAGACTTCAGCTGATGATTGGGAAGATAATATAATAAAATATGAAAAAGAGCTGATCTCATTAGATTTTTGTACCATGAAATTAAGCTTAAATTATTAGTATAAAGTTTATGGGATATGTTAAAATAATCTGATACCACTTTCTGCTTCTTCTTCACAGACACAACATGGAAACTAATAAGGAAACATTACAGATTCAAAGGTTTTTAAGGTTTTGGAAAACAGAAACCATGGGTGATTATGATCCCAAAAACCCAGAATTCTAAACAAAATGGTTAAGGAAAAACAGGAAATAAAGTATAAATAATTTCTTTTTTGGATCAAAGCAGCTCTTCCCTTGCTATATTCTCAACAGTCATGATCAGATATTAAAGAAATAAAAAAAAAGAAAAAAGAACAGCTAATAAACAAGTACTTAATCTAATCTAACAGCTTATTATCTCCTCATTAAAAAGAAAAAAAAAAGATAAAAAGTTGATTATCATGATAAACATGATTAAGAGGAAGAAGAGCCATTAGTTCCAACAAGAACAACACTATCAGTTTCAAAGTGATGGTTGAGATTCTGACCATTGTTGCTGTTGTTGCTGTTGTTGTTGTTGTTGTGGTGGTGATGGTGGTCTTCATGGCTGAGGCCATTATCAATATTGTTGTTATTCCCAGTTTCTCCTCCATTAATGCCTTGATCTTTCTTCCCAAAAGTGTTCTTATTGTTATGCATCCAAACTTTTAAAACCCCTCTATCAACCCCAACTTCACTGCAAAATTCTTGGATAGCTTCTTCATCTCTTTTCTGAATCTTCCACCCAACTTTCTCAGCGAATTCCAACATCTTATCTTTCTGAAACTGAGTGAACTTCGTTCTGAATCTTTTCTTTGAGTGGGAACCCAGATTTGTGGTGTTTGGGGCAAGGGTTCCAACGCCTTGTAAATGAGAGTTATTTTGATGGTGGTTGTTGTCTAATGCACCAGCTAAACCACCTGAAAGGGCTAAAAGCATGTGAGGAGCTGAAGGGTAGTAAGATGATGAGATCGGTGGTGGGGAAGCTGAGTTTGGACTACGATGTGGTGCTTGACTTGCTGGAGGCGGTGGATGGTGACGGTGGTGAGGCTGATACTCTATAGTAGCGGTGGCTGTTGTTGTGGGTGGTGGGTCATCTGATTCTCGGCGGTGGAAGTTGCGGTGGCAACCACAAGCTGCACACTTGAGGGAAGTTGGGTCGGATGGGGTGGCTGATGGGGAAGGCATGAATTCACCACAGCCATCTAAAGCATGTCCACCCAAAGTGGCTGCATGGTTCTTGAGACATTCCTTGTAGGTCACCACTATGGGCGGCGCATGTTGGTGGTAGTGGTGGTGAGGTTGGTGACGCTTGAGAACACCGTTAGTAAAAGATTTGGACTTGGCCAGCTGGATCCGAACTGGTGTTTCGGTCTCTGGGTCGGGTGATTTGGGTGTTGTGGTGCTTAGTGGAGGGGTGCTTGTAGGGGCTATTTCCATGGCTCTAACATCTAGAGTCAACAAAAACACCTAAACTTAATGGGGAAAGCTTTTAAAAAAATTGAATATAAAATAGGGTTTCCAATATGGGTTTTGTGAGAATTCTGATACCATGGAAGAAAATTAAGAAGACTGGAGTTGAAAAAAAAAAGAAGAAACAGAAAGGATTGGGTGTTTCTTCTTTGTTTGTTTGGAGGGAATTGCTTGGAAAATGAAGGGAAAAAGAGGAAAGGGCGGAGGCTGAGGCGGCGGCGATGGTGGTGGTGGAGGAGGAGGAAGGAGGACTGTTGATAATAAAAAATCTGTGGCTGTGGTTGCCCTTCTTAACCACTTGAATTTTTAACCAGAGGTCTAATCCATGGTTAAGTTGTCGACCCCTTTAGGGTTAGATATGTTTGTGTAATTAATACATACATACAAAAAATTTATTTAGGAAATTTTTTAAACTTAACGCAATATTAGAACCATGACGCATACTGTTAGACTGTTGTGAAAAATAATTTAACAGAAAAAAAAATTTGGGTTAAATCATATTTCGGGATTTGAATTCGACACTTTTTTTTATAGTCAGATCTAAATTATTTTTGGATTAAGTTAGACGTACATTGGGTCTGAATTATTTTTTATTTAAGTTAAGTCTTAAATTTGATAAATATTTTCATATTAGGTTTTCAATTTTTTTTTATTTAAGTTAGTCTTTCAAAACTTAAAATTCAATTTTTAATACGAGAATAATTGTCAAATTTAAAACTTTACTTGAATAAAAAAAATTAAACCTCAATACAAAAAAATTACCAAATTTATATATCAATGCGAAAACAATCTCCAACTTAAAAAAATTTAGATCTCAAAATAAAAAAATTACCTAAGGCCCAAATAATCATTCAACACTTGAAAATTAATATATAGCAAGTTTTAATTTGAATTGTCTAAAATATTTTCTGTGTATTAAGTATAAATCTAAAGTTAAATATAAGAAAATTTAGGTTACATGTGCTATTGAATTTTTTCAACTTTACAAGTGATAATTATATTTACCTGGGAGATTAATAAACTTAGGTTATATATCATTAAAAACAGGTTAGTATTTGAAATATTGGCTATATAAGTCCAATATGTCGAAATTTTTAATTACCTTTTTAAATTTTTTTTAAAAAATTTAAGAAAATAGGTCGATTTTAAAGAGAGAAAACAGAAAGCGCGTTTTTTGCACAATTGATAGGAAAGCACATCCAACTGATTGCGCTTTTCTGTAAACTGAACATAAAATGCGCTTAGCTGGATGCGCTCAGCGAGATGCACTCAGCGAGATGCGCTTTCCCCCAACAATCAATTCCAATAGCTTTTTGAACGTTGATCAAGCAACGGTAAAAAAAATTTAAACCCCCAACAGTCATTTTTTTCTTATAAATACCACCTAAGTTTAAGATTTTTTTTCACTCACATCCTATTCTCTCTATTATCTCAAATCTCTCAACTCTCTCAACTCTCTTAATTCTCTCAATTTTCTCACGCTTTTCTTCCAAAATTTTCGACAATCTCATTTAAAAATATTAGTTTTTTAACTATTCCGTATTTTTTTCGTTTGGATTAAGTTTTCACGAATGACAACATCTTTAATTTATTTCGACGACAAGCACATTTTCGTCGTTCAAGCAGTAACGATAAGACAAAATTTTAAATTTAGTTATTTTCAATTAAGTTGGATTTAAAGTTTTTTAATAATTTAAAATAATTTTTTTGTCGTTAAATAGACGAATGATTATGTTTTGAAGGGGTACATACATAATTTGGTAATTCCTCCGATGCCCGAAATTCATGATTACTTGCAAAATGTGGGATTCTTGCATACGTCTCATATGCAAGGGGGTTGCAAACTCAACCCACTCATCAGCGCGTTGGTGGAAAGATAGATGCCCGAAAACACAAACTTTCGATCTTCCATACTGTGAGTGTACAATCACACTGGAGGAAGTAACGTTACAACTCGGTCTATTGGTGGATGGGCCAGTCGTCACGGGATCAAATGCCACTCCCGGTAAAGAGGAGCTCTATGCAGCATTATTGGGGAAGGTTCTGAACAAGTTTAAATGTCGCCAGGTATGAATTAAGTGATTGGAGACCAATTTCAGAACACTTTTCACGGACGTGACCAACGTCGTCAAACAATATGCTCAAGCATTCATCATGAGGTTAATCGGGGCCATTTTAATGCCTAATAAATTTTGAAATTTGGTGCACATGAGGTGGCTACTACACCTAGTGGACTTTAAAAAATGCGGACGATTTAGTTGGGGATTAACGGTGTTGGCCCAATTGTACTGGGAGTTGTGTCAGGTGACGGAAATAAATAAGTTGTCAATCAGTGGTTGCTTGCTCCTATTTTAGTCGTGGGCCTGGTGGCAAATACCGTTTCTACGTCCCCGACTGAACAACCAATAAATGTTCCCGTTGGTGACAAGGTAAAGATCATTTATTAATAAATATGTAGTTTGTATAGTAAATGTCTTTTTTACTTTTTATATATTTGAACTAACAAATCGTTTGTACAGGTGGAACCATTGATCGAGTTACGTGGCACTACCCGACTAGCTCGAAGATATAAGGTTGATGTTAGATCAATGCTCGGAATTCAAGGTTAGTTACTTATTCTTTTGAACGTATATTAATTACGCAATGATTTGTAAAATAAAATTTAGTACATAATGGAATTTAAAATCGTGTACTTCAGTTTGAATCGATGTCATACGCCGACATCGATTTCATATCTTGCACACCGTCGAAATTATTCGCCAGTCGATCGATGTGGGATGCGAAGGTGTCGTTGATACGCGACGGTGGAAATGCACGAATAAGATCGGGTTACACGGCAGTTCGAGTAGAGGCAACGAATCCCGCCACCACCGCGAGACATGGAACAATTGCACAAGCTGAACTGTGGGGGAAGAACGAAAAGGATTGGTGAGAGGATCACAAGGACCACATCGATGCATTGGAACGTAGATGGAAATCTTAACCAATCGAGAATAATTTTTCTTATCGGACACGGTGGCCTGTTAGGAGAAAATGTCGTGGTTCAAAATCGTTGACAAGCCGTATCTATTATCGGTGGAGATGAAAGGTAGGCAACATTGTCAAAAAAGGAAACGACGACCATCTCAGCAAGGAAGCTTGCCCAACTGGGTGCACTTTCTCTAACACTTTCTTTCTTCACAAAGCTAAAAGTACCTTCTTTAGTGTCTGTAAATTTCTTTTTGCCATTCTTTCTCCTATTTTCACCACGTTCTGCTTTCCTTCCAATTTCTTTTGTTTCGGATGATTAAAATTCTTGCTCTGTCATTTTTCTTATTTTGATCAATTTTCTTCTTTCGTTTAGATTTTACCTTTTCATTACATCACTTTGATTTTTGTCTTCTGTTTGGTTCGTTTCTCTCTTGTTTCATTGTCATCCCTCGAGTTTTCATTCGTTTGTACTCTTCTAATCCGTTATTGATTTCGTGTGCTTCGGAACATCGATAGAGTGGTATAGTTTTTGTTTTGTTATTTTGCAATTGTGATTCACTTATTATTGAAGGATGTTTTGAATTTTCATTTCATTAGGTGATAATTACGAGATTCGTAGTCCGCTGACAATCTAGTAGTTATTTAACCCCTGATCTTTCGAGGTAAGAGATCGAATGTCTGTTTTGGGGACTGTTGTGATTAAATGATAATAATCACTGAATTCAAGTTTCAGTGTCAATAATTGGTTGTTAATGGATTGTTTGACTCGTTACTATTGGGACAACATTTAGGAAACCTTCAGGTGTGTGATTTTAACTCGAAACATCGATTAGAACTCAGAAAAACTCAAAAATAAAGGATGTTTTCGAAACTATTCTGCGTTATCGTGTGAGCCACATGGTCATTTGCTAGGTCATGTGCCAGATAGTGTGTTAGATCGTGTTCCAAATCGTGTGGGCCTATTTTTTGGAAATTTTCACTTAGGTCCGTTTAACTTATAAATTTGTAGTTAGACCTCTCATGGGGTCTGTTTGGCTTAAATAAGACTCAAAACGTGACATAAACTGACATGTGATTGTATGTGGTATGAATAAGGTATGTGGAAAATACGTTTACGTTATGTGTTATGATAATTCCGAAAGTATGATTATGTATGACAAGCATGACTTAGACCAATAAACTCTGCGTAGGTTATTTGATATACTCAGTGTTAATGACATTTACATAAAGCATGTCATTTTTCTAATTTGTTACGATTGTATGTTAGCATGTTCTAATGTGAGAAACATGTATGGCATATGTACATCTGATGTCTGTTAGTATTTGCATGTGTATTTGGGTAGAATATGAAATGTGATGGAAGAAGTGTGATTCTGGCAGTATTACTGCACCTTCTGGCAGTGTATCTACAATATTTGTTCTGGCAGCTTGACTGTAATTATAGTGGCTCGACCACAAATATATGATTCTAGTGGTTTACCACAACATTTCTCTCTGGCAGCTCAACTACACTTATATGAGTGGCATACCACCACGACCCGGTGTGATTGGATGGATGGACTCTTGTAGTCCTAATTGGTGTGGTTGCTTAGACGGAGTTGGTGTGTAGCGGATGGAGGTAGGATTTGTGTCTGCATCTGTATCTTATTCTGTGTTTGCATTTGTATTTGAATCTGAATATGCATTTGTATTTGGTTATGAGAAAACATCTAAATTCGTATATGAGAATATGTCTGAATCTATATCTGAAAACTTATATGTTTGTGTATTTGATTTGTTGCTTGGGACGTGTTACACATTAGGCTTCTAGCTCACTCGTTTGTTTAATACGTTTCAAGTGATCTTCAGACTTAGGACCGAATAGTGTGTAGGAGTTGGAATTGTTTCTCGGTTAATTAAAATAAGTTGGTTTTTGTAATTAATTATTCTAGACTTTTGGGAGTGTAATTTTATTTTTGACTAAGTTTTGGTTTGTGTTTCTTTAGTCGACTTTTGGTATTTTAACACTAAATTGCAAAACCGTACGATTTACCAAATTAGAATTCGTTTTTAAAATTAAAACTCTAAAATTTTCCGTCGTGAAACCAAATAAGTCCTTAAATGGTTTTATTATAAGATAAGTGTTTTTGAATATAAGATTTAACTAAATTATGTAAGAGTTTTGTCACACTTATATTTTTTAAACAGGTACTGAAAACAAAACACGTAAGTGTTTTGCTAAAATAATATTTTACGAATTACGGTTTCTAAAGCTATGATTATAACTAATGTAATTCCTCCATAATCAACTATAACGTCTAGGTCGGATTTGAGGTGTTACAACGGGAGAGGGGGTGATCAACATTAACAAGGAGAAGGTTGATGCGGGTTTCCTCTCTTCCCCTTTTCTTCATTTTAAAACACCTAATTGGGCCAAAGGCCCAAGTCCATCAATAGTAAGTCCAAATTTTATAATTTGTGGTCCACTAATCCAATGCATGACCCAAATGGTCCAAATTCATCCCACACATCCAATATATTATCCAGTTATTATTTCTATCATAATTTTTTTGAGAAATAACCAAAACGCCCTTATTTGACAAAATTACCTTTTTTCTCCTTTTTACCTCTAAGATCAATTTCTTCACAACAAACAAGCATTTAATCACTCAAATTCCATAATTCACATTTGATGATTAATAAGAATCCTTTAATGACAATAATTATGCATTTAACCTCGTTTTGGAAAAATGAGAAAATCTATAATTTAATTCATATACTTTTCAATCTTTCCAGTTATGTCCCAAATGTTATTTTATCAACCCGTTACATTTTTCCAAATTATTATTATGCCAAATATTCAATGGTATAATCACATTTTCCATTTTGGTCAAATTTGCACTTAAATTCTAAAATTTTTCAAAATTTAGGATTTAATCCCTTTTGCCACATCCTCATTTCTAAAAAAAATTTCATCAATTTCCATATCAAATATCAACTTTGCTTCCATAATAATCCTTTAACTGACTCATTTCCAAATTTTCTCACAAATTTATTTTATCTAATATTAGAATAATGACACGTGTCCATCCAAAAATTTTTAGGTGTTACCACACCCCTAATTAACTTGTCATGAATAACGAGGAAACAAAAAAAAAAGTGAATCACTTGACTTTGAAAAGAATTGTTCACTACCAAAATATATTAAACTCAACCCTTTGTTCTTTATAATGGTCAACCAAGCAAAGTATTTATAATCCTTCAATATGCTAAAGTTTAAAAGAAATAATATAACTAAACTAAACTATTATAAACTATCCTAAACTATTAGAAATAATAAATTTCTAAGTAATATAAAGCTATAACTAAACTATCCTAACATACCATAGTTAAGTAGTTTTATTTGCAATATTTATCTAAATAAAAATAAAACTTCTTGAAATAATAAAAGTCCTAAACTAAGCAATCTTTGGTATTTTTTTTTTGGTAAGTTACAATAATAGGGTAAAACCCGAACAATAAACGCGACTAGCGTGACTTGAATTCAGGCCACAGTTGAAGCAATGAATACCCTTGACCATCAGGTTATCACATAAAATTCGAATTTTTGCTACTTTTGAGTGTGGCCTTCATATATTGTGTATTGTTTGACCACAACCTTCAACTCTCTAGTGATGTGTTTCATAGATGCAAATTTGCAAAATTAACTAACTAGACTAAAAAAAATTAGAATTTTTTTTCTCTTTTTTAACAATTATGAAAGTAAACAATAAAAGATAATTGTTTTAAAGGCCTAAAGCAAGCTTTGATGCCAAATACTGTGGGACCAAGGACTCGAGAAAACTTGAAATCTCTAAGCTTAGCAAATTTTGAAGAGAGCATTCTTTTGATGTAAAAAATAATATAATTTATCCTATGTCACCTCTAACTAAACTGTGACATCGGATAGTTTTGTTTTACATCATCTCTAATCAACTTAGTCCCATACCTGTAGATAGCTTATACCCAGAAACATGGATAATAAAATAATAAATAAAGGGAATCATACAACCTTAAATAAAATGACTGAACTTTGTGCATTGGTTTGATGATCAATAGTGTTTATTGTTTAAAGTGTGGCTTGGATTCGAATCGCGCTAATTACGTTATTGTTAGGATTTCACCCTCCCTTATAATTCACCAAAAAAAAGTTTAAACATAAACTCCTAAACCTAATAAAATTTTGGTTGCATATAACAATTTATTGGGGTTATTATATTCTTTTGTTTGACGTTATCAAAAGGTTTTCTTGTTTCCAATTATTATTTTCATTTGAATTAATTATAATATTTTAAAATGTTACAATTTTTGTAATAATTTTTACAAAAATATAATATATTTTAATTAATACATACAATTAAACTCATACATCGCACAAGATAAAAAAACTAAGTCACTACTAAACATACATAAAAAAAAATCGATTGAATATTAGCTCGATTGGTATAGGCATTATTGCCAATGCAAGAGAACGTTAGGTTGGAGAGAGGCTATGGATAGTTTTAAACATTGTGTCAAAAATAACAGATATGATCAAACCCTATAATAATATTATTCAATTATATATATATATACATAAAAAAATTCTTATATTTTAAAAATAATAAAAAATGTTATATTTATGTGTTTTTATCACACAACTTCTATTATTTTTAAAACTCAAATTCTCAAACACAACCCCAAAACTATTCTTTTTGGATTTACCCCACATCATAAACAATAACTTCCACTATTTTTTTTAAATTTTTTGAACATTCAAATTCTCAAAATCCCACACCCCACACCATAAAGAACAAATTGTCTTGAGATGTTGGAACAGTGAAAAATAAATCAGATGATGAAACAAAGACATAACACCATACATACCTAAAAGACCTAGGCAGAACATTCTAAGGGACAAAAGTCACATGAATTACTTACTAGTGTTCTTCATTATGATCTACCTTTCTTTCTTTTTTATTCATTTGTTTCTTTCTTTGTTGGTTGTGGGTTTAGATTCTTTTGGACAAAGTCTAACCACAGTAGCCTGCCACATCTAAATCTTCATGTACAAAGGTGCTTTCCATACTCCTTTTTTTTTTTCTTTTTTTCCCCTCAAAATTTATGCCCTGCCCAATTCCATTCCTCTTTGTCTCAAAAGTTCAATTGTTAATATCAATTTGAATTTAAAACCCAATAAGGGGAACCCATCATAAGTATTTGTTTCTAAATCCTGAATAAAGTATAACAAGTTTATAGTGACAAAGATTGTAATATGTGAACCACGTGTGTTGATTGATGGTCAGAGTGTTCACCGTCTTAGGTGTGATCTGAGTTCGGGTCATGTTAATTGCATTACTGTTAAAACATTGTTTTCCTCTTATAATTCACCAAAAAAAAAAATTATAATATGTGAGATCATTTCCAAATTCAAATGAAGGTTTTGGCTCATAAAAAGTACTTCAAACTATTATTCTTGTATATGTAACCTAGCAATAAAAGGCCCTCTAAGAAGTTAGGCAACATGCAACTTGATAAAGAGGGGGAAAAGGAAAAAAGAAATGAAAAGAGGTTTGAGTAAGAGGAGATGTAGGGCATAATGACCTTCTAGAAAGGAGTTTCTAACCAAGAAATTGAATTACTAAGACAAGGTTGGTAATTGGCTCTTATCAATTTTGTATTATAGATGCCTTTATTTATTTGTCTCAAGACATGGTTTTATTATCTCAAGACATAATCATTAAGGTCTCGATACATTAAAATTCGAAGTTAAAAATTGAAAATTAGGAGAGACATGTCTAGAGACATAGCCTTGCATTTTGCTAGACCCAAGAAACATAACCTAAATACGTGTTTGATTGCCTTTAACCTTGATTTATTGTGCCTGGATCCATTTGAGCTTGGAATGTCTTTTAATTAAAATGATTTTATTTGTTTTAAAAAGAAAAAAAATCATGTTTGTGTTTATTTGTAAGTTGTTTCAACAACAAATGTGATGCTTTGCATCTAATCGTCTTCCGAGTCGATGTAATGTGTTGAAAGAATCATATATTAAACATAATTTGTTTTTCAATTAAATATATGTAAGATTTTTTTTGAAGTTACAAGTACAATTATATTGCAATTGCAAAGAATACATCCGAATAACTATAATTAGAATTAATCATTATAAATCACGATCAAACTAATCAAATATAGCATACTTAGACCAAAATAAATCTATACATGATTTAGATGTAGAGGGACATAAACTACACTAAATATGGGCTGATAACCCACACATGATGCACATAGAATGAAATTTGAACATGAAATTTTAAAGTTCCAAGTTATTAATTTTGTCATTAAGCTAAAGCTTCATTGGTTGTAAATTTATATTTTAAAAATAAATAGTTATAAATGATATTTAAATTTTTTTTTGTATTTTCTTGTACTTTTTATTTCTTGTAAATATTTTTATGCAAATATATATTGATTATTTAAATTTTAATCTAATTATATATTAGCTTTGAGATATTTTTTTATTTTTTTCTTTATTTTTCTTTTATATTTTAATCAATTTTTTTATTAAAAGCTTGTGAATAATATTAGATAATTAATTTCACATAAAAATAATTTAATAAATTCATCTCAAGGTTATCATATAACTAAATATAATTTAAAATATTTAATTTTAATTGAAATTAAATATTTTTTATGAAAAAATATTAAATATATCTATACCACTTTAATATGTAATTAAATATGTAATAATTTAATAAATATTGATTGAAGGTAAATATGATATAAATATAAGTAATAAAAAATGGATCAACCTTGAATTTTAGGGAAAAGATATTTTCAATTGGATCTTTTTCTTTTTTTATTATAATTCTCTAATATTGTAATCTTTTTTGTTATTGCTTTAGGTCGTGGTATTTGTGTATTTATGATCCCTAAGTAAGTAGATTATCTTGAATTGTGCATACATTGGTCTGGACCAAGCTAAACTAAAAAAGGGCTAGACTATTTCAAAAACAAAAACTAGTAAATGATGACCTTCCATGGATTCGCCTATATAAGCCGCAAAGTTGCAAAAATGTGACATCCTAAACTCGACCTAGACGAAAAGATCAAGTCCGAAATGTAACCTTAATTTACCAGCACACAGTCAGTCTTAAAACAAGTTCAACCAATACATATTTAAGTCTTAAACCATTAATCGTCCAAACATATATAGTTAAATCCTAATCTTAGGGTACGAAAACAAACATACGATTAAGCATGCTTATAAATATAATAAGTCCTATTGATGACCGAGTCCCTCGTCTGCTAGTCATTCAATTCTGAGAGGTTCTTGAAATTCATTTAGTCTAATGAGTATCGGCAAATCAAAGTATTGCAAGAATAAGTTCAACATACTGGGAATAATTCAGATGTCATTAGTAGTTCAGATAACATACTCAGTCTTAATCGATCAGATTAACAGTTACTAAAGTTTCATATACATAACAGTTCAGGTGTATAACGGATTAGATATAGAGACAGATTCAGATGTAAATACAAATATAAATGCAGTTATCCTACTCCCATCCGCTACACACCATCTTTAACTAACCCAACACACCAGTGGGTATATAAGACTCGTCCAGCCCTACACACCTCATATTGTCGATATGACACGTTGCAATGTTTATAGTCTCACTGCCAGTACAAATATAATCATGGGTGGATTAACCACCAAAACAGTACAGAATACTTCCTTCAATTCGTAGCCCCACCTTATGCAGATGCAATGAACAGACAACAAATACATACTATTCATATGCATACATAAACATACAGTTCCAGTATAATAGAATGTTGAAATTCTTACAATTTATCTCGTATAGATACTCAGAATCAGTTTATAATCATTATAAAGCAATTCATACATCTCAGTTCAGTTCATACAAGTCATACGGATGGCTTACATTCGCCTCTTACAACAATTACGGACTAAACAGAAATTTTAGTTTTCAAGCTCACACGCCCGTGTGGCTCCACACAATCTGGCACACGACAACTAATGCTTACCCACGAATCGGCCTTAACGAATCAATTTACGAGTTTGGAGGATCATATTTCTTTTCTCGAGCGCTCCCTACAACGAACCAAAATGACATGGAACACTAATGGGTAATTAAAATCCTCGACAACAAAGCTCAACAACGAAACCCCAATTAACTACAAAGCTTCAACAACAAGTGAACTTACAACGATTCTCACCTTACGGAATCAAAATCAACAGAAAAAGAACACAAACCAACAATCAATACAACTGTGACCAAACAGAAGCAAACAACGAACAATAATGGTGGCAAAAAGAAAGTAATCAAGACAAAAAGAAAAAAAATTAGTAGTGGAAGTAAACAATGGAAGAGGGAATTCTTTTAAAATTATTTAACTGAACAAATAAAAAACAATTGATAACAGAGAATAAAAATATAATTTCCCATTCGCTTACACAGAGATTCAAACACAAAACTAGAAGATAGACAAATGTACAACCATTGAACCACTAAGTTCATCATTAAAATATTAACGCACAGAATTTAATTTATCTGACGAGTTCAAAGTCTAGGATTCAATAAAAAAAAACATAAAATTCAAAAAAATGCGACTTAAACCCAAAATCTCAAGTGAGCAGGCATAACATATAACCACAGAAGCGAAAACATATTTCATTGACATAACTTGAATAAAGAAAGATCAAATATTTGGGAGCGTTACAAAAAATAAGAGCTTGAATCCCACTTGTAAATAATCCAAGGAATATGATACGTGTAGGGACGACTGAAATAACAACAACTACTAATTCATCAACTAATACATTCCCCAAAATTCAAAAACTAAGTGACAAAGGTTTTATGAAATCCTCTAAAATGTTAACAGGTAAAAGAATTGGATTGGGTTGAATGTATTTACTGAATTAAATTTATCACTAAAGTAAAGCTTTATTTTTATTAATCAAAATAACCCAATTTTAATGTCAATATATATTGCAAACTTAACCCAAATTTTATTACTAGTATTGCTTATGAAAACTACAAAATTGGTGACGACAAAACAAAGATGAATAGAGATGGGAAGCAATCTAAAAACAGAATGCTATGATATGATTTTTATTAGACCTGTGACAAAGGGAAAGCTAATGTCCTGTCAAGAAAGAAAGGGCTTAGCTTAGCTTAGCATAGGAGAAACTTGGTAGACTAGACTATGATAATCGACAAACAATTCCCTTGATTCAGCACCAGGATCAATTTGGTCACCTTTTTCCTTTTTGGAATGATTATGATATGTCATTTCCTTTTCCTCAATTAATCTGTCTAATCATTTCATTTAAGTTGTTTGCTTTAAAGCTGTTTAAGATTAAAAACCCATTTATGTTAAGTAATTAATTTCAATTTTATTATTTAGCTCATCACCCTTAAAATTAAATTATTTTTGTTCTATATTTACATGGAAAAATCTTAAAATTATATAGAAAATTTGGTCTAATATATAATTTTATACATTACTTTTGATTATGTGAAATTATATATATGATATGAATTTGATTTAATTTTTATAAATTATTAATACAATGATTGATATAACATCAGTTTATGTTTATATATTGCATAGATAAATAATTATATTTATCAAATATAATAATAATTTGATATATTTATTTATTTAAATGTGTATAATTGAATCCAAATTAAAGTTCAATGTATGCATTTCACAATCAAAGTTTCATATATATAATTGTAGCGAATCAAAGTTCATGTATTAAATTGCACATTAAATTAAAGTTCAAGTACAATTTTGAAATATGTTCCTTATTTATATGATTTTCCAAACAATGGAAATTTTTATTTGAAATAATTAATTATTCATTGCCAGATTAATATTTATAGTAGAGAGTTAATATTTAGATACTACTTTGTATTAATTTATCAAATTAAACTATATATTATTAAATTTATTAAAAAAAAATTAAAAAAAAATCAAATTTGCACTAATCTCATCGCCACTGTAGGTAAACGCATTATCCATCCAAATTAAGTCAAATTCGCTTAAGTGAATACCTTAGAAAAAAAAAAGAGAAAATCTAATTAAATATACTACCAAAACATTTCAAATTTTCAAAATTGAGTGAAATATTAAATTGCATTGTTGCATTGCTTTTTTTTTGGTGAATTACAAACAGCAATTAACGTGATTCAAACCTAGGTTACACTTAAAACGATGAACACCCTTAATCATCAAACCAATACACGATGTTCTATTGTTGCATTGCTTTTATATTTCTAGTGAAATAGTTGTAATTATTTGAATGGAAAAGCAAAGTTATTAAATTCCAATATCTAATCATACATGGTACATTTACCACTTTGGTTAAGCAAAGCCAAAGATATAGGAACCCTATGATACCATTTTAGTGAAGTAGATGGTGAGTTTCAATGTTTGCTAATTTTCATTCTCTTTTATGTAACCTAAGCTTATAGCACTTTTGTGCTGATTGGTTTTTACATGGAATTGGGATGTTGAAAATTGAAATTGAAATTGGATTTTTTTTTCTTTAGATTTAATCTAGATATGATAATGTTGAAGAAAATATAAAAAAATAATTGAAATACGATATAAAACACTATAAGACTTGATAAAATAGCACAAATATAATACGAATACACATATTTGAGAATTTATATAACATGAATTATTAACGTGATAAAACTAATATAAATATATCAAACCTTAAACATAATTATTTAAATTTAATAATAAGATCATATTATCATATTTAAACTTAACAATAGAAATATATAAATATTAATAAAATTTATTTGATTATGTTATTATTTTTAAAAAGTAAAATAAATTATGAAATTAATTTGTCGTAATTTAATATGTCAAAAATGGGAAAACCTTTATACCTCGTATCTTTTGTTGGGAAACACATTGGGACAATGTGTAATTTAAGTGTACATGATGCTTTCTTTATTTTTGTTATTAATTGCATGTTTTTATATGTTTTTCAATTTTTTTTTCTGCTTTGTACATGGTGCTTGAGCATGGAGTAAATGATAATTGCTTGATGTGATATGATATTTTGTGACTAATTCTAACTCATACAAATTTTGAATGATGATAGATAAATTTTATTTTTTTGTGAATTTAGATTAATTAGTTGATTTAGTTACATTAAGCAATAGAGTAGTGGTAATTGTCATATATTGAAAATTTTGATTTCATGCCATGTGACAAATAAGCATGTAGATAGATGTATAAACACGTATTGGAATTTGATATTATTCAAGGAATTGCAATTAGAAGCATGTTTTGGTTTTACATTTGTTGAGATATTTAGGGATGAACTAAGGCATTATTTGAATAGTCATGAGTTTAAATGACCAACTTTTATCTTATAAGATCCCTAGTTCCCATGATTTGAGCCTTTAATTATCCTTTCTTTATGAACCTCTTTTTTTGAAACCTTGAGGTTAAACTGAGTTGAAACTCGAACCCTTCTTTGGCCTTGTTCTTTAATTGCACTATGAGATGGATGTTAGACCATGAATATTGAGGGTTAGGTAAAAACTTTATGATGGTTTCAAAATATGTGCTCGAGTGAGTAGTGAATAGATGGTTAAAAGCAATGCTAGTAGAACAAAAGAATGGATAGCGTTAAAAGCATTGTGAGTGAAAAGATTGAAAATCTTTAAAGCATGCTCAAACTAAAAATCATTCTCTGAGCTTAGAAGAAAACTTTCACTTCCATAATGCACAATTACTTGCTAGCTTTCTATACTCATTGATATCGAACCATATCTTCCACATATTTGGAAAGAAAAGGAAGCTGAGAGAAGGAAAAATAAGTTGGTGAGCTTAATGATTATATTTAGGGAGAAAAGGGGGACAATGTCATGTGCTACACTATTTCTAGTGCTTGAACCATTTTAAGTTATTCTTTCCTTTGAATCCAAACTGTCTTAAGTCTCAAAACATTACAAGCTTGGAAGTCCTACGTGACCTTAACACCTTTGTTATAAAATCATAACTTGCGGCACTTAGATGAGAAATGAATGAGTTAAATTCATTATGGTGCATATACATCATATCTACATAGGTTGTTTTGATGGAATAACATGAACTATGATACTTTTGCATGATTGCTCTATGTTTGTTCATTCTATAACTTTGAGAACTAAGTTGATTTACTCTCAAAGTTGTGAGTTTACAACGCATCATTCTTAATTTGTATGCTAGAAGAATTGGTTGCATTGTACATATCTATTTTCAATTTTCATGCCTCACCATTGCTCAAAGGTCATCTAGTTGCATGTGTAGTGTCTTGAGTGTTTGCTTGAGGACATGCAAAGACTTAGGTGTGAGGGAGTTTGATTTTTTGTAATTTGATATGTCAAAATAGGCTCTCTTGTATGCTTGAGGATCTTTTTTTCAAGTAGTTTAAGAGTCTTTTAATGTTTTTTTATCGATTTTTAATTTTTAGTTTCAATGCTAATTTTTATAACTTTTGAGATCCAAATTGGAAAAATTATGTCATTGAGAGTCTAATGTTTGATTTGAGCTAGGGAGATGATTAAGGCCAAACATAAAAGAAAACTTCAACTAATGTGTGTGTTGCGACACTGATTTCTGTGTGTTTCGACATTGACTCCCCATCACCCTAAAGAAGTTAAACTTCACCAAAACTTACTTTAAAGATGGCCTATTGTTGAGGTCTTTGGGTGTCGCGACATTGAGCCTCAAGATCACGACTTCAGGTCCTCAAGGTTACAACTCCGAGCCAAATGTTGAAGTTAAGGGAACCAAGTGGCTTATTAAGCATGTTAAGACATCAACAAGGACATGTCATGCATCGAGCAAGCCCATGCCCTCCTTTGTGTTGATTGTTGTGCATGTCACAACACTGAAGCCTAAGTGTCGCAACATTGAGATCTAATTGGTGAAAATACTGTAGGAGCAAATTTGTGTCAAACTCAACTCAAGTCATCTCATTTTTATAGGCATTTTTGTCAATGTTAGGGTTTGAAAATCTAATGTATTTAAGGCATTTTTATGGTACAAAAATATCGAATAATTACATTAATACTCTTTTATATTGCCCTTAATCATTTTAAGTTCATAGGTTTTTGGCTTTGCTGACCTAAATATAGTATATTCATTTTGTATACTTGTATTTTTTAACAAATTAGTTTAATAAAAATATCGAATAATTACATTAATACTCTTTTATATTGTCCTTAATGGTTTTTGCATGCAAAGCAAAATGAAAGCAAATATTAGCTTAATGGTTATTTAATGTTTAAATAATACTAAGCGGGATTACATGATCGAAATGTAATACGAAAAGATATATTATATTAGTGGATGAATCAAAACTTATCCTTAGTCTAATCGAAAATGAGCAAACTAATTAAAAGACTAATATGTCGTCTATCAAGTCCAATTGGAGATATGCTTTGTCTTGAGCATTGTAGCGGATGACTCCTAGAAGATAAAGACATACATGTGTCTAAAGTTGTCCATGGGTTAGGTTGGGTTTGGGTTGGGCACTAACAAAATTTTAGGCCCGATTGATAGGCATGGGCCCGACCCAAAAAATAGGCTTAAATATTTGCCCAAGCTCAGCCTAACTCGGCCGTATTGTTTTTTTATTTTTTATTTTTTTATATATATAAAAAATTTAAACAAATATAATACACCAGATACACTAAAAATATTAAAATAAATGTTTCCCAACAAATTGAAAATAATTAAAAAAAAAAGTCTTTATACACTAAATAAATGTTGGTGATATCTTTTGTTAGTTAATGGCATTTACCTTATTGAGTTCTTTGATTATACAATGTTATGTTATGGGATGATGGTTTGGTATTTTAATATTTTGATATGGTACATACACTTATCTTAGTTGGTTGGTAATGATATGAAACTTGTAAATGTTAAATATGTGGTACTAATGTTTAGTGGTGAATTGATTGAAGGGTATATGTGACTTGAATAACTAAGTATGTTAATATTACTATGAATAGGTAAGGGAAATGTTGTTTATATATTAGGCATGAAATGGTCACATGTGGATAAATTGAATATTCATATTGAATGATGAATTTCTTGTTAAGTAGAATAAGCATGCTTGTTTATTAGTTTAAGTTATGGAATAGGTGTTACATTGTATTTAACATGAATGTTTTGGTAAACTTGATGCAGAACTTGTAGGTGTGCTTTTAAGTCATATTGTGATATGGTAATGGTTAATTAGATAATATGACTTGGTTAATATGAATTTAGTAAGAAAATGTTGGTAATGTCAAATATGAAATGGTGTTATGGATGAATATGTTTTGGGTGCTATTTGAGGTATATTGGTATGTTTTTCTTAGTGGAATTATGCAGGTTAGATGTTGATATCATTGTGTTTTGGAACTAGGTTAAGCATAGATGTGAATAGGCATGAAGTAGACCATTAAATGACTTTTTGGTGCAACATGGTCATGTGTCCTATTAGTGACACGATCGTGTGCCACAAAATTTTAGCATGTGCATATAGTACACAACCTTAATTTGTTACATAGTCATGTGACTTTTTAGCAAATAATTAAATTTTGACCCACACGACCACAATAAATTACACGATTTGGATACACGTCTTAATAATCCATTTCTTTCTTCCACCTAAAGAAATTTCTTTAAATATGGTCAATAAATTATTCAAAAATTTTCATTTAAGTCACTAAACTATTCGAAAGTTTTATTTAAGTCACTAGTTATTAAGTTTTTTTAAAGTAAGGTTAGCGAGCTCCAAGCAACAATTCGACGATCGGTATGGTGGATTGATACTCATCAACGAGTAGAAGAAACAACTTAGATCCAAGTTAATCTACAGTTAGTATCAGTGATCAAAGAAGAAAGTTATGTGGATTTTGGTTCGCAAATTCTTAATCTTCAAAGTTATTTCATGAAAAAAATTGAATTGCAGAAGAGATTGGAAATGAGAGCTTTCAATTCCTACAAGTGGTGTGAACATAGAAGGACATACATCAACAATTTTAATAGTCTAATAACTTGAATGAAAACTTTCGTATGATTCAATGATCATTTTATAAGTTTAAAGAAGTTGAATTTAATTTACTCTTTTAATGATAGAAAGTAGACATGAATATTGAGCTACCTTGTTAAAATTAAATGGAGACCAAAACTTTTCAACCTTTCTCTTTATTTGATTCCTTTCTCTTGAAAAGCAATTAGTCACGTTTTCCAACAATTATATTTATCATTAGATGAGTTCTTTATCCCACTAACAATTAAGAAAAAGAGTAATTAAATAAAAGTATTAAACTTAAAAAGGAGTTAGGAAATTATTCAAAAAAGAGTTAGGAAAAAAATATTTATAAAAAATTATGTGTGGGTTTTGTTTAAATTTTTTATAGAATAATTTTTCAGAGTTTGTGATTCTTTTTCTTAATAAAATAATTTGAATTTATATTATTTTTTCGAAAATATAATATTTTATCATTGCGTTTAACTTAATAATTGTCAATAGCATCTTATACTTTTTAATGTTATTATTCTAAGTAAATTAGTATTTTTATCGCATTGAAATTCATCGAATTGATACAAATTATTAATATAAATAATAATTTAATTCTGAACCCAATGAATAGTTCTAGTGAAAAAAATAATAATATTCATCGTGTTTATTATTTAGACTTTACCTTATTATTATAATTCACCAAAAAGAATATTACCATGCTTCATTAGAAAAGGATAAGTATGAAAAGATGGAGCATGATTAATTGCAATTATGTTGAAAATATATATGATGAAATTTCTTCTTCTTTCCTTGACTATGGTAATAATGGATCATGAATAATCATGTTGTACATGGAATTTAAAGTTACCTTAGCTTTAGCCTTTACCTCAGTCCCTACTTATATTTTTTAATTTCTATGTTGACCCAAAGCTTCCTTTTCCATCTGCCAAATTTATTATTATAAAAACAAAATCTTAGTTGTTAAAATTAATTAATTATCTGTTTAGAATATATATTTGTTCATATTTTACCTTTGACGACTTACACATATTTTGCACATATAGATATTCGAATTCGATATTTTTAAGATGAACAATATTTTTTTTCCGCTAGAGCCACTTGTTGAGTTTAATTGAGTCTTAGTTCTAATAATACATTTGTAAGTTGTAATTTAAAAAATTGGTAAAAAGACTTTTGCAATCCTTCTCAATTTTGATATTGAGCAAATTGATTCATCTTAAAAAGAAGCAATTTAGCCTCTCAATTTTGAAAGTGAAAAAATAAAGTCAATTAATAAAAATGTTCACTTATTTCATCTATGTATCGTACTTTTGATTAGTATAATAGCCCTCAATATTTACACATTCTGTCAATTTGATCATCATTATAAATTTCTTAATATCCAATGATAACCAAATTTGTTGAATTTTTTAGAATCGAGACTAAAATGACAGAATTTATAAACGTTGAAAGTTAAATTTATTATTGTATCAATCACCAATCAAAAGTAGAAAAAACTAAGAGAAAAGATAAAACATTATAATTAATTATCTTTAATGATTCGCTTTTAAAATTTACATAAATTAAATTATTTCATTTTTTTGAAATTGAAAAAAAAAACAAAGAAGCTTTAAAAAGAAATGTGTTTCATCAAAAGCAAAGCATTTTATATAATAAAACTACTTTTTCTTAATAGTCCAAAAGACTTGGGTCATAAAATTGAAGAAAAAATAATTGAAAGGAATTTTTTCTTAAAAAATTATTACTAGTGTTATAATAAACTTTGATAATAACAATAAAATTATCCTAAAGTAATATAAAAAAAATAAAAATACATAATTTTTTACGTGAAAAATCTTTTAAATAATTGATAAAAATAACGAGCTAAAATGATTATCATACAATTCTATCCCTCTAACAATTATAATCATAATCCACCAAAAAAAAAAACAATTATAAACATAAATTGTCAGGGTGTTCCATTAAAAACAAAATTTTATCTATACGTAAAGAGAGGTCCTTGATGTTGAACTAGTTTTCTTTAATAGTCCAAAATTTTGGGTTATAATTTTTTTTAAATTATATCCCAATTAGATACAAAATAATTTGTATATTTGTGTGGTGTGGGATTAAGGTTGCGTCTAATAGAATTCAACGAGTGATTTCAATGGAAAAGAGGATATTATTCATCCTAAGAGATCTGGGTTCGAGCACTTGTGTGTAAGGTGTGTGTACGTTGTCAAAGAGTTAAAAAAATATGAACAGATACTACTATGTAATCACATCAATATTCTTTATTAAATGACGTATCTGAAAAATTAAATTATTGAAAATATTAATTTTTAATTAATTTAAAATTTTTCAAGAAAAATAATTGTAATAGTTGATTGAGGTAAGACTTGGGAGATAACATAATTATCATAAATTGATGTCCCCTTAAAATAAACTAAAAACAGAGATGGTGAAGGCAACCACCAGCACAGCTTTAGTTCAATAATGATGTGTGTTTTTTGTAAAAGAAAATTGTTGAAAATGGTATGGCCTACAAATGACTTAATTGGAGATCCAAATGGCTATGGTTTTGATTGTGGAAGTCATTTTAGTGGGAAAAGGGTGCTTTAATCTCAAACAAAAGGTTGGCTTAGTGGCCATGTGAGACTTCCCAAAATAGGCCACATAAGCTTCTCTAATTTGTCATCATAACTATCTTTTTTTGCCTATATTTTTATCACCTTTATTTTTTTTAAAATTCCTTTGTACATTAGAGTATTTAGGATGGATTTGAATAGGTGATGCGGTACATTTAATTTACTTTTTGTCTCACGATATAGTATTTAATTTCACCGTTACTATTGTTTTTACACAAATCTTAAGTAAACACATCGTCAATCCAAACATGCAATAAGGGTTAATATTTGATATATTGATAGTATATTTTTTTATTCCACAAATAACTTAAAAAATTTACATGTGTCTAAAAAACGGATATTTCTAGAAATTTAGTAAGCACCATATACTAATTATACAAATAGAATTGGTTTTCTTACACCATATCGTGGTGTATGATACCATTTGAGAAATTGGTGCCAAACATAAGCACCATAGACAACTCACTAACTCTTTAATTTGACACATTAAAAGCTTCGAAATTTGGTTAAGAAGACATTTATTGTTCTAAAAAATATTTTCAATATTAACATCGTCTTAGTATAGCATAAAAAAGTGGATCGTACTACCATGTTACATATTTTATAACTTCAATCATAAGTGGAATTAAGATTATCCATATACTTTGAATGGTATATGGAAGAAGAAGATCTTGATAATCTTAACGATGTAGATTCAAATTTAGATAATGATAAACTAGGTTAAGGACTAACAGATGATGATAAGAAGCATATGTTAAATGTTAAAGATGGAATAACCCAACAAGTATGCACTAGAAAATTTAGCCAAATTGCATATGATGTTTATTTTTCTTACTATTTTTATTAGTAATCGTATTATCATCTGCTTTTTTAAACTAACATAATACATATGATGATTTGATTTTAATTTTTGCTACTTGTTTAGAAATTATTTTATCATACTAATAATTTTTTACAGTAATTAATGTTTTTTTTAAGATATAAATTATGTATGTCAGCCAAACACGTATAGAGAATTACAATTCTTTATAATTAGAAGAGAGTGTATGTGTTGTCCAAATAGACTAGTGGCAATTCTTGATTAATACTTTTTTTTGAACAATCTCATTATAGTTTTTGATTCTATCTTCTTCTTCTTTTTGATACAATGCTTAGAACTACTCATAACCCCTTTCCAATCCGTAAATAGGAAGATAATGTGTTTCATCACACTCAAACTCACGTCCTCCTGCATTGACAACAATGATCATACCTATTGAACTAAGATTCAATCGACAAATGTATTATAATTTTATTTGTGGGTTGTCCTGATTAATTCTAATTGTAATTATTAAAGATGGATGGCATGTAATTGTATTTTTAAAAATGTATTATTTTATTTTATTTTTTTCTTCTCAAATAAAAAAGCTCAAATAAATAAATAAGAAAAGAAAAGATATGGTAGGGTTAACAATTACTTCAATAGAGGAGTTGCCCTTCAATTATAATATACTTGATTGATGAAGACAACACTGACTACCATTTTTTTAAATAAAATTTGTTTTAAAAATGAAAAAATATCAATATCCCTTATTTTATAGTGATTAAAATATTTTTTGAACTTTTTTAATTATTTTTAAACGAGATTGATATCGGTCAACTTCAGTAAAAAAAATTCGTAAAAGGATTTTTGCAGTTCTTTTCAATTTTAATATTGAGTAAATTAGTTCCTTTTGAAAAAATAAGTAATTTAGTTCTTGATAATTTTAAAAGTAAACAATTAAGGACAATTAATAACGGTGTTAATATTTTCTATCAAGTTTATAAAAAGGACTAAATTATTTAAAATTGACGGAAAACATTAACGTTAGGAGTGAGCAAAACTCGATTCGATTTGAAAAAGTTAGAAATTAAATTTGAATTTTGAATTAATCGAATCAAGTTATTCGAGTTATTCAAATTATTCGAGTCAAGTAGAATAACTCGATTCGAGTTTCGAGTTCGAGTCGAGTTGAATTTCACAATTCGAATAACTCGATTAATTTGAATAATTCGATTAACAAGATAGTATAAATACCCTTTTGATCTCTGTCAACTTTAAAAATAAGTAAATTGGTCTCTCTCCACAAAAATTATAAAAAAAATTCAAAATAATTTTCAAAATTTCAAAATATTTATAAAATTTTAAAATTTTATATTTTTTAAAAAATTTTAAAAATTCTAAAGATATATATAAAATATTTAAAAATTTTATGAAATAATAATTTGGGACCTCATGATTCAAATTTATCATAATCATATCTTATTTTTTATTATTTTACTTTGAAAAAATTTTCAAATATATATATGGTTTCAAATTTATGTGCATTAACATAGAATTAATTATACGGTAAAAATATTTTTATTTGACATGTTTACTTTTTTTAATTTAAGTCGAATAATTTCACTCGACTCGACTCGATTTGAAAAAATTTTAAATTGAGTTAGGATGATAAAATAAGAATTGTGAATTTGATTAATTTAAAAATTTTTCACTCGATTCGATCGAATGCTAATGATAATAACTAAATTATTCCCCCTTTCTTAGAGAAATTAATTTGCTCAGTATCAAATTTAGAGAGATTGGAATGACCTTTTACCAAAAACTTTATTATTCTTATTTTGAAAGTTTCACTAATATAAAAGACAATATAATTACAAATACAAATATATCTCCAATCAATTATAATGTAAAATCCAACGAATACAATACACATCGAATAAAAAACGAATAAAATCCATATAAATTGTACACATAAAATGGTGAGACTCAAACTCCAACCTTTAGAGATCCATGAGTTTAGTGCCAAGCCCTCATCTAGCATAGGAAATCTAATAATACAAATCTAAATGTAGGGTTCTGCTTCTAATTATGGTAGCTTGGGCCAATAGTGACCCTTTTTGTGTCATTTGGGCCCCTTTCCAGATTTTGAGAATTCAAGACTCCTAAAACACTGCTTTCAGCCTAATGTTTTGTTGGTTGGGTCACTAGCAAAGTGGCAATTTGGCAACAACTATTCACAATCAACTTTTTAAAAGTTGGGGAAAGAACTTTTTTAGAAAATACAATCAATCATAGTAGTTGTATTCATGTTTGATATTTCATTGGCGGGATAAGATAAAAAATTTGAGTAAAAGTATTGTGGAGATCTTGTATTAGGAGTTAGATTACATTTTATTTTTTTTATTCAAAAAATAAGTAAATTAGTCCATATATGTTAACTTAAAGAGCAAATCGATCCTTTTTGTTAAAAGTTTCATTCATTTCAACAGTTAAAAACTGACGTAATTGATGGATGCCACATGTACGCACATAAACCATAAAAAAATTTAGAGTTAACATAAATAAAACAATTTCACCCATTTTACTTGGTTTTCATCTTTTGGGTGGGTTTAGCATTACTTCTAAGAAGTACTTTTCGGACAAAAAGTATTTTGGGGATAAAAGTATTCCTAAACAAGTTATTTTCATTTGATAAGTACTAAAAGTAACATGCTTGAATCTTATTTTAATGCGTTTTTGGGTGATTATTCGATGTTAATTGTGAATTTTATGTTTTTAATACTTTAAATTCATACTTTTATGCTTAATAGAGTACTAAGGGCAAAAAGAACGAAAATTGAAAAATTGAAGCAAACTACAGGAACCACACGACCTATTCATACAGTCGAAAATAAATACTTCTCTCAAGCCAAAAATTAACCCTTCAAAAACTAATCTCCAAAAATATTTTTTTTCCAAAAACACTTTTAAGAAACATTCTTACCCTAATCCTTTATCCAATTTCCATATAACTCAAAATAATGAGATAAAGTGTTAAAATGTCATAGAGGTGCAATGGTGACAAGCTGCATTAATGGGTTTAAATAAAAATCCTAAAAATTTCAAGAAACCCAAGTGGGAAACAGGAAAGAATAAGTAAACAAAAGCCTTAATAATGGCATTTCTGACAAATCTACCTAATAGTACTCTACAGTTAATAAATTTCTGGAAATTATTAGGTGTTTTTGTTTATGTGAGGGGAAATAGCTACTTCACATCTGCTATTTGGTCCTACTTGCTCCCTACATTTCCACATTCCACTAATTATTATACCTTTTTTTTTCTAATATTAATACCCAATTTTATAATTAACATATTGAATTTTATAAATATATTGAACTAATTCCAGAAAAAAAATTGATTTTTTACTATTTTTTAATTCAAGAAATTCTAGGTTTAAATGAAAGTTGATAAAAAGTGAAATGTCAGTAGCAATAGCTAGCAAATGTGTATGAATGATTTGTTTAAGGGTGCATTTTTTTTGCTTGCAAGAACCCCATGAATTTGGTTGTTGGTTGAGGCTTTAACCACCAAAATAATTGACTATTTGTAGGGCTATGTGCCCCATGTGGTAGGTACCTAATCTAGGCTTTCTTGACATGGTTAACACAACAAGAATGATGAAATCAAACACCATAGTAAGTTAAATCCCCATTTTAACACTCCAAACATTATTGAAAGATTGAATTTAGTTGGTTTGAAGTTGAATTCTCAATATTTATATTCATTATTGCATCGTCTTTTAATCATATCATCAACTGTTTGATTTTTTTTTATAAAAATGAAACATATTTCATGATCTTTTTTTTTTTTTTGGAAAGCTCTCGTAGCAAAGAAATTAGTCATTACTATTAGAAGTGAATATCATAGTTTTGAAAGAAGCGATAAGCCACAAAATTCATCAAGTTTCAATAAAAGTACTATACAGGCCCCTGTGCTAAGAGTCGGATTGCATTTTATCCATTTACTAAAAATGAGTAAATTAGTCCTTGTATATTAGATCAAAGAGCAAATTGGTCATTTCTGTTAAAAATTTAATCCACTTGTATTGTTAAAAACCAGCACGACTGACGGAATGACCAAACAATGACACATGGCGTGCCACAAGTACCTCATGCTAATATACATGGACTAATTTTTAACGGAAGAAATGAATGATTTTTTTAACAAAATGATTAGTTTGCTCTTTGACCTAATGTTAAAGTTGTGTAATTCAAATCCCGTTTGATTCGGCCTAAAAAGTTAGAGGTACAACCCATTTATTAAAAAAATAAAATAGAGAGGCAAAATAGGAGATATGTGGGTATGGACCATGCCGCACAAGTTGAATATTTATAGGACTATACTTTTTTATTAGACATTGATTCTTGTGTTGTTGTTTCAACATTAGTTAATTTTTTCTCTTTTGCCCGTAGTTTTTCCCAATAAGGGTTTTCTATGTAAAATTTACGTGTTCTTTTTTCTTTCTTATTGCTTTTTGATCATTCCTACTGTCATTATTGACGTACAGCATAACACCTAACATACAAAGACTATTTTACTTATTTTCTAAGTAAATGGGGCAAAATACAATCTAACCTCAAATATAAGGGTGTTCATGATATTTTTACCTTAAACTTCCACCATTATTTGCAAACAGCTGTCCTTAAATTTTAATGGTGGGGAATCCATTGTTTTGGTCTAATGTTGGGTGTTTTGAAATTATGATTATAAGTTGTCCTACAATCTTACAACATAAAATTGAATACAAAGAAATGTATGAAAACACCATTTCTTTGAGCTTGCTTAACAATGCTTTCAAACTCTTTTCCATTTCATGTGAATTAATAATGACCTTCTCACACATGCTTTATTCCTTAATGTTAATATGTTTTTGCTTGGAATAATTTATGATGCAACACATGTATTGTAATTAAGGATTTCAAGATTAGTATTTTATGAGAAATACTAACCAACTTTAAGTGATTTTTTTAATGTATTTATTAGAGCGAGTTCAGTAATTAATTTTTCGTATTTTGTAGATCTATTATAGGGTAGATATTGACCACGAGTTTTAAAGTTGTTTCATACCCAGAACGAATCTTCAACCGTAAAAAAAAAATCATTGTCATCTCATCTAACTCCCATGATTTACTTTCAGTAATATTGATTAAAATAATATTTAGAAAAAAATGTGTTTCTATAATTCAATAAAATTAAACATTATGTTTTTTTTTACTAAATTAAAAATTAAATAATTTTAAGCATTTAAAAACGTGAATTGACCGAATTTCACTGTAAAGAATAAATAAATGAAAAATGGTTCATAATGCTATATAATCATAGAATTTTGAAATGAGAATTGTTGATTTTTTTTTTTAATTTAAGAAATTTATTAATGAAAGATGAAGATTTCTGCCGATCTTAGATCATTTTCCTATTGATTTTTTTCCCTAAAATCTTAATAAATCGATAAACAAAACAATTTACTTACAAATATGCACCTAAGTTCATTTCCTCACTCAACATAAGGAAGTCTTTTTATATTTAAATGTAAGAGTAAATAAAACTCGATTCGATATCAAATTTCCTAAATATCGAATTTAAAAAATATTCAAAAGTAATTTTCTAATATATTTTTAATAAAAAGTATATTGGTAGAAACCTTCTCGATATCAAACCCCCTGAAGATTGAATTTCTCATTTCTGAGAACAATCACATTGAAATTAGGAGTGAGCAAAACTCGATTTAATTCGAAAAAATAGAAAAAGAATTCGAATTTCAAGTTTTGAGTTTAAATCGAATTGAATTTACGATTCAAATAATTTGAAAAACATATTGGAGTAAATACTCTTTTGGTCCCTATCAAGTTTGAAAATGAGCAAATTGGTCTTTCTCTCAACAAAAATTACAAAAAATTTTAAAATAATTTTCAAAAATTCAAAGTATTAATAAAAATTTCAAAAAAATTCTAAAAAATATATAAAAAATATATAAAAAAAGTTAAAAAAATAAAAATTTTCTAAAATATTAATTTTGGTGACCTAAATAAGTTAATCAATAATTCAAGTTTATTATACTAAAGTATTTTTTATTAAGTTTATTATACTAAAGTATTTTTTATTTTGCTTTCAAAAGAGTTTTCAAATATATATGTTTTCAAATTTATGTGCTCTAACATGGAGTTAGTATAATGTAACAAGATTTTAATTTGACATGTTTAATTTTTTTAATTTAACTCGAACAATTTCACTCGATTTGACTCGACTCAATTTCATTTCACTCGGCTCAATTCAAAAATATTTAAATCGAGTTAGAATGATAAAATAAAAATCGTCAATTTTATTAACTCCAAATGTTTTTACTCGATTCGATCGAGCGTTCACCCCTAATTAAAAGCTTGTAACAAACGTTAACATATATAATGATTCAATTTTCACCTATATTTAATAATTAAGTGATTGCATTTATTATAAATTAATATAATTAATACAAATATTAAAGTAATAAATTTTTGTATATCTATTTACTAGAATAAATTTTCATGATATCAAGTCTAAATATTCAAGGGAGTAGACTTGTCTACAACCTTGATCGAGTGGCAATGTATTTTTTTTCAATTTTAATTTTAGCCTATTCAATTAACTCCATTTCTCGAAACCCTAAATTTGTTCCTTTAAATTATTAAAAAATAATACATATTTTATATTGATATTTTAAAGTTAATTTTTAAACTTTACCTTAATATGTAGTCGAGAGTTCGATCCTCGTTCTGGATATGAAGTAACTTTAAAACTCGGGATCATAATCTACCCCTTAAAAAACTTGCAAAATGTGAGTGATTAGTTATTTAGATCGCTCCGATAAATCCCTTGAAAAATAAAAAAAAAATTGTTAAATTTTAAATTATACTTTTAGATTTTGGGTTTTGGCCCAAAGTACTACAAATTGGGTCAAATAGAGCAGATTTACATAAACCATTTTCTCTAAAGCCCGGCCCGGGTTAGTTGGGCTCATATGTGTATGGGATAGATTTAGAAATTAGAATGACTTTAGAAAAAAAATATAAAAAGAAAATTTTTGAATTTTTTTTAAATAAATGGATCAAAAAGCCTGCAAATAAAAGAAAAAAAAAAGTTAAAAAGTTGAACATAACCCATTTGAAAGGTTGCTTTATCTAATGTGGGTTTTCTTTATTGGGCCTAACACAAATTTGCTTATATATTTTCTATGCACAATTTTCTTTTCTAAACTGAATTCTCAAAATAGGCCATAAGTCCCTTCACTTTTCATACATTTGGAATTTAGTTTTTTAATTTTATTTTAGGAATTTAATCTATTTACTTTTAAGATTTTAAAATTCAAGTTTAATTGTTAATACCGTTAAATTTTCTATTAAATTTATTGATGTGATATTTTAAAATAAAAAACTACTTGGTAGCCATGTAATTAAAAAACTGACATGAAATTAACAAACTAATTTTAACAGTATTAACAATTGGACTTGAATTTTATAATCTAAAAACTAGGAATAATCTCATAAAAATAAAATTACAGAAGTTAAATTCTAAATTTACAAAGAGCACAAAAACTTATATTTTAATGATTATGGATCCAACATTGTAGTTTGAACTACAACAGATACGTAGATTGTTACCGTAACGAAATTTATTGTAATTACTTTATAGTGTGACCATGATTTTGTATCGTAGAAATCGAGCCTCAACTTGACCATGTCGTCAAGAGAACATTTGAGGGTCTAATGACCCAATCACATTGCCATTGTAGCTGCAATTTTACTTCCTTATGGACTACTATCTATAAATTATCCTTGATTTGGTGTTGGCTCTTTTATTAGTAATCAAGTTGATTATAGTTTATCCACGGTGCGAAAACAACATTGTATCACAAAAGTTGAGCTTGAGGAGCGAAGCCAAAAAAAATTTTTAGAAGAAGTCCAAATTAAATTGTAATTTTTACGATAGTAAAAATGTAATTTTTAAAGGATTAAATCAAAATTTTATAATTTTTAGAGGAGCCAAAATGTAATTTTACTTTTATTAATTTAAAATTTTGAAGGATCTAAAAAGAAATTTTTTTTCATTTTAGGGGGAGCTAGGACCCCTGCCAGCCCCTTGGGTTCGCCCCTGCTCGACTAGACTATATCGTCCGAAGAGCACTTGAAAGTTTTACAATCACCCTTGAGAGTTTAACAATCACCCCTGAATTATAATTAAAATTTTATTTCATTATAAACTACTCGTTATAAAGTCCTTCATTTGGTGTCGATCCTATAATAGAATGAAATCTTAAAATTCAAAGTTTGGATAAAGCAACTTTTAACTTTTAAACTTATCAATCACTCAAGTCACACCTGGAACAATGAACACCCTTAATCATCAGATCAATATACGATGTTCGATGTTATTTTTTTAATTCAACATATGAAAGCATTTTTTTAATTAATTCATTTTCAATTTCTTTAACCCCTCTTTGTCTCTCTCTCTCTCTCTCTCTCTCACATACACAATGCTTCAAAATTTTTAGGTTATCGTATTCTTTATTAATCTTCAAAGCCAAAACCTAGTTATTACCCTCCACCTCAAACGTACCAATGTCTTTCACTCCTATAACACCTCCTAATTTTGGGTAAAGTAATCGGTACTGTTTCAGGATTGGATATAGTGAAATTATGAGAAAATTCAAAAGCGAGTGTATTAAACTAAGTTTTAAGAAAATAATTATGTAACACCCCAAATTTGATAGATGTTACGGTCGGATTATGAAGATTACATCGTTACGTAAACTATTGTCGATTAATTTTCATGAAAATCTCTTTTTTAATTCAAGGGTAACCAAAACTGATTGATTTATCAAAAACATAAGTATTCAAAAATTTATGGGTGCATTTTGATGAAAATTGTGTTTTATTGATTTTATCAAAACAGACACAATCGTTTAACCACTTGCATCGTAAAATCCTTTCAAATTCCAAAACCCTTGTAGCGGAAAACATTTTAGAGTTCTTAATTTATAAAATCATAATATTTCGTCAGTTACTCCATCTTATTAAGAATTACCAATTTTAATTAATATGTTTGAAAAATAAATACTAAAACCAAAATTAATGTCCCAAATCAAATTAAAAGTCCAAAAATTTGTAATTAAATCCAAAAACTTACTTAAACTAAAATTTCTGAATTGAGCTCTGGAATCGCGGCAAAATCCTAAGTCTGAGGGTCACCTAAAACGAGACAAAGGAAACGAGTGAGCTAAAAACCCAACATGCGACCTGGCCCACATACAGAATTTTACTTATAAAGTTCACATATGCAATTATATTATCAAAATTTTCATATTTTCTAAACACATTTCACTTTTCATATTTTTAGAACATATAACATATCAGAACAAATCCTACCCCATCCGCTACACACCATCTCCGTCCAACTTATCACTCCAATTAGGACTACAGGAGTCCACCCATCCAATCACACCGGTATGTGGTGGTATGACACTCATATAAATGCAGCTAAGCTACCAGACAGAAATTGCAGTTTAACCGCCACAATTTGCAATATTACTGCCAGAATACACTTCCTCCGTCATATAAAAAAACCACCCCAAATGCACATACATCATCATATTAACATACGTACATATCACAATAGTTATATGGCATGCATACCTAAACATATTTTTATAGAACATAACATACCAAAATGAAGCCTACTTAACATGCTTTCTAAGCATACTCATGTGTAACATACCAAATTTTACGCTTTAATAAGCCTACAGAATGCCCACGGATCAAATTTTCAAGTCCCTTAATCGGCCTCTAATCGAGCAAAAAAGGCTTACACAACCTAACAAGCCAGTCCGTGTGGTCCACATGACCTACCTGTTCAGGTCATGTAATCACACACGGTCGTGCGGTGCACACTGTCTATCACACGGCCTGCCACACGGCCCAGTGACACTAGGCAATTTCGAAAACAAGTTTTCAGGGTTTTTTCCGTATTCCAGTCGAGATTTCAAGTTAGTTTCACACACTTAAAGGCTTCCTAACGTTGTCTCAACAACAACAAACTTTAACCTACATAAGATAACCCAAAACGAATCCATTAACAACTAATTTTCAAAATTGAATCTTGAATTCGACACTCAATACCTATCAAAATCAGTCCCCAAACTATCATGCAATCACTTACCTCAAAAAATCAATGGTCCTACAACACCTAATTCGTTGGTGGTACATTATGAGTCTCACAAACTTCACCTAACAAAGAACTTGGACAATTAGTATCGAGTGCTCAAGAACATCTAAAATCTTCCAACATTCTCACAATAACAAAATCAATTAATTTACCACCAAAAAATACACATACTAACCCACACCAAGACAATAACACAACTTTTTGTTCTCAAACACGGCACAACAATGATGTTCCTCAAAGAATAGTGACAGAACAACAGCACAATGAGAGGTTTAATGAAGAAAAGAAATCGCGTAGGTTTGATTTCGGAGAGTTTGTCAAGCAGAAAGAGAAAGGAAACAGGAAGGAAGGAAAAAAGAATGTCATAAACCAAAATAAACAGTATTGAAGGTTGGGAAGAAAGGGGAAAAACATGAAATGACAATTTAGGGAAACAAAAGAGGAAGTGGGACGACTGAAAGGAGAAATCTTAAGAATACTCTTTTTAAAAAAATATAATATAATAATAATGAAATCAGTCCCAAATTAATCTATTTTGGATGACACAACAAGGGAAACAAAACAAAAATTAAACATTATGTTTTTTTTCTAAATTAAAAATTAAATAATTTTAAGCATTTAAAAACGTGAATTGACCGAATTTCACTGTAAAGAATAAATAAATGAAAAATGGTTCATAATGCTATATAATCATAGAATTTTGAAATGAGAATTGTTGATTTTTTTTTTTAATTTAAGAAATTTATTAATGAAAGATGAAGATTTCTGCCGATCTTAGATCATTTTCCTATTGATTTTTTTCCCTAAAATCTTAATAAATCGATAAACAAAACAATTTACTTACAAATATGCACCTAAGTTCATTTCCTCACTCAACATAAGGAAGTCTTTTTATATTTAAATGTAAGAGTAAATAAAACTCGATTCGATATCAAATTTCCTAAATATCGAATTTAAAAAATATTCAAAAGTAATTTTCTAATATATTTTTAATAAAAAGTATATTGGTAGAAACCTTCTCGATATCAAACCCCCTGAAGATTGAATTTCTCATTTCTGAGAACAATCACATTGAAATTAGGAGTGAGCAAAACTCGATTTAATTCGAAAAAATAGAAAAAGAATTCGAATTTCAAGTTTTGAGTTTAAATCGAATTGAATTTACGATTCAAATAATTTGAAAAACATATTGGAGTAAATACTCTTTTGGTCCCTATCAAGTTTGAAAATGAGCAAATTGGTCTTTCTCTCAACAAAAATTACAAAAAAATTTAAAATAATTTTCAAAAACTCAAAGTATTAATAAAAATTTATGAATTCTTTTTTTAAATTAATGGATCAAAAAGCCTGCAAGTAAAAGAAAAAAAAGAGTTAAAAAGTTGAACATAACCCATTTGAAAGGTTGCTTTATCTAATGTGGGTTTTCTTTATTGGGCCTAACACAATTTTCTATGCACAATTTTCTTTTCTAAACTGAATTCTCAAAATAGGTCATAAGTCCCTTCACTTTTCATACCTTTGGAATTTAGATTTTTAATTTTATTTTAGGAATTTAATCTATTTACTTTTAAGATTTTAAAATTCAAGTTTAATTGTTAATACTGTTAAATTTTCTATTAAATTTATTGATGTGATATTTTAAAATAAAAAATTACTTGGTAGCCATGTAATTAAAAAACTAATGACATAAAGAACATGAAATTAACAAACTAATTTTAACAGTATTAACAATTGGACTTAAATTTTAGAATCTAAAAACTAGGAATAATCTCATAAAAATAAAATTACAGAAGTTAAATTCCAAATTTACAAAGAGCACAAGAACTTATATTTTAACCATTATGGATCCAACATTGTAGTTTGAACTACAACAGATACGTAGATTGTTACCGTAACGAAATTTATTGTAATTACTTTATAGTGTGACCATGATTTTGTATCGTAGAAATCGAGCCTCAACTTGACCATGTCGTCAAGAGAACATTTGAGGGTCTAATAACCCAATCACATTGCCATTGTAGCTGCAATTTTACTTCCTTATGGACTACTATCTATAAATTATCCTTGATTTCGTGTTGGCTCTTTTATTAGTAATCAAGTTGATTATAGTTGATCCACGGTGCGAAAACAACATTGTATCACAAAATTTGAGCTTGAGGAGCGAAGCCAAAAAAAATTTTTAGAAGAGGTCGAAATTAAATTGTAATTTTTACGATAGTAAAAATGTAATTTTTAAAGGATTAAATCAAAATTTTATAATTTTTAAAGGAGCCAAAATGTAATTTTACTTTTATTTATTTAAAATTTTGAAGGATCTAAAAAAAATATTCATTTTAGGGGGAGCTAGGACCCCTACTCGACTAGACTATATCGTCCGAAGAGCACTTGAGAGTTTTACAATCACCCCTGAATTATAATTAAAATTTTATTTCATTATAAACTACTCGTTATAAAGTCCTTCATTTGGTGTTGATCCTATAATAGAATGAAATCTTAAAATTCAAAGTTTGGATAAACCAACTTTTAACCTTTAAACTTATCAATTACTCAAGTCACACCAGGAACAATGAACACCCTTAATCATCAGATCAATATACGAGGTTCGATGTTATTTTTTTAATTCAACATATGAAAGCATTTTTTTAATTAATTAATTTTCAATTTCTTTAACCCCTCTCTATATCTCTCTCTCTCACATACACAATGCTTCAAAATTTATAGGTTATCGTATTCTTTATTAATCTTCAAAGCCAAAACCTAGTTATTACCCTCCACCTCAAACGTACCAATGTCTTTCACTCCTATAACACCTCCTAATTTTTGGTAAAGTAATCGGTACTGTTTCAAGATTGGATATAGTGAAATTATAAGAAAATTCAAAAGCGAGTGTATTAAACTAAGTTTTAAGAAAATAATTATGTAACACCCCAAATTTGATAGATGTTACGGTCGGATTATGAAGATTACATCGTTACGTAAACTATAGTCGATTAATTTTCATGAAAAACTCTTTTTTAATTCAAGGGTAACCAAAATTGATTGATTTATCAAAAACATAAGTATTCAAAATTTTATGGGTGCATTTTGATGAAAATTGTGTTTTATTGATTTTATCAAAACAGACACAATCGTTTAACCACTTGCATCGTAAAATCCTTTCAAATTCCAAAACCCTTGTAACGGAAAACATTTTAGAGTTCTTAATTTATAAAATCATAATATTTCGTCAGTTACTCCATCTTATTAAGAATTGCCAATTTTAATTAATATGTTTGAAAAATAAATACTAAAACCAAAATTAATGTCCCAAATCAAATTAAAAGTCCAAAAATTCGTAATTAAATCCAAAACTTACTTAAACTAAAATTTCTGAATTGAGCTCTGGAATCGCGGCAAAATCCTAAGTCTGAGGGTCACCTAAAACGAGACAAAGGAAACGAGTGAGCTAAAAACCCAACGTGTGACTTGGCCCACATACAGAATTTTACTTATAAAGTTCACATATGCAATTATATTATCAGAATTTTCATATTTTCAAAACACATTTCACTTTTCATATTTTTAGAACATATAACATATCAGAACAAATCCTACCCCATCCGTTACACACCATCTCTGTCCAACTTATCACTCCAATTAGGACTACAGGAGTCCATCCATCCAATCACACCGGTATGTGGTGGTATGACACTCATATAAATGCAGCTAAGCTACCAGATAGAAATTGCGGTTTAACCGCCACAATTTGCAGTATTACTGCTAGAATACACTTCCTCCGTCATATAAAAAAACCACCCCAAATGCACATACATCATCATATTAACATACGTACATATCACAATAGTTATATGGCATGCATACCTAAACATATTTTTATAGAACATAACATGTCACGTAGCTTATACAAAAAGGAAGCCTACTTAACATGCTTTCTAAGCATACTCATGTGTAACATACCAAATTTTACGTTTTAATAAGCCTACAGAATACCCACGGATCAAATTTTCAAGTCCCTTAATCGGCCTCTAATCGGGCAAAAAAGGCCTACACAACCTAACAAGCCAGTCCGTGTGGTCCACATGACCTACCTGTTCAGGTCATGTAATCACACAAGGTCGTGCGGTGCACACGGTCTATCACACAGCCTGCCACACGGCCCTGTAACACTAGGCAGTTTCGAAATTAAGTTTTCAGGGTTTTTTCCGTGTTTCAGTCGAGATTTCAAGTTAGTTTCACACACTTAAAGGCTTCCTAACGTTGTCTCAACAACAACAAACTTGAACCTACATAAGATAACCCAAAACGAATCCATTAACAACTAATTATCAAAATTGAATCTTGAATTCGACACTCAATACCTATCAAAATCAATCCCCAAACTATCATGCAATCACTTACCTCAGAAAATCAATGGTCCTACAACAGCTAATTCGTTGGTGGTACATTATGAGTCTCATAAACTTCACCTAACAAAGAACTTGGACAATTAATATCGAGTGCTCAAGAACATCTAAAATCTTCCAACATTCTCACAATAACAAAATCAATTAATTTACCACCAAAAAATACACATACTAACCCACACCAAGACAATAACACAACTTTTTGTTCTCAAAAACGGCACAACAATGATGTTCCTCAAAGAATAGTGACAGAACAACAACACAATGAGAGGTTTAATGAAGAAAAGAAATCGCGTAGGTTTGATTTCGGAGAGTTTGTCAAGCAAAAAGAGAAAGGAAACAGGAAGGAAGGAAAAAAGAATGTCATAAAACAAAATAAACAGAATTGAAGGTTGGGAAGAAAGGGGAAAAACATGAAATGATAATTTAGGGAAACAAAAGAGGAAGTGGGACGGCTGAAAGGAGAAATCTTAAGAATACTCTTTTTAAAAAAAATATAATATAATAATAATGAAATCAGTCCCAAATTCATCTATTTTGGATGACACAACAAAGGAAACAAAACAAAAATTAAATTTGTACATGTGACACTCACAAGGATTCAAACACAAGACTCCAGGCACACATAACCAACACTTAACTACTAAATCAAATCAAATCACTTGACATGACTTAGCACTTTAAATCTAAGAAATTTGAGGCGTTACAACTCTCACCTCCTTAGAGAAATTTCATCCTCAAAATTTACCTAACTCAAAGAGATGGGGAAATTGCTGATGAATCGAGTCCTCAAGCTCCCAAGTGGCCTCCTCTAAACCATGATTCCGCCACAAAACCTTAACTAATAGAATGGTCATTCTTCTCAAAACCTTAACCTCACGATCCAGAATCTGTACCAGCTCCTCCTCAAAAAATAAATTCGAGCTTAACTCAACCTCCTCTACTGGAACCACATGAGATGGATTGGACCGACACATGAAAGACATCATGGATGCAGTCTAACTCCAAAGGTAGCTCTAATTGATAAGCAACCAGCCTAACACGCCTCAAAATCTGATATAGCCGATGAACTTAAGGCTTAACTTGCCCTTGTGACCAAATCTAAGAACCTTTTTCCATAAAGATACCTTAAGGAAAACACGATCCCCACCTCGAACTCGATATCTTTTCTTTTAAGGTTTGCATAAGACTTCTGTCTATCAAAAGCGACCTTAAGTCGATCTCGAATCAAACGAACCTTATCCTTAATCTCAGCAACTAACTAAGGACCCAAACCTTTCCACTCACCTAACTCGGTCCAACAAAGTGGATTGCAACACTTAGGACCATATAAGGCATGATAATGTGTTATCTGAATGCTAGCAACAAAAACTCTTCCCAACTACCCCGGAAGTCAATAACACAGCTCCGAAGCATATCCGCTAAAATCTGAAATACCCTCTCGAACTAACCATCAGTCTGCATGAAAGGTTGTTCTGAAGTCTAATCGAGTAATCGAGTACCTAGAGCCTCATTTAATTTCTTTCAAAATCAAGAAGTAAATCGAGGATGCCAATTTAGAGCCTCATGTAATTTCTTTCAAAATCGAGAAGTAAATCGAGGATTCCAATTCGAACCACACAACTTGTGGCTCACATGGGCCAGCCAAGTAGGTCGTGTAAATCCACACGGGTGTGTGGGCCAAAACTTTGAAATTTTCCATACAATCATAAAATGTCGTTCGGATCAAACGTAGGTCTTTTGTAGGGTCTGTATGATCTGGATTAAGCTATAAAACTTGATATTTGATAATATGTTGGTGTATAATATGTTTTCTACACATACGTCTGATATGATATCTGGTAAGTAAGTATGATCTGTAATATTCGAATAGGATCTGAATCTATATCACTACATATACATCTCTGATATCTGTTAGTTTTGCATCTGTATTGGGATGGGATTTATGTTAAAGGAGGGAGTCTGGGTAGTTTAATTATCTGTTGATTTTGGTGGCTAAGCCACATACAGGTCTAATTCTGGTGAGTTATTGCACTTTGATCTAGCAGCTAGTCTACAAATATTCTGAAATGTAACACACAGTCACTATGCAATTTGTAGGGATGGATGGGTACTTGATACCTTTTATGGTATGAAAGGATGGATGAGTACTTGATACCCTATATAGTGTGAAGGGATGGTCGAAGATGGTGTGTAACGGATGGGGGTAGGATTTTGAATCTGTATATGATATGCTCTGCATCTATATCTAATATGCTTTGTTTCCATTTTTGTTTCTCATTCTGAAATCTGTCTGAATAAGATGAAACCCGAAAGCATGTTTGATATGGTTACTGCTTAATTTGTTATATGTTACAAACTGAGCTCGTAAGCTTATTTTGTCTGTTTGTTTGAATTTCAAGTAACTCTCAGACTTAAGCAGGTCGGCGTATCAAGAGCTTGGACATTCCGTTTTGGTCATTCTACTATTTTATATGGATTTATACTATTCCAAACTTTTGGGATTGTTGTTTTTAAAAGATTGGATTTTTATGGTTTGTTTATATTTGTTTAAATGACGCTGAATTGTTGAATTCTAATTACATAAAGTTAGACTTTTAAGAATGGATCATTGTAACTCTCCAGATTTGGCCATAATGTCTAGGTCGGGTTTGGGGTGTTATACTAAATTTATTGAATTTTTAAATTTAAGATCAAACTGATATAATTTAAAAATATTATATGGCTAAATTTGTTACTAGGCCAATAAATAAAGTTCCCGTTAGCTTTATGTTACTCATTTAATTGCAACTGACGAGAGAATAATTAAAATTTTTAATTTTTAAAAATTTAAATATTTAAATTGAAAAAAATTAATAATTAATTAAGTGATGAAAATTAAATGAATTATATAATTAAGTAATTATTATTATATTTACCCATAAAAATATAGTAAAATTAAAAGTATTACACTAAAATTTCTAATTAATAAATGAAAATATATCTTTTATAAACAAGTTGGAAATTTGTCCCACCAAGCACATGGTTTTACAATTATGAGTCACCCATTAGGTAACACATCTCCTATCACATCTCCAACTATGTGTTTAATAAATTAATTCTGAGATCCAAACCTCCCTTCTTTCATCATTTTCTAATAATAATAACAAAAATATAATACATTATAACTGTAACCAATTAAAAGTTGTTCTACTATATTTTAAAAAAATTATTAACATTTTAAATCTAATTTTGGTTTGATGATAAAATTAAGATTTTAATAAATTTGAGTTTTAGTTTATGTAGTTTTCTCGTTTGTTTTTTTAATTATAATAGGAGGTAAAGTCTTAACAACAACGTGATTAGCGCGACTCAAATTTAAGTCAAATTTGAAACGGTAAACACCTTAACCATCATACCAACACACGAAATCCTATCTATTTGTAATTGTAACAACAAAAAAATTAACATTCCATGTTCCTAAAAGAAAATGTAATCGTGACATTATAGGTGCACTTTTAAGAGATAAGCTTTCGCTAATTTGAGATTCAATTTTTGATATTTATATTTTTCTTTTGAAAATATTAGAAATATATATATTTGTATGCTCCTTTATATAAAGGGAAAAAGACATTACATGTGCCGTGGCTTCTAATCTATACTAATCTATATTCTATATCACCCATTGTTCATTTCCAAAATGGAAAATCAAAAATAAATAAATAAAAAAGCAAAGGCAATAATGGACCAATGCATTAAATTTAGTCACAAATGATTTACAAAGAGTTAAATTACTGTTTCCTTTATTTGAAAAATGGGTAAAGTTGTTTTTTTACTTTAAATCAATAAGTATATTGGTTATTCCATTAACACTTAACATGATTGATAGAATAATCAGAAAGTTACACGTGACATGCTGCATAGAATGATCAATTTATTTTTTAATTTAATGAAAAAAAATTGATAAGATAAAATATGATCAAACTTTTAATAAAAAAACTTTTATATTAATTTTATCCGTAATTTGTATTATATTTATTTCTTTAGGGGGAGTTTGGTAAATTGATAAGATTGTTGAGGGCATGAGTCAAGATCCTAAAAGGCGGATACAAAATAAATTAGAGGCATGTGCTCACATGCAAATAACATGAGTGTGTACCCATCGTCCTTTCCGTCCCGCACCGTGCATACCTCATTTATGGCTTCCTCTCTAATTCATCCTTATGTTTTTCTTTTCTTTGTATAGAGAATTAATCCATCTCTAATGATATATTTAATAATTTCTTAAATTCTAACCCAATGATTGGTTCCAGTGAAAAAGAGGATGATGTTCATTCTAAGAGATCGGGATTCAAGCACCTGTGTGTATAAGATGTGTGTTGTCAAAGGGTTAAAAAAATATGAACAGATACTACCATGTAATCACACCAGTATATTCAAATAATAATAATTTCTTAAATTCAATAGGAAAGGTTAATTGCATCAAAAGTCTCAAATTAAAGGTTAACTTTTAATTTGATCCATAAACTTTAAAACATTTCAATTAAATCCTTAAACTAATGTATCGTCCCCAACTAAATCTTTCTGATAGTCCAATCATTCTTTGTTCGCGTTAAATATCTGCTTGGGGCAGATGCGGTCTCTTTTCTAAAGGTTTACGACACATCATATCCAAGTAGGGGTGAAGTTAAAAAAATTATTGGAAGGATCAAAATTAAATTATAAATTTTTTGAAAGTCGAAAAGCTAATTTTTCATTGTAAACTTATAATTTTTAAAAACATTAAATCACAATTTTATTATTTTAGAGGACCAAAATATAATTTTATCATGTATTAACTTATAATTTTTTAAATTTCAAAGGGCTAAGGGCTAAGCACTTTACTAGAAATGTGATGGTAAATTTCGAAATTACCTAATCAAATAAAATACAAAGTCATTTTCAATGATATTTATTATAAAAAAAAGATAGTTTATTATTAACAATTTTAGTGATATTTATTATTTACAAAAATTAATTTATTATTAGTAAACAAGTAATTTAATCTACCTATTTTAAAATATTTTAATTTATTTATTTTAACTAAAATAAATTAATACACTTATCTCATTAATATATGATTAAATTGAAAATAAAATTTAAACGTTTCATATGTATTAAACCAAAATTTAATTCAATAGAATTTAAAATAACTTTAAAATTAAATAAATTTTATAATTTTATGGTGAAAAAATGTTACATAAAAATAATGAAAATAAATAATAAAATGGGATATCTTTATCTCAAAGATAAATTTTAACTCTCCAACTACCGCTATCAATATTTAAAATAATCATATTTCTATTGTTGAAGGAATTTATTGTTGAAGGAAAGTAACTCTTAAAGGAAAGTTACATTCTCAAGAAAATTAAGAGTTTTATGCGAATCGAATGCAGAAATCACTCTTCCACCCATTAATTTCTCAAGAAAATGATCATTTTCATTATATCAAACGCTCTCTTAAGTTAAAGGTTTATTTTATTTTATTTTGGTTAAATCCTACTATTAGTTTTTGTACTTTGCAAAAGTTGTGAATTTAATCTTTGTACTTTTATTTGGTCATTTTTAGTCTCTATACTTTCTAAATTTTAAAATTTGAGTCATCACGAAACAATAACTAATAAAGTCGTTAAGTAAAGTTTTTGTAAAGTCTGATGCACCAAACATATTATCATATATGTAATGTCATATCAACTTATTATTTCTATATATTACTCACTAAAAAACCTGTTAACGGATTAACAATTGTTATTTGCATCACAACTAAAATTTTAAAATTCAAAAAGAATAGGGACTTAGAATAATTCAATTGAAAAAAAATGGACTAAATCTATAACTATACACATAGTTTAGGACTAGTAATTATATTTAACCAAATAGATTTAACTACTACTATTTGGGTCATGACTAAATTTTTAACTTATATTCTTAAGAAATAATTATTTATTATCGTTTTATATTGTTATCCTTTCAAAGAAGCATAATTAACCCGAAATCAAGGACCATCCTTTTTTGTATATATTATTCCTACATTGAGAATGGTTAAAAGGTTTTATGAACATAACTTCTCTTTTTTGATAAATTTATCAATATAATTTTTTTTTTTTTTGAATTACAAGAGGAGGATAAAGTTCAAACAGTAATGCGATTAGCAGGAGTGAAGTTAGAAAAAAAAATTTAGGGGTTGTCGAATTTAAATTGTAATTTTTACAATAGTAAAAGTACAATTTTTAAAGGATTAAATTAAAATTTTATCATTTTTAGGGGGTCAAAGTGTAATTTTACCTTTACTAATTTAAAATTTAAAAAACTTTAAGGGCTTAAATGGAAAATTTTTCATTTTAGGGGGGCCAGGGCCCTACCAGCCCCCTAGTTTCGTCCCTGGCGATTAGTACGACTTGAACCCAGACCACACCTAGGATAGTAAACACCAACCATCAGACCAACACACGGTATTTTTATGAATATGACTTTGAATGTATATAAAGCCTTAATATTTTATGGGTCACCAAATTTAAAACATTAAATAATTAAACATCAGTCGATTGAGTTTTGACTTGATTGATATTGGTATTGTTATCAATGTAGGAGGACGTGGGTTTAAGTATGCTGAAGCACATTATCCTTATATTTATGCATTGATAAGGGGTTATGAATAATTCTAAGCATTGTGTCAAAAAACAAACAGATATGATCAGAATTTATAATGAAATTATTAAAAAAATAAAAATAAAAAAATCATATAAAATAGATTAATGAAATACATAGATGTTTAATTTGGCCATGAAAATTAAAGATTTGTCAATGATGAAAGATTGTTAATTTAATTAATTACTAAAATATGTAGATGCCTTTCCATGCCATTCTTTCATAGACCCCATGTGATGTTATTTATGACTTCCCACATGATAGAATCTAGAACACCGACTTATTTTACTATTTTTTAAATATTATAATTTGTATAAAAATTAAAAATTAATATTTATGTTATATAGCTTTTGATATACATGCTGGGATAATCATATTATTTGATTTATTTTATAATATATTCATACTATATTCCAATTATGTAATCATAAGAGGCGTAGCTCTGTCAGCTTTTTTGAAATGAATTTTTTTAAAAATTTTAAATTAGTAAAGATAAAATTATATTTTAATTTTATTAAAAATATAAAATTTGATTTAATTTTTTAAAAATTTTAAAGATATAAATTATTAAAATAATAAAATTATATTTTTAATATTAAAATGAAAGGATCTATCTTCTATTTATCCGAAAGAACATGATGGAGAATAAAGCGACAACTCCACTTGTTTTGATTTATTAATTACTAAACTTGTCAAGTGGCAAAGGCAATTACTTTTCTTTTTTCTTTACTTTAAAAACCGAAAATGAAGGGAATTTGGGGTACCAAAGCACAAATTTCGGAAGAATATATTGGTAAAAGCATCATGGAGGTCTTTATGCTAAGAGTTGAATTGTATTTTATTTTTTTTATTTAAAAAGTTGATAAATTGGTCCCTGCATATTAGATCAATGAGCAAATTAATCATTTTATTGATGATTTCATCTATTTTTATTGTAAAAAACCGATCATTGTACTTCAACATAAGGTACACATGATATGTCACATATAACTGTCTAGTTATTTCATTAGTTACACTAGTTTTTAATAGTATAAATTGATGAAAGTTTTAACATAAATGACCAATTTGCTCTTGATATAACGTATAGGGATTTATTTGCCCATTTTTTAGTAAAAGGAGAAAAATACAATCTAACTCTTAGTATGAGGGCCATTAGCGTAACTAGGAGGCTGGCAAGGCCTCGACCCCCATTAAAATGAAAAAATTTTCATTTAGGCCTTTAAAAATTTTAAATTAGTAAAGGTAAAATTACACTTTGACCCCTTAAAATGATAAAAATTTGATTTAATTCTTTAAAAATTATAAAGATATAAGATATTAAAATGGTGAAATTGCATTTGTATTATTGTAGAAATTACAATTTAATTTCACCCCCTAAAATAAATTTCTGACTTCGCCCCTGATAAGGGCCTCTATAGTACTTTCACTGGGGAGAAATTAAGGAGAAAAAAGTTACTTCTACCAAATTATGAGTAATAATAAATTAAATTAAAAAAATTACGTTTTTAAATACTTTTGAATTCACATCCTCCTAATTATTATAATAACAATAATACGAACTGAACCAAATGTAAATCAATATTTCAATAAATGACATTTTAAACCAAATATTGTGCACATCTTTTACTATAATCCTTTTAAGTAAATACTATATACATATATATTATTCATGAAAATTGATCCAAGTTTTCATTCTTGGAGAATTTTAATTATCAGATTTAAAAAAATTAATCATTATCGTCAGACCTAATTTTATATATTCTTTTGTGTTTTCAATTTGAAAGCTTCAATTAATGTTGTGCAAGACTTAGATCCAAATTAATTAAGCATACCTTAAATTTTTTTAATTAAAATAACAGGAAAAAGCTCAAACAACAAACGCGATTAGCACGACTCGAATTCAGATCATATTTGAGACAGTAAATAAACTTTTTTTTATTTACATCAATTTTGAAATGAATTTTTTTAATATATTGATGTGATTACATGGTTGTATCTGTTTATATTTTATTAATCGTTAAACAACGCCCATACATTTTACACACACAAATGCTTAAATTCGGATCTCTTAAAATAAATAATATTTTCTTTACCACTAGAATCACTCATTGACTTCTCATTTACTCTCAATTCTTTTGAAGTAAATGCATTACCAAAAAAAAAAATTTGTATAGAACACATCGTCGTGCAAAATAGGTAACCTTTGTGATAGGAATTTTGCCATAAATTCTTAAATTTTCGATGTCAAAAGACTGCAAATTGCTTGGATGAAATAATGAAGGTGATAACGATGACATGATTGTTAGGGTAATCATCAATTTAGATGTGATTTTGATTCAAATCGTATTAGTCGTGTTTATTATTCAGGTTTTATTCTGTTTTTGTAAGTTAGGCAATGGCAGAGCCATTAAGAGACCCAGAGGCCAGAGCCTCCTAAAATGGTAAATTTGTAATTTAAGTTATTTATAATTTATAAAATTTTAAATTAATAATGATAAAATTATATTTTTACTATCGTAAAAATATACAATTTAATTTCGATCCAAAAAAATTAATTTTTTTAAATAATGTAAAAAAAATTTAAATGTATATGAAAAACTTAATATTTGGAATAAAATTTTAAAGGTATTTCGATATATTGGTGTCAAGTCCTCTTATAATTGTTGCGTCATGGACTTTTCAATTCTTAGATTCTTGAAAAGTACCAAAAATCTTCTTCCATCTGGTGGTGTATCTAAGGGTTGACAAGACCTGACTTTCTAAAATAAAAAATTATTTACTTAAGTCTTTTAGAAAATTTAAAAATTTAAATTAATAAAAATAAAATTACAATATTCCTTAAAAATAATAAAAAATTAATTTAATCTTTTAAAAAAATATAAACTATTAAACATTAAAATTTAATTTCAATCCTTTAAAAAAAATTTTGAGTTCACCCACGCTCTCATCGTGATCAAGCTCTCAAGCATGAAAGTTCCCCTAAATTCTTATTTTAAAAGTTTACTATGGTTCTATAGAGGGAAAATAATCAATCGGAACATGCCACAAACATGATAAATTATTATTTTTTTACTAGTAAATGAAATGAAAACAAAATTAATCAATACTTTACGTTAAAAAATATAAAAATATTAATACTAAAATTTAATATTAACAACATATAAATATTAACTTTAAGGAAGTCTCACTCAACGAATTCACATGATAAAATTTATCGTGGGTGTGATCAAGATAAAACTAGCTTGAAATATTATCATGTTATCACTTAGGGACCATTAAAGTAGATCATGAGTCTTGTTTAAGAATTTCTCCCACCCAGTCTTTTAAATACATAAATATAATTATACCTATCTAAGGATGTTGTCGATTCGCACTCTAAACTAGCTCGGGTATAAGAGAGCCTTTGTTGGTTTCAAATCGACTAAATTGACCAATTTAGTTTGGTCGGTGTCGGTTTGGATAGTTTTGACATTTAGGGTTCAGTTACGTCGAATGATTTGATTGACTTTAAATTTTTGACTTGTCAAATTGAATAGACCAAAAAGACGACTTATCTTTTTATTATGTAATATATTTTTTATTAAATCCGAATAATCCAATTAAAAATTAATCCAAATATCAAATACCTAATTAATTAAAAACTCAAATATTTAATGCCCAAATAATTAAAAACTAAATAAAAAAAACTAATCCTACACAAAAATCCCTTGCCCCGACTGTCGTTCCCTTCCTTTCTACTTCAAATAAAAAACAAATCCCAATTTGAAAATTTCTCCCTGACCAATGCCAACCCTGAAACTAACCCTGCTTTCCTCCACCTCCATGGCTCCATCAATCTCACAAAAACGAAGGTATATACTAATATATTGGTGTATATAAATATTCTTTTTTTTTTAACATATATTATCTTCTTATAAATTTTGGTAGATTCGTATATAATAGAGATGTTTACGGGTCGGTCAAGTCAGGCTTAACCATAATATTAATATATTTTATGTTTGTCCAAGCCTAACTCGACTCAGAATATGGGTTTAAAATTTTATCCAAACTTGTTCATATTTGCAAAAGATTAACTCAAGTCCATTTTAGGCCCAACAATATTTTTTTAATTTTTTAAAATATTTATATTATATTATTTTAATATTTAATAATTTTATACATTTTTTATTTATTGAATTTTTTATATAGTCATCTTAACATTATTTTAATGTTTACATTAGAGTAGTATTATATTTTTTGTATAAGTTAATTTTTTAATGTATTCTAAATTATATAATATATAAAAACAACATAATATAAAGTATTGTAAACTTAAAAACAGGTTAGGCCGAGCTCGAGTCTTAAATGTTCAAGTCTAAGTTTAACCCTAACTCATATTTTAAACAGACTTAATTTTTTGCTCAAACCTAGTTTTCGGGCCTAATATTTTTACCCAAACCCTTCTAAATTTCAAGCGAATTTTCAAGCATGGACAAGTAGCTGAACACATGAATAGGTCTAGTATATTGTTACAACATCTTATAAATTTTTGTACCATTTTTAAAATTAAAAAATAAAATAAAATATTGGGTTTATTCTCCAACGGGGCGAGTAAATTTCTAGTTTATTTTGTTTAATGTTATATAAGTTATCATAAGTTGATTTCATGTTATGTTTGAATGGCTATTTGAGAAAATGTTGTTTGAATATGGACAAAAAAAAAAAAGCTAATAAGGTATTTTTCTTAAAAAAGCTTTTTTAACAAAAATTCCGATTAAACCAATTAATTGATTGACTTAAAGTCGAGTTCGTTATTTAAGTATAAGTCAATTAAGTCAATTTTAATTTTAGTATTTTTTATTTCAGTTAAATAAATTCAATAAGAAAAATCGAATGCTCTTCCCTAAGTACAAGTTCTCCGTTTTTATTTTTGTTACAAGATTCTTAGTCCATTTCCATCTCACAAGATTTGCTAAATAAAACTTATGTAGAGATGGTAATCTATAGTCTAATTACATACCAAAAAAACCTAATTATAATATATAATAATCAATTATATATGAAACATCCAACCGCATATAGATTCTCAACATATATAAAAAAATAATGTCACTTTCTATAAATTTAATCAAACACAAGAAGATAGATAATCAATTTAATCATCAATTTATAATTTTAAACATAGCATGACCTAAGTTCTGATGCCAATTGTTGGTAAATCGTTTAGAAAATAGGTTTAAGTTAGCACGATTAAATTTTAAAATTTTTTATTTGACGCCATATCTAAAGTAATAATTCTAATCAAATAAGTATTTGTGTATCGAGGTCTAAGGAGACTTGTCCAAATCGCAAAGAGCTCTAAAAGGTGCTTAGTTTTTTCAATCAAGTCAAACTAAAGTCTACTATTTTCAAGTTTTGAACCAATTGGTCTTCTCTACTATTCTTGAACTCTTAAATGTTAAAGAGTAGGCTTGAACTCAAAAAATTGAACATAGGACAAAAGCTCGAGAGTTCCAAAGTATTCCTATAACACCCTAAACTCGACTCAAACAGTGGATCTGAATGCAAGACACCACATTCGTTGTCAAAGAAACTCAAGCAAATAGTCATTCAAGTAGTAGAATCTAATAAAAATAAATAAGAAATTGTTATAAATTTATAAAAAGCATGTATACAATATCAATGGGGCCCACATATGAAAGTTCAAGGCCAAAATTACTAAAAAAACGAGTCTCGATTACGATTCTTGGGCAAAAAAATCAATTTGTGCAATAGTGTCTCGAGACAATGAAGCCATGTCTTGAGACATGCCTCCCTTATTTCATTATTTTAGCTTCAAAGTTTCGTGTCTCGAAACAATGTCACCATTTCACGAGACAATGGTCCCGATGTCTTGAGACAATGCTTTTCTCGAGACACTGAACCTATTTTCTCTTAATTTTGCTTTGATGTTTTTGTGTCTTGAGACAAGCATTGTATGTCTGGAGACTCCTATCCAAGCATATACAATAATATTCTTGATGTCACGAGACAATAGTGCAAAATTGCAAAAATCAACATATAAATTGTTGAAATATCAACACTAACCCATAAATATTTAATTAAGTTTATGTTGAATAAGTTGTTAGTAAAGGCAAAAGGTCCCACATTGCTAAGAAAAACAAGAGTTAGGTGATTCTTTGCCCATATAAGAAAGTTGTATGCTAACCGTTTAAAGACATCAAAACAATAAATCAAGTGTTGAGTTTTCCATTTGATTTCTTCTTTCCTTCTCTTAGTGTTTTGGGCTTTTTTAGGTCATGGGGTGTTCAATAATTGGTATCAGAACCAATTTACGTGTTAATTTTTTTTGTGGTTGCAATATAGTCTGATCTGTCACATTAGAAAATAAGTTTTCACTGTTGCTTGGTTTTTTATTTGCTTATAAGTGTGGTAGTCTAAGAGTGCATGTCTAGGAAAGTTCTGGCTAAGGAAAGACTTGGTATTTAAGTGATCCATGTAATCCACATCTCTTTTCTAAGAGCTTACCTAGTGTATTTTTCACATACTTTCACTATTTTGTGTAGTTTTGTGAGGATCATTTATCGGCACAATGATTGATTTACACGTTGTTGGCAGAATGAGGAAACTTAACAACGACAACTCTAATACATGGTCAACTTGCATGATGTTATATATGCAAGGACAAAATCTATGTGAGGTTGTTAACGGCAATGAAATGGAGCAACCAAAAGAAGAGGATGCGAGTGACGTACTAAGAAAATGGAATATAAAAGCAGGCAAGGCAATGTATGCCTTGAAGAGAACAGTGGAGGAAGAAATGTTGGAACACATTCATAGTGCCAAACCCCTAAATAATGCTTGGGAAACATTTACCAAGTTGTCTCTAAAATTAACGATACGAAGCTCCAACTTTTAGAGAGTAAGTTGTTGTCTAAAAAGCAAGGCAACATGACGATCAAATAATACTTTCACAAAGTAAAGCTGATATACGAGGAGATTTCTGAGTTGGATCCAACGGCTCCTATTAGTGATATCAAGATTAAACGAATCATTGTCCATGGTCTAAAACCGGAGTTCAGGAGCTTTGTGGTTGCTATACATGGATGGCAAACTCAACCATCGCTTGTAGAGTTCGAAAATTTGTTAACTAGTCAAGAAGCCTTAGATAAACAAATGGAAGGAGTCTTGTTGAAAAATGACGAGGCCCTCTACGCCTATAGAGGCAAGCGAAACTTCAAGCAACGTGTCAATGGTGAATTCAATAGAAATTAAGGAGAATGGAGCTCTCGTGAAGGGGAGAGGTTTCAAAAACCACTGTAACAATAAAAGATTTGAAGGAAAGTGCTACAACTGCGGAAAGAATGGTCACATGTCAAAAGCTTGCTGGTAGAAGAAAAAATTCGTGGAAAGTAATGTCGTTACTTCCAAAAGTAAAGAAGAATGAGACGTAGAAGCATTCTTTGTAGTAAAAGGGGAAGAACTAGCTCTCATGGCAATAGCATCAGGTACAATTGATTATAAAAATGATTGGATCATTGACTCGAGTTATTCGAACCATATGACAAATGATAAAGAGAAACTACAAAATCTGTCAGAATATAAGTGAAGCCATGTGCTGATCACAACAAATAACTCGAAGTTACTAATAGCACATATTGGTAATATGGTAGTCTCTCCCTAGAATGATGATACTTAGATGCCACTCTAAAATGTCTATCATATTCCAGGAATGAAGAAAAATCTTCTTTCAATAACACAATTGACATCTTCAGGCCATGTTGTTCTTTTTGGTTCAGAAGATGTGAAGGTATATCACTACCTCGAGATCCTAGAGGAGCCAATGATGAAGGGAAGATGATTGGATTCCATTTACGTGATGTTTGTAGAAACCGCATATGTTGACAAAACAAAGAGGAATGAGACAACAGACTTGTGACACATGCGATTAAGTCATGTCAGCTACTCCAAGCTAGATGTAATGATGAAGTCAATGTGAAAAGGAATTACAAAACTTAAAGTGAGAACAGACACAAAATGTGTGGGTTGTCAGTACGAAAAAACGCATTAACTGTCGTATGAAGAGTCCAAATACAGAGCAAATAAGCCACTAGAGTTTATCTACTCTGATGCGTTTGGACTTGTGAAACAAACCTCCATTTGTGGGATGAAGTACATTGTTACTTTCATGAAGGAAAAATCTAATGCTTTTTCAAAGTTTAAAGAATTTAAAAGGGTTGCGGACGTAAAAGTTGGCAAAAGGATATGTTGTCTTCACACAGATAATGGGGGAGAGTAGACTTCAAATGATTCTTCAGACTTTCTCCAAGAGTGTCGTATGCGCCATCAATTCACATGTGCTAACACTCTGCAACAAAATGGTGTAGCTGAAAGGAAGAATAGACATTTGGCATAAATATGCCGAAGTCTGCTTCATGCAAGAAACATTCCCGATCATTTTTGGGCGGAAGCAATGAAAATTGTTACCTTTTTTATAAATAGACTTCCTCAACAAAGGTTACATTTTCTTTCACCTTTTGAAAAATTGAGGAAAATGTAACCAACAGTTAGTTATTTTCGAATTTTTGGAAGTGTTTGTGATGCATTTTTGTCTAGCCACTTACAAAGAAAAATGGACAAAAAAGTTATTAGATGCATTTTTGTAGGGTACGACGGTCAGAGAAAAGGGTGGAGATGTTGTGGTCCTACAACGAGAAAATGCTATATGTCCCGCAATGTAGTGTTTGATGAAACATCTTCATGGTGGTCCTCAGATAAAGAGTTATTTCCAGACTCCAATACTTTCAAAAGAGAATTGCAATCTTCTAAAGTTCAACAGTTAGTTATTTTCGAATTTTTGAAAGTGTTTGTGATGCATTTTTGTCTAGCCACTTACAAAGAAAAATGGACAAAAAAGTTATTAGATGCATTTTTGTAGGGTACGACGGTCAGAGAAAAGGGTGGAGATGTTGTGGTCCTACAACGAGAAAATGCTATATGTTCCGCAATGTAGTGTTTGATGAAACATCTTCATGGTGGTCCTCAGATAAAGAGTTATTTCCAGACTCCAATACTTTCAAAAGAGAATTGCAATCTTCTAAAGTTCAATTGAGTCTAGATGAAACTGAAATTATTAATAATGAGGGAGAAAAAGGCAAAACTCAAAGTCCATGGACAACTAGCGTTCACACCAACTGATCGAAGTAGGTAAGCCCTAGTGGAATAGAAGAACCAACATCATTAAGAAGATTAACAAGGATCAGAAAGCCAAATCCCAAATACACTAATGCTGTCATAGTTGAAAAAGTTGATGCAAAAGGACTGAAGCAATGAGAGATGAGATTGCTGCACTTGATCGAAATTAGACTTGGGACCTCGTACCAAAGCCAAAAGATGTGAAACCCATTTCTTGTAAATGTATCGAGAAGATAAAGCGTTGTACAGATTGATCAATTAAGAGACACAAAGCTCGATTGGTAGCTCAAGGATTCTCCCAACAATATGGACTAGACTATGATGAAACGTTTAATCCAGTAATAAAGCTTACAACTGTCTGAGTCTTACTAGCACTAGCAGCTAGCAAGGATTGGGATTTATGGCAAATGGACGTGAATAATGCATTATTGCATGGAGAGCTAGATCGAGAGATTTACATGGACCAACTGATGGGTTTTCGGAGTCGAGATCATCCTGATTATGTCTGCAAGCTTCGAAAGGCGCTTTATGGATTGAAGCAAGCACCCAGGGCTTGGTATGGTAAGATTGCTGGATTTTTAACTCATAATGGTTATTCTGTGGCTCCTTCCGATTCTAGTTTGTTCTTGAAAGCCAGACATTTCCTTTGCAGTTGGCATTGTGAGCCGTTACATGCAAAATCCAAAGAAACCTCACTTGGAAGCAGTTCGACAAATTTTGAGGTACGTGAAGAGTACGATTGATCATGGTATTCTATACAGAAGAGGTGGAGATTGCAAGCTAGTTGGCTATTGTGATGCTGACTATGCAGGTGACCATGATACCCGATGCTCAACTACAAGTTATGTGTTTATACTTGGATCTGAAGTAATTTCCTAGTGTAGCAAAAGACAACCCACAGTGTCTTTGTCAACCATCGAAGTAAAGTATCATGTAGAGTATTAAGAGAGCACTTGGCTTTTGCAACTGTTGGAGGACTTGCATCAGCAAGTGGAGTTTCCAATCACCATATATTGTGACATGTCAGCCATACGCTTAGTAGAGAACCCAATTTTTCATGGAAGAACTAAACATGTGAAAGTGCACTACCACTTTGCTAAAGAAAAAGTCTTGCAAGAATAAATTAAGCTTGAACATATGAAGACAAAAAACCAAGTGGCAGACCTGTTCAGGAAAAACTTGAGTGGCAACAAGCTCTAAAACTTTTATCGTCAGCTCGACATGACATACAAAAAGGAAGTTGGTGTTGAGGGGGAGTGTTAAAATATCAACACCAACCCATTAATATTTAATTAAGTTTATGTTGAATAAGATGTTAGTAAAGGCAAAAGATCCCACATTGCTAAGAAAAATAAGGGTTAGGTGATTTTTTACTTATATAAGAAAGTTGTATGCTAACCTTTTAAACACACCAAAAAATAAATCAAGTGTTGAGTTTTCTATTTGATTTCTTCTTTCTTTCTCTTAGTGTTTTGGGATTTTGTTGGGCTGTGGGGTGTTCAACATAAATGTATACCAAAAGACCTCTTATATACAACCACACAATACCAACATGCAACCAAACCACATAGCACATATTTAACACGGTATATTAAAATCAAAACATGAAATCACATAACATAGGAAGCATACATCAAAATATTAAGTGCTAAGTAATTATCAACTTAAGAACCATATATGCCACATTGCAAATTATTAATCAAAATGCATCCAAAGATAATCAAATGATCAAATAGGTAGTAAAGTAATACCAAAACCAAAAACCATTCAAAAACCTCAAAACTTTTAATATACTAGAACATAAAGTAACCAAGACGCCTAGGTACATGTCGTTTTATTTCACAAAGCATAAAGAATCATTACGAATTCAAGGTTGAGATTTGAGACTTCTGGATCTATGAACACACGGATCAACTTCCAAAAGGACTTCTAGCTTGCACATAGTAACAAACAAATTCGTTTGTTGAGTAATGAAACTTAGTGGTGCTAGCAAAATTAAAAAATTTAAAATATAAAAATATTAAATAATTTAACACGTTGAGTGAATCAAAATTACGCAAATCAAAACATGAAGTATCATTAAACCATTAAGCATTATTCTTAGGAATAGTACTTAACATATGAATTGGTACCAAGTTATCACAAGTCACGGGATATAGATATCGTACTTATCTCACATGTTCAACTTTCAAAATACAACTGACATTCCTTATAAACACATTTTTTCAATAAATTTTACACCCTCATTAACCAAGTACGGATCCAAGAATAGATACACGGACAAAACCCCTAACACTCCACAATAATGCACACAAGTGCCAATTAGCATGAAAAACTTAATACGTGAGAAGAAATATACTCCTAACACTCTAGAAAAAAGTGCACACAAGTGATAGCATTTAAGTACATGCACAAGCACCCAATAACATACACACAAGTGCCAAGTTCTCCCATCGATACATAATACATCCTATGACATGTCAACTATTCTCGAACCTTATCTAGCATTATTTAATAGGCTTTAAGTATTAATGTAAAACTTAATTCAACGACAAACTTAAAATATTCCAACAATTAACAACATAAAACCAACATAAAAATTATTTCAATTAATTCATGCACCATACAAAATTCACCCCAAGACATAACCATACATGAAAATAATTCAGCCATCGTAATATAACAAAGTTCATTAATTGATTCATAGCGTGATCTAATCCTAAGTTAATTCATGTGCATTGAGGTGAGATTTGATATGATGGAGGAAGTGTTTTCAAGCAATATTACTGCAATTTTGGTGGTTAAACCGCAATATATGTTTGGCAGCTCAGCAGCACCATTATGAGTAACATACCATCATGACCTAGTGTGATTGGATGGATGAATTATTGTAGTCCTATGTGGTGTGATTGGTTGGACGGAGCTAGTGTGTAGCGATTGAGGGTAGAATTTGTATTGATATAATTTGACATTTTGATATGACATATGATTTTGAAAATATGACATTCTGGTATGTGTTTCTGGAATATGACTTTCTGATATGGCATATGTTTCTAGTAATATGTACATTATAAGTAAAATTTTGTGTTTGCTATATGTAAATATTGTTTGTGGGCCAAGTCACACACTAAGCTTCTAGCTCACTTGTTTGTTTAAAACGTATCAGGTGATCTTCAGACTTAGGACTGGACGGCGTGCGAGAGCTCGGATTGTTTTCTCTACTAATTAAATATAATGATTTACGATAGTAATTTTTCTGCACTTTTGGGACTGTAATTCGTTTTTGAGCTTTGGTTTGGTTTTTGTTTTGTTCATCGATATTTGATATTTTCAAACATAAAATCTGAAAACAAATCGCACGTGTTTACAAACTAAAATTTAAATTTCAAAACTGAAACTTCATAAGTTTCCCGCTGCATAATTAAGTAATCACCTAAGTGTTTTTCTGTAAATAAATAAATAATTTTTTTTTTACAAATGTTAGCTCTAATTAGAAATATTTTGCTCAAAAATTGATACTTTCAAAGCAAACGAATTTGAATTCAAATTCTGGATTTGAAATAAGTGTTTTCGAACTTCAATTTTTCTTAAATATTTGTCAGAGTTTGTCAAATTTTATAATTTTGAAACACACAACTAAATTAATTGAATCAAAAGTTTTTAATAAATTAATATAATTTTTCAAGATCCAATCATAACGTCTAAACCGAATATAAAATGTTAAAAAAATTCTCTCAAATTTTCCACTTAATTAAAGTACATCTTGTGAGATTTTTTTTATTTAACTAAAATATCTGTTAGATCTAACTTACGATTCATAATTTATTTAAAATTAGATATTAATTTCAATAATTTTATATATACGATGGAAATGAAGCAAAAGAGTGTAAGAGAACTATAGCCATGTCGGTGAAATGTTGCATTGGGACCTTGTGTGAATAAAAATATGGGAGACAAGACAGTGTTTGGTTTACAGCGCACGGTGCTCACTTTTGTCAATGCGGCGCAGCTTTGGGTCACGAGCTTTGCTCAGTCTCACTGTCTCAGCACATGCATTGGGTCAAACGTTTTTATTTTTGGATTTTGTTTTCTTTTTTTTTATATTCAATTTAATTAATAAATCCTTTTTTATTTAATACTCTATTATCAAAATATCTTAGAATAGTCATTAAAAACCCTTTTTATCTTTTTTTTTAATAACTCATGAAAATATTTTTTTAAGAGTAATACCTATTACACGAATCAGTTAAGAATTATCTATCTTATCATTTATATTAAAAATATAAGTAAATTAATTTTTTTATGTTAAATCAAAAAATAAATTAATTATTTCGATTAAAAATTTTATTTATTTATATTATTAAAAATTAATATATTTAGTAGATAATTAAATAACGTCACGTAAAGCTTATGTTGATATGTAAAAATTAGAACTGATATACTGATTTTTCAAATAAAAAAAAATACAATCAGACTCTTTTTCTATTTAAAGACCCATATTAGTATTTTTATCTTAAGAATTCTTTTTTTATTATTCTAACATTTATGAATAATTAACCATTTGACAGTTTCCTTACAAAAAACAAATTGAATTAAAATTATATATATATAGTATTTTGTTTAAATTATTTTTTATTATATTGAGGCAGTTTTCTTGAGCTACCTGTCGAGTGGGTCCCATGTTCAACTACTTAACTAACTCAAGCATATGCTCTTCAATGCAATGCACCGTCCTTTAAAAAAAAATAATAACTAGGTTATTTATTGGTTCTTTAAATGTTTGTTATATATTAATAATTTTTTAACATTGAAAATGATGAAATTAATTATTTGTTATTATATTTTAATTATAACTTTTTTAACACTATAAAAGTTAGTTATGCTTTATGTTAATAACTAAAAAGTTTTTTTTTCTATTTTTTTAATTTTGAAATTGAGTAAATTATTTTTTTTAAAATATGGAATAATTTAATTTTTATTAATTTTAAAAGTGAGCGGTTAAAAATAATTAATCACGGTGTTCACGTATTCCGTCAATTGTATATAATTTTGATTGATATTGTAATAAATTTAGCCTTTGATGTTTATTTATTTTGTCTTTTTGGCTTTAATTCTAAAAATTTTATTCAAATTTTGTGAGATAAATTTGTTAAATTAAGATCAAATTGACAAAATGTATAAACTTTAAGGATTAAATTTATTATTATATCAATTTAAATCATGTACAATTGAAAAAAAATTAATTTCATGATTAATCTTCCTTGATTGTTTTAAGAGAGATTGAAAATAAATTTTTAACAAATAAATGATTAAACACTGTATTTGATAATAGACTTGTGGAATAAAAATAATTGGAGCAAAATATAATTTTGCTTATGAAATCTATTTTGATGAGCCCCTACAATTATGAATAATAATATTGCACTTTTCATGATAGATCCTTAATTGAAGGAAATCTATTTTGTCCCCACTCTTCTTAATTCAACAAAGTTTTTTATTTTTCTATTAATTATAAAACATTCAATTCAGTTGATTTTATGTAGTGGAAGGGGAAAGTTTCAACAAATAAAATTCCATTATTTGCTATTATTATTTATGTCTAATTAAATTGAATTAATAAATCAAGAAATTATTATTTTTAGAATATTTATAAAAAAGATATTATTGAATTTATGTATCTGTAATTAATTTAAATTAATATTAGACAAATAATAAATAAAAGAGTGTAATATTTTTGGATCACTCAATTTGAAGAGCTTATATTTCGCAAGAAATCTCTTTTACTTGATTGACCAACTTTATAGAAAAAGTTACCTCTAAACTATTCAACACGAGTTCAAAAATTTAAAAATCAAAGCTTGAAAAGAATATTTTGAAAACTAAAAGTTCTCCCCAAAATTTTGTAAAGAAGAAATCGAATAACACAAAGAAATTATGAAGAAAGCTATTGTCTAATCCTATTCAATCAATAGAAAAGAGGTTAAGACATGTTTTTAGGATTTAGGTTTAGGGTTTTAGGCTAGTCATTAACCATTGCTAATGTGAATCACCACACCAACATCACTACGTCCAACTCAACGGTCATTAACGATCACACCAACAAGATCAGTAGGAATTAACGATCAACTATTAAATCTAACGGTTAAAAGACTTAAATGATTTATGCAAAATGTTCAAAAGGGCTTAATTGATTTTTTGAAAATTCTTTACAAGCTTTTATACCATTAGACCTAATTAAAATATTTGTATAAATAAATATTATTATTTTTAATTAAAAATTATTAAATAAAAATCAATAAGATAAAAAATAGAACAATAATTAATGAATGAAGTAAAATATTTATCTTTTGATTTAAATTTTAGTTTTTAAATAAACTTTAACGAGTTTGGATATTATTCTATTATATAATACTTAGAATTACTCATAGTCTCTTCAATTTTTAAATAGAAGAATAATGCGTTTTAGCGCGCTCAAACCCATATCTTCTTAAATTGACAATAATGTCAATCCCAATCGAATTAAGACTCAATTGACGATTTTACATAACTTTTAATACAAAAAATTGATTGTAAAATATATAGATAAGTAAAAGTATAAATTGATTTGTGAATTTTGACAGTCCAATGAGAATTGATAAAATAATTCCGTATTTTTATATAAAAAGGGAATTCATGAATTATCCACACATGGTGTGGGACATGCCATTATCAATAAATTCACTTCATTAGAATTATATGTGAAAAGTGATACAAGTTTTTAATTTATATAATTTAAAAAATATTGGAATCTAAGTAAAATTAACCAAAATGAATATTTTATATACTACAAAAATACAGTCTTGTTATGAATTATAATAAAAAGTCAAAATCTAAACAATAAACGTGATTAGAACTCAAATAACACTTGAGACAATGAACATATTTTACCATAAAAACATCACATCGAATTAAAAAATACAATTTAATCATTAATAGAAAGGTGTCATTCAAATCATGGAAAAACACAATGGTAACGTGTATGAGCAAAGTACATTATAAAATTTCCCTTCCCCAAAAATTTCTCAAATTTTCACTATATATACCCATACCATATCAAGCTTTTTCATCCAAGCCCCTTCTTCCATCTTTACTCCACATTTCACTCTCTTCTCCAACTTTCTCTTCTTCTCTTTCTTTCAAAGAGGGGCTTGGTCTTTTAGCCGAAGAAAACACCATGGCTAAACTTGTTGCTACTCTCTTCTTGGCTCTCATTGCCATCTCCATGCTTCAAACTTTGGTGGGTTCCTTTCCTATTTTTCTTTTGGTTCACTTTACATGGAAAAATTGAAAGAAAAGTTGCTCAAAGCTGATATATATTTGGTTTTATCTTCAATGTAGGTTATGGCATCACATGGACAAGGTGGTCACCATTATGATCAAGTAAATACTAAAGCCTTGAAAAATGTCTTTTTTTGAAGGAAGAAACTAAAAGTTGTTTGTTTTCTTTTCACACATTACTGATTTGTTTGTTTCTCGGGAAAATTTTCCAAATGCAGAAACGTTATGGACCTGGAAGTCTCAAGCCTTCCCGTAAGTCCAAACATAAAGTTCTCACTTTTGGTTTTTCCTCACTGAAAAGATCTGATCTGAAACCATTGAAGAATGGTGAAAAGATTTGGTTGGAACCAACATCATATATTTATTAACTCCTTTTCTTTTGGTTGAATGAAATGACCAGAATGTCCATCTCAGTGCACAAGGAGGTGTAGCCAGACACAGTACCACAAACCATGCATGTTCTTCTGTCAGAAATGTTGCAGGACATGCCTTTGTGTTCCTCCAGGGTATTATGGGAACAAACAAGTTTGCCCTTGCTACAACAACTGGAAAACCAAGGAAGGAGGCCCCAAATGCCCTTGAATTACTCAAAAGAAACCCCCTTTTTTTTACATTATTATCCCTACAAGTTCCCTATTTGAAATTCAAGTCCTTTAAGCATAAGGTTGCACTGTAATACTAACTATATATTTTATGTTGTTAGTTGTTACTAGTGGTTGATGTGTTTTGTTCTTTTGTATCAAATTGTCACTCCATTGAAATGAGAGTGGCTAATCTTTGTTCTATTTTATTAATGACAGATGGTGTTGTTTAATTACAATCTCTGGACCCATTTCAGGAAAATGGCAAATCTTAGATCTCAAAATGAAAGAAGGTTAAAAATGTAAACACACAAACTGACCCCAACAATGGTGGGTGTGGGAAACTGGTGTTGCCAGGCCTTCAATTATGGGTCTCTTTTTGCACCTTTGAGTTTTAGACCACTTTGAAAACATCTTTGAATGAGATTAAAAAAAATATTTTTTTTAATCACATGTGATGGTCTGATAGTCAAAGGTGTATACCGCTTCAGATGTGGTTTGGATTAAACACTTTTGTTAATCATACATATTTTTTTATTGATAAAATAACAAATTTAGTTCTCGATGTTTATATATTTTGTATAAATGTTACAAGTTATATTTGTTAAATCAGGACCAAACTAATAGAATATGTAATTGTTGAAAATTGAATTTGTTAAATCAAGACCAATTGAATTTGTTAAATCAAGACCAAATTGATAGGATATGTAAACTTTAAGAGTTAAATTTGTTATTATACAAATGAAAAATATGTACAATGGAATAAAAATGTTAACATTGTGAATAATTATCCTTAGTTTCTTACTTTCAAAATTGACAGGGATTAAATTGCTTTAATTTTTTAGAGAGGGACCAATTTGCTTAACATTGAAATTGAGAGAGACCAAAAATGGCTTTTACCTTTTTACTTCTTTGTCATTGGGTGTTGGCCAAAAAGAAATTAGGCATTGTGGGTAAAATTACAGGTTATACTACTTGACATGTTTTTACATTGGTTAAAATGTGCTATTAATCTTTTTACTTTTACAGAATTGTTATTTAGTCCTCTTGTACTTTAAAAGTAAATATTAAATTCTCTTACTTTTTCAATCGAAAAACTCTAGCTCAGTCATTAAAATGGTTACCGATGTTAAAAAATTTGCATTTTCAAAATTAAATCTTCATAGAATTACTTGTTCACTTTTATATTAGATGAACTTATTTGCTTTTAAGCCCATAGTGCAAGGACCACTAGAGAATTTAAACCGAAAACGTTAAGACATGTTTAGAGATGTTGATGCTAAATTAAGTTGATGAATAATTCACAATTGAAAGTTTTTATATTAGTAGTCGGATTATATTTTACTTTTTTTCTTAAAAGAAAGTAAATTAATCTTTGTATATTAGATTAATGAGTAAATTAATCATTTTTGTTAAATTTTTTATCCATATTTACTCTTAAAAACTTGTGTGGCCGATAAAATACATATTGTGTATCATGTGTTGCTCTTTCTAACGTAGGATGGCCAGATCTTAATAGTTAAAATGGATGAAATTTTGAACTGAAGGATTAGTTTGCTCTTTGATCTAATACACAAGAATTAATTTATCTATTTTTTAGAATAAAGAAGATAAAATGTAATTTGACTCCTAATCTTAAAGCCTCCACGATACTTTCACCGAAATCTCGATATCCAACCATTTCTCTAACTCAAAACAAACCCTTAATTCTTTGAAAATGTTAATGAAGATTTGGCATAAATGAAAAGATGAAAACCAACATACCAATATAAGGTGCTAAAATTGTGGATTCAGTGAAGCAAATTCCAATGAGTGTGTTTACAGAGAATGAAGTGGAAGATTCTTCAGCCTGGTGAGGAATATCAGTAAAGCATGTGAGGTGCTTTAAGACTAATTATTGAGAACTGCATGCCAATAAAAGAAGTAAAAATAATCATGATGAAAAATATATATCTTCTGTGAAATTGATGAAAAATATCTCCCATTCTTTTTCTTTTTCTTGAAATACTCCTACACTATATCCCAATTTCACTCTCTAATAGAAAAAAAACTGTAAGATTGGTCAACTTTCTTTCGAAGTGACATTCTAGGTGACATTAATTAAGAAGTTTATTCGACTTTCAAATAGTGGAGGTGTTATATCTAAGGTATTTATGTTTGATTTTAGTTTCGGGTTTTATTTCTCAACTCCAAAAAGATCTTAATGAATTTATGGAGTTTAAGAAGCGCTTAATCATCAAGGAAATGTTTAGCATTCAGTTTTGATGGGATTCCAATCCTTACCTTTAAATGATATTAGTGGGTAAGAACACTATCACTTGGCTTTTAAGAGTGTGCGTTTGAATCTCACCAAAACCAAATGCTAAATATTTTCTTGGTGGCGAGGCACTCTTCAAATTTCATGAACTCGTTGGGTTCTCCTCGAAGTCAAGAGACACAATCCAAGGTTAAAATCGAGCATAAATACCTCGCGCACAACACCTCTACTGTTTGAAGGTCCGATCAGTTACTTAACGGATGAAATTTCAAAAAATTATTCGAAAAGAAAGGTAACCCCCAACAAAAACAAAATTTACCCTTAATATTTATTATTTTCATTTTGACCTTTAAACTTTTTTTTCCTTCATTCTCTTAATAGCTAGATTGACAATTAAATTAGTTAAACCACTAATTTTTAATTTAATCTGTTCGACCGTCTGTTTAATAATAATTAAATAAATAAGTAAAAATAATAAAAAATTATAAAATTAGATCACTCATTTAATCTTTTGGTCTCAATTTCTTTTATCAATTCAGAATAGTTGGCTCAAACATCGATTCAACCCCTATGTCTGCATTAAAATATTGACTGATTTTGTTTGATTCAAGCACTCAAATTCTCACTCACAAATCACAATGTTTTCAAATAAGGCCAAAGTTATGGAAACCATTAGTCAAATAGCGGTCAACATTTTATATAATGTGACATGACACCTCAATTAATGGTTTTGGTAACGGCTGTTAGACGTCATCAACAACATGCTATTTTAGGTTAAGTTTATTAAAATTAAAAATATTGTTTTTAAAAATATATAAGAAATTATTAAAATTATAAAAACTCTAAAATTATAAAAATTAAAAAATTAAAAATTTTATAAAAAATTAAAAATTGTAATATATATAATTTTAAAAGATATTGATTTTTTTTAAAAATATATAAAAAAATTATAAATATTCAAAAAAATTTATAAAAATTAAAAAAAGTATTAATTAACATATTCAAACCGCAAATGAAAGAAATAATAACTAACAAAGATATTCATTACATATAACTATTGAAAAAATATTCGGAATATTATCGGTGGAGATTGTAAACTTCATAAATATGGGTGGAATAATGATAAATGTTTTATAAAATATTAAAAAATAAATATATAAATATATAAAAAATTGAAATACATGATAATTTTTAACACATCTTATAGAGTTAAAAAAAAAATATTGATGCCGATTAAGTTTTAACTCGACTAGTATGAGTATTGTTATTAATGCAAAAACTCGTAAATTCGAATATACTGAAACGCATAAAATTATTGAATATATATATATATATACCGTTAATATACCAAAATTTCTATCTTATTTTAATTTCTTTTCGTTTAATCACTCTTACAACTCCCCAAAATATTTAAAAAAAAAAAACTCAAACTATGGGCATAAATCCATCAAAATTGAAGCTCATATCATTATCAGCGTTCTTCAAAGAACAAGTTGTCACAATCTCATGCTGATGTTTATATCATTAAAAAAATGACATTTTTATGTGTATTGAAAAACAAAATAATTTTATTCACTTTTGTTTAAGAAAAACATTTCAACATTAAAAACAAGAAACAACATCGTATTTTAACAAGCTTGGCAACCACCTCGTCAATTTCACTAGTGATAAAGAGAAAAGATTGTATGAAACTGTGATTCCATGTCATCCATTTTCATTTTTAATAAGGGAATGATAAATCAGATTTTTCCTCCTGATTTTCAGCTTTTCCGTTGAAAACCAATAAGAAAAATCTAATTTGTCATTCCCCTATTGAAAAGGGATAAAGATGACATGAAATCACAGTTTCATACACTCCTTTCTCAATGAAAAATGTTTTAAAAAGAATAATAACAATTCAATGAATATGTTGAAGAAGAAGTCTAATGGAATCATTGCACTTGATTGAATCCTACTAGATTTTGTAGGCTATTTAGAAGTTGTTTTTACTTAATTTATTTAGGCATGCCTTTAAATAGGTATAGTCGATCTTAAGGTGTAACAAGTTTGATTTTATTTAATAAAATAGTCATTTGAGAGTTTTATTTACAAGAATTAATTTTTACGTGTTTTAAAAAATCTTTTCATCTCGATTTTATTTCAAGATTAGCGGTGAAATTCTTCATCCTTTAATTTGCGGTTGGAAAAATTAGATTTTTGGAAACTTTGAGGCATATTCTAGATTAGTAAAGGTAGATATTTGAATCATAAAATTATAGTTTTATATTCTACTCCATGAGACCTTTACAACGGTATATCATATGCTCAAAATGGTTGAGTGATGAATGAGAAATTAATGCTCGAAGTAAGTCACTTATTAATTACGTTGAGGAAATGGAAAATCTTTGATATCACATTGGTTAGATATCAAGTGTGAAATATGTTTATATATGTGAACCAAATTAATAGTTATTGAATGACTAAGCTAAAAATTTTCTTTGCGTGTAAGGGGGTTCACCCCAAACCCACTAGGGTTAGGGGTGCACTTCTATGATGTAGGTGATGCCAAATATTTGAACAGATCGGGCCCTTTTAAGCTTGTGGATATTTTAATCCAATACGTAATTTTATTTTTTCTTCAATAATTTGGATTTTAATGGCTCATTAGTTAATGGCGCCATTAGTAAAAAATTTCCAAAAGTTCATGGATTTGAATTTCTATTAAAACCGAAATAATTCACAGGAAAAGTTACACACCGATTCTCTCTCTAATTTTCTTGCAAAATTTCAAAAAAAATTATACAAAATTTTCGAACCTATTTTCGGGGATAGAAGAAGGCAAGGTTATAGTTCGCTGATCGCTATAGATGTGCTACTGTCGTGTTCATCTCGTTGCTGTATTTTGGGAAACAATCGACTAACATTTCTTTAGCATCAAAGGAGTGGCCAAATGTGTCTTAAGGAAAATGTGAAAACATGTCTCAACTACCTACGAGTACAAAATTTCAATACTATTTGTTTTCAATTTTTGTTTTCAGATTTATATATATTTATTTATATTGTTCTGTTTGATCTTGTAATTTAAATAAATATTTTATATTACTGTTATTTCGTTATCGTCTTGTCTAACATTTGCTAACAGAAGATTAATAAAATACTTTTGTTGTTCTTGTTGGAAACCAATTCCATAGGAATCAATTGGACAACCCTTGCGCATCTTAATCCATATTCCATCTACAAATCGCTTCATCATTCCATTTTATTTTTACCTATCTTTCTTGAACTTTGAATTCGATATTTATTATATTTTCTTTATTTCTAGAACTTATCTTGATTTAGTTCTAATTTGATTTGATTTTCTTTCCTTTTAGAATAAACCCAAGTATGTGTATATATATATATTCTTTGATAGAATAATTTATATGATAAAGTTATTCTCTTACTCTTTCTCTCATTTCTTCTTCCTCCTTTCGTTTTATAATTTTGTTTTATGGTATCAAAGCCTTCCGGCTCAATTCAGTGAGTTCGTGTTTCACTATTTCGAATGTGAAATGTTTGGGTATTTTGTGGGTCACCTTTTCAAAGTGGTATTAGTGTACATAATTGACTCAAAGGCACACATGTTCTCTATAGGCGGTTTGCAGTTTTTGATACCTAAAGGGTCCACACATAAGCTTCATGCGTTGCTAGAAGTTCAAACATCCTATCCATGCATTAGTACATGAGGGGTACATGAAAGGTCATTCAATCATTGAATTTTACCTCCATTTTCGATCTAAGATTTCGATCCATCCCATAAGGTTGAGTGTTTGATTGATGATAGTTTCATAGGTTGTTTAGTGTTTTTGGAGAATTCGATAATGTTCATGGTATTGTTCACTGCTCAAAATTGTATTTAGATTGTTTTTTGGGTTATTTGACTCAATTTGGGTTGTTATTTATTGGGCTTGTGGTTTTTTTGGTTTGCAGTGGGAGGGTATCTTGGAGGCTTGAGTTCTTTCAATCTAGCAAAAGTGTTTTAAACACTAAGTTTGTCGACCATGAAGATGATGACCTACTCACATTTGATGAAGCGATGTAGAATGTTGATTCCAAGCTCTGGGAAATAACTATGCAAAAATGGATTTTATGAAATCCAAATTAGTGTAATAACTTGTAGACTTACCATAAGAGATAAAACACGTAAGGTGTAAATGAATCTACAAAAAGAAAAGAACTGCGGATGGAAAAGTGGAAACTTACAAGGCTAAACTTGTAGCAAAAGGATATGCTCAAAAAGAAGATATCGATTATGTAGAAACCTTCTCTCTGGTTGTTATTTTGAAGTCAATCTACATATTGTTATCCATTACGATGACTCTTGATTATGAGATCTAGAAAATGGATGTCAAGATAGTGTTCTTGAACGACTATCTTAGAGAGAGCATCAATATAATGCAACCCACTAGATATATAGCTAAAGGAAATGAGTATAACATTTCCATTAGATGATGAGATTGACTACATGTCACGTGTTCCATATTCTAGTGTAGTGGGATCTATGCTATGGTTTTCTCATGTCCAGATTTACCATATGCTGTTAGTACAGTTAGTAGATACATGGCGAATCCCGGTAAAAAACACTGGAAAGCAGTTCAGTGGATTTTGAGATACTTACGAGGTACTACTGATGTTTGCTTACACTTTGAAAGAAATAAAAATGGAATCATTGGGTATGTTGATGTTGATTTTGCTGGAGACCTTGATAGAAGAAGATCTCTCACAGGGTATGTCTTTACAATTAGGGATTGCACAATTATTTGGAAAGCCACTTTGCAAACTACAATCACTTTGCCTACCACTGAAGCTGAGTACATGGCGATTATTGAGGTCTGTAAAGAAGCTATTTGGTTAAAGGGACTCTTTGGTGAACTTCAGATTAGTATAATATTTTGTGACAGTCATAGTGCCATCTTCCTTACGAAGGATCAAATGTTTCATGAGAGAACAAAGCACATTGATGTTCAGTATAATTTTGTGCGTGATATTATTGCTCGTAATGATATTATTATGAGCAAAGTTAGTACTCATGATAATCCTATAGATATGATGACTAAGTCACTTCCTATAACCAAGTTTGAGCATTCCTTGGACTTGGTTGGTGTTCATTGTTAAAGATTATCCCTTAAGGGGTTTCATGGAAGAGGTGGAGAACTTGTTTGTTGAAAGTTCGTGATGAAAAACTTGTTTGTTGAGAATTCGTGTCAAGGTGGAGATTGTTAGAGTTGCGTGACCCAAATTCCTGTTAAATAAATAAAATAAAGTCTGCACAAGTAAAATCCATATAGAAGTACACTTCTTCTATTTGATATTGATTAAACTAAGGTGTTTCAATATTACTACATAACTTATATCGGACATTGATTAGAATAAGGTTTTTCAACCTATAAATAAACGTAGTCTAAACTTCTATTGTACCATTCGAATTTGACATTAGTGAATTTTCTTATCTTCTACCCGTGATTTTTTCTTGAAAGGTTTTCCACGTAAAATCTGTATATTCTATTTCTCTTTATTTTTCTTTGCAATATTTCTACATTTCCATTATCAACATTCAATTTTAACAGCATTCATAGTTGAAAACAAAGAAACTAAGATTTTATTGCATAAAAATATGTATCAAACAATAGAATCTATCCTTGGGTTCATCTTCCTTAGGTATTAAGAGAATTAGTTCATAATGGCAAGAGTAAACACCAAAAATACAATATAACCACTAGAATAAAAGAAATCCATGATAAATCCTTTGAAATCAACTTAGACTCTTAGATCTTGGTGGAAAATTGCTTGGAGATTGGCTTCAATAGTGTTCTCAAGGTAATTTTCGTGCTCTCCCTTGGTGGCTATTTATTTTTCCTTTTATTTTCCTATTTATATCCTCTTAAAGTGTTAAAACCCTAACAATAGCAACTTTTAGCTGTTAGTGCACACAGTTCCTGAGATCAACACACCCCGAGCACACAACCGTGTGGGTTCATGGTCGTGTGGATTGCCTGTATGAAAATCTGTTGCATGTGGACAGCTTTCGAAATGCTCCGATGTTCTAAATTCCATTGCTTTTCACTTCTATTGCTCCCAAGCGTCCTATTAAGCATCAAAACATGAATGTAAAGGATTATGAGTATATAATTCACAATTAATACCACATAATAGCCAAAAAATACATTAAAATGAGGCTAAAATATGTTACTTTTGACACTTATTAGGACACATGTGGTGATATAATTGTTTAGAACCTGCTTTTTATATAAATATCTATTGAAATTATAAAATAGATGTACCAAATATTGTAAAAAAATAAAGTATAAAGATTAAATCTTAAATTCAAACGTAGTATAGAGATCAAAATTAAAATTTAAATATTTTTATGTAATCTAAATAAAAAGATCAAAATTAAAATTTAAACATTTTATATTTATAATGAAAAGAAAAGAAAAACCCTAGATGGTCAAAAGAAGAAAGCTTCGAGGCCTTATATGGTAGTATAGATTATATTTTTGTTGAATTTAAAGAGTTGTAGTTATGCTTTTACCATTTTTTTTTAAATATCTCATTATAGTTTTGATTATATCTTTTTTTTAAGACAACATCTAGAATTATCTATAGCCCTATCCAACCCATAAATAGAAAGATAATATATTTCAGTGCACTCAAACCCACGTCTTCCTCTTTTGACAATAATATCTATATCAATCGAATCAAAATTCGATCAACTAACAACTTTTTTAGATTAAAAACCAACATTAATTTTATATAATTACTTTTACTAACTACAAATCATGCCATTATTGTTGTCATTTTTCTCTAAAAGCGTGCACTACTTACCTTTTTTTTTTTTTGGTAATTGTGACGTCCTAACATTTCGAGGGTATTTACTTGGTGTTTTTTTAAGGCAAATTTCAAATAATTAATATGATTAGTGCGATTCAAACTTAAGTCACATTTGAGACGATGGATATTCTCGATTATAAGATCATCATATGGGATTCTTAGTGCTTCTTTCATAAAGCAATTCTTAATATAAAATATAAACTTCTTTTGTCAAGTTGCAAGAAAAAAATAAAAATCATAATGTTAGCAATTGTTGATAGGCATAATAAGTTCAATTTAAAAAATATATATATATTTCAATTTTTTGTTTTTTTTTTTAAATTTTGAATTTGTATTATTTGTTAAATCATTTCAAAATAGATGAAAAAATTAATGTTTGCTAACTTCGCTGACGTAGAATCCACATGGCAGTCCACGTATATCAGGTGTATGATATTTTAGCAATTACTTAATTTTTAATTTTTTTTGAATTTCTTAAATTTTAAAAAATTAACTTAGTACTGAACCCAACGAGAGGTTCCAATGAAAAAGAGGATGATGTTCATTCTAGGAGACCCGGGTTTGAGCACCTGTGTGTTCCTTGTCAAAGGGTTAAGAAAGTATGAGCAAATAATATCATGTAAGTCAACAAAGTTGACAAATGTTAACTTTTCTATCCATTTTAAAGTGATTTGACAAACAATTTAAATTAAGAATTAAAAAAGACGACAAATTAAATAGAAGATTACAATAATTTTTTTATAAAATTAAAAGGTCAAATAAATCATTATGCTTTATTGATATATAACTAAGTCATAATCGAATACCGTATGCCCTAATTTCAAATGGTTGAATGTAGCATTCCCATGTTTTAACACTAAAAATGTGACTTCTATCTCGATCACAACATTGTTTTATCATGCAAACTTTCATGAAAAGAAAAAAAAAAAAGAAAAGGGAAGAAAAATAAGGAGGAAATAAAAAAAAAGGAAGTCAAAAAAATATAGAGATTAATTGTATAATATAACTTGAAATTTTCATATGAAAATGATGGTATTAATGTGATACTTCAATCTACCATTAATCAGAAACGCTAGTTAATGGGCCAGTGATCATAACGTAATAAATTAATGACATACGTGACCAAACTTGCTTTTCTTTTTTGTGCCAATATATTGTTTGGGAATCCAATTGATTAAGAAAACTGACCATGATACTTCGATTAGTTTTGGACTTTGTTCACCAATTAAAAAGTCATAATGATAAATTTAGTTTTAAATGTTCACTCATTTTGTCATTTTAGCCCCTAACCTTTTAAATTTAGTTAAATTGATTTTTTTTTTTGTTGGATGAAAAAATTGATTGAATTGTTAAAATTTTGATGACACTATGCGACAACTCACATGATAGCCCATGTATGCTTCATAAAAAAATATTTTTAAAACTCAACAAATTAAAAAGAGTTTATTTTTTAAAATGCATTTACATCAACAATGAAGTACACGTGGATTGCCACACATGGTACCACGTCAATGCTATTTAAATCTTAATTTTCAGTGAGCTTTTCTATCCAACAAGAAGCAATTTTACTAAAATTTGAGAGTTGAGAACCAAAGTGATTCATAAAAAAAAAATTAGGATCAAAATGAGAAAATGAGTAAACATTAAGAGCTAAATTGTTATTATGTCTTAAAAAACATAAACAATGAAAATGGGTTTTATTTTTGCAACGTGTAAAGGTGAGTTTGAATGGACGGTGGGGTGCAATGCGCTTAATTTATTTATTGTATCATATTACAATATTATTATAATATCTAATCTCACCGCTACTTACTATTACATTAATCGCGAGTAAACTCATTATTTAACCAAATCCACCTAAATTTCAAAATTGAAGCTGATTAATGGTCAAAAGGGCCGAACCAAGGCCCATTTATGTTTTTTCATTTCAAATTCCCGCTAAAATATCCCTTTTGAAATTTCGCTCAAATACTTTTTAAACTTTTTCATCTTCCTTTTATTTGTATATTCCATCAAATCGTCTCGAAGTCTCAAACCCATTCAACAGCATCGAGTTGACTCAGCAGCCGCTCATTTCTGTATGGGGATGGAAACGAAGGATGAGTTCGCGACTCGCGAACCAGAGCAGGTCCAAGTGGGATCACGAGGACCGAGGTTAGTAATTAACGAGATGGTGATGAGGAACTTCAAGTCTTATGCCGGTGAACAGCGCGTCGGTCCCTTTCACAAGGTTAGAATTCCTTTTATCGTTTAATTTTGATGGTTTTTGTTTGGTTTCTAGGAAAGTTTGGAAATTGAGAAGGAAAATTGCAAAATTTTTGTAATAATTCCACGGACTCAACTTGAATTAGCTTTTTTCCTTTCGTTATTAGTTCATTATTTCGTTTTTTTTTTCTTTGGAGAAAATGAAGAACTGAGAAGGAAATTAAAAATTGCATGACTTTAACTCGAATAGCTTTCTTTTTTTCTCTCTTTTTTTTTGTAATTTTAACGGTTTCCTTTTGGTTACTGAGAAAGCACTGGAAATCGAGAAAGAAAGTTGCAGATTGACGAACATTTCAAAAATTTATATTTTCGATTACTTTTTTTTATTGTTATATGTAGAAAGTAAGCTTTTAGTTTGTTTGTTAGTAGTCTAACTCCTGCTTGGTTGCCGAGAAAAAAAATGAAAAATGAGAAAGGAAATAAAATTGATATGATAATTGCACGAATTGAATTTGAGATAATTTATATTTTCTGTTATTTGTGTTTCCTTCTTTTGGTTGCGAGAAAGAGGTGGAAAATTGAGTGGGAAGTTGTTAGTCCATATGACAAGTTAAGAACTTTAACTCAAATTATGACTTTTTCAAATAATTAGCTTTCGTATTTCAAGTCTTAGTTTCTTAAAGTTTGTTCACTGTACTATTGAGTAAGCTAAAAAGATATCATTCTGTCCTCAAATTTTACTTCTCATCTTAGGAATTTAATATCTCTTTCACTAACTATAAAGTTTAACTTTTTCTCTCTGTTCCCCCTGATTTCTTTTCTTGTTTCGATGAAATTTAGAGTTTTTCTGCTGTGGTTGGGCCAAATGGAAGTGGTAAAAGCAATGTGATAGATGCCATGCTTTTTGTATTTGGGAAGAGAGCAAAGCAGGTAGTTTTTATTAGCAATATTCTATTATTTGGGTATTTATCTTCTTTTTTGTTCCTATGTAGCTACAATAGTTCTTCTAATCATATACCTGGCAGTACTTTTTGAAGATTTCCCTTTTTCTATATCCTTTCGTGCTTGATTTTGCTGATCTAATTGTGCAGATGCGGCTTAATAAAGTTTCTGAGCTTATTCACAATTCAACTAATCATCAAAATCTTGATAGTGCTGGTGTTTCTGTTCATTTTCAGGAGATTATTGATCTGGTGAGTCTTTTTCGTTTTGGTTTTTCTTGATTTTGGGTTTAGGCTTTTCACCTAGTGACCGAGTAGTTATAAGCAGAGGTTTTGGGAAGCTAAATGCTTCATATTTTTTTCTATGCGGTTAAACTGCAAAACCCTTGTGTTTTAAATCATTCAATTTCACTGTTTTATGTCCCAATATCATGGAATTTAAGAATCTTGAGGTGGTGCTACTTTGGAACTAACTCTACTGACTGCAGGATGATGGGACATATGAAGCTGTTCCAGGAAGTGAATTTGTTATTTCCCGGGTTGCATTTCGGGATAACTCATCCAAATATTACATCAATAACCGTGCTAGTAACTTTACAGAAGTTACAAAGAAATTGAAAGGGAAAGGAGTTGATCTTGACAACAATCGGTTTCTTATTCTTCAGGTTCAGTACATTCAAAAGGTCTAGTATTTAGAAATTTCAAGTTCTTGTTCTACTTTTATTCATGTTTTACCAGTTATTATCAGGGTGAGGTTGAGCAAATTTCGCTCATGAAGCCAAAAGCACAAGGGCCTCATGATGAAGGTTTCCTTGAATATTTGGAGGACATAATAGGAACAAACAAATATGTTGAAAAGATTGACGAGTCATCTAAGGAGTGAGTATTTTTTCTGTGTACACAGAATGTTTTGCTATTGTTGACACTAGTACTCGAGACCTTTTATCCTGTTTTTGATCACCTTGTTTGCTAGTAGCTATCAAGACAGTCCACCATAGTGAATAGATTACTAGCATTTTACTGTCTTCTAGGCTTGTCTATGTCTAACACTATTTCATGTTGTTTTCCTTTTTGCTTCCAGGTTAGAAAGTCTCAATGAAAAACGATCAGGTGTTGTGCAAATGGTTAAATTAGCAGAGAAAGAAAGAGACACCTTGGAGGTTTGTTAACGATGCTATTTTCCCCTGTTTTTTAAATTGGTCTATAATATGTGTACTTGAACTGTTATATTTTCTGTGCAATAGGATGTTAAGAATGAGGCAGAAGCGTACATGTTGAAAGAGCTTTCTCTCTTGAAATGGCAAGAGAAAGCTGCAAAATTTGCCCATGAAGATACCAATTTGAAAATGGTAGAATTACAAGAAAACGTGTCCAACTTAGAAGAAAATTTGAAAAATAAAAGGTTGTTCTGGTTAAGATATGCATTCAGTATTCATACATATGCTTAAATATGTAATTAGGATTTACAGTTACGATGTCCTATTTCAGGGAAGAGATTCAGGAGAGCAGTAAGAGGTTGAAGGAGCTTGAGTCTGTGCACAACAAGCACCTGATAAGAAAAGAGGTTCGTATTTGATTGGTGTATGCTTCACAGTGATATGCTTATGGAAATATTTTAACTTGATGAGTGTTATGTTCCTTATTAGATAATGGTTTTGAGTACAAAGGGGTTAGACAGTTTATGTGGTGATTATGGTAGCTTTATCATTCTGAATTGGCTTATTGAAACGATGAGCTGAATAGTTTTTTTTCTTTTTGTAAATAATTAGGAACTTGATAATGATTTGAGAACCTGTAAGGAAGAATTCAAGGAGTTTGAAAGGCAGGATGTCAAATACAGGGAAGATTTGAAGCATATGAAACAGAAGCTAAAGAAACTAGAGGATAAACTTCAAAAGGTACTTGAAAGATCTGATTTACTTAAATTAGGTTGATGGCTTCACGAGTACAACTTATTTTGCTTCATTTCCAGGATTCTTCAAAAATTGAGGATGTGTCAAAGGAGTGTGAGAACTCAAAAAATCTTATCCCAAAACTTGAGGAGAACATTCCGAAGCTCCAAAAGCTTTTGCTGGATGAGGAGAAAGTCCTAGAAGAAATGAAAGAGAATTCTAAAGGTAACATAATCTCCTTGGACTCTTAATATTTAGAAATTTTATTAGGCTGAGGGAATAAAGTCGACATTCCTGCCTTCTTAAAAATGATATAATCTTATTTAGATAGAAATAATGTTTTGCTGTGTTGCGCTCATGGTCATTTGCAATCTGGTTAACTGTTATTTTTTATAATGAGCAGTTGAAACTGAGAAATATCGCTCTGAGCTTTCAAAGGTTCGTGCTGAATTAGAACCTTGGGAAAAGGAGTTGATTGTGCATAAGGGAAAGCTTGAAGTTGCTCACACTGAACGTAACCTTCTAACTCAAAAGGTGTGGCAATATATTGCTATTCACTTGCTAACTAGCTTAATAAACTTCTGAGATTCTAGTTATCCTTCTCCCTCAATCTTAAGAATTGCGACTTTTTCTTTCTTTCTTCTCTTAGTTATTGGAATGGAAGTAAAATGTATTGTACGCCTTTTATACCATGAAAGTGTTTTTCCTCCATAAAATTAAGTTTAATAACTTTGCATCATTAAGTAGCTATTTCTGGAGGTTTTTATTAGAGAGGCCAAACATGCATCATTTGAAACCCAAAGCAGCAAGTTAGAGTCCTTTTCCTGTAGTTAATGCAATCGAACTGTGTTACCAGTAGAAGTACAATGAATCTTCGTAAGCAGTTATAATGAAATTATTTTATTCAAAGTTTCTTTGATTCTACCCGACTGCCAAAGACTGCTGTCTTATCTCATTTGTTGCAAAGATGCAGATGCCAACCGTGGAGGATAGTTTGAGACACCTTGTTTGCTCATGACTTCACATTCTAATTTTGCATTTTTTCCTGCATTATTATTCTTAGGGAGTTTAGTGTGACTTTGCTGGAGAAAGATACAAAACATGGCTTAATTTGAATGTTGATTCTTTCAGCACGAAGCTGCTAATACAGCTTTTAAGGATGCTCAAAAAGAGATGGACAACATATTGGGGAAAACTGAAACCATAACCGCTGCCGTTAAAGATAAGCAAACTGATCTGGAAAAAAACAAGCTTGGAGCATTGGAAGCACGCAAATTGGAACAGGTTCCTGATTCCACGATAATTTGGTTGATTTAGGGCTTTTCTTTTAGGCTAATTTTCTTGTCCAAATTCTTTTTCCATGATGGAATATGTTGTGAACAACCTATGTTTTGCAGACATGCATAAAAGAACAAGAAGCATTGATTCCTCTTGAACAAGCGGCAAGAGAGAAGTTTGCAGAACTGAAGTCAGTGCTTGATTCTGAGAAGAGCCAGGGATCAGTTCTAAAAGCGATTTTGCAGGCTAAAGAATCCAAACAAATTGAGGGAATATATGGCAGGATGGGTGATTTAGGTGCTATTGATGGTGAGCTTCTCCATTCTGTCAAATTATCTTCTATTAGTTCTTGCCATCTTTCCCAGATTCAGGGATTAATAATTGCTGTCTGCTGGAACTCTTTGTGTCTTTATTTGTAAAATGCCTGGATTTGCATGTACGTGTAGTGCTATTCCTTTCTGTTTCTATCTCTCCACTTCCCTCCTGCTCCCCCTTCATTCTTTCCTTCTTATTGCTCCTTGCATATTTTATTTTGATTTGAATCCATAGAACTATAAACAATTTTTTTTGTTGCAGACCCTTCTTTCCTAGTCATTTAGTTGTGTGCTATGGTGTTTAATACATTAATATCATCACTATCATCTCATATTTTCCTATGATATTTAAAAGTTATTGGTTGTCTTGCAGCAAAGTATGATGTTGCCATCTCAACTGCATGTCCTGGACTTGATTATATTGTGGTGGAAACCACTGCTGCAGCACAAGCATGTGTTGAACTACTCCGTAAGGAGCAACTTGGTATTGCAACGTTCATGATTCTGGTATGAGCTGTCCTCTGAGAGAACATAGCTTTCTGGCCTGGCTGATTTCTGATAGTGATCTTAGAATCTGAATGCAGGCTAAAATTTTGTATAGTCTATATGTGCCAGTTGAGCGTATTTTCTATAGTTTAATCACTTTGGCAAGAAATCTGGCGATAGATGCATTGGATGGAGATTTACCTACTTCATGCCGTAAAAGTTTGTAATATTTCATTTGTTATATAGTGGATAAAAGCTGTGCAGTTTCCATAATGTGATCACCTTGAACTTGCATAACTGGGAATTGTCGTGTTTAAGTTATTGGCTCTTAATTTGATCCTGACTTTCATTTATCTTGACTCATGCAGGAGAAACAGCTTGACCTTCTAGAGAGGTCAAAGGAGAAAGTAAGAACCCCTGAGGGAGTTCCACGTCTCTATGACTTGATTAAAGTTCAGGATGAAAGAATGAAACTTGCTTTCTATGCTGCCTTGGGTAACACCATCGTAGCAAAGGATCTTGATCAGGTGGATACCCATTTCTCCATTATTAAGCAGATTTCCAAATAATTTATTTCATGTGTTACATGATAACATTAAAATATCTGCAAAAAATTTAGAGTTTAGAGAGGCATATGAGATTTTAGATAATGGCAGCAGACATGTGGTTTTTATATAAGGAAACTCTACACACTATTTCAGTCAAATTCCATTTCTACATTAGTAGGAACTGAAGCATTCTCTTTTGAGTTCAGGCAACACGTATAGCATATGGTGGAAACAAAGAATTTCGACGTGTGGTAACACTTGATGGTGCTCTATTTGAAAAATCTGGTACCATGAGTGGAGGAGGAAGCAAGCCACGTGGTGGTAAGATGGGGACATCTATTCGAGCCGCCAGTGTGTCTAGAGAAACTGTTGTTGCTGCTGAGAAGGAGCTTGCTAATATGGTTAATTCATTAAATACCATCAGGCAAAGAATTGCTGATGCAGCAAGGTGCTACCAAGCCTCAGAGAAGGTAATTGCAGAGTTGGAGATGGAGATAGCTAAAAGCCAAAAAGAGGTATACTCCGCAGTCAATTTTCCAAAGCTTATCATTTGTTAATTGGAGCTTCATGCAACATTTCTTCTTGTTCAAAACCAGGTTGACAGCTTGAATTCGGAATATAAATATCTTGAAAAGCAACTTAATTCCTTGGAGGCTGCATCACAGCCAAAGAAGGATGAAATTGATAGACTGGAGGAACTTAAGAAGATAATTTCTACAGAAGAAAAAGAGATTGATAGACTCATCCAAGGGTCTAGAAAGTTGAAGGAAAAGGTGAGGGAACGTTGGCTAATATATTTGAAACTAGAAACTTTGAGGTCAATTGGGATGCCAATGTGCAAGCATCCTTCTCTATCCTTTGTGGTTTTCGTTTTGATTTGTCATTGATCGATCTCTACATGTTTGAAACAATTACAAAATTTAGGATGTAAAGTGCTCTCTCAATTGATGCCACATTATTTACTTAGGCTTTTCCTCTGCTTTTAGGCTTCAGATCTGCAGAATAAAATAGAAAATGCTGGTGGTGAAAAGTTGAAAACACAAAAGTCCAAAGTTCAAAAGATACAATCTGTAAGTTCTGCATGACTCAGAATTCACAATTCCTCTTCTGGAATATTCTTTGCTACTGATAATTCATGCTTCAAATTTTTTAGGATATTGACAAGAACAGCACAGAGATCAACCGTCACAAGGTTCAAATAGAGACTGGTGAGAAAATGGTGAAGAAATTAACAAGGGGGATTGAGGAATCAAAGAAGGAGAAAGAACGAATCATCGAGGGGAAGGAAAAGATGCATGGCATCTTTAAAGAAATAGAGCAGAAGGCCTTTATAGTTCAAGATAATTATAAGAAAATGCAGAAGGTTTTTAAGTTTCTTCCTCTACCATTTCTTATTCCTTATGATAAAGATGTAAACACCGTGACCTTGTACAAATGCATGACTTGTTTCTCCTTTTAACAGGTAATTGATGAACATGGAGAAGTGCTGGAGAAGTCAAAATTGGAGTACGAAAAAGTGAAAAAGAATGTTGATCAGTTCCGTGCATCAGAGGTATTATGCCATCTAATGCTTCTTTTTTATTGGTTAGGCATATCCTTAGGGTTGAGCAATCGAATGTTGACCGGCAACTGACCCACTTAACCTATTAAAACTGACATTTCTAAGTGAAACCAAAACCAAACACACATAAATGAATGACATCGATTAAATAAGTTGTCACTTTCATCTGACTTTTGCTCAGTGCTACTCATGCTTGTTGTTTTAACCATATCAATTTGTATTTTTCAGGTGGATGCTGACTTCAAGTTGCAAGACATGAAAAAGATGTATAAGGAATTAGAAATGAAGGGGAAGGGCTACAAGAAAAAGCTCAATGACTTGGAAATCAGTCTACAAAAGCATATGGAGCAGTATGTGTTCTTATGGTTTTAAAAGTTGTCGGTCTTAAGTTATAAATTACATTTTATCTTGTTGGTTGCAGGATACAGAAAGATCTTGTAGACACAGAAAAGCTTCAAGCAACTTTGGCTGATGAGACCTTGACTGAGGCCTGTGACCTAAAACGGGCCCTTGAAATGGTGACTTTACTGGAGACACAGCTGAAAGAGATGAATCCCAACCTTGATTCAATATCAGAGTACGCCTTTTTTTTTTTTTGCTAGTCTTAAATGTTTCCAAAGTGTGATCCATTTTCCTCTATGAATGTCCACTAAAGTACTTGATATTATAGATATCGAAATAAGGTATCAGTGTACAATGAACGAGTTGAGGATCTTAACACAGTTACCCAACAACGTGATGATATAAAGAAGCAATATGATGAGTTGAGAAAGAAAAGGTATGGGTATCCTCTCTGGTGAATTCTAAGTTACCCTTTCACCATCAAATCTCATTCAACAAAGTCTTTTATAATTATCATATTCAGGTTGGATGAGTTCATGGCAGGATTCAATGCAATATCTTTGAAGTTAAAGGAGATGTATCAGGTTTGTCCTTCACACCATGCGAAAACTAAGGCCATTATTAGTACAATTAATTCTTTATCGGCTTCTTACCAACTGAACCGAACAGATGATCACGCTTGGGGGAGATGCAGAACTTGAACTAGTTGACTCTTTGGATCCATTCTCTGAAGGTGTTGTTTTCAGTGTTCGACCTCCGAAGAAAAGCTGGAAGAACATTGCAAACTTATCGGGTGGTGAAAAGGTTTGCATCTCAATCTTGACTCTGCAGGCTATGCCAATGCTTCATTTTTTCTTACATTTCTTTCATGACTGATTCCAGACACTCAGCTCGTTAGCTCTGGTTTTTGCTCTTCATCATTACAAACCAACCCCACTTTATGTAATGGATGAAATTGATGCAGCTCTAGGTACATTTTTGGCAAGATTATAAACGTCTTTCCCTTTTCTTTTTCTCTAAATTTAATTTTTTTAAGTATTCTTTATGGTATATACTCCAGATTTCAAGAATGTTTCCATTGTTGGACATTACGTCAAGGATCGGACAAAGGATGCACAGTTTATAATCATAAGGTACATTTATTTCCTCAAGTTGCTTACTAAATTCAAATCTCAATATATGTAACTCATTCCCAATGTTGTGCCAAATGCCAGCTTGAGGAATAACATGTTTGAGTTGGCTGATCGACTTGTTGGAATCTACAAAACTGATAATTGTACAAAGAGCATTACAATCAATCCCAACAGCTTTGTGGTGTGCGAGAAAGCTGCATGATCATTCAAGTTTAGATTTCTTTATCATTTTGTTTCTTTCCGTAGCAAACTTAAACTATATATATATATATATATTATGTATGAACATCTTGATATGTATTGTTTCCCCTGTAAATTGATTGATCTCCTTTAGTTAATGATAGTGATAAGTAACTGTTTCCCTTTTTCTCATTCTCTCTCCATTGTTATTGTGCTGAAGATTTGATAACAGAGATTGTTTTGATGGATCTTTTACCTCCATGTCAATCACCTTTCAGAATAGATAGCCTCACTATTAAATTGCACCTTGGATCCCTCCCTTGTTCTATATGTACATTTTGTTTTCATGTCTATCATACATTAATGGCCATTTCTTTGTCATTGTTCATATGTACTTCTGATGAGCATGTTGCCATTGCATCTGGAACAATAAAAAAGATCTCATCGTTGCGACTTTCATTATATATGATATACCTATATAATAATTTGATTTAAATATATATTCTCTCCTGGTGGCTACGTAGCTAATCAGTGAATAAAAATGATGATATTCATTGCTCTTAGTGTCACCATTTCTTTGTTTCCATATGTTCGATAGCCTTTCATCAAAGCAAAACTTCTTCTAATGGCTGCCATTTCCTAGGGATGCAATGTCATGAATAGTTTTACCAATTAAAATTAGGGTTTACTATTATAAACATTTTCAAATAATAACATCTAAATGCAACTCCATGAATATGAACCTAACATGTCTTATGATTTGGTTGAATTAAATTATTATTAGCATTTTCCATAGAAGAAAAGGGATTATTTACAATAAGTGAGAAGAGAGATCGAAGTGGTTTTAGTTTCAAAAATTTTATTTTTTTTACATGTTTGATTCTTCAATATTATTTTGTTGAAGAAAAGAAAAACAGATTGTTGAGTCAGCATTCCGTAGTAGTAAATGGAATTTTTAACGGGAGTGATTATTTTAAGTAATTATTTTATTTGGAATGATCGAAATTGATTTTTTTAAATAATTGTTTATGATGTAATTTAGTATTAAAGCTAAAAATTTTAGATATAATATAAATTTTTAATATTTTTGAATTTAGTTTACATGTTATATGGTTTTTTTAGTGAAGATTCCGTTTGTTGTTTAGTAATTTTAGTTGTGTCTATTTACATGTCTTTTTTTATATAGATTAATTGTACAATAATGTTTTATTTCTTGAGATAGTTGTAAAATAATTCTATTTTAGTTAAAAATTATTAAAAGCAAGGACTAAATAAAAATAATAAAATTGTGAATTAAAATTGGAATTAAAACGATATTTTTATCTCAATAATAAAAAAAATTAATAACTAAAATGATATCCTCATGGGGTTATTTATTAAAATGATAGGTTTGTTATAGCGTTTTGTGAATGTCATCTAACAAATTGGTAGCGCCAGATTGAAATGTGATGGTTTAAAATATTTAGGGATTTGATATGTAAATTTCTCATTTTGTTTATGAAGTAATTTAACCTATTTAAAGTTTGGTGTTGTCACGAACCCAACAAGTGGCTCTAGTGGAAAAGAGGATAATGTTCGTCTTTGGAGACTTGGGTTCGAGCACCTGTGTGTATGTCTTGTTAAAGGATTAAAAAAGTATGAATAGATGCTATCATGTAATTACACCAGTATATTAAAAAAATTTTGGTGCTATCACATTGTAGGCTCCATCCTAAAAGCTTTTTTTAGCAGCAAAACAAAATAAAAAATTTACATATCAAGTCCTTAAATATTTTAGGCCTTCACATTTTAATTTGGTATTGCTAATTTATCAGGCGGCACCGACAGAATACTGTAGCAAACGTACCATTTTGTTAAATAATCTCATGGGCTTACCATTTGAACTATTAATTTTTGTATTATTGAGGTAGAAAAGCGAATTAAATCAAAGTTTAAATTGAGGAACCTAAATAACAAATATCCAAAAAAGCAAAATAATTGCTTTCCTTCCCACCCATGTGAATTGGAACTTTTGCAAGATGCTAACGCCCACGTTTTATTTAATTATTTCAATAATTGTTTAATAATAATAAGTATGCTGGTTAATAATTTAACTTTTATATTATTTTCGTAAATAATTTATAACTTGCATTATTTTGAAAATTAATTTTATTTTTATATTATTTTAATAAAAAACTTGACATAAATAGCATGTAGGGTAGGATTATTCAATCGGTTAACCGACCCGAACTATCATTAATTGAATTAATCGATCTTTTTAAACCATTAATTTAATCGAATTAAATTTTTTTTAAAAAAGTAATTAACCGAACTGAATTTTTTCGATTAATTAAGTCGGTTAACCGAATTAACCGGAATTTATATTTTTTTTAATTTTTGGTTAAAACGTGTATAAAACATATAAAAATTAATCGAATTAACCGACCAATTTATTAAGTGGGTTAATACTTATATATTATGATATTATTTATTAAGTTCAGTTAATCGACCGATTAATCGAATTAATTCGGTTTTACCTGAAATTTATACATCCCTAATGTGGGGGTTTATCCGAGGTAGTTAATATTGTATCAGTAGATATATTAATTTTGTTCAAATATTGCTGAATATTAGTATCAGTGGATATAAATTTTAAATTTATTTATGTGATAATTAGTTTTAGATTAATAATTAAATTTAATAATTTAATTTATTTTACTTTTTAATAGAATTATAAAAATAATCAAGTTATAATATTTAAAATTAATTTTAAATATTAAAAATTTTGTATCAATTATATATCCATATAAATCGATATTAATCAAAATAAATGAAGACTAGGATGGGTTTCAAGAAACTTGAATTTGGTGGTTGTATACACAAACTTGTTTTCCTTTCATTTTATGTAGACTTAAATGCGTTAAATTTTCAACATCGCTCAATCAAAATTTATTGATGTTTTAGAAAATTTAATATGTTTAATCGTTTTATGCTGTGTTTTTTTTTACCAAAAAAGAAGAGAACGGGTTTAAAAAAATTTTAAATTGAAGAGAATATTATTAAATTGATATTATTATAATTATTTATTAATATTATTACGTGAAAATAAAAAAATAATATTAATTAATATGATAGTATATTAACAATTAGGTTTTTGTGGTGCATTTTGTCATGTTAGGTCTCAAAAGTGATATAAAACACGTCATTTCTCTTATTAAAGAAAAAAACGAAAACTAAATAAAACCACGATAAAAATATATAATTTGCTCGGAAACAAACTCATTAAATATAATGAGAGTCTAATTTAACATATCAAATTACGACAGATCAATATTGAAGGAAAAAAAAAGTAATAGAGTACACAAAATCACAAAAAAATATGAATGAAACATCATGATAATTTATTACATAGTCAAGTTTATGGTTGGGTTAGGTATTGACTTTATGGGATCATTTCATTTATGTTAAATTCGCATTGTACAATTTTGGGTCACAATTTTACTTTAAAAATATAAATGATGAATAATAATTAATTGTAGCTAAAATTAGCAGCAAGCGGCGTCGCTTTGAGGAAATTCCAGCATCTATAAATTGCATGAAACTTCAAAGTTGCTCCCAAGCAAGTTGAAGTAAATAACCCCTTTCTTCTTCTTCTTCTTCTTCTTCTATTTCTTCTTCTTCTTCTTCTCCTCCTCCTCCTCCTCCTTCTTCTTCTTCTTCTTCTTTGTTTTATAATCTGCAAAATAATGGGAATTGAGCAGAAAAATGGAGGACCACCATCTCTTGATCTCAATGTACCTTTGTTTCTTGACCAGAACCAAAGCAAATTAAAGGATTTAGAGGCATCTGATGACGATGATGTTAATTTCATAGGCACCACCTCTTTTTTCAAGACTTGTTTCAATGGACTCAATGCTTTAACAGGTATAGTTTCTTTTCTTTTTCTCATCAGTCAATCACAGTTTTCCTTTTCTTTTTTCTCATAATGTTTTGTATGTATATGGCAGGAATTGGGATATTATCAACCCCATATGCTCTAGCATCAGGAGGATGGATAAGTTTAATTCTCCTTTTCATCATTGCCACTGCAACATTCTATTCAGGTTTATTGATTCAAAGATGCATGGATTGGGATCCCAGCATTCAAACATATCCCGACATAGGCTATCAAGCATTTGGGAGGAAAGGGAAAGTAATCGTCTCAGTATTAATGCACATGGAGCTCTACTTGGTTGCCACAGGGTTTCTCATTCTCGAAGGAGATAACTTGCAGAATTTACTACCCAATGCGGAGTTCTTTGAGTTTGGAGGGCTTACAGTTGGTGGGAAGCAAGGGTTCATGATAATTGTAGCACTCATCATTCTGCCAACTGTTTGGTTGGATAATTTGAGTCTCCTCTCTTACATCTCAGCAACTGGGGTTTTAGCTTCTTTGTTCATCATTGGTTCAGTGTTATGGATTGGTGTGTTTGATGGAGTTGGGTTTGAACAAAGGGGTGAATTCATAAATTGGGATGGAATCCCAACTGCTGTCAGCTTATTTGCCTTTTGTTATTGTGCACATCCAGTTTTCCCTACCCTCTACACTTCAATGCACAAAAGGCATCAGTTCTCCAATGTAAGTATTCACTTCCCATTTTTTTATGTTGCAACCTATGTTACCGGGATGAGTGTTGGATTACGAGTATGTGTTCAACATCGCTATGCTCATTTTTTCCAAGTTTCATATAAATGGAAGATCATATGGTAAAAATATCATGGAAGCTCTCATATTAAGAGTCGGATTGCATTGCCCATTCTACTAAAAAAAAAAGAGCAAACTGGTTCTTCAGGTAAAAACTTCATCTATTTTCACCGTTAAAAATTGATCTTTGTATGCCAACTTGAGATACACATGCCATTTGAAATCATCTATCTATTTTGTCAATCATACTAATTTTTAACCATAGAAATGCATGGAATTTTTAGTAAAAATGATCAATTTGGTCCTTTTTTTTAGGTGCTGATTGTATGCTTTGTGTTGAGCACCTTATGTTATGCATCAATGGCAATTTTGGGGTACTTGATGTTTGGATCTGAAGTTCAATCACAGATAACTCTGAACCTTCCAACAAACAAGCTGAGCTCAAGAATTGCAATTTGCACCACATTGGTGAATCCCATATCCAAATATGCATTAATGGTTACACCAATAATCAATTCCATTAAAGCTTGGTTTCCATATCACTGCAACAAGCAGCTCTTTCGCCCCTTAGTTGGCACCGTTGTGGTGATGAGCACGGTGTTGGTGGCTCTGGCGATCCCCTTCTTTGGTTCCCTCATGTCGCTGGTGGGTGCATTTTTGAGCATCAATGCATCAGTCATACTGCCATGCTTATGTTACTTGAAGATTTCTGGAAGTTATGAGCAATTCAATGGTGAAATGGTTGGTATAGGGTTGGTAATTTTGATGGGTATTCTTGTGGTAATTTTTGGTACTTATGCATCTCTTGTAGATATCATTTGCAATTTATAAATGCCAATGATTTTGGAACCCATACTTGTGAGACCATTTTTTTGTACGGAACATTGTGGTTTTTGTAAAATTATTATGGGAGTCCCTTTATTAGTAGTAAGATTATATTTTGTTTTTTCTATTATAAAATGAGTAAATTAATTTTTGTAAGTTAAAATAGAGAGCAAACTGGTCTCTTTGTTGAAAATCTCATTTATTTTTATTGTTAAAACTGGTCCCTGTACATTCGCATGAGGAACACATGACATGTGTCACTATCTGATTATTCTGTTAGCTATTTTAGTTTCAAATAGTACAAATGAATGGAATTTTTAACAAGAAGGATCAATTTACTCTTTTGTTTAACATACGTAAATTACTTTGCATATTTTTTTTGAATAGAGGGGATAAAATGGAACTAACTCCTAGTATAGTGGTCTTTATGGTATTTAGGGGTGTTCAAACGGTTGGTTTGGTTATTAACCGAACCAAAGTACCATTAACCAAATTAACCGAAATGTAAAAATCTTTAATCATTGACCGAATTGAAGTTTTTTTTCAAATACATTAATTGAGTCGAAATATTTTGTTAATTCGATCTATTAACTGAATTAATCAAAATTTATATGTTTTTGTCTTTTGATTAAAATAAATATAAAACATATAAAAAATGTATTTTTAACATTTTTTTTACACCATTAATGTTTTTATTTGAGAGTAATTAATCTATCTAGAGATCGGGGAAAATCAATAAATGCCCAAAAAAGTATAAAGAAAGTAAAATTGTAAAAGAGAATGAAAGAGGAAAGTCGAAATAGATAAATATAAATAAAACTACTAAATATATATGTATTTTTTTTGAATCAATAGCTGATATTTACTAAAAGAGAGGTCTCAATAAATACTGATTACTTGAAAAGACTTAACAATGGGTGAAAAGATTAAACCAACATAACAATCGAAGTGTTGAAAACCACAAAACAAAAAGCATAATAACAACACAAATAAAGCTAAAAGCAGAAAATGAAACGGCAAAAAAAACCCAAATCAAAACAAATAAATTCAAAGCTTTCCCTCAAAACGATCCTAAAACACTAGAAAATACCAGACGAAACCTCTTAAAAAAAGATGAAATCCCATAACCAGAAGAAGAGGTCGAAACTTGAGAAGATGCAAACCATGGAGATTCTAGACGAACCCTGCATTAAATTCATACTAAATTAAGTCTATGCTATTAACAAAAAAAAATCAATTAAGCTCTTTTATTAACAAATTTCGTTTTTGACCATGTTGATCGTTAAAATTAATTAACAGGTCAATCAGATAGTGACATGTGACACCTTATAATTTAATATTATATGTAGAGGCCCAATTTTGACCGGTTTAATTCAAAATCCAAACTCAAAAATAAACAAATAAATTTAAATTAAATTTATTTAATTTAAATGTCTATTTTACAACCCAATTACTCAAATTACAGACTCACCTAAACCTAAGCTCAACAAGCTCAAAATGTTAAAAATTTTAGAAACCCTAATCCACTCTAATCCATTTAGCAACCGCCTCCCTTGCCACGTCATCAATGCACCATCCGAGGCCAGTTGTCACCCACGTTCCAAACCTAACGCGTCGTTTACCTTCTGTCGAGGTTTCAACAAAATGGTAAAGGTGGGGTTCCTCATCGCCGTTGACCCCTCTTTGCTCTAAAAGCTCCTTACAAATGGACAAGACAGAAGAGATAAACAATATTTTGTAATTAAATATGGCTATAAAGCCATTAACAATCCGATTGTAATTTTCCGACAAGTTTCAATCAATGAAAAATACAAAAAAAAGATACGAACACTGAATAATAAAATCACAGACATATACATATACATAGACATATATTCTGATTTTATTCTTTATATATATATATATGCAAACATACATATTGATTTCATTTTTATTTTATTCATATACACATGTATGTATATATATATAAATAGGTATAAATATTAATTTTTTATTATTTTTATAAGTAAAAAAAGTAAAAATAATATAAAACAGTTTTGAAAAAAATGAAAAATAAAAAAATTCAAAACATTGCCTTTTATTTCAAGATCTGGAAATTTGATTTCAAATCTAGTTTGTAAAAATATAATAAGAAAAATCAAAAGTATGCAAATCAGTTTCGGTCTGAAAATATTAAAAAAAAAAGTAAAACTTTTAGTATTATTTCAAAGATTTGAAGTTAAATCGAGTTGATTTAAGTCTCGATCTATGTTTTTTGAAAAAGGAACACACACAAAAAAAAGAAACTTTTGGCTTACCTGCCATCGTACACGGCGGCGCATGAACGATCGGAGACAATGGAAGACGACGGGTCATAGCGGAACCCCATTGGAGAAGATGATCGGCCCTTCGGACATTTCAGAGAAAAATAAGGGAGAAAAGTTTTTTTATTTTAAAGGAATGATAGAGTGATTTTTTTTAGCAAAAAATGGCTTAAATACTTGCCTCCTTACGACGTCGTTTAAGAGAGGGGAATTTTGTGCCAGCGGAAGGTTTATTTCTTCTGCAGTCCTTTTGTTCTTCCATCCTTTTCGATTTAATCCTCTTATTTATTTTTTAACTGCTTTCAAATTTGCCTCTTTAATTTTATTTTGTTTATAATTTGATCTCTCAAATGTGGATTTTCATGAGAGTGACATGTGTTCTCATCCTTGGGAAATTGTTAGTAAGGCCCATGAATTTTTGAAAAATTATGTTCTGACCCCGCCTACCTGTTTTCCTTTTATTTTTGCCTGAAACTTTATTTTTAATTTTAGTCTGATCCTTTTATTATTATTTTATTTTACCCCGTACTTTATATATATATATTCTACCTTAAATTTTATTTTCGTTCCCATTTAACCCTCTTTACATTTTCGTTTTAATTTGTTTCTTTCAAGTTCTTTGTTTAACCATTTTAATTTTTAAAATTAATTACCATTTTGATTTTATTTTAACTTAATCCACGTTCTTTCAAATTTGTTTTAATTTTTTTTTAAAACCTGATCACTGTTTCTTGTGTTATTTTCAATTAAATTCCCTTTTATTTATTTATTTGTTAATATTATTTTTACTTGTTTCGTATATCAAATGTGTATATATCATTGTTCTATTTCATCATATGCTATTTGTCCTTTATTTGTACCATATCATCATCATTAAAGTGCATATTGCGTTCACACAATTTTTGTAAAAAATATCCTCATGTTTTAGTAAAAATAAAAATTTCAAAATTAAAATAATATTCATTGTTTCATAATTTGAAGAGTCATACTTTAACTTACTAGATGTGATTTTTTTAATCGAAACAATTGAATACTCTCCATTTTGCAAAATAATAAAACACAAGGCTTTTAAAAACAAAATGCTTGTGATTTGTTCGGAAAACTTCGAAGAATTGTGCCATAACGTATTGGGTGTGATTTTTTGTAGAATCTGCACAATCGAGTATCTTCCTTTAAAATTTTCAAAATATCCTTTAACTTCAAAATTTCGGGAACATCGGTCCCTAACGTGTTAGATGTGATTTCAATTCTTGATTAATTTGAAATAAATGAGCATTTTTCTCATCAAATTCAATTTTAAAATTTTGCATGAAATTATGTATTTAAGGATCGTATTTTAAACTTCATTCGAGTTTTCAAACTTTTAACAATTTAGACCCTAAAATAATCGACGTGGTACTAATTTTGGGCATGTGAGGGTGCTAATCTTTCCTCACACGTAACTAACCCATTTTCTGGACTTCGAAGACAAAAATATTTTTAAAACGGATTTTAAATGTTTTGTGGTGAATCCAATCACACCGAATAAAAGATTGGTGGCGACTCCTATTTTCGATTTTAAAATTTAAAAGTCGGGACGTGTTTCAAAAATGTTTCGACAATATTTTCTCATAAAAATGAGTTTTTTATATAAATGACTCGAAAAAATTTATTATTTACAAAAAAGACCCAAGTTGAAAAATATACACCAAAATAACTTAAAATGAACAATAAAAATACTAAAAGTCCGTATGATAGCTGACACCCCCTAGAATTTCACACCAATGATTAGTGTCAGGCATAAAAATGAATTTTTTGGTTGTCTATCATTCTATGGAAGACACCTTTGTATTTTTTTAATCCGGTATTATATTAGTATATGAAAATATGAGATTTTGAAAAAAGATTTTGGGTCCCTAACATCTGATGATCGACACTCCTTTTTACATTAAAAAGATATTTTTTTGGCTGTTTGTCAACCCATGACCAAGACCCCTTTTTCAGATACCAAAAAAAATAGTTTTTTTTGAATGTATTTCAACCCATGACCGACACTCAAAAATAACCTTGAATGCCTTTTCCAGACCAATGTGTAGGTGAATGGTGTAGGGAACAAAGAGCAAAGAATGAACCTTTGGTTTGACCCCACCAAGGACTTCCACTCTTACTCTGTCCTTCGGAAACAGGAACAAACACTTAAAAAATATTTTTTTGATATCTGGAAAAGAGGGTGTCGGTCATGAGTTGATAGACACTCAAAAATATTTTTTTGGTATCTGAAAAAAGAGTGTCAGTCATAGCTTGATAAACATAAAAAAAATTCATTTTTTATGCCTGACACCAATCATTGGTGTGAAATTTTAGGGGGTGTCGGTTATCACATGAACTTTTAGTATTTTTTATTGTTCATTTTAGGTCATTTTAATGTATATTTTTTAACTTGGGTTATTTTTATAAATAATAATTTTTTGGGTCATTTATATAAAAAAACCCCATGAAAATCATTAAAACTTATAAGTATTATTAAATTTTTATAATAAATTATAAAAAATTATAAAGAATCATAAAAATTTATAAAAAATCTACTAAATTATAAGAAAATCATGAAAAATCATAAAAAACTTATAAATATTATAAAACTTTATTAAAAAAATCTAATAAGTTCTAAAAAATTATTAAAAAAATGATAAAATATTAAAAATTTATAAAATTTATAAAAAAAAATCTTTTATTGGGAAATTAAATCCCTAAAATCAAATTGAGCATGTAACATTAGACTAACAGTTGGATAATGAGAATAATTGTCAGAAGCAATATTGTATGAATTGGACCTTATCAGTAGTTGAGCAAACTGATTGGATGGAAATCAACAAAGGTACTAGTCCGAAAAAAGTCATTAGTCTGACTAATTTGAGAACCAGGCAATTAAACCAATTTTTTTTTTATTTTTAACGATTTATTTAATGTAATCAAATAGATCAGTCGAACTAGCTAAATAGGTGAATTGATGACCTGATTGGTTCCACTACCAATCCGATTATAAAAACCTTGATTAGAAAATTTCGTGCTGATTCTAAAAATTGATTCTAAAAAATAATTTAATTTATCATTTATATTAATTTTCATCATTTGAGTAGTATAATTTTGGCCCACATAATATTATTTATAAATATAAATAATAATTAATAATGGAAATTAATTGATATAGTTAAAAAAAAGGAGATAACGGTTGGAGGAAAAGGAAAGTCTGAGACAATAAATGGTACCCCAAAAGCACAAAAAAAATATGAATTAAACATCATGATAATTTAGTACTTAGATAAGTTAATGGTGGATTTCATTTATTTTTTTTAGTATATTGGTGTGATTATATAGTAATATTTTTCTTAACCTTTTGATAATGCACACATATCTGGCACACATAGGTGCTCAAACTCGGATCTTCTAGGATGAACATAATCCTCTTTACCACTAGAGTCACTCGTTGAATTCTGATTTCATTGATGTTAAATTCGCATCATACGTTGTATAATTTTGAGTCACAAATTTTTAAAAAAATATAAATGATGAATAATAATTAATTATGAAAATTAATGAAAAGGAATTAGAGGCATGTGAAGATGATGTTAATTTTATAAGCGCCACCTCAACTTGTTTCAATGGACTCAATGCTTTAACATTTCTTTTTTCTTGTTCTCATCAATCAATCACACTTTTTGAATGGATTCCTGATCAATTACTTGTTTAAATATATGATCACTCAAAATTTGAAACAGTTGGGGTGGTTTTATTTGTTCGCTTATTTGATTTAGGATTTAGAGTATGTAAACTATAGCAGTTATGAGTTGTTAGGATTAATTAGTTGTTAACAATCAGTTGTGAGTATTCAGGTGAGGAAAACGGTGGAAGAAGGCTGGTAAGGATAGTATAAATATAAGGTTCATTGCACGTGAGAGGATTAGACTTTGAATTTACAAGAAAATCATTTCTGTTATTTCCTTAAGTTTCCATTTTCTCTGCTTGTGTTTAATCTTTGGATCCTAGATCCTTTCAATCATAAACAAATGGATTTCAAGAACGTTTTTAATATAATATTTAAACGTTGATAGCTAAATTTGTCATTATATAGATTTTTTTTTTTAACTATCACGTCACTTTTCCGTTTATGATTTTAACATGAGTGATCAAAATATCTATAACCCTAATTATACCCTCTACACTTCAATGCACAAAAGGCATCAGTTCTCTAATGTCAGCACTCACTTCCCTTTTCTTAGGGTAAACCGTAGAAGAGGTTACTCAACTATGTTTTTTTTTTTTTCTAGTCATACTTATTTTCTGGGGGTTTTTTTTCAGGTGCTGGTTGTGTGCTTTGTGTTGTGCACCATATGTTATGCATCCATGGCGATTTTGGGGTACTTGATGTTTGGATCAGAAGTTCAATCACAGATAACTTTGAACCTTCCAACAAACAAGCTGAGCTCAAGAATTGCAATTTACACCACGGTAGTGAATCCCATATCCAAATATGCATTAATGGTTACACCAATAATCAATGCCACTAAAGCCTGGTTTCCATATCACTCCAACAAGCGGTTGTTCCGCCACATGATCGGCACCAGCGTGGTGGCTCTACAATCATGTTTAAGCTAAAAATCTAATAGGAAAGCTATAATTGATTACGGCTTAAATCGAGAGTGACCGTTACGTTGCTGGTGACCGGTGGCAGCACGCGGCAATTAACGGAGAACTAGGACTTGATGTAAAAGAAAGGAAGCAAAAGGGGAGGGCTGCTAACTTTGTTTAAATCAGCCACCTTTCATTTCTTATCCATCAATTTGCTTTCTTATTTATGGAATTTTATTGGTTTAATTTATAAAATGGTATTTAAATTATATTCTTTTTCCGTATTGGTACCTAAACTCAATTTGATTTTGGTGCAAATATGAAATACTAGTGGCAACAATTTGTTTTGCAAATGTTGAAATAAGAACTATAGTAAACTTCACTAAATTATGGGTAAGTTTTCGTTTTAGTCACTTAACTAAAAAAGTTATAATTTGATCACTGAACTATTCCAAAGTTTTCATTTAAGTCATTGAACTAGTAAAATTGATGTTATATCACCAATCAAAAGCTCTCTTTCTCCTTCTTTTCTATAATTCAATTTTTTTTCATGAAATAATTTTGAAGAACACGAATTAATTTGCAAACCGAAATTCAAATAGCTCTTTTCTCCAGTCTTCGATATTGGCCATCAGATTGATTTGGATCTAAGATATGTTTTTCTACTTATCAATGGGTACTAATACATTGTACCGATGTCAAATCATCACTTGGAGCTTGCTGGTATAACTTAAAAAAAAAAACTTAACAGTCCAGTGACTTAAATAAAAACTTTTGAGTAGTTCAGTGACTTGAAAGAAAACTTTCAAATAGTTTAATACATAAATTTTGAGGGGTTAATTTTTTTTTTTAAAAAAATTATGACTAAATCAATATAATATGTAAAAATTGATAGCTAAATTTGTCATTATATAGATTTTTTTAACTATTACGTCAATTTACAGTTTGTAATTTTAAAAGGAGTGACTAAAACAATCGAATTATGTAACATGTGCACTTAAATTACAACTATTTTATATTTGTGACTAAAATAAAAGGTTTTTATGATTAAGTAACTATATATGTATTTCCACATGTATAATGTTTTTAATATACTTTATGCGCCTACTATTATTGTTCCGTAAAAACAAGAGTTAGGCAAGTAAGATAAATGTGACTGATCATTCACTTTCAAACCAACAATGACTTCTCACTCCTTTATGGAAAACGTGTAAAATTAAAGGCCCTGCTAAAATTGGCATCAGACGGCTTCGCTTTGAGGAAATTCCAGCATCTATAAATTGCATGACACTTCAAAGTTGAAGTAAATAACCCCTTTCTTCTTCTTCGTTTTATAATCTGAAAAATAATGGGAATTGAGCAGAAAAATGGAGGACCACCATCTCTTGATCTCAATGTACCTTTGCTTCTTGACCAGAACCAAAGCAAATTAAAGGATTTAGAGGCGTCTGGTGATGATGATGTTAATTTCATAGGCACCACCTCTTTTTCCAAGACTTGTTTCAATGGACTCAATGCTTTAACAGGTATAGTTTCTTTTCTTTTTTCTTTTTCTCATCAATGAATCACAGTTTTCCTTTTTTGTCTTCTCATGATGTTTTGTATGTATATGGCAGGAATTGGGTTATTATCAACCCCATATGCTCTAGCATCAGGAGGATGGGTAAGTTTAATTCTCCTTTTCACCATTGCCACTGCAACATTCTATTCAGGTTTATTGATTCAAAGATGCATGGATTGGGATCCCAGCATTAAAACATATCCCGACATAGGCTATCAAGCATTTGGGAGGAAAGGGAAAGTAATCGTCTCAGTTTTAACGCACATGGAGCTCTACTTGGTTGCCACAGGGTTTCTCATTCTCGAAGGAGATAACTTGCAGAATTTACTACCCAATGTGGAGTACTTTGAGTTTGGAGGGCTTACAGTTGGTGGGAAACAAGGGTTCATGATAATTGTAGCACTCATCATTCTGCCAACTGTTTGGTTGGATAATTTGAGCCTCCTTTCTTACATCTCAGCAACTGGGGTTTTAGCTTCTTTGTTCATCATCGGTTCAGTGTTATGGATTGGTGTGTTTGATGGAATTGGGTTTGAACAAAGGGGTGAATTCATAAATTGGGATGGAATCCCAACTGCTGTCAGCTTATTTGCCTTTTGTTATTGTGCACATCCAGTTTTCCCTACCCTCTACACTTCAATGCACAAAAGGCATCAGTTCTCTAATGTAAGTACTCACTTCCCTTTTTGTTTTAGGGTAAACTATAGAAGAGGTTACTCAACTATGATTTTTTTTATATATGGAAGGTTATACTTATTTTCGGGTTTTTTTTTCAGGTGCTGGTTGTGTGCTTTGTGTTGTGCACCATATGTTATGCATCCATGGCGATTTTGGGGTACTTAATGTTTGGATCAGAAGTTCATTCACAGATAACTTTAAACCTTCCAACAAACAAGCTGAGCTCAAGAATTGCAATTTACACCACACTAGTGAATCCCATATCCAAATATGCATTAATGGTTACACCAATAATCAATGCCACTAAAGCCTGGTTTCCATATCACTCCAACAAGCGGTTGTTCCGTAACATGGTCGGCACCAGTGTGGTGATGAGCACGGTGTTGGTGGCTCTGGCGGTCCCTTTTTTTGGTTCCCTCATGTCGCTGGTGGGTGCATTTTTGAGCATCAACGCATCAGTCACACTGCCATGCGTATGTTACTTGAAGATTTCTGGGAGTCATCGGAAATTCAATGGTGAAATGGTTGGTATAGGGTTGGTAGTTGTAATGGGTATTCTTGTGGTTATGTTTGGTACTTACGCATCTCTTGCAGACATCATACACATGTCCAAAATTTGACGCTTCAATTTTTATAATATCATAATTAATCTAAATACTTCATTCGAATTAAAATATTAATGTACGGAATTATTTTATGTCAAAAAATTAATTCCTTTTTCTAAAATGTTGTTAAGCCTTTGCATACTTATAAGGTTTCACCATTTTAGGCCAATGAATAAGAATACCCATAAATATAAACTTTGAGAAGAAAAATTTGTTACATATGAATGTGCTATACAATCTCTCTCCTTCAAAATATCATCTTGGATGTACTTTTATGATTTCTATAACCATGTTTAAGCTAAAAATCTAATAGGAAAACTATGGTTATAAGGATATAATACCTTTTTGAATACATAGAAAAATTTGGTAAAAGTATCAAAGAGATCTTTGTACTAAGAGCCAGGTTGTATTTTACTCCCTTTATTCAAAAAATGAGCAAATTAGTCCCTATAGATTAGATTAAAGTGCAAATTGGTTTTTTCTAGTAAAAATCTAATCTATTACTACTATTAAAAATTGGCGTTGCTAACATAATGACCAAACAGTTGCACATGACGTGCTAGGTGTATCTCATTCTGACGTATATAGATACATTTTTAACAAAAGTGTCAATTTTCTCTCTAATCTAATGTATAGGGACTAATTTGACCATTTTTTAAGTTGAGGGGACAAAAATGTTATCCGACTCATAGTACAAGGTCCCCTATAGCACTTTTACCTAAAAAAACTTGTAAAAATTGAATATGTGTACTTGCATCCTAAATCGGGTTCACTAAGGCTTAGCTTATCAATTGCAGCATTTAGCAACACCCTCTTCCTGCAACTTTTGCCATAGGCAAAGCATCTCTCTGGGGCTTTGGTAATGAGCTACAACAAAACCATCATTACACCCTTCATTGTACACCCTCTTTTCATTCTTGTAATACACTTTGAAACCTTCCTTTTTCATCTCTGCTATCCATATCCCCATTGCTACATCTTCCAGCTTAAACATCTGTTTTGCATGTCAAGCAATACCCAACTTACTTAAATCATCATTTCTGATCATGTCAATATAGTTAGAAATTCCGTATCCAACTTGCAATCTATTATCCACCTTGATTCTTAATAGGGTTAAATCACTTTTTGAGCTGGCTTGAACTTTTTTTATCTAAGTCTTGAACTCAGTAATTGTTTTCATATTACAGCTTGAATTTTTTTTTGTCCAAGTTAGTCCTGAACTTGGTAATTGTTTCCATGTTGGGTTTGAACTTTAGGGTTTTTAAGGACACGCCAAGAACTAACTCGGACGAGAAAAAGTTCAAATTCCAAGGTGAGAGCAATTGCCAAGTACAAGGTTAGACAAAGAAAGTTCAAACCCCAATATAGGAATAGTTACCAAATTCAGGGCCCCAAAAGTGATTTAACCCTTAGGTTTATAAATTTTTATCAAATTTGGAAGGGACTTACTCGTAAAGATCCTTCTTTGTGCTTTGTATATACAGCTTTAGCTATGTCATTAGAGACCACATAACCAGGGCCATGTGCCCAAGGAGGGTAAGTCTTTTCTGGATATTCCTTCATATACGCAAAACACACGAGCAGTTTAGAGACATTTAATCAAACACTTCATATGCATCGCAATGCTACTAGTCCTCTAAAATTACCTCAGGACTGATGTACCATTTACTGTCAGCATTCCTGTGAGGTTGAGCATCATAGTTTATAAGACCATAAAGCAGCCCATGCTTCACATTTTCTTTACTTACAGTACCCAACACTTCATCCACTCGAACAAAGGCATCGTCGTCCGTTTTCATCACATACTTGGCTGAAACAGCCTCAGTCTATTAAAACAAACACAAATTTAAGCAAAATTCAATAAAAAAAACAGGGGTTTTAATGTTTTAAGACTAAAAAACTTACCCCAAAAATGCAGATTGCAATAGTTTTCCATGTAATAAGACCATAATAATCAACAAAAGGCATCAATTGAATGTCACCATAGGTCTTTATCTCACTCCAAAGTTCCTCATTCACTATCTGGTTCTTATGCTGCAGTGTCATTTAATCAAACATTTAGTATGCATTTCATGTTAAAAAAGGCAACAGTTTCACCAAATAGGAACGTACTAGACCGACGAAAAACCGGACCGCGACTGTTCCGGACTTTACTGCAGGGTATTGCATCCAAGTCCTTCGAACTGCCATTCGACGTTTGAAGTTGTTTGCCGTCGAAAAGACACCGATAAATAGGTCTAACCGACGGTGTAGTGGGAGCGGAGCCGTTCTTAAAGCATCCAAATCATCAATATGTTCCAAGTCCTCAGATGTAGGTAAACCACTGGCTAACACCGATGTTAAGTTCGTATCTCCAGATATCCTTACTTCATTCACAAGCCATGGTTCTAAACCCTATAAGATCATCATAAAAAGTTAGAAAATTGCTAAAAAAGACGGAAACTTTAAGTGTTGAGAAAAGTACTTCACGGTATGCGAACGATGTTATATGTTTTCCATCAACGGTCATATGAAATCCTTCTTCTCCGACCCGAAGTGTCATAACTGATAAAGACCCTAACTTGAATGGAAAGTAAGGCTTGCTTCTATTTCTGTTATCGAGTTTCCCGACCTTTTCACTGCATTGTTTCAAATCATCCACTGCATATCATGCAAAAAGCAATAAACATATGTATCCAAGATTCATAACTTTGTCAAAGAGCAATCAAAATACCTTTCTTATTGTTTCCAGAGGGGCACCGCTCTTCTTCGCCCCAATCACGAGCCGTAGTCCATGTGTTTTGAACAATTACAGGATCCTCGGTGACCTTATCGCCTTGGAGACGAACATTGTAATGCAAAACAATAGGAGGGTTTGGCTCCTCTGGAGCTGATTCCCCTGTTAAATCAATCCTGAAATTTCCGGAAAGACCATTCGGAATGCCGATGATAGTGATTGCAGAGCCCTGAATTAGGCCACATGGGATTCTTAACTTGTAACCTTTATCTCCGAAGTCTTTAGTATCCATTTTACTTAAGAAATAGGGACATTGTTTCCCTTTATGATCAACTGAACTTTCATTCACCTCGATTTGTTGCTTCTTCGCAACGACATCCATAAGATTGTCCAACACGATTCGAGCTTCTCTAACGGCTTCTAACGCATTCGGTAATCCTTTGCTGTAGTTAACTATATGCTTCATTTCATTCCATGTCAATAAAGAACTCTGAACTTCACTAGAGAAATTCCTATCAAGAAACAATTCCGAAACCAACTTGTCCGCGACAACGACATGATTAACAGCTTCGGGACTTTGAACTGCCGGAGGAACGGTAGGTTGTTGAACCCATTTAAGTTCCGGATCAGTCGTATTTAGGACGATACGTTGTCGAAGAGTGTTGTTCATAAAAGGGTTCTTGAACATCACATTATATCTTAATATCAAGATCACAATGAAAGACCCCATTAGGACACATCCCAACCATTTCTTCATTTTTGTCTGAAATAGCACTTTGTCGTGTCATTAAAAAAAAAAAAACAGAGAGATTAAGAACATTCAATCAAACCTCTGCTATTTTCTTAATAACAAAACAAATGATTCAGTCAAAAATATCATTCAAGACTGTGAAAAAGTCAAAGAAGGAAGCATAAATTAAAAGAAATTGTATCAGTCATCACAGAAGAATAACATACAAACAAAACTAAAAGAACAAAGAAAAGATCAAACCTCAAAACATATTATGATATACATACAGACATACAGACATACATACATACATATATATATATATATATAACAAAGTGGGAAAAAAGAAAGCTGAAGCTAGGCAGTCCCAAAGCATACAAGTAAACATCCCATGCATGTAAACGAACCTGAAATCTTGATGGATCTTTTTTATTTTTCTTTGTGGAAGAACCTTGGGGAGTGTTTGGTTGAAAGGAAAAAGAGAAATTGAAAAGAGAAAAAGAGAAGGTTTGAGGAAGCTAAGGTTTGTTTCAGAGTTTGAACTTGAAGTTTACGTCAAAATATGAGGCGGTTGGGGCTATAGGATACTGTTGGGAAGTCTTCGTTCATGATTGAGGTGACTCCAAGAAACCATTGTCTAGTAAAACACCACCACAGGTAGGGCCGCCAAGGTCTTTTGTTTCTTTCAATTTTCTTGTTTGACTTCTCCATTTTCCAATATTTATTTCCAACCCCAAACGTGTTTTTATTATCTTAACCATGAGGTAAACATAGAGTTGATAATAGGTCGGGTCGGATCGGTTCGGATCTAAGTGTAATATTAACATATTTTATTTTTATTTGAGTTTAGCCCGACTTAAAATTTAAAACTCATCTATATTTGTAAAAGACTAATTCAGGCTCGTTTTAATCCGTCCATATTATTTTTTAATATTTTTAAAAATATTTATATTGTTTTATTTTAATTTTTATAATTTTATAAATTTTTTATTTTTAAATTTTTTTATATAGTCATCTTAACATTATTTTAATATTTACATTAGAGTAGTACTATATATTTAATATAGGTTTATTTTTTAATGTGTTCTAAAAATAACATAATATAAAGTATTATAAACTTAAAACGGGTCGGGTCAGGCTCGAGCCTTAAATGTTCAAGATTGAGTTCAATCCATATTTTAAACGAACCTAATTTTTTTCGAAGTCCATTTTTTAGGCTTAATATTTTTTCCCAAACCCTCTCAAATTTCGGGTAGACCTTTAGGCCTGGGCAGATAGCCTGACTCATGAACAAGTTTAGGTAAAAATACCATAGAGGTTCTTGTACTATGAGTTAAATTGCAATTTTCCCTCTTTTCTCAAAAAAAAAAATGAACAAATTAACCATTTTATGTTAGATCAAAGAGCGAATTGGTCATTTCTATCAAAAATTTCATCAAATTGTACTATTAAAAACTAATGTGGCTAACAGAATAACTAGATAATCACATGTGGTGTGCCATGTATATCTCATGTTAACACAAAGGGACCAGTTTGCTCTTTAGTTTAACATACAATGACTAATTTATCTATTTTTGAGTAAAGAGAACAAAATGTAAATTATCTCCAAATACAAAAATCTTTACGATATTTTTATCATTATTTATTAAAAAATAATTTATTCGCCCATTTTTTATTTAATTTTTAAAGAAAGTGATAAGAAAGTTTTTTTTAGTGTTTAGATAACAACAAAAATGGTGAATTTAGTCAATTAACTTATTTTTAAATAAAAAAGGTCCCTTAGATTCACCGGAACCTTCATTTGGCAATAATAATAATAATTCAGATTTTTTATTCTTACTTTTCTTCTGTTTGAACATATTAATCTGGTAATTTTCTCTTTGGGTTAATTCCACCCAACATCACCATAATATCATTCTTACGCAAGTTATCGATGTTATATGAATCGGGTCTTTTTTTATTAAAAAAAATTAATTTAATTATTAAATGACACGTTAAATTTTATGTAACTAAATTTAAAATGAAAATTTAAAATTAATAGAACATTATCATATAACTTTTTAAAGTAAAATTTAAAAAAGAGAGAACGATGTAATTTCCGTAAAAGTTTTGAAAATCTCAAAATTAATGTTTTTAAAACATCTATTTTTACAATATTCATTTTTTTCTTTTATTTTATTTTAAATAATGTCACATAAAATTTAACGTGTCCTTTAATAGTTGAATTAAAGATTTTAGTTACAAAAGACCTAATTGATATAATCTCAACAGTTTAGAAATGTAATTAGAATGGTTTAAAATTTAGGGATTAATTTGAAATAAAGATCATAGTTTAGGGATGTTTGGTGGAATTAACTTTTTTTGTAGTCTCTTTTGGCCTGCCAGGAAAAAATTCAAATGAAAAGTCAAAAATTTTATTTAATTAATTAGTTTCTGATTCTGGTAAGAGAACACATACTTAACTCCTTTTTCCTGCTACCTAATCTGCAACCTAATCTACACTTTTTAGGGAAAATATCAAAATAATTTATTTAAATATAAATATAACAAGTTTAATGTATATTGTTGATATATTTGATAAATATTTATATGTATTTCTGTAGGGAATTAATCCGTGCATGTCACGAATAAGTAAATAAAATAGAAATCAAAGAGATCGCACACACAAATTTACGTGAAAAACTCTTTAAAAGAAGATAAAAAACTACGGATAAAATAAGATTTCACTAAACAATAGAAGAGTACAAAAGATAAAAAGAATGAAAAAACTCCGAAACCCTAAAATAAAAACCCTTTAAACTCAAAGAACAAAATTCTCTCAATCTTAATATTTCTATCATCGAAAATCTAAAGTAATTAAGGCCTATTTATAGGCTGAAAATCTAGAGTAATAAATGTGTTGATTTGAGAAAAATCTAAAGTATTCTCTTTGAATTGATTTAGAAAAATATTTTCAGAAATTGAATCACTATGAAAAGTCCAAGATTTAGTATTTGAAGAGAACATCTTAATTTAAAAATATCGCAGCGGAAAATTTTACAAAAATCATTTGATTGATTAAAAATTATTATTTGATACATTTCATATATTATTGATTATCTATATAAACTAGATTAAAATTTCGTAAAAACGAGTTCTTGAGTTTGAAATAAAATCATTTGGATCAAATCGTAATTGTGATAAAACCAGTTTCTCATACCAAATGGATAAATCAATTTTCAAGTTTGTCTAAAACCAAATCATGCAGAACCAAAACAAAAATCCCAAAATCAACCTCTCATGCCACAGCTCGCAAATAATAATTAAACAACCCAAAATATCGAAATAATAAAGTATAAATATTTATATGAAAATATCCAAGAATTCCTTCGATAGTTGTGCCTACGTTCTAATCTAGTGGATTATCTAAAAAGTCAAGAATTTGAAGGGGTAAGCTTTTAAAGCCTAATGTGAATTCAACATAAAAAAAAACAATATATCAAACATACATGAGTGCATTTGAGGCCACCTCTTGAATCGGGCGTTCCATAGTGCTATATATAGCTGATGTTCCACGGCCCAATCTACTCCGTCTTTTCCCCTCTTAGTCTTACCATGGACATCATTAAATCGTTGTGGAACGTCCGCCACAAATTGTTTGCATCCAAACTATCGCATAACTTGATCAATGTTATACCACTCAATGATTGAAAAGTTCAGGATCGGAGTATTGATGCACCACACATTTGCTTCGGCGTGAACCCACTGTAGAATAAAAGTCGCAATGTTCGGTGCGAAATACAACATATAAGGGAATTGCACGATATAATTGGAATGGGTTAGTTAAACGAGTCAAGTAACATGCTGCAATTAAATAAGTTAAATCAATGTTACTTAATTAAATTATATATATTACTTTATTTTCGGTGGACGCCTCTATCATCTGGCGGTACACTATTACTATCTTGCTCATGTCTATATAGGGAGACGTGGCCCATCTGAAACCGGAACAAACATGTTAGCACAGAAACCATAAAATATTATCCACTCTTATGAGTCGTTAAATGTTAAATATAATTTTTTTCTACCTATTTACAAGTGACAACTTATATTGTCGAAACCATCCTTTTATGGAAAACAACGTGTTTCGAGAAATTATTTTAACATTTGGAAAAATAGGTGTTTAGAAAATGGGAGTCGCCACCAATCTTTTATTTGGGTGTGATTGGATCACCACAAAACGTTAAAACATTTTAAAAATGTTGGTCTTCGAAATCCAAAAAATGAGTTCGGGAGTCGGTTACGTATGAGGAAGGATTAGCACCCTCATACGCCCAGAATTGGTACCGTATTGATTATTTTCGGGTCTTGTTTGTAAACTTTGAAAGCTCAAATGAAATTTAAAATATGATCCTCTAATGGATGGGCTATGTTTAAAAGAAATAGATTTTTGTTTGGAAGTCCCGCTATTTCAAAATGATTGGGGAAGAAAATTACGTCCAATGAGTTAGGACATAATATTTCGAGATCCAGAAATAACGAGCTTTCCTTTGTAAAACCTTTTAAATTTTGAAAGAGGATGTTAGATTATCTCGATTTAAAGAAAGATTGCACCTGGTGAGTTAAGGCACAAATTTTCATAACCGAAGATAAGGAAACATTGCCTCGATTAAGGATATTCGATTATTTCGATTTGAAGAAAAATCGCACCTAGTAAGTTAAGGTGCAAAATTTCGAAACTCGAAATAAAAGAACATTGCCTCGACTTTAAAGTTTTTATGAAAACAATTTTGAAAACGAATATGAGAGTTTAATATGAATGAGCAATTAATGACGAATATTAGACAACACGAAGAAAAATGATTAAGCAGATAAAATGGTAAACAAAAATAAAATAAACACGAAATACGAGTGCATAATAATTAAAATTAAATGCAAATATTGATAAGAAAGAAAAATGAGGCAATCCAGGTTGAGAACGGGACCTTTGGATACCTGAGGGTAAAATGGTAATTTTGGACTTTTAGGGACAAAATGGTAATTTTGGGAAAATTTCGAGTTAAAAATGACATTTTAAACATTTTAGGACAACATGGTAATTTTTTTAAAAAATAGAGATAAAAAACGGGGTTTTTGGATGCTTGGGGGTAAAATGGTAATTTTAGACTCTCGAGGGTAAAATGGTAATTTTGGGAAAATTTGGGGTTAAAAATGTCATTTTAGACACTTAATGGTAAAACGGTAATTTTTGGAAAAATCGGGATCAAAAATGAGATTTTTGGACATTCGAGGGTAAAATGGTAATTTCGGGAGTCTCAGGGTCAAAAATGGAATTTTTGGAAGTTCGAGGTCAAAAATGGAATTTTTGGAAGTTTAGGGGGAAAAATGCATTTTTTGGAAGTTTTAGGGTCAAAAATGTAATTTTTAGAAGTTTAGGGGTAAAAATGTAATTTTTAAAAGTTTTGGGGTCAAAAATGAAATTTTTGGAAGTTTTGAGGTCAAAATGGAATTTTTGGAAGTTCAAGGTCAAAATGAAATTTTTGGAAGTTCGAGGGCAAAAATGTAATTTTTAGAAGTTTCAGGGTTAAAATGTAATTTTAGAAAAGTTTCGAGGTCAAAATGTAATTTTTGGATAGTTTAAGGAATCCCAGAACAGTAAAACCAAAAAAGTGACACGTGGCAGCCTCACAGGCCTCCAAAAGTCAAAGGATTAATTTGAAAATCTTGAAAAATTCCTGAGCCAATTTTGTAGTTAAACAGAAGTTGATTTAAGGATTGAATTAAAACAAATTAAAAATAAAGGGGACCAATTGCAGAAATAAACCAAAATTAGGACACGTGGCAGCCTCTGGTGCTTCCAAAAGTTCAAGGGACTAAATTAAAAAGAATTTAAAATTACTGGGCAAATTTAAAAGAAATTAAAAGTACAAAAAGGACCAGATTGAAACAATTAAAAAATACGGAAGGATCAGATGCATAAATATACCATTTCTAAAAAATACGCGGATCCTGAGGCAGGTCGGGTCGGATTTCGAGTCGGACGGGTATGGTTTAATCAAAACGGCGTCGTTTTTGGTGTTAAGACACCCTCTTGAAACGGTGTCGTTTCACTTGGGTATAAAAGCCTATTTTAAAGTCATTTTTTAAATTCATTTTCATTCCAAAAATTTCAAAAAAAGCTTCTTTGTTCTCTCTTCTCTCTCTCTCCCCTCCTATATTCGGCCAACCTCCGACCCACGCCGTCCAAGGCACGTCTTCGGCCACGCGCCACAGCCATGGACTGCCAACGTCATCTGCATGCCGTCGCCGGTCACACCTCCATCTCCGGTCGTCCACGCACCGATGAGTCTCCTTTTTCCTTTTTCTTTCCTTTTCGTTTCTTTTTTTGTTTTGTCTTTTTTTTTAAAAAAAAATTAGTTTGGATTTTCTTTTTTAGTCTTAAAAAAGGTTTTGATCTTGATTTTTTTGTTCCGATAAGAACAGATCCGGTCCTGAACCAGATCTGGAACTTTAAAACCTTTACCTTCTTTTTGTTTTAACGTTCGTTTTACAAAACCCAAATTTATGCCTTGATTCCTTCAAAAAAAAATCTTATTACTTTATTTAAAAACCCATCGTCCCAAACTAAATCAGTTCCTTTGATTTCCTTTTTTTGCATGTTCGTATATAGAGTAGCTCTGAAGACTCCGGTAACGGCTTTAGCCACAGCGGTAACGGCAGCAACCAGGTACGTCCCTTCGACTTTTCGTTTTTTATTAAATATTTACTTATTATTAATATTAATTATTACTGCAATAATTAATGATAAGGCTGTTGGTATTTATTATTATTAATATTGTTATTAAAGGCTATCAGAATTGTGTTTTTGAAACCCCCAAAATACAAATATCGAATGGTGATGAAAACATTTAATGCAGATATTAATTTGTATCTATGAGCTGTTGATATTATGAAATTACAATCATAAATGATAATAATGTATATCAAAAGGTACCTGAATATCTTAGTATTTAAATGCTATGAATCTGGCCAATGTTTGCTTCTGTATCTTGATTCTCATTTGAATGCCACTGCTGGGATTACTGCTTCTGTTTTGATTCACCGAGTGTTTTAAAAGCATGCTTTTGTATGAATTTTTTTTTAAAATGAGTTGTAATTGTGTATTCATTTTTTTCAAAAGGATCCCCCTTTTATAATGAATTGAATCTGGTTTTATAATTAGGTTACAATCATGCTAAATTGTTTGTATGCAATTAACAACTTGTCTTTTCTTTGCTTTTGCAGGTTAGCTATGGTGGCGTATGCAGTGGCGGTTGGCTGGAGCCGACAGAGCAAGTTGCTGGTGAGCAGAGCAAGTTGGCTGTGACCTTGCTGACATGGCGGTCTCTGAATGGTTGAGGTGGTCGGTCAGTGCAAATTGGAGTTGATTCTGGCTTTCTGTTTCGGGTCACTTGGGTTGTAAAAATTTGGGCTGAATTGGGTCATATTGCCATTTGGATTAAGTGTAATGGGTTTTTTTAAAATTGGGCCAATGTTTGAGCTTTGTAATTGGGTCTAGATTTGGGTTTTAATTGGGCCTTATAATTGGACATTTGGACTTTTCTTTTTAAATTTATAATAATATTAAATTTAAATTAAATTCAAATTTAAATTAAAATTGAATTTAAAATAAATTTAATTTCAAAGTAAAAATGGTTTGGGCCTATCAAAATTGGGCTCCAACATATATGAATGCCAAAAATGGTATCCTATACAACGCTCAATACTGCAATAGTACCAAACAATCAACCATGTTATGTGCCCTGTGATTTGTTGCCCGACAAAGCTCTCGGTACAATGTCGTCATCACTGCTGATCCCTAGCTATAAGCACTAGCATGGTTGAAATCCTCCAATAGAGGCAAGTACATTAAGTGGACCCTGTTAGACCCTCTCTATCAGCTGCAAAATATAGGCTTGAGCAGCGCACCTCAGCTTGTTCTTAGTGGCAGTGCTCGACAAGTTCTTGAAATTCGCTATCAACCATGAGAATGTCAAGGTCGTGAAGTTCTTTTCCCCGAGACTGTCCAAACAAGTTGTTACATACCACCGAAGGTTCGAAGACTCTACTTCGTCCCGTGACCACACCATCGTCAACTCGTAGTCCAAGTTGCATAGCAACATCCTCCAATGTGATCGTGCTCTCCCTGCACGACATATGGAAAGTGCCAGTCTTTGAGCGTCACTGCTCAACCAACGCGGATATTAGGCTCGCCCTCAGGTCGAACTTTCGAACCAATTCAAGGTACTTGGGAAAATGGATTTGTGACCTCAATACCTTGTACACGTCTTGTATGGTAATTTTTTTTTATAAAAATGATAAATCAAATATCTTAAAAATTAAAATTTATGGTAAAATAAAAAATTAATATCCCAATTAAGTATAACTTAATATATATTTTAGATGAAATATGCATTTTTAACTCATATAAGTATTTTTCCGTTTTTCAAAATTTACAATATCTATTTTTTTTTGTTTTTCAAATTTTAAATATTGATGCAATTTTGATTATATAATAACTGTTAATGAAAAAAATATTAAATTTGAATATCAAAATTCCGTACCAAAATTTTAACAAATAAATATAATATATTTAAATAAATTTAAATTATAGATAAATATTTTTTTTCTAAGAAATGGGTTGAATTGGAAAAAGAAGAATTTTTAATTAAAAAAAATTCTAAGTTATTGATTTTCCATCGCCCTAAAAATGGCATTGAAAAAAAAAAAAAAACGAGTTTAAAAATATTGCTCAAAGGAAATGTTTTGGTTCAAAAATGTTATATATGGTTGAGTGAATGGTTAATTTACAAGTAAGCCCCTAAGCGCTTTCCATTTCTTAAGAAGTACTTCCGATTAGTTAATCGTTTCAAATGTGATTTAGATTTATATCAAATTAGTTACGTTGTTGTTAGAGTTCTACCTTTATATTTGTTGGAGCCTAATTTTGATCGGACCCAAATTAAACCCATTTTAAATTTATTATAAGATTAAATTTATTTTAAATTTAAATTTGTTTTAAATTTAAATTTAAATTAAGTTTAAATTTATATTTAAATTTAAAATTATAATAAATTTAAATAAATAAATAAAAGTCCAAATTATAGGCCCAAATAAAAAGTAGTCCAAATACAAACAAACAGGCCTAGTTACATATTTAGCCCAAATGAAAAAGGAAAGTCAGACCCAGAGAGCAACTTGCGCTGCAGCCTCCATCACCGGCCACTGACATGTTGCCACGTCAGTATCAGCAACCTTATCACCATCATCAACCACCGTCACCAACAAGTTGTGCCTCTTGCAAGCTGAACCTGCACTACAAAAGAGAGAAAAGACGGGTTTTAAATGAAAAAGAACAAAATATGATGATTGTAAATATGACTATAAAGCCAGAATTGAAAGACATTGTAAGGGGTTACGGACCTTTGTTTGAACATCCAAAATCAATACAAAATTAGCCTTTTTAACAATACAACAGAGCATTCTAAAAAAAAACTAGAAACAGGAAGCAGTTGGTAGTAAGCAAAGGCAATCGAATAGTCATACCAAACAACAGAAACGCAAGCCAAAGTCATAGTTCTCAAGCATTTAAGTCATTCAGGTATATTCAACGTATATTTATTATCATTAATAATTTCAAACTCTAACCCATCAGTTTCTAATATGCATTAACACATGTATTTAATATTCCAGTTATTATTTATTGCCTTTTTATTTTTCAAACATATTAATAAATATCCTTATTAATGACATTAATTTATAATAATAGTAATAATATTAATAATAAAAGAAAGAAATTGAAAGGTCGATTAGGGTTACTGTCCTTTGATTACGCCGCCGCCGTCATCGTCGGGACTGTCTCCAATCGTTGTTAGCATTTCCTCGTGGGTGGATTTGCAAAACGAAAACATGAAAAATTATTAGAACTAGGATTTGGACCCATAACAGATTTTGAAACGATAACAAAATGAAATAAGAAAAATCTCAAAAGAACAAGATCTGAAATGGAAAAGAAATAAAGAACCAGGCTTGAGCTTTTAATAAATCAAACCAGATTTTCTCGGTTTCTTTGAAACAGATGTTTAAAGAAAAAAAGAAAAAGGTTAAAAGTTTTTTTCGATCTGGATTTGAACCCAAATCTGGGTTTAAAAAGCAAAAGAAGATAAAAAGGAAGAAAAAGGACCCCATTTTTACCTTTTCGACCGTCGTAGAGGACGGCACGTACGACGCGTGCACTAGAGGACCATGGACGGCATGGTGCACACAACGATCGGCGACGGACTAGCACGCGACGACAGCGCGTGGCAACAACAGCGATGGCCCGAAGCTCAGTCGGCCATGGAGGGAAGAGGAGAGAGAGGAGTGGGTTTGAGATTGTTTTTTGGAAAAAGAAAGAAGAAAATGAATAAAAAAAAAGAGGGGTATTAAATAGATCCTCAAAACGGTGTCGTTTTGAAGGCTGAATTTCAGCCCCAAAACGGCATTGTTTTGAGCTATGACCCAGGACCCGACCGACCCGCTCCAAACACTAGGATCCGCGTGTTTTTAACTTTTAGGTTATTTATGACTTCGGTCATTCCGCTTTTTCTGATTTTTACAATTTAGTCCATTTCATACTTTTAATTATTTTTAAATTTGCGCAATAATTTCATTTATTATTCAATTTAATCCTTTGACCTTTTTGAAAGTCCAAGAGTTGCCAGGTGTCCCATTTTTGGTTTATTTTTGCATTTGGTCTTTTTTATTTTTTATCTGTTTTAATTTCATCTCTAAATCAAGTTTTGTTTTATTTTAAATTGGCCCAGAAATTTTAAATGATATTCAAATTGGTCCTTTGACCCCAGAATGCTTGAGAAGTTGCCACGTGTCACCCAATTTTGGTTTTAATACCCAAAAGGTCCCTGAACTATCTAGAAATCATATTTGACCCTCAAACTTTCCAAAAATTACATTTTGGCCCTTAAACTTCCAAAAATTACCATTTTACCCTCGAATGTCCAAAAATACCATTTTTGACCTTGAACTTTCCAAAATTACCATTTTACCCTTGGATGTTTGAAAATTACATTTTTGACCCTGAATTTTCCAAAAATTACACCTTACCCCCGAGTGTCCAAAAATTACATTTTGCCCCCAATATTCAAAAATTACCGTTTTGCCCTCGAAGTATCCAAAAAATTGAATTTTGACCCGTTTGTTTCACTTTTCTTTCTCCTCAATGTTTATATTTAGTTTTTTTTTAATTATATGCTTTCGTATTTCGTATTTTTGATTTTCGTGTTTGTAATTATCTACTTAACTCTCTTCTATTCGTGTTATTTAATTTTTGTTATTAACCGTTCATTTATGTTTAATTCACATTTGTTTTCCAATTTGTTTTCATAAACATTTGAAATCAAGACAATATTCCTTTATTTCGAGTTTTGAAAATTTGTGCTTTAACTCACTAGGCGCGATTTTTGTTCAAATTGAAATAATCGAATACCCTTAAATCGAAGCAATATTTCTTTATCTCTGATTCTGAAAATTTGTGCCTTAACTTACTTGGTGCGACTTTTCTTCAAATCGAGATAATCGAATATCTTTAAAAGTTTACAACAAAGGAAAACTCGTTATTTCTAGATCTTGAAATGTTATGTCCTAACTCACTGGATGTGACTTTCTTTCTCGATCACCTCGAAATAGCGGGACTTCCAAAAAAAATCGATTTCTTTTTAAACATAACTTATGCATTTAAGGATCATATTTTAAAACTTTATTCGAGTTTTCAAAATTTTACAAATAAGACCCGAAAGTAATCAATGTGATACCAATTTTGGGCGTTTGAGGGTGCTAATCCTTCCTCATGCGTAATCGACTCTCGAACCTGTTTTCTAGATTTCAAAGACCAAAATATTTTTCAAAACGGATTTTAAACGTTTTATGGTGATCCAATCACACCATATAAAAGGATTGGTGGCGACTCCCATTTTGATAATTACAAAATATTGTTCGAGACTTGTTTGTTTTCCCCGAAAAATAAAACGTTTCGACAGCTTGGCGACTCCATTGGGGACCTTTTTAAAAATAAACGAGAGTCAAGCCAAAATTGATTATTTTCGGGTCTTTTTTGAAAACTTTTAAAGCTTCAGTTTTGTTTAATATGCGATCCTCAGTGTTGAAGCCCAATTTTGACCGGGCCCAACACTTAATTGAATCCAATTTTTAAATAAGTTTTAATTTATTTTAAATTCAAATTCATTTTGAGTTTGGATTTACATTAAAATTAAAATTATTTTTAGGTTAAAATTAAATTAAAGAAGTCCAATTACAAAAGACAGCCCAAAATTCAAAGTCCATTTACAATCCCACTTGTATTGTTGCTGCCACCCTCAACCAATTGGGACGCGACACATGATCAGCAGTGTCACCTCCAGGCAACTTGCTTCTACCACCCCCAACTTGGACTGCACCAGCCGCCACTGCAATTTGAAGCCTGCAAAAAGGAGAAAGGAGAGATACATTTAGTGATGTAAAACAAAAAAGAATCATTGTAACACTGGCTATAAAACCAGATTCAATTTTCTTTGTATGGGGGTTACAAAATTTTTTAAAGATCAATACAAAAGATAGACTTTTAACAATACCATAGAGTATCCTAAAAGTCAGAAACAGGAAGCATTCAACAATAAACAGAGGCAATCGAATAACCATACAAGATAACAGAAACGCAAGCCAAGGTTAGAGACCTCCTAGTACATTCAATGTATAGTTATTATCATTAATGAATTGGATCAGTTTCAAATATGCATTAATATGTATTTAATATTCCTATTAATATTTATTATCTTTTATTTTTCAAACCTATTAATAAATATCTTTGTTAAATGACATTAATTTATAATAATAATAATAACAGTAGTAATAAATATTAGTATTAAATAATATTAATGAGGTATTAATAATAATAAAAAAGGCAAAGGGACTGAGTACTCCACTGAACGCCTCCAGTCACGCCCGTCGGAGCCATCCTCTACTACCGTTGCACCCATCAAAAGCTGGATTTACAACACATCCCAGCAAAACAAAAAGAGTTCTAAAAGTACAAAACATTTTGAAATAAATAAAAGGGTAAAACGGATCCAGGTTCTAAAAAGGTTAGATCTTTTTGAAAAGTTTTAAAAAATAAAAGGATCTAAGCTATTTTTAAGAAAAAAAGGTTTTTAAAATGAAAAACGAAAAGAAAGGAAAGGAAGGGCAAGAGATTTTACCTCAGTCGGTGCGTGGGTGGACCTGCGGTGGCGGAGGCGTGGTCGGACGGGCGCGTGTGGCCAGGAGCGGCGACGACGCTCGCTCATGCGCGGGACAAACGGCAGTAATCGTGAGGGCCAAGGCCGACCAAGGATGTAGAAAAGAAGGAGGGAGAGAAGAGAGAAAAGGGATTTTTGAAAAGTTTTTTTTGAAAAAATGAAATGAAAGTAAATTTTTTTTTAAAATGGGGTATCTAAGGGCTACCAAAACGGCGTCGTTTTGGTTGTGGCCAAAATACCCGAAAACGACGCCGTTTCAAGTGACCCAATCCGTAACCCGAACCGAACCGCCCAAGATCCGCGTGTTTTTGACAAATGGATTATTTATGTATTTGGCCCTTTCGCATTTTTGATTGTTTCAATTTAGTCATTTTTGTACTTTTAATTATTTATAAATTGGCCCCAATAATTTTCAAAACTTTTTGATTTAGTCCCTTGACTTTTTGAAAGCACCAAGAGCTGCCACGTGTCATGATTTTGGCTTATTTATGTAAATGGTCCCTTTTATTTTTAATTTGTTTTAATTTAACCCTTAAATCAAGTTTTGTTTAATTACAAAATTGGCCTAAATTTTTTTTATGATTTTTAAATTATTCCTTTAACTTCAGGATGCCTGAGGAGCTGCCACGTGTCACCTATTTTTGGTTTTATTGCCCTGGAGGTCCCTAAACTGTTTAGAAATTATATTTTTATCCCTGAACTTCCAAAAATTCCATTTTTAACAATGAAACTATCAAAAATTACATTTTTACCCCTAAATTTCCAAAAATTCCATTTTTAACTCCAAAACTTCTTAAAATTACATTTTTACCCCTGAACCTCCAAAAATCTCAATTGACCTCGAAACTATCGAAAATTACATTTTTACCCTCGAACTTCTAAAAATTTCATTTTTTGACCCGAAACTTTTAAAAATTGTCATTTTATCCCCGGATGTCCAAAAATTCTATTTTTGATCCCGATTTTTCTAAAAATTATCGTTTTAATGTCCAAAATGTCATTTTTAACCTCAAATTTTCCCAAAATTACCATTTTTCTCTTGAGAGTCTAAAATTACCATTTTGCCCATGGGTATCCAAAAAGTCTCATTTTCAACTCCGATTGCTTTATTTTTCTTCCTCATCAATATTTGCATTTAATTTTAATTATTATGCACTCATATTTTGTATTTTTGATTTTTGCATATCGTTTGTCTGCTTAATTATTTTGCTTTGTGTTATCTAATTGCCACTAACTGCTCATCCATATCTAAGATTTCACATTTGTTTTCAAAATTGTTTCAAAACCAAGGCAATGTTCTTATAGTATGGAAACTTTGGGAAATCATGCCCTAACGTGTCGGGTGTGATTTTTCGTATAACTCACACGAGTCGAATATCTTTTTCAAGTTTTTAAATCCCTTTTAACTTCGAGATTCCGAGAACGTCGTGCCCTAACGTGTTGGTCATGACTTTCATTCTTCGTGAGAATCGAAGTAAACGGGCATTCCATATTCAAATTTTCCAAGTCATGTGTTCGAGGATTGCATTTTAAATTTAATGCGAAAATTTCAAGTTCTCAAAATATATATTTATATATACAAATGATTTTAAAACAAAACGAGGCAATGTCCTTTCTTGTGAAGACCTCGAAAAATCATGCCCTAACGTGCTGGGTGTGATTTTCGTATATTTGACACGATAGAATATCCTCTTTAAAGTCTTTCAAAATGTCCTTCGGTTTCGAAAGTCTAAGAACATAGTGCTTTAACGTGTTGAGCACGATTTTCGGTTCTCCTAGAAATTTGAAGCACACGGACAATTTTCCTCAAATAGAATCTTTTGAAATTATACAAAGCTTTCTAAAATAAATATCGCATTTTAAATTTTACTTGAGTTTTAAAAGTTTTTAACAACATAAGACTCGAAAGTAATCAATGTGGTACCAATTTTGGGCGTATGAAGGTGCCAATCATTCCTCATGCGTAACCGACTCCCGAACTCGTTTTCTGGATTTCGAAGACCTACATTTTCTCAAAACGGTTTTAAATGTTTTGTGGTGATCCAATCACACCAAATAAAAGATTGGTGGCGACTCTCACCTTTTTTTTCAAATTTAAAATAAATTTTCGAAACTCGTCGTTTTCCAGAAAGGATGGTTTCGATAGCTTGGCGACTCCATTGGGGACATTTTTATAAAATAAATGAGCGTCAAGCCAAAATTGATTATTTTCGGGTCCTTTTTGAAGACTTTTAAAATTCAATTTTGTTTAATTTGCGATCCTCGACATCTTTGTACGACATTATACTCTGTGATATTGCTAGTATAATTTTGCATCCATATGTATTGTGCTATTATCCTTTTAAGTGGAAGCGGGAAACTACTCCTTCATGAGGTTTTTGCCTCCGTGTAGGATAATGAATCGCTTTCGGGATTACAAAGTACCCTTTTTTCGTGAAGTTTTCACTCCGGTGCAAACATGCGAGAAATACGTCCCCCTAAATCGAGCTCATCTATATGAGCCTGTAATGGGTGAGGATCGAGGAATCTGCTGGTTTGGGTACCCTTTACTTTAGAACCTAAAAACCACATATAGTGGGCCGAATGTACTCGCCCTAGACGGAGTTATGCCGAGCCTTTTAGCTTTTACCCGAAACAATTTCTTAGGTTCTGTGTTATATACTTGTATGTTGATTTTATTATTCATTCTGCTATCCGTGTTTTGTTTTGTCTCTTTTACCTGCATTTGCATCATCATACAAGAAAAGGTGTTGATTTAAAATCGGTTACCAAATAGGCAGTTTCATCATAGGGGATGGATTTCTTAATAAAGTGGAAGATAACATAGCTTTGCGCTTATGGTCGAAGGAAAGCATAAAGTCAAAGAAGATTTAGAAGACTTGAAGGAAGATTATGGAAATTCAGATCAAGATCCTTGAAAGGAATCAAGAAACAAGTCAGGGGCACTTTCGACAAGCTCAGAGACATGTTCGAGATAAAGATTATGCAAACGAAGTAAAAGCGACTGATCACATGCGAGCATTAGTCATCGAAGCTGATATGAACCAAGATCAGAGCGTGGACAAAATTGGAAGACCAATGCTCTAGGCCATAAGGCAAAGCCATATGTAATCCATTTTATGTGGAGAATTTTGTCTTCTAGAGAAGTGGCTCTAATGGGATTGAATTCAAAATCAATGCCTTTTCTTATGCATACATGCATTCATGCAATACATTTTATTAACTTGTGTAATTCTATACAAGCCTACCTTGAGTAAGATTGTGCCAAACCTTCAGTGGGTACTTGAACAAGGAAAGAGACACGGTTACATTATTGTTTCTTTGCTTTTAATTGTAATTTATTTCAAAATTTTATTCCTGTATTAATTACACTAACTTGTTCATTTTGAATCTATTTGCATTGCATTTTCATTTAAAGGGGTTGATTCCTGTTCTATTGCCAAATACAGAATTGGTCATAAGAAAATAGATTCCTTGATAAGGTAAAAGTCAACGTGGTCGTGCATATATGGTCAAAGACAAAGGTGATGACCAGTCAAAGGGGTGCATGTCAGGGATTCAAGATTACGCCCAAGTACATGAAATTCATAGCAGTTTGCTAGAGCTGAAAGAAGTATGGAAGACAAAACAAGGCAGATGTCCAATCATGAATATCTTGACTTACTTGATGCTAAAAGGAATAGGCATTGGTCCCGAGCTCTCGCTTAGTATTGGAGTCCAACTTCTAATGGTTTTACACCTGGAAGGCATGATACCCACGATAGAAGAGTAAACCGCTTTACCTTTTTGCCCAAGGATTCAAAACAATAAAGTCTACTTGGAATATGGTGATCGTGCTTACCTACTTAAGGAACATGGACATATTGTAGAAGAATATACTACATTGCCCCATTGCCCAAGAACTCAAGTTGATGAGGCCGACCCTAAAAGAGCGAGCATAAGATTGCAGCTTTGATCAGGGAGAAAAGGGATAACAAGTGTATTGCTTTAAAAATCCTGCGAGATATAGTACACTCAAACGCAAGAAAGAATGTCGACATCTTTGACTTAGTCATCTTCCCCAAAGTATTGGGGCACGTAAGGGACGCAGTTGTAAATTTGTTTGGCTAACTTGACAAAAGAATCACCCATGTTCTGGCAATTTTAGCCACTAAGCACCTATCGAAGAAGGGGCAAAAGAAGGTATATTGGCTCGTGACTTTTGGTCCCGTGGCTGTTTGAAAAGTCAAAAAAGTCTTATAGAGAATTTTCTGAAGACTACTCTCTATTAACAGGATTTGTGACTGTTCAAAGACAAAATGACATTGCCAAAGATAATGGGAATAAACAAGAAATGATTGCAACACGCTTAGGGGCAAGTCTGAGATAGGGGTCATGTTGCAAGCAAAGATTTGACCCAAATGCGAGAAACGACTAAATGCTTGTAGACTTTAGCCATTCAAGACTGATGTTTTGACCTTGAAATAAGGGGCAAACTAGAGCAAAAATTAGGACTTTGAGTACTAAAGCATGACCATACATGCTTCTGCCTAATGAAAGAGAATTTACTTTCTAGTAAAAGTTGTCTAACGGAATGGAACCAAGAGTCAACGCCTTGTTGCATGCATATTATCATTTCATGTGCATTAGCATTTCCTGCATCAATTTTTAATAAGATTCCACATATTTGAAGCCCTCGTGTGAGAGAGAGTCATTTACCCTAAAAATGAAGGCTGAGAGACAACGTGATAAATCAAGATAGGAAATGATAAAAGATCGAGAAAAAGTCAGGTGCAGAATGGAACCTATTGAGAGTTCGTCCTCATACCATTGGAAGTGTTTTGGACAACTAGACTGTGGAGGAGCTTCCTGTAGTTTTTAGGACTTTTCCAAGAAAATATTCAGAATACACTTATCACTCTAAGTCTGAGAGTAATAGGGATCCTTTTATGAAGGGCATATGTCCACTATCTTTTATTTCAATAAAAATGATGCATTGTTTTTGTCCCATTTGGCAAATACTTTACCATTCTTCTCATTCGTTCATACCACAATTAATCATTCTTTCGTTCAATTATTTTTTGGATCCTCTTTTATATTGGGTCCCTTGATATCAAAAATAGGAGCAACATTGTTGTTGACTTAAATTCTTTTTGAGTAAGACATGTGTCCAGAAAAACTTTGAAGCTTTGAAAATGATCAAGAATGTAACTTGGCTCTCGATCTGCTACGGATAGTTGAGCAAGACACGAAACAAACATCACCTTGAAAAGTCGTGATTTTAAGTGAGGATCGGGACATGAGTCTTTGTAAAAACAAGGCAAGCTACCTCGAGAATTTGAAGGTCTTTGCATGATCCTATCAAGGCATGCCAGATTCAACGAACCGATGTCATGACATATAGACTCTCATAAAGAAATAATGTAATCCAATTCGACAGAAACTTGAAAAATTGAGGCTCGACGTGTTATAAAAAAAAGGGTCGAAAGTCCCCAAAGGGTATTTTAAAACCCAATAAAAAAGGGTAAAAAAGGAAAAAGCAAGAAAAGGAAGAAAAAGTCAAAGATGAAAACCCGCAAAGGGCATCTTGAAAATTTATTCTTCATCCTTCCATGTTGTGGCCTTTTTTTTATGTGAAGCATGGACACCATCGGCCCAACTTTGCAAGAGAGTTTCTAATGAGCATAAATTCGTCTTCATGATCATTGATTACTACTTCCCAGGATAATTGGTGGTTAAGTAGATTATTAAAAATGAGAGATTATGTGCCAGTATGGAATACCAAGAAAGGATCGTATCCAACGATAACTTGAACTTGAGTAATAGCACAATAGCAAATTTGCAGCCAATTCAAGAGCAAATATCACCACTTAACACCACATCGAAAAAACAGATGAGTGAGGCATTCGAGGTGACCAATAAGAACATCAAAAGGATTCATAGCAGAGACCTACAAAGACTCGACATGAGAAATAACTATTTGCCTTTGAAATTATTGGGCTAGCCACTAGGGCGACACCTTTTGTACTAGAATAAAAGTCGTCCTACCCATTCGAATCAAATTTCCTTCCCTCAAAATTTCATTGAAGATAAGATACTAAAAGTTATCCGTCATGATTCAAATTACAAAGGTTTACAACAAAGAAGGATCTGCTCTATAAAACTCCACGAGAGAGATCTAATTTTGAAAAGGACCTTGATTACGAAAGACTTCCAAGGAAAATGGATGTCAAATTAGGAAAGGCCCCATGAGATGAAGAAAGTCTTTTTGGAGAAGCTTTAATTTTGATCAAAATGGACGGCAAAAGACATGCCCAACTTCGTGAGCTCGGATTCAATGAATAAAGGAAAAGAAAAAGGGAAAGAAAAAGAGAAAGAAAAAACAAAAAAAAAAGAGAAAAAAGAAAAAGAAAAAGAAAAGGAGAGGTCGAGGTGAAAACTCGTAAAGAGCATCTCGAAACCTAAGGAGATTTGAGTTGAAAACCTGAAAAGACGGCTCAAATTCGAATAAGAGAAAAGGGGCATGAAGTGGTCCTCTCTCCCAAAAGTAGCAAGGTGGAGAAACTTTACACCTTGAGGCATTGACAAAGTACTCTAAGTTTCATGAACACATGTCAAGCTCAGAATGGTCCTCATCAAGTTTGCTCATTGAAGCTCATACTTTGATATCTAGGGCACCTAACTCCATTCTTTGTTCACTTTATGTTTTGCAACTTTTGATTGATACATGTCATTTTTAATCCTTTTATGAGCTTTGCCTCCATGAAATTCATTCACCTTGCGATCATGTCCAAGCATTTCTGCATCAAAACAACGATCAATGAATCAATGACCTTTTCATTCTTGCAAGCTTTATCCTTCAATCAAATTCAATTTCAATCTTTTCATTTATACGAGCTTTGCCTTCAATAAAATTCATCCACCTAACCCTATTCTTTGCTCAATTTGTATTTGGCATCCTTTGACCAATATGAGTCATTTTAAATCTTTTCATAAGCTTTGCCTCCAATAAAATTTCATTCGCCTTGCGACCATGCTGAAGCAAAATTCTGCACCAAAATTGTGATTATTGAACCAATGATCTTTTCATTCATACGACCTTTGTTTGCAATCCAAATCAATTTCATCCATAACCTTGATGCAAACATCTTAGCATTTGAAATAACGGTTAGTGGTCAACAATATAAGGAATAAAAGGATTTCTGCATATTATTTTGGAAAATTTCTAAATATTACAAGGACTTGAAACAGGGTCAGTAGTTGGAAATAACCTGAGGGTTAGAAAGGTCTTAAACAAATAGTCCAAATTATGACTACCTCCTTAGGTTTCATGACAATGATACACATACATAAAACATGATAACTCACCAGTGATAGGACTTAGACAAACGACGAATGATGTCGACCTAAGGACTAAAATAAAATCATTTCTCAAAGATGACATTTTGCATTCATCATTCATACCCATATATTTAGGAGCATTTGACTTATCTGGATCATGACATCCTAAACAATCTGGCCTACCTAGAGGCCCATTTGAGCATATTCTACAGGTCTCAGCACCATGAAACTCGACGAGAAAGATCTAAGATCGCAACGGCAGATCCAATACCGCAAAGATACAAAAGGGAAAGGTGACGATTGCAACGGTGAACCTTATACCTCAGAGACATAATTGGAAAGATCTAAGATCGCAACGACGGATTCAGTACTGCAAAGATACAAAAGGGAGGGGTTTAAGTCGCAACAGCAAACCTTGTACCTCAGAGACACGACGGGAAAGATCTATGGCCGTAACGATGGATCCAGTACCACGAAGACATGAAGGGAAAGATCTAAGCCCCGACGATAGATCCAGTACCGCGAAGATTTGAAGGGAAAGGTTTAAGTCGCAATGGCGAACCCGATACCTTAGAAACATGACAAGAAAGGTCGAATCCACGACGATGAAACTTCCACCTTAAAGTCATAGTGGATCAGATTAAAACTACAATAGCAAGTCGTTATCTCTCTGAAGTTGGAGTAAGAGCAAGATGAAGCTTCGACATCAAATCCTATCTTCATGAAGATGCAGTGAAGATGGATTCAAATTACATCATTTCATTCTTACCCTTAGATTCAAAAAGGGCAAAATGAAGATTCCGATCTCTTACCCCGAGCCAGGGGTAGATTGCAGCCATTTGATCTTTTACCCCAAGTTTGAGGCAGATCACCATCGTTCAAACTTACTCCAATCACGGAGTAAATTGTGATTATACACAAACAAATGAGGCGGTAATCTTCCTGATGAGATACAGAGAAATGTACCAACTTGAGGCTAAATGCGAGCAAATCTTCGAACCCCTAGCTTCCTGATGAGATACTGAGAAGCAGGTCGAAGCAATAAAATGGTTAGCTTTCTGATGAGATACTGAGAAGTGGACAAAATTCGTCTTCTTGATGAGATATAGAGAAGCGGATTGAAACAAGTGATGCGGTCATCTTCCTGATAAGATACTGAGAAGAAGACCAAATCAAACCTACGCTCGATGTGAGCAAATCTTCAAACTCAGCTTCTTGATGAGATACTGAGAAGCAGGTCGAAGCAATAAAATGGTTAGCTTCTTGATGAGATACTGAGAAGCAGGTCGAAGCAATAAAATGGTTAGCTTCCTGAAGAGATACTGACCAAATTCGTCTTCCTGATGAGATACAGAGAAGCGGATTGAAACAAGCGATGTGATCATCTTCCTGATGAGATACTGAGAAGAAGACCAAATCAAACTCACGCTTGATGTGAGCAAATCTTTGAACCCAGCTTCCTGATGAGATACTGAGAAGCAGGTCAAAGCAATAAAATGGTTAGCTTCCTAATGAGATACTGACCAAATTCATCTTCTTGATGAGATATAGAGAAGCGGATTGAAACAAGCGATGCGATCATCTTCCTGATAAGATATTGAGAAGAAGACCAAATCAAACCCACGCTCGATGTGAGCAAATCTTCGAACCCAACTTCCTGATGAGATATTGAGAAGTAGGTCGAAGCAATAAAATGGTTAGCTTCCTGATGAGATACTGAGAAGTGGACCAAATTCATCTTCCTGATGAGATACAGAGAAGCGGATTGAAACAAGTGATGTGGTCATCTCCTTGATGAGATACTGAGAAGAAGACCAAATCAAACCCATGCTCGATGCGAGCAAATCTTCGAACCCAGTTTCCTGATGAGTTATTGAGAAGCAAGTCGAAGTAATAAAATGGTTAGCTACCTGATGAGATACTGACCAAATTCGTCTTCTTGATGAGATACAGAGAAGCGGATTGAAACAAGCGATGCGGTCATCTTCTTGATGAGATACTGAGAAGAAGACCAAATCAAACCCACGCTCGATGTGAGAAAATCTTCGAACCCAGCTTCCTAATGAGATACTTCGAAGCAGGTCAAAGCAATAAAATGGTTAGCATCTTGATGAGATCCTGACCAAATTCGTCTTCCTGATGAGATACAGAGAAGTGGATTGAAACAAGCGATGCGGTCATCTTACTGATGAGATACTGAGAAGAAGACCAAATCAAACCCACGCTCGATGTGAGTAAATCTTCGAGCCCAGCTTCCTAATGAGTTACTGAGAAGCAGGTTGAAGCAATAAAATGGTTAGCTTCCTGATGAGATACTGACCAAATTCGTCTTCCTGATGAGATACAGAGAAGCGGATTGAAACAAGTGATGCGGTCATCTTCCTGATGAGATATTGAGAAGAAGACCAAATCAAACCCACGCTCGATGTGAGCAAATCCTCGAACCCAGCTTCCTGATAAGAAATTGAGAAGTAGGTCGAAGCAATAAAATGGTTAGCTTCCTGATGAGATACTGAGAAGTGGACCAAATTCGTCTTCCTGATGAGATACAGAGAAGCAGATTGAAACAAGCAATGCGGTCATCTTCCTGATAAGCTACTGAGAAGAAGACCAAATCAAACCTACGCCCGATATGAGCAAATCTTCGAAGAAGTGAACCAAATATGTCTTCCTGATGAAACACAGAGAAGTGGATCAAGACAAGTGATGCGGTCATCTTCTTGATGAGATACTAAGAAGAAGGCCAAGTCAATGAAACCAGACTCAAAGACTACAGTGATGAATTCCAATCTCCTTGAAATTTGAAGAGAATGGAGTAAATTTACAGTAGCAAATTTTGTCTTTTTTGGAAATTGCCTTAGGGCAAGATGGAATCAGAATGCTGAAGATGCAGAGGTAGACGCAGCAAGGTTGAATGACCGATGAAGTGAAGAGCGAACGAGTTGAAGAAGGGCAGCGAATAAATGAAACTTGACAAAATTGGGTTTTCTTTGGGTCTTTGCTCTGTTCCTGTTACACAGCAACGAGCAAAAAGAGGCAGCTGTTGAAGCCTAATTTTGACCAGGCTCAAAACTTAATTGAATCCAATTTTTAAATTTTAATTTTTAAATAAGTTTGAATTTATTTTAAATTCAAATTCATTTTGAGTTTGGATTTACTTTAAAATTAAATTTATTTTTAAATTAAAATTAAATTAAAGAAGTTCAATTGCAAAAGATAGCCCAAAATTCAAAGTCCATTTACAATGTCCAAATTACAAAGGCCTAATTGGGCCCCAAATCCAAAACCCATTACACCAATCTGATCCCACTTGTATTGTTGTTGCCACCTCAACCAATTGGGACACGCCACATCATCAACAATGTCACCTCTAGGCAACTTGCTTCTGCCACCCCCAACTTGGACTGCACCAACCGCCACTGCAGTTTGAAGCCTGCAAAAAGGAGAAAGGAGAGATACATTTAGTGATGTAAAACAAAAAAGAATCATTGTAACATTGGCTATAAAACCAGATTCAATTTTCTTTGTGAGGGGGTTACAAAAATTTTTAAAGATCAATACAAAAGATAGACTTTTAACAATACCATAGAGTATCCTAAAAGTCAGAAATAGGAAGCATTCAACAATAAACAGAGTTAATCAAATAGTCATACAAGAAAACAGAAACGCAAGCCAAGGTTAGAGACCTCCAAGTACATTCAATGTATAGTTATTATCATTAATGAATTGGATCAGTTTCAAATATGCATTAATATGTATTTAATATTCCTATTAATATTTATTATATTTTATTTTTCAAACCTATTAATAAATATCTTTGTTAAATGACATTAATTTATAATAATACTAATAACAACAGTAGTAATAAATATTAGTATTAAATAATATTAATGGAGTATTAATAATAATAAAAAAAGAAGGCAAAGGGACTGAGTACTCCCCTGAACGCCGCCGTCAATCACGCTCGTCGGAGCCATCCTCTACTGTCGTTGCTCCCATCAAAAGCCGGATTTACAACAGATCACAGCAAAACAAAAAGAGTTCTAAAAAGTACAAAACATTTTGAAATAAATAAAAGGGTAAAACGGATCCAAGTTCTAAAAAGGTTAGATCTTTCTGAAAAAGTTTTAAAAAATGAAAGGATCTAAGTTATTTTTAAGAAAAAAAAGGTTTTTAAAATGAAAAACGAAAAGAAAGGAAAGGAAAGGCAAGAGATTTTACCTTCGATCGGCGCGTGGCCGGACGGGCTTGCTTGGTGAGGAGCAGCGACGACGCTCGCTCACGCGCGGTGCAGATTGCACCGGTCTTGAGGGCCAAGGATGTAGAAAAGGGGGAGGGAGAGAAGAGAGAAAAGGTGGTATTTAAGGGTCACCAAAACAACGCCATTTTGGGTGTGGCCAAAATACCCCAAAACGATCCCGTTTCAAGTGACCCGATCCGTGACCCGACCTGAACCGCCCAAGATCTGCGTGTTTTTGACAAATGAGTTATTTATGTATTTGGTCCTTCCATATTTTTTGATTGTTTCAATTTAGTCCTTTTTGTACTTTTAATTATTTGTAAATTGGCCTAATAATTTTCAAAATTTTTCGATTTAGTCCCTTGACTTTTGAAAGCACCAGGAGCTGCCACGTGTCATGATTTTGGCTTATTTATGAAAATGTTCCCTTTTATTTTTAATTTTTTTAATTTAACCCTTAAATCAAGTTTTATTTAATTACAAAATTAGCCCAAATTTTTTTTATGATTTTTAAATTAATCCTTTGACTTCAGGATGCTTGAGGGGCTACCATGTGTCGCCTATTTTTGGTTTTATTGCCCTGACGATCCCTAAACTATCTATAAATTATATTTTTACCCTTGAACTTCCAAAAATTCCATTTTTAATCCTAAACTACCAAAAATTACATTTTTACCCCAAAATTTCCAAAATTTCCATTTTGACCCTAAAACTTCTTAAAATTATATTTTTATCCCCTGAACTTCCAAAAATCTCAATTTTGACCCCGAAACTACCAAAAATTACATTTTTACCCTCGAACTTCTAAAAATTCCATTTTTAACCTGAAACGTTCAAAAATTACCATTTTATCACCGGATGTCCAAAATTTTTTTTTTTGATCTTGATTTTTCTAAAAATTATCGTTTTACCCTCAAATGTCTAAAATGTCATTTTTAACCCTAAACTTTTCCAAAATTACCATTTTGCCCTCAAGAGTCCAAAATTATCATTTTGCCCCCGAGAGTCCAAATTACCATTTTGCCCCCGAGTATCCAAAAAGTCTCATTTTTAACTCTGATTGCTTTATTTGTCTTCCTCATCAATATTTGCATTTAATTTTAATTATTATGCACTCGTATTTGTATTTATGATTTTTGCATATCGTTTATCTGCTTAATTATTTTGCTCTGTGTTATTTAATCGCCACTATTAACTGCTTATCCATATCTAAGATTTCACATTTGTTTTCAAAATTGTTTCAAAACCAAGGCAATGTTCTTCTAGTGTGGAAACTTCGGGAAATCATGCACTAACGTGTCGGGTGTGATTTTTCGTATAACTCACACGCACCGAATATCCTTTTCGAGTTTTTAAATCCCTTTTGACTTCGAGATTCTGAGAACGTCTTGCCCTAACGTGTTGGTTATGACTTCCATTCTTCGTGAGAATCGAAGTAAACGGGCATTCCATATTCAAATTTTCTAAGTCATGTGTCCGAGGATTGCATTTTAAATTTAATGTGAAATTTTCAAGTTCTCAAAATATATATTTATATATACAAATAATTTTAAAACAAAACGAGGCAATGTCCTTTCGTGTGAAGACCTCGAAAAATCATGCCCTAACGTGCTAGGTGTGATTTTCGTATAATTCACACGATAGAATATCCTCTTTAAAGTATTTCAAAATGTCCTTCAGTTTCGAAAGTCTGAGAACATAAGGCCCTAACGTGTTGAGCACGATTTTCGGTTCTCCTAGAAATTTGAAGCACACGGACAATTTTCCTCAAATTGAATCTTTTGAAATTATACAAAGCTTTCTAAAATAAAGATCGTATTTTAAATTTTACTTGAGTTTTCAAAGTTTTTAACAAAATAAGACCCGAAAGTAATCAAAGTGGTACCAATTTTGGGCGTATGAGGGTGCTAATCCTTCCTCATTCTTAACCGACTCCCAAACTCGTTTTTTGGATTTCTAATACCCACATATTCTCAAAATAGTTTTTAAACGTTTTGTGGTGATCCAATCACACCAAATAAAAAATTGGTGGCGATTCTCACTTTTTTTTTCAAATTTTAAAATAAATTTTCGAAACTCGTCATTTTCCAAAATGGATGGTTTTGACACTCGGCATCTTTTGTGTGACATTATATTATGTGATATTGCTAGTGTAAGTTTTCATCCATATGCATTTTGTTACTACCCTTTTAAGTGGAAGCGGGAAACTACTCCTTCGTGAGGTCTTCACCTCCGCGCAGGATAGTGAATCGCTTTCAAGATTACATCCGTACCTATGTTTTCGTGAAGTTTTCACTTCCGTGCAAACATGTGGGAAATGTGTCCCCCTGAACTGAACTCATTCGTATGAGCCTGTAATGGGGGAAGATCGAGGAATCTGCTGGTTTGGGTACCTTAACTCTAGAACCTGAACCACATGTAGTGAATCCTAGTTGCTTACCTTAGCATAGAACTACACCAAGCTGTTAGTAGTCTCCTAAGCCTAGGTTCTCTGTTTTATATCCATACTTTGTTATCATACTTGTGTTCTTTTGCTTTTTGATTGTTACTTGCATTACATCTTCATAAGGAAACGTGTGGATTTAAGCTCAATTACTAAATAGAAAATTGGTCATAAGAAAACGAGTTCCTTGATAAGGTGGAAAACAATACGGTTACGCGCATATGGTCAAAAAAAAGAAAGACGAAAAGCCAATGATTAGCCAATCGAGTAAGATGGAAAGAAAGACCACACAACGAACCAAACTTTGACCCAACTACGAAAAGTAACCGATCACTTAAGTTGACATTTTAGGATCAAAAATCAAAGGACGAACCAAGGCGAAATTGGAAGATGTCCTACGAAGATTAAAAGCTTTTGAACACTAAGGCACGATCATATGCGTATCTGACTTATGTAAAGGAATTTGTTTTCTAGTAAAATTTTCTAAAAGAATTGAGCTATGAGTCAATGTTTTTCTTATGCATACATGTATTCATAAGCTACACATATTATTAACTTGCATTTAATTCCATAAGTGGAACTGTGCCAAACCTTTAGTGGTTACTTGAATAAGGTAAGGGACACGGTTATATTTTTGCTTTTAATTGCAATACATTTTGAATTTATTTGCATTGCATCTTCATTCAAAGGTGTTGATTCTTGTTCTATTGCTAAATAGAGAACTGGTCATAAGAGAACAAATTCCTTGATAAATCAACGTGACCGTGTGTATATGGTAAAAAAAAATAACAATGCAAAACTGATGACCTGGAAGAGGGGCACATATCAAAGTTTTGGGATTACACCCAAATAAATGAAACTCATAACAGTTTACAAGAGCTGAATGAAGTATGGAAAACACAACAAGGCAGATGTCCAATCACGAATATGTTGACTTACTCGATGTTAAAAAAAATAGGCATCAATTTCGACCTCTCACTTAGTATCAAAATCCAACTTCTAATGACTTCACATTTGGAAAGGAAGACATGATACCCACGATGAAAGAGTACATCACTCTATCCTATTGCCCGAGGATTCAAAATAATTGTGTTTACTTTGGATATGATGATCGTCCTTACTTACTTAAGGTTAAAGTAGAAATGCACCTTTTCCGAGTCCTAACACATTATTAAGATCTAACTTAGTTGCTTTACCTTCAGAAATATGGACATGCTGTAAGAGAATACACTACGTTGCTCCACTGCCCAAGAACTCAAGTTGGTAAGGTCTATCCTAGACGAGCGAGCATTAGGTTGCAACCCTGATTAAGGAAAAAGAAGAGAACAAGTACTTTGCTTTGGAAAACTTACAAGACATAACACTCAGATGACAAATGTTGACATCTTCACCTCAAACACATTAATAGTCTTCTCTAGAGTAATGGGGCACGTAAGAGGATGTGGTTGCAGATTTGTTTATCAGACTTGATAAGAGAATCGCTCATGTTCTAACAATCTTAGCTATTAAATGCCTGTTGATGAAGAGGTAAAGCGAGATTTATCGGACATAGCTTTTTGATACTCATCTTTGAAAATAAGAAACGTCTTTCATCGATTTGAAGACTACTCTCTGTTAATAGGATTTGTGACTGTTCAAAGACAAGACGACATTGCCAAAGACAATTAGAAATAAACGAGAAATGACTTCAATGCGCTTAGGGGCAAGTCTGAGATAAGGGCCATGTTGCAAGCAAAGATTCGACGCAAATGCGAGAAACGACTAACCACTTTTAAACTTTAGCTATTCAAGACTGATGTTTTGAACTTGAAATCAGGGGCAAACCAGAGTAAAAATTAGCTCGAAAGATTAGGACTTTGAGCATTAAGGCATGACCATACATGTATATGCCTTATGTAGAGAAATTTGTTTTCTAGTAAAGTTGTCTAATGGAATGGGATCAAGAATCAACACCTTGTTGCATGCATTTTCTCATTCTTGTGCATTGCACTTCATGCATTAATTTTAATAAGATTCCAAATATCTAAAATATTTGTTTGGGTGAGAGTCACTAACCCTGAATGAAAAATAAGAGGAAACCTAATAAATCAAGATAGGGAATGCTGAAAATTTGAGCAAAAGTCATGAGGAGAGTGTAACCCGTCGAGAGTTCGTCCCTGTGCCTTTGGAAGTGTTTTGGACAGCTGAAAATTTTAATAAGTTTTAGGACTTTTCTAGAGTACACTTATTACTCTATGCCTGAGAGTAATAGGAATCCTTTTATGAAGGGCACATGACCACTATCTTTTATTTCAATAAAAATGATGCATTGTTTTTGTCCCATTTGGCAAATACTTTACCATTCTTCTTATTCGTTCGTACCACAATTAATCATTCTTTAGTTCAATTATTCTTTGGATCCCCTTTTGTCTTTATGCTAGGTCCCTTGATATCAAGGATACGAGCAACAATGCTGTTGACTGAAACCCTTTTGAGTAAGACATGTGTCTAGAAAAACTCTGAGGCTTTGAAAATGATCAAGAATGTAACTTGTCTTCCGATCCGCTATGGATACTTGAGCAAGACACGAAACAAACATCACCTTGAAGAGTCGTGATTTTAAGTAAGAATCGAGACATGAGTCTTTGTAAAAATAAGGTAAGCTACCTCGAGAATCGAAAGGTCTTTGCATGATCCTATCAAAGCATCCCAGGTTCAACGAACCGATGTCATGACATATAGACTCTCATAAAGGAAGAATGTAATCCAATTCAACAGAAACTTGAAAAATTGAGGTTCGACGTGTTGTAAAAAAAATAAAGGTCAAGATGAAAACCCGCAAAGGGCATTTTAAAAAAAACCAATAAAAAGAAGAAAAAAGGAAAAAGAAAGAAAAGGAAGAAAAAGCCAAGAAGAAAACCCACAAAGGGCATCTTGAAAATTTATTCTCCATCATCTTGTGGTCTCTTTCTATGTGAAGCATGGACACCATCGAGCCAACTTTGCAAATGAGTTTCCAATATGCATCAGTTCGGCCTCATGATCGTTGATTCTACTTCCTATGCTAATTGACGGTTAAGCAGATCATTGAAAATGAGAGATTATATGCCGGTATGGAATGCCAAGAAAGAATCATATCCGACAATGACTTGAATTTGAGCAACAGTGCGATAGTAAAAGTCTATGGTCAATTCAAGAACAAGTATCACAACTCAACATCAAAAAGTGAATCGAGCATTGAAGGTGATCGATAAGAACATCGAAAGGATTCATAGAAGAGACCTATAAAGACTCGACATGAGGAATCACCATTTGCCTTCGAGGTTTATTGGGTTAGCCACCGGGGCAACACTTTTCTCACTAGAATAAAAGTCGTCTTACCCATTGGAATCAAGTTTTCTTCCCTCCAAATTTTGTTAGAACTAATGAAGCAGAATGGATCTAACCCAGATGCAGTCAACTAAACTTGATTGAAGAAAAGATACTAAAAGTTATGACCAGATAACAAGGGTTTACGACAAAAAAGAATCTGCTCTATAGAACTCCACGAGAGAGCTTTAGTTTTGAAAAGGATCTTGATTACAAAAGACTTCTAAGGAAAATGAATGTCAAATTGGGAAAGGCCCCATGAGATGAAGAAAGTCTTTTTGGAGAATCTTTAATTTTGATCAAAATGGACAGCAAAGACATGCCCAACTTCGTGAACTTAGATGCAATGAAGAAAAAATAAATAAAAAAAGAAGAGAAAGAAAAAAGAAAAAAAAAGAACAAGAAAGAAAAAAGGAAAAAGAAAAAAAAAAAGAAGAAAGAAGGAAAGAGAAAAGGAGAGGTCGAGGTGAAAACCCGTAAAGGGCATCTCGAAACCTAAGGAGATTTTAGTTGCTGAAAAAGCAGCTCAAATTCGAATAAAAGAAAAGGGGCATGAAGTGGTCCTCTCTCTCAAAAGTAGCAAGGTGGAGAAACTTTACACCTTGAGGCATTGACAAAGTACTCCGAGTTTCATGGACATATATCAAGCTCAAAAGGGCCCTCATTAAGTTTGCTCAGTGAAGCTCATACTTTGATATCTGGGGCACCTAACTCTATTCTTTGCTCACTTTGTGTTTGGCAATTCTTTGACCAATATGAGTCATTTTTAATCTTTCCATTTATGTGAGCTTTGCCTCTAATAATTTCATTTGCCTTGTGACCATGTTCAAACAATTCTGAATAGCGATTAATGAACCAATGACATTTTCATTCATGCAAGCTTTACCTTCAATTAAATTCAATTTCATCCATTTCGCAACCATGTTCAAGCACGTTTTGCATTAAAATAATAGCCGGTGGACTAATGGTTCTTAATTTTTTCATTCACGCGAACTTTGCCTCTAATAAAATACACCTTACAACCCTGTACAAGCATTTTTGCATTGAAATGACGGTTAGTGGTCTATGACATAAGGAATAAAATGATTTCTGTATATCATTCTAGAAAATTTCTAAATATTACAGGGACTTGAAATAGGACCACTAGTTAAAAACAAAACTCGAGGGTTAGAGCGGTTTTGAAGCAAATTACGATTACCTCTTTGGGTTTCATGTCAAAGATACCATACCAAAAGAAAAACATGATAACACATCAGTGATAGGACTTAGACAAACGATGAACGATGTTGGCTAAGGACTAAAAATAAAATCATTTCTCAAAAATGACATTTTGCATTCATCATTCATACCCATTTATTTAGGAGCATTTGACTCATCCTGATCATGACATCCTAAACAATTTGGCCTACATAGAGGCCCATTAAAGCATATTTTACAAGTTTCATTACCACGAAGATATGAAGAGAAAGGTCGAGGCTGCAATGGCGGACCCAATACCTTAGCAGACATTATGGGAAGGATTGAGGCTGCAATGGCGAATCCGATTCCATGGAGATAAGATGGGAAAGATTTAAGCAGCAACGGTGAATCCGATACCACAAAGATTTGAAGGGAAAGGTTTAAGTCGCAACGACGAACCTTGTACCTTAGAAGTATCAAGGGAAGGATTTAAGCCACAACGGCGAATCCAGTACCACGAAGATTTGAAGAGAAAGGTTTAAGTCGTAACGACGAACCTTGTACCTCAGAACGGCAAATCTAGTGCCACAAGGATATGGAGGGAAAGGTTTAAGTCGCAATGGCAAACCTTGTACCTCTGAAGCATGAAGGGAAAGATTTAAGCCGCAACGACAAATCCAATACCACGAAGATTTGAAGGGAAAGGTTTAAGTCGCAACGACGAACCTTGTACCTCAGAAGCATAAAGGGAAAGATTTAAGCCACAACAGCGAATCCAGTACCACAAGGATATGGAGGGAAAGGTTTAAGTCGCAATGGCGAACCTTATACCTCGGAAGCATGAAGGGAAAAATTTAAGCCGCAATGGTAAATTCAATACCACGAAGACATAAAAGGGAAAGGTTTAAGTCACAATGGCGAACCTTATACCTCAGAGACATGAAGAGAAAGATTTAATCCGCAACGGCGATTATAATTCCACGAAGACACAAAGGGAAAGGTTTAAGTCATAATGGCGAACCTTATACCTCAGAGACATGAAGGGAAAAATTTAAGCCGCAATGGCGAATCCAGTACCACAAGGATATAAAGGGAAAGGTTTAAATCGCAACGGTGAACCTTGTACCTTAGAAGCATGAAGGGAAAGATTTAAGCCGCAACGACGAATCTAGTACCACAAGGATATAAAAGGAAAGGTTTAAGTCGTAACGGCGAACGTTGTACCTCGAAAGCTTGAAGGGAAAGATTTAAGCTGTAACGGCAAATCCAGTACCACGAAGATATAGAGAGAAAGGTTACAACCGCAACAACGAACCTTGTACCTTAGAAACATGACGAGAAAGATCGAACCCACGACGGTGAAACTTCTACCTCGAAGTCATAGTGGATCAGCTCAAAACTACAAATAGTAAGTCTTTATCTCTCTGAAGTTATAGTAAGAGCAAGATGAAGCTTCGACATCAAATCCTATCTTCCTGAAGTTACAGTGAAGTTAGATTAAAAACTACAGCAGCGGATCTCAATCTCCTTGAAGTTGCAGTGGAATGGAGTGAAGTTACATCACCATCAACCAATCTCTTACCCCGAGCTTGGGGTAGATTGCAGCCGTTCGATCTCTTACCCCGAGCCTGGGGCAGATCATCATCAGCAAATCTCTTACCCCGAGCTTTGGTTAGATTACAACCAATTGATCTTTTACCCCAAGCTTGGGACAGATCACCATCAGCCAATCTTTTACCTTGAGCTCGGGATAGATTACAGCCATTCGATCTTTTACCCCAAGCTTGAGGCAAATCATCGTCAACCAATCTCTTACTCCGAGCTTGGGGCAGATTGCAGTCATTCGATCTCTTACCTCGAGCCTGAGGCAGATCATCATCAGCCAATCTCTTACCCAATCATGGGGCAGATGGCTATCATTCGAAGGGATAAAGTGGACATCTTTCTGGCAAGATACAAGGAAGTATACCAACTCGAGACTCGATGCGAGCAAATCTTCAAACCCCAACTTCCTGATGAGATACTGAGAAGCAGGTCGAAGCAATAAAATGGTTAGCTTCCTGATTAGACACAGAGAAGTGGATCAAAGCAAGCGATGCGGTCATCTTCTTGATGAAATACTGAAAAGTAGACCAAATCAACAACACCAAACCATTGAAGTTGCAAGCGAATCAAGTGAAGCTACAGTAGCAAAATATTGTCTTTTTGAAAACTGCCTTAAAACAAGATGGAATCATAACACCGAAGGTAGAGCAGCAGATACAGTAGGGCTAAACGATCGATGAAGAGAAGGGCGGACCAGTTGAAGAAAGAGCATCAAAGACCTGTCAAAATTGGGCCTCCTTTTGGTCTTTGCTCCATTCCTGTTACACAGCAACAAGTAAAGAAGGGCAGATGTTGAAGCCCAATTTTGATCAGGCCCAAACTAAACCCATTTTAAATTTATTCTAAAATTAAATTTATTTTAAATTTAAATTTATTATAATTTTAAATTTAAATATAAATTTAAAATTATAATAAATTTAAATAAATAAATAAAAGTCTAAATTACAGGCCCAAATAAAAAGTGGTCCAAATACAAACAAACAGGCTCAGTTACATATTTGGCCCAAATGAAAAAGGAAAGTCAAACCCAGAGAGCAACTTGCGCTGCTGCCTCCATCACCAGCCATTGGCATGTTGCCACGTCAGCATCAACAGCCTCGTCACCATCATCAACCACCGTCACCAGCAAGTTGTGCCTCTTGCAAGCTGAACCTACACTACAAAAGAGAGAAAAGACAGGTTTTAAATGAAAAAGAACAAAATATGATGATTATAAATATGGCTATAAAGCCAGAATTGAAAGACATTGTAAGGGGTTACGAACCTTTGTTTGAACATCCAAAATCAATACAAAATTAACCTTTTTAACAATACAACAGAACATTCTAAAGAAAACCAGAAACAAGAAGCAGTTGGTAGTAAGCAGAGGCAATCGAATAGCCATACCAAACAACAGAAACGCAAGCCAAAGTTAGAGTTCTCAAGCATTTAAGTCATTCAGGTACATTCAACATATATTTATTATCATTAATAATTTAAAACTCTAACCCATCAGTTTCTAATATGCATTAACACATGTATTTAATACTCCAATTAGTATTTATTGCCTTTTTATTTTTCAAACATATTAATAAATATCCATATTAATGACATTAATTTATAATAATAGTAATAATATTAATAATAAAAGAAAGAATTGAAAGGTCGATTAGGGTTACTATCCTTTGATTACACCGTCGCCGTCATCGCTGGGACTATCTCCGATCGTTGTCAGCATCTCCTCGTGGGTGGATTTAAAAAACGAAAACATGAAAAAAATTTAGAATTGGGATTTGAACCCATAACAGATTTTGAAACGATAACAAAATGAAATAAGAAAAATTCTCAAAAGAACAAGATTTGAAATGGAAAAGAAATAAAGAACCAGGCTTGAGCTTTTAATAAATCAAACCAGATTTTCTCGATTTCTTTGAAACAGATGTTTAAAGAAAAAAAGAAAAAGGTTAAAAGTTTTTTTCGATCTAGATTTGAACCCAAATCTGGGTTTAAAAGAAAAAGAAGATAAAAAGGAAGAAAAAGGACCCCTTTTTTACCTTTTCGGTCTCCGTAGAGGACGACGCGTACGACGCGTGCACCAGAGGACGAGGGACGGCATGGTGCACATAAAGATCGACGACGGACCAACGTACGATGGCAGCGCGTGGCAGCAACAGTGATGGCCCGAAGCTCGATCGGCCATGGAGGAAAGAGGAGAGAGAGGAGAGGGTTTGAGATTGTTTTTTGGAAAAAGAAAGAAGAAAATGAATAAAAAAAGAGGGTATTATATAGATCCTCAAAACGGTGTCGTTTTGAAGGCTGAATTTCAGCCCCAAAACGATACCGTTTTGAGTTATGACCCAGGACCAGACCGACCCGACCCGCTGCGGGCACTAGGATCAGCGCGTTTTTAACTTTTGGGTTATTTATGACTTCGGTCCTTTCGCTTTCTTTAATTTTTACAATTTAGTCTTTTTCATACTTTTAATTATTTTTAAATTTACCTAATAATTTTATTTATTATTCAATTTAATCCTTTGACCTTTTTGAAAGTCCAAGAGTTGCCACATGTCCCATTTTCAATTTATTTCTGCATTTGGTCTTTTTTATTTTTTTATCTATTTTAATTTCATCCTTAAATCAAGTTTTGTTTTATTTTAAATTGGCCCAAAAATTTTAAATGATTTTCAAATTAGTCCTTTGACCCCAGAATGCTTGAGAAGCTGCCACGTGTCACTCGATTTTGGTTTTATTACCCAAAAGGTCCTTGAACTATCCAAAAATCATATTTTAACCCTTAAACTTTCCAAAAATTACATTTTGACCCTCAAACTTTCCAAAAATTACATTTTGGCCATCAAACTTTCTAAAAATTACATTTTGACCCCCAAACTTTCTAAAAATTACATTTTGCCCCCCAAACATCCAAAAATTATCATTTTACCTTCGAATGTCCAAAAATACCATTTTTAACCTCAAACTTTCCAAAAATTACCATTTTACCCCCGAATGTCTAAAAATTACATTTTTGGTCCCGAATTTTCCAAAACTTACACCTTTACCCCCAAGTATCCAAAAATTACATTTTTGCCCCTCAATGTCCAAAAATTACCGTTTTGCCCCCGAAGTGTCCAAAATTATCATTTTACTCTTGAGCATCCAAAAAATCGCATTTTGACTCTATTTGTTTCGCTTTTCTTTCTCCTCAATGTTTATATTTAGTTTTTTTTAATTATATGCTTTCGTATTTCGTATTTTTATTTTTCGTGTTTGTAATTATCTGCTTAACTCTCTTCTATTTGTGTTATTTAATTTTGTTATTAACCGTTCATTTATGTTTAATTCACATTTGTTTTCCAATTTATTTTCATAAACATTTGAAATCGAGGCAATATTCCTTTATTTCGAGTTTTGAAAATTTGTGCCTTAACTCACTAGGCGCAATTTTTCTTTAAATCAAAATAATCGAATACCCTTAAATCGAGGTAATGTTTCTTTATCTCTGATTCTGAAAATTTGTGCCTTAACTTACTAGGTGCGACTTTTCTTCAAATCGAGATAATAGAATATCCTTTTTCAAGGTTTAAAAGTTTACAACAAAGGAAAACTCGTTATTTCTAGATCTCGAAATGTTATATCCTAACTCACTGGACGTGACTTTCTTTCTCGATCACCTTGAAATAGCGGGACTTCCAAACAAAAATCGATTTCTTTTTAAACATAACTTATGCATTTAAGGATCGTATTTTAAAACTTTATTCGAGTTTTCAAAATTTTACAAATAAAACCCGAAAGTAATCAATGTGGTACCAATTTTGGGCGTATGAGGGTGCTAATCATTCCTCATGCGTAACCGACTCCCGAACCTATTTTCTGTATTTCGAAGACTAAAATATTTTTCAAAATGGATTTTAAACGTTTTGTGGTGATCCAATCACACTATATAAAAAGATTGGTGGCGACTCCCATTTTGATAATTTTAAAATATTGTTCGAGACTTGTTTGTTTTCCCCAAAAAATAAAACGTTTCGACAATATTATAATTAAAAAAAAAACACTCAAACAAAATTCTTAATGTCGAATCCAAAATTGTATGCATAATTATCATTAATTAATATTAATCAATTTAATTACCAAAAAAATATATCAATAATCAAATTAATACGAAATAGGTGGTACGGTAATGATAATAAATTGAGTAATGAAGTGTTAAAACACTAATAGTTTTTGCCTAACTATCTTTTGGATAATCAGACTAATTAAAAATCTTAGCGAAACTCATTTTTACCTAAACGTTGAACTAAAAATTTAACATAATTGAACCCAACAAGTGGTTCCAGTGAAAAAGAGAATGTTGTTCATTTTAAGGGTCCCGAGTTCAAGCGCCTGTGTGTGTGCGTTATCAAAGGGTTAAGAAAGTATGAACAGATATTACCATGTAATCACACCAGTATATTCAAAAAAAAATTAACATAATTGAATCTCGTGTATTAGTTTAATGGTCAAGAGTGTTTATTATCCCGAGTGTGATTTGGATGATGGGACCGGCCAATCACTATTTTCATATTTATTTTGGATCCTCTCTTTTTTAATTTCATTAGAAATACTCCAATATTTTTTATTTTATGTATAAATACCCTTTTTCAATTTTTTTTCGGCCAACTCCCTTTTCCACTTTTTTTTCTCATTTTTTTCCAAACTTTTTTTCTTTATCCTTTTTAGTTTCGCCCCTTATATTTTTATTTTTTTAGTTACGTCCATTGCATAAAAAATTTAAATGAAAATTATTTTATATTGTCAACATTCCAAAATAATTGCACATAACTTATTTTAGTACGTGATTTACATTTTCTTACATAATTAATTATATGAACGGTCAATTTTAACGACAACACGGGCAACTTTCTCAATGCTAATAAAACATAATTAAACGATGATTTCGATTTTGTTCAAGATCGACAACATTGTGTCTTACAAATTGAAAAATATCATGTTTAATTGCAACACAAGCAAGTCGACCAAGCAAGTTTTTCGATGCTAATATTTTGTAGCTCGGACTTAGCAAATCCCAAATAATCCACCCGTTGGCTGCATAATCAATTTGAACTCGTTATAGTCCTATCACAGCCAACGGAAAGACTTACATAACCAATTTGAACCTATTACCGAATAAATCATTGGTAACTGAGACTCCCATTTTTACTTGAATTGTCACTTAAAAGGACCATTAAATTTTCCGATGTCGAAGCTCCACCGAATTATTGTTAAATAAAACAACTCCACCGAATTATTGTTAAATAAAACATACTTTCTAATTATAAAATTTTCTAAATAAACACAAACATAAAAATCAGTCTTGATCTCCCTCCTCTTCATCCTCTAACTTAACAAAATTGAAAAAAAAAATCCGTCACCTTAAACTAATCTGCCATTGGGGTTATATATAGCCATATGTTCACTCCAAAGTGAATGTCTCCATCAAAATAAAAAATTCTTTTTTATTAGAAAACAACGAAAAAAATTAATGTCACCACAATAGAAGTGGTGGTTCTAATCTATTTTGGTCCACCAAATAAAATAATAATTTTAGTTTTAAATTTGAAATAAAAATCACTTTTAAAAAAGATTTTGATATGATAAAAATGATGGCGTCAATCTATTTGACTCCACTATTATTATTATTTTTTAACCCCTAAAATATTTAAAAATATTAGTATTAAAGTGGTATTTATATAAGTGGAGCCAAATAGATTGGCTCCACCCAAAAAAACGATTTTTTTTAATTCTAACAGCTAACGATTGATTGACGCGATAAATGAGTGAAATCAATCTTTTTGACTCTACCAATTTTTACTATTCATTTCATACATAAAAAATATATTTTTACAATTAATAAAAATTTCGAGTTATTTTTATAAAAAAAATTCAGTCCAACCTGCATCATAATCAGTGTAGTACGTATCGTACCAGCCGGTACGTCCCATACCGGTAGGAAAATGAAATAGGTTGTTGTAAATATGGATTGAATTAATTTTCAGCCTTTATCAGCTATGCCAACCTGTACCGGTCAATCTCTGATGTACCGGCGAGAAGCCATGTACCGGTCAAGACATGTTTTGCCTTAACATTTAACATTGTCTTTCAACTTTTATATTACCGTTAGAAATTTGAATAAAAAATTATAATAATAATAATAAAAACATTGACAGGTAGCATAATTGAGGCTGTTATAATCAAATAAAAATAAATTATTTCACACTCTCAACTCTCGACAGCCTTAATCCCGAGCTAAAAACTTTTAAACTCTTAAATCTCGTGTGTTGGCTTAATGATTAAGGTGTTAATCGATCAGGTATGATTTGAATCCGAGTCGCGTTAGTCACGTTGTTGTTAGTGCTCTTCACTCTTTTTATAATTCACATAAATATTAAATAGGGATTTTTACGGAATTAGTGTATTCTTAAATTGAAAAATGGCTGAACTTAACAAGTGGCTCCACTGGAAAAGAGGATGTTATTTATCCTAAAGGTCTCGAGTTTGAACGCCTATGTGTGCAAGATGTGTGTGCTTTGTCAAAGAATTAAAAAAGTATGAAAATTGAAAAATGACTAAATGATTTAATTAAAGTTCAGATGTAAAAAGTCCAATTGTTATAGGTTTTCGTTGATAAAAAACTTGAGATTAAAATAGCAATTAGTCAAAGATCAAAATAGTTATTAAATCATATATAATTGAGAGTTAGTAGATGATGACGTCAACTCCCATTAATTGAAGTTAATAGATAGATTAGATTAATTAAATTATGTTAGTCAAGTTAGCTTAATTAGACTTAATTAATGTATAAATCTAAAGTATGTAAAGTTATTGTCATCTTTTGTAACACCTTAAACCCGATCCGAATTATCGGGTCCGGATCTTGAACATTACAATACAAATACTTACAAAAATTACAAACCATAAACTCACATTTTAAAAACATTTTTCTTTTTATTTTCTTAAGTGTTTTAATTCTTATGAAATAGGGAAAAATACTTAAGAATACCACAAAATTATTACAACTTTAAAATGTACAAATATCAGACTCAACATGACGTAAAATACTATCACTACGCCTTTAAAGAATCCCTGTATGTACAATATCGCTACTTCAAACCACTTCATTGGTGTGCTCTTGGCTTGGCCCCTCCCAACGAACTCATTATTCTAACATAATTAGAAACATAAACAAATATTTGTAAGTTCATACGGATTTAGTGAGTTTTAATTACAAAATACTTTTATGTATCTCGAGTTGAATTCCCCATCTTAAAAGTTTGGATTACCACCTTGTCTTTGGTGGACAACTTTATAACATTAAGTATATGTACACTTACATGCCATTAATCATGCATATCGTACCGACTCTCACTTTACTACTTGGTTAACTTCAAGTCTTTCCAAACGATAACTACATATTCTTTTCTCTTAAATCCACATAGACACTTGTAAAAAGGATACATATACAAAACGCACTTTTCTATGAATTTACCCTTCAAATAACATTTTCCCTTTATCTCAGAATAATTGTTCATAGACACTCACTCTTGGAGGATATCATTTACTGATCTTACATTTTGCAGATTTCCATATTGAATTTGATGATTATCAGACTATCAATCAAATCATACCCTGACTCAACCCAAACCATACTCATACTAATAATGTAACATTCAACATCATTAGAAAAATTCGTACATCCATGTCACATAACACCAGGACACCCAATTTGACAAATGACTCAAGTTACAAATAGTCTCTAAACGAACCATGGAAACCATTCATATATAGTGGATACCAAATTTCAGACATCATCATTACATAACATTAATGAACTCATTCCAATGAACACTTACACCACGTTTGGTTGAGGGGAATGAAATAGAGCTGTAATGGAATCGAGTTATAATGGAATCGAGTTGTAATAAGTAATTTAGTTATTTGGTTGAATGAAATAAAATAGAGCTATAATAATATTCTTATGTTTAGTTGGATGGAGTAGATATTGTAATAACATAAGGAAAAAGGTTTAAATGACTAGAATACCCTAGAATTTTTTTTTAAGTAAATAGTTATTGTTATTGTTATTAAATTTTAATAGGATTATTATTAAAATAATAAAAATAAATAATTTAATCATATTTTAATATAATTATTATTAAATACAATTTAATACAAATAAAAATATATAATTTAATAACCTTCTTAATTCTTAATATAATTTAGTTCATATTTGGTTCATCTATAGGGGAAGGATGTACTTTTGAGATTTTCTAAAGGAATCTATGCCGACCAATCCTTGACAAATGCTAACCTCTCATCCCACACACTTACCTTTTGTCATATGGGTAATTCCAGCCATCAAATTTGACACGATTTCTTTTAACAAATCTATGCCTCATCTCACTACATGCCTAATATGAAGGACAAAACATAATCTCATGGGATCACAATTGCCAAAATTACAAATATTGATCCAAAAATAATAATTATTCTCATTTTTATATATATGAAAAATATCAAACATATATACACCAAACAAACCCTAGCAAGCAGACCCATTTTTTAACTTCTCTATATTTCCCCCAACCCATTATCATCAACTCCAAAAATATTCCCTCAAAAATATCAGAAAAGAAAAAGTGCCCTGCTGCTGCCATTAATGTATTTTCAATCTGAATCACTTTCCATACTCCCCATGACCTTCAATTCTCTTGGTCTCTGCATCATGCCAAAACCCCACATAAAAAACATGAATAATAGCAAATATATATATATATATATATATATATATTGCATTGTAGGAAATGTAAAAGAAGAAAAACCAAATCATATGTTACCTTCTTAGAAATATTCTTTTCCCTAACTTCATATCTTTCTTAGCACATATCAGTCACCCATGGCTCAAGGCTCACCAGTTGTCACCACAACCCCCAATACATGTCAAATTTACACCATATATATATATATATATGTATATGAAGCCTACATATATGCTTTGAATACAACAATGTTTACTTACAAAACTAAACTAAACTATGCTTCAACAAAACGAATCAAGTTGTTATTTTGGGGTCTTAGTTTGACAATAGTTGAAAGAGAGCATATAAGAGTTGAATGATCGGTTGTGATTCTCATGAACTTGTATGTACACCAAGTTAAAAAAGTTCAACTAAAAACTACAACAATCTAACTTGCATTGAGCAAAGTGTAACCCTACATGTTTGTAATGATTTCATGATCATACTAAACTTCGCAAAGTGAATCAGTACGGGGAATAGAAAAAAGGTTTATTTAATTCTGTTGATTTAGATTTCGCATGTTATTTTTCGTTTCATTTAATTTTGTTTTTTGTAAACCCTTTCATTTTTTAATAATATTAATTCAGACGATTATTAAAAAAAATTGGCCACTCATATATGAAAGGGGAAGAATTCAATAAATGTTAGGTTATCTTGCCAAAATTTGGAAATTAAAATTAAATTGTGTGAAATGCTAGGAGTAAACAAAGTATTATAAAGCTTGAAAGCATTATTTGATGCATGTATTTGAGTTAAACCAGTGTGAGTATAATTGGAATTGTTAAGCTTAGAAGTTGTATGGTTCAATGGTTATATGATGAGATACACTAGAGTTTAGAATCCAAGATTGCACTTAGGGCCGAATCTAGGAGGCTGGTAGGGGTTTTGGTCCCCTCTAAAATGAAAATTTTTCATTTAGATCCTTAATTTTTTAAAATTTTAAATTAATAAAGGTAAAATTACACTTTGATCCCTTAAAAATGATAACATTTCGATTTAATCCTTTAAATTTTTATTTTTACTATCGTAAAATTTACAATTTAATTTCGGTCCCTAAAATTTTTTTTTTTGCTTCGCCTCTGACTACACTTATGTCTGGTAACCTATGACGAAGTTAGCTTTAGCTTCAAAGTGATTATGAGACTTGAATCTACACACTCATAGCATGACCCATTGTATGTACAATTTGGTACATTAATATATTCATGTTGCTTTCATATTTCTTTTAGTATTATATTCGTGTCACATATTTTACTTTTTGCATTATTTGTATTAATGACATAATTTGAATTTTAATTGGTTAAATTCTACTATTAGTCCTTATACTTTAAAAAGTTGTGGATTTAACCCCTGTTTTTTATTTGGTCATTTTTAGTCCCTGTACTTTCCAAAATTTAAAATTTTCATCCTCACCAAACGATAATTGTTAAATTTTATTAAGTTAAGTTTTGTTATTTCCAAAATCTGATGCAGTAAACATATCATCATATGTGTAATGTTATGTCAGCTTATTATTTCCAAATATTACTCACTAAAAATCTAATTAATAGATTGACGATTGTCATTTAGCGTTAAGATTGAAATTTCAAAATTCGATAAGTATAGAGACTTAGAATGATTCAATTGGAGAAAATGAACTATATCGCAATTGTACGCATAGTACAAAGACTAGTAATTAAATTTAAAAAAACGAGTTTAACTGTTTCTTTTTGGATTAAAACTAAAATTTCAGAATTTAAAAACTACAGGGATCAAGTTTAGAAAACTTATCAAATTTCTAAAGAAAAACTTTTAAATTAGGAGCGAAAATCACTTATAAATATTTAATTAGACAAAAGATTAATTGTCGTTATTCAAGGTTAATTGATTATTTATTTACTTTTTTGGACCAATAATTTATTTACTTTTAAATTAGGAAATAATATCCTTCCAAAAAAAATTGATTAACAGTTTCTTAAGGAGCTTCAATCACGTTAATTAAGATTAATTAAAAATAATTATCCTTAATTAAAATTGGAAAGGTTTCACTAAAATTATAAATAACGACATGTAAATGGAACACATTAAACACAAATAGCAATATTCCCAACAATGGCTCTCCAAACTGTTTTCTTTTCAATTTTCTTCTTTGTCTCCTTCACTACAGCTCAAGGTGTAAGAACTTTCGATGTTAGAAATTACGGTGCCGTTGCCGATGGCCGAACAGACAATAAAAAGGTATCGATATTTTTGTCTATTTTTCAATTATATATATAATAATGTATGTATGTACATTTTTAGGCTTTTCTTCGAGCATGGAATGATGCTTGCAATCAGAATGGAGGTACTATAGTATATATACCTAAAGGAGTGTACATGGTGGGAACAGTTCAATTTTCAGGTCCTTGTAAAGGACCAATAATGTTTTTAATCAGTGGAGTTTTAAAGGCTCCAGTTGGACCTTATTCGAGTGATGAGAAATGGATAGGGTTTCAACGTGTAAATAACTTAATTGTTAAAGGTGGTGGAACATTGGATGGTCAGGGACCTTCTGCTTGGCCTTACAACAAATGTCAAAAGAGCAGCAATTGTAACCCTCTTCCAATTGTGAGTATAATTCTTTCAATTTCATCCTATTTTTTTATTTGGGTATAAATTAAAATAATATATTTTGATTTCAGTCAATTAAATTTGATTTTGTGACGAATTCAAGGATTGAATCCATAAGATCAGTCAATAGTAAAAATGTTCATCTGGCAATGTTCGGTTGCAACAATGTAAACGTGTCGAAAGTCAAATTGTTAGCTCCCACCGAGAGTCCGAACACCGATGGAATCAAGATAAGCCAGTCGGCCGGCATTCAAATTACCAAATCTAGAATAAGAACAGGTGATGATTGTATCGCCATCATCTCTGGAAGTTCCAACATTGATGTGTCCTATGTTTATTGTGGTCCTGGACATGGTATCAGTATTGGAAGCCTTGGTAAGTATAACAATGAAGAGCATGTTCATGGTGTGACTGTAAGAAAATGTACCCTCAATGGAACAGACAATGGTATTAGAATCAAATCATGGGCATCTCCTTATGCAATCACTGCTTCAAAGTTTTTATTTCAAGACATTTTTATGGACAATGTTAGAAACCCAATCATTATTGACCAGGCATATTGCCCTTACTCTTCATGCAATCAACAGGTAATTTTTAATTAATCATAATTTGGCTAATTTTCATTATTGATCAGACAAAACCTAAAGTTGTCTTGTTTTCTTTTATCAGACAGCTTCTCATGTCCAAATCCAAGATGTTACATACAGGAACATATGGGGAACTTCGAGTTCTCAAGTTGCAGTTTCGTTTGAATGTAGTAAAAAATTCCCATGCAAGAACATAGTGATGACTGATGTTAATTTGGCTGGTGTTGGGGGTAAAGGTCCTTTAAAAGCTTCGTGTTCATACGTTACTGGTCGTTCCTTTGGCCGACAGAACCCTCCAACTTGTTTCTAGTTGGATTCTCCAAAGTATTTGTTCCAAGTTATGTGGTTTTATTATAATTTCGGTCTTAGGTTTTGTTGGAAAATTTTAGTAAATGTAGCATTTATCTTTCTTTTTCGTAATAAAAAAAATGTATTTGATAATTTGGTTTGATATTTTTTATTAGTGATAAATATTAAAATTTTACATCAACTTTGATTTAATGTGTAATTTTGTATATGAATTTTTTTATGTGATTTTATATTTGAAATTATGATTTGATGTATATTACATTATTTTACATTGATATATTACATACACAACTAGTTATATTAATTTGATGTGAAAATAAATGTGTACACTTGAATCAAAATTAGAGTCTCATTATATATATGAACTTCAATTCAAGTTTCACTTATACAATTATACCAAATCAAAGTTCATGTATTAAATTACACATTAAATCAAAATTTATATGTAAATTTGATTAAAAGAAACTTAAGTAAACTTATGACTACACAACTCTAATATGTCCTTGTTTTGGACTGTTGAATATCATTTTTCAGTAAGATTCAAACACACTCAGGTGGCTCACCAAAATAACATTTCACGTTCAAATCTTCATTCGATATCTTTATTATGCAATCTACAACCTTAGTTTACTCCCTTGAAACATGCATTGGAGATTGTTATGCATTGATAAAGAAGTAAAAATATTAAATTTTGAATTTTTTTTTTCATTATGAATTTGAAGTAATTATGTTTTTCAATTTAGAAATCACCATATTGTAAACAATAAATATATCATGACTAACTTAGTAAACAAGTAAGTTAATATGGTAAACCATTATTAAAAATCATAATGTATAATTTCTTTTGTTTTTTTAATTAAGTTTAAAAGATATATTTATAGGTTTAGGGTTTTTGGATTGGATTGGAGGAATATCCAACACATATATGGATATGAGTATAGGATTATGATTGATAAACATATGATTGTTTTTAGAAAAAATAATAGTTACTTAATTATGAAAAATTATAAAAAGGATCATTCAATTATAACTCTAAACATTTAAAAAAATTTGACGGAACAATATTTAAAATTAGCATAATAGTAATTTTAATCCTAAACATTTATGCATTGTCTTAATTTAGTCTTGATTCTTAAAAATTGAATCTTCAACATTTACTTATTATGTAATTTAGTTTTTTTAATATTTTCTTTTCTTTGTGAACCTTTCACTTAAAAAGCTAAAAAAATAAATCTAACAACTAAGTTTGATCGAAAATATATCAAAAATAAAAACACCAAAAAATCTAAGATAATAATTTTCATCATTTTCCATTCTTTAAAATTAACCTTTAATATCACAATAAAAGTAAAACTGCAAAAAAATAAATAAATAAATTACCCAACGTGTAAATGTTGAAGGTTAATTTTTTTGTAATCAAGATTAAATTGATACAATATATATTGTTGAAAGTTTAAATTTGTTATAATGCCAATTTTAAAAACTATCAAATTATCTTCTCGTTAACAATTTAAAGATTAATAATTAATTTTTTTAAAATAATTACGTGATAAAAATTAAATGACTACTAATATAATTTACCAAACGAAAATAGAATATGTTTTGTCAGTATACAATGATTGATAATATTATCCATACAACACAGAAGCCTAAACAATATTGTATGCAGAAGTGGTCCAGCTGAATGAAAAAAAAATTCCAATTTTATGGTTCTCCTTTAACCTCAAATCTTCTCCTCATATCAAATGGAAGGCTCATATTTGCACATATGTTTAAAATTAATTGTAACTCAATTCATAATAATTCGATTCGAGTCAATTCAAATTTTAAAATATTCGTAATTTTCAATTGAATCGTTTTAATTTTTGATACTTCTGATTTAAATCGAATAAATTTAGATTATTTAAACTCTAAGTTACTCTAATGTCATGTAATAATGTTAAGGCGGCTGTCCATGTGTCTTAGCTGCATGCATATATAATTTTTTGGGTAAATTTTACTTAAAATTATTAAATAATAAATTTAGGTTTTGGTTATTTAATTTCAAAATGTTAGAAAATAGTTATTGAATTATCTAAAAATTTTCATTTAAATTATTAAAATTATTGTTGTATGATTTTATCTGTTCGTACCACCTGCACTAATCAAAAGCTTTTTAATAATTCAGTTTTTTTTCATCAAATAACTTTGAACATTATGAGTTTATAAATCAAAATCCAAATAACTTTCTTCTTTAATCTCCGAGATTGATTGCCAAATTGATTTGGATCTAAGGTAATATCGATCCACCATATCGATCGGCAAATCGTCGCTTGGAGCTCGTTAAGTAGACTTCAAAAAAAACCTTAATAACCCAATGACTTAAATAACAACTTTTAAATAGTTCAATGATTAAAACATAAACCTACTAATAATTTAGTGACATTAATTATAATTTACCCTAAATTTTAAGATTGAAATACAAAAATAAATTATGAGATATAGAGTAAATTTGATTATTTGGAATTTAAATGAATATTTTAAATGGTAAAAGAAATGAATGGTGGGCAAAGAGTGAATAGAACTTGTTCCTTGTCTTAAACCCACGTTTTTGAATTGTGGGGAAAAGAGACCTTATTACTTTTGTCCTAAACATAGATATTTTTCCTAGGAAAATGAAATTCAAATCCAACCACCCACTAAAGGTTCTTAACGAATTGATTGAATTAAAATTGACCACTTTTTCTTATTTTGATATGTTTTTATAAATAAAAAAGATTCTAAAACTCAAAAATAGTAAAAAATTAAATTATGAGTAAATTTTGTTTTGTTCACTATTCAAAAAAATATTTAAATTATTGAACTGTTAAGTTTTTTTTAAAAGTTTCGTCAGTGAATTTTAAGTCATAATTTGACAATCAATATAATAGATCAATGCCCATTGATAAGTAAAAGAACATGCTTTACCAATTCTTACATGATACACTTTTGATCGAAAGAGTTTTACCAATTCCAACAATTTATCTTTTTGATTTGAAAATAGTTTAATTCGGATCCTTTTGATTTCTATATCACAAATAGACTTACAAAGTTGTTCCAACTTATTGATTTCCATTAACTAACCCTAGATTCTTGCTCCTGAAAAATGGATTTCTCTTCGAGCTCCATCCTATACTATTTATTTTACAACCCAACAAAAAGACGGATTATAAAAGAACAAAGGATGTCGAGCAAAAAGCACCTTCATTTCTACATAACGAAAAGTGGTGGGTTTTGACATCCACAACTGATCATGTCCTTCAAGTTGCACGTTGCTTTCTACCACATTGTTTCAAACGAAGTTTTACCATAACATTCCTCTAGTTTGGAGCATTGATTCAATTATGGAATCATGAATAGTTAGTGGTTGTTTATGTTAAAATTAAAATTAAAAAATTAAAACAAATAAATAACGACTAAAAAAAATTCAATTGAAGAATATGGAGTAAATCTCCAATGTTGTGCATAATACAGGACTAATAGTATAATTTAACCAAACAGATTTAAAGTCAAGAGTGAAATTTCAAAATTTGAAAAATACAGATACTAAATCGACAACCAACACAAAGTAGAAGGTCTAATAGCAGAATTAGACCTTATATTAATTACTTTAAAAATCCACCGAAAATTTCATCAACCTCTCATCTGTTTTCTCACAATCATGGCCCAAAACCAGATCTGTAGCAAAGCAAACTTCCCAATTTCTCAGGTAATTTGAACCTCAAAAAAAGAGAAAATTAGAAAAAAAAAACCATTTTATCATCCATGATTTCCAAATTCTTGGGACCCACTTAAAGAACAACACAGATTTTCCTGTTTAATTTCCATGGTTTTTTTTCACTCATTTTTTTGATGATAAAAAAGAACCCATACCTTTCCAGTTTATATAATTTGCCCATTCACCCATTTTCCCCAAAATTATGTTGTAACTGCTAAAGATTTGTTAGTTTGAAAAAATGGCTTCCATTGGTAATAGTTGTTCTTCACCTTTTATAATTGAAAGAAATGGAGAAAGTAAAGCTTTTGTTTTTTCAACTTTTAGGTCAAGAAAGGTGAAGACTTTGGGTGTTGTGAATGGTGGGGTTTCTTTGTTTTATAACAAAGGGAAACAGCTTTCTAGATTTAAGCCTTTGAGAGTAGCTAGTGCCGGGGATGGTGTTGGTTTTGGTGATGGTGATGACTCTGAAAATTCACTTCAGGCTACCATTGAAAAGAGCAAGAAGGTTCTTGCCATGCAAAGAGACCTACTTCAACAGGTACACTTTTCTTTCTTAATTTCTTTTGTATTAAAATTGTGTGTGTGTGTCTATATATATATCTCAAAGTGATTCATTCTTTGTTTACTTTATTGAATGTGGACTTTGTAACTATTACCTTTTGCAGCAAAGAAAGATAAAGAAACTTGGGATTAGGGAATTATGGCTATCAACCTTTCTGGAATTAGCAATTTTTTAAGGGATCAAGAAATAAATTATCTGTAATCGTCTGTAAATCTCTGTAGATTAATTCAAGAGATAGGGTTCCATTGGAATCTTCCATTTCATATTACTCTACAAGCTTTTAGATTACAAGGTTACATTCATAAAGGGTTTTTTTTTTTACTCCTGTCTGGTGTCTGATATTTACTTGAATAGGTATTGTCATTGCGGAACTGGTATTGAACTCCTTAGATTACTATTGAAGTGTTGGATTACTTGTACATTAACAAGCATTTGGTATTTTCTGTTCTTGGTGCCTATCGGTCTATTTCTTAGTTCATTCTGCATTGTGGACTCTGAACTTCATGTTGCTACAGTGGTCGAATTTTTGTTGATGAAAACCTTTTAGCACTTGCAATCATGTTAAACTTCAATTAGCTTTATGAATGATAAAATTTTCAATGTTTAAGATGTTATGAGTCAACTCTTGCCTTTCAAGAGATATAAGTGCTTGCTGATTTGGTTAGTGAAAATTGAAACCTTAGTGATGTTATTGATTTTCTAAATCCATGGCAGATTGCTGAAAGAAGGAAACTGGTTTCGTCCATAAAAGGTAGTGTTACCGACCAAGATGAAGATGAAGAGTTTAGTTCAGGGGATAGCTCTCTTCCCAATCCGGATCTTACTTCTAGAAGCTCTGACAGAGTGGATGTAGTGACAAATGGTAGCATTCCTTCAAGCAGTCATGTTAGTTCAACTACGAAGAATGTATCGGAGATTCTACCTTCAGTAGAGAAACCAGAACTATATTTGGCTCCTGAAAAGGCTTCCTCTAATAACGGTTCTATCAAACAATCCAAAACCATTGATTCTAAAGCATTTAAGTCTGATGTGCTTCCTTCTTATCTCTCGAGTTCCAAAGATCAAGTTACAGAGGAGGAGGAAGAAAATTCGACTGAAGCAGACTCGAAAGAGGCTGCTGAGGTAGATGATACTGCAGTTGAAGAAGAAAAGCCCCCACCACTAGCTGGTGTAAATGTCATGAATATTATATTAGTAGCAGCAGAATGTGCCCCGTGGTCTAAAACAGGTAATATACCATTTAATAGATAATCCGAGGTGGCAGTCTCTCTTTTCTGTTCTTGACAGGCAGACGTCGCATAACTTGTCCATCCTTCATAATGTAATTGGAGACTAATGCGTTGTTATTATAGGTGGGCTAGGAGATGTTGCTGGTTCTTTGCCAAAGGCTTTGGCTCGACGTGGACACAGGGTTATGGTAATATTTTGTATCTTTGATCCCAATGATCAACCTATGGATGGTTATGGCACTTACTTTATATGGCTTAGCAATGCTTTTTTTTTTTTTTTTTTGCTTAGGTTGTGGCACCTCGATATGCTAATTATGCTGATTCTCAAGATACTGGAGTTCGAAAGAGGTACAAGGTAAACGGTGAGGTAAGACAGTGCTATTGCATATTGTGGTAAATTACTTAGCTTTTGGTTGCTAAACAAAATCGGGTAATCCCACAGCATAATCTTCTTATGTTATGTTATTTTCAGGAGCTGGAAGTATCCTATTTCCAAGCCTATGTAGATGGTGTTGATTTTGTTTTCGTGGATAGTCCCATGTTTCACAATATGCAGAATAACATATACGGAGGAAACCGACTGGTAGAATGTCTTTTATTGTGCTTTGTTAACATCATATATTAGTGTGATTGGCTGGTTGTAGTATATGTTACTCGGATTCAAGTGCGAGGTCGGACACCAGCATGTGTGCGACACGGCTATGTTCAAATGTTTCGATTTTAAATAACTTTAGTCTTGTGGTGCAGGATATTTTGAAGCGCATGGTATTGTTTTGCAAAGCAACAGTTGAGGTACGATTACTAGATTGCCTAAGAATATGTAGAAATTGCCTTATTTTAGTTGAGTCGAATATTGATTATATCTTAGTAGTGTCGTAAAGTGAAGAAGTCGGTTTATTTTTTTCAGGTTCCTTGGCATGTTCCTTGTGGAGGTGTCTGCTATGGAGATGGTAATCTGGTTTTCATTGCTAATGATTGGCATACGGCCTTGTTGCCAGTGTACTTGAAGGCATATTATCGGGACAATGGTTTGATGTCCTTCACGAGATCCGTTCTTGTTATCCATAATATTGCTCACCAGGTTTGTCCTTTTGATAATTCTCTAGATGCAATCTTTTATAGAGAAAACGGATTCAGGTCATTGTTTGCATTTCATGAAAATGAAACTGATTCCCAAGCGTATTCACTTTTTTATCTCAATCATTTCTTCATTGGAATGCATGGTTAATAACCAAAAAATAGAAGGATTCGAGCTATATTCCTTGGGCTCGGGTTCGAGTGTTGTATTTGCGTATACATCCAACACAAGTATGTTTGATTATTTGAATCCAGGGTCGGGGACCTGTGGAGGATTTCAGCTATGTCGATCTACCAGAACACTACATGGACCTTTTCAAGTTATATGATCCGATTGGAGGTGATCATTTCAATATCTTTGCTGCTGGACTAAAGACGGCTGACCGAGTAGTCACCGTTAGCCATGGATATTCTTGGGAGCTTAAAACTTCAGAAGGTGGTTGGGGTTTACACGGGATCATAAACGAAAATGATTGGAAGTTGAGGGGAATAGTCAATGGAATCGATACAAAGGAATGGGATCCACAATACGATATTCACCTCAAATCCGATGGTTATACTAAGTACTCCTTGGAAACACTGCAAACCGGTAAACCTAAATGCAAGGCCGCGTTACAAAAGGAGCTTGGGTTGCCGGTTCGCGAAGATGTCCCACTGCTTGGCTTTATCGGGAGACTAGACCAACAAAAAGGTGTTGATCTAATTGCCGAGGCAATTCCCTGGATGATAGGCCAAGATGTGCAATTAGTCATGTTAGGCACTGGCAGACCTGACCTAGAACAGATGCTTAGACAATTCGAAAATGAACACCGTGACAAAGTAAGAGGATGGGTAGGGTTTTCTATAAAGACAGCTCACCGTATAACAGCCGGTGCTGATATTTTACTCATGCCATCAAGATTTGAACCTTGTGGTCTAAACCAACTATATGCTATGAACTACGGAACAATACCGGTTGTCCATGCAGTCGGTGGACTGAGGGACACAGTGCAGCAATTCAATCCGTTTGAAGAGTCGGGGGTCGGGTGGACATTCGATAGTGCAGATGCAAGCAAGTTGATACATGCATTAGGTAACTGTTTGTTGACGTATCGGCAGTATAAAACGAGTTGGGAAGGGTTGCAAATACGGGGAATGAAGCAAGATTTGAGCTGGGACAATGCAGCTGAGAAGTATGAGGAAGTGCTTGTTGCAGCCAAATATCAATGGTGAGAGCTCTGTTTGGTCCCCTCTTATCACCTATTTACCACAAATTTTGGGTCTTGTTTCCAAATGTTGTATTAATGTTGTATTTGCTCTTTTTTTGTTGTGCATGTATTGTATCTAACATTCCCAGGATTCTTAATTAGTCCATAATGTCTTGTTTACTGTATTAAATAAATAATATATTTTTATTTTTATTTCTACCATAAATGCTTTAAAAAATACATTGTAAATCAAAACTACACTTCCTTTTTGTTCTTGTAAAAATATTTTACACTATTCAATTTTCATTTTTATTCTTTTCTTTATTTAATAGTGGATAAATTAATCATAATGGTTCATATATTATTATATATGTAATGTTATGTTGACTTGTTATTTTCACTTATTGTTCGATAAAAACTCAATCAATGAATTAACAATTGTGATTTGTATCAAGATTGAAATTTTAAAATATAAAAAAAGTATAGGAACTTAAAATTATTCAATTGGAGAATATTAACTAAATCTACAATTGTACGGATGGTACAAGACTGGTAATTGAATTCAACCAAATGAATTAACTACACCAATTGGAGTTGAGATTAAAATTGATCAAATTAAAATATAAGGACTAAACCACAACTTTTACAACATACAAAGATTAATAAAATTGGTAATATATATATATATATTGGGTAAATTACACCATTAAGCATTAAGCACTAAACTATAGGTAAATTTTTTGTTTTAATTACTTAACTAAAAAAATTAATTTGATTATTAAATTATTTGAAAATTTTCATTTAAATAAATGAATTTATTCAATAATTTATTAGGTTTTCCTCTTCAATTTGTCAAAATATTTAATTGATAATTGATTTTTTTTAAATCTAGTTGCTAATTAAACTTGTATTAATTAGTCATTTAAGTTAATACATTTATATTGGTGTTAGTATATTACATAGTAAGCATGGATTAAATTTTTTTAAAAATATATAAATTAATAAAAATATAAAAAAGTTCATAGAAATATTTAGATCTATCCAACTTTTTAAACCAAATTCCAAAGCAACCTTAATCATAGAGGATTGAAATTTAAACAAGTACAAGAAAATAATAAGAGTATAATCCTTTCATTACTATCTTAAACCTTGAACCCTTCACCTTTAATCTTAATTCTAACTTTAAATTCTAAACCCTAAATTTTATATCCTAAACCATAAAATTGAAACTTAAAACCCTAAATTTGAAATTATAAGCCTTAAACCCTAAATCAAAAACATTAAAACTAAAACCATAAATCCAAAACATTAAAACTAAAACCATAAATCCAAAACATTAAATCATAAACTCGAAACCTAAAACCTATACAAAAATTTTAAAATTAAAACTCAAAACCCAAAATGCAAAATGCAAAACCTTAAACTTTAAACTAAAAACCCTAAACATGAACCTCGAATTAAAGACCTAAAACTCTAAACCCATAACTTGAAACTAAAAAATCAATACCCTAAACCTAAAACATAAAACTCAAACCTTAAACCCCAAACTTAACACATATAAATCCTAAACTCTAAAGCTCAAACCTTGAACCCTAAATTCTAAACCAAGACCATTCAAAGTTCGATTGAGACAAATAACCAAATTTGACTGGAAGAAGAAAATCGAAAGAATTGCATGACAGGTTGCCAAGTTATGACGTCCCCTATCGTGTTGTCGCGACGTCGTTTCTACTTCTCCCCTATTTCATCGTCATGTCGTCATGTTGTCGCATGGATCCTTGTCACGATGTCGCTCTTTGTTTGTGTCTTAATTTGACTGAAATGCAAGGCATATTACACAAATCTTCACCTTGACTCATATTTCCATAATGCCTTCTTTGTCGAGCTCGACACGAGCTTATTTTGAACTTTGCCGGATACTAATTGAGTCCAAGACATGTTTGAACTTTGAAACCGGAGGACTTCTAGTCTTTGACTTGTGCATTGCCAAATCAAAATTGACTTAGGTTTTTTTTTTTCACGAACGCAGTGCTCTGTCTTTTCAAATCATGCATCCAAAAGAGAACTTCTCTTATTCAAAATAGTAATACTTTTTTCTCTCCTATGACCAAATTGCCTCTACTTCAAACGAGTCGATTCCGACTCTCTAACAGACGAGGGACATGTTGTTTTACCAATCACCATTGAACCTTGCAGAACATAACGACTATCAATCTTTTGACCTTTCATCAGAATGAGAGCCTCACGAGACACTTTAATGTTGCTTAACTCGATGTTAATTCTACAATCCTTCGAGTCTAACATACTTAAGGATATGAGATTCTTCCTTAAATCAAGTATATGCCTGACATCTGACAGTGTCCTAATTGTCTCGTCGTGCATCCTGATTTGATCGGTACCTACATCAATTGTCTTATTGGATGAATTGTTCTCCATACGCACAACTCCACCTTCAGCTGAACTATATGTAGAGAACCAATCCCTTTTGGAACACATGTGCAAAGAACACCTCGAATTTAGGATTCATTCGAATGTAAACATAGACCTTTCAGTCGTGGACACCAACAATTGATCATCACCCTTGTCTTCGACCATATTAGCATCAACTACTTCATCCTCGTTTCTCTCAGCAGTCCTCTTATTCTTATTTTGTAGTTTGTAACACTCTGCCTTAATGTGACCTTTCTTCTTGCAATAGCCACATACCTTGTCATGATTCCTCGACCTCAAATCAATCATGCTTCTTGAAATAAAAACCGAAGGTTTCCAACTCGAACTACTATTAGAACCAAACTCATTGTCGAGTTTTTCTTTGCTTAATAAGTGACCCTTCACATCCTCAAACGAGAGTTTATCTCTGTCATAAATCAAAGTCTCCCTGAAAGACATATAAAGGGGGTAAAAAGCACAATAATAGCATAGTCTAATCTTCATCATCGATTTGAACCTCAAAGTTCTTTAAATCATTCAAAAGAGTAATAAATTGACTGATGTGACCTCTAAGGTGCTCACCTTCGTCCATACAAAATGTGTATAGTCATTGTTTCAACATCGATTGGTTAGTCAAATACTTTGTCGCGTAAAAGGTTTCTAACCTTTTCCATAAGACAAATGTCATTTTTCTTATCAACACCTCCTACAATACACTACTCGTGAGGCACAACTGAATTGTAGATAAGACCTTCTAATCAAGCTTTTCCTATTTGACTGATCTAGATTATCGGGCTTTTTCCTGGTAACGACCCTTTTCAGACTGTTCTGAACTAGAATTTTCGTCATCCGAATTTGCCATAGATTGAAATTTTTGATATCATCGAACTTCTTAATGTTGAACCTTGTTTCTTCCATCTCTGAACGAGTTGAATGCACAAATTGAACCAAGCTTTCATACCAGTTTGTTGGGGATAAACCCATGTAAGCAACTAACAAAAAAATAATGAAGAAATTGAAAAAATAGAACACACAAATTTTACGTGACAAAATCCCTTTGAAGAGGATAAAAAACCACGGGCAAAGATAATTTCACTAAATTGACAAAAAAGAAGACTACAAAACATAGAGATAAAAATTAAACCTTGAAACTCAAATATATGAACCCTCAAAACTTGAATACAAAATTCCCTGAAAGCTTGTAAAAGCTAATACTTAAATGTGTTATACGTCAATCTTTCTAGAGTAGAAAATGACTTATTTATAGGCTAAATTCGTAAGTCAAATAATATTAAAATAATCTATACTAACCAGAGTTCAACTGAGACAAATAATCATAATTTGAATAGAAGAAAAAACCGAAAAAATTGCATGACACGGCGCTACGTCCCCTATCGTGTTGTATCGACGTTGTTTCTGCTTCTCCCCTATTTCGTCATTGCGTCGTTGTGATGTCGCATAGCTGCTCCTCGTCGCAACATTACTCCGTGTTTGTGTCTTAATTTGAATGAAATGCGAGGCATACTCCATAAAGCCCCGTCATGTTGAATCATTGGATATTAATTTTCTTTTTTTTTTAAATGATTGATTCATAAAATCTCATGATTTGATATTTCAATTTAATATTTTGGTTATATATATATGTTGATATTTGAATATTTATATTAAAATTTTTTAGATCTTTGGTTATTTTGAAATTTTAGGATTTTGATATTTAATTTTTAATTTTGATGGATTTTGAATATTTTTGTTTTAAATTTCATTGGGCAATCAAATAATAGTGATGTCGATTGAATTCTGTTACTCCGTTAATTAATTGGCAATTAAGAATTCAAGATTAAAAAGTTTTAATTTTATTTGGTAATTGTAAATGTATTAAAATTTTAGTTTTACTAAAACTATTATTAATGCATGTTCTGGTGTATATATATACACACGGTTGATTTTTTTTTTTTTGGCACAACAACTTAGCCATTTCTAGCGAGATTGTTTTGGTACATCTCAAGTTTGTATATAAGAATTTATTTACATTATTCATATTTAATGTTTACATGTGACAACCTAACAAGTGGTTCCAGTAGAAAAGAGGATATTGTTCATCTTAAGGGTCTCGGATTCGAGTGCTTGTGTGTGCAAGGTGTGTACGCGTTGTCAAAGGGTTAAGAAAGTATGAACATATACTACCATGTAATCACATCAGTATATTAAAAAAAATATTTACATGTGAATATTATTTTATGAAATATATTATTATATTTTTAAATAGAATTGAACAAATCGGTTAAGTTTAAACCAATCAAACATTAAGGTTTTCGATTTTTTTTCTTGTGCCATTTAGGGAAACTTTAACTTGGGTTATTTTAGAAAATGTAGTGTGGCTGGAAGTTTCAGTTTTAACCTTTGACTGTAATGGAAATATTAAATTTAAATATTGGTATGTTTATATATTTTAAAATAACTTAGTTGAAACAATAAGTTGTCAAAGTGACATTTATTGTTAAAATTCTTTTATCTTAAAATATAAAAAGATGTGTGTGCATGTAACTTAAAACATGTTAATATTGATCGGCCCAAATGAAGATTAATATTTAACAAAAAAAAAAGTATATGTACAACTGTGGTAATAAACATGTGATGATTATTCGATTTTACATGTAAATGATAAGTCGACCCAGAGGAAGATTTATCGTTCGTCATGTTTTTATTGTCAATGCTTGATTTCTACAACAAGATATGACTTACAAGATATGATTACTACAACTGTGGTAATAAACATGTGATGATTATTCAAATTTGAGAAATATTTTTCCAAAAACGATAAGATTGAGATAACATCACTTCTGACTTCTTTGATGTGTATGAAATATAAGAGTCAAGGAAATGTGAGGGAGTACATTATGGAGATGTTCCATGTTGCTTCAAGACCTAAGGCATTTAAAATCGAGCTTTCTGAGGAATTGCTTGTTCCTTATGGTTTTAGTATCGATTCTTGCACAACTACCAATTCAAAATTAGTTACAACTGTCAAAAAGAAAAATGAACTCATATGATCATTGTGTGCAAGAGGAAGAAACGTTGAAACATGATAAATCTAAAAGTGCTTATTTGTCAAGTGTCTCTAAAGACAAGGGCAGGAAAAGAAAATATTAAAATGAAGTTGCTAAGGGTCCAACTTAAAAGAAACATGTTACAGAGAGTTGTTTCTTTTGTAACTAGTCTCGACATGTGAAGAAAGAATGTAACAAGTATCATGCCCGACATGCAAAGAAAGGTATGGTTCTTACTTCAATCTGTTTTGAGGTTAATTTAGCTTTGGTACCTAAAAACACTTGGTGGATAAACTTAAGTTTAGTGCTTAAGATTTAGGGTTAGTGGCTTAAAGTTTATGATTTGGAGTTTATAATTTTTTAATAGTTTAACTATTTTAATTTCAAAGGTAAAATTTTATTTATCCTTTATTAAATTTTTAAATTTTTAACAATTTAAATATCAAGGATTAATTGAAGAATGATCAATATTTAAAATTTATTTTCATCATAAACAGTTAAAATTAAAACTGTAAAAATATTTAAAATATTTAAACAGTTAAAATTTAAAAATTTTATGAAAGGAGAAATAATAGTTTTTAAATTTTGATATGTTATCCTTAAAATTAAAACAGTAAAAATATTTAAAATATTATTTATCCTTAATATTTAAACAGATAAATTTTTAAAATTTTATGAAAGGATAAATGATATTTTATCCTTAAAATTAAAATAGTCAAAATAGTTTATTTAAAATTAAATCTAAAAGACTTTTTAGTTAACTTGATTGGTTAAAACTCTAAGCAAGAATTTAATTTAATTTAAATTTTTTTTCTCTTATCACATGTAAATCCATCTCTATCTGAAATTTTCTCATTTTTCTCATTCACAAATCATCAATTCTTCAATCATTAGCTAGCAAGTGTTGTTTATTATCATTCTCTATCACTTTCTCGAGAAAATCTTCAAAAGCAAAAGGCTTTCGAAATATCTATGGAGTCTTACAGAAATGACATTGAAGCATCCCCTGATTTCATCTAAAAACATCTGGGAACATGCTGAACCTGCTGAATTTATGGAACATGTGGGTCAAGGTATGGCTTCTAAGCTCACTTTTCTGCTCCCATCTCATATTCTACCATTAAATCATGATCCCTTGATCTCACCAACTGTGAGAGTTGGTGGTCATGTTGATAGTGATAACCACAGAGTTCGTGTACCAAAAAATATGGAGGATTCTCAGAAAGTGTCATGCTTTCACCAGCTCGGAATCCCTTGTCAACAATTTGGTGACAGGGTTGACCAACTATCCAAATCCCAAGATAGCTCAAAAGGGAAGAGGCAAGTTTACATAATCTTTTTTACTTGAATGAGTTTCAAATTGCTTTTTAGCTGTGGGATTTGGTGAATTCAGGGAAAGAAAAACATTCCCAGATGAGACCGAATCATGTAAACACTGCAACTGCAGAAGATCCAGATGTTTGAAACTGTAAGTTCACATGCTAGACAGAACATTTCACTTGAGTTTTCTTCATGAATTTAGGTGTTTAGAACATCATACCCCAATGTCCAAAGGGTGCTCAGAAAAAGTGGAGAGTTCAAAGTACATTTGTTGAGTTATTTTTAGGCTAATGTTGGATGCACTGATGGATGCCACAGTGAGGATTGTGACAATTCTTTTGGATCAAGATTAAGTTAGACGTTTTTGTAAGAGTTAAATCAAAATTTCATTATTTTGGGGGTCAAATTATAATTTTACCATGCGTTAACTTATAATTTTATAGATTTTGGGATCTAAAGAATAATTATCTCATTTTTGTTGGGATTCTTACAAGTATTATATACCCTATTATTAGTGACTAGCCAACTGCACCATGCTGGAGCTAGAGAATCAATGTTCCAGAGAGTGGAAAAATGGCAGAATCAGTCTCATGAGATGTTGAATACAGCGCAAGTTTTGTCTAACAGCACCTTGGTCAGGATTGCGAATCCGTTTTCGTCAACGTGGGAAAAACTTGCCGATAATAACCATCTCACTGCATCAACACATCCTCATTCAAGCGCACATGATATGAGGGATTGTCAAAATGTCTCACAGGCTGAATCAGAAAGGGGAACTAGCCTTCATTACTACTCCTCTGCCTTCAGTCTTAAGCAACCATGTTTGAGTAAGGAGATTGATGATATCTGTGAGATCATGTTAGGTGGTTTTCCATGGAAACTTCCAACCCCATCAACACAATGAAATTCGGCTCGGGTTTGGGGCTTTATAATGGTGAATGACTTTGATTTTTTTTTTTGTAGTAAAATTTGTTAGAAAAAAGATATATTTGGGTAACTTTGAGGTATATGCTCAAAAAAAATGAGTGATGAATGAGAAATTGATGCTCAAAGTAAATCACTTGTGAATAAGTTGAGGAAAAAAAAGGCTTAGATCCCACATTGGTTAAATACCAAGTGTGGGATGTGTTTTTTTATGAAAACCCACCAAAGAGTTATTGAATGACTAAGCTTTTAGCTTTGCCTAGTGCACAGGGTGCAAATCCAAACCCATTGAGGTTTAGGTGCATCCGCATGACGTGGGCAACGCGAAATGTCCGAACCGGTTTGGCCTAAAACAGGCATGCGGATATTTTAGCCCAAATATCTAAATTATTTTTTTTCAGAATCTGTTTTAAAAGAACAAAATATCTCAATTTGATATTGTTTCTCGATTTAATTTGATTCTATCAAATTGATTTAAATGTCCTTTAAATCAGATTTTCACTATTAATTCACAAGATTATTTCCTAAATCATATACGTCATCAACATAATACCATTAGACAATTGATCTCAAACGAAGTTATCTCAATCAAAAGATAATATTGTGGATCAATTAACTAAAGGCTTAAATTGAGCTCAAGTTTATAAAACATCGAAAAAAATGAGACTAAAGCCCATGAAAATAAAAGGTGCTATGTGAAGGAAAACCTTACCTAGTTGACTGGAGATTCCAAGATCTAGGTTCAAAGAGACAATCTACTTGCATAGACTTGTAAGGTCACTATGGGGGTTCTTATCCCAAGTCCATTCCTATGATGTAAACAGTGACTAAAAATGGGATAGGTTAAGCTATACTCTTAATGACTGTTGTGTATCTCGATGAACCAAACAACATGAGTCATCTATGTAAGAGTGAAGTGGGACTGCTTCGAGAAGACTATTGGGGCATAGTTCTCTCAAATTCTTGCAGAACTAGAAAGATGTTCATAGTCATATGAACATACCCATGAGAACAAAAAACCTTGCCATGGAGATAGTTGTGTAAGGTATATCATCGTTTACACAAAAGGTAGAACAGTTCAAGGACATCGTATCTACTGAACAGCCAATAAAATAAATATATTTTCACAAGGAAAAGTTCAAAAGGAAAAACCTACCTATCTTATGCAACTAAGCCATATGATGATGATATTGTTCTTGATATTCGACATCAAATTGAATTGGGTAATCCTCTTACATTTGCTCCACCTATTGTTAACCCATCCAATGATTCTCCTACTGTTATTGTAATTATAACTTCTATAACCTTACACATTTTTCCTTTAAATTTGCGTAGTTTCATAAGTGTTTGACATGAAAATTATGTGCTAGGGTAATGGAAACTTGATGAACACTCCATCAACCAAATACACTCTATTGGACATGTTTTAACTTTGTAGTGCCACGTTATTTATGGCAACTTAGTGTATGCTCCATTGAAATTTTCAAGTAAGTAAATCATGTGGCAAAATGAATTTCCTAGAAAAATAATTAAATAAGCATGTAGTTGAGTATATGCGAGGTCAATTCTTAAACCTTAGATAAAAAATAACTTAAGTAAATTAAGAGATATTTGATATAGCTTAAATTGCAAGGGTACTTAGAATTTTTATTTTTAGGGCAATATTTTCCTCACTGCTTTTGCTAAATAAGGTTATGAAACTTGAGCAATTTTTAAAAAAATAGAAGATTATTGAGAATTGAAGTATAAAATATGCTCTATATGGTTTGGCAAAACAAAGGTGAGTATGTAGTTGTGGTAATTCTTGCATTCGTGCATATTTTGCTTGAGGACAAACAATAACTCATGTTTGAAGGTGTGATAACTCTTGAAAAGAGTTATATTTCAAGCCTTTAAATTGGGTTAATTGTTTGTACTTAAGTGAATTTAGTTGCACTTTAGGAGATTTCATCTGCATTTTTAGAATATTGTATTTTAGAGCTTAATATGTGCTTAAATGATATTACATGTTACTTTTAATTGTTAGTGGAAAGGAGTTGTTTGCGTTTTGAGTAGTAGGTGCAGGAGGAGGAAAAAAATGAAAGAGTGAAGTATTGTCCTAGCAAGAGGTTGGATAATTTGTCAACTTAAACGCCATGACAAGTCTCGGAAACCATTGATTCAACACTCAAAGTGTGTCATCTCAACCACCTGTACAATGTACTAGAAGAATCCACTTGAAAAATGGGAGAGCATGGTTTGTCTGTTGAAAAAAGGAGGACAAAAAACTTGAGGAAAAGAGGGCTTTTTTCGGAGGTATCCCCTGATTTCATCTAAAAACATCTGGGAACATTTTAAATCTGCTGAATTTATGGAACATGTGGGCCAAGGTATGGATTCTAAGCTCACTTTCCTACTCCCATCTCATATTCTACCATTAAATCATGATCCCTTGATCTCACCAACTGTGAGAGTTGGTGGTCATGTTGATAGTGATCACCACAGAGTTTGTGTACCAAAAAATTATGGAGGATTCTCAGAAAGTGTCATGTTTTCACCAACTGGGAATCCCTTGTCAACAATTTGGTGATAGGGTTGACCAACTATCCAAATCCTAAGATAGCTCAAAAAGGAAGAGGCAAGTTTACATAATCTTTTTTACTTGAATGATTTTCAAATTATTTTTTAACTGTGGGATTTGTTGTATTCAAGGAGAGAAAAACATTCCCAGATGAGACCGAATCATGTAAACACTACAACTGCAGAAGATCCAGATGTTTGAAATTGTAAGTTCACATGCTAGACAGAACATTTCACTTGAGGTTTCTTTTAAGTTTTCTTCATGAATTTAGATGTTTAGAACATCATACCCCCAAGTCCAAAGGGTGCTCAAAAAAAGTGGAGAGTTCAAATTACATTTGTTGAGTTATTTTTAGGCTAATGTTGGATGCACTGATGGATGCCACAGTGAGGATTATGACAATTCTTTTGGATCAAGATTAAGTTAGACATTTTTGTAAGAGTTAAATCAAAATTTCATTGTTTTGGGGGTCAAATTATAATTTTACCTTGCATTAACTTATAATTTTATAGATTTTGGGATCTAAAGAATAATTATCTCATTTTTGTTGTGATGCTTACATACAAGTATTATATACCATATTATTAGTGACTAACCAACTGCACCATGTTGGAGCTAGAGAATTAATGTTCCAAAGAGTGGAAAAATGGCAAAATCAATCTCATGAGATGCTGAATACAGCGCAAGTTTTGTCTGACAGCATCTTGGTCAGAATTGTGAATCCGTTTTCGTCAACGTGGGAAAAGCTTGTCGATAATAACCATCTCACTATATCAACACATCCTCATTCAAGCGCACATGACATGAGGGATATTCAAAATGTCTCACAGGCTGAATCAGAAAAGGGAACTAGCCTTCATTGCTACTCCTCTTCCTTGAGCCATAAGCAACCATGTTTGAGTAAGGAGATTGATTATATCTATGAGATCATGTTAGATGGTTTTCCATGGAAACTTGCAACCCCATCAACACAGTGAAATTTAGCTCAGGTTTGGGGCTTTATAATGGTGAATGGCTTTGATTTTTTTTGGTAGTAAGATATGTTGGAAAAATGGTATATTTAGGTAATTTTGAGGCATATTCATGATAGATAAAGATGGAGGGTTGAATTATAAAATTATGGTTTTTATATTCTACTTCATAAGATCTTTACAACAATATATCATACGCTTAAAACGGATGAGTGAATGAGAAATTGATCCTCAAAGTAAGCCACTTGTGAATAAGTTGAGGAAAAGAAAGGTTTAGATCACACATTGGTTAAATATCAAGTGTGAGATGGGTTTATATATGAAAATCCACCAATGAGCTATTGAATGACTAAGCTTGTAGCTTTGCCTTGCGCACAAGGGGAAGCAAATCCAAACCCATCGGGGTTGCGAATATTTTAGCCCAAATACCTAAATTATTTTTTCCCAAATCTGTTTTAAAAGGACAAAATATCTCAATTTGATATTGTTTCTCGATTGAATTTGATTCTATCAGATTGATTTAAAGGTCTTTTAAATCAGATTTTTACCATTAATTCACAAGTTTACATCGAAAGGAATGGGACTAAAGCTCATGAAAATAAAAAGCGCTATGTGAAGGAAAACCCTACTTAGTTGACTGGAGATTCCAAGATCTAGGTTTAAAGGGACAACCTACTTACATAGAACTGTGAGGTTACTTGGGGGTTCTTATCCCAAGTCCATTCTTATGATGTAAATAGTGTCTAAAAATGGGATAGTTCTCTTAAACTCTTGCAGAACCAGGAAGATGTTTACGACCATATGAACATACCCATGAGTACAAAAAATCTTACTAGGGAGGTAGTTGTGTGAGGTATATTATCGTTTACACAAACGACAAAAGAGTTCAAGGACATCATGTCTACTAGGCAACCAGTAAAGTAAATGATTCTATCACCACATCGAGTCAATGATTTTTGATAAAAACTATCAATTTTTATTCATGTGAGAGATTGTTAGAAAAATGGTATATTTGGGTAACTTTGAGGCATATTCTTGATAAGTAAAGGTGGAGGGTTGAATCATAAAATTATGGTTTTATATTCTACTTCATGAGAACTTTACAACGGTATATCATATACTAAAAACGAATGAGTGATGAATGAGAAATTGATGCTCAAAGGAAGCCACTTGTGAATAAGTTGAGGAAAAGAAAAGCTTAGATCTCACATTGGTTAAATACCAAATGTGGGATGTGTTTATATATGAAAATCCACCAAGAGGTTGTTGAATTATTAAGCTTATAGCTTTGCCTCGTGTGTAGAGGGTGTAGATCCAAACCCATCGGGATTGGGCTGCACCTGCACGACGTGGGCGATGTGAAATGTTCGGACCAATTTGGCCCAAAACGGGCTTGCGAATATTTTAGCTCAAATACCTAAATTAATTTTTTCTCAGTAGATATTATTATAGAATCTGTTTTAAAAGAACAAAATATCTTAATTTGATATTGTTTTCTATTAAATTGTTTCCCGTTTTAATTTGATTCTATCAGATTGATTTAAAGGTCTTTTAAATCAGACTTTTACCATTAATTCACAGGATTATTTCATAAATCCTTCACATTTGAGTGCCTATAAAAGGCTGAAGAATGCTGCATAATTCTTTAGACTTAGGCACACAACGATTTTACTCTGTTTTTTCTCTCGAAAAAAAAATCTCTCTTTTTCTCTCTGGTTTTTCCAAACTTTCCAGTGATAGAAGAAGACAATGCTTGTTCGTTGATCACTGCAGAGGTGCTACTGTCGTGATCGTCTTGTTGTTGTATCCTGGGAGACAAACGACCAACGTTTCTCCATGTACTGTAGGAGTGGCCGAATCTATTTTAAGGAAACTGTGAAAACAAGCCTTAACATCTCGTAAATTCGATTTTCTAAATCGATTTCTGGTATTTTTTCATATCTTTTTTAATTTTTTTTTCAGATATGATATTTTAAATAAATAAATATTTTTTAAAATCTGATGTTATATATAAAGTAAATATTTAATTTAATTGATTTTGTCTAAATCTGTTGAATTTTACATAAACAAATATTATTTGTTTATATATGTTTTTGTATAGATCTTGAATTCAAATATTTATATATTTATATGTATTCGCTAACGTGTTTTGTCCAACAAAATTTTGCGTGTTATACTTCATAGAATAGGTGGTACGTTTGATCGTTGATAACAGATTGAATCTTTTTTTGACATTCAGTTGATAATAAACAAAATTATTATACAATTTTATTATGATTTTTAATTGTTTTAAATAATTGTAATTTTAAAAAAATATTTTTATAGTTTCAAAATGTAAATAATAAATTTTCAGAATTTTTAAGATTTTTAAGAATTTTTTAATATTCTTTTTAAAATTATTATTGAATGTTTTAACTAAATTACCCACTTTTCCATTAAGTGAGCAAAACCTTATATTCCAATGGCAAAAAGGAAAATCACCAAAGTTTAATGACTTTTTTTAAATATATTGGTGTAATTACATGGTATTATCTGTTTATATTTTCTTAATCCTTTGACAAGACACACACACCTTACACACACAGGTGCTCGAACTCAGGACTCCTAAGATGAACAACATTTTCCTTTCTAATGGAGCCACTTGTTGGGTTCAGTTTAATGACCATTTTAGTTTAATCTTGTTTGTTTTTATTAGTATTCTGGTCTAATTATGATCTCAGACCCTTTAGTATGTTGAAATTATAATCACCAAAGTTTAATGACCATTTCAATGCCTCAAAAGTGACCACTGGAAATACTAATGATAATGCAAATGATGGTGTGGTTGAGATTTTCGATGATGAAAAGTTGGATATTTCATCTAAAAACATCTGGGAACATGTTAAGTCTGATGAATTTATGGAACATGTGGGTCAATGTTTGGATTCTAAGCTCACTTTCCTTGGTGGAAATCAGGCCATGTCGATTCAACTCCCATCTTATATTCTACCATTAAACCATGATCCCTTGATCTTTACCTGCTGGGAGAGTTGGTGATCATGTTGATAGTGATCACCATGGAGTTTGTGTACCATCTCATATTCTATTATTAAACCATGATCCCTTAATCTTCGACATCAAATTAAGCCATATTATGATGATATTGTTCTTGATATTCAACATCAAATTGAATTGCGTAACCCTCTTGCATTTGCTCCACTTATTGTTAGCCCATCCAATGATTCTCCTAATGTTACTGTAATTATAACTTCTATAATCTTACACATTTTTTCCTTTAAATTTGTGTAATTTCATAAGTGTTTGACATGAAAAATTAGGCGCCAGGGTGATGGAAACTTGATGAACACTCCATCAATCAAATACATTCTATTGTACATGTTTTAACTTTGTAGCGCCACGTTACTTAATGGCAACTTGGTGTATGTTCCATTGAAATTTTCAAGTAAATAAATCATGTGACAAAATGAATTCTTTAAAAAAATAATTAAATAAGCATGTAGTTGAATATTTACGAGGTTAATTCTTAAATTGAGTTTAGATAAAAGATAACTTAAAGTAAATTAAGATATATTTGTTATAGCTTAAATTGCATGGGTACTTTAGAATTTTTATTTTTAGGGTAATATTTTTCGCGAATAAGCTTATGAAACTTAAGCAATTTTTTTAGAAATAGAAGATTGTTGAGAACTGAAGTATAAAATATGCTCTATATGGTCTGGCAAAACAAAGGTGAGTATGTTGTTGTGGTAATTCTTGCATTCATGATTTCATGCATATTTTGCTTGAGGACAAGCAATAACTCAAGTTTGAGGGTGTGATAACTCTTTTCAAGAGTTATATTTTAGGCTTTTAAATTGAGTTAATTGTTTGTACTTAAGTGAATTTAGTTGCACTTTAGGAGATTTCATCTGTATTTATAGAATATTGCATATTGGAGCTTAATATGTGCTTAAATGATATTACATGTTACTTTTAACTGTTAGTGGAAAGGAGTTGTTTGCGTTTTGAGTATCAGGTGCAGGAGGAGGAAAATAAAAGGAGTGAAGTATTTTCGTGGCAAGAGGTTGGATAATTTGTCAACTTAAACGCCATGATAATTCAAGGAAACTGCTGATTCAACACTCAAAATGTGTCATCTCAATCACCTGTACAATGTGTTGGAGCCCAATCAGTCCGGGCCCAAGAATAAAACCAAGACTTGAAATTTTTAAATTAAAATTCATTTTAATTTAAAAGTCCACTTACAAAAAGTCCATTTTACAAAATTACAACCCATTTACAATCTAAACCCATCTAAGCCCAAATTACACTCATTTTCCCATGACCCAACAAGCCTAATTTTTTGGAAAAATTCTGAAACCCTAGTTGCTAAGGTTCCCAGCTGCTCCTTGCTGCCTCCATGCCTTCACGTCAGCCGTACCATCCCACTTGCCTCTGCCATCATCTGACGCCAACCACCACCTGCCACCAGCAACTTGCACCACCGCCACTGGCACCTGCAAAAGAAGAAAAGACATGCATTTAGTTGTAAAAAAACAAAAGAGAATCATTGTAAAATTGGCTTTAAAAGCCGAATTTGAAACCATTTGTAAAGGTTGGACTTTGTTTTCTTTCAATTCACAAGCAATAAAATCAAAAAATCAATTAAGGCAGATTCAAACTCAACAACCAAACATTCCAGTGTTCATTTTCAAGGTATATCACTTAAAGATATTAATATTTTTTTTTAATTCGAAGCATTTTCTTTAAAAACATATTAATATATATTTATTATATATTATACAGTAACATATTGTAATTGATATTTATTACTCCTATTGAATTCGAAACGTTTTAAATAAATAATATAATTAATAAAAAGAAATTCGAAAGGTCATACCAGAAGCCAAAGCACCGTTATCGCAATCGCAATCGAAATCCTTCCGAACATCATTCGTGTTCGAGGAGAGGCTCCGATATGGGTTCCTCATTTCAAAACAGGGAAAGAAACAACACAAAAAATATTGTTAAAACAAATTTTATAAAAACGAAAAATCCTTTTTAAAAAGGAAAATGAACAACCATTCAACCTTTTTTTTTATTTCGTAAAATCTATTCCAGATCTGGTCTTTTTCAAAATTAAAATAGAATAATAACTAAAAGAAGTCAAAACAGGTTTTAAAAAATACAAACAGATTTTAAATAAAAACTAAAACATAACAGATTTGAAAATAAGAAATATAAAAAACCCAGATCTGATTTATAATTTTTTTTAAAAAAAAAAGAACGAAACTTTTTATTTTCTTAAAAAATCTAGGCTCAATCTTGAAGATCAGAGCCCAGATTTAGGGTTTTCTAACAATAAAAATAAGAGAATTTTTTTATCTCTGGGCCACCGTGGATGGCGGCGATCGGCAACGATCGAACGATGGTCTGGCGATCGGAGAAAGTTCTGTCATGGGGAAGGCTTTCTTGTCTTTGAGAGGTTTTTTGAGAAGAAGCAGGTTTTTTTTAAAAAGGGGTATAAAAATGATTTTTTTTAAAGTTTTTAGGGTATTTATAGCCCTTCAAAACAACATCATTTTGGGAGTGGCTTAAACACCCCAAAATTGCCTCGTTTTGATTTACTCGATCTGACCCACTCAACCTAATTCAGGATCCGCGTGTTCTCAAATTTGGGCTATTTATTGTCTTGGCCCTTTCGCATTTTTTCATTTTTTTAATTCAGTCCTTTTTATACATTTAATTTATTTCAAATTTACCCATCAATTTTATTTTCTTTTTAATTTAGTTCCTTGACTTTCTGGAAAACTAGGAAGTTGCCACGTGTCCCTTTTTGGTTTATTTGTGCAGTTATCCCTTCCTCATTTTTACTTGTTTCAGTCTAGTCCTTAATTCAATTTTTAATTTATTACAAACTGGCCCAATAATTTTAATTATTTTCAAATTGGTCCCCCGACATTTTAGAGGCCTATGAGGTTGCCATGTGTCAATTTTTTTGGGTTTATTGCTCAAGTAACCTCAAACTTTCCCAAAATCATATTTTAACCCCAAAACTTTTCTAATATTACATTTTTACCCTTAAACTTTTCTAAAATTATATTTTAGCCTCTAATCTTCTTTAAAATTACATTTTAACCTCTAATTTTTTTCAAAATTACATTTCGACCCTAAAACTTTCCTAAAAATTACATTATGACCTCTAAAATTTCCTAAAATTATATTTTGACCCTTAAACTTTTCCAAAATTACATTTTGACCTTTAAACTTCTCTAAAATTACATTTTAACCTCTAAACTTTTCTAAAATTACATTTTGACCCCCAAACATTCCCAAAATCATATTTTAATCCCAAAATTTTCCAAAATTACATTTTTAACCCCTAAACTTTCCTAAAATCATATTTTGACCCTAAACTTTTCCAAAATTACATTTTACCTCGAATTCTCTGAAACTTCATTTTCAACCCCTTTTTTATTCTTTTTCTTCGATTTTGTATATAAAAATTAATTATTGTTCTTTGCATTTTTAATTAATCTTATTTTTTTATTTTGATTCGCTATTCTATCATATTTCGTATTTTATCTTATGCTTAATTTTTGCATTTACTTATCTGCTTAATTGTTCTATTTAATTTTGCCAATAAATTGCATATTTGTACTTAATTTATGCATTCATCATTAAATCAAAATTGCTTTTTAATTTTCTCTAAAAATAAGAATATTTTAAAATCTAGGCAATATTCCTTTATTTCGGATTTTGAAAAATTGTGTCTTAACTTACTAGACGCGATTTTTTCTTCAAATCGGAATAATCAAATACCCTTTTCAAGGTTTGAAATTGGCAACGAAGGAATGCTCATTATTTTTGAATCTCGAAACGTCATGTCCTAACTCACTGGACGTGACTTTCTTCCTTGATCATTTCGAAATAATGAAACTTCCTCACGAAATTCAATTTTCCTTCTTAAACGTGTACATCAAATAAATCATGCATTTAAGGATCGTATTTTAAATTTCACTCTAGTTTTCAAATTTTTAACAAATCAAGACCGGATAATAATCGATGTGGTACCAATTTTGGGCGTGTGAGGGTGCTAATCCTTCCTCACACGTAACTGTCTCCCGAACCCATTTTCTGAATTTCGAAGACCAGAATGTTTTCCAAAACGGATTTTTAAATATTTTGTGGTGATCTAATCACACCGAATAAAAGATTGGTGGCGACTCCCATTTTTCAATTTAAAAATATTTTTCGAGACCTTTTAATTTTTTTCTTTAAAAAAAACGTTTCGACAGCTTGGCGACTCCGCTGGGGAATATTTTTTTTTTAAATAAAAGAGTGTCAAGCCAAAAATTGATTATTTTCAGGTCTTTTTTGTAAATTTTTAAACACTCATTTTTGTTTAATATATGATCCTTTGCATTTTGTGTGATGTTATATTATGTCGATACTCGCTAGCATAAGTTTGCATTCATATGCATCTATTACTGTCCCTTTAAGTGGAAGCGAGAAGCTACTCCTTCGTGAGGTTTTCACCTCCGTGCAAGATAGTAAATCACTTTCGAGATTACATCCGTACCCATATTTTTGTGAAGTTTTCACTTCCGTGCAAACATGTGGGAAATGTGTCCCCCTAAATCGAACTTATCTGTATGAGCCTGTAATGGGTGAGGATCGAGGAATCTGCTGGTTTGGGTATCCTTTACTCTAGAGACTAAACCACATGTAATGAGCCATAAGTACTTACCTTAGAAGCAGTTATACCGAACCTTTTGGCAACTATCCAAGAAAAGTTCTTAGGTTCTTTGTTCTATACCTGTATATTGATATTAATGTATATTGCTAACTTGTTCTATTTTGTCTCTTTTACTTGCATATGCATCATCATATAAGGAAAGGTATTGATTCAAACTCAATTACTGATAAGAGAACTGATCATGGAGAACGAGTATCTTGATAAGATGGAGGATAACATGGTTGTGCGTATGTGGTCAGAGGAAATTCAACACCAAAAGGGTGATAGCTTAGTAGAGGGGCATGAATCTGACATTTGAGATTATACCAGAATTAGTATAGCTCAGAACAGTGTGCAAGAGTTGAAAGAAATATGGGACAAATAGGATGATGACATGAAGCAAACCTTTTACCAAGGGTATGGGGATTTACCATACTTGCTCGAGGTTAAAGTAGATAAGTACCTCTTCCGAGCTTTGGCGTAACATTGGAACCCAGCCTACAGTTGTTTCACTTTTGGAAATGTAGACATGACACTTACGATAGAGGAATACACCACTTTACTCCGTTATCTAAAGATCTCGGCCGATAGAGCTTACTCAAGAGCTCCGAGTGTCCCAACTTTTGTCAAAAGATTAATAAACATCACTGACATGAGCGAGCAATAGGTCGCAGCTCGGGTTAAGGTGAAAGGCAATAACAAATGCATTACGTGGAAGAGTCTACGAGACTTGATCCTGACCTACTCGGATGCAAAGAAAAAGATTGACATCCTAGCTCTAAGTATATATGGGTTAGTCATTTTTCCCAAAACCTTGGGACACAAAGAAGATGTGGTTACAGACTTGTTCAATAGGTTGAATAAAAAGGTTACACTGATCCCGGCAATATTGGTTGAAATTTTCAGATCGTTAAATGCGTGCAGAAAAGAAGGTGAAGGACGATTTATCGACTGCGTACCATTATTGATAGTATGATTCCACAGTCACTTTTGGAAGACAGAAAAAGTCTCTTATCAGTACCTTTCTAAAGATTATTCTCCTTTGAAAGAGTTTGTAGCTACGCAAAGACAAGGAAACTTCTCAGAGGAAAAATGGATGGAAATACTTCAAAGTCTCCGAGAAGAGGACATAGAATGGCGAGCACCATGGTTGGTTCTTGATGAAATCTTGTATCGATGTGGAGACTTCGATTGGGTTTCATTGGCCGAGATTTGGGGAGTTGTAGGGTACGCACCTTTATTGGTTTCAAGATAGTACAAGTCTAGATAATTCATACCAGCAACTCAAGGATTAGATAGTGTGAATTTGCATATATAGGAGAGAATAATAAGAAGAGGATTCGAGAGATCTCGACTGTATGAAACCAAGTTCGGAGGATGAAAGTGTTTGGCTCCAATCCCATGACAATTATAGAATAAGATTGGTGGAGGAATAAAAGGATCAATGATAACATTCCTGTACCAAACCCGGAAGTTGTTCGCCCAATTGAGGAGCACTTGCAAGTTGTCCCGATAAAACTAGAAATTATCAAACAAGATTTTGAGAGAAAGAATTCTGAGATGGAAAAAATGATAGAAAATTAGAAGAAGAAAAGGTACTTTTGGGATTAGATGTTGATGTTTAGAAATTAGAAGCAAAAAAATTGAGAAAAGGGAAGAATAAGGCTGAAGAAGATCTCGATAGCCTGAAGAAAGACTACAAGAAACTTCGTTTGTCAATGAGGATTGCTGGTTTGGGTAAAATGTCAGAGAAATGGCAACGAGAAATCCGTGAAGAAAGGATTAGAACGAATCAGTGGAAGAATAAGTTTCAAGATGCCCAAGTTGAGGAAAATGCCATTAAAAGTAGCTTGTTGAAAAGTTAAGCCGAGATAACTGAGTTAAAGGCCCAAATAAAATAGTTAGAGGAATCCCTGTATAGACATTATAGTCGAAACCCGATGGTAGAACTGAAAGCAAGTCGAGTCGAGATCGAGAGGTTGAATAAGAGGGTGGAAGAACTGGAAGCCTCGTTGTAGAATCGCGAGATACAAATCGAGATTCTTGAGAGGACAATGGAAACAAATGAATGGCATCTTCAGCATACTCGGAGATAAGTTCAAGACAGGGATTATATTATGGTTGAAGCTCTAAATCAAATGCGGGGAGTAGCTGTCCATTTACAAACACTAGCAGTCGAAGCCGATATCTTAAGTGTATAGTATGAAACAAAGTCAGATCAGGGTCAGAAATTAGCTAGGCTTCTCAAGAAAATCAAAACTCTGAGCATTAGGGCAAAACCGTTTATGTAAATCTGCTTTATGTAAAGAAACTTGTTATCTAGTGAAGTTTTTTAATAGAAATTGAATTATAAGTCAATACATTTCTTTTGCATACATGCATTCATAAGCATTACATTTCATTAACATGCATTAAATTCTAATAAAATATCCCTAATTAATTAAAATCTTCTCTAGTTAAATCAGAAACTATAGAGAAACCACATCGCTACAGCACTCGAAAAGTAATGGATCATAGAATCGAACGTTTAAAACAAATCCAAAAAGAAATGCAAGAGTAAGTGCAAGCGCAGCTGCAAGACCATTTGGCAAAGGTATAATAAGATATGAAAGACCAGATTATAGAATCTCAAAGGAGCATTATAAGTGAGCTAACACTGCTGACAATAGAAGGGACGGATAAAGGAAAAGGTCCTGCTATAAGCCTAGGGGAGGAGAGTGAGGAGCCTAGATATCTCCTAAGCTATGCTTCTGTGCATACTCAAGCACTGCAAAAAATGTACCCACGTGGGGTACCTGTAACAATAAGAGCACAACAACACCCCGACGGTATATCAGGGCCAGTAAACTTTTAGATGGGAACCGATTTCAACCCCAGAGATAATGTAGCCATTCTCGTCGTCCATGACTTGGATGACGTAGAGGAGACGAAAAGAGCAAGGCCTGAGATCCCTAGACAGTTAGAGGATAGATACAAATGGTTGAAAGAAAAAGTGAAAGCAATGGAAGGCGCTGATACCTTCTATGGAATTGATGCTAAGGAGTTTAGCCTTGTCCAAACCTAGTGCTCCCCCTGAAATTCAAAACACCTGATTTTGACAAATACAGCGGGACTAGCTGCCCCAAGACACACATTACCATATTCTGCAGAAAGATGACTGGGCATGTCAATAATGACCAGTTATTAATACACTGTTTCTATGATAGTCTAGTAGGATCTGCGGTAAAATGGTACAATCAGTTAAGTCATGTCAAGATAAGCTCATGAAAGGATCTGGCACAAGTATTTATGAAGTAATACAGTCATGTAACTAACATGGCACCTGATAAACTGACCCTGCAGAGAATGGAGAAGAAGCCAAATGAGAGTTTCCGACAATACGCTCAAAGATGGAAAGACATAGCAACCCAAGTACAACCACTATTATTGAAAAAGGAAACAACTATGTTGTTTGTTAATACTCTAAAGGCCCCTTTCATTAACCATATGTTGGGAAGCGCTACCAAAAGTTTCTTTGACATGGTTATGTCAGGGGAGATGATCGAGAACGCGATCCGAAGCAGGAGGATAGAGGTAGGGGAAGGTGTCAAGAGAATAGCTCTCAGAAAAAAGGAAAATGAGGTCAACAATGCAGACTCTTACAAGACAAATTACTCAAAGCCAGTGGTGATGGCGTCACCCAAGACTACAGGAAATAGCTACCAACATATCAGAAATGAAATTCACTCTTATTCCCACGACATATAAAGAACTTTATCAGAAATTATACGATGAACATCTCGTATCACCAATCCATTTAAAACCACTACCACCACTATTTCCAGAATGGTATGATGCAAACGCCGGATGCGAATATCATGCAAGAATAACAGAGCATTCAATTAAGAACTGCGCGACCCTTAAAAGACAAGTTCAACAGCTCATCAATTCCAAGGTACTAAGGTTTGAGAACTCGATAAATCCTAATATATCAGGGAATCCTTTACCCCAAACATCCCGATCAAGGGGTGAATGCAATAGTCAAAGGAGAAGGAAGGAAGATCAAGACTCCCATTGAGGAGGTAAGATAACCATTGAGATGGGTATAACACAAAATGGTAAAAATGGGTTTCATCGCCAAAGATTCTGGAAAATTAGTGAGAAAATGAAGCTACTATAAGTTCCACAATAATGAAGGGCATGAGATTCAGGAATGCGACGAGTTCAAAACTGTGGTATAGAGATTGATGGATAATAACGAGTTAGAATTTTTTAAGGAAAAAGAAGAAATGGAAAAAGTGTGTGCCTCTAAAGAGGACATAGCTAAGAAAACTTTTGGGGTTAATAATCCAATGATAATCATATCACGGCCAAGAAGCGATGAAACAGAAGCAAGAGTTTCTCCCACAATAATAATCCAAAAACCCATAACCTTCCCTTACAAGGATGACAAAAGGGTACTTTGGAATTACAACTGTAATGTAATGGTATCAAGAGGGGAAAATTCCAAGGTTAAATCAGAAGGAGCTCAGGGCGTGAGTCTTGTCACGCATAGTGGGAAAGACTATGGCCCTGCAAGAATAGAAAATGAAACACTTGAAAAAAACCTAGAAAAGCCAACAAGAGGAAGAATTAGTAGACTAAAATCACTAATTAACGAGCCAGTGACAGAAAAAGAGGCTAAGGAATTCTTGAAGTTCCTCAAGCACAGCGAATACAGCATGGTAGAGCAATTACACAACCAGTCAGCTCGTATATCCATTTTAACATTGTTATTAAGCTCGGAAGCACATCGCAACACGCTAATGAAAGTATTAAATGAGGCTTATGTAGTCGATGACATTTCAGTGAACAAATTAGACCACTTGGTAAATAATGTTAGCGTCGATAATTTCATCTTTTTAATGATGATGAAATACCCCCAAGAGGTATGGGGTTAACAAAAGCGCTACATATCATCACCCACTGTAAAGGTTACACACTACTTGGTGTATTAATTGACAACGATTTAGCCTTAAACATTCTACCGTTGACAACATTAAAGAGGTTACCGATCGATAGTTCTCATATGAAGACATGCCATAATGTAGTAAGAGCATTCGATGGAACAGAAAGGAAACTCATGGGTTGGATCGAGATACCATTGTTAATCGGCTCGAACTCATACGAAGTAGACTTCTTAGTAATGGATATCAAACCAAGCTACAACTGCTTGCTACGAAGACTGTGGATCCATTCGGTAAGGGCAGTGCCGTCATCATTACACCAGAAGTTAAAATTAGTGACCGAAGGTCGATTAGTCACAATTAATGCTGAAGAGGACTTAATTGCATCAATAACGAATGATGCGCCATACATTGGAGCAGATGAAGAAGCCTTTGAGTGTTCTTTTCGATCGTTGGAGTTCGTTAATGCAACCTTTATCGTTGAAGGAAACAAAATCGCTGTACCCAAAATATCAAAAATTATGAGGATAGCCTTACAAATGACAATTGGTAAAGGAGCCCTAACGAGAAAAGGACTAGGAAGATTTCTCCAGGGGAGAATCAATGTGCCAATGTTAGTAGAGAAACGAGATCACTTTGCCTAGGGTATAAACTAGATGCGAAGGGAAAGAGAAGAGAGTTGGAAAAGAAGCAGGAACGAAGAAGAGCTCGATTAGCCGGAGAGGAGATCCAATGGGAGTCAATGATTTTTCCCCATATATAAAAAAACGTTCATATTAGGAGGAACAATCAATTCAAGGCCAAAGGTAGAAGAGAGAGAGGGGAGATTAATTGAAGCAATAGGAACAATGAAGGGTTTGAGCATTAACGTTGTGTTTGAGGAAGGAAATTAAGAAAGAAACTTATGGGAAATTCATCCTTTCACCCCCGGGAGTACTCTCGACAACTGGACTGTAAAGGAACTCTCTGTAGTCTTTAGGGCTTCTTTAGAGTAATGCTCGAAACACACTTATTGCTCTAGGCCTAAGAGTAGTAAGGATCTTTGTAGAAAGGCCCATTACCATTATCGGTTGTTTTAATGAAAAATGCATTTCTTATTACTTTTCACGAGTCTATTTATTTTTTTCGACTTTGACAAATATTTTATACAGCACAATTAAACCATTCTTTGATTCAATTTATTCTTATTAAATTTGGCAAGCATTTCTTGTTGCCCTTGTCAAAATGTCCTTTTCCCGCATGATCATGCCATGTAATCAATTATTCTTAAATTCATTTGTTTCCTTGGATCTCATTTTGTCCCTCTAATAGGTTTTTTGATATAAATGATATGAGTGACATTATTGTCGACATGGAGCCCTTTTTTGCGTAAGATATGTGTTCAGAGGAATTATGGAACTTTAAAGAGGACCAAGATCATTATCTCCTGATCTGTTGAGAATGGTGGAGCAAGATGAAAAACAAATCCCGATTCATAAAGAGTTAGTGGAAATTGTGAGTTTGGGAAATAAGGAAGAAAAGAAAGAAGTGAAAATCGGGACGAGCATTTCTATCGAAACAAGGCAGGATCTTATCAAGTTGCCCAATGAGTTTAAAGATGTTTTCGCGTGGTCCTATCAGGATATGTCGAGGTTAAGTACCAATATTGTAGTACATAAACTTCCTATAAAAGAGGATTGTAAACCTATTCAATAGAAACTTCGAAGGATGAGACTTGACGTACTGTTAAAGATAAAAGAAGAGGTCAGAAAGCAATTCGATGTTGGCTTCTTCCAGGTGGTCAAGTATTCAGAATGGGTAGTTAATATAGCTCCAGCCCCTAAGAAAGATGGGAAGGTACGAATGTTCGTCGATTATTGGGATTTGAACAAGGCAAGCCCAAAGGACAATTTCCTGTTACCTCATATTAATACATTGATTGATAATACAACAGGTCATGTATTATTCTCCTTCATGGATGGATTCTCCAGATACAACCAGATAAGGATGGATCTTGAAGACATGAAAAAGACTACCTTTGTCATAATGTGGGGAACTTTTTGTTATAAGGTCATGCCCTTTAGACTAAAAAATGTAAGGGCGACATATCAAAGAGCTATGGTGACTTTGTTTCATGATATTATGCACAAAGAAATTGAGGTTTATGTTGATGGTATGATCACAAAATCTCGAACAGGGGAGGAACATGTGAAGGTCCTAAGAAAACTATTCTTGAGGTTAAGAAAGTTCCAACTAAAGTTAAACCCGGCTAAGTGCACCTTTGGAGCCACCTTAGGCAAGTTATTAGGGTTTGTGGTCAACAAGAGGGGCATTGAGATTGATCCAGATAAGGTTAAGGCCATACAAGAGTTACCACCACCTCGTACACAAAAAGAAGTTTGAGGTTTCCTAGGAAGACTGAACTACATCGCTCGGTTCATCTCACAATTAACTGAGAATGTGATCCTATCTTTCGTCTCCTTAGAAAACATAACCCGAGTGTGTAGGACGATGAATGTCAGAAAACTTTTGATAAGGTCAAACATTATTTATCCAATGCTCCAATCCTAGTACCGCCAAGCCCCAACAAGCCATTGATCTTGTACTTGACAATTTTTGAAAATTCTATGGGATTTGTATTGGGCGAACATGATAAGACTGAAAGGAAAGAAAGAGCCATATACTACCTCAGCAAAAAGCTCACTGATTGTTAAACAAGGTACTCATCGATTGCAAAACTATGTTGCGCATTGGTTTAGACTACTCGAAGGTTACGACAGTACATGCTATACCATACAACATGGCTAATCTCAAAGTTAGATCCATTAAAATACATGATGGAGTCAACCGCATTGCATGAGAGGATGGATAGATGGCAGATCCTACTCTCCGAATTTGATATAGTCTATGTAAGCCAAAAAGTAGTAAAAAGAAGTGCAATAACGGATTTCCTAGCCAGCAGAGCTCTAGAGGATTACAAGCCATTAGATTTTGACTTCCCGAATGAATATTTAATGTATATTGCAACCACTGAGGAAGGAGTTTCGAAAGAACAACTTTGAAAGCTAAATTTTGATAGTGCCTCGAATGCCACGGATAATGGAATTGGGGCAATTTTGGTATCTCCAGAAGGTGACCATTATCCTTTCACTAGTAAGCTCGACTTCGACTGTACAAATAACATGTCCAAATATGAAGCATGTATCATGGGAATCCATGTAGCCATAGAATGAGAGATTGAAATTTTGAAAGTATACAGGGATTCTGCACTTGCAATCTACTAGCTCAACGGAGAATCGAAAACAAGAGACTCCAAGTTAATTGACTATCGAAGATCTCGAGTTAATCAAAGAGTTTGATAACATTACATTCCATTATCTCCCACTAGATGAGAACCAAATGGCTGACGCTTTGGCTATACTTGCCTCGATGATTAAAGTAAACAGGCCAGAGGACATAAGACCCATTCAAATGAGCATTTACGAGGGTCCTGCCCACTGTTACAACATCGAGGAAGAAGAAAGGGATGACCATCCTTAGTACCAAAACATCTTGCATTATATAATAGACCGCAAGTACCTAGAGCAAGCTACTAAGAATGATAAGCGGACTTTGAGAAGACCAGCAATTGATTATATCTTAGATGGAGAAATTCTGTATAAGAAGAGAAAAGATCAAGTGTTACTAAGATGTGTTGATGTTATTGATGCTAGAAAAATCCTAGAAGAAGTCCATGAGGGTATTTGTGGAACACATGCCAATGGTTTCACAATGGCTTGACAAATAATGAGATTTGGTTGTTATTGGTCCACTATGGAAAATGATTACATTAACTGTGCTAAAAGTGTCACAAATGTCAGATTTATGGGAATAGGATCCATGTGCCTTCTTCACCTCTCTATGCCTTAACATCCCCATGACTCTTTTCCATGTGGGGCATGGATGTCATCGGACCAATCTCACCAAAAGCTTCCAACGGACATCGATTCATCTTTGTGGTCATTGACTACTTCACTAAATGGGTAGAAGCTACTTCATATGCCAATGTTACAAAAACTGCGGTTAGCAGATTCCTGAAAAAAGAGATCATTTGTCGATATGGAATGCCAGAAAGGATCATATCTGACAATGCTTTAAATTTGAACAACGTCACGATAGCGGAGGTCTATAGCCAATTCAACATCAAACATCACAACTCATCTCCCTATCACCCAAAGATGAATGGGACAGTAGAGGCAGCCAACAAGAACATCAAGAAGATCATTGAGAAAATGACAGAAACCTATAAAGATTGGTATGAAAAGTTACCATTTGCCCTTCTTGCTTATAGGACCTCAGTCATAACTTCTATTGGGGCAACACCATTCTCATTAATCTATGGGATGGAAGCAGTTCTACCTATCGAAGTAGAGATTCCTTCTTTTCGAGTTTTGTCAGAATTAAAATTAGATGAAGCAGAATGGATCCAATCCATATACGATCAGCTGAATCTTATTGAAGAGAAGAGATTAAAAGCGATCCGTCATGGTCAAATCTACCAGAAACGAATGATGCAATCTTACAACAAAAAGGTTTGCCTTAAAGAATTTCATGAAGGAGATCTGATTCTAAAAAAGATACTCCCTATGCAAAAAGATTTTCGAGGAAAGTGGACGTCTAATTAGGAAAGACCATATGTGGTAAAGAAAGCTTTCTTTGTAGGAGCTCTCATTTTAACTGAAATGGATGGGAAAGAACCCTACAATCCTGTGAATTCAGACTCGATGAAGAAGTATTTCACCTAAAAAAAAGGGCGGAGAGGTCAAAGATAAAAACCCGCAAAGGGTATATTGAAACCAAAAGAGATTTGAGCTAAAAACCCAAATAAAGGGCGACTCAAATTTTGAAAAATGAAATAACAAGGTGGAGGAACGTTACACTTTGAGACATCGACAAAGTACTCCAAGCCTCGTAACACATATCAGGTTCAGAAAGGGTCTCATCAAGTCTGCTCAGAAAGCTCATAAATTGATCTCTAAGATACTTGATTTTCTTTTTGTTCACTTTGTACTTGGAAAATTCTTGTATGAATGTCTGCCCTCTTCTATTTCTCCCTTCATTCAAATTTTGTCTCCAATAAAATTTAATTTCATTCACTTTATGACTTCGTTCGAGCATTACTGCATTAAAATAACAGATAATGGATTAATGCGATAAAACAAACAAAAGTTGTTTCGCGTGTCGTTCTGGGGAATTCCTAAATGGTACAAAGACCTCGAGCAGTACCATTGTTGGAAAGTATCACACCTGAAGAGTAGAAAATTTCCCAGAACCAGTAGCACTCACTCATCCCTAAAGAGAAGCTATCAATGGTAGGACTTAGACGAATAATGAATGATGTCGACTAAGCCTAAAAATAAAATCATTTTTCAAAAAAATGACATTTTTGCATCCATCATCATACTAACTTGTTTAGGAGCATTTGATTCATCTTGGTTATGGTATCCTAAATAAACCTGGTCTACATAGAGACCCATTAAAGCATAGACTACAGGTTTCATTACCATATAATGACAAAATGAACCAAGGAAACACGAAGATATAAAGGAAAACGTTGAAGCCATAACGGCAAACCTAATACCTTAGAAGCATGACCGGAAAGATTAAAGCTGCAACGGTGAATCTGATACCCTAAAGTAGAAAAAGAGCTGGTTGAAGCTATAATATTGAAGTAAGAGCAAGATGAAGCTTCGACATCAAATCCTACCTTCTTGAAGTCACAGTGAAGTTGGATTAAAACTACAATAGAAGATCTCAATCTTCCTCAACTTGTAGTGGAATGGAGTAAAGCTACATCACCATCAGCCAATCTCTTACCCCGGGACAGGAGTAGATTGCAACCATCCGATAATTTATCCTGATCATAAGGCAGATCACAGTCAGGCAATCTCTTACCCCGCGATAGGGGCAGATTGCAACTGTTCGATCTTTTACCCCGATCATGGGGCAGATCACCATCAGCCAATCTCTTACCCCGAGATAGGGCCAGATTACAACCGTTCGATCTTTTACCCCAATCATGGGGCAGATCACCATCAGCCAATCTCTTACCCCATGATAGGGGCAGATTGTAATTATTTGATCTTTTACCCCCATCATAAGGCAGATCACCGTTAGCCAATCTTTTACCCCACGACAAGGGCAGATTACAACCATCCGATCTTTTACCCCGATCATTGGGCAGATTACCGTCAGTCAATCTCTTACCCCGTGACAAGGATAAATTACAACCATTCGATCTTTTACCCCGATCATGAGGCAGATCACCGTCAGCCAATCTCTTACCCCGCGATAGAGGTAGATTGCAACCATCCAATCTTTTACCCCGATCATGAGGCAGATCACCGTCAGCTAATCTTTTACCCTGCGACAGGGGCAGATTGCAACCATCTAATCTCTTACCCCAATCATGAAAAAAAACCAATCTCTTACCCCAATCATGAGGCAGATTGAAACCATAAATCCCATCTTTTACCCTCAAGTCAAGAGGGCAGATTCAAGCTACTGTCTCACAAAAGCGAATATCAATTTCTCTGAAGTTGCAGTGGAGTGGAGTGGAACTTCAAATCCCATCTTCTTGGTGAAATACAAAGAAGTGGAACAAGTTATGAAGCTACGACACCAAACCCCTAAAGTTATAGTAGAACGAAGAGGAGCTACAACAGTAAAATTTATCTTTTAAAGACACAATGGGGCAAAATAAAGTTAAACACTAAATCCTATCTTCCTAAAGATGTAGAGAAACGGATACGATGAAGTTGAATGACTGATGAATCACGAGCGGTCTACTTGAAGAAGAAGGGCAAAAGAGACCCAATCAAGTGGAACCGGACAAAATTGGTCATCCTTTCAGTATTTGCTCTGTTCCTGTTACACAGCAATGAGCAAAGAGGGGTAGCTGTTGAAGCCCAATTTATTTGGGCCCAAGAATAAAACCAAGACTTGGAATTTTTAAATTAAAATTCATTTTAGTTTAAAAGTCCACTTACAAAAAGTCCATTTTACAAAATTACATAACCCATTTACAACCCAAACCCATTTAAGCCCAAATTACACTCATTTTCCCATGGCCCAACAAGCCCAATTTTTTGGAAAAATTCTGAAACCTTAGTTGCTAGGGTTCTCAACTGCTCCTTGCTACCGCCATACCTTCACGTCAGCCACACCATCCCACTTGCCTCTACCACCATCTGACGCCAACCACCACCAGCAACTTGCATCACCGCCACTAGCACCTGCAAAAGAAGAAAAGACATGCATTTAGTTGTAAAAAAACAAAAGAGAATCATTGTAAAAATGGCTTTAAAAGCCAAATTTGAAACCAGTTGTAAAGGTTGGACTTTGATTTTTTTTCGATTCACAAGCAATAAAATCAGAAAATCAATTAAGGCAGATTCAAACTCAACAACCAAACAGTCCAGTGTTCATTTTCCAGGTATATCACTTAAAGATATTAATATTTGCTTTTTTATTTATTATTTCTCTCGAATTCGAAGCATTTTCTTTAAAAATATATTAATATATATTTATTATATATTATACAGTAACATATTCTAATTGATGTTTATTGCCCCTATTAAATTCGAAACATTTTAAATAAATAATATAATTAATAAAAAAAATTCGAAAGGTCATACCAGAAGCCAAAGCACCGTCGTCGCAACCGCAATCGAAATCCTTCTGAACGTCGTTCATGTTCGAGGAGAGGCTCCGATATGGGTTCCTCGTTTCAAAACAGGGAAAGAAACAACACAAAAAATATTGTTAAAACAGATTTTAGAAAAATCCTTTTTAAAAAGGAAAATGAACAACCATTCAACCTTTTTTTTATTTCGAAAGATCTATTCCAGATCTGGTATTTTTCATAATTAAAATAGAATAATAGCTAAAAGAAGTCAAAACAGGTTTTAAAAAATACGAACAGATTTTAAATAAAAACTAAAACATAACAAATTTGAAAATAAGAAATATAAAAAACCCAAATCTGATTTATAATTTTTTTTTTAAAAAGAACGAAACTTTTTATTTTCTTAAAAAATCTAGGCTCAATCTTGAAGATCGGAGCTCAGATTTAGGGTTTTCTAACAATAAAAATAAAAAGGAGAATTTTTTACCTCTGGGTCACCGTGGATGGCGACGATCGGCAGCGGTTAACGACCGACGAACGGTGGTTCAACGATCAGAGAAAGTCCGGCCATGGGGAAGGCTTTCATATCTTTGAGAGGTTTTTTTGAGAAGAAGCAGGTTTTTTTTAAAAGGGGTATAAAAATGATTTTTTTGAAGTTTTTAGGGTATTTATAGCCCTCCAAAACTATGTCGTTTTGGGAGTGGCTTAAACACCCCAAAACAGCGTCGTTTTAGCTGACACGATCCGACCCGTTCCAACCCAATTCAGGATCCGCGTGCTTTCAAACTTGGGCTATTTATTATCCTGGTCCTTCCGCAGTTTTTCATTTTTTTAATTAAGTCCTTTTTCATACTTTTAATTTATTTCAAATTTAGCATCAATTTTATTTTCATTTTAATTTAGTCTGCTGACTTTCTGGAGAACTAGGAAGCTACCACGTGTCCCTTTTTTGATTATTTGTGCAGTTAGCCCTTTCACATTTTACTTGTTTCAGTTTAGTCCTTAATTCAATTTTTAATTTATTACAAATTGGCCCGATAATTTTAATTATTTTTCAAATTGGTCCCCCGATATTTTGGAGGCCTTAGAGGTTGCCACGTGTCAAATTTTTGGGTTTATTGCCCAGGCAACCCCAAACTTTCCCAAAATCATATTTTGACTCATAAACTTTTCTAAAATTATATTTTGGCCCCAAACTTCTCTAAAATTACATTTTTACCTCTAAACATCTCCAAAATTATATTTTGACCCCTAAACTTTTCCAAAATCACATTTTGAACCTCAAACTTTCCCAAAATCACATTTTGAGCCCAAAATTTCCAAAATTCCATTTTTTATCCTAAACTTTCTCAAAATCACATTTTAACCCTAAACTTTTCAAAAATTGCATTTTTACCCTAAATTCTCTGAAACTTCATTTTTGACTCCTTTTTTTTCTTTTTCTTCGATTTTTGTATATAAAAATTAATTATTGTTCTTCACATTTTTAATTAATCCTATTTTTTTTATTTTGATTCGTGATTCTATCATATTTTGTATTTTATCTTATGCTTAATTTTTTGCATTTACTTATCTGCTTAATTATTCTATTTAATTTTGCCAATAAATTGCATATTCGTACTTAATTTATGCATTCATCATTAAATCAAAATTGCTTTCTAATTTTCTCTAAAAATACGAATATTTTAAAATCGAGGCAATATTCATTTATTTCAGATTTTGAAAAATTGTGCCTTAACTTACTAGGCACGATTTTTTCTTCAAACCGTAATAATTGAATACCGTTTTCAAGGTTTGAAATTGGCAACGAAGGAATGCTTGTTATTTTTGGATCTCAAAACGTTATGTCCTAACTCACTGGACTTGACTTTCTTCCTCGATCATTTTGAAATAACGAGACTTCCTCACGAAATTCGATTTTCCTTCTTAAACGTGTACATCAAATAAATCATGCATTTAAGGATCGTATTTTAAATTTCACTTGAGTTTTCTAATTTTTAACAAATCAAGACCGAATAATAATCGACGTAGTACCAATTTTGGGCGTGTAAGGGTGCTAATCCTTCCTCACACGTAACCGACTCCCGGACCCATTTTTTGGATTTCGAAGACCAGAATGTTTTCCAAAATAGATTTTAAACATTTTGTGGTGATCCAATCACACCGAATAAAAGATTGGTGGCGACTCCTATTTTTCAATTTAAAAATATTTTTTGAGACCTTTTAATTTTTTTCTTTAAAAAAAACATTTCGACACAATGTACTAGAAGAATCCACCTGAAAAATGGGGGAGCATGGATTGTATGCTGACTACCCAATAAAAAGGTACAAGGATCCGAAGAAAAAGGAGGACAAAATCATGAGGAAAAGAGAGCTTTTTCCAAAGGTAGAGATCTAAGGTGAGAAGAGGAGGGTAGCAGTAGAGGCTAAGAATTGGAGCTAAGTGCAAGGAAGAAGAAGGCAGTCAACTCAGTCTTCGCAAGACATTGCAGCACTGACGTTGAGGGTTGGATCGACAAAACATGATTCTTGAAGTTCTTTCTTTGTTTTTTACTTTTTCTTTGTTTGATTAAAATGTTTGAGATGTTGAATGATACTTTGAATTCCGATTTGATTAATCAACACATGAGTTAAAAACTCATTGTGTTGGGTTACTAGATGATACTCTAATTTTCCTTTAATGTTGAAGTATTTTTTTGAACTATTTTACTGTTTCATTCAATTTGTTCTTTTTGAAATTGCATGCATGTAGACTCTACACATAGGTGAATGAATGGCATGTTCATAAACATAATATAATTTTGAAGAGGATAGATTAGTTGGATTGAAATTGGATGATGCGAGTGGGTCTTTGACAAAATACTCATAGCAGTCTGTGGAAATAGAGCAACGTTTGCACAGAATAAAGAGAAACTAGTGCTGGGGATCACATCTGAGGCATATAGACATCTATTGCTTAGGGTGGAGTATCCTGAGGTTTTACTCTCGAAAGAAGCAAACCATTGAAGATCTATTCTGAGTAGTAAGGTGATTTAAAGTTTGTTAAGTTCTCACATTTTATATGAAAAGTTTTGAAATTGAAAGCTTATTTCCAATGTTTAAGGTTTAGGACTCATGGTTTAATGTTTCGGGTTCAAGTCTTAGGATTTAAAACTTAGGGCTTATACTTTATGATTTAAAGTTTAGGGCTCAAGGTTAGGGCTTAAAGATTAGAGTTTAAGGTTTAGAGATAAGATTTATGGTTTAGGGTTTAGGGGTTAAGGTCAAGACTTAACATTTAAGGTATAATATTTTTTAATATTTTAACTATTTTAATTTCAAAGGTAAAATATATTTATGCTTTAATAATAGTTTTTAAATTTTGATGAAAGGATAAATAATATTTTATCCTTAAAATCTCAAAATATTTAAAATGTTATCTATCCTAAATATTTAAATAGTTAAAATTTTAAAATTTTATTGGAGGATAAATAATATGTTATCCTTAAAATTAAAACAGTAAAAAATATTTAAAATATTATTTATCTTTGATATTTAAATAGTTAAAATCTTCAAATTTTATGAAAAGATAAATAATATTTTTTTTAAATTGTAGGAAAGGATAAATGATATTTTATCATTAAAATTAAAATAATCAAAATATTTAATTTAAAATTAAACCTAAAAGACTTTTTAGTTAACTTGATTGGTTGAAACCCTAAGCAAGAATTTATTATTATTATTATTATTATTATTATTAGTATCACATGTGAAATTAATCGCTTATTTAAAACCATCTTAATCCTAAATTTTCTCAGTTTTCTCATTCACAAATCATGAATTCTTCAATAATTAGCTAGTAAATGTTGTTTATTATCATTCTCTATCACTTTCTCGAGAAAATTTTCTTTTTGAAATATCAATGGAGTCTTCCAATGAGGTATCCCCTGCTGCCTCTCCTTTTGGAAAAGTATCGACTCCTCGTGAAAAAGTAAACGACAATGCGGCTTGTATATTTTCCTTTGTTTTTTATTTTTGCCAAACATCTATACCTAAAAGTAGAAATAAATAAACACATAATCTTTGTTTTTGTTGTAGAGATCTCCTGTTTCTGAATTTCTCAATGATCTCTCTCCTATAATTCCATCCAAAGCGAGAGTATCACTGTGTAAACATAGTGAATACGAGACTCAACATGATGAACTATGGGGTGCTTCTTTCAATGCCTCAAAAGTGACCACGGGAAAAGCTAGTGATAATGGGAATGATAGCGTGGTTGAGATTTCCGATGATGAAAGGTTGGATAAGATGTTGAAAATGTCATCGACAAACATCTGGGAACATGTTGAATGTGATGATGCTAAGCTCACTTTCCTTGGTGGAAATCAGGACATGTCGAATCAGCTCCCATCTCATATTCTACCATTAAACCATGATCCCTTGATCTCACCAATTGTGAGTGCTGGTAGTGATTACCATGGAGTTTGTGTACCATCTCATACTCTTCCATTAAACCATGATCCCTTGATCTCACTAGCAGGGAGAGTCGGTGATCACCATGGAGTTTGTGTACCAGAAAATATGGAGGATTCTCAGAAAGTTTCATCTTTTCACCAGCTCCGAATCCCATTTCAACAATTTGGTGATACGGTTGACCAACTATCCAAATCCCAATATAGCTCAATACGGAAGAGGCAAGTTTACATGATCTTTTTCATTTCAGGCAAGTTTACATAATCTTTTTCACTTAAATGATTTTCACATTGCTTTTTAGATATGGGATTTGTTGAATTCAGGGATAGAAAAACATTCCAAGATGAGACCAAATCCTGTAAACACTGCAATTGCAGAAGATCAAGATGTTTGAAACTGTAAGTTCGAACATTTCACTTGAGTACCATGTTACTCGGACTCGGTTTAAGCATATATCCAAGATGGGTATGTTTAGTTTTCTTTTTAAGTTCTCTTCATTTATTTAGAAGATGTTTGGAACATCACACCCCCCAATGTCCAAAGGGTGCTCAATAAAAGTGAAGAGTTGGGAGTACATCTGTTGAGTTTTGTTCTTTGCTGTGATTGACAGTTATTGTGAGTGCTTTGCAGCGGGGTTTTACTGCGAGGATTCTTGTGCATGTGACAACTGTTTGAACAAGCCAGATTATGATGATATTGTTCTTGATATTCGACATCAAATTGAATTGCGTAACCCTCTTGCGTTTGCTCCACCTATTGTTAACCCATCCAATGATTCTCCTACTGTTACTGTAATTATAACTTCTATAATCTTTCACGTTTTTCCCCTTTAAATTTGTGTAATTTCATAAGTGTTTGACATGAGAAATTATGTGCCAGGGTGATGAAAACTTGAAGAACATTCCATCAGCCAGGCACAAAAGGGGATGCAAATGCAAGAGGTCAAAATGCCTAAAAAAGTACTGTGAGTGCTATCGGGTATGTTGCTCCCAATTACTCTTTATATTCGAGATCCATATGTAATAGACAAAGATATGCTATATGATTTTGTTAAGATGATATGTTACATTTTTAGGCTAAAGTTGGATGCTCTGACGGATGCCACTGTGAGGATTGTAGCAATTCCTTTGGCAAGAAGTTGGGTAATTTCTAAACTTGAAAATGATTAAACATATCTGGAGGTGCGGTTGCTCAGGATCCAAGTCTGAAAGAGATACAAAATATTGTTTTCTAACTTTTAAGAATCTAAAACCCCATTTTATTGTTTTGCCAAAGGTTTAAAAATGTCAAGAATGGACTTGTTAGTAACATGGACCATTAAGTACTTAATTTTCCTCATTAGAATGATGAATGCTGAAACCTGTGTTGTGATGCTTACATACAAGTATTATGTACCCTATTATTAGTGACTAACCAACTTCACCATATTGGAGCTGCAGAATCAAAATCCCAGAGAGTGGAAAAACAACATAATCTGTCTCATGAGATGCTGAATACAGCGCAAGTTATGTTTGACAACACCTTGGTCGAGATTGGGAATCCATTTTCGTTAATGTGGGAAAAACTTGCCGATAATAACCTTCTCACAGTATCAGCACCTCCTCATTCAAGAGCACATGAAATGAGAGATTGTCAAAATGTCTCACAGGGTGAAATAGGAAAGGGAACTAGCCTTCATCGCTACTCCCCTGCCTTGAGTCCTAAGCAACCATGTCGGAGTAAGGAGATTGATGATATTTGTGAGATCATGGTAGATGGTTTTCCTGACTACCTCATGGAAACTTCCAACCCCATCCACACAGGGAAATCTGGCTCAGGTTTAGGGCTCTATAATGGTGAATGACTTTGATTTTTTCGGTAATAAAAATGGTGAATGCATATCCCTCCAATTATGTTATCTCCAGATTTTGCCTAAACTTTTATGAATTTATTGGTTTTTAGAGCTTTAAAACTTTGTACAAATTAAGAGGTTGATAAGCATCTTCATAGTTGCTTGATAAAAAGGGTTGAGGTCACACATCAATTCAAAGGTTAATTAATATCCAATTTCATCCGTGAAATATTGTTAAAACATTCAATTTGATATTTTTACAATATTTTTAACAATAATTTTTAAAAATAAATATAAAATTCTAGAAACATAAAAAAATCTTAAAATTTTCTGAAAATTCATTATTTATCTTTTGAAATTATAAAAAAAAATAATTTTTTATAATTACAATTATTTAAAAATTTAAAAATTCATAAAAATTCTAAAAATCAAGCTTTGAAGGTAGAAATTCAATTGTTCGGATGAAGTAGACAAAAACTCCTTTGCCTAATTGAAAAACTAAGGGTTTTAGTGTTTAGATCTCAATGCTTAGAGATTTTTTTTTTTTTTTTTGCTCAGTCAAATTAAGACAAAGTCATAAGCAATGGAAAGATCCATGCCAAAACAGAAACAAAGAAGAGCTGCTACATGCAGCAGACTCTATACCAAAATCTCTAAACTCGAAAGAAAGAACAATTACCCCTTGCAAACAATTCAAAAACAGCAAGCATCCTAGACAGCTCACCAACCAACACTACACCCTTTGGCCATATACAAAGACCAAACAAAAACAACAAGAACAATTTTGTACAACTACAATTAATACCAGAAAAACTCATTTCCACTCCAGGCAGACCAGCAAGACAAATTAACACTATAATCACCACCAAGCTTTGAATATCTCACCCCTGCTAACCCCTGCCACAGCCAATGCATAAGCCATTTCGTTACCTTTCTGCTCAGCCTTCCCATAAGATAGACTCCAAACCTTCTTGCTTCTATTGTCAATATCTTCGAATAGATTTTCAAGATTCTTTGGCCTTTGCTCAACATTCGGTAACCAATTAAGCACAATATAAGAACCAACCTCCACAATAATTGAAAAACCATATGTCCACCTCAAGCTTTCAACCATTTCCAGAGCAACCAAAATAGCAGCAACCTCAGTAGAGTTTGCATCATCTGCTTCGCTTGGACCTGAAAAAATTGCTCTAGCTAATCCTTCTTCATCTCTAAGAACCCCACCACCGCCTATTGTATCCTCGGATAAAACGCCACACACATTGAATTTGAGGCAACCTTTGGGTGGAGGCCTCCAACGAAACCTTATGTCAAACTCACCTTTGGCTTCTGATCTACACTTTGCAAGGTTTAACCACCATTTGCTTTTAGAAAACTACAGTTCGTTGTACACACACCTAGCCCACATCAAAGCCCTCATTTTCGATTGAAAAATAACTGAGTCAATTGGAGCCAATTTGTGATTGAAAATCAGCTCATTTCTAACCATCCACAAAGACCAAATAGTTGCTGCCACCACTATCCACCAGATACATTTCAACACTCCAGAAAAATCGACCTCGTTACATTGATGAAAGAACTCTGCAAAATCATTCATTTGTTTCCACCCAACCTCCCACCAACCAAAAATTCTTTTCCAATATCCCTCATTTACACTTGAAAAACAAGTGTTCAATTGTTTCCAGATCCTTCTCGCACCATGGACACTCATTCTTTAATTGTAAGATCTGCATACCCTTTTTGATAAGAAAATCTTTTGTTGGAATCCTTTCAATAGATAGCATCCAAAGAAATGATTTACCCTCGACGGTACTTTAAGCTTCCAAATCTTGTCAAATTCGAAATCCATCCCTTGCTCCCCTTCATCAATCAACAACTCTGTCAGCTTTTTGACTGAAAAAACTCCCTGGTTATCATGCTCCCATCTCAAACAATCCTCCTTTCCAATGACATTTCTCTCCTTTCCCACCTCCTCCTTCAATCTATTGAGGATTTCCTCTTCCCTATCCAGTAATTTTCTAACAAACAAATCCTCCCATTTAACCTCCAAAAAGCCCCCATTCTTCATATACAATTCCACCTTCGACAAATTAAATTTGGCAATCCAGTAATTTTCTAACAAACAAATCCTCCCATTTAACCTCCAAAAAGCCCCCATTCTTCATATACAATTCCACCTTCGACAAATTAAATTTCGCCAAATGAAATAATCTTGGAAAAATAACTTTTAAAGGCTTCTGCCCACACCAAATGTCTTCTCAAAACAGAATGGATTTATCGTTCCCCAATTTCCATATAAAAGATTCATTTCTAAACCACTTAGCAATTCCAGCATCTTCCGCGTTTTCCACAATGCCTCGCCACACAATCGACATTTTCTTAACCTTTGTCAACTTGAGACGCCAATCAATCGAAGAGCAGCCATACTTCCCCTTAGTTACCTTTCTCCACAACGCTCCTCTTTTCATTGCAAACCTCCAGCACCATTTAGCCAGGAGAACCCTATTCTTAGCCTTTATGTCCACTACACCAGCCCTCCTTAGCCTTTGGCTTACACACCTTTTTCCAACTAATCTTAATCATTCTTCTTTCACCGAATTCACTCCCCCAAAGGAAATCCCTCCAAATTTGATCAAGCCTTTTAACAATCATTTTCGGAGCTTTGAATATGGACATAAAGTAAATTGGAAGAGATGACAAGATAACATTATTAAGTATTACTCGACCAGCTAAAGAAAGTGACCGACTTTTCCAACCCGACAACTTCTTGAACCTCTCCATAATAGGCTTCCATGTAGCTAACCTTCTCGGATCCGCACCCAAAGGGATCCCTAAATAATTGAAGGGTAGGGATCCGATTTTACACTTACATAAAGTCGCCATCGTGAACATGAAATCCTCCTCCACATCAAACCCCACCAAACATGATTTGTTGAAATTGATACTTAACCCCAAAAATGTCTCAAAACACCTCAAAACATACTTTACATTTCTCACACTATCTTCATCAACTTATAGGAAAAGTATTGTGTCATCCACGAATTGAAAATGAGTAAAAGGATCGATCCTCCAAAACACCTCGAATCCCTCGAATCAGCACCAACGATACTGCTCTCTCCAAAATCAAGTACAATACCTCCATAACCATAATAAACAGAAAAGGCGACATAGGATCACCTTTACGTAATCCTTTCCCCATTTTAAATTCATTCGATGCTAAACCATTCACTAAAACTGCAGCTCTAGTTGTAGAGACACATCCCATCACCCATCTTACCCATTTTTCACCAAACCCCATCTCAACAGGAGCTTCCTTCAAAAAGTCCCACCTAACGCAATCATACGCCTTGGTGAAATCTAACTTAAAAATCAAGCTCCTACCAATTCCCCCTTTTCTTTTAATAGAATGGATAATCTCATTCGCTATTAGTATGCCATCAAAAATTTGCATTCCTTTAATAAAGGCATATTAAGTGTCACTAACCATTGAACCGATAACTTCCTTCAATCTCCGAGACAAAACCTTGGCTATGATCTTATATAACGACTTCACCAGCGAAATTGGACGAAAATCTGAAATGCTCGTTGGATTGTCCGTCTTAGGAATCAGTGCTATAAAGGATGAATTGATACTCCTCTCTAGCTTCCCTGAGCTGTAAAAGTCTTCCATCATGTTCACTAAGTCATCTTCCACCACACTCCAGCATTTTTTGAAGAAATACAAACTAAATCCATCTAGACCCGGCGCCTTTCATCGTCACACTCCCAAATTGCATCTCAAATTTCTTCCTTTGTAAATGGGACTTCCAACAATAACACTACTTTTCTCTCTATACGTTTGAATTCATGTCCAATTTCATCCTCCATAGACAAGATTGACAATTGAAAAACTTACTGAAATGACCAAACATTTTCACCTTCATTTCCTTCGGTTCATTGCTCCACTTTCCCTTAATCATTAATCCTTATATTGCCCTTCTTTTAGATCTAATTTTTATTGCCTTGTGAAAAAAAGCTGAATTAGAATCACCTTTCTTAAGCTAAGCAATTCTCGATTTTTGCCTCCCTAAAGATTCCTTGAACTTAACAGCTTCCCATAACTCTGTATTAAGTTTTCTAACTTCCGCTTCCTCTGATTCATCTAGCATTCTTTTCTCACCTAAATCATCCATCTCCCTCAACCTTTCATCCAACTTTTTAATATTGTCTACCAAATCAATCTCTTTCTCTTTATTCCATTGCTTCAACTTATCTTTCAATCTCCTTATTTTTACAAACAAAAACCCATTAGACCTTCCCAATTCTGGCTACTCCTTTTCAATCATCTCCATACAATCCCTTTTAGTATGAATTTAAACGGCCTTGACCCCCAATCCATTTCTTCATTAGATAACACAATAGGAATATGATCCGATACAGACTTGTTAAATCCTTCTTGCCTCAAGTCTTTATACTTCACCACCCAAATATCATTCAACAAAAACCTAACAAGCCTGCTTCTTTTATTCCCCGGATCGACCCATGTAAATTTCCTTCCAATTAGGGGTAAATCCACCAAATTACTTCTATCATTAAAATCGCAAAAGTCCTTGGATCCACACTTAACTCCAACACAGTTAATTTTTTCGCTCCTTCCTTTCACCGCATTGAAATCCCTCCTTAAAATCCAAAGATCTACATATTGTTTCCTCAAATCCAACAACACTCCCTAAAATTCCTTTTATCTACCACTACATTAGGAGTGTAAACATTAATCAACGTAGCTTCCGTTCCTTCAATCCTCTATTTTCCATTCAGTACAATTACCCTATCAACACATAACTCTCTAGACAGTTGAAAAACACTTTTGTCCCAAATTGATATCAATCCTCCCGATCTACCCTTTGCTGCTAAGAAACGAAACTCGAAATTGTCATCATACCATAACTTACTTATAAACTCCCCAGATACGGACTCCATTTTACTCTCCTGCAAAAAAATCATATTCACTCTAGCTTTTCTAATAAAATCCCTTACTGCTATCATTTTCGCCCCTGCACCTAAACCTCTTACATTCCAACACAAAATCCTCATTTCCAATTACCCCTCTAAATACAAATAATATACTGACTTCAACTAAGGCAACAAAAACTCACTTTTTTCCTTTAAATCCACCATCAACACTTTTTTCCAACCGAATTATGTCTTCCACCACCTTTATTTCATCTCCATAAATATCGAATCTGATCTTTTTCCCACCTCCCATGCGTTTGTAGCTTCTCTAATTATCACCTTGGCTCTGTTGCTGATGTCTGAATCAAATAACGAGATATTTACCACTTTATCTTCAACCTCCGCCCCTTTCTTACCTTTCTCCTTTTTTAAGGCCTGATCCTTTTTTTTTCTTTCTCTCACCGAAAATGAAGCATTTTGAATTTCTGTCATAGACTTGATTCTTTTGTTCAATACCTTCTTTTTTCTCCTGTATTTAATCACATGCTCTAACTCATCCTCTAACTCTCTCTGACTTTCTCTAACCCTTAACCCTACGATTCCCTCATTTGATAAACTCACTTTCTCTATTTCAGTATTTTGTACATCTATCAAGTTACTTGGGCCATCTGCCACTATACTCATTGTCTCACCTATTATAACTTTATCCCTACCTATATCCGCTGGGCTTGTTAACAAGCCTAACCCATCTTCCTTACCCAAATTTGATTCCTCTCCTATCTCTTCTCTTGAGCCCTTATTTCTTTTCAAACCCATTCCCAACACATTAGACCAAACCCTTTCCCTCCATTTCAATAATCCACTTTCACCTTCCGTTTCAGCTGCCTCATTCCCAGACTTTTGGTCTGTCGAAATCATCTGTGGTCTTACCACTCTTTGACATTCCATGCTCTTGTTTTCCTTTCTAAGGCTCAAAGCATTCAATGCTTCACTAGTGATAATTTCCTTTCTTTCCGGCATCTTCTTCGGTCCCGATCTCGCCACCTATTCTGAATCAGAAACTGTGTCCACTTCTTTAATTGAATTTTCTTCTTCATTGATTGATCGTCCTTCACATCTCATCTTTGTCAACCCTTTTTCCTTCACCCTAATCCAAAAGAAGTCATCTCCCACTTCTAATTTGACGATTTCATTTAGCAGCTTTGGTTGGGATATGGATATTAGCAATTCCACCTTTTCAAAGCTCTCCACCCTTGTAACATTCTCCCTTACAAATATTAAACTGCCCCAAAGTTTTGCTATTCTCGTAAACGTTTCAAAATTCCAACAATACAATGGAATCCCTGCCACTTCAATCCACGCGACCCTTTTCAATAATCTAAGCTTCTCCGACCACTTTTCAACCTTTACAAATATCTCATTCAAATATGACCATTTCGTTTGTCTTAATAATTCCATAAGCTCTTCATCAGGAACTTCAACTAAGAAAAATCTCTATTGTAAGCGTCTAGCTGTAATCTCACCTAACCCAAATTTTGCAAGACGATCACTAATGGATCTAGCATCACTGATTGTTGTCGATTCACACACCAGACACTTTTGGTATTTCCACATTAGCTCAACGTCCACATAACCCTTCACAACTCCAACCTCTATTCTTTCATCTTCTAACTCTGCCTCTTTAACTCCTTTGTCACATTCTCCATCTTCCTCTGAAACCCTTAATCCCTTATCTTTTAAATCTTTTTGAAACCCTTTTCCTCGATTGACTTCCCCTTGGTTCTTTGCCTTCCTTCAGATTTTTCTATTTCCTTTATATGCAGCCATCTTCACCCAAATCCTACTACCCATGAGTATAAAACTATTTAAACTTGCTATGGCTCTGTTTGCATCCCTTCTCTCGTTGAATCTCAGAAAACCATATCATCTGCCTCTTCTGCTCTCTTTCGCTTGGATAAACGCATCAACCACCTTTCCATGATAACTAAATAACGCCCAGAGCCACTTCGAGTGCATCGTCTTGGGGATGTTGTAAATAAAAAGTGTTATACACGTTCTTGCATCCATATGTCAATGTGATTAATGTATTATAATGCTTAGAGATTATGGTTTAGTTTTAGGTTTATAACTCAAAACTTAGGGTTTAGGTTTAAGCTTGAAGGTTGAGGGTGTAAGGTTCAAGACATAGGATTTAGGAGGTTAAGGTTGAGAGTAGAGGGTGAAAGGTGTAGGGTTTAGGTTTAGAGCTTAAGATTTAGGGTTCATGGCTTAAGGATTAGGATATGGGGTTTAGTAATTAGGGTTTAGGTTTTGAAGTTAAAATTAAAGATTTAGGACTTAAAGTTTAAGGTTTAAGGTTTAGGGCTTAAAGTTTAGTGTTTTGGGTTTAAGTCTTACGGTTCAGGACTTATACATTATGGTTTAGAGTTTAAGGCTTAATGTTAAGGCTTAGAGGTTAAGATTTAAGGTTTAAGGTTAAGATTTATGATTTAAGGCTTATGGTTTAAGGTTAAGACTTAAGATTTAGGGTATAAGATTTTTTAAATATTAAAGATTAATGTTGTAAACAATTAAAACTAGAACAGTCAATATATATATATAATTTGTGCTGGTATGAATTTATTAATTAAATTGTGATTTAAATGCTAAAGCAATTTTGAAGTTATTAATTGCTTATAGTTAAGTACAGGGTCAGTAAGTACCTATTTGAAAAATTGACAAACATGTGTGAAAAATGAGTTATATGAGTTCGGAAAGAACATAATTGATCTACAGCATGTGTACGGATATTTTTTAAGTGCCTCTGACTTGTTAAATGTGATAATTTTATTAAAATGTCTGTTTGAACATAGTAAACGATTAGGATATGTTTGGCATGCCAATAGAGTTAGAACATGCACTTGTACGGGTTTGCACTTCGATGCCTCTGCTTGCACTTTGGTGCCTCTATTAGCATTTCAATGCTCTTCGGTGTGTTTTAGTGTACCCAAGTATCCAACTCATGTTACTATAGTTCATCGGGCCATCTGTTGAAAGAAAATATATGTATTGAGTTCATGAATTATTTGGAGATGATATGTTTATATTAATATTAAAATGTTAAGTGATGAAATTGAATAAAAAATAATTATGTGTTTAAAAGTTGTTTGAAATGATATTGAAACGACTAGAAAGTTTATAGTTATATATCTGCAATGCTCACTTTGTAAATGCGATATTGGTGACAGAGTTATGTGTTTAAAATAAATGGAATATGAATACGAAATGACATGATCAACTGGTCAATACGATTTATATATTGAATCTTTCCTATTGAATGATAATGAAATATGTCATATTGAATGATTGAGAGATTATACGATTGATATGTGAAACGCTCACCTTATTATTGTAAATGTCTTGACTGGAATTCATATTAAATTATTTATATTTGTTTACTTAATTGTAAACTAAGGTAAGAATTCTATTTCATTTACTGTTTTTTGTAGCTTACGTTTTGCGGAATTGGTCATTTGTGTCAACTTCAACACTCACACTATCCAGCCTTTGTTCGGTAGTTTTTGACTTGGTTATTTCGGTTTGTGGCATGTATATAGCGCTTTGTAGTTGATGAATTTAGACTTGTAGTTGGATTTTTAGATTTGGTTTATAATGATAAATATGATGGTAAGATCATGTTTTGTGTTTAACTTGTGATGTTAGTAGAATATCTAATTGAATTGTCTGGATGATAGTAATGGGTGGAGTAATGTTTTTTTTTAATATACTGGTGTGATTACATTGTAGTATATGTTCATACTTTTTTAACTCTTTGACAACGCACACACACCATGCAAACACAGGTGCCCGAACTCGAGTCTCCTAGGATGAACATCATCTTTTTATCCACTGGAGCCACTCATTGGATTAAATGGGCAGAGTAATTTTTGTGTCATTAATATGGCAAGTATGAATTGGTGTTTGTTACATTGATATGGTAGTAGCTTTGATGTATTATTTGTTACATTAATATGGCAAGTATGAATTTTGGTTTAAGTGGTTTATAGTTTTGGATAATATGTTGGTCCTTGATATGTGGTATAAATGAATGATCTTAGCATTTGGTGTTTGGAGTTTTAATGATGTTTGAATAAGATTTACTAGATGGTTGTCTGTAGTTCCATTGCTTGTTATATTCAAATTGTGGTGCCAATGAAAACATATTGGTTAGGCACATAAGATAGCAATTTTTGTATGTTTTAGACATGTTTATATGTGTTTTGAATATGTGATTGTGCTAGGAAATGGTTAGGCTTGGTGCCTAAAGAATGGTTGTTGAATTGGCTTGATTTAGAAGTCATTTTCGGAAATAGATTGTCACACGGTCTTGTGTGGAAAAATTTATAAATGGTAAAGACCAAATTGAAAATAAATTGTAAATATTGACAAATAAAAAAAATTATTTTATTTTTGATACCGTTAACTTTAATGATAATATTAAATGAAAGGACTAATGTTTTTTTTAAAAATATAGAGCACTGTATGTCTCAAAATTAAATTATAAATATTAAATTATAAATTTTAAATTTTAAATTTAAATAAAGTAAATGAATTTTTGGGATATATAAACATTTTGTGTTTTACCAATTAAGATAGAAAATGCATTCTGTCAAAATTTTCAGACAAAATGCATGACTAAGATAGAAACTTCTAGAATCTATTTAGGTAATTTCATACGAAATCATCGAACATCCTGGAATCTACATTGTTCCCGAACGTTCCAGATCTGCCTGGTCGATTCCCTATATAAAAATATTCTTTTTCCCCCTCATTTTTATTCAATTCAAAATTTTCTCTCTTCTTCTTCTTCTTCTTCTTCAGATTCTTTAACCTTCTCTGGTTTTCCCTGGTCAAAAAAATTCGTTTTTCCTAGTTAATATGGCGGAAGCTCCTACCCAGACCCAACAGCCTCGCCCTGTAGTTTACGTAGTTTTCCAAATCGGAGGGGTTGGAGCCGTCGGCGATAATAAGCCTGGGCCGGTGCCGGCTTCTAAAGCTTCCATAGTAGCAATGCCAAGGATAAAAGTGGAAGAGAGTGGCAAAGATTGTTGTATTTGTTTGGAAGAGTTTGAAGTTGAAGAAGAGGCAAGGGAGATGCCATGTAAGCATGTGTTTCATTCGGGTTGTATTGAGAAGTGGTTGGAGATCCATGGGACTTGCCCGATTTGTCGGTTCATGATGCCGCCTGAGATAGCTGAAATAAGAGGTGGTGAGGGTGATGGTGGCCGGCGAAGAATGTTGGGTAGAGAGATCAGTGGTTTGGAATTTTTACATTCGGTTTTTTCTTTTGCTAGCTTGGCTAGCATGATGGGTATGATGGGTTCGGGTCGGGCTTTCCGTCAACCTGATTCGGGTCGAGTTAATGATGATTCGCCTTCCAATCAAAACACAGATTGCAATTGACACAATTCTTTTTTTTTTATTTGTAACTAAAAAAATATTATTTATTTTTTACCAATTAAATTGTAAATAAGTAAAAAGAAGTTAATATATTTATATTGGTGTTGGTTTATACTTGTCTGATACAAAGACTAATGATGTGTTTATTTATTGTTAATATAAAAATAACGATAAAAATAAAATTAATTACAGCAAAGAAACACATTGCATTGAAATATATTGCCTATATAAAAAAATTTAATAATAATAATAATACTTTAAGATTTAAGTTTATTGAATTTAATGAGTAATTGTAGTAGACAAAAAAAATTATGTTCATTTTAAAATATTCAAATTTAAACATTTGTATATAAAATATATATGTATTATTAAAATATTAATAAAATAAATAAATATTACCAAATAATTACATCTTATATTAAAAAAAAATGAAAATCTCTCCTTCTCTTCCTCCTGCTCATCATGATTCTTCTATCTTTCATTTTACTCCTTTTTCTATACCAATTAAATAAAAAATTATCTTCCAACCACCACCAATAGCTCTCCGTCAATCACCATCACATCACAATTATTGTTCGATCATTGCATCAATAATGATATTTTATTACATATTTTAGAATTTTTTAATAATTATTTATAATCACTAAATCTTTATAATTTTTTAAATATCTAAAAAAATTATGATTTAAAAAATTATATATAGAATTAAACGTAAAAATTCGATTTAATTTAAAAAATTCGATAAAAAATTCAATATTATTTAAATTTAATCAGATTAATTGGATCAAGAATTAATTAGGGTATCAATTCAATAAAAGGTAAAATACTAGTTGACTTGCAAATCAGTACAAACCGATTAAACCAAGCTAAAAATCAAGTTGAACTAGCAATTAAATCAATTTTATAATTTTTAATATTTTCATTTTCCATAAATTTTTTTTGAATCTGTCGTTTTGAGAACTAATTGATTAGACTAATTTGAAATTGATTCAACTTAACTTTTAACTTAGTTCAACTAGGTTGTATTGATCTGCAAGTTAATTGGTTTTGTCACCTCTCGTCAAACGTATAATCCAATCAATTCTAATTAAAGAGTTTTAAAAATATTTTTTTAAAGAGTTTTTATGTTCTTTCTTAATTTCTTTTATTTTTTAAAAATATATTTTTTAATTTTTATGTATTTCTAATTAAAACATAAAAATAATTTTAAAATTTTAATTTACGTTTAAATGGTAAGGACTAAATTGATAAAAAAATATAAATATTGAGAGCTAAAAAAATTATTTTAGCTTTGACACCATCAACTTTATTGACAAAATTAGATGGAAGAATCAAAGCTTTTAAATAAATAAAAAAAGGCATAATGATAAAATTAGCCCCTAACGTTTGGATTTTTTTTCACTTTAGCCCTTATCATTTTTTTTGGGTCACTTTCATACATAACATTTTTTTTGTCAAATTGATCATTTTTTTAACGGTCTTGCTAACGTGATTGTTAAGGGACTAACGGTGCTGACGTGGCAATATTTTTTTCCAGCTGGGCTAGTCCACATAAGCATTTGCTGACCTGGCATATAAGACAAAAATATGCCATGTCAGCAAAAAAATTTAAAGTTAAAAAATAAAATATTTACCCACAATTAAAACAATTAAGAAAAGTAAAAAAAATTAAATGATTAACTTTAACCTAAACCCAAACAAAAGTAAAAAAAAAAAAATAATCGATCAGATCAGAGAACCTTGAAACTTTGTTTAGAACCCTAACCTAAAGTGAGAAAGGAAAATTTTGGGGTATGTTTCTATAATTTTCACTTTCGGTTAAGTTTTAGGGTTATTGGGTTTGGAAATTTTGGTTTAGGATTAAAAAATTTAGGGATTTTTGGGTTTTAGGTTTTAAAATTTTGGGGATTTAGATTTTAAAAATTTGAGGATTTTCGAGATTTTCAATGTTCTTGAGTTTGAGGATTTTGGTTTAGGTTTAAAAAATTTGAGAATTTTCGGTATTTTTAGGGTTCTTGGATTTGGGGATTTTCGGGACTTAGGTTTTGAAAAATTTGAAGATTGTTGTGTTCTTCTTTTTCTAACGTGTTTTCTCCTTTTTGTAGTGAGGGAATTAGCGGTAGAACTTACAAAGTACGAGATAGTTATTACTAATCTTTTAGGACAAAGTGAAAGAATTAATAAAGTATGCAAGAGGTGCACCTTAAAGATTCAAGGTTATGAGTTTCTAATAGATCTTATGACCTTTATATTTTACGAGTTAGATATGACAGTGGGAATAGATTAGCTGTCAGAAACGTGGGATCATGGTTGAGTGTAGAAGAAAAAGAATTTCTTTAAGAATTTCGGATAGCAAAGAAATTATTATAATTGATGAAGATAAGTGAATAATATACTGATAAAAAGTTTAAGTTTTAAAATGAAATGTGAATAAGTTTAAATTCATAGAATAACTAAAGCAAAGTTTAAATGAAAATAGTGATGGAAGTAGTCTAATAAGTAAAAAGGGAGTGTCCTTTAAGAATGAAAGGTTATGGGATAATGATAAGGTCTATGATACAAGTGAGCAGCAAAAAAAAAAACTTTATATGTTAGTAATTAATCTAGTATAGAGATTCGAGAGATAATTAGTCACTTTCGAGTTATGAAACAAATAATAGAAGAGGATAGAATTTGAATGCATGGAAGAATTACGAAAATGAAAATAGAGTCATATTTATGTTATAAAAGGATGAAAGAAAATACAAGGAGTTCTTTAAGTATTGATATAGGAAGATGAAAAATAATTGTATAATTTTAATGGTAATCAATGAGTTATGATGTTATATGTTTGAAGCTATGAAATAACATAGTAAGTTATATGTTAGTGAAGTGATGTGAAATAAAGGAAGTGTATATTTAGATTAAATAATGAAAGGTTAAAATTTAAGATATAAGTGAGGGAAGTGTGAAATTTTATGATCAGTTAACTAAATTTACTCACTTTCATCCGGTCAAAACCGATTTCTCCTTGTATAAGTATGCTCAGTTGTTTATAAATAAAAGAGTAAGACTTCATGATATGTCTATATCCCTTATTTCTGATCGAAATCCATAATTTACATCAAAGTTTTGGAGAAAATGTAGGACTCCAGTATGTTGAATGGAGTTAAGTAAGAATAAGTTAGTGAGTCTTGACTTGATTCAGGAAAATAGAAGAGAAAGTAAAGTTGATAAAAAGGTATTTGAAGGCTGTTTCGGAAAGACAAAGTCCTATGCTGATTTGAAAAGAAAAAATAATGAATTTAATATGGGTGAAAAAGTTTTCTTGAAGGTATCTCAATAGAGAAAGATTCTTTAATTTAAGAAAAATGAGAAGTTGAGTCCAAGATTCATTAGACCATATGAGATATTAAAATCAATTGCATATCGATTAACACTCCCTTCAAAGTTGGACAAGATTCATAGTGTTTTCTATGTATATATGTTACGAAGATATTAGTCCAATGTATCTCATGTGATTATTTCGAAAGTTATTGAAATACAATCGGATTTGATTCATGAAAAAGAACCGATTAAGATACTTGCATGAGAGGTAAAAGAATTGAGAAACAAAAGTGTCCCCTTTGATAAAGGTTTTATGAAAGCATCATAATTCAGAAGAAGTAACATGGGAAAGAGAAGAAAATATGATACAACAATATTCGCAATTATTCGTTACAGGTAAATTTCGAGGACGAAATTTTTTTTAGGGGGAAGAATTGTAACATCCGTGTTTTTGAATCGGAGTTGGAACAGTAATAGTGTCGAGTTAAGAGTTAGAATATATGGTTAAAATAAGAAGATTATAAAAAATTAAGGATTAATTAGAAATTGTGAGAAAGCATGAGGGACTAAATAATAATTTAGCCAAAATGAAATATAAGTCATTATGGGAATTATAGTGATTAAGGAGGGGTAAAAGAGTAATTTGGTGGAAGATATTTTTGGAGGCAATGTTTTGGGCCAAAGTGTAAAATTGGAAGGCCCAAGGATTAAAAGTGTAATTTTACCATTATTAAAGAAAGATATTTTCATAAAGAAAAATTGATAGAAAAATCTAGAGAAATGAAGAAAAGAAATGATGAAAAGGCTATAAAAGCCATCAGCCATTGTGTTTCACGTTAACCACCATTTTTCCACCACTTCAACTTTTGTTTTTCTTTCAAATTAGTCATTTTTCACCAAATACAAACCAATTAAGCTAGTTTCTTCCCTTCAAGATTAGTGAATAAAATTAATAGAGAACTGTAGTAGCTATCCAATTGTTAAAAGAAATGCATCCATACTTGTCTTGGAGGAGAAAGAAAATGGACATTAGTGTTGAATACAAGTGATTAAGTTAAGAAAGTTAAACTCCTCTTTAAATACATGTTAGTTTTTGGTTTAGAAACATAGATTATGATATGTTAGAAGGATTTTAATATAAATATATGTGTTTTGTATGAAATTGAAGAGAAAGAAAAGAAGGAGAAGGACCAAATTGAAGGAAAAATGAAAGGAGAAAGCCAAGGAGTGAAAAGGGATTATCTACAAGAGTTGTAAGTACTACAAGTATTAAAAGGCTTAGAATTAATTAAGTTAAAGTGTTTATAATTTTAACATATATGGTTAATTATGATAAAAATGATATGTTTAATTATAAATGTTAATTATGTATGATTGAATGAAATTTAGTATAAAGAAACTTGAGAAAGGAATTATTCTCATTAAAACAGATTGGACAGAATCAGAGGACTAAATTTGAAAATTCACCAAAAATTGTATCTAATGAGCTAAGAGTTGAATGAAATATGTAATTAAATCTTATTGAGTGTAGTTTCATATGGAAGAAACAGTGAAAGAAAAGGAATTGTATATTTTGAGATATACTAGTTTTTGTGTAACAAGGTCAGAGTAGGTTTGAGTTCCCCTGTTCTGACTTTGAAAAATCATAGAAAAATGTAGAAAAATTATTAGAGATTTAAATTTATATGGTTGAATCATTAATGAGTATATTTTCAAAATAAATAGATGGGAACATTATTGGATTCCTGTACTAAAATATAAATAGTTTTTAGTAAAGAAAGGTCGAAACTGTTAGGCAGCAGAGAAGGGGTAAATTGAAAGAATTTACTGTACAAATTGGCTAAACTAAAAATTCTGAAATTTTTATGGTAAAAAGATATTTAAGTCTAGTTTCAGAAACATTAAGCGGATATTAATTCTGAATTTTTTAGCTCAATATATAAATAATTTAGTAACTCTGACTCAAATGTACAGCTGTGAAAATTAATGTAAAAAAAATTGAATAGAAATGAAAAATTGATGCATATAAAGTGATATGTAATGAAATTGAGAAATGAGAATGAAATGATGAGAATGAAATGGATAAGTCAAAGGTTTCCAAAGTTATTAGTACCTAATTGTTTATGATATTTGGTTATTATTTGGTTAAATTGATTTGTTATTGATTTGTATTACTATAATCTAAATTATTCATTATTTAATGTTTATTTCGATATTTATATTTAATAAGTGAATATAAGGTAAGCGTTAATATTGAGATGAATGAAATTTTATATTGAATTAATAGTATATTTGAAATGAATTTAAATGGTTTGTGATCAAAATTGAAAGTGAAAGTGAAAGTGAAAGTGAAAGTGAAAGTGAAATTGGAATTGAAAGTGATATGAATTGTAAATTGAAAATCCCTATTAACTAGTCGGGCTGAGTCGGATATAGTTGGCATGCCATAGGATTGGAAGAGTTCAGGGATACTTCGACCTTGAGTCGATGAGACACGGATGTCATTATTTTACTTCGGATAGATTCGATGAGGTATTGGGTACCACTTTACTTCGGCTAGACCGATGAGATACTAGGTGTCACTTTATTGCTTCGAACTATTCGATAAGGCACTGAGTGCCATTCTGGAGTGTTTGGTTGGATCCGTGTATCCGCCAAGGTCCGAGTCTTGTTAATAGGGTAAACAATGTGAAAAAGAAAGAATGTGCAAATTGTGACATTGAGGTAAGTGAAATGATAATCAATGAAAGGTAAGTACAATATATGTATAAGAAATCAAAGAATGATAAAACTAAGTAAACTAAGAGATTGGAATGGCTAAAATGTGAAATAAGGAAGAATATGTGAATTCATAACACTACCGTAAGTTAAATGTTATACACATAAAAGGTATGCATTTTACAAGAATAAATAATTATATGAATGAGTTTGAAATGTGTGATTAAAAGATGAATGATTAATGACTCTTGTAGTACTTACTAAGCCTTCACCGGCTTAACGCGTTTCATTCAACGCGTAGGTATAAGATCTCTGAGAAGCTAAGGTTGGATTAGGTGCCTCTCATCAAATTACATCAACATTGGAAGATTACAAGACAAGGAATACTTATTTTGAGGTAAAATGGCATGTACAAATGGTACTTATATGCCCTCAATGAATGAGTTATAAATGTTATTTTGGAATACTATGAACTTATGAAATGAGATGATGAATTTTGAATGGAATTGTGTTTTAGACTGAATTGATTTATTGGTAAAGTTTTTATATAATTCCAGGGGGTTAGTTTGAAGTTTCTAGCTATATTTGTTGATTTTAGAACAGAGGTATCAATATTTTTATAGTGGTATCGATATTTGCCCTATTTTGAGTAAAAATTACATTTTCATTATTTTCAAACTGGTTTTAAGTCTCGATTTTGATTATTTTGTGATATTTTGAGTAAAACGATTCAATTACACAGTATTTGAAAGAAAATTTTGTTATACTCGTTTTTAATTCTCTGACACTATATGTAATACTCTTATACCGGGTTTATACGTGTGAACTGGGTGTAGGGGTGTTACAGAATATTTATCAGTAACTATAAGATTACATTAAAGTTTGACACGTGATACAAAAAAGAAAAATATTATAAAACAATGGCATTTTGCAGTAGAAAATATGAATTTACAAAGAGAAACTAATTAAATGAAGGCCTGCATGATACTATTGCTAACGTGCATAAGGAATATATAAAACCGTTTATGGAAAAGTTAAATGGGGTTTGTATGAGATGTTTATCTATATGTTGAAAAATATGGAATTAATAATTGAATGGTAATTTATATATTTGACATATTGATAATTTATTAAATTGTATTAATTTAAAACTTGGTAATTTATAGATTTGACATGTCTGTTGATTGTTGTTTCTGTTTGTTGTTGTTGATACTTTTGGTGGGGGCAATAATTTTAAATGTTTGCTAGTTCACTCACTGCACGAGGAATGGAAGTGGTCCCTTCATGTTTTATAGTTGTGTTGTTTCTATTTGCTTTTTTTTCTCTGCACATTGTTTGTTATTATGCTTATGACATATATATGTTTTTTTATTCTTTAAACTGTAGATGTTTGAGGAGGGTGATGGTGGTGGATAGGGAGAGCGTGAGGGTGAGGGTAAGGGTAATAAAGGTGGTGAGGGTGATGGTGGTGGTGAGGGTGAGGGTGAGGGTGGTGAGGATAAGGGTTTGGATGATGACAGTAAAGGTGGTAAGGGTTTGGGAGGTGGTGAGGGTGAGAGAGGTTGTGAGGGTTCGAGTAAGGGTGAGGGTGTTAAGGGTGAGAGAGGTGGTGAGGGTTCGAGTAAGGGTGCTGTTAGTGAAGGTGTTGAGGGTGTTGAAGGTCAGGGTGAGGTTGATGTTGCTGTTAGTGATGGAGGTGGTAGTGGTGATGAGGAGGAGGAGCTTCAAGATGATATTTACTTATCAGATGGTGATGATGATGATGAGCTTCAAGAAGCTAGGCAAAAGATGAGGGATGTGGAGGGGAAAACCAGTGGGAAAGGTAAAGAAAAAGTGTTTGATGAGACTGAAAGTAAAAGCACTGGAGAGCAGTTTGAGGCTGAGGTCCTTGAAGATGGAAATGAGATTGAATATTTTGATAGTAATGATCGCGGGGGCATACTTGGGTCAGAAGATAATGATGATGACAATACTAATGTTTGTAGAAGAAGAAGAAGCAGGTTCCCCACATACAATCCAAAGTCAGCAATTCCACACTTCTGTATTGGGATGCTGTTTAAATATAGTTAGCAATTCAAGTCCTCAATTCATAAGTACTCAATGTATTGTAGAAGGGAACTTAAGATAATCAAGAATGAACCAAATACGGTTAGAGTTGACTGTATTGCACCAAAAAGTGTCAATGAGGAATATTTGCTAGTTATAGTAACATGGCCAGATGCATGCAGGTGAAAAGTTTTCATGATGAGCACAACTATTGTGTTAGTTTTAGAAACAAAATGGTTAATGTGAAAGTTATTGCCAAACATTTTGAAGCTACTATTGGGGACCACCCAAAAATAAAGCTAAGGGAGATACAAAGAAGGGTAGTTTCAGAAATGCATGTCAATGACGAGGTGTAGAAGGGCCAAGAAAATGGTAAAGGATAAGTTGGCAGGGAACTTCATAAATGAATTTGCTATGTTATGGGATTATGCTGATGAGTTGAGAGTAAAGAATCCTGGAAGTACTATAAAGAGGGCAATGAATAAGTCACACCTGAATCTCCACCACATTTCAAGAGATTTTATGTCTGTTTTGAAGCACTGAAAAGAGGTTGGAAAGAAGGGTACAGACCTATACTAGGTTTGGATGGTTGCTTTTTAAAAGGTTAATTTAAGGGTGAGCTGTTGGCTGCTGTTAGGAGAGGTGGAAACAATTAGATGTACCCAGTTGCCTAGGTAATTGTTGAGGGGGAATGCACTGATTCTTGAGCATGGTTTCTTAGTTTATTGATAGTAGACTTAGGAATGGAAGATGGTTTTGGGTATACCATCATCAGTGACCAACAAAAGGTAAAAATTTTATTTTGCATTTATTTATTACTAATACTGTTAATTTAAATTATGGTAGTTGCTTATACTCCTTTATGTTGTGTCATCTAATCAAGTGTGAGATAGCAGTAGTAATTCATATCGAGACTGACTTCTTGCCTTGGGTTATAATAGCAATATATATATAGACATATGTTTTATAGGAATCCTTGGACTTTCTAGCTAAATATGCAAGAGGAATTTCTATTCTTAACTTTGTTTTTAAAATATATTGTTGTTTTTCTTTTTTGGGTGTGTGTTGTTTGTGTGGCTATAGGACAAATTGTAATCAAAGTTCATAGATGCCTTTGATTTGAGAAAGCATTGATAACTTTTACTTTTGTATTTAGATTGATAATTGAGTTTGCTCTTGTTTAAATTGTTTGTTCTCTTGATCTCTGACTGTCGTCTTATTGATTTTGTTCCTTTTAAATATTTTTCCTTGTTATAAAAAAGAAAAAAGAAATATGACCTTTTAATGGACATGTGCATGTTGGTGATGTGTTTATTTGCATGTTTGTATTCATAGCTCTGCTACTGTGTCATCATACTCATGTTTCAAATGAAATTTAGTCAACATAATCAATTACCAATGTCTTACTTGTCGTAAAATAATCAATATAATGTTGTGGGGGTTACGATGCTACTGCTGTTTAGCACTTGATTGTGAGAGAAATACTGCAATCTAAGAGCATATAATCAATGTCTTTACTTGATATTATTTTAAAACTCAAATATTATTTAAAAAAAGGTTTGATTGAAATATAAAAGCATGGAGCGAAGGAAAAGGAGATGATGAGATATGAAAGTGATAGTGTAACAATTATAACTGGTTTTTCTTATTTCAAGAACTGCTTCAAACCTTAACTTCTCCTAACAAATCTGTGTCTACCTTTTAATAAATACTACCCTAAAGTAGAAGCCTTCATTTTCCAATATTCTTTACTTGCCTCTAAAGTTATGTATATATATAAACTCATCATGAATTTTGACTTAATTCCAATATTTTTACCTTTTAAATCCTTTCATGCCTCATAGTGAAAAGAATATACATGTGAAAAGGTAAGTGTTCAATATTCTTTGGTTGTTGAGATTTAATTATCATGTGCTTAAGGTTTAATGTTTAGTGCAAGGAGTGGAGGTCGTTTAATGTTTCTCAGTTTTTTGTTTAGTTGTGTAATATTTTTTAAGTAAAATTCTAGTGTTCTGTTCACAACAATTAGCTTCCTTGGAATTTTGGTTGGATATTTTTATATTGTAGTGTAGCTATTAAATTAGAATGAGTGATTGTTGACAATTTGATAAGCATGTGAGATGTTTTTAAATTTAAATTTGATAGTAGACTTACTTATACTTTTTAATTTAAATTTGATAGTAGACTTACTTATGTTTTTTAATTTAAATTGCAGGGTCTCGAAATAGCCATTAATGACGTTCTGCCTAGAGTAGAACATAAAAATTTTGCGAGGCATGACTTTTCAAACTGGTCTGGAAGGAAGAAAGCAAAGACATTCGAATTTGCTTTTTGGAAAGTTGTGAAGTCTACAACAGAGAGGGAATGGGAACAAAACAAAGAAGACTTGTATAAGCTTGATGAAGGTGTTGCAAAGGAGTTATTCTCTAAGAATTCTAAAGCTTGGACCAAGGCCTTCCAAGAGTTACACTCAGTTTCAGATATTGTAGACAATAACCTTTATGAAGTATTTAACTCCATCATCGTGGAGTCTAGATTTAAGAGCATAATAACCATGTTGGAGGAAATTATAGTTAATATGATGACTAGAATAGTTGCTAAGAGGAAGCAATGCAGTTCATGGAATTTCAATTATGGTCCACTAATAAAGAAGAATTTGATGAGAGCAAGAAGGAAGGTGTTGATTGGAAGATGATCTGGAATGGGGAAAATGGGTGTGAAGTTAAGAAAGGTAGAAAACAATACGTAATAAATATAGAGCATAAAACCTGTAGTTGTCAAAGTTGGCAATTATCTAGGATCCCTTGTCCCCGTGTCTGCTGTGCTATATGACATTTTGAAAAAGATCCTGATGACTACTTGCATAGGTACTACCAGAAGGACACATATTTGAAAGCATATTCATATGCTTTGCAACCCATAAATGGGTCACATGAATGGGCAAAATTTGGTATTGAGCTCGTGCTTCCACCAGTTGAGAAAACAATTCCCGGTAGGCCAAAGAAGAATAGAAGAAAGGCAAATAATGAACCAAAAAAAGTGAAGCCTGGACACCTTAGTAGGGCTGGTCTAATTATAAGATGCAGGAAATATGGTGGTGAGGGTCATAACAAAAGATCATGCAAACAATATCCTAACACAACGGGAACACAGGTATATTGTAAACACTTTGTCATTGTCAATTCCAAATTATAATAATCTAATTTCGGGTTTTTTTTGTGTCTTAGTCTAGTTCGAGTACGAGAACTACAACCCAAAAAAGAACGACAGAACACGACCTTGCATTCAGCCTAACACAACTGAATCACAGGTATATCGTAAACACTTTCTCATTGTCAATTCTAAATTATAATAATCTAATTTCTATCTTTATTTTTTATGTCTTAGTCTAGTACGAGTACGAGAACTACAACCCAAAAAAAGAACAATAGAACACCACCATGCATTTAGCTTAACACAACTGGATCACAGGTATATCGTAAACACTTTCTCATTATCAGTTCCAAATTATTTAAATCTAATTTGGGTTCTGATTGTTGCTCTCAGTTTGGTACGAGTATGAGAACTAGAAGCCAAAAAAGAATGGCATTTCAGGAACATATCATCACACAAGAATCCACTGCAACCAAGAAGCTGAAGAAATGATTTGAGATCGTTCCGATTTTTTTTGTTAGTTTTTTGAAATGGTTGGTACACATCTTACAACTATAGGATAATTTTGTTAATTGAAATAGTTGAAGATGACCATTGATGCAATGAAGATGTTTTTTGATGTTTGCATGTAAATATCTAACTGCTAATTGTTGAAATTGTTGAAATGGTTGAAATGATAACTTTCTTATTGCTAAATGTTGTAATGGTTGAAATGGTTTATTTGGTTTGTGGATGATTTTTTTGTATACTGCAAGTTATATCTTTATATTCTCAATGTACAAGTGAATTTGATAGCAAGCTACTGCACAATTAATATTATGTTTTACTATTTTTAATTTTTGAAGACTTACCAAAAGTGGGTATTCTAAAAGATTATGTTACTATTTGATTTCTGGCTTAAATTGTTATAATTTTTTATTGTTTTTTATGGTTGAAACTGTTTGCAAGTTTCTATGCTCAACTGAAAGTTAAGCAAAGTGTACCATTTTATTATGTTTTTATGCATTTATAGCTATTCATCAATCTCCAATTGCAGCAAGGCTGCAAGGGTAAACCATCAACAGACAAGCAGAATTTCAAGGAAAAAATGTTTATGCTCAAGCACAAGCTTCGGTGGCATCTATAGCAGTCCAAATGCCTTGTTCTTATGTTCTGTCATTGTCAGATCCCCTAGTTGTTCTTACTGATTACCAGTTGCCAATGAAGACAACAAGTTTTCTATTAGTGAAATTATTATGGAACAAAATGCAAGCAATTCAATTTTAGAGAGCCTTAAAGCTTTGCTAATTCTGAAGATATCAAAATTACATTGATAAAGTATTTTTTTATCCAAATAATCCACAAGCCTAAAATCTTATTGCTTAAGACTACCAAAGCTTAAAAAACATTAAAAATGTTTGCAATCCCCGAACATTTAGTACATAAAAATGGGTCAAATTATAACGTTCCTACATAATGTGACAAATAAGATAAGCAATATACTGCAAATAAATATTTTCTTATAAAACTCTTTCTCATTCTTGAGTGATTTACAATTTTTTCTTCAACCTCTTAATCTTTGTGTTTAATTCAATGTGATCCACCTCTTTTGTTTGGTTGTCCTTGCCCACATTTTGCATACTGCCACTCTCAAACATCTCAACATTAATGCTTCCACTGCCAATCTCAAACATCTCACCACTTCCACACTTCATTATTAATCTTCTTAAGTATCGTATTCTCTTTTGCAAGTTTTCTTTCGCTATCACGTAATTCACGTATTAGTTCATTCGCCCTATTACATAGCTTATCATCATACCACTTAAAAAATCCGCATCCACCAACCTACATTTCACACAAAAAAGTCGAGTCTTTATTATATAAACTATACAATCTACATTCCACAATTGAGTTCATATACAATTAATACTCTCGGTAAAACAGCAACATTGACTAAACAAAACAACAAAATCGAGTAAACATTATTAAACAATCGAAATAAGCTTCTTTAAAACCTTTTGATCTAACGGTGGAGAAGAACAACTTCTTTTGCGTGGTTTGGTGATTAAAATAAGCTTCTCTTTCTAGTCTGCTTTTTTTCTTGTTTGGCTATCGAGAAAAAAATTGTTCTTTTTTTTTTGTTTCTGTTCCTCGGTCTTTTGGTTTTAGTGAAGGAGAAATGGAGGGAATAAAAAACAAAACAAAAATATCGATTAAACAAAACAACAACATCGATTAAACAATCAAAATAAGCAAAAAAAAAAATCTATCCAGCTAATCGATTATACAAAAAAGATCTAAGACACATTAAGCAAAAAAATAAAAAAAATCTCCAATTCCTTATGAACCCTAAAATAAATAAGCTAAATATATGCGTACCCGAAAATTTGAACAACCATAATACCTTCTGCCTAGGTTTAAATCGCTCCACGATGTTTCTCTCGGAGCTAACTTGTTACAAAAACATCTTATTTTCTTTTCATCATAAACGAACTCCCCTCGTGATGATGAAATCAACTTTGAACAAGCTAACTTATCCATTGATGGCTTTCAATCAGTTTTTTCAAACAATATTTTCGAAGAAGATAGAAACCCACTAAATTTCAAGCTTTAATTTCTAAAGAATTTGAATGGAGAAAGAGAAAATGGAGGAGAGAATTTGGAATTTAGGGTTCTTCAAGGGGAGTTGTTAATTTTGTTTACTTTTGTTGCTCGTGTGTGTGTTAAATCAGTTTTTACTTTTGTTTTGTTTTTTTAATTTAATTTATGTTTTAACTTTAAATTTTTTGCTGACTTGGCATATTTTTGTTTTATATGCCACGTCAGCAGATGCTTACGTGTATTAGTCCAGCTGAAAAAAAATTACCACGTTAGCGCCATTAATTCCTTAATGGCTACGTCAGTAAGACCGTTAAAAAATGATCAATTTGACAAAAAAAAAATTATGAATGAAAGTAACCCAAAAAAATGATAAGGGCCAAAGTGACAAAACATCCAAACGTTAGGGACCAATTTTGTCATTATACCTAAAAAATATAAAATTGAATTTCTCAAAATTAAATTATTAAGATTATATTTTAAATTTAAAAAAATAAAGCAACTTTTAGATATATAAACATTTTCTGTTTTACCAATTAAGATATAAAATATGTCAAAGAAATTTCAGACAAAATGAATGAATAAGATAGAAACTTCTAGAATCTATTTTACGTAAGTTCATACGGAATCATCAAATATCCTGGAATCTACATTGTTCCCGAACGTTCCAGATCTGCCTTTTCGATTCCCTCTATAAAAATCTTCCCTTTTACCCTTTTTCTTTTCATTTCAATATTTTCTCTTTCTTCTTCTTCTTCAGATTCTTTAACCATCTCTGGTTTTCACTGGTCAAAAGAACTTCGTTTTTCCTAGTTAATATGGCGGAAGCTCCTACCCAGACCCAACAGCCTCGTCCTGTAATTTACGTAGTTTTCCAGATCGGCGGGGTTGGAGCCGTCGGTGATAATAAGCCTGGGCCGGCGCGGGCTTCTAAAGCTTCCATAGAAGTAATGCCAAGGATAAAAGTGGAAGAGAGTTGCAAAGATTGTTGTATTTGTTTGGAAGAGTTTGAAGTTGAAGAAGAAGGAAGGGAGATGCCATGTAAGCATGTGTTTCATTCGGGTTGTATTGAGAAGTGGTTGGAGATCCATGGGACTTGCCCGGTTTGTCGGTTCATGATGCCACCTGAGACAGCTGAAATAGGAGGTGGTGAGGGTGATGGTGGCCGGCGAAGAATGGAGGGTGGGGAGATCAATGGTTTGGAATTTTTACAATCGGTTTTTGCATTTGCTAGCTTGGCTAGCAGGATGGGTATGATGGGTTCGGGTCGGGCTTTCTGTCAACCTGAATCGGGTCGAGCTGATGATGATAGGTCTTCCAATCAAAGCACAGATAGCAATTGACACCAATTTTTTTTTTTTGAATTGTATTATTTTTTAACCGTTTAAAGATGGGAGTAAATTGTAAATAAATAATAAAGTTATTCATTAATTTATTGTTTCAAAATAAAATTCTCCTAAGATCATCCAATACAAGGTTTACTTTTTTTTTTCAATTACACGCTTAGGATTGGTTTTATTAACAATTAATATAAAAACAATGATAATTATAAAATTAAATATTATAATAATATTATAGTTTTAGATAAAAATAAATTAAACGTATAGTATTAAATTTTTTTATGAAATATAAACAAATCACTTTTTTACATAAATAATATAAAATAAATAATTAAATACAATGATATGTTTACAGTAGTGTTGGGTAGAGGGAGGAGGTGTTATTATTATTATTTAATGATATTTCAATGATTAAGGGTAAAGAGTATGAGAGAGGCAGCATCAAATAGGACTTGATAGAGGTAAATATATATATATATATATATTTTAAGAGTAGAGAGTGTGAGAGAAACGGTATTAGTAGAAAGTATTTATGAGGCGACATTCAATAGAATTTTTAATATTGAGAAATTTAATTAATTTTATAAATTTTAATTAATTTTATTATAATTAATTTATTATATAATAATGATCAAGTTTCAAGTCCCCATTAATTATCTCTTAAATTTATTATTTTATTATTTTAAAAAAAATTAAATTTATTATTTTTTCAACAATTGTATATGATCTTTTTTCTTATCAGGTTTATTTTAAAACTTGGGTATTGGTACTGCTTTTCACACACCTTTCATCCTTAAAAAATATTTTTTAAAAACATATCATTTTATAATAATATTTCAATTATTAAATTAGAAGAAAATATGATATTGTCTCTTCTATACCCTTCAACACTATTATATATTATTTTGAGAAATGAATAACATGTATTAAATTGAATTAAATTATAAAATATTGGGTGAAAATTTTAAAAAACACATATAATTGAACTTAATACATGAGAGACTCAATTCTCTTCATATTATATGTGAGGGGCCTCAACCATAATGTTATTATCTAAGGTCTCCTCGTTAGATTGAGAGAGTGTTTTCTATTAATTAAATATTATTTGTATTATTCTTATTCAACCAAGATTCTTTTATCTCTTCTTATAAATAGATGACACTAATAGAACTACACACACATACAAGTTTTATATATTGTTATTCTTTCGGAAAGTAATGAGAATTTATTTTCCCCATCAAAATAACTAGAAAATAAACATGAATAATATCTTCTGTAACACCCGTAACAATTGAAAGTGAGCTCAACTCTAGTTGGATTAACCAACGGTTTGCACCTAGCGCTAGCTGGATAAACCGACGGTCATGGCACCCAGTGCCTAGTGGATAAACCGCAACTGTGAAGCCAACTCTAGTTGGATTAACCAACAATGTCCGTCAAATCCTAGCACCCAGTGCCTAGCGATTAAACCGCAATCGTGAGCCAGCTCTAGTTGGATTAATCAACAGTGTCCGTCAAATCCTGGCACCCAATGCCTAGCGGATTAAACCGCGATGTGTGCCCAGCACCAATCAGTTAAACTGACAAATAATTAATATTCCATTCTCGTCATTTCAATCAATATTTACTCAATATCACTTAATAAATCAATGTAACAATAAAACGTACTATCATGTATCATGAAATAATTAACAATTAGATAATTTAATTTTTAATCAATGTTTAAGAAATATAACAAGTTCGAGAGTACGAACTTACCAAAATCACAATGGCCGTTTAAACCGAGGTCGACTAATCCGCAACCTTCTCCTTTCCTCGTTTAGTACTCGCTTTACTCGTCTCTTGCTCTATATGCCACAATCTAATCTTAATTAGCCACCTATAATTAATTCAATTCAACAATCCACCATATTCAAGTTGATATCCATGACAACAAGCATTACTTCTCTAATCATCAAATATTCATATATGTACATATTCATTAAATCCCCCAAGTACTTCTCATGCCACTAGCATCCTATCACATAAACATTAAGCACTTTAATTTCATTCATGCATATTCACCCAACCATTAACAGCACATACCTTATCATACAAAATAATTTAGGTATAAATAAATTTACAAATGCTGCCCAATTATTTCCAAAACAGTCCATACATGTCCCTATTTTACATTCAACTTCATCCTACTTACTACCAATATTTAATCACACCATCAAACATATAATTCATGGGTCTCTCATGCTAGAACTTTGAATATTTTGAACATGCAAGGAAAATGCCAACACATCTCACCAAGAGCTTAAAATTCATCCATGGCATTTCTTAAAATACTTCCAAATACTAAAAATTAATACCCGGGTTAAGTAACTTAAGCCAAGATGAACACAAAATTACAATTTTTACTTACATGCAAGCACCCTCAAGGACCAAAATCAAGCTTCAACAATGGCTACCACCCCTCCAAACTTTGGCAAGAGAAGAAGAAAATAAAGAACTAAAAGAAAATCATCTCTCATGTTTTAGTGCTCTTTTCTCTTCTTCTTTTTAATTCTATTTACTAATGACTTATTGAATTACCATAATGCCCATTTAAAACATGAAAATTTCCCATCATATTAACACATCAAAGTCCACTAACTAAATTTGTGGTTTATTTATTCTATAATTCTCTTATCCATCTTTTCTTTTCTTTTCTTTTAACTCTTTTATTTTACACTACTCATTTCACATTTTCCACAATTAAGTCCTTTCTCTCAATATAGAATACTAATTACTTAATTTCCTTAACCAAAATTCTTATTCTTCCTTACTCCAACTAAATAATCATACTTATTTACTCAAATGATAAAATTTAGTATTCTTAAAACATTACTCCCGACATCGTTAATTACAAGTCGTTACATCTTCAATATGACAAGATTCAATATTCAAATCTTCAAGATATGTTATCAAGTTACCCGATCCAATCCAATCTCCTCAAACTAGGGAAGTCAATTTGATTGATCCAATCCAAATCAATATTCAAGATATGTTCCAATAAAATGTTTGGATACCATAGGAGGACTTGCACACGTCCAAAATATCAAAAAATTATTATAGCGTAATAATTTTGTTGCCAGAAATTGCCAATTTCAAATGTGGCAAGTTATGAGGCTGACTAGTGCTAAAACTAGTGGGCACCGCTTTAGGTACCCCTCAAAACTGTCTCCAAAATTTTAAATAAAATTAAAGTTAAATTGACAAAATGTAAAAACTTTGAAGGCTAAATTTATTATTATGCTACTTAAAAATATGCCACATCATTACTCCGTTAGTCACTTAACAGTCTAGTGAGTAAAAAATAATTTTGAAAACATTAATGATTAAATTGTAACTTTTTAGGTAAATAATCAAAACAGAAATTTATGTAGAGTTGAATGATCACCGGTGTAGTTTACCAGAATTTTTTCATTTAAAAATCTACACTTAGATTGAACCTAAATAACCTGTTGTCTAGATTCAAATGAATCTAGACACCCATTTCTCAAGTTTCATTTTGGACTTAATTTTTTAAAATATTTTTTGGTCACTTCAGCATCATAGTCGCTGACTTAGTAGCCGTTAACGATCACGTTAACAAAGTAACAATCAACGATACAAATTATTGATCAAATGTCTTAATTGATGTATTTTTAACGTTGGAGGGTGATTGTGCTTTTCGAAAAGGGGTTCATGGCTAGATTAGCATTGTTGTTGCGATGCAATAGTGCTTTTGAAAATTGCAGTGAGGAAAATACTATGAAAAAATGTGATTTATTACGTTCAAGTATTTGACATTGTTGTAAAAAATTACAATTGAAAGTTTAAATATTCATATTAAATATAATATTAAAAAATAAAAAAATTCATATATTCATATATTTTTTATGTCGCACGTTGAGTTTTAATGCTATCATGACATATTTTTATTATATTTCAATTTCTTTCTTATTTTATATAATTTATCATAACGATTTAAGTGTAATACTAAATTTATTTAGATAAAATGTTAAAATAATAATTATTTAATATAATTAAAACAAATTTACAATTAATTCTTTAAATTACCAGGCCGAAGAGTAAAAATCATAAAAACAATACAAAATTTAATCCATTTTTAATCTAATATTTAATAAATCTAGGCTTATATATTTATTTAAACCCAAAACTAATAAATTAATCTAAACTAAATTAGTGACCCAACCCAATTTTAGACTTTTAAGGCATCAATTGATTCCCATCTTTCTTTCTTCTCTAGTCTTGTCTTATTTAATAAACTATGGCGTGTAGAAAAGTTATTGACAAATCAACTTCGAGAATACAATGAAACTCAATGATTGTTTACGTTTTATACTGACAAAAACAAACCATTGAGTACTGAACATAACATAGCAAGAATATCACTTTCTATAATGAATTTTTGCAGTAATTCTTTATAGAATCATCTAGGAGTATAAAAGATGGTGGCAAAGGCATATGTAGGGGGGTTGGCAGGGGCCTCTCCCCCCCTAAAATGGTTATTTTGTCATTTTGGCCTTTTAAATTTTTAAAAATTTTAAATTAACAAAGGAAAAATTACACTTTAACCCCCTAAAAATGATAAAAACTTGATTTAATCCTTTAAAAATTATAAAGATATAAATAATTTAATTTTGTCTCCTAAATTTTTTTCCTGGCTTCACCCATAGATGGTGGGATAATAGAACGAAACTTTTGATGTGTTTTTCTAGTATGTCAGACAGGAGTTCTCATGTCTCTTCATAAGAACACAACTATATAAATGGATAATCATATCTTTTAACAATAAACATAATTATTCAATAGATGTATCCTTGAATAATCATGGTTCATTGTTAATAATAAAGTGATATAATTTTTTAATTGAAGAGACATAATTTATCACCTTAAAATGTGATAACTATTGATTAATAATCAAATAATAAAACTTTTGATTGCTTATAATTTTTCATTTGCAACTGTTAAAATACTATATATATTTTAAAAATATTCCAACAAGTGAAATCGAAGAGAAAAATGAAGGTTGTAGATAACTTCAAACCTCAAACCTCAAACCTCAAATCTCAAAGACATTGCACCTTTTTCTAGTGTTTTTGTTTGGCTTTAAAAGCACTTTGGAGAAGTGTTTATGCATCCACACCCTGTTTTAGATTTGCTTCTTCAGTTCGAAAAGTCTAAAAATATATTTTTGAAAAACAATCCTAATTATTTATTTTTGAAAAAGTATTATAAGGTTTTTTTACCTCTTAGGCCTATATTTTGTAAATCCTCGTAAGCTTTTAGTTTTGTTACAATATATTACTTCACTACAATATTTAGGGTAAACTATCAAGTCGATCGTTTAATTTTTTGGATATTTTCATTTTGGTCACTCAAATGAAGATACTAGCAATTTGGTCATCGTCGTTAGAAAAAATTTTCATTTTAATTACTTAAGCGTTAAATCCCTAACGGCGACTGATTGTTCACGCCATGTTATAATTTTTTAATATTTTTTTACCTTCTATCACTGTTCATCATTTTCTTCCTTCACCCAATTTTTCCTTCCATGACACCCCTCTTCCACTGTTCTTCTTTTTCATCTTCTTCTTCATCCTTTGCTCCCAATAATTAAAAAATTAAAGTTCTAAAATAAAATTAAACCAGAGATGTTTTAATATAATGGATGTAGTGGTATGGGAGGGAAGAAGAAGAATGAATGAAATATGACCCAAAATAAAAATGAAAGAAAATTTTGATTGGCGGAGAAGTTTGACTTGGTCAAAGAAGTATTCTATAGTGAAATTTGGTGTGATTTAATGGTTGGGTAACTAAAATGAAAGATTTCTTTAATGATAATGATCAAATTAAAAGTATTTATATTTGAGTAAGCAAAATAAAAATTCCCAAAATATCAGGTGACCAATTAAGTAATTTACCCTAAAAACCCTAAAGATTAACCGATTATTTTTAAATTTTGAAGGGTTAGACAATTAATTTCCATTTTCTGAAAAAATTACACTTAATTTAAATAATATAAATATAAAATATTATACACATTTTATTTCTATTAATTAAAACAAAATACATGTATAAAATAGAAACTTCTAGAAGCTGCTTACCGAAATCTCATAGGACATCATCATCAACACCCTGTAATCTACATTCTTTTCCCAAATTTCCTCTATAAAACATCTTCTTTTTCCTTTCAATTATTATTCAACTCTAATACTTTTCTTTTCAATCTTCCGAAACTTATTCGAATTTCCTTTGATTTTTGTGCTGTAACATGGCGGATACTCCTACCCAAACCCGACAGCCTCGCCAGTTTGTTTACGTAGTTTTCCATATCGGCAATGGCGGAGCTGTCGGCGATAATAAACCTGGGCCAGCGCCGGCGTCCAAGGCTTCCATAGAAGCAATGCCAAGGATTAAAGTGGAAGAGAGTGGTAAAGATTGTTGTATTTGTTTGGAAGAATTTGAAGTTGAAGAAGAAGGAAGGGAGATGCCATGTAAGCATGTGTTTCATTCGGGTTGTATTGAGAAGTGGTTGGAGATGCATGGGACTTGCCCGATTTGTCGGTTTTTGATGCCGGCTGAGACGGCTGAAACCGGAGGCGATGACGGTGACGGAGGTCGACGAAGATTGGAAGGTGGGGAAATTAATAGTTTGGAATATTTACATTCGGCTTTAGCATTTGCGAGCTTGGCTAGTATGATGGATATGGCGAGCTTGCTTTCAAGTTGACGATAGTACTGCTACTTCTTCCGATCATAACACGGGTTGCAACTGAAACAATTTTTTTTTTACCCTTTGACGAAGGGACTAATTTGTAAAGAAATAAAAAGAAGCTAATTATTCTTTTTAAAATCACTGTGTTTATTTTTTTATTTAATTATGGTTATTATTTTTTCTTTTACTTAAACCTCGCTTAAATGTTGAATTTGATTTTTAGATTTTTTTATTCCAATTAATTTTTTTTGAAAGATAATCAAATTGATAATCAGGAGATAATACTAATGATGTGAAAAAATGTGATTTATTAATTTAATTAAAATACAAAATATTATATGGTTTATTAGTATGAATATTGTTGCTAATAAAAGAGAATGTGGATTAAAGTGTGCTGATGTCACACCTCAAAATCTAGGTTAGAAGAATCAGGTTTGTGAAAATCGAGAGTAATCTTGTCTCAATTTATATGATTATTTTTATGCATTTGTAAGTAAATCGAGGATTTGAAATAGATATCGAAATTAGGATAATAATTAATTAATTAATTAAAGTATTAAAATAATATAATTATCTAAAATAAAACTTGATTACGAGGTTTAATTTGAAAATAGTGTATTTTAATCGAATTATGACCTAATTGAAAAAAAAAAAAGGCATAGACAGAGTGGTTAGGCATTGGTGTTTCCATTTTAGAAGTCTTCGGTTGGATTCCATTCCTTCCATTTCTTTTCCTTTTAATTTGCAGCAACCTGGGATAAAAGTCACACTAAAACGAATATTATTTGAGTTAAAAACTAAACATGAAATAAGCTTGGGTCTAATGGTTAGCATGTTGGTTCCTTTCCCAATTGACTTGGGTTTGAGTCTTTCATTCTTTTTTTATTTCATGATTTTACCAAAAACACCCCCCAAAACATATCGATATGATTAAGCGTAATAATTAAATAAATAATGGACAAGGTGTTAACCCTTTAAAGTGACCAAGGTTCAAGCCTCCTTCTCCCTTCTAATTTTAATTTCAAAATTTGGTAAAATATTGGGAAAATTACACTGCAACCCCTAGGGTTTGACCCAATTTTTTCCTAATTAGAATACATATCTTACCCTTTTTCAAAATTTTACGTTGATAGCCTCCGTAATTCCATCAAGTATAGTAAGTGCATCTCGATCTAAAGTATAGGACCCCAAATCTCATGCAATTTCTATCTGATATTGATATTCCGAATAAATTAGTCCATCTTTCACGATTATTGACGAATCTTTCGTTAATATTGTTGAATATTGATAAATCTTAGAAAACAAACATTAACTCTTGTATAATTGTTGTTTGAAGGACCCGATTTAGCTACTCTAGATCAGATTTGAACGTGAGGAAATGTCACTCAAGATTCTGGTGATAGGTGTGTATGTTTTTTTACAAGAGAATTGGGGCAAATCGTGCTTCGGAATAGGGCCACACAAGCATGTGGGCCACCCGTGTGGACCACATGACTCCCTCACACGACCATGTTTCCTTTGAAACCCTAGGAAATTCAATTCTCACACGATCTAAGACCCTTCACATAGCCTGTCACACGATCGTGTCTCCCTTACACCTTGATTTCGTGATTTTCACACGGCCTTAGTCTATTACACGGCTTAGCCACACGACCTGTAACCCCTACACACAATCGTTGTACCCTATTTTCAGATATTACAATTTTTTTCCAGAATTTTATGTTTTGTGCATATTAGTCCCTGTATGGTTCCCAAACTATTTTTAGTGTTTTATTTTATTCAATTGAGTCTCTTATAATATAATTAATGCTAGAATCCTTGATCTGATTATTATTATTATATGTGCATGCATGATATGTGAACAATAAATATCTATTGTATCTGAAATTGTGAACGTACGTACAACATGCCTTATGGTACCATTAAATCAAACCCATGATAAGTATGTCATATACAACTGTAATGCTTAGTTAGGGGCATGTTATTGCTTCCATATCAGTCTACTATAAGCATATTATTTACGTCCATTTTGATTTGTTTTAAGTATATCATATTGCATTGCGTAGGGCGGGCCGCTTTGAAAAGGAGAAAGTTCTGGCAAATTATTAATTTGTAATTTTGGTGGGGATTAAATATAAAATTGATACTCGAATTTGTTCACTTCTTCCAAATTAGTATTTATGGGTTTTTTTGTCTCAAATTGGTACCTAAACTTTTTTTTTCCGTTCATTATTGTGGCATCCCAAACCCGTCCAGAAAGGTCCGACCTGAATTTCGAACATCACATTAGCCATCAAAGTGACTCTCCGTTTAAACCACCACAAAGCACACCAATCGACCAGTCACACCACATAATTAATCATGGAATATTTAATAAAAACATAATATCATGCTTTCATTGCGCTACTTGGATAGACAATCAACAACAAGACTATTTCACAATTTAATATTTCAGAGAAAAGTTTATCGAAAACGTATAATTAAATTTAAAACGTAATATATAATAATATGTTGGGAAAAACTCCATTTCACAAAGTTTAACAATAGTATTATAGGATTAAGCGTATAAGTCTTATTTTGAAAAAAAAAATTATTAAAGCATCTCGCACAACCTCATAACATTATTAATTTATTAGTTAGCAAACATTTATTCATTTACATGACTTGACCAAATTCTGTGTTACATGTCATGCATACTATACACATATTTGTATCCAAAATACACATAAAAAACACAATTGCGCCACTTGTATAATTTAAACACGTACCTTATTATGTTATATATGCTAGTTTGTAGGTACGTACGATGCACGAGTTAATTGTATTTATAAATTAAAATATACTAAATAAATATTTATGTTTAATTTAAACTATAGTAAATTAGTTAATTAAAATCTATTAAAAATTGTATACAAATTATTAGAGAAGATTAGTTTTAAAATCTATAATAGAAACTTCTAGAAGCTGCTTAACGAAATCTCCTAGGACAGCATTATCAACACCCTGGAATCTACATTCTTTTCCCGAATTTCCTCTATAAAAATTCTTCTTTTTCCTTTTAATTATTATTCAATTCTAAAACTTTTCTTTTCAATCCTCCTAAACTTGTTTGAATTTCCTTTGATTTTCGTACGGTCACATGGCGGATACTCCTACCCTAACCCGACAGCCTCGCCAGCTTGTTTACGTAGTTTTCCAGATCGACGGTGGCGAAACTGTCGGCGATAATAAACCTGGGCCAGCACCTGCTTCTAAGGCTTCCATAGAAGCAATGCCAAGGATAAAAGTGGAAGAGAGTGGTAAAGATTGTTGTATTTGTTTGGAAGAATTTGAAGTTGAGGAAGAAGGAAGGGAGATGCCATGTAAGCATGTGTTTCATTCGGGCTGTATTGAGAAGTGGTTGGAGATGCATGGGACTTGCCCGATTTGTCGGTTTTTTATGCCGGCTGAGACGACTGAAAACGGAGGCGATGACGGTAACGGTGGTCAACGAAGATTGGAAGGTGGGGAAATTAATAGTTTGGAATATTTACGTTCGGCTTTAGCAATTGCAAGCTTGGCTAGTATGGTGGGTATGGTGGGTGTGGGTGGAGGTTCCAATCAACCTGGTTCAGGTCGAGTTGACGATGGTACTGCTACTTCTTCCGATCATAACACGGATTGCAATTGAAACAATTTTTTTTTTAACATTTCTTCTATTTTTTACCCTCAGAGGGATTAATTTGTAAAGAAATAAAAAGAACCTAATTATTCTTTTTAATATAATCATGTTTGATTTTTTATTTAATTATGCTTAATTAATTTTTTCTTTTACTTAAACCTTGTTTAAATGTTCAATTTGGTTTTAATGTGGAAGTGTTTTTGAAAAATTTGGTGTGAAAAAGAATGTGATTTGTTAATTTTAAATGTTTGATTTTATTGAAAACGGAAAAAATTAAAGAGAAATGTTTCTATGAAATTGTGATTTCACGTTATTTTTATCTCTTTTCAATAAGAAAATGATAAATAAGATTTTTCGTTTTGATTTTTAGTTTTTTGTTCATGAAAAAATTCAAATCCAACTAATAAAAACTAAGAATAAGGAGAAAAAATCCGATTTGTCATTCTCCTATTGAAAAGGAATAAGGTTGACGTGGAATCATAATTTCATACAATCCTTTCTCTTATTAAATATAATATGTGAAATAAAAAAAATATTGTTTTAGAAAATATTTAAAATATTTAAATGTTTTAATAAATTATTTATAAATTTAATAATATATAAAATATTAAATATAATAATAAATTATTTTTAAATAATTGAATATAATAATACATGAATATTTAGATAATATAATATAATGATATAATAATACATAAAATATAATTTAATTGAAAATTTTAAATACATATAAATAATAATATTTTGATAAATTTACTTTAAAATACAAAATTCAAAAGGCATTTTTAAGTTCTTGTTTTTGTGTTTGGGTGAATGCTTTTGGAGTTAGAAGCACTTTTCTACCCAAAAGTTCTAACTCCAAAAGCATTGCAGAATGGGACCTAAACTATATCCGTGTTCCCAAAGTGGTACTTAGACTTTCTTTTGGTTAAATGTGGCAGTTCAAAAAATTTAAAAGGAAAAAAAATGTGGTAGTTCAACTTAACCACCGTTACCCCCATTTAACCCCAAAATTTAACTCCATTAGAAAAAAAATTGACCAATCAAGAGCTGCCACTTCAACATTATTTTATTATACACTGAATTGAATTGAATTGAAAAAGGATTGAATTGAAACGTGTTATGCAGTTATATGTATTAAGCCCAGATGAACATAGGATAGGATACAATTGGCATGCGAATAGGTTATTTTGCGTGTTGTATGGGATTGATATGAGTTAAGATGAAGACAGATGATATATTATTATACACTGAATGTACCAGAATTCAGCATTTGTTATATCGAGTTATATTTACAGTGATTCAGGTGTGTTTTGGGGGGAGGATCTGAAGCCTACGGGCTTGGCATTTGGTGCCCAGGCGTGTTTTTTGAGGGATGTTAACCTTCAGGCTAGGCACTCAGTGCCTAGGCGTATTCTTCGTTGGATTATCTCGTTTAAGCATTTTAGTCTATTTTGGGTGGATAATCGAGTATCCGTATCTATTCATAATAGTTCTAATGGGTTTGATGATTCGTAACTATTTTATATGTGATATATCATAAATGAATGATCTGGAAACCTGTTTATGCTTGTTGATATGATGATTTGATATGATGTTGGACTAACTTGTAAAGTATGCGAAGTTATAAGTCTTAGATGTGATGAACTCACCTTTTGATATGGTTATGGTAACAGGGTTAAATGTTAGTTAATTGTTTTGTTAATTAAACTTTGATATTAAAGTATGTTACACCGTTTTCAATGTATGAACTTACTAAGCTCAATTGAAGCTTACTCTGTTTCGTTTTCCTGTTTCTCGTAGATATCGTTTTGCGAAATCAGGCAATTGGATCAACTTGAAGATCACACTATCCAACCACCTTTTTGTAGACTTTGAAAATGTTTTGTTTTGGTCATGTGACCTGTAATAGGATTAATTTGTATATATATAAGTGTTTTGTATATGTAAAGTGTGCCTAGGGATTTCACAAAGTATGTGCACTGGTTGATATATATATATATATATATATTGATATGTTTGATCATTATTGAAATGGTAATCTTGAATGTGGTCATTGAATTGGTATGTGATGGAATAATGTAGGTAGATGGTGTATTAGATTATGTTATGGAACAATTGGATAGGTATGATTTTGGTTGGGACATATGGCATGATGGTTTGATATTTGATTTAAATGACATAGACATGTTAGGTGCATTGGTTCTTTTGGTGTCAAATGCATGGATGGATATACATTTGTGTATGGCTAATGGTTTATGATTGAAATTATGGCATTTTGTTTATTCATATGACGTTTCCTTAGTTATGCTTGTACTTGGTAGGAAATGAAGTTGAATCTTAGCATTGAATATTGTTTGTAATGGTGCCAATTGTGACATATTGGTTAGGCACATAGGATGATGTTTTAAGTTGTATTTTTGGTATGATTTTGGTGCATTTGAGTAGGTTTGAGGAATGGTATAATGCATGCTCGTGGCATAAGTGAACATAGGGTTTTATAACTTGTTTTGAAAGGTACTTATGGTATACACAGTTTGACACACGACCATGTGCCACACACAAGCATGTGGCATAACTATGTGGTCTTTATGAATTAGGAGGTGATTGGTGTACACAAACTCAATGAGTTACATTGTTAGGATACATGGCTGTCTGACTCTAGTATACACGGTCTCAATCCTTCACACGACTTGGCTACACGGCCTTGTGAATTTTGTAAAATTTTACATTTAGGTCCACGTGATCTCAATTTATTACACTGCTTGGTGACACGGTCGTGTGACCCTGTAATACACGACCTCAATTTGTGACACAGATTGGATACATGGCCATGTTATCTAGCTCTACACAATCTTAGCCTATCACACGGTCATGTGACCTTGTTTTACAAAATTTTCCCAGTTTTTGTTAAGTTTTTATTTAAGTCCCTGTTTGGTTTTGGTTCAATTTAAGGGCTTCTGTAAGCTCGATTTAAGTTTAGATTTATATGAGAACCCTGTTTGTTTGAATGATTAAGATTGAGACATGATTTATCAAATTTTGAATTTAATTCACATGTTCATGTACTGTTAATTACTATAGCATCTCGTAATTCGATTCCGACGACAGAGATGAGTGAAGGATGTTACAGTAATCAATTCATTCATTCCATTCATAGTTGTGAATATATTTGAGAGCATTTACTCAAACACTTGACGTGCCATTTTCTTTTGGTTTTTATGTTCTTCGTTGCTTTTTTTTTTTATGTTTTTCAGTGCCTTAAAGAATTTCTATGAGAATTCTTGCTTTTGCTAGAGTTAAGCTGACTTAGATAGATTCGGAGTAAAGATATCACCTAAAGCCGCGCGGTTTGCTAGATGAAAGGTCTAGCTTCGTGACAAAAGCACATTCATGTCACAAACATGTAAAATTTACATGCACACACACAAGAAAAAGAAAAGATAATGGAACAAAATTTTAACAAGCTTCTATTGGTATCAAATAGCATTCATGCAAAAAAAAAAGACCTAATGTTTAATACGACTTTTATTTCAAATTTCTCTGTCATTTAAACTAAATAGCATTCAGAAAAGCCTAAACTTACATCTCTAAACAACACAACTTCATAGAAAACCTTACATCTTTCCTCACATATAAAGTAGCTTAGGATATTTGACATAGTATGAAGAAGAAGAAGAAGAAGAATGGTGGAAGCAAGGGATAGCGTGGAGGGAAAAATTGGGTGAAGGAAGAAGATGATGAACAGTGATGGAAGGTCAAAAGATAGTCAAAAGTGATGTGGTGTGCTCAATTAGCCGTCCTTAGGGATTTAATGAGATTTATCGCTTAGGTGGTTGAAATTAAATTTTTCTCTAACAATAATGACCAAATTGCAAGTATATTTAATTGAATGACCAAAATGAAAACGTCAAAAAAATTGAGTGACCAATAAAATAATTTACCCCAATATTTATTACATAACATGTAATATATAGTATAAAATAAATTACAATATATATATACCTTATTACCAAATTTCTTACTGTACCTACGTCAATTTTTTTTAATAAAATGATTAATCGGTTATTTTCTAATTTTGAAGGATTGCAAGAATAGTATGACAATTAATTTTCTTTTTCTGAAAAAAAAATACACTTAATTTAAATAATGTAAATATAAAAATATTATACACATTTTATTTCTACTAATTAAAACAAAATACATGAATAACATAGAAACTTCTAGAAGCTGCTTAACGAAATCTCATAGGACGTCATCATCAACACCCTGGAATCTACTTTCATTTCCCGAATTTCCTCTATAAAAGATCTTCTTTTTCCTTTCAATTATTATTCAATTCTAAAACTTTTCTTTACAATCCTCCTGAACTTGTTCGAATTTTCTCTGATTTTTGTACTGTAACATGGCGGATACTCCTACCCAAACCCGACAGCCTCGCCAGCTTGTTTACGTAGTTTTCCATATCGGCAATGGCGGAGCTGTCGGCGATAATAAACCTGGGCCAGCGCCGGCTTCTAAGGCTTCTATAGAAGCAATGCCAAGGATAAAACTGGAAGAGAGTGGTAAAGATTGTTATATTTGTTTGGAAGAATTTGAAGTTGAAGAAGAAGGAAGGGAGATGCCATGTAAGCATGTGTTTCATTCGGGTTGTATTGAGAAGTGGTTGGAGATGCATGGGACTTGCCCGATTTGTCGGTTTTTGATGCCGGCTGAGACGGCTGAAAACGGAGGCGATGACGGTGACGGTGGTCGACGAAGATTGGAAGGTGGGGAAATTAATGGTTTGGAATATTTACATTCGGCTTTAGCATTTGCGAGCCTGGCTAGTATGATGGGCATGGCGGGTTTGGGTTGGGGTTCCAATCAACCTGGTTCGGGTTGAGTTGACGATGGTATTCGTACTTCTTCTCATTATAACTCGGATTGCATCTGAAACAATTTTTAATTTTAACAATTCTTTTATATTTTTATATTTTATTTGTATCCTTCAACGAGGGAGGGACTAATTTGAAAAGAAATAAAAAGAAGCTAATTATTCTTTTTAAAATAAACGTGTTTATTTTTATTTAATTAATGGTATTTTTTTTTCTTTTACTTAAACCTTGCTTAAACGTTGAATTTGGTTTTTAGATTATTTTTTTTTATTTCAATTGATTTTTTTATAGTCAAATTGATATTTGAGAGACAATACTTACATGAGAAGTGTTTTTGAAAGATAAATTTATTAATTGATTCAACGAATGAAATCATATAATTCAGAGAGAAAATAACAAACACTCGTCATAGATGGTGAAAGACAAACTCTATTAACACAACAAAGGTTTTAGCTTCAGCATCAATAGAACATTATGACACGTTAACAATTGGTTTTATCACTACTCAAGTACGACATATCTGGAGTGATTGCAATTACTTAATACGATAAGAAAATCAACCTTTGATGGTCCAAAGCAACAAGCAAAAATCAACAAAAAAATCAAGCGTTCACTAAACTAGAAAGGACGACAACAAAATCAATCTTAAAATCACTTGTAAAACTAAGATTACATCATAAGTAAGACTAAAAAACATGATACAAAAGTATACAAAAACTTTTAAAACTGAAGACTTATTAAACAATGAAAAAACAAACAAAAAAATATATATAAAACTTAAGATAACATGAGTCGAAATCGACTTATGAAATCATTTATTATTTTGAAATACTCTTAAACAAATTAAGAAGTTGACGAAGTGCCACTCACTTTTCAAGAAAAACTATTGGTGGTTGGTGGCGTTTTAGCGAACGACAGGGACCATCATCTGTCCATCACAACTTGGGAAGACAACAAAGATACTCACAAAATAGATCTGCGAACTGAAAAGAAAAAAAATATGTATAATGAATGAGAAAAAGAAAGAAACAAAAGTTTGATGCGAAAAATGTGATTTGTTAATTTTAAATGTTTGATTTTATTGAAAATAGCTTGTGTTATTTTTTAAAAAATTTCTTCTAATATTTTAGTATTTTAATATTCTAATAATTTTAAAGAATTCATTCTAATATTTTAAACAACTTGTGTTAAAAATAAAAATGAGGAGATCCGTATATTGACCTGATAATCAAGGGTATTTATCGTCTCAAGTGTGAGCTAGATTCGATTTACGATAATCACTATTGGTAATTCACCAAAAAAATAAAAATGAGGAGAAACATAAGATGTTAGAATAAGGTATATTTTTAATCATTAAATTTAGAATAAGAAACTTTATCTCAATATTTTTAAAGATTCACTTCAATAGTTTTAGGCTGTATATTTTAAACAAATAAATATTACAGTAATATGATTTAAAATATATTTAAGTTTATTTTAATCATTTTATAATTTTTGATATATTCTTTCGATTCTGGTGGAAAAAATAATTATATAATTTAAAAATAAAAATATGAACCGATTGAATATTTTTAAAATATGATTTGGTTAAAATTTATTTTATTTTAATTAAATTATTTAATGTAAATACATTATAATTACTCATGTTTGGTGATATAGATTCTAATTATATAATTTTAAACTCTAAAAAATATTAATTATTATAAAAACTATCAATAATTAATAATTAATAATTAATAATTATTATATAATTTTAGTGTAATATTATATAATTTAGTTAAATAAATATATATAAATGGTTAAATTTCTATTTTGATCCTTAAATTTAATTGTTATAACTTAATTTTGATATAATTTAGTACCCAATCGTTATAATATCATTAGTTAATTTAAATATTTTATTTTAATTAAAAAATTGAAGCAATATTCTCAAAAATATGAACACTATTAAAATTTTTTATTAAATTTAGATCCATTAAAATATCAATTTTTTTTTTTTGTTATATAGCTAATCTAAAGAGAAATCTTCAATGAGATTAAGAACATGGACCAAACCCAAACCCTCAAAAGCACTCCATCTGAAAGTTTTTACTTTGGGCACTAAAAATTAAAAAAAAAATTACAAATTGGACATTACCGTTGATAATCATTTTCATTTAAGTCACTCAACTTTAATGAGTTTACATTTTAATTACCTCGTTGATTCAATGTTATTATGCGTTAATTTTAATCACTCAACTTTAATAAATTTTTATTTTGGTTACTTGTTTAATTTTAATTTTTTTCAAAAAAAACTTGGAATTTGGAGATAAAATCCAAGTTTTTCTTTACAATTCAATTATCTATAAAAACTGAAGTTTTTCTAATAAAAACCCAGATTTTTCCCTAAGGAAACCCAAGTTTTTCCTTTTTTATGCCAAAAACTAAAAACTAATTATAAAATTGTAAAAAAATAAAATTAAAAAGATAAAATGGTTTTTCTCTAAAAATAATTCCATGTAAAATTTGTGCCATTTAACATGAATGCTTAGCGTGGATCCTTGTACATGATGAATAATCAAATTCCAATTGAAATGAAATTTTTAAGATAAATCAATCCAATTTAGTATCAACAACAAGACATTGATATTTCACGTAAATTTGAAAATATTTTATAAAACTTTTGGATCCCCAAATTTGAAATATCCTATTTTCACACAATTCAAAAGGTTCAACAAACAATCGATATTTTACTATCAAGGGTGCAATACTATTTGTAGTAACAATCTTTTTATATTGTATTAACAATCGAAATTGGTTGAAAAAAAAAATCTCTATTTGATAGGACTTTTTCCCATACGCTTGAATTCCATTGGACCCACAAACGATAAATTGGAATAATTTTTTAAGTATTTCAATATCAATAGGTTGATTGTTTAGCTCCTATATCTTGCAAAAGAAAAAGAGATCTCTGATAATTGTTTCCTCGATTCAAAAGAGAGTATTTGAATTCTCTCAATAACTGAAAAGTGTATCATGCTTAAATTTAATTGGAGTAAATCCAAGTTTGTCCTATAAAAACCCAGAAAACCCCATGTTTTCCCCTTTTAAAAGATAAAATAAGTAACCAAAACGAGAACTTATTAAAGTAAAGTGACTAAAATGAGTATACAATAACATTGAATTAACAATGGGTGACCAAAAAGAAAACTTAATAAAGTTGAGTAACTAAAATGAATGGTTGTTGACGACAATGCCCAATTTGCAATTTTTATTTATTTATTTTCAATGTCCAAATTAAAAAAATTATGAAAATTAAGTAACCAAACAAATAGTTTACCAAAATAAAGGTTATTTTTGACCAATTTTGAGGCCAAACCTTCATGGTGACAAGCTAGACATTAATGGAAGACATGGCTACAATCATATAAACATGTCTATATCACTTACATAAGATGTCTAGAAAAAGAAAATGTCTTAAAATTTTTATATGCCTAAACTTGGAATATATGGTCTATGATTGAGATAGAGTCTAAGTACTTAATTCCATGAGTATTGATTTCAATATATGCTAATGCCATCACCTGTAGGAATATATAATTTTTTTTGATTCTCCAATCTAATCCTAAACTTGTTCCCAAGAATCATAGTACTTGGATTTTTAGTGGGCATCATGTTCTATGTTCATATATTCACTTTTTGTAACACTTTTTCCAAGCACTAGAAGAATTTTTTTTATTTACATATAAATATGTGTCGAATATGAATATTAAATACCGAGTGATGATAATAATAGGTAAAAGTACTATGAAAGCCCTTATACTAAGAGGTGGATTGTATTTTGACCCCATTACTTAAAAACTAGACAAATTAATCTTTATACGTTAAATTAAAGAGCAAACTGGTCATTCTATGAAAAATTTCTTCCGTTCTTACCGTAAACATGATGTACACGTGGCACGCCATGTATTACTGTTTAGTTATTTCGTCAGCCATGCCAATTTTAAATAGTACAAGTGGATGAAATTTTTAATAGAAAAGGAAAGAGTAATTTACCCACTTTTTGAGTAGAGGGGGCAAAATACAATCTAACTTCTAGTACAAGGGCCTCCATAGTACTTTTGCCCGAACGATACCATCAGAATTAACTTTAAACTTGAGATTTCTTCCTGCTGAAGCAGTGATCTTGATCCCCAAATTGGTAGAATTGCTTTAAAATCCCTTTAGAAATTGTAAGAATATAAATTACTACAGTGGTATAATTGCATTTTGACTCTCCCAAACATTTATAATTTACTACTGGCTCCCTAGAACCCTGTCAAAAACTTCAAATTTGGCAGGGAAATGCAAGATAGGAAAGATCTTGTAACAGATCTTTGCACCAGTTGTCGTCAGTTGTTTCGACTTTTCACTTCTATTTACATATCCATCCATGTTCTACACATATGTCGAACGAATCCATAACCGACACTTATCTCTAAAGCAGAATGTACGAAGTCAACTACTTGCCTAAATTCACCAAATATCTAGATTTCCTACTTCGAAGATATCAAGGAATCTAATATATCCCGACACCGCACTCGTGATAGCTAAACTCAGATCATTAAGCCACAATTCTTGCATTTTAATCCAGTACATATTGCCATATGATAAACACGATATATATACTCACGAGATTGAACCATAGCTAAACCGAGACAAGCAAAACTCATCCATCTTCTAATGCAGACAGAAATTAGATAAAAGTAACATTAAATGAGGTTTGAGACCACATACCGTTTTTGAATTCCGGTTCCAAAATCATATCTCACAGTTTAAACCAATAAAGAACTAGCTGGACAACAAAGAGAATAATAATAAGTTGCCAATTAACCGTAAAAAACGAAAAGAAATGAAAGGAAACAAGAAAAGTTACCTCTGCCATGAAGGTATCCGGTCAAATGAGTCCGGCATGTCTGCGGAAAAGCATTTAACACCCTGGGGCATCGGCTAAATGGCAAACCAAAACTTTTACTACATAGTATCTTGCCGAATCAAGCACTTTCCGGATAAGTTTAGTTGAATAGTCACCAAAAGCATTAGCAATCAACATATCAAAAGAAAGTATTTTAATCTAATATTGAAAAAGTTTCAAACTTCATGATCAACAGAAGCTTTAAGATGTAAATTATCATAAAAGAAAAGATTATTATATTCTCGATTATAATCAATTGTATATAATCCTTACAACTTATAGCCATGACAGCTTATTTAAACTAATCAGAGAAGGCACTCTACTCTCTGCATTATGACTAGTTTTCTGTATTTGCTTTTAATTCATGTCTCTATCAAATCCTACTTCTTGATCTTTCTTTGCTTCTTCGGCCCCGGAACTTCCAATCTACCAACAGAACATCCACACCGAGCTTGAAACACGAGCACTGCTCTTCCATTAACCGGCGCCATCTTCTTTAATTCGGTTTCTAATTCCTTATGGTGATCTGGGGGCAACTCGAAGAGCGCTCTTTTAGCACCATCTTTAACCAAAGTGTTGGAGTTCTTAACACACTCTTCGGTTTCCAATTGGATATCAAATTCGGCCGCTTTCCTAAGACCTCTACAATTAGGGTTCCTGCATTTCCTATTTGTACATAGAAGCAAAATCCAAGTAGCTATGGCAGCACAAGAAAAACCTAGTCCTATAGATGCATATATCATCGGAGTTCTCACAATTTCTTCTTTAAACAAATAAAAGGCAGCTTCAATCAATTCAATGAGTTTCAAAGAGATACACTTTATAGTTGGGAACAACAAGAATCCACAAGCAGCAATCACAGCAATGAAGATGAACACATCAATGGCAGCAGATCTTGATCCTTCACAAGAAGGAATTTTTAAACAACTTGGTGAATTGGTGGATACCTTTTGTTTCCTTGATGATGATTTGGAGTTCATCAGATAATCATTTGAATTCACGGAATTTGCCATGATTGAAGCCTGGTCAACGGAGTTGCAGACTGAGATTGAGCTAAGGAAATTGACCATTTGAAATCAAACCCAGAATTTTAAATTGAAAAGAGAAAAAAAAAAAGGAACCCAAGAAAGGAAAATTGAAACTCTTATCAATTTTCCTTCAATCCAAACACTAAATCCAAATTCAAACCCACCTCATACGAACTCAAAAAGCAACCAACTTTATTGTTTCCACCTCAAGATCAGATGATTTTTATTAGTCCGCAAATGCTTAATTTCCTTCAAGAAACAACCAAACGAATGGAAATTTTCAATCCCAAATTGAGATTTGAGATTGAATAATGAGAAGAAAAAAACTTGAATTGGGACTTTTAAAATAATTTATATCAATATAGATAGAAAGGTATAAAGGAATAGTCTTTTTTAACCTTTTCCAGTTATTTTTTTTGTCCTAAAACAATTAGGGTTAATGTCTGAATTTTCCATTTGTCTCTAAAATTTGCCGTTTACTCTTACTCTAAACATACCTTAGTTTGAATTTTCACATTTTACACATTAAAATTTTAATTAAAATTTTGAGTTAAAATAATTAGACAAAATTTAATAAACAAAATACTAATATTTTATTTTAATACTTAAAAAATAATAAATTTATATGATATTAAAAATTAATAAAAACTATTACTTATAAAAAGTAAAATATTGCAAGTTTTTTTTTTAAACTAATTTATTGTTAATTATAAAAATAAAATATTTGCAATAATATTTTTTATTGTTAAATTTTATTTTTAAATCATCAAAACTAAAACTAAGTAGTAAAAATTTTCTATTGAAAAATATTAAATGATAAAATTTAATTTAAAAATTCAATAATTCAAAGTTTAATGGTAAAATTCAATTATATAAAAGTTATTTCACGAATTTAAGTATATTCTCGAAATATAATAGCAAACATCAATAAAAATAAAATATATTTCAATATTTAAAAATAATATGATGGTAAAATTATATTTTAACCTAAAATTTTACCAATTTTTTACCATAATGGGCATTTTACGTAGAGAACAAAATTTAAATCTCCAAATAAATTTCAAATCAATCCGCTTTGAATAGAAAAGATTTTTCTTTTTGAAAAATAGATATGAAATGATTATAATAAGTGCTTACCTCGTCTCACCTCACCCCTCTATTATATGAAATTATCATTTTATCTTGATATATATAAGTATTAAAAACGTAAAAATGTCATATTGTATTATAGAAAAATCCATATATTTTATGTTTAAATATTTTTGAAAATTTTATGTTTAAATATTTATTTGACTTTAAAAGAATTGAAAATATTAAAGATAAGTATCAAAAATTAAATTGAAATAGAGTGAGATGAGACAAGGATAAATGCTTCCAACATCTGTGAAAATGGTAACGATTTTTAAATATTATATTAATTGTGGAGCAATGATGGATTTAGCAACATTCACCCCACCCTACTAAGGGTAAATTTAGGGGGTTGATAGGGGTTTCGATTCTTCCTAAAATGAAAATTTTTTTCATTTAGGTTCTTTAAAATTTTAAATTAATAAAAATAAAATTAAACTTTGACCCCTTTAAAATTTATAAAATTTTGATTTAATTTTTAAAAAATAACAATTTAATTTCATCCACTAAAAAAATTTCCTAGCTTCGTTGCTGCACCCCCACCCTACTCCATTAGCATCCCTAATTCTATCAGCTAGCTATCCTCTTTTTTTTTTTTCTTTGTCTAATTCTACCATATGCTATATATTTTTTGAATTTCCAAATTTTTTTATTCCCAAAAATTCAATCTCTCTATCTATCTAATTTAAAATAAAACCCAATTAAAATCACAATTTATTAACTTTTATTAAAATATTATATATATTTTATTAATTGAAATTTAATTTTTAAATATTAGAATTTTGATAAATTAATTAAAAATATTTATAATTTTTAAATTAGATAAGTGAGGAAAAAAAAAGAGAACTTGGAATTTTAGTCAAACTTGATTATTCTTTTCAATCAAGTTGAGGATCATATTCTTTTTCTTCTGCATTCTAATAACTTGAAACACTATAATTAACTTTGAAATTTAATTAAATTATTTCGTACTTATTTTTAGAAAGTATCTAATAATAATAATGGTTTTTTATGTTAAGACGGAAAAAAAATATTTTCAATATCATCATCTTCTTACCAAAAATTTTCAAACTCAAATAGTAATATTGTAATTTTTATAAATATCCCAAGAGGAGTGAAGTTAGAAAATCTTTTTAGGGGGCAAAATTAAATTGTAATTTTTACGATAGTAAAATATATAATTTCATCATTTTAATAGTTTATATCTTTATAATTTTGAAAGGACTAAATCAAAATTATATCATTTTTAGGGGAGCTAAAATGTAATTTTATCTTTATTAATTTAAAATTTTAAAAATTTTAAAGGATCTAAATGGAACATTTCCATTTTAGGGAGGGTCGGGTAGAGGTGCTCATGGGTCGGGTCGGGCCGGGTCTAAGCATGATATTAATATATTTTATGTTTGCTCAAGCCCGGCCCGACCCGAAATACGGGCTTAAAATTTTGCCCAAACCCACCCATATTTGCCAAAGATTAACCTAAGCCAGAGTCCGACCCATATTTTAAACGAACCTAATTTTTTTGCTCAAACTCATTTGCGAGCCTAATATTTTGCTCAAACCCTTCCAAATTTCGGGCGGACTTTCGGGCCTAAACGAGTAGCCCAACCCATGAACAAATCTAGAGTCGGGCCCCTACCAACCCTCTAGTTTCGCTCCTAATCCCAACACGCGATGTATGAAGGATCTCTCTCCCCTAGACACACTCAAGCCCTTAACCTGCCTACTCAACCTTCTCCTCCTTCCTCTGTATTTTTAGCTTTTCGCTTATCATAGGTGAATCGACCTCTTAATCGCCACTACCATCTCTTTATCTCCTCCTTGTTTAGCGTTAGTATCAACAATATATATATATATAGATATATAAATGAATTAATACGAATAAATTATCATTAATCATCAATTCTATTTAGGGGATTTACATATAAATAATTAATACGAATAAATTATTTTTTAATTGTGCAGGGATGTTAAATTTCTTGTAAGTTCTAATGATAGAACTGGACAGCTTTTGAGATATAATCCTCATACAAGAGACGTATCCGTTTTGTACGACGACCTAGCTTTTCCTAATGGGGTTGCTTTGAGTGTTAACAATTCGTTTCTTCAAGTGAATGAATCCCTTAAAAAATAAATTTTGAAGTTTAATTTGCAAGACCTGAAAGTAGGTCCTAAAATATTTGTTGAATTGTCTAGGGTTCCCGATAATATAAAGAGGAATAAAAATGGCGAATTTTGGGTAGCTCTGAACAACGAAAGATTAGGAACTATTGAAAATAGTGCTCCAGATCCAATCGGAATTAAGTTCAATGATCAAGGCAAGGTTTTGAAAATATTGGATGGAAAGGGCGCACCCACTTTTAACTCTATAAGCGAAATTAAGGAATATGGGGAGAAATTATACATAGGATTTGTTGTGAAGTCGTATGTAGGCATCTTAAATGCCTAATTGAATTTTTTACTTTACAAGTTTTTAATTATTTTTGTTTGTTTTTATTTCATATTGATTATACTTGATAAATTACGTTTCAAATTTTATTTAATTTTACTTTCCGACATATTGTCTAAATTACCTATCCCCTCCCAACCCATAAATAAGAGATAATACGCTTTTGCGCACTCGAACCAATGTTTTCTTACATTAATAATAATGTTTATACCAATAGTTAAGACTCAATCAATGGATCTTCTTTTTAAATTTTACATTAATATAAAGTATGAATAAATGATACTTCGTAACAAAATAATTATATATAAAAAAAAAAACAGCACAGAATTAGATGCAAATTGTTCAAAGAATTGTATTATCCAATTAGTGTTTGATGAATTTGAATTTGTCTCAATGAATATTGAGCCTGCAATCAAAGCAACCATATCCATTAGCACAATCAAACTCATCAATTGCAAAATTATTCGTATTTTACTAAAGGAGTAATTCTTGTTTTAATCCCCTTCTTATATTGAATTTTGAGATTGAATCATTCTATTCCAGTTTAGCGTAATTAGAACCCTTTACTTCCCTCTATTATTATTAGCAGGACTAAATTAAACACTGAAAAGTTAGGTTAGGATTAATTCAATGAAAATTGGTTGATGACATTATTAATTAATTATGAATTTTCTTCAAATAAATTTTAATACCTGAATTAAACGTTGAACATTTAACATAGTTACCTTTAGATATTAAAAAGTATATTTTTTGCATATTGCAATAGAGAAAAAAATTCAAATTTAAGTAACCATTGATGCACTAAATCTTTTAAAAATTATTAAAAACAGAAAAAAATAATTTATTAAGAATATTTTATTAAGTGAATGTCCATCAAGATCAAGATAAGTTTAGATGAACTTTAAATTCTAATGGACATTAGAAGTAGAATTTTATTTCATTTATACTTTCTATGTCTATAAATATAGACTTTAGAGAAGCATTGTAAATTACATTCCCTTTTATTTTATAACATAATTATCATTTTAAAGATATAATTATTATATATATATTTTTTATAATTGGAAATGAGTTATTTAATATCGAACCTAAACTCTTATGCTTTAGAACATAATATACTTGCTGTTAGGCTAAAAAATTATTATATTTTTAAACTAAATGATTTAATGAAAATGTTTGAAATTATAGTATGTATCAAAAGTAAAAGTACTATAGAAACCCTTGTATTAAGAGTGATTGCATTTTGTTCTCTTTACTCAAAAATGAGTAAATTTGTCCTTGTACGTTATGTCAAAAAGTATACTAATCCTTCTGTAAAATTCAATCCATTTTTATTATTAAAAATTAATTTTTGTACATCAATATAATATACACATGAAATACCAGTTTGGTATTCCTCCAGCATAAGTGTATATATATATATAAATGAATTTTGAATAATAAATAAGCAATTAAGATAAGATTAGATAAGCCTTTAATAATAGTCATTATTTACATCAAGGACGAAATCAGAAAATTTTTTTAGGGGACGAAGTTAAATTGTAATTTTTACGATAGTAAAAATGTAAATTTTAAAGGATTAAATTAAAATTTTATCATTTTTAAGGGGATCAAAGTATAATTTTATTTTTATTAATTTAAAATCTTAAAAACTTTTAAGTGCTTAAATGAAAAAAGATTTTAGGGAGGTCCCCTGATTCACGTTTTGTTTTTCAACTCCCTCTTTGATAGGCTTTAATGACTTTTATCATTAATACACCATAATTAAGTCAATGTCTTTTCAAAACCCTAATGCAAGCCCCTATTCTATTGTCAACCACAAAATGTGGAGACAATTGTGTTTTCAAACCCATGACGTGTATGAACGTAGTTGGGAAGTCCCTGTAATATAGGGACTGTATTAAATTAGTCTTTTTTTATTAAGAAAAATCATATATAAAGTTAAATTGAAATAGAGTTAATGTTTACTATATAAAATATATCATTTACTATTTAACGTAGTTATTGTATTTGAAGTGCGTATGGTTTTCTGAATAAAATTTTTTGTCAGAAATTGAAAAAAAATAATTTTTAAAACTTTTTTTAATAAGTAAATATTAATTTTATTATAATTTGAACTTATTTAATTTTTTTTAATAGTATAAAAATTAAAATACTAACTTCAAATCTTAAAAAGAACTTAGGTTCGGACTCTAAAAAAAGAATTGTTCGGAAGGTAATAATGAAGTCATATTTGATTAGTGTATCAAAAACTTTTTAAATTTGTTACATACATTTTTCACCAACATCATGTGTGTGTCGTAATTTAGTTATAATAATATATCAAAATATTAATAATATTATTTTACTATACTTTTATAAAAATATCATAATATTAATGAATTTTAACATTACTTAAATGTATATTTTTAATTTATAATATTATATCTAAAATAAATATTTTATTTTTTAAAAGTATTTTTTTATAGAAATATTAAATACTTAAATGTATATTTTATTTTTTTATTATGATGATGATGAAATAATTCATACATCTCAAAGATTTTCGAAATCCAAAAGAGTAACATTGATTAAAATTTTATAAATGATTATCTTGTTTATTAATTCGATATTTTAAATAATATCATATAACTATGAGAAGTTATAGAATGATAACTTAAATATTAGTAATTTTTTTTAATGATCTAACTATGAAAAGTTACAAAATGATCACTCAATTATTCAATTTTGTCTTTTTAAATTTTAAAAAAAAATTGTTATTCCAATTATTCAAATATTAGTAAATATTAGTAAATTGTCTTTTTTTAAATATTAGTAAATTACTCAATTATTTAATTTTAAAAAAAATTAACCCTCAACATTTACACATTGTGTAATTTGATCTTTTTAAATTTTGCTTTTATGAGAAAAGATAAAAATTGTTATTCTAGATTTTTAGGTGTTTCTATTTTTTTATATTTTCAATTAAATTTAGATAATAAATTTGTTTATTTAGTTTTTTAGGTGAAATGGTAAAAAAAAAACTGTAAAAAGGACCAAATAACACAATATTTAAGTGTTGAGAGTTAGATTTTTTAGAATCAAAACTAAATTGACACAATGTATTAAATGTTGAGGGTTAAATTGTTATTATGCCAATTTAAAAAATTATCTTGGTTAGCCAGCTAGTGATTAAAATAGATAAACTTGAATATTTGAGTAACTATTTTATAACTATTCATAATTGAGTGAGAAAAAAATACTACTGATTGAGTGATTATTTTGTAATTTTTTATAATTTTATGATAAAATATATATATTTCTTTACTCTCTCTTTAAAAACCATGTCTTTTACACCCTTCCGACTTTTTCTTGCCTCTAAAGGAACAGGTCACCAAAACCATATGACTTGATTTAATTCAACATTAAAAAAATAAAATAAAAAATACTTTTAAATTTAAAATTTAATTCCTTTATTTTTATTTAAAAAATTTAGTTATTTTATTTTTTTAATTTTTAAAATTCAAGTTTAATTATGAACATCATTAAAATTTATTTTTTTAAAATAAATTTAAATTTATTACAATGTCAATTTTTTTGTTACATGGTTATCAAGTGAGGAACTTTTTCTATTTCTAAACCGCACCCCAATAAATGTAATGGAAAATTTTTAATAATGTTCATAATTGGACCTGAATTTTAAAATTTAAAAAATAAAGACATTAAATTCATTTCAAATATATAAAGAGTACAAAGACTTAAAACATATTTTAATCTAGAACCCAACGAGTGGATCCAGTGGTAAAAAGGATGATATTCATTCTAGGAGATCTGCGTTCGAAAATTTATGTGTGCAAGGTGTATGTGCGTTGTCAAAAAATTAAGAAGTATGAATAGATACTACAATGTAATCACATCAGTATATTAAAAAAATATTTTAACCTTAAAAAAACTCAAATCACATGATTATCGAATAAATTCTTAGAATTATAAATCCGATTAACTAAGTAGATGGGAATTAGATGAAGAATTTTAGAACTAAAAATAACATGTTTCATGATATTTTTATAAGTAAAAGGTTGTTTGTTTTCCATGAATTTAAATTTTTTTTTCTTAGGAAAAAGAGTTTTTGTAAAGAAAATGACTGCCATAATCATCGCCAAAAACATTTTCTTTACTTTTTGTTTAATTTTCATTCGTTTTCCTATTTTTATCAAATTAAAGCTTTTTAATTGAGTTAGGTAAGTTGCAAAATTATCAGAAATTTAATTGAGTTAGGTAAGTTGCAAAATTATCAGAAATTTAATATTTTATAAAAAATCAATATAATTTAAAATATATATATACATGTGATAAGATTTAAACTTAAAATCCTATGATAAAAAAGAATCATTACAAATTAACAGTTAACAAATATTAGAGTTATTGCATGCACTTTTGTTCATTGTTTTCAAAATCAGATCAGATGAGTCGATTGGATTGGTAATTGATCAAGTTACCAATTTGAAATAAAAGGTTAGACCAAAGTCTCGTGAATCGATTTTTTTATTTTTTATTTTTTATTTTTAATATTTTATTCAATTGAATCGGACAAATTAATTGAACTGGTTGAACAAATCATTAGTCCAATTATGAAAACATTGCTTCCAACTATCAGGCAATAATACCTTCTCTCAACTTTACCAAGTCAATTAAAGTCACGTTTAATTTTTATATCAAAGCTTTTTTTTTATAGATTAGTTACGTAATTTTTCCAACAACATTGTGTGCTATAAATTTTGTAAGAGTGCATTAGACAACTTAAATTCTTTTTTGAACTAATAGCTTAAATTTTAAAAAGAAAGTGTGGTAATATATATATAAGGTGAGTATTTGGTACTATGAGGTGTGACTCGCATTAATCGGACAGTTTGCAGGTATTTAACAAAAAGGTGGAATAGGCACGATGTCACGACGTGAAGGACATTGACGTTGTGACAAGGGGTGACTTCACAACAAGGGACATCGTGATGACGTGACGAATTCTCCAATTGATGAAGAGGGCGATGTCGTGACAAGTATGCATGGGATGTCAAGATGACGCGATGTATTCCTCAAGTAATACAACTGCGTTTTGATGAAGAGGCTTACGTTCGCCTCGCACGACGATTACGAATTAAACGAAAATTTCACAAAACAGGCTCACACACCTGTGTGTCTGCCTGTGTGACCACTACACTTTAATTTTTCCACACAAGGTCTAGCACACACCAATGTGCCTCAAATCAGAAAATAATAGCCACACACGGTCTAGCACACGCCCGTGTGCCTTAAATCAAAAAATAGTAGCCACACACGGGTTAGCACATGCTCGTGTGGCACACATGGCCGGCACACATGCCCGTTGGCAGCCCGTGTGCCGTCGAAAACTCAATTTTCTGGCGGTTAAAATAATACGAAGTTCGAGATTTTGGTACCCACCTGTTATACGACGACATAGAAGCATCCATATGCTATTTCTAAGCCTAAAACAAGTTCCAAATGTTGAGTTCAACAAAACATTCGCAAAACACACAACTAACAACAATTAGTGTTCGTCGAAACCTTCGACTCCCTACACAAAATAGATGAAAGTCTACATACCACGAATTTGCAATAAACGTTTGGTTCCTAAGTAAAGCGCGAAGCGTTTGGCATTTCCTGTGCCTCCCCTAACGCATCGAAACACAGACGAACAACAAAATAATCAATCAATACCTTGGGATTTTTTAATAAACTTCCCCAATTTGCACAAAAACACATGACAACGAAATAACCGATCTAACTTACCTTAAAGCGTATCGAAACAACCAAAATCGCCTCACAACATAGCAATTACGCAAAGTGAACAGAACAAAAGGAAAAGTTTAAGAACAAACATAAACTAAGAAAAAAAGAAGAAAAGAAATGGAAGAAAACATTTTTAGGTAACAGCAGAGGGAAGGAATTATTTAAAATTCAAATAAGTTTTATAGAAAAGTGCAAAAATATAAGTCCTTGTGGCATATGCAGAAACTCGAACACGAAATCAAAGAATAGACAGATGCTTAATCATTGAGCCATTAAGCTCATTGTTGACATTAGTTGATCGAAATATTTTGTAACACACATGTTAAAAGGTAACGGTTTAATAAATGGATGAAAACAAAATTTTAGAAAGTAAAATTCGAACCCAAAACCATATCAAATCACTTGTTATAATATTTCCAAAATCTAGACACAAATTCGAGAGACAACCAATCTTAGATTTCACAACTCCAATTCTTCTAACCCGGTTTTTGAGATGTTACAATGTGACTGCTATAAGTAGGGGTGAATATTCGATCAAGTCGAGTCAAAAAATTTAAAGTTAGTTGAGTTGACGAATCTTATTTCAGCAACCAAACTCAATTTGAATTTTTTTCGAATTGAATCGAATTCAATTCGAAAAAAATTCTAGTCAAATCGAGTCGAGTTAACGAATTCTATTATTTATACCCAACGTTGCGTTTGCATGGACCGATTCTTTAACTAGTAGACGAAGTATAAGATTATTTAACTACATAAACAATGTAATTATTTTATCTTTTTAACTTAATGAGTAAACATTTATTAAAGTGACATAGTTTTATCTTTTAACTTAATAGTTTTGACTTTTAACTTGAGAAAAAGTAAATATTTATCAAAACAACGTAATTTGCTTTTTCTTATTTGGATTTTCGGATAACTCGAATTGTAAAATTCATATTCAAGTTAAATCGAAAAACTTAATTCTTTATTCGAGTTGATCTAAATAACTTGGTTAACACAAATAACTTAAACTATTTATTTCAAAATTTGAATTATTTTTCGAGTTTTTCGAATAGAATCAAATTTTGTTCACCCCTAATTATAAAGGATTTAAACACTTAAATGACTAAAATGAAACCGTCTAAACATTGAGTGTAGAATTGATAGTTTATCTTTATATATATATATATATAAGTTTGCTTTTTTATTTGAAAAAGGAAATTGGTGAAAAGGAAAAGATCTTTCAAAGCCACAAAGGGGCTTAAGGTTGAGAATTTGCCTTTATGCTGACATGGCATACCCTTCTTTCCTAAACCGATCAAAATTGTTGACTCCATGAGACCAACAACACATTTTTTTCCTTTTAAAAATTAGAAATAAAAAAAAAACATTAAAACACCACAAAAGCTCAGATATTTTTCTCTTTTTCTTTAAAATATAAAATCTTCGTTCTAGTTTTGATCCTTTGTTAGAAGAGAATTTAGAGTAAGGGAATTGAAAATGACGGAATCAAACGACTTGACAATTAAATTATTTGGAAAAACGATTCCTTTACCTGAGAAATCTCCAAAAGCAGCAACAATATCTAACATTTGTGCTACGTGTGATGATGATTATAACCATAATAATAATGATAAAAAGGTAAAAAGGATTTTTTTTTCTTTTGATTCTTTTGTTTTTTGAGAATTTTGAAGGATGCCCATTGTTTAGAACATGGAAACGAAAAATGGGTTGGTTTTTGATTCTTAGTTTTCGCGATAACAATGGTTATGGAGGAATTGGTTAAAGTTTCGTTTTTGGTTTGAGAAAATTTTGAAGTTTTTGAAAGTTAAATGATTGATTTGTAGATTTCCCATTGTTAAGAACATGGAAATGAACAATGGGTTGGTCTTATATATTCTTTTTAGTCGAATTAATCATCATATGCCTATCTATTATGAAGCTTTCTGGGTATCTTTTCTTTGAATCTCAAGAGAATTATCTGCTATGATTGAATTCTCTGCAATGAAATTATGAAAATAATTCATTCTTGAAAGAAATTATAGATAAAATTTGTGGTTTCTTTGTAACCAACATTATACTAAATCATCAGTTCTTCCGCAACATTTGGTAATTTCTATTGTAGTTGTCAAAATGCTGTGCTTGCTATTGGTGTACTCTCAAATGATTTGTAATTTGCAGTTGTCTATGCTTAAGAGTTTACTATTTAGTATTTTGGGGCTTATGTTTTGTTTCCCCTACAAATTATTCAGGACATCGTGGCAGATAAAACGATAGACGCCGAGCATGAACTCGGAGATCGAAAGGAGGACCGATCTAAACAGGACGGCACAGCTCCTCTGGTTGCTTCTGAAGAGCTTATGAATTTGGAGGTGACCTATGGGCCAAGTGACAAGCGTGGTGCACGTTCTATCGAGAATGAAAGCACTGGTTTAGAAACTTGTAAAACCGATGAAGATCGTAATGAGACAAGTAATCCAGAAGAAAAAACCTTGAAGAAATTGAACAAAGTTCTTCCATGCCCTCGATGCAACAGCATGGATACCAAGTTTTGTTACTACAACAATTACAATGTGAGTCAACCGCGACACTTTTGTAAGAACTGCCAAAGATACTGGACTGCTGGAGGGACGATGAGGAATGTACCGGTGGGCGCTGGACGTCGAAGGAGCAAGAACTCATCCTCTCACTATCGTCACATGATCGTCTCTGAGGCCCTGCGGAATGCGTGTGATGGTACTGTTCTTACCCTTGGCTCAAACACACTCCTTTGTGAATCAAATCAAGTGCTCATAATGGTGGATTCGTAATGGAGTCCACCATTTGATAATGAAACCAATTGGTAATATTATTACCTTTTGCTCAAACACCCCTTAATGAATCAATGAAATGCTTGTTATGGTGGATTCGTAATGGAGTCCACATATTCAATGAACGGGTACTATTCTTGCCTTTGGCTCAAACACACCCCTTTATGAATCAATGAAATGCTTGTAATGGTGGATTAATAATGGAGTCCACATTGGCAATGAACTGAATGGTACTATACTTACCTTTGGCCCAATCACACCCCTTATGAATCAATGGAATCTGTTTTAAACCAATGCAGATGAAACAATGTGCAATACCACACAAAACAGGTTTCATAAGCCTGAGGAGTTAAATATTCATGTTTCTTATAGAGGTGGAAAAAATGGGGTCGAGCATTTGAACGGATCATCGATTGTAGCTTCAAATGATGAGGTCTGCAAAGCTGGGTCACAGGATCAAATGATGCAGAATTGTCAAAGTTTTCCACCTCATATGCCATGCTTTCCTGGTTTCTTTTTGCCTTACTCATGGAATTCAGCTCGGTGGAGCTCGCCTCTACCTCCACCGACTTTCTGCCCTCCGAGCTTTTCGATGCCTTTCTATCCCACAGCTCCATACTGGGGTTGTGCTCTACCAACCTCATGGAATGTCCCTTGGCTTCCTCAACCTTCCTCTGAAATGCAAACGGTCCCAAGTTCTGGTTCGAATTCTCCATCATTGGGTAAGCATTCAAGAGATGAGAACATGGGGAAACCATGCAGCATCGGAGAAGATGAACCGGTGAATGAAAACAATGCTGAGAGGTGCCTTTGGATTTCGAAAACATTGAGGATTGATGATCCAGGGGAAGCATCAAGGAGTTCTATATGGGTCGCATCGGGTTCAAAGAATGATAAATCGGATTCAATGGGCGATGAAAGACTGTTTAAAGGATTTCAATCAAAGGGTGATGAAAGGAACCGGGTTCTTGAAACATCTCCAATCTTGCAAGCAAATCCAGCAGCATTGTCTAGGTCAATAAACTTCCAAGAGAGCTCATAATCTTTTTGAAGCAAGCTAACTGGAGAACAAATCAAGTCATACTGTTTTTGAAGGCATAGTGTTTAGCTGAAGTAGAAACCATGCACATACACACACATATATGTATCAATGTATATATTTGTTTTCGTTTAGATGGTTTGCAAGTTTTGTGAAGTACATATGAAATGGTGAGAGGTAGGATAAGTTAAATAATTGTACCATAATCTAAGTTTGTATTTCAAATGAAATAGTGATCTAAATTTCAACATCCACAATCTCTTTCATAGCTTAATTGATTAAGATAAGTCTTTATAGTCCTTAGGACCATAAGCTGCAAATAGCTCTGCAAGAAACCAATTTTTCCTTCTAGAATTGCTTCCCATGTCTTTGCATAGTTGATCATTACAGTATATTTGGAGCAAAGTACTCACACAAGACCTTCTATAGCTCTCTTTCTCATCCCTTCTCTTGCATTTTTCCCACTCCATAACATCCTCTTCCATCTTGCTTATTGTTGGTAACCTGAAGTTTCCTGCAAGAAAATGTGCTATCCATTTGCTTCTCATTTCAGTGGAATACAGGATTGCTGGACTATCTGCATATCCAAGTATCGCTAGCTGCGGAATTTGAGGATGAATGCATTCCCTGCAATAATAAAGATAAATGGGCATGCATGTCCTATATGATGTCCCAGCCTAAAAAGAAACCAAAAGATACCTGTAGAATGGGGCTGATGACTCAGCAATACATTTTTGGAACAAAGTTGAGCTGAACATGTTCTTCAACTTTTCTTCACTTTTGTATCCAGTGGCAAGAATTACAATATCAGACAACAGAGGTTTAGATTCGCCTTGTATGATTAAACCATTTCTGCAGAAGCTAAAGCTTTGTGATTTCTTCAAGAAAAGACTGCCATCTTTGATTCTGCCATAGAAATTAGCTGGCAGAACTGTGAACATACATGAAGAAATTTGTTTGAGGAATCCATGTGTTGGTACCATGTTGTATTTCTTCAATGGATACATGTACTTGAGATAGCACTCGATCGACATTGAAAATATCCAGAGCTGGAACACAGTAAGAGCATCAACTGCATGATTGCATGAATATTTTTTCGAAAACACCAGAAAACATACTTACCAGAGGTGAAAGCAGCATGGCTAGGAGCCAGGTGAAGAAACCTTCACCAGGCTTGTGGACCATTAGATCTGTGAAGCGGTTCAAGCCTTGAAACACAAGTGGGAGTAAATATTCGGGGACGATCCAGTGAGCCGTCTTGAATAGCAGTGTACATGGGTGAGTTGCTCCTTTTTGATAACCAAAAAATTATGTCCAGTGTCAAAAGAAAGTAGAATATATACAAAAAAGAGGATTATTCCTTGAGAATGAGCCAAAGTTTGTACCGTTTTTGTTAGCAACTTCTGCTGCTATATCCACTGCTGATTTCTGAAATCCAATGACTGTGACTCGCTTTTCCTTGATTAAGTCAGCGGCAACATCATCATCCATTGCAGCATAATCCATGGAATGTAACACCTTGCCATTGAATACTTCAGGCCCTTTGTTCAAAGCAAAATCAGGAATGTTTGGCAAGTCACTATATCTTCCTATGCAAAGAATCACAAAATCCACTTGGTACACCTGCTTGTCATCATCAGTTGTCAATTCTTGTATGCGTAGACAAAGTCTAGAATTTTGTACTGGTGAGTGGCTACCTGATCTGTTGGAGCAGAAGCAGATGGATTCTGACCATTTCGTACGGTGAGAAGCCATTTCCCCCAGGGAGAAAACGGCTCACCGGAGCCACCCCACAAGTCCCAAGAATGCAATTCTGCAGTAGAGGATGTGACATAATCAATGCATGTTACCTTGGAGTTGAACTTGATCCTAGGAAGGATGTTGAAGTGAAGAGCATAGGCATGGAGGTATTCCAACACTTGGGTGTGATCAGGGTAAGTCTCTTTCACTTCACGAGGCCATGAAAAATCAGAAAACCGATAGAAATCTTTGGGTGTTTGTAGCTTAGTAGACTCTATTGTTTGTGACCAAACTCCACCAATGCCACTCCTTGCTTCAAACACAATGGGATTGAAACCTTTCTCTAGTGTATACTTACATGCCATTAAGCCACTAATTCCAGCACCTATGATGGCTATCCTCTTCTTATCACTCTCCATTTTGGACTAGTAATAGTGGTCTGGTGTGGTGGCAAAGGTGACAAATGCAACAGTTTTTAAAGTGCTTTTTTGACTCTCTTTAGCTCAGTGAGGACAAAACTAAACCGAGTGATCACCGACCTGAAAATAGGGAGAAATGGCATTCAATTTAGAGCTGTTATATCGTGGTCGCCATCAGCTAAACCATGATGGCATTAGCCATTCAGATGGTGGCAATTGAAGTGGACCAGCTGGTGATAATGCGAGCCCACTTTTAACAGTACTTTCATTTTCATGATCAGCATCTGTCAAAAACTGCAACAAGGCTCGTTATCGATGCATCCCTCATCATACGAAAGACGAATCGGAGGTTTCTTGCATGCAGGTTCAGATAATTCATCTGTTTTAATTCCCAATCCCAAGAGAAAAAGAAAGAACATGCAACAGCCTGTACTTCTTGCATGGCTGTTTTGGTTCAACAGTTGATGAACTTTTATAAGCAAATCTTAATGTTGTGTATAAATTGAATACTGCAATCTGTTTTTTTTTCTTTGGCGATTTTATATGGTAACCAGATTTGTAATAATTGCTCGTAGAAGCCTATTTCCATCCGGGTCCAAAGAAAAACCTAAAATAATAATAAAATAAATAAATTAAAATCCATTTTTAATGTCCAAGTCCATTTTACAACTAAATAACCCAAAATAAACCCAATTACAAATCTGACCTAAACTCAAATATAAAAATTATCAAAAACCCTAAAAGATGCTAAGGGTCTTCTAGCCGTCGCACGCCACATCACCACGTGCCATGTCAGCACCACGTCAGCACCATGTCAGCGCCACGTCAACGTCAGCGTCACGTCAGCCACATGACCCCTCGTATGCTCTCGAGACCCTTTCTCTGCTCGAGACATTTCCTCTGCCCGAGACCTCTCGTCTGCCTTTTGCACCAAAATGGCAATGGCACGCCCATCAACGCTGTTGACTCCGGCAAGCGCCCTGCCACCATGCCACTCCGATGCTACCTGCAAAAAGAAAAAAAGAAAGAAGCAGTACAGAGAAAAAAACAAGGCAAGAAGAACAATATATCATGTAAAAGCTTCGGCTATAAAAGCCAAACACAAAATTTGTAACGAGACACGGACGATTAATATCAGAAAGCAAGATTCAAAACAAAAGAATTCAATCCAAAGTTACGAGCAAAATAGATCAAAAGGCAGATCCGAATACAAAGCAGTCAAAAACGCTGCCGTTTTATGGCACCCGAACGCGACCCGACACGCTTCAGCCAAGGTCCGCGTGTTTTGAAGAAAAGGGCGATTTCGTTCCGTTGTCCTTCACCATTTTACTATTTTTACAATTTTATCCTGCAATCCCTTTTTTATTTATTTTAAATTCCCCTTTGAATTTTATTTCATCTTTAATTCAATCCTCCGAACTTTGATTGCTTGAGAAGGTGACACGTCTACAAGATTGGGGTTTATTACGCATTTAGTCCCTGAATTCTTTCAAATCTGAACTCAAGCCCTATTTTTTTTAGTTCTTATTTTTTACTTTGAATTTCTTTTTTATGCTAATCTAATCTATTTTCTTTTATTAAAATTTCAACCTTTCGTTTCTTAAAAAAAAAACCTTATTCTGTGCCTTTTTTTTTATTTTCATTTGTCTAAAAAATGTTAATTCTTTTATTACTTTAACCCGTTACTTTTTTTTATACTTAGTATATTTAGTTAATCAATTTATTTTATTATTTTATGCTTATTTATTCGACATCTTTTAAATTTTAAAAAAAATTCTTGCTATCCCTTTTTTTAAAATTCTTTTGAGTTTTCTTAGCTTCTAAATTCTTAAATTCGTTTTTATCATCACCTTGATTTCTTCTTTTTAATTTTTTTTTATATATATACTTAGTTATATACCAATGTATTATTTCATTCATTTGTACATATTAAATATGCATGATTATCATCATACTTCATTGTATTTACGATTGTATGTATTGATGCCATGGTACATCTTATTATCGCATGTGTATATTGTGTAATATAGTTCATCTTTTAAAAAAATATATATGTATATATAAAATGATAAATGTTTACGTTTGGTAAAATAAATTTCAAAGTTAGAACAATATTCGTTATTTTGTAGTAAGAAAGTCACACCTTAACTTACTAGGTGTGACTTTTTCGACTCGAAATAATCAAATATTTTTCTTTATTAAAAACAACAAAATATAGGATTTTAAAAAAAATCGAGGTAATATCATTTCGTGTGAAAATTTCGAAGAATTGTGCCCTAACGTGTTGGGTGTGATTTTTTTGTAGAACTTGCACAATCGAGTATCCCCCTTTAAATTTTTTCAAAATGTCCTTTAACTTCGAAATTTCATGAACATCGCGCCCTAACGTGTTGGACGTGATTTCAAATCTCGATTAATTCGAAATAAATGGGCTTTTTTCATCAAATTCAATTTTAAAAATTTTGCATGAAACAAATTATGTATTTAAGGATCGTGTTTTAAACTTCATTCGAGTTTTCAAACTTTTAACAATTTAGACCCTAAAATAATCAATGTGGTACCAATTTTGGGCATGTGAATGTGCTAATCCTTCCTCACACGTAACTGACTCCCGAACCTGTTTTCTAGACTTCGAAGACCAAAATATTTTTAAAGCGAATTTTAAACGTTTTATGGTGATCCAATCACACCGAATAAATGATTGGTGACGACTCCATTTTTTGTTTAAAATTTAAAAGTCGGAACGCGTTTAAAAAACGTTTCGACAGTAAGAGTATTATGTTAGGCATGACAGCCTCCGTTCGATCTTAGGAAATCTCGTTCCCCTCCCCCAGATCACCTTAGGTCATTAATGGGTCACTTTCTGATATATTTAAGGAAATAAATCGATTTTGAAAAGAAAAAGTAAAAATGCATCTTATAGGGCGTGCTTCCTGACTTGTTTTTATCATATTAGCTTTTTTGGTCTGATGATTAAATGTTAGTAGTTTTGTTTTTAAGTCGTAAGTTTGATTCCACTCCTATCGATCACATTTTTATTTTCATTTCAGGTTATTTCAAGTTTCTTTTTTTTAATTAATGTTTTTAATTGATAAAAATATTGTTTTCAAGTTTTTTTAATTCATCTTTTTAATTAAGAACTCTTTTATTTATAAAATCAAATAATTATTGCAAATATCATTATTTTTAGTAAATATCATGAGTGTAGTAAATTTTAGTATTATATATTTTTGTATGTGCATTTGAAATATTTCACATATAAACATAATGATATTTGAAATAATTAATTGAAATATTTCACATATAAAAATAATAATTATATTTGAATAATTATTTTATTTTATAATATTAGAAATGACCATGCCCACAGTATTGGTGACGAAGATAAATATTTGATATATAAAGAAAAAAATATATAAAAAATTAGTTGATGTTTATATTATATATAAAGGAGTTATTAATTTCGAATATTGTTAACATAATGATATATATATATATATATATAATATTTTTATTATATAATTACATATTTATTTTTTGATTTTATAATAAAAGATTTATTAATTGAAAAGAACTTGATACTTATTGGGGGTTATACAAAGGAGATCAATCTTATGCCACAATTAAACACACATTTTGTCATTTGATCCGCAACTTCATTTTGAGACCTCGAAATATGATGAAAATAGACTTTTTAGTTCTGAGTTAGTAACATATGGATTCACCATTCTACTGCTAAACTCTAAAAATTGAATCCTTACCAACCATCATCAAATAGTCATATAACCAATTTGCATCAGAGTCCCTAAACACTGCTCCAATACTTCTGAAACTTTGGTCAAAATATTCCATATTGACATATGCTAAGAGTTAAATAATGAGATTATGGTTTGATAGTATCTAATTGTATAAAAAACACTTTATGTCATACAATAAATAACAAACAATTTTTAAAATTTCAAGGTCCAAATTAGTGTATTGTACTTAAAAATTTGGAGATAAAAATTTTCGAAAAAAATAATTTATCAATAAAAAGGAGAAGATCCCACAATTATCGTTTTATTTGTGAAATATCAAGAACATTATATTTAACATGAAAATGACACTAACAATATGATGACTATTCTCATTATCCAACAGTTGGTGTGATGTCATGTGTTCATTATGATTGTAAGGATTTAAATGATTTTTTTATAATTTATAATTTTTATAATATATTAGAATTTAATGCTATTTATGATTTTTTTATAATTTTATAAGTTTATATTAATTTTAATAATTTTTTTTATATTTTTATGATTTTTATAGGTTTTTAAGAATTTTTATACAATTATATAATATTTTAAATATTTTAAACATGTTTTATTAATTTTATAAATTTTATATTTTTCAATATTTACAAGATTTATTATTTTTAATAATTTTCATAAGTTTTTATCAATTTTAAATTTTTAATATTTAATATTTTTATATTTTATAATATATTTTTTCTGATTTTTTAATCATTTTTATGAGAAAATATTATATTAATCCAGAAGCTGCCACGTGTCATCATTTAATTGGTCCGTCAATTTATTTTAATGTTCAATGTGGTCAATGATGGAAATCGTTAACAAATAGACTTAATTGATTATTTTAATGAACAACAGAGACTCAATTGGGTATAAATTTAATACAGGGGCTTAATTGATTTTTTTCTCATTTTCTTAAAGGCTTTTTTTATATATGAGCCAATAAAATAAATTATCAAAATTATTAAAATTCATTACTTAAAAGTATCCTATATCCATTTCATACAAATAATTTTAAGTAAATATTACATATTACATAAGGCAATTAAGTAATTTTAACCCAAATATAAAAAATTTTATGATTCCAAAAAAAAAATTTAATCATTTTACAAATATTATTGATGAAATTGTAAACTTTTTAAAGTAAAGATACTTAAATAGAATTTTTCAAAAAATTGAGAAAATTGTATTCATTTTTTAGATAAAATCATTTTTAAGGAAACTCATAATGGCATATAGACATTGCTATGTGGTATGTTTGTAGCAATGCCATGTAACATATGATAAATGTTATGTTGACTTATATTTTATGTTGTTTGACAATTTACAATGAGTTCATTGTTTATGTGGTTGGGAGAATTGTAGGTTAATGATTTAGTAATCCAAATAATAGTAAAACTTAAGTTAGGATAATACTGTAATTTTAATTTTTTTTATTTATGCTCGTGCATTGATTCTAAGTGGCAGGTAGGTTAATCGAAATCCTAAAGAGAAAGTAAGATTGAGTATCTCTTGGCTCTACCTTAACGATCTAGTTAGAAAATTATCCAAAGATTAGTTTCAAGAAAAACGATCGACTATTGATTATATTACATGTGTATTGGTCTGATTGTCAAGATGTTTATCGCCTCAAGTGTGATCTGAGTTCGAGTCATACTAATCCTGTTGCTGTTGAGCCTTTCCTCTCTTTTTGTAATTCACTAAAAAATCATTTGTAGACATTTTCACGTTCCGAGCCTCATAAATTTTTTTATTGTAATTATTACTAGACAATGATATTATATAAATATCATTTTAAGACCAATTATCCTCATGGGCTTGCATATCCAATTTCTCCCTAGAATATAGGCCCTCAAAAGTTTACTCATTATGACTGTGGGATTTCTGAATTTGATCCAATTGAGTATTTTGTTCATGCAATCCAAGCTCCATTAATGAAATGCTTTTCTCACATCCCTTGCTTGGCCCATCATGTTGCAACCCATAAAACTCTAAGCTCCCATATATTTATGTTTTTATCTTTTAAAATTCTATTTTTTTATTTAATATATTATTACCATATATATACTAGATTTTGCTATGCACACGATGTGGGTGAAATAAAATATTTAATGTCAAAAATTTATTTAATAATGAATATAAGTGGAGTGATAACAATCCGTATTGGATCTAAGGTATATTTGTTTACTCATTGATAGATATTAATCCACCGTACTGATCGTTAAATCATCATTTTGAGCTGTCTGAAGGAACTTAAAAAAAAAACTTAACAGTCCAGTGACTTAAATGAAAATTTTTGACATTTAAGTTTGACAATATTTTAATTTAATAAATTATAAAATTATTCTTTAATCTTTAAAATGACAAATTTTGATTTAATCTTTAAAAAATTATAAATATGTGAACTATTAAAATCATGAAAAATATATTTTAACTTTTATAAAAATGGTATAAACCGAATTGAAATTAATCTTTAATATTAGAAATTGAGTCTAATTCATATTTTAAACAAATTTAATTTTTTAAACACTTTTCTTTTTTATTAACTAATTCAAATTTTCAACAAACTTTCAAACTTAAACAAATATAGAAATACAAAACATAATGAATCATCTATTTACTAAGAGCCTTGAATGTATTGACTTGATGGTCAAAAGTGTTCACCGTCCTAAGTGTGACCTGGGTTCCAATCGGGCTTGTCGTTGTTTGTAATTCACCAAAAAAAGAGGGAATTGACCGAGAAATCCACCAACTTCCCTTTATTTTTACGTCCAACAAAAAGCTAACATTTATGAATTGAAAATTCACACATGATTTACACGGGATGAAACCTAAATTTCAAATATCAATATTTTAAAGATTTTGTTCAGTAATTTTGTCTCGTGTCTTACTAATGGAAATATTCGTGTATTTATACATATTATTACTATTTACAACATGACTTCACTGTTAATGACTTGACCCCACTATTCCTACGATTGACATTCTGAACGGACTTTGGGCATGCTGGACATGTGTTTCACTCAAGGTCGTCTACTAGAGCTCGTGGTCTCCCTTATGTGAGTCCCTTGGGTTCATGAGAACTGACACCGGGAGCTCCTCACAGCTCGTGTGAGCTGATGTTGTGAACTCCCCATATTGTACGTCTCGCATGCATCTTTTTGATTGGACCTGTCTGGGTCGCGAGCCGACGACCCAGATCCTATTTAGGTGTCAGGTTAGTGATATCTGATGTATAACATACCTCAATTTTCTATTACACCAAAATCTCATTAGCGAAAATATATTATTAAATTTGGAAAGGTATAATAATTAGATTATATCACACAGGATATAAGTGAAAAACAAAATTATGTAGCAAATATATTTATAAATAAAATTGATATAAGGAATGAAAGGAAATATTCGATACTTATAGAGTTTTTTAAACTCCACAAATAAATTTGGAAGATGACATTTGCTAAGTGTACTAAAATATTAAAAAGTAAATACATAAAAAGAAACAATTTTTTAACTACACTTATGGAGTAAAAAAAATTACATGATCTATATATTAAATATTAACCCTGTGTTAAACGATAAAGTACAAATTTTAATTATAATTTTTTATATAAAACAATAATAATATTTTTAAAATAATATAATTTATTTTATAAAATAAAAAAGATTTTATTATTATCTAAATAATTTAAAGTTGGATTAAGTCGTGACTTGAATAGAATAAATGAGAAGAGCCGCCTTATTTTCCGAGAAAAGAAGTGGCAAAAGTGAAGGAAGATTTTCCAAGCAAACAGACGAGAGACTTCCACTTACAAGTAAACAAATGCCACGTAGGTAAGCCAAATTAGACCCAGTTTTCTTTTCTACCTGCTCTCCCATTATTTTATACAAAATCTTTTATTCTCAATAAGAAAATTATATTTAAATTTTAATTTAAAAACAGGATTCATTTTAAATATAATTAAAATATAAAGTATTTTCGAATTTAAAATAGTATTCTGTATATTTTTATATAATACTATTTTTTTACTCGTGCGATGCATGGATTGATCATGTCTACTAATTAAAATAATTTTATTAAATTAAAACGTTTAGAAACTAGTAAAGCTATTTTTTTATTATTTTGATTCATTTCATAGTTGTATTTTTTAATTAAAATATTTTTAATTTATATTTAAAAAATTCGAAGACTATTGTAGCATCCAATTACGTTTTCCAATTAGGTTTTTCAACCTTGGAAATTTCCCCGGAAAGGCCCCAGTTTCTTTTTCATGTTCTTCTTCCTAGTGATCTTGCCTGCAACATACAGGCAACTTCCTCTTTGAGAACTCACCAGGTTTGAGGCTTTAAATACCCCATCACCATATCCTCAATTTTTCATCAATACATGAAAATTATTTGTTCTTCAATATCATCCTCTCTCAACCTGGCTGCCAAATTTCTTGCTTCTCTTCAATGGATACCTTTCTTGATTTAACCTTATTGTTTCATACTTTAACATGTTATAATAGTATCAAAAGCTTTCTCTCCAGATACTGGTCTTTCCCAGAGCATGAAAATGACAGCTCCAAGGCACCAGATTGCGAGAGAACTATTTGTTTTGATCGTTCAAGCAATGGGGTTTCGATTTTATCACCGAAGAACGAAGATGGTGTGAGACTTCATAGGAAAGACGTGGAGAAATTGATGGGAAACCTGGGGATTTTTTGCGACCAAGAAAGTCAGCAACTGAATGAATCATTCGGTTTTGATGAAGTTTCGAGGTTGTTTGAAGAGGAGGAACCGAGTTTGGATGAACTGAAACAAGCTTTTGATGTTTTTGATGTGAATAAAGATGGGTTTATTGATGCAAAGGAATTGCAAAGAGTTCTTTGTGTTTTGGGATTGAAACAAGGTTTAAAGCTTGAGAATTGTAGCAAAATGATTAAAAACTTTGATGAAGATGATGATGGTAGAATAGATTTTAAAGAATTTGTAAAGTTTATGGAGATCGGTTTTTGCTGAATCAATATATATTTAATATTTTGATCTCAGTTTCTTGGTATGTGGCTTTAGTTTTCTGTTTTTGGTCTTTTGTGGTTGTAATTTTAAGTATGAATCTGTGTTTGGAAAGCGAGAAATTAACAGTCTGAAAGGAAAATTTCAGAAAGAAAATTAATAATCTCCCCTGTACTGATTTCGAAGCAGAAAACAACAAGGTTAAATTCTGCTATTAGTCCCTGTACTTTATGAAAGTTAAGGATTTAATATCTATACTTAGTTTAGTTATTTTTAATCTCTCTATTTTTCAAATTTTAAAATTTCAGTACTCACCAAACAGTAATCGTTAAATTCATTAAGTTTTGATTTTTTAAAATCTGATCTAACAAACATATTATTATATGTGTAATGTCATATCAGCTTGTAATATTCATATATTACTCACTAAAAATTTAGTTAATGGACACTATTATCATTTGCATCAAGACTAGAATTTTAAAATTTGAAAAGTATAAGGACTTAGAATGACTTAATTAGAGAATATTGACTAAATCTACAATTGTGCGCATAATACATGACTAGTAATTGAATTGAACCAAACAAATTTAACTACTATTGTTTGGGTCAGTACTAAAGTTTCGAAATTCAAAAAGTATAGGGACAAAAATTGACCGATTCGAAATTCGAAAAGTACAATGACTAAATTTGATCAATTTGGAAAATATAAAAACTAAAATTAATAAATTAAAGTATAGAAACTAAATCCATAACAGTTGTAAAGTACAAGGATTAATAGTAGAATTTAACCAAATAATATTTTTTTTTGGTGAATTAACCAAATAATATATATTAAAGCTAAGGTATCCGACGTAAAAATTTGTTGGCTGTGGATAATTATTTATAAAATAGTTTTAAATGTTCTGATTTAATTTAGTTTTAAATTTTAAATTATTTATAAAATAGTCAATATGTATTTTGTTTATATATTTGACATAAGGATAAATTTAAATCTCAATCTTTATATTTTTTTTATCAATTTAGTCTTTATTATTTAGTCTTCAAATAGTTAACCCACTTATACAATTATCACATGTATATATTTATATCAAAGTCCATAAGTAAAATTTTAAATAGTTCAAGTTAAGGGAATACAAACTTATAAAATTACGATAACTACTAATGGTCGAAGACGATTACTCAGTGACCTTCTCTTTCCCACAGTTTACAATTGATCTACTCGTTTCTTGATCTAAATATAACAATATAATTTAATACACTAATTCAAAAACCATAAAATACTCAAATTTAAATAATTCATCCTTTGATAATATTTTACACATTTACCCTCAACATTTAGCTTTTATACAATTTAGTCCTTTCCCCGAAACTAATTTAATTAACATCCTTAACCGAATTATATAAGGTTCCCATACAGCCCCTAAACCACTGAAAAATATACATTTAAGACCTTGCTATTTTAGTTTTGTAACATTTTTAAACGAGCAAAAATCACTTCATAAAGCAACTAGATAAAACTGTGACACTTATATTTTTTTTTGAATTACAAACAGCGACTAGCACGACTTGAACCCAAGTTGCACTTAAGATAATAAACACCCTTGACTATCAGACCAATACACGAAGTTCTATAACACTTATAAATTTATTCACTACTTCAAGAACATTTAACATCCTCAAAAACCAGTCCCTACACTTTGCATAATTTAACAAATTAACCCTTAAGTTAGCTCTGTCTAGCTTCAATGGTTCCAAAAATACAAAATTGATTAAAAATGGAAGTTATAAACACTTATATGCAAGGTTCCAAATAAACCGAATTCTCAAGCTCCTCTCCTATGGTGATTTTCGGTGGTCAAAGCATTTGGAGAAGATGACTATCATGATTTGTTTTATTTATGTTTATTTAATTACCTAATTACTAGTTTGCCCTTAAAACTTAAAGATTTTTTTCTTAATAGCTAGACCAAAAGCGTCCACCCCCACTTAATAGTGTCTATTTACCAAACAAGGCCATCAATTCATAATTCCATACTCATTACACAAAAACTAAAACATTAAATTTTTGCAACTTTTACAATTTAATCATTTTTCCTTTAATTAACTATCTAAACTGTAAAATTAAGGGACCAAATTTTGTACGACAATCATAATACCATATAAATATTAAATAAATAATAAATACTGTCTCACTTTTCGAATTGTGGCCCTTAAACCATTATTTTCAACGCCACTAAAAACAAGTTGTTACAAACTATGTGCTTTGAAGTAGTGACTAAGGGAGTGAGCACTCCTTCAAGCATTTCGAAAAACAATAAATTAATAGGGTCACAAAGTTTGTTTACATAGTTCAGTTTTTCTACGTTTGTGGAGGCTAGCTTAGTGAGAAGTATCCATTATCTTCAAACACTTACAATATGTGATCTTAAATCTATCACACTCCAGCGATAATTTCCTCACTTTTGAACCTTTGAAGACTAGATTCCTCACCACTAAATTCACAATTGTGAACTTAACATGTAAAATCATGACACAAATGTTTTACAATCAAATGCACTCTCACAAATAATGTTCCTCACTTGAACATAATAAGGCCTCTCAATTTCCTGTACATCAACCTATACAAGTCTCTCAATTATATAGACTATTTCGAGACTTGCTAACATAAATAAGCTTAATCACAATCCCTATAAAACAACTACTATATAAGTTGAATACAATTTAATAATAACAAACAAAATAAACGAGGACTGTTGACAGCTAAATCTTGATTGATTCGGTCCAATTCAACTTCTTTGATTTAAGGGATTATATAAACATGATTCGATCCGACCCGATTCTTCAAATATGTTTCCTCAAGTGATATGATCTTCATTGAAAAATTTTGAAAAATACGATTCAATAAATTGCCAACAACACAAATATGAAAACATAACATTCTATCACAGTGGTTCAGGGAGTAGGTACTCCTTCTTAGTCTTTCCATATTTTCAACAGGGGAATTTGAGTAGTAAATCTCGAGATTATAATTAGAGAAAAGATTGAATCAAACAAGAAAAGTTTTCAAAAGTTCTAGTCTGATTTGTTTATTTAAAGAGAGATTGATTTTTGAAGAAGTTAAAGTCGAATAAAAGCTCTTTTAAAGACCTTTAATATGAAAGTTTAAGTAAAGAGGTTTTATTTTTATTAGAAGAAAACTACTCCTAGAAGATCTCTAATTTTTGTGTTCTTATCTAATGCCTACTTGAAGCAAAAACCAAGGAGATATACACTCACATTTATAAAACAAAAATTACAAGCCAACAAATGTCTATTTAAAAAGAAAGCTTGTCATTTGTTACTTGACAAAATTGAGTGAGAAATTATTCTGTTCATGTTAGGGATTTACTCTAATGCAATGTCATTGTAAATAAATTGTTCTTACTGATAAATTTACGACTAACTTTTAAAGGGAAAAGTTATAGTGGGGGAGAGTGATCTAGATTGTGTATACGAGTAAGATCGCAACTTAGTGAGTTAGACTTAAATCACATCTTATACATATTGATTTATAATGGATTACTCTGTAATCAATGCATTATAGACGCAAGAAGTTTCCAAACTACGTAATTAAAATTTTGTATCCATCTCTTATTTTATAACTGTTAATAAATTTATCCAATTTTAACTTAATGAAAATAAGAAACACAATTGTTTTTTAAAGGCAAATTCATTAATTCATTCAATGAATAGAATCATACAATTCAGAGAAAAAAATAACAAACACTCGTCGTAGATGGTGAAGGACAAGCTCCATCAACACAACAAAGGTTTTAGCCTCAGCATCAATAAAATATTATAACACGTTGACAATTGGCTTTGTCACAACTCAAGCACGACATATCTGGAATGATTACAAGCATTTAATATGATAAGGAAATCAACCTTGGATGGTCTAAGCCTCATTATTAATACATTTTTGGATGGTTATTTGATTTAAAATGGTGAATTTTATGCTCTTAATCCTTTAAATTCATGTTTCTATACTTAGGAGAGCATTTGGGAGAGAAATGAGCAAAAAACAAGTGAAAATCAAAAAATCGGAGCAAGTTTCAGGAGCCACACAAGCTAGACATTCCACATGGGTTGGACCATTTCACAGGGGCTGCCATACGACCATTTGCCAAACCTGCAGGAAAACACGTTTTTAGGTTTTTTGGGCATTTTAAGACCTATATATGACAATAATAAGAAGATAGGAGGGAGCCATCATAGAATAGTAAAAAAAACAATTCGAAAAACACCATTAAAGCCGATTCTAAAGCAAATTTCCATCAATATTGAAGATTTCTTTAGAGATTATCATGAGTTTCTTTAGTTCTTATGGTTATACTGTATTTTGGATGTTTTTATTTGCAAGCATGAACTAATTTTCTAAATACCTAGGGGAGATGAACCTTGTCGAAACGTTTATTGTTGGAAAACAAACAGGTCTTGAAAAATATTTTAAAAATCAAAAAATGGGAGTCGCTAGCAATCTTTTTATTTGGTGTGATTGGATTACCACAAAACGTTTAAAATGCATTTTGAAAAAATTTTTGTCTTCGAAATCCAGAAAATGGGTCTGGGAGTCAGTTATGTGTGAGGAAAGATTAGCACCCTTACACGCCCAAAATTGGTACCACGTCGATTATTATCCGGTCTTGATTTGTTAAAAATTTGAAAACTCGAGTAAAATTTAAAATACGATCTTTAAATGCATGATTTATTTTATGTATACGTTTAAGAAGGAAAATTGAATTTCGTGAGGAAGTCTCGTTATTGCGAAATGATCGAGGGAGAAAGTCACGTCCAGTGAGTTAGGACATAACATTTCGAGATCTGAAAATCACGAGCATTCCTTTGTTGCCAACTTCAAACCTTGAAAAGGGTATTCGATTATTCTGGTTTGAAGAAAAAAATCGCGCCTATTAAGTTAAGGCAATATTTTCAAAATTCAAAATGAAGGAATATTACCTCAATTTTAAAATATTCGTATTTTTAAAGAAAATGAGAAAGAAATTTTAATTTTAAAGATGAATGCGTAATTTAAACATGAATGTGCAGTTTATTAGCAAAATTAAGTAGAACAATTAAGTAGATAAGTAAATACGAAATGCCCCAAAAACCTAAAAACGTATACAAAAATCGTAAATCAAAATAAAAAATAAGATTAATAAAAAATACGAAGAATACTAATTAATATTAAGTATGAAAATCGAAGAAAAAGGAAAAAACGAGGTCGAAAATGAAGTTTTGAGGAATTCGGGATCAAAACACAATTTTGGAAAATTTTAGGGTTAAAATGTGATTTTGGGAAAGTTTAGGGTCAAAAATGTAATTTTGGAAAAGTTTGGGGTCAAAATGTGATTTTGGAAAGTTTAGGGGTCAAAAATACAATTTTAGAGAAGTTTTGAGGTTAAAATGTGATTTTGGATAAGTTTGGGGGTTAAAATATAATTTTAGAGAAGTTTGAGTGTCAAAATGGGATTTTTAAAGAAAATAGGGGCTTTTTATGTAATAAACCAAAAAAATATGCCACGTGGTAGCTTCCTAGAACTCCAAAAGTTAAAGGACTAAAGTGAAAATTATTTAAAATTTCTATGCACATTTAAAATAAATCAAATTTTGAATTAATGATGGAATTGAAACAAAATAAAAAAAGAACGACCAATTGCATAAATAAACCAAAAAAGGACACGTGACAGCTTTTTGGGCTTCAAAAAGGCTAAAGGACTAAATTGAAAATGAAATAAAATTAATGGATAATTTTAAAATTAATCAAAAATACAAAAAGGACGAGATTGTATATTTAAAAAATGCGAAAGGAACAAAATGGCAAATTGCCCCTCCGTGTGAAAACACACGGATCCTGACCTGGTACAGGTCGGGTCGGATCGGGTCAGCCTAAAACAACATCGTTTTGGGACTCAAGAGTCTAAACCAAAACGGCACCGTTTTGGTTCTTTATAAAATACCACTTTCATTATTTTTTTTTTCATTTTTTCCTTTCTTTTCTCAAATAACTTCAAAAAAACCTCTCAACTTTACTCTCCCCTGTATCTTCTTGTAATCAGCCGACCGTCACCGTCACCACCCTATCGGCCGTTGTCCGCCATCGCCATTCGCCACCGTGTACGGCGGCGTCAAGGTAAAAGTTTCTTCTTTTTTATTTTGTAAAGAAAAATTAAATCCTGGCATAGATCTAAACAGATCTAACCTGGATTTTTTTGAAAAACTGGAAAAAGGTTCTTTTAAAAAAAAGATTTGCACCGAATCTGATTCATTATTAATATATTTATTTATTTCCTCGTTCAGTTCTTTTAAAAAAACCTTAGTTTTGTTATATTTTCCAGATCTAAAAATTTATTTCCTTTTTAGAAAATCTGTTATTATTTACATTACTTTATTGTTCTAACATATTTTGTAAATATCTGAATATTGAGGTTCTCCTTCTCACGGGCACGGAAGAGCTCGAGGCTTCGACCTTGGTGGCGGTGACGGTTCAGTAACTTTAAAACTTTTATTTTTATTATTTATTATAAATTAAAACATTTTCAGTTTCAAGGAAACTAATAAATGCAATTAATAATTATATTACTATGTAATAAATAATAACTATATATATTAATGTACATACTTAAAATAAAAAAACTTTGGAATAGTAAACAATAACTATATTGATATGTATTTATTATGTACCTTAAGAAATAGATATTGAAATGCTGAGTAGTGGTATTGGAATCTGTTTTGCTGTGATATGTATATTTTCTATTGATTTTGAATGCTAGTGTCTTTTTTATATTATGTATTACCTTGAATAATCTCTTGTAACTATTACAAGTATTTTTGAATTTGGCTTTATAGTCTGTTTTACAATCATTCTCTTTTGTCTTTCTCAACTAAATGTGAGTCTTGTCTTCTTTGCAGTGTAGGTTCAACAGTGACGGTGGTGCAAGTGGTGGTGGTAGCTGCTGACGTGGCGGCACCTAGTTGGAAGGGAGGGAGGCAGCAGCAGCAAGTGGCTAGGGTTTCTGACTTTGTGTAATTGGGTTTATTGGGCCATTCGAGTTTGGGTAGTTTAGTTTGTAATTTGGGCTTGTAAGGGTTTTTTTTAATAGGCTTGGAATTGGGTTTGAGCCATGTAATTTGGGTCTTTTAAACAAATTTAAATTTAAAAATGTATTTTAGACATTTTAAATTTAAATAAATTTAAAATTTATTTAGGTTTGGTTTAAATGTTGGGCCCGATCAAAATTGGGCTCCAACAGCTGCCGCTTTTTGCTCGTTGTTGTGTAACAAGAACGGAGTAAAGACCCAAAAGAAGGCCCAATTTTGTCATGTCTCATTTCTTCGACGCTCTTTCTTCAACTGGCCCACCCTTTGCTTTATCAGTCGTTCAACTTCACTGCATCTGCTTCTCTATATCTTCAGTGTTTGTGATTTCATCTTATCTTAAGGCAATTTCAAAAAGACAAAATTTGCTACTATAGCATCACTCAATTCGTTTGCAACTTCAGGGGTTTGGTGTCGTAGCTTCATATCTTGATCCACTTCTTTGTATTTCACCAGGAAGATGGGATTTGAAATTTCACTCCACTCCACTACAACTTCAGAGAAATTGATATTCGCTTTTGTGAGACGGTAACTTGAATCTGCCTTCTTGACTTTAGGGTAAAAGATTTTTTAAGATATTGGATGATTACAATCTTCCCCTGGCTCAGAGTAAGAGATTGGTTGATGGTGACCTGCCCCAAACTCGGGGTAAGAGATCGGATGGCTGTAATCTGCCCCAAGCTCGGGGTAAGAGATTGGCTGATGGTGATCTGTCTCAGGCTCGGGGTAAGAGATCGGATAGCTGCAATCTGCCTTAGGCTCGGGGTAAGAGATTGGTTGATGGTGATCTATCCAGGCTCGGGGTAAGAGATCGAATAGCTACAATCTGCCCTAGGCTCGAGGTTAGAGATTGACTAATAGTGATCTGCCCTAGGCTCGAGGTAAGAGATCGAACGGTTATGATCTGCCTCAAGATCGGGGTAAGAGATCGAAATCTTTAATCTGCCTTTCTTGATTAAGGGTAAAAATGAAATGATGTAGTTTGAATCCAACTCCACTGCAATTTTAGGAAGATAGGATTTGATATCGAAATTTCATCTTGCTCTTACTGCAATTTTAGAGAGATAAAGACTTGGTATTGTAGTTTGATCTGATCCACTGTAACTTCGAGGTAGAAGATTTACTGCTACTACTTCAATCTACTCCTCTTGGTCTCAATCTTTTCCCTTCATGCTCTAGGGTATCAGCTCTAAGGTTTCATCTCACCATTTTGTGGGGATGTGACCTGTAAAGTATGCTTCTATAGACCTCATATGTAGGCCCGAATTATCAAGATGTCATGATAAGAATGAATCAAGTGCTCCTAACTACATGAATGCTCATGATGAATGTCAGATTATTATTTGAGTTGACATAGCCTGTCGCCTGTCCAAATTTTGTCATGGGTGCACTGGCTTGCCTCCTTCTAGGCTTAGCTTGAACTGCTTGTTTTCAAGTCTATTTTCCAATTGGTAATCCTATTTCGAGCCCTTGTACTATTTAGGAAATTCCAGAGTAATACTCATGGATCTTTTGTATGATTCATATTATTCGTTCATTATCCATTATTTTAAATGAAAAAATGCTTGAAAGAGATTATGAAAGAATAAAGTCGAAGTTTATTGAAGACATAATTCAAAAGATTAATAGGAGGCGAATTTTAGTCAAGAAATTGCCAAGTATACAATAAAAGACAATTAGATGCCTCGGATATCGTAAGATGAGCTTCTCTGAGCCGACTCGTTGAGAATCATTTTGAGCCCAAATATGTGTCTAAAAGACCTGAAGTGCTTTGTTGATGCTTCAAGTTGTAATTTCCTCCATCTTGTTATAATTGAGAGAGAAACGACCACTTCGAACCCGTTCTTGAATTTGAGTCGCCCTTTACGGGTTTTCAATTCAAAATTCTTTTGGTCTCAACATGCCTTTTGCGGGTTTTCATCTTGATTTGTTTTAGGCGAAGTATTTTTTCACTGAGTCTGAGTTGATGAGGTTGTGCAGATCATTACCGTCCATTTCTGTTAGAATGAGAGCTCCTCTTGGGAAAGCTTTCTTTACCATATAAGGCCCTTCTCAATTGGACATCCATTTCCCTCAAAAGTCTTTATGTATGGGAAGTATCTTTTTGAAAATTAGATCTCCCTAATGAAATTCTCTAGGATGAACCTTTTTTGTCATAAGCTCGCATCATTCTTTTCTGGTACATCTGACCATGACGGATAGCTCTTAACCTCTTTTCTTCAATTAAATTCAACTGATCATATCGGGCTTGAATCCATTCTGCCTCATCTAATTGTAACTCTGTCAAGACTCGAAGAGAATGTATTTCAACTTCGATAGGTAAGACCGCTTCCATACCATATGCTAGTGAGAATGGTGTTGCCCCAGTAAAAGTTCTGATTGAAGTTCTGTAAGTAAAGAGGGCAAATGGTAGTTTTTCGTGCCAGTCTTTGTAGGTCTCAGTCATTTTCGTAACGATCTTCTTGATGTTTTTGTTAGCTGCTTCTACAGCTGCATTCATTTTGGGCGATAGGGAGATGAATTGTGATGCTTGATTTTGAATTGCTAGCAAACTTTCGCTATCGCGCTATTGTTCAAATTCAAGGCATTGTCGGATATGATCCTCTCTGGCATCCCATATCGGTAAATAATCTCTTTTTTCAAGAACTTACTAACTGCAGACTTCGTGACGTTGGCGTAAGAAGCTGCTTCTACCCATTTGGTGAAGTAGTCGATAACCACGAAGATAAATCTATGACCATTAGAAGCCTTTGGAGAAATTGGCCCAATGACATCCATGCCCCACATAGAAAATGACCAAGGAGAAGTCATGACATGAAGGTGTGATGGAGGTACATGAATCTTGTCTCCATAGATGTGGCACTTATGGCACCTTTTAGCATAATTGATGCAATCTCATTCCATGGTAAACCAGTAATACCTAAATCTCATTATCTGCCTAGCCATTGTGAAACCATTAGCGTGTGTCCTACAAATGCCTTCATGAACTTCTTCTAAAATCTTTCTAGCTTCAACTGTATCAACACATCTTAGCAACACCTGATCTTTTCTCCTTTTGTACAAGATTTCCCAATCTAGGACATATTCATTGGCAAGTCTTCTCAATGTCCTCTTTTCATTTTCAAAAGCTTGCTCGGGATACTTGCGATCTCTTACATACCGAAGAATATCTTGGTACCATGGGCAGTCATCCATTTCTTCTTCTTCTCTTTCTTCTTCAATATCATAATAATGAGTCGGAGCCTCATAGATGCTCATTTGAATGAGTTTCATATCTTCTAGTCTATTTACTTTAATCATCAAGGCCAAAATGACAAGAGCATCAACCATCTGATTTTCTTCTCATGGGAAATAATGGAATGTAACATCATCAAACTCCTTAGTTAACTCGAGAACTAACTTTTGGTTATCAAGTAGCTTAGAATCTCTCATTCTCCATTCTCCTTTGAGTTGATATATTACTAGTGCGGAGTCTCCATATATCTCCAAAACTTTGATTCCTCATTCTATGGCTGCACGGATTCCCATGATACATGCTTCGTATTCTGGCATGTTATTTGTGCAATCAAAATCGAGTTTATTGGTGAAAGGATAGTGATCTCCTTCTGGTGATACCAAGACTGCCCCAACTCCATTACTTGTGGCGTTTTAAGCTCCATCAAAATTTAATCTCCAAGGATATTCTATTGTGGTTCCATATTTAGTGGTTGCAACATACATTAAATCCTCATTCGGGAAGTCAAAGTTCGTTAGCTCATAGTCCTCTAAAGCCCTGCTAGCTAGGAAGTCTGCTATCGTACTCCATTTTACTACCTTTTGATTGACATAGACTATGTCGAATTCAGAAAGCAAGATCTGCCACCTAGCCAATCTTCCATTCAATACGGCCGACTCCATCATATATTTTAGAGGGTCTAGTTTTGAGATTAACCAAGTGGTGTGGTACAACATGTATTACCTTAATCTTCGCGTGGTCCAAACTAGAGCAAAACATAGTTTTTCAATTGACGAGTATCGAGTCTCACAATCAGTGAATTTCTTGCTGAGATAATATATCGCCCTTTCCTTCTTTCCAGACTCATCGTGCTGGCCTTATACGCATCCCATAGAATTTTCAAAGACTGCCAAGTACAAGATCAATGGTTTATTAGGAATTGGAGGCACCAAGATGAGAGCATTGGACAAATACTCTTTAACCTTGTTAAAAGTTTCCTGACATTCCTTATCCCATACACATGGGTTGCACTTTCTAAGCAAACGAAAAATAGGATCACATTTCTCAGTCAGCTGTGAAATGAAACGAGCAATGTAATTTAATCTCCCCAAGAACCTTCAAACTTCTTTTTGTGTACTGGGTGGTGGTAACTCTTGTATGACTTTGACTTTATCTGGATCAATTTTAATCCTCTTTTTATTGACCACAAAGCCTAACAGCTTTCTCGAAGTGGCTCCAAAAGTGCACTTTGCTAGGTTTAGCTTTAGTTGATACTTTCTTAACCTCCCAAACAGCTTTCTCAAGATCCTTACATACTCTTCCTCTATTCGGGATTTCGCAATCATATCGTCGACATAAACTTCAATTTCCTTATGCATCATGTCATGAAACAAAGTCACCATGGCCCTTTGATAAGTTGCCTTTGCGTTTTTTAGTCCAAAAGGCATCACCTTGTAACAGAATGTTCCTCATAGCGTGACAAACGTGGTTTTCTCTATATCTTCAGGATCCATCCTTATCTGGTTATACCCAAAGAAACCGTCCATGAATGAAAATAAGGAGTGACCTGCTGAATTATCTACTAAAGTGTTGATGTGAGGTAATGGAAAGTTATCATTTAGGCTAGCTTTATTTAAATCTTGATAATCCACACACGTACGCACTTTCCCATCTTTTTTAGGAACAGGGACTATGTTGGCTGCCCATTCTGAGTATTTAACTACTTGGAGAAACCCAACGTCAAATTGCTTTCTAACCTCCTTTTTTATTTTCAATAACACATCAGGTCTCATCCTTTGGAGCTTTTGCTGAACAGGCTTGCATTCTTCCTTTATGGGGAGCTTATGTACCACAATGTCAATACTCAGACCAGACATGTCTTGGTAGGACCATACGAAGACATCTTGGAACTCTTGAAGCAATTTGATAAGATCTTTTTTGGTTTCTAGGGAGATACTTGTCCCAATTTTTACTTCTCTCTTTTCATCTTCATTCCCTAGGCTTATAACTTCCACTGTTTCCGAATGAGACAAGATTTGTTTTTCTTCTTGCTCCATCATTCTTAACAGATCAGGAGACAAATTACAATCTTGATCATTTTCAAAATCCTAAAGTTCTTCTAAACACATATCTTACTCGAAATGAGGCTCTAAGTTAACATCAGGGTCACTCATATTATTGACATTCAAGGACCTATCAAAGAAATAAAAAAGGAGGTCCAAAGAACAAAATAAATTTACGAAAGAATGATTATATGGTATGAGTATGAGTATGTTTGTCAAATTGGACAAGAATGTATGCATTAAAGAATGATTAATTTTGTTTATTGGATATGTACGAACGGTTTGTTGAGTTGGATTAAGAATGAAAGAATAATTAGCGAAAGATTTGCCATGTAAGATAGAAGATGCATTTTCATTCAAAATAACCAGATAATTATCATGGGCTCTTTTACAGAAAGATCCATATTGCTTTCGAGCTTAAAGTAATAAGTGTGTTTTGAGCGTTACTCTGAAGAAGCCCTAAAGAGTACAAGGAGTTCCTCTACAGTCCAGTTGTTGAGAGTACTTTCGAGGGCGAAAGGACGAATTTCTCATAGGTTTCTTTCTTTAATTCCTTCCTCGGACACAACATTAATGCTCAAACCCTTCATTGTCCCTATTGCTTCAATTAGTCTCCCTTCTTTCTTTTCTACCTTTTGCCTTGAATTGATTATTCCTCTTGATATGAACGTTTTTTATATATGGGGAAAAATCATTGGCTCCCATTGGATCTCCTCTCCGGTTAATCGAGCTCTTCTTCGTTCCTACTTCTTTTCTAACTCCCTTCTCTTTCCCCTCTCATTTGGTTTATACCCTAGGCCAAAGTGATCTCGTTTCTCTACCAACATCGACACATTGATTCTCCATTGGAAAAACCTTCCTAGTCCTTTTCCCGTTAGGGCTCCTTTACCAATTGTCATTTGTAAGGCCATCCTCGTAATCTTTGATATTTAGGATACAGGGATTCTGCTTTTTTCGGCGATGAAGGTAGCATTAACGAACTCCAAGGATCGAAAAGAACACTCCAAGGGTTCTTCATCTGCTCCAATGTATAGCGTATCATTCGCTATTGACGTAAGTCCTCCTCCGTATTGATTGTGACTAATCGCCCTTCGATCACCAATTTCAGCTTCTGGTGTAATGATGATGACATTGCCCCTGCCGAATGGATCCACGGTCTTCCAAGCAAGCAGTTGTAGCTTGGTTTGATATCCATTACTAAGAAGTCTACTTCGTATGAATTTGGACCAATTAACAATGGTATCTCGATCCGACCCATAACTTTCCTTTCTATTCCATCGAACGCTCTCACTACATTATGGCATGTCTTCATATGAGAACTGTCGATTGGTAATCTCTTTAATGTTATCAATGGCAGAACATTCAAGGCTGAACCGTTGTCAATCAATACACCGGACAGTGTGTAACCTTTACAGCAGGTGGTGATATGTAGCGCTTTTGTTGACCCCATACCTCTTGGGGGTATTTCGTCACCATTAAAAAAGATGAAATTATCGACGCTGACATTATTGACCAAGCAGTTTAATTTGTTCACTGAAATATCCTCGGCTACATAAGTCTCATTTAATACTTTCATTAGCGCGTTGCGATATGCTTCTGAGCTTAGTAATAGCGTTAAAATGGATATACGAGCCGGTTGCTTGTGTAATTGCTCCACCTCGCTGTATTTGCTGTGCTTGAGGAACTTCAAGAATTTCTTAGCCTCATTTTCTGTCACTGGTTCGTTAATTGGTGACTTTAGTCCACTAGTACTTCCTCTTTTCGGCTCTTCTAGGTTTTTTCCAAATGCTTCATTTTCTGTTCTTGCAGGGCCATAGTCTTTCCCACTGCGCGTGACAAGACTCACGTCTTGAGCTCCTTCTGATTTAACCTTGGAATTTTCCCCTCTTGATACCGTTACATTACAGTTGTAATACCAAGGTACCCTTTTGTCATCCTTGTAGAGGAAGGCTACGGTTTTTGGATTATTATTGTGGGAGTAACTCTTGCTTCAGTTTCGTCGTTCCTTAACCGTGATATGATTATCATTGGATTATTAACCTCAAAAGTTTTCTTAGCTATTCATTTATCATAAATCATCAATCAATTAAAATCGTAACTCAATAAGGGCAAAAGGGTCATTTCCATGATTTTTAGACACTTTTACCGGTAGTTGATGATCATGTACCGCTAGTTGTTATGTCAAAAATTAATTCAGAAATATTGCAGAGTTCTACCGATACTCGAGATGATTCTACCGATACATGTGACAGAACTATCGAAATGATTCATGCAACTACCGATACCAAAAACTCCAAAGAGCAAAAATCCTTATATTGCAACTTCTACCGATACAATCATTCTTATTACCGATACATCAATACCATAAACTATCGATACAACCCAAGTCAGAGAACAATCTCTTTCCTACCCTGCACATCTACCGATACATACATAAGTTCTACCGAAACAAGTATGCAAGATCTCAAGAGTAATTGGCAACATACAAGTTTAATATCTCAAACACAACCGATATAAGTTACGCATTAAAACATCACATAACATACATAACTTCTAAGTCTTACAAGCATTATAAGCCTGAGCATCTAAGTCCTACTTCATGCCATTTACACAATCGAAATAGAAGGATTTCAACATCTTTTAGTTAATTATCAAGTTAATATCATCCTAGTACATGCCATAAGACCAAGTGATGTAAGATCTACCATACAAGCTCTGCAATAGTGTGATTTTCTCGAGATGATCAGATCTTCAGACAGCAAAATGTATCTACAAAATAACAACAGATTCACTAGTAAGTTTATTAAGCTTAGTAAGTTCGCGATTATCATTTTTCTCACATAATAAACAGATCAATTAAAAGATGATAATGAGTATTCATTCGAAATCATGTGTATAATAACAAAACTAAACCTCTTCAGTCCTCCAGACTTTAACTCATTACGAGCACAGACAACATTTAGCCAACACGAGCCCAAAATGATTAGCTCTTACGAGCCCAGAATGATTAGCTCTTACGAGCTCGGACAGAGTTTAACTAGTATACGATGTTGCTCACACAAGTTGATGAGAACCCGTAACATATGCTAAGACTCAGCCATCGATACGGTCAAGAATTTCTCACTCTCGATGCTGCTCACATAACATGATGAGAATCCGCAACATATGCGAAGACTCAGCCATCGGAGGAATCCATAATTCATTATTCATTCAGAAACTGTTAACTTGTGATGCTGCTCACACAAGCTGTTAGGATACTGCAACTTATGCAGGATCCTAACCATCGCTTCAATTCAGATAATCGGTCTAAAGCCTAACATTTCGTTTCTTTCTTTGCCTTTCCATTATCACGAATGTTTAACCTTTCTCCATTTGCTGTAACAATAGTGAAACACAAGAAATAAACAATATATATATAACTAACACTACGAACTTACCGGATGAAATTGTAGTTTGGCTAAACTTCAGGGGCTATTCCGCTAATTTCTCTTTTTCGCGATTCGTGGTACGATTGTAATATAAATCAACAATTCATTCAATTTCACATTAAAAACACATAATCAAATCATTTAACATAATTTGGTCTTTTTAGAGAAAATTACGATTTTACCCCTAATACTTTCCTTTTATTCAAACTAGTCCTTTTAACACAAAACAGACAAAATACTCATTTCCTCCTCAACTCATACTAGACAAATATACCATGATCTCATAAAAGTCCCTACAATTCATTTATTTCACCTAAAATACACCTAATTTCATCTTTTAGCATTTTAGTCCTTAAACCTTAATTTCATCAAAAATTACTTTATAAAAAGATCCAACCTAATCATCAAGCATCCAAAGCTATCAAAAAATTTTAAAGACAAGCCTATTCAAAAATGGTAAGATCCACAACGTTTGACAGATTCGCAAATTAGTCCCTATATTAGCTAGATCAAGCTAACACGGACTCAAAAACATGAAAATTACTAAAAACGGCCAAGGTTTGCTTACCCAAATCAAAGCTCAAAGTTCATCAATGGAAAACCCTAGGTTTTCTTGTCTTAGCCGTGAAGAAGAAGAAGAAATTAGAAGAAAAATGTGATTTTTCTTCTTTAATTTCATTTTTATACCTAATGGCAATTTTGTAAATATTTAGTCTTTCATGATTAGTTTAATTAATCACTTATTTAGCCTTAATTAATTATACTCATGATAAATTTAACTCATAATAACCCATCCACTAAAATACCATAGGTTAATTTATCTATTTGATCCTTCAATTATAATTGAATTTCAATTAAACCCACTTATTTACAAATTAGCCTTAAACTAAAAAGGACTAAATAAATAAATAACCCAAAACTTAGTGGAAGATAATCATATCCTCCATCGCTTGGACTTTTTGACCATGGTGTAATTACCACTTTGGTCCTTTTTATTTTATTCAATAGCAATTAACTTTTACCTCTTTTACAATTTACTCCTTTTTCTTTAATTAAACAATTAATCATCAAAATTACCCAGCCAAACTTCAATTCACATATAATAAGAATCTATAAATATTTAAATAAAAATATTTATGGCCCTTAACATCAGAAATGAGGTCTCGTTACCTCATTTTCTAAAGCCACTTAACTTTTGAACCAAACCACTTATACAAAATTTTAATTTAATAATTAAAATCCTTCAATTCAAAATTCCAAATAAAAATTATTTTTGACTAATTTAATTTAATCACTCATTATAAAAATTTCTCGTTGGATTTGTGATCCCGTAATCATTATTTTCAACACCACTGAAAAACGGGCTGTTACAAGCTGTGTCCTTTTCAGAGGCACACACCTTTTCCATTTCTTCTTTTTCCTCAAAAAATTCTAACTCTTTATTGTCCATCAATCCCTGTACCAGAGTTTTGAACTCGTCGCATTCCTGAATCTCATGCCTTTCATTACTGTGGAACTCATAGTAGCGTCCTTTTCTCATTGCTTTTCCTGAATCTTGGGCGATTAAACTCATTTTTACCATTTCGTGCCATACCCATCTCAATGGTGATCTTACCTCCTCAATGCGAGTCTTGATCTTCCTTCTCTCTCCTTCGGCTATTGCATTCACCCCTTGATCGGGATGTTTGGGTAACAGATTTCCTAATACATTGGGATTCGCAGGGTTCTCGAATCTCAATACCTAGGCATCGATGAGTTGTTGCACGGGCCTTTTTAGGGCCGCGCAGTTCTCAATTAAATATCCAGCTATTCTTACATGATATTCGCATCGTGCGTTTGCATTATACCAACTTGGGAATGGCGGTAGCAATGGCTTTACTTGGATTGATGACACGAGACGTTCATCATACAATTTTGGATAAAGTTCTCTGTATGTCATGGGAATAAGAGTGAATTCCATTCTTGGCCTCTAACCAAACTTTTGCCTTGGATTTCTTTGATAGTTCCCTTCTGTGGTCTTGGGTGATGCCATCACCATTGACTTTGAGTAATTTGTCTTGTAAGAGTCTGCATTGTTGACCTCATTTTCCTTTTTTCTAAGAGTTATTCTTCTGACACCTTCCCCCGCCTCGATCCTCCCGTTTCAAATCACGTTCTCGACCATCTCCCCTGATATAACCATGTCAGAAAAACTTTTGGTAGCGCTTCCCAACATATTGTTAAGGAAAGGGGTCTTCAGAGTATTAACGAACAACATAGTTGTTTCCTTTTCCAACAATAGTGGTTGTACTTGGGTTGCTATGTCTCTCCATCTTTGAGCGTATTACCGAAAACTCTCATTTGGCTTTTTCTCTATTCTTTGTAGGGTCAGTCTATCAGGTGTCATGTCAGTTACATGACTGTATTGCTTCATGAATGCTTATGCCAGATCCTTTTATGAGCTTATCTTGGCACGACTCAACTGATTGTACCATTTCCCCGTAGATCCTACTAGACTATCTTGGAAACAGTGTATTAATAACTGGTCATTATTAGCATGCCCAGTCATCTTTCTGCAGAATATGGTAATGTGTGGCTCGGGGGAGCTGGTCCCGCTATATTTATCAAAATCAGGTGTTCTGAAATTTGGGAGGAGTACTAGGTCTGGGACAAGGCTCAGCTTTTTAGCGTCAATGCCATAGAAGGTATCAGCACCTTCCATTGCTTTCGCTTTTTCTTCAAACCATTTGTATTTGTCCTTCAGCTGTCTAGGGATCTCAGGCTTTGCTCTTTCCGTCTCCTCTACGTCATCCAAGTCATGGATGACGGGAATGGCTATATTATCTCCAGGGTTGAAATCGGATCCCATTTGAAAATTTGATGGCCCTGATATACCGCGGGGGTGTTGTTGTGCTCTTATTGTTATAGGTACCCCACGTGGGTACGTTTCTAGCAGTGCTTGAGTATGCACAGCAGTATAGCCTAGGAGATATCTATGCTCCTCACTTTCCTCCCTTGGGCTTATAGCAGGACCTTTTCCCTAATTTGTCCCTTCTCTTATTAGCTGTGTTAGCTCATTTATAATGCTCCCTTGAGATTCTATAAGCTGATCCTTCATATCTTGTTGTACCTTTGCCCAATGGTCTTGCAGTTACACTTGCACTTGCTCTTGCATTACTTTTTGGATTTGTTCTAAACGTTCAATTCTCTGATCTATTACTTTTTGAGTGCTGTAGCGATGTGGTTTCTTTAAGGTTTCTAATTTAACTATTTAATATTTTAATTAATTAGGGATATTTTCTTCAATGCATGTTGATGAAATGCAATGTTTATGAATGCATGTATGCAAAAGAAATGTATTGACTTATAATTCAATTTCCATTAGAAAACTTTACTAGATAATAAGTTTCTTTACATAAAGTAGATTTACATAAACGATTTTACCTTAATGCTCAGAGTTTTGATTTTTTCGAGAAGTCTAGCTAATTTCTGACCCCAATCTATTTTTGTCTCATACTACACACTTAACATATCCGCTTCGACTGCTAAAGTTTGCAAGTGGTCAGCTACTCTCCGTATTTGATTTAGAGCTTCGCCCATAACATAATCCCTGTCTTAAACATGTCTCCGAGTATACTGAAGATGCCTTTCATTTGTTTCCATTGTCCTCTCAAGAATCTCGGTTCGTATCTTACTATTTTACAACGAGACTTCCAGTTCTTCTACCCTCTTATTCAACCTCTCGATCTCAACTCGGCTTGCTTTTAGCTCTACCGTCGAATTCTGACGACGTTGTCTATATAGGGATCCCTCTAACTCTTTTATTCGGGCCTTTAACTCAGTTATCTCAGCTTGATTTTCCAACAAGCTACTTTTCATGGTATTTTCCTGAACTTGGACATCTTGAAACTTGTTCTTCCATTGATTCGTTCTAATCCTTTCTTTACGAATTTCTTGTTGCCATTGCTCTGACGTTTTACCCAAACCAACAGTCCTCATTGACAAACGAAGTTTCTTGTAGTCTTTCTTCAGGCTATCGAGATCTTCTTCAGCTTTGTTCTTCCCTTTTCTCAATTTTTCTGCTTCTAATTTCTGAACATCGACATCTAATCCCAAAAGTACCTTTTTTTCTTCCAATTTTTCTATCATTTTTTCCATTTCAGAATTCTTTCTCTCAAAATCTTGTTTGATAATTTCCAATTCTGTCGAGACAACCTGCAAATGCTCCTCAATTGGATGAATAACTTCTAGGTTTGGTACAGGAATGTTGTCATTGATCCTTCTATTCCTCCACCAATCATATTTTATAGTTGTCATGAGATTGGCGCTGATCACTTTCATTCTCCGAACTTGATTCCATGCATTCGAGATCTCTCGAATCCTCTTCTTATTATTCTCTCCTCTATATGTGAATGAGCTAACCCTCAAGTTATCGGTATGAACTGTCTCGACCTGTACTGTCTTGAAACTAATAAATGAGCGTATCATATCGCTCCTCAAATTCCAGCCAATGAAACCCAATCGAAGTATCCGCATCGATACAGGATTTCGTCAGGAACAAACCATGGTGGTCGCCATTCTATGTCTTCGTCTCGGAGACTTTGAAGTATTGTCATCCATTTTTCCTCCGAGAAATTTTCTTGTCTTTGCGTAGCTACAAACTCTCTCAAAGGAGAATAATCTTTAGATAAGTACAGATAGGAGACTTTCTCTGTTTTCCAAAAGTGATTATGAAACCATACCATCAACAATGGTGCGCAATCGATAAACCGACCTTCACGTTCTTTTCTGCACGTATTTAGCGATCTGAACGTTTCCGCCAATATTATCGGGACCGGTGTAACCCTTTTATTCAACCTATCGAACAAGTCTAACCGCATCTTCTATGTGTCCTACGGCTTTGGGAAAAATGACTAACCCGTATATACTTAGAGCCAGGATGTCAATCTTTTCTTCGCATCTGGTTGGTCCAGGATCAAGTCTCATAAACTCTTTCACGTAATGCATTTGTTGTTGCCTTTCACCTTAACCTGAGCTGCGACCCATTGGTCGCTCATGCCAGTGATGCTTATTAATCTTTTGACAAAAGTCAGGACACTAGGAGCTTTGGAATAAGCTCTATCTACCGAGATCTTCGGACAATAGAGTAAAGTGGTGTATTCTTTTATCGTCGGTGTCATGTCCACAATCCCAAAAGTGAAGCAACTATAGGTCAAGTTCTAATATTATGCCAAAGCTCGGAATAGGTACTTATCCACCTTAACCTCGAGTAAGTATGGTAAATCTCTGTACTCTTGGTAAAAGGTTTGCTTCATGTCATTATCCTAACTGTCCCATATCTCTTTCAACTCTTGCACACCGTTTTGAGCTGTACTAATTCTAGTATAATCCCAAAAGTCAGATTCATGCCCTTCTACTGAGCTATCACCCTTCTGACGTTGATTTTCCTCTGACCACATATGCACAACACATATGCACAACCATGTTGTCCTCCACCTTATCAAGATACTTGTTCTCCATGATCAATTCTCTTATCAGTAATTGAGTTTGAATCAATACCTTTCCTAGTATGATGATGCAAATGCAAGCAAAAGAGCCAAAATACAACACGTTAGCAAAACACATCAATATCAGTATACATGTATAAAACAAAGAACCTAAAAACTTGTCTTGGATAGTTGCTAAAAGGTTCGATATAACTTCTTCTACGGCAAGTACTTATGCCTCATTATATGCGTTTAAGCTCTAAAGTAAAGGTACCCAAACTAGCAGATTCCTTGATCCTCACCTATTATAGGCTTAAATAGATGAGTTCGATTTAGGCGGACACATTTTCCACATGTTTGCACGAAAGTGAAAATTTCACGAAAACATGGGTACGAACGTAATCCTGAAAGCGATTCACTATCCTGCACGGAGGTGAAAACCTCACGAAGGAGTAGCTTCCCACTTCCACTTAAAGGGTTTAGTAACAGATGCATATGAATGCAAGCTTATACTAGCAATATCAACGCAATGGCATCACACAATATGAAAAGGATCGTATATTAAACCAAAATCGAGTGTTTTAAAAATTTTGACAAAAAAAACCCAGAAATAATCAATTTTTGGCTTAACTCTATTTTATTTTGAAAAAATTTCCCTAGTGGAGTAGCCAAGCTGTCGAAACATTTATTTTTGGAAAACAAACAGGTCTCGAAAAATATTTTAAAAATTGAAAAATGGGATTCGCCACCAAACTTTTTATTTGATGAGATTGGATTACCACAAAACGTTTAAAATCCGTTCTGAAAAATTTTGGTCTTCGAAATCCAGAAAATGGGTTTGAGAGTCGGTTATGTGTGAGGAAGGATTAGCACCCTCACACGCCCAAAATTGGTACCACGTCGATTATTATTCGTTCTTGATTTGTTAAAAATTTGAAAACTCGAGTAAAATTTAAAATACGATCCTTAAATGCATGATTTATTTGATATACCTGTTTAAGAAGGAAAATCGAATTTCGTGAGGAAGTCTCGTTATTTCAAAATGATCGAGGAAGAAAGTCACGTCCAGTGAGTTAGGACATAACGTTTCGAGATCCAAAAATCACGAGTATTCCTTTGTTTCCAATTTCAAACCTTGAAAAAGGTATTCGATTATTTCGGTTTGAAGAAAGAAATCGCGCCTAGTAAGTTAAGGAACAATTTTCAAAATCCGAAATAAAGAAACATTGCCTCGATTTTAAAATATTCGTATTTTTAGAGAAAATTAGAAATAAATTTTAATTTTAAAGATGAATGCGTAATTTAAACATGAATGTGCAGTTTACTAGCAAAATTAAGTAGAACAATTAAGTAGATAAGTAAATACGAAAATTAAGCATAAGATAAAATACGAAATATAATAGAATCGTAAATCAAAATAAAAAATACGAAGAATAATAATTAATATTATGTACGAATATCGAAGAAAAAGGAAAAACGAGGTCAAAAATGAAGTTTCGAGGAATTCGAGGTTAAAACATAATTTTGGAAAATTTTGGGGTCAAAATGTGATTTTGGGAAGTTTAGGGGGTCAAAATGTAATTTTTGAGAAGTTTTGGGGGTTAAAATGTGATTTTAGATAATTTCAAGGTCAAAATATAATTTTGGAGAAGATTGAGGGTTAAAATTGGATTTTAAAGAAAATAGGGGTTTTTTATGTAATAAACCCAAAAAATATGCCACATGGCAGCTTTCTAGAACTCCAAAAGTCAAAAGACTAAAGTGAAAATTATTTAAAATTTCTGTGCATATTTAAAATAAATCAAAATTTGAATTAAGGATGGAATTGAAACAAAATAAAAAAGAAGGACCAATTGCAAAAATAAACCGAAAAAGGACACGTGACAACTTTCTAGGCTTCAAAAAGGCTAAAGGACTAAATTAAAAATGAAATAAATTAATGGAAAATTTTAAAATTAAAAAAAATACAAAAAGGTTGAGATTGTAGATTTAAAAAATGTGGAAGGATCGAAATGGCAAATTGCCCCTCCGTGTGAAAACACGCGGATCCTGGCCTGGTACAGGTCGGGTCGGGTCGGATCGGGTCAGCCTAAAACGATGTCATTTTGGGGCTCAAGAGCCTAAACTAAAACGGCGCCATTTTGGTTCTTTATAAATACCACTTTCATTATATATTTTTTTTTCATTTTTTCCTTTCTTTTCTCAAAAAACTTCAAAAAAAACCTCTCAACTTTGCTCCCCCCTCTCTCTTCTTGTAATCGGCTGACCGTCACCGTCACCACCCCGTCAGTCGTCGTCCGCCGTTGCTATCCACCGTCGTGTACGGCGGCACCAAGGTGAAAGTTTCTCCTTTTTTATTTTTTAAAGAAAAATTAAATCCTAGCATAAATCTAAACAGATCTAGCTTGGGTTTTTTCGAAAAAACGAAAAAAGGTTCTTTTAAAAAAAAAAAAGATTTACGCCGAATTTGATTCGTTATTTATTTATTTATTTATTTCCACATTCATTTCTTTTAAAAAAAACCTAGATTTGTTATTATTTACATTACTTTATTTTTTCTAACATATTTTGTAAATATCTGAATATTGGGTTCTTCTTCTCATGGGCACAAAGGAGCTCGGGGCTCCGACCTAGGTGGCGATGACAGTTCAAGTACGAGAGTGACTTTGAAACTTCCCTTTTTATTATTTATTATAAATTAAAACATTTTCAATTTCAAGGAAACTAATAAATGCAATTAATAAATATATTACTATGTAATAAATAATAACTATATATATTAATGTACATACTTAAAATAAAAAACTTTGGAATAGTAAACAATAACTATATTGATATGTATTTATTATGTACCTTAAGAAATAGATATTAGAATACATATTAGAATGCTGAGTACTGGTATTGAAATCTGTTTTGCTCTGATCTGTATATTTTCTATTGATTTTAAATGCTAGAGTCTTTTTTATATTGATTTTGAAACCTAGAAGGTCTGTAACCTTTGTGTATTACCTTGAATAATCTCTTGTAACCATTACAAGTATTTTTGAATTTGGCTTTGTAGCATGTTTTACAATCATTCTCTTTTGTCTTTCTCAACTAAATGTGAGTCTTGTCTTCTTTGCAGTGCAGGTTAAATAGTGGCACTGGTGCAAGTGGTGGTGGCAGCTGCTGACGTGGCGGCACTTGGTTGGAAGGGAGGGAGGCAGCAGTAGCAAGTGGCTAGGGTTTCTGACTTTGTGTAATTGGGTTTGTTGGGCCATTCGGGTTTGGGTAGTTTAGTATTGTAATTTGGGCTTGTAAGGGTTTTTTGTAATTGGACTTGGAATTGGAATTAGGTTTGGGTCATGTAATTTGGGCCTTTTAAACAAATTTCAATTAAAAAATTTATTTTAGACATTTTAAATTTAAAATTTATTTGGGTTTGGTTTAAATGTTGGGTCCGATCAAAATTGGGCTCCAACAAATCCTATGATGGATTCTGTCGTTTGATTTATATTTTACGCAATAAATACTTAGATCTTGTTCTCAATTATGTGTGCTTAACTCTTGGTTTAATATTTCTAGACTATTAATTCATATTTGATGTGCTTAAATCAAAGGAGGAATATACACTTTTTAATAGTAAATCTAGCGTAATTGAGTGGAGTTGCATGCAATTCTAGAAATAAGACGACATAAATCTACTGAATTAGAGTCAAATCTAATATGTTGATCTTTAGATTGAATTAATGCGATAATAGATATTTTAATTAGAAAGAAATTTCAATTAATCAACATAGAGTTAATTGCTCTTATTCTTGAAGAGAGATATTAACATAATATAAGGATTTTTACAGATCAAGATACTAAGTGAAGAAATTTGCATGCTTTAGATTGATGTGATAGATGAAATCTAGGTGAATTCTTTCCTGGGTATTATTTCGCTTATTGGTTGTTAATCGTTTATTTTCCTGATTTATTCTTTGTCGTGTTCTTTAGTTAATTTTAGTTTTTAATCAATCACTTGATTTTATTGGTTAAATAATAGAAAACAGTAATTACTAGTACTTTTAATCCTCGTGGGAACGATATCTTTACTCACCGTAGCTATACTATTAATTGATAGGTACACTTGTCTTAGTTAGATTTTTAGTTTATTTACGACAAATCATCACTTGTAAAACTAAGATTATATGCATAAGCAAGACTAAAAGATGTACTACAAGAGCAAACAACAACTTTTAAAACTGAAGACTTATTAAACAATGGAAAAATAAACAAAAAAAATATAAAACTCAAGACAACACGAGTCCAAATCGACACGTGAAGTCATTTATTATTCTAAAAAACTTTCAAAACAGAAATAGATTAAGAAGTTGGCTAAGAACCACCCACTTTTCAAGAAAAACTACTAGTGGTCGTGGGGTTTTAGCGAACAACAGGCACCGTCATCTGTCCATCACAACTTGTAAAGACAACAAAAGTACCTACAAAATATATCTGCAAATTAAAAAGAAGGAATGAAGACTGATACCGCTGCTGAACAAAACAAAAGATAAAAAGCAAACAGCTTAAAGAAAAAGAAAGACTTAAGATCCAACATGTAATAAAATGATAGATGTTTTAGAGCAAAGAAAGACAGATTTATCAAATACACAGATCAATATATGATTTTAAACTACCATTTTATCTTATCTTGGTGTAATATAATTATAACTATCGAGTTCAACACATAGCATGTGCCTAAAATATGCTTTATGACAAAAGAAAGTATATCTCATCCATGAAAATTGTATGTTTTTGTTTTCATCTGTTTTGTAACTTATTAGCCTCACTGTTGTTCCACCCCATCACTTTCCTTTTTCTCTTACTGCTCTCACCACCATTACCATCACTCTCCATCTCTCATTTCTGGCACATATTTTCCATTTCCATTGCATCACATTTATCACTTTCATATAAATCAATATATACACATGTATGTAATTTTTAAATATATATTGCATTATGTCACTGCTTTTAAACTTTATTCAACAATATAAAAAGCTTGTATATAAAGTTTATTAAACATGTTTTCGGTCTTTGGATACGTGATGTTTAATTTTTCATTTAAAGATTATATAAAAGTACAAAAAAATAAAATAAATATAATAATATTAGTTAACGTTATTGGGTTGGTAGTTATTATATTGCTTTAGTTGAAATCGTAAAGTTTATCATAATATTTTGGGTTCAACTCTCGGTAGGTAAAAATATTTGTTCTTTATAATTGAGTTAGAACTCGATTATGAATGACCCCAACTCAATCAAAATTTTAAATATATATAAGATATTATCAACTACATTGCAATCATGGTAAGCTTACAAACAACTAATCATTCTTACCTCAATTATGATGATTACTGAGTCATAAATTGGAACCTCGAACCAATTTTTTATATAATACTTATAACTATTTATAACCCCTCTCTTGATCCTTAAAAAGGAAAATAAACATGTTTCAACACGTTCAAATCCATGTCTTCTTGCACTGATAACAGTGTCGATGTCAATCAAGCTAAGACTTAATCGACACCTCGAAACATATTTAATTTAGGAGAAAACTTTCCTTTTTAAATTTAGGATGTGTTTTCCAATTGAGTTTTAGCTCGATTAACATCGGTATTATTATCAACATAAAAAAATATGGGTTTGAGTGCATTGAAACGCATTATCCTCTTATTTAAATTTTAGAGAAGAGCTATATTCACTACTTATTTTTTATTAACATAACAGATCGTTTTATAATGAAAATTTAACACTTATAGTAAAAATTCTTACTGAAATTTTCAATTTTATTTAAATTATGATTTTGTATTTATATTATAATTTAATCAAATTATTTATGGAAATTAATTGATGAAAGAAAAGAAAAAGTAAGGGTGTGTGAAGACTGGGAAAGGGTATTAGTTTTCACTGCTTCAAGTTTTGGATTTTGTGACACAATGGTTTACATTGACAAAGATGCTGATGACACAACAAAGATCCTTTTCTCTTTGCCCTGCAATCATGTCTGAGCTAGTGTTTGGACCCTTCCTTTTTTTCAGTTTCTAATTCATTTTACCTTCTTTAGAAACCCCTTTGCTTCTTTCACTAAGCTCCTACTCCAAGAAAATCTATAAACGGTGGCGCTGCTGCTGATGGTGCCCTAATGGTCGTCTCTAAATGGCTCACTGATGACGACGATGGTTCGGTCACTGTGACTTGAGATGCAGATGCCACTGAGTCTGAGAAACCCGATGGCTGATAATGGTTACATGATTCTTGCATTAACATTGTTTCTTCTTGAACCATTTTCCATTGCCTACTGTTTCTGCTAATTAAACCTTCTTGGCTTCTATAATCTGCAAACAAAACCCAGAAATTTTTGATGGGGTTCTCTGCAAAATAAACAGCATACCAACTTGTAAATGCAACAGTGTTAAGAAGGGACTGAAAGGAACAAACCAGAAAAGAAATCCAAGGGTGTGGAGTTTTCACAAGCTTTGAAGCTTTTAGATTTTGCCCCAAGAAACAAATCTCCACCGTTGATTTCATCTTCTTTGCTTGAAGTTGAACCCTTGTTGTATGATCCATTAGGGCCAACAAATGAAGCTAAATATGGGTTTTGAGTGGAGTTTGTAAAGTCTTCAATGGCAGCTTGACTTAGCTTTCTCCTCCTATAAGCACTAGCCTGTTCTCTATATTTCCTCGACATGATAACATGCCAATGGTTTTTAACAGCATTATCAGTTCTACCAGGGAAAAGTCTAGCAATCATTGCCCATTTGTTTCCATAAGCTCTATGAGCTGCCATTAGCCTTTCTTCTTCTTCTTCTGTAAAAGCCTTTTTGTTGATCCTTGGATCAAGGTGATTAAACCACCTTAATCTACAGCTTTTACCTTAAAAAATAATGTAAAAGAAAGCTTCATTGATAACAAATTCAAACACACACACACACACACAAAAAAAACACAAGTCTGCAAGCTGATTTTTACCTGTTCTTCCTTGGAACTTTTCAGCTATAAGGTTCCAGTTTTGAGGACCATATAATGTAACAAGTTCCTTCAATTTGGAGTCCTCAGCTGGTTTCCAATGCCCTCTAGAGCAAATCTTTGAGACCCCAACATCTTTCCCATTGAGAAAACTTTCACTTCTTCCCCTCACAACACTATAATCTTCCATGGAAACTGCACCCATTTCAGACCCTCTAGAGAAATGATCTTCCAAGCAATATGAAAACTCCTCTATGGGTTTTAAGACCTCCATTGATGAGTTTGAAGGAGGAGGATATATGGTGTAGTACTTGGAAAAGCCATTATTTTCTTGGTGATGAAAACAGGAGCTGTTGTGGAACTGTTCCAAGGTCATCTTCATATCTCAAAGTGGTAAAAAGATAGTGCAGATTGCAGATACAAAAACAAAGAAAGTGAGAGAGATATCAGAGGTTTTGGTAAGGAAAATAAGTGAGAGTCTGCCAAAAAAAAAAATTGAAAAAAAATAATAAAAAAATTGGAGAGATTTGGTGGGGAGGAATTAGGAAGTGTTTGTTTTTTGGTTGTATTTCTAACAGGAAAAAAAGAAATATATATATATATAAATTCCCACACGAATTACACTTCACTGCAGCTGAAAGAGTTTCACTCGTCTGTGATAGAAAAAAAAAAGAACCTGAAACTCTACAGCTTTGACCCTTTCTGTCAAAAGCACATATTCTTACGCTACTTCATAGTGCGTGTGGAACTTGCACAATTCTACAGTAAAAATTATGGGTAGTCTACTTGTGTTCAACCTGAATACTAACCATCTCCCACTCGAGTTTGACTTTGAAATTTTGTTATGATATATGTCAATGATCATAAATTAATAAAAAAGAAAATAATAATATACAGATTTTATGTTGAAAACTTTTATCGAGAAAAAATTACATATTCAAGTCACACAATTCTAACAAATTTAAATTTGATCAAATATCAATTTTTAAGCTTTAGCTTGTCAAGACATAAATTAATAAAGTATCGAAACTTGGCTCCACCTAACCCATATATATATATACTCTAAATATATTATGGTAGTATCTGTTTATACTTTCTTAACCTTTTAACAACACACATACTTTGCACACACAGATGCTCGAACTCGAGATCCCTAGAGTGAACACCATCCTCTTTTTCACTGAAGCCACTTGTTAGGTTCAATCGAGTTCCAATTTAGTTGAGAAATTATTAAAAATTTAATTCTTTTATAAAGTAATAAACTTTACTATAAAGATATTTTTGTCATTTTATATTTATGTAACTTAGTTGAAAAATTATAGAAAAACCAATTTTTTTATAAAGTAATAGTCATTATTACGAGGATATTTTTGTCATTTTATATTTTTATTTAAAACTTAGATTAATGTATTTGACAATATTTGAATCTAAATCACTTAAGACACCATAATATTATATATCTTACTTTTATCAATTCAATTAAAATCTCATTTGTTTTTTATATCAATTTTTTGAAATGTATTTATTATATAATTTTTTTATCAATATTGTGAGTGTGCCATAATTTAGTAATCTTTTAAAATTATTATAAATAAACACTAACAATTTTTAAATTTAGGGTTTCGATATAAGATTTAGTGTTTAAGCTTTAAGTATTCTTTATGATTGAATATCATTTTTTATATATAAAACTCATGCACTAGCTAACAGCTGCTTATAAAATTTGATATTGAAGTTTAGTCGATATAGTTTATATTAAAATGCGAAGAAAAAGGGGTTTGATGGGGGTCTTAGAGTTTTCTTTTTTTGCTCATAGGGGCCTTTAAGTTTTCATGACCCTATATATCTGCCATTATATCTGTTGCATTGTTTCAGCCACTGCAAAATCTGCAATCAAAACCAAAACTCACAGTGCACTGCATGTTTCATGAATTAATGATAATACACACACATATACATATATATGTGTATGTATGTATATATATATTTGTGTTATATCTTTAACAGGGTTTTTTACAATAATAATATAAAAAAAAATTTAAATACCTAAATAATACACTTCTCTTATTATTTACTAAAATGATACATTTGGAGGAGTGGTACCTCCTAAATAGACGGCACAATTTTAAAATTCTGACAATTTCTTTTTTTTTTATTTAATAAAACATCGAGAGACTTGAAATATAATTTTTTTATTTTTTAATGGCAGTTGAAAAAGTATCAAAAGGTGTCGTCTGACAGTGTGGCGGCACCATATTTTAAAATTTGATTAATTGCTTTTTAAGCCTTTCTTATTTATTATTTTTTTTATTCTCATTCAACAAAAAAAATAGAGAGACCTATTACCAATTAGTCCAAAAAACTTTCTATCAAAAAATATTTTTATAAAAAATTCAATTCCAACCGAAAATGTGGTTAATCTAAAAATTTTTAAAAATATTAACATTTAAATTATTTAGGTATATATAATTACCTTGTATATAAAAAATCCAAACCGAACTAAATCGAGATTAAACCTGAAATAATTCAAAAAAAAAACTCAAACCTGAAAATGCATATTTATTTTCAAATAAATTAAAAGATAACATGGATTCGTAAAAAAAATAAAAAAGGAGAATTATTTTCGAGTAATTATTTGATACATTATTTTAGAGTTTTTTAATATTATATACAAGGTAATTATATATACCTAAATAATTTAAATGTTAATATTTTTTGAATTTTTTGGATTAACCACATTTTCGGTTGGAATTGAATTTTTTACAAAAATATTTTTTGATAGAAAATTTTTTGGACTAATTGGTAATAAATCTCTCTATTTTTTATATTGAAGGAAAATAAAAAAAAGTAAATAAAAAGGGCTTAAAAAGAAATTAATTAAATTTTAAAATTTGGTGTCCCTATACTGTCAACGGTACCCTTTTACATTTTTTCAGCTGCTAATAAAAAATGAAAAAATTACCTCTCAAGTCCCTCAATGTTTTATTAAATAAGAAAGAAATTGTCAGAATTTTAAAATAATATCGCCTATTTAGGAAATACCACTATCCCAAATATACCATTTTGATAAATGATGAGAGAATATATTATTTTAGTGTTTAAATTTTTTTATATTATTATTGTAAAAAATCTATCTTTAACAACTGCGAGTGTTGTTTGAAACATGCTCATCATTTGTTCCCTAGCATCAGTTACACACGTGTGAATGTCACCTCATGTCACGTGTAAACTCTCTTGAAACCAGACAACCCTAACCCTCTCTCTTTCTTTTTCATCAATTATGGGATTCTTTCTAGCTTAAAAAAAACAAGTTGGCCACTGCTGCTGGCCCCATTCAATGTTATATTTACTGCAGGGGAGGATGGTACTTAGACCCTCAAGGGGCTATGGCCCCCAAGAATTTTGAGGAGCCTTGCTATATATATTAAATTGATATCTCCAAAAATTATATTTTTATTTTTATTTATTGAAAGTGAAATTAAAAATGTGATAAGAGAATTTTGATTTGGTATTATTATATGTATAGAACTTTGATATTAATTCAATTATACATATTTAACATAAATAAATTAAATGTTACGATAAGAAATTAGTTGCAGTGAATGTTATGCAAAATGTTGCAACAATTCGAACAATACATGAATATCATTACAAGCCTTGTTTCTATGTTGACAATTTTTAATTACTTGACTTGTAAAGAATGGTAGTTAAAGTTCTTATTAGACACCCATTTTATATGAGCTTAAATCGTGTGACCTCCATCTCATTCCGTATAGAAAAAAATTGAATTGAACTTATTTTAACAAATATAGGCATTTTATGGAATAGGAAACTGCACATTAACAAACACGACTAGCATGACTCGAACCCAGGTCACACCTAGGACGATGAATACCCTTGACTATCAGGCTATCAAATGAGGTTCAGTTAAGGAGTCTTTTCACTTCTTTTTGGTGATCATTTACTAGCTCATTCTTGACATTTTTGAGATCTTAAACGAAACAATAAATTGAGATCCTTTTAAAAAATTATAAAATGTAATACAATTAAATAAAATAATTGGAGCCCCTTTACTTTTTTTTTTCATGCTTGCAACGAAACGTCAATCAGAAAACTTAAAAGGCTAAAGAATTTTTTTCCCATGTTAAAAGTTGAAGAAAAATTATTTTTTGGATCTCTTCCCGCCTAAGGCCCTAGGCAGCCGCATTCCCAGATTACCCTAGAGACGAACCTGATCATTGAGGGGAGAGAGCAATTCTTTTCTAAAGGAACATGTGGTGAGAAAGGGTGAGTGCAAAATCCAAAAAGGAGTGTGGCATTATTAAGGTTACAATAGTCATGTGGTTGATTGAATTGTAATTAGGAGTCTTATATATTTATGGTGTTTCTAAGCTTGATTCCCTTAGCTCTTTTTTTTTTAATATATTGGTGTGATTATATGATAGTATCTGTTTATACTTTTTAAATCTTTTGACAAGGTATACACAGATGCTCGAACCCGGATCTCCTAAGATGAACAACATCCTCTTTTCCACTAGAATCACTCATTCGGTTCAGCTTGATTCCCTTACTTGTTGCTCTTGTTAAAAGTATTCTTCCAGCAATTCTTGTAACAACTTGGTATATCAATATGGAATCGACAATACTCTGGTGATAGCTGTGAGGAAGACAACGGGAGATAACAAGCAAGGTAGCAGCAATGAAGATAATCACTTAGAAACAAATAACAAGAGAGGATATAAGAAAATTTGGTTTATGTATTGCATTAGAAAAATTACTCTACCCATGTGTACAAAGTAGGATTTTATAGACTAGGTAAGGAACTAAGCAAAGAACTCCAGTAACTGACTCAACCGCTTAACAACTTCTTTAACAAACTAACTCCTCCAAGCTATTTTGATATTGCTCAACAAGCAACAAGTAGATATATTCATTTGGTACCAAAGCCTAATAATATAATTAGTTGGTGTGATCTTGTGTTTTCTTATAGTTTTGGCTTTTATGAGAGAAGCTGCCCTTTTTGGATGGATCAAATTGTTTTTACTGGAAAGCTCATATGGGAGCTTTCGTCAAAGCTTTAGATGAGAAAGCATGGCATTCAAAGACATTAAACTCCAAAGCTAGGTTCTAACCTACCATCTTTGTCATATAATTATATATATATAATAACATGATCCGAAATTAAATCCGATTATCCAATTTAAAACACCCATGATTTAAGTAATTTTAGATACTCCATGTGGGAAGACTTCAGACAAACTACTAGATTATCTTCTTCTTCTCTGTTTTTTCACCATTTTCTTTTTCTCCACTTCCATTGATACCGTATATCAACAATCTTCATATGTTTTTTTTTCCTTGTAATAACTTTCAAAATATCCCTCAGATTTTTTCAAGTTTAAGTTTTAAACCTAATTCTCTGTAGAATGGGGTCAATAATAAATTTTTTCCTCAACTATACTGTCATTTTCATTTGACTATTTCTAGGAATAGAATTAAAAGTGGCTCAAATTCAACACAAGATCTCAATAAATGTTAAATAGGAGTGCATATATTGAAGAAGAAGTATAAAAGTTAACCTGCAAACTTCAGGTTGGGTAAATTATTTTAGAGGTACAAAAATATTTACCCTGCATTCACCAATGTTTGGTTAATTTATAATCTTTGCTAATTATGATTTAGTACTTTTAAAAGTTAAATCCAGGATTTTTGAAGTTCAAATTCCTTTCATATGCTAAGATTATTTGTAAATAAATTAACAAACCTCTATGACAGCAGCCTATAATTAGTAAAATTGAATTAGAGATAAGTTTTCTCCATTAACTTTTATAATTGGATAATATCTATGTTATAATTTTTTTAAAAATCACAAAAAGGAGGGATCTATTAAAAGTAGGGTTAGAGTTATGTGATCCGAATCTCGTCATTTGTTAAAAAAAATAAAATAGGGAGACAAAATAAGGGGATCTATAGGGGTGAAGAACCGAGGGACATTGATTATAATAAGGTTGTTTAACCCTTTAAAATAGGTATAGACCAACTCCTCTTGTATTGTTGTTTTTCAACATTAATGAATTTCTCCTTCTCTGCATGTGAGATTTTTCGATAAGGGTTTTCCATATAGAATGTAAATGTTCTTATTACTTTGCGATCATTCCTATTGTTATTATCAACGTTTAGTATAACAAGTAGTTTTACACTCCTTCGTATTTTTTTGTATAATTAATATTTTAATGATATAATTGTTAAATTTATCGATATAATTGTACTTATCATGCATGTAAAATTTTGAATTGGTCTGATATCTCCATTACATAGATTTAAAATATCGTATATATTAATATTTATTAAACGGTTGAAAATATTTTTTTACATATTATTATAAAGTGAAAAAAATTGCATAAATGATATTCAAATTTGTTAATATTATGATTTCATTAAAAATATAAAAAGTAATTTATTGTAACTCGTATTAATATTTTGATATATGGAATATAAAATTTAAATACTTTTAAGTAATTAATATATATATTTTTAAATTTAATTTGAATATATAAATCATGTTTTAGATATTAAAATATAACTAAAGGTAAACTATTAAAATAGTCACTTTTATTTGCCTCAGGTTACATTTTAGTCACTTATGTTTAAAATGTTACGTTCTAATCACTTACATTATCGTGTTGTAACATTTTAGTCATTGAGTCGTTAATTATCATTAACGATGTAACAGTAAGCTGATGTGGCACATTAAATCATCATTTCAAACGAAAATTTTAAGTTAAATTCTACAATTGGTCCCTATATTTTTTTTATTTTGAGCAATTTAATTTTTTCTTTTATGTTCTTTTAACTTTCCTTTTTTTTTTCCATTCTCTTGTGCTTCTTCTTTTGTTTTCCTCCCTTCTTCATTTTTTTAACGTAATTTTTCTATGTTTTCCATTTGTTAAAAATAGTCTACAAGTTCGCCTCACTCGAAAAAATTAAATCGTTCAAAAAAAATATAGAGACTGATTTTAAAGTAATTTTTTTATGTTTTTCATTCTCTTCAATTTGCTGTCGTTCATGAAAATAATTCAGTTCTAACTTTTGTTGGAACAGAAGCTGGCAGAATTAAGAGACTTTGCAAAACAAATTCAAAGTGTAAGTAAGTCAAAGAGACAAGTAAAGGGAGAATTGACACATAATATTTTTTAACGCAATTCAAATTTTCCAATCCTATATCTGCGGAGCCTCGCTCAGAGAATGATTTTATTCACCAATTGTCCGGATCTCCTATTAGCTTAAGCTCAGTCTACCTTTACACAAAGAAGTAATTACATCCTCAATACTGACCCCAATTGTATAAATCACCCTCCCTCAAATACCTCACATTACAAAAAATCTCTCAATAACAAATCTCTAAATGAGGGCATGTCAAAGACACCCCACATGATTGAAGTAGAATGTCAATCTGCAGCCTAATTATATTATAGGCTCTCTAACATGACCTTCCTGTAGTGTTTTAATAGGCTTGAAACACTCTTTCAAGCTTGATTTTACCCATTAATTATCTTCAGTATTTATCTCACAATAGTCTTCATAGACAAGTTCAACAACAACTTGAAACTCTCTCTTGAATAAATTAAACATATATTTCTAAAAAATAACACTTCAATCACCAAAAGAAAAAAGACTTTCATGCTTATCAAATCATCTCAAGGTATTCAATTGGAGACTTAGCATCCAAGTCGACTCATGGTTCTGTTTTGTTAAAGATGTCACACTCAAGTGGGCCGAATTCAATTTAACTGAAACCTATACAAGGCCTAACACGATGGCCTAAATAATAAAACAAATTCGTTACGACAGAACATGGAACAAGTAGGAGCAACTTCCCCAACAAGTATAATTGAATTTTTTGTACTTTAAGTTGTCGAAACGTTTTTTTTATCGTTCCGACTTTTAATTTTTAAAATCGAAAATGAAGTCGCCACCAATCATTTTTATTTGGTGTGATTGGAACACCTTCAAAACATTTTAATTAATCGAAAATGGCTTTGGTATTTGAAATCCAAAAAATGAGCTTGGGAGTCGGTTACGTGCGAGGAAGGATTAGCACCCTCACACGCCCAAAATTAGTACCAAGTCGATTTTTAAGGGGTCTTAATTGTTGAAAATTTGAAAAACTCGGGTAGAAATTAAAATACGTTCCTTAATGCATGATTAACCAGTTTAATATTATTTTCAAAAATCAAACTTTGCGAGGAAGACTTGTTATTTTGAAGATCGAGAGAGGAAGTCATGTCCAGTAAGTTAGGGCACGACACCTCAAATCTTCAAAAACAATAAGCATTCCTTCTTCTTTTTTAAAAAAACTTCGCGTTTTATTATTTTGTAAAAAATAAAAGGATATTCGATTATTTCAATTTGAAAAAAAATCGCGCCTAATAAATTAAAGCTTGACTTTTCAAATTACGAAATAACGAACATAGTCTTTATTTTTAAAAAATCTTTAAAGCATAAATATTTTTTTTTGAAAAAAAGGATGAATGAAATGACACAATGTATAAAATATAATAGCAAAATATGACATGGCATAAATGTGTAAAGATAAGTGGACATACAATGCAATAATAAATAATAAGTATAGATTTGAGAGCATAAAATAAATAAAATAATATTGAAATAAATAAATATACATAAAAAAAATCAGCAAAGGTTACATCAAAAACAAAGTCAAAGCAATAATTTAATTTTAAAATATTAAAAGATTTTAAAAGGTAAAAGAAACAAATTAAAATAATTTTAAAATGAAGGGATTAAATGGGAAATTTTCCCATGTTTTATAAAACAATTTCACAATAGTAGTCAAAGGACTCATTTAAAAAAAATGAAATCAGATGGCTTGATTTAAAAAAAAACATTTTTAAGGGCTAAAGGATGAATTTCAATTAAAGTGGAACACAAGGGGACTTCATGAGGAAATTTCCCCTTTTTTATTTTTAAATCAGTTGTTGAAACGACGACGTTTCAAAGCTACAAAAGTCAAGCTTGAAACAACGTCGTGCAGGGCCTTACAAATGAATTAGGGACTAAATTGAAGAACCAGAAAAGACTAAGGGACTATGGAGATAAATCTGCCTTTTTACGAAAACACGCGGACCCTGTTCGGGTCCGGTGTGAGTTTGGCGTGAAGCTTCGAAACGGTGCCGTTTTGGCACTAAACCTTATGTGCCAAACTACGCCGTATGCTAGCTTGTATTTAAACCAATTTTTTTTTCTAAAAGTTCATTTCTTCATTTCATTTTAAAAAAACAGACTTTTATTTTCTTTTTTTCTCTGTTCTCTCTCCATGTCCGATCCTTGGATCGGTTCTCAGCCCGCTGCGACTCCATCGTGACTCCGTGGACCTCCGGCGTCGTGAACCGCCATGCACGGCGATCAGGTATGTAAAAACCATTTTTATTTTCTATTTTTCTTTTAAAACTAAATCTAGGCCTAAATCTAAACAGATCTAGACCGGATTTTCAAAAAAATGTAAAAGGTTTTTTTTTAAATTTCTTTAATCGAATCTGGCTTGCCCCTTTTTTATTATTCCTTTTTATTATTATTTTTTTAAAACAATTAGATTTGGGTTTTGTCGACCAGATCTTCAAAAGAAAATGGTTTTGATTTTTTACTTTTCCTTTTTTTAAAAAAATCTGTTTTCATTGTTATTTTTAAATATATATATATTTTTTATGAATACCCAAGTATTGGAGTCTCTTCACGAACATAGATAGGTTCGGAGAGACTCCGTTCGCGACAACGGCAGCGGTGGTTTGGTTCTAGGTACGAACCCTAGACCTTTTTCTTTGATTATTTATTTATTATTTTTAGTTTCGAAAGAAATAAAAATAACAATAATAAAAATAAAATAAATAATAAAAGATGAAATAAAAACAAATATATATATATATATAAAAACAAATATATATATATATATATATATATATATATATATATATATATATATATATATATATTAGCAAAATACCTTGAACAACTGCTTAGATTTTTTGTTTCAAAAGTCTATTCTGATATCAATTGTTCGTAAAAAAAATACAGAGAAGGAAGTGGGGCTTTTATAGCCACGATTAAAATGATTTTTGCTTTGTTTTTTTTGTTTGTTTCCTTGCTTTTTGTCTCTGTCTTCCTCTCTGTGTTTTGCAGGTATCAATGACGGTGGCAGAGGCGTGCTGGTCTCGGGCGTGGGTGTCAGACGACCTCGGGAGCGTGGATCTGATGTGGAAAGAGGGGGATAAGCGGCGGCAGCTTGAAGAAGGCAGATTAGGGTTTTTTTAGTTTTTAAGTAATTTGGGCTTATTTAGGTATTAGGCTAGTTTTAAGGTTTGGATAGTTTTTTAGGTGTTGGGTTAAATTTGTAATTGGGTTTTTCTTTATTTTTGATGTAATTTAAACTTTTAAATTAAATTTTAATTTGAAAATTTTGTTTTGTTTTTATTTTCTAGGCCCGGACAAATTGGGCTTTAACAGCTGCCCCTCTTTGCTCGTTGTTGTGTAACGGGAACAAAGCAAAGACTAAAAAGATGACCAATTTTGTCCGGTCCTGTTGAGTTTGGTTTTGTAAGTATTTCTTCTTTGAGTGACTCATTGCTTCATTGGTCGCTCAACTGTGTTGGCTTCTCGTAGCTTCACTTCATTCCACTGTGACTTTAGAGAAATTGAAATTCGCTATTGTAGCCTCTGATTTGATCCACTGACTCTTCAGGGATGCAAGTTTTGCAGTTACATTTTGCCTTACTGCAACTTCGAGGTATAAGATTCACCATTGCGGCTTCAATCTTTCTGCTCAGAACTTCATGATTCTAGATTCGCCGTTGCGACCTCAATCCTTCCCATCATGTTTCTAGGGTACAAGGTTCGTCGTTGCGGCCTCGATCCTTCCCATCATGTTTCTAGGATACCAGGTTCGCCGTTGCGGCCTCAACCTTTCCCCTTCATATCTTCATGGTACCAGATTTGCCATTGCGACCTCAGTCCTTCCCATCACTTCTTCTAAGGTACCGGGTTCGTCGTTGCGGCCTCAACCTTTCCCTTCATATCTTCATGGTACTGGATTCGTCGTTGCGGCTTTGATCTTTCCCATCATGTCTTCTAAGGTACCGGGTTTGCCGTTGTAGTCTCAACCTTTCTCTCCGTATCTTCATGGTATTAGATTCGCCGTTGCGGCCTCAATCTTCCCTTTCAAACTTGTAGAATATGTTTTAATGACCTCTATGCAAACCAAATTGTTATGATGCTTTGATCAGAATGAATTACATGCTCCTAACTAAATGAGTGTGCATGATTAATGTTAGATTGATTAATTCTTTTCTATTTTCGTCCTTGGAGTAATATAGTTTGTCTCTCGTTGCAGCTTTTCATTCAGCGTACCACTCTGTCTTCTTCTAGATTTGCGATTAGACTTAGCGGAGTAATCTTAGTTTTGACTTACTCGTTTCCAGTTTGGTTCTTTTAACTAGTAGTCCTGTTTTAGGTCCTTGTACCATTTAGAAAATTTCTAGAATAATACATGTAGATCCTTGTATACCTTGTGATGTTAGTCTATTAACCATTATTTTAGTGCAAAAATGCTTGGGTAGGGTTGTGAAAGAATAAAATTGTATTATAGTCAGAGCTCAAAGAATTTTGAAAAACATTAGCCAAAGAAAAATTGTCAAGTAAAACAAATAATCAAAAGAGAAAATGCTAGATGCCTCAAATATCATGATATGAGATTCTTTGATCTGACTTGACGAGGATAATTTTATGCCCAATATGCGTCTAGAAAATCCGGAGTTCTTTGCCGATGCCCTAAGATGTAAAGTTTCTCTGTCTTGTTACTTTTGAGGAAACAATTGGAACCTATTTTGCTTCATATTTGAGCTACCCTTTTGGGTTTTTAACTCAAAATCCCTTTGGTTTCAAGATGCCTTTTGCGGGATTTCATCTTGACCTCTCTTTTTTATTTAGGTGAAATATTTCTTCACTGAGTCTGAGTTCACAAGATTGTGCAGATCTTTGCCATCCATTTCAGTTAAAATAAGAGCTCCTCCAGAGAAAGCTTTCTTTAGTACATAAGGTCCCTCCCAATTGGGCATTCATTTTCCTTAAGAGTCCTTGTGTATGGGAAGTATCTTGTTTCAGAACTAAATCTCTCTCGTGGAATTCCCTAGGGCGGACCTTTTTGTTGTAAGCTAGCATCATCCATTTTTGGTACATCTGACCATGACGAATAGCTCTTAATCTCTTTTCTCCAATCAAGTTCAATTGATCATATCTGGCTTGAATTCATTCTGCCTCATCTAAATTTAACTCTGACAAGACTCGGAGAGAAGGAATTTCAACCTCAATAGGTAAAACTGCTTCCATTCCACATACTAGAGAGAACGGTGTTGCCCCGGTAGAAGTTCCGATTGAAGTCCTATAAGCAAGAAGGGCAAATGGTAACTTTTCATGCCAATCTTTATAGGTTTCTATCATCTTTGTAATGATCTTCTTGAGGTTCTTATTAGCTGCCTCCACTGCTCCATTCATTTTTGGACGATAGGGAGATGAATTATGATGTTTGATCTTGAATTGTTCGCAAACCTCTGCTATCGTGCTATTATTCAAGTTCAATGCGTTGTCAGATGTGATCCTTTCTGGCATCCTATACCGACATATGATTTCCTTTTTTAAGAACTTGCTAACTGCTGAGTTTGTGACATTGGCGTAAGAAGTAGCTTCTACCACTTGGTGAAATAATCGATAACCATAAAGATGAACCTATACCCATTAGAATCCTTTGACGAGATTGGTCCAATGACATCCATGCCCTACATAGAAAAAAGCCATAGGGAAGTCATGACATGAAGGTGTGACGGAGGCACATGGATTTTGTCTCCATAGATTTGGCATTTGTGGCATTTCTTAGCATAATTGATGCAGTCACTCTTCATGGTGGACCAATAGTATCCAAATCTCCTAGCCATTTTGAATCCATTGGCGTGTGTTTCGCAAATGCCTTCGTGGACTTCTTCTATGATTTTTCTTGCTTTGATTGCATTGACACATCTTAACAACACTTGATCTTTCCTCTATTTATACAAAATTTTCTCATCTAGGACATATTCATTTATAAGCCTTCTCAATGTCCTTTTGTCATTTTCAGTAGCTTGCTCAGGGTATTTACGATCTTTTACATACTGAAGGATGTCTTGGTAACAAGGATGATCGTCTTTTTCTTCTTCTTCAATCTCATAACAATGGGTTGGAGCTAGGGGTGAGTAAAATTTGATTCGAATCGAAAAATTCGAAAAAATATTTGAATTTCAAATTATTCGAATCGAGTTATTCGAGTTAAACGAATCGAGTTGAATTTTTTTTCAAATTTCGAGTTCAAATCGAGTTTAATTTTCGAATTCGAATTATTCGAATAATTCAAATAAACCTAATAAAACTATATTATTTTTAATTTTAAATTTATATTATCCAAACCCAATACCCAAGCCCAATTGATTATACCCATTTTCCCTCAAAACTCAAACCATTTATCTTACCCAATTTTTCCCCCTAATATTTAAAACCCATCAACAAACTAAACCCAAATATTTTTAAACCCAAATATAATTTCATTCTTCAAAAACGTTCATAAACTAAACCCAAATATAATTTTATTCTTAAATAACAATCATAAACAATTCCTTTTCGTGTCTAAATTTATTGTTCCTTTTTTATTATTATTATTATGGTTAGGTGTACTTATTTAGTTTTTATTTGGAAAAAAATTGAAAATATTAACTTTGTAAACCTAAAATCTATTTTTTCTTCCTAAAAAAAACCCTAAATTAAAACCCTCAAAAGAATAAGCTTAAGCTATTCTACAATGGTTTTGTGTTATTATTACTGTTCGTTTATTTGACTTTTGTTGTGTTGTTTTTATTTTTTGTTTTGTTGTTTTGAATGGTGTTGTCGTGTAGGTTTTTACTGTATTTTAGACTTTTGCTTATGTTTTTTTATAATCTTGTTGTGTTATTGTTGTTACTTGGATTTATGTTGTTTACTTGAACTTTTCCTTATTTTTTTAATTATAATCTTGTTGTGTTGTCATTGTTTACTTAGATTTTTTCACTTATTTATTTCAATTTTTCGTTGTATAGTCATGTTTAAAAATTTTAAATAAAATTTTTTTTTAAAAAATTACATAAAATTAAACAACACCAAATTAATTTTCTTAATTTAACTCGAACAAATATATTCGATTTGATTCGATTCGATTCGAATTCTATCTCACTCGACTCGATTCGTAAAAATTTCAAATCGAATTAGGATGATGAAATAGGACTCGAAAACTCGATTAACTCAAAAAATTTTCATTCGATTTGATTCGATTCGATCAAATGCTCACCCCTAGCTAGAGCCTCGCAGATGCTCATTTGAATGGGTTCTACATCATCTGGCCTGTTTACTTTAATCATCGAAGCCAAAGTAGCCAGAGTGTCAGCCATCTGATTTTCTTCTTGTAGGAGGTAATGAAATGTGACCTCATCAAACTCCTTGATTAACTCGAGAACCAACTTTCGATAATCAATCAACTTGGAATCTCTCGTTTCCCATTCTCCCTTGAGTTGATAGATTACTAGTGCGGAATCCCCGTATACCTCCAAAATTTTGATCTCTCGTTCTATGGCTACACGGATTCCCATGATACATGCTTCATATTTTGACATGTTGTATGTGCAATCGAAATCGAGTTTATTGGTGAAAGGATAGTGGTCTCCTTTTGGTGACACCAAGACTACCCCAATTCCTTTACCCGTGGCATTTGAAGCACCATTGAAATTTAAACGCCAATGATGTTTTACTGTAGTTCCCTCTTCAGTGGTCGTAACGTATATTAAATCCTCATTTGGGAAGTCGAAATTTATTGGCTCATAGTCCTCTAAAGCTCTGCTGGCTAGAAAATCTGCTATCGCACTTCCCTTTACTGCCTTCTGACTTACATAGACTATATCGAACTCAGAGAGTAAGATCTGCCATCTAGCCATCCTCTCATTCAATGCAGTCGACTATATCGCACTTCCTTTTATTACCTTCAGTTGTTTGTGCACGGCGGTCAGGTATGTAAAAAATATTTTTATTTTCTATTTTTCTTTTAAAACTAGATCTAGGCCTAGATGTAAACAGATCTAGACCAGATTTTCAAAAAAAATGTAAAAGGTGTTTTTTTTTAAATTTCTTTAATCGAATCTGGCTTGCCCCTTTTTTATTGTTCCTTATTATTATTATTTTTAAAACAACTAGATCTGAGTTTTGTCGACCAGATCTTCAAAAGAAAATGGTTTTGATTTTTTACTTTTTCCTTTTAAAAAAAATTTGTTTTCATTGCTTTTTTTAAATATATTTATTTTTTATGAATACCCAAGTATTGGAGTCTCTTCATGAACATAGACAGGTTCGGAGAGACTCCATTCGCGACAACGACGGCAGCGGTTCGGTTCTAGGTACGAACCCTAGACCTTTTTTTATTTTTTATTTATTATTTTTAGTTTCGAAAGAAAGAAAAATAACAATAATAAAAATAAAATAAATAATAGAAGATGAAATAAAAACAAAAAAATATATGTATATGTATCTATATATTAGCAAAATACCTTGAACAAATGCTTAGATTTTCTGTTTCAAAAGTTTATTCTGATATCAATTGTTCGTAAAAAAAATACAGAGAAGGAAATGGGGCTTTTATAGCCACGATTACAATGATTTCTGCTTTATTTTTTTTCTTTTTGTTTCCTTGCTTTTTGTCTTTGTCTTTTGCAGGTATCAACGACGGTGGCAGAGGCGTGATGGTCTCGGGCGTGGGTGTCAGAGGGCCTCGGGAACGTGGATTTGACGTGGCAGGAGGGGGATGAGCGGTGGCAGCTTAAAGAAGGGAGATTAGGGCTTTTTTAGTTCTTGGGTAATTTGGGCTTATTTAGGCATTAGGCTAGTTTTAGGGTTTGGGTAGTTTTTTAGGTGTTGAGCTAAATTTGTAATTGGTTTTTTTTATTTTTGATGTAATTTGGACTTTTAAATTAAATTTTAATTTGAAAATTTTGTTTTGTTTTTATTTTTTGGGCCCAAACAAATTGCGCTTCAACATAAGTAATTTATATTTAAGTGTATTAAAGAATGTAAATGGTAGAAAAGTTGTGATGTTTAGATTGATATGTTGGTGTATTTTAAGGTTGGGAACTGATTGAGTATTAGGGGGAAATTGTTAATTAATGAACTTGATTGAATAATATAGAACAAAAGCGAAGTGATTGACTCGAAAATGTAACATTCTTTGCTCGGGTTTAGGTGAGAGCTCAGGTAAGGGGTGTTACACTTATATTTATTACTCCTATTAACTTTTTTTTTTGTTACTTTCAAAGCTCTCTCTAAAAACCTTCAGTGTTACTAGATCTGCTCCAGTATTTCTTTTCTCCTTTTTCTCATGCATCCTGTTCACTTGTTTGCAATGTTTCCTCTCTAAGAAAATCCTCTACAATGATCAAATCAACTTTTGAAGTCGTCCTCAAAACAAATTTGGTTATCGAATCTAAATCTTTAATGAAGCTATCTTCTGGATCTTGAACTCTACGGGTACTATATTAGACAAAGAAGAGACCAAATAAAAGATACTATCAAAATCAATCAATTTGTACCTATATTGGTTTAAGACAACCTTAATTAATGTTTTATACTAATGAAGCCATGATCATGCACAAAGCTTTCTTCCTTTTGGCAAAGAAATGAAAAATAGAATGCATGACAGTTAATCATAAACCATATATATCTGTCATAATGTTCACCCACTTATATCTATTTTTTGGATTTGGGTTTGAATATCTATACATTTCACATAAATATATTTTAAAAAGTTTCCAAAAGATTTCATCTCAATACTAATATCTAGATATGCTAAAACAATATTTTGAAAAATAAAAGGTCTGATTAATATCATTACAAACCCATGAAACTCTTTATGTTGACTTGATAATTAGAGTGTTCATCGTCTTAAGTGTGGTCTGGATTCGAATCGTGCTAATTACATTACTATTACAATTTTATCCTTTTTTGTAATTCACCAAAAAAAATCCATCAGCTGAAATTGGAAAAATTTGCGAACCATTAATTCAATCATAGTTGTTGGCAACTTTCTTAAATCCTCAAAACTGTAGTACTAGAAAAGATGGTCAGAAATGGATAGACAAATTATTATAAGCCGTACAAACATTGAAGATTATAGGGTAACATTTACTTGTGCATGGGGCCATTAAATATCAGTCATTGAATCCACTTTCCAAGTAGTTTGTCTTGCATATACATACATGTTAGAGATTGTGTAATCCGAATCTTATTTTTTATCAAAAAAATAAAATACAGAGGTAAGATAAGAAGATTTGTGAGGGTGCTTCTATTTGATTTTGATTAGAATAGGATTTTTCAACCCTTAAATAGAAGTAGTTGAAACTCTTTTTGTATTATTCGTTTTTCAATACTAGTGAATTTCTCTATCTCTGCCCGTGATTTTTTTTCAAAAAAATTTTCCACGTAAAATCTATGTATTCTTATTTTTTTTTCTTATTGTTTTATGATCGTTCTACCACCATATATCGACGTTTAATATAACATTACATATATTAAATGGGATAATTTCATTGTATTTTTATAAAATATCTAATGTGATATTTGTACTTTAAAAATAACTAATGTGTATATGAACTATCAATAAATATTTTATTACGGTGCTTAATGTTAACATTGTTAATGAAATATTAAACCAGTCAATAAAAATTCAACACGTAAAATTTTTTATTCTAAATTATCAAATCCGCGTGAATAATATAAAATTATATGAAAACTAAATAAAATCAAAATTTAATTTAATTTAATTTTAAAAACATATAACTAACATATGATTAAAAAAAAGTAAATAATAAACTTACATAGGTAAAAACGTCATCTTCTCCAAAGAAATTTTCATTTGAAATAATAATTTTAATTAATTTTTAAATAATATTTTCTATTATCCATGAAGGAACAATATTTTCAAGCAAGTCTATTTACTTCTTTTTTTTAACCATATGTTTAGTTATTTGTTTTTTAATATTGTTTGTTCCATTTAATTTTTCACATGTTATATTATCCATACGCATTTTGATGATTTGGGAGAAAAAACTCTACGTGTCAAATTTTCGTAGACTAATTTATTAATGTTAACACTATATACCATAATAAAACATATTTAAACTTCGGGTACCACATGGATATTTTCAAAGTGCTTTCATCACATCACATTGTTAGTCACTTTAAATAGGAGTAGTTTTTATTTTGGTCATCCAAATTTTTTTTGTTAGTTTAATCACCCAAAAAAGAATTTGATCAAATTCGTCACTTTATTGTTAAATGGTAATTAAAGATTAACAGTGTATTTGTACGAAAAATTTCGGGGTGACCAAAATAGGAATAACCCCTACTTAAAGTGGTTGAGTCGTAATTTTTCTTAATTTGAGAGTGACTAACGTGAAAATACACCGTTAGTCTTCTGTTACCATTTAATGGTTGAATGGAAATTTTGATTAATTTTTATTTTGGGGACCAAATTAACAAAAATAAAATTTTGAGATGACTAAAATAGAAATGACCCATATTTAACGTGACTAATGGAGTAATTTACCTTTTTTTGAATTTATAATTTAATTTCTAATTTCTTAATTAAATATATATTAAGCTAAATGTTGGAGCCCAATTTTGACTGGGCTTGGACTTCTTGTTTTAATTTAGAGTTAAATTGATTTTAAATTTATTTAAATTTAAATTTATCTTAAATTTAAATTTAATTATTTAAATTTACCTTAAATTTAAATTTAAATTAAAATTAAAATACTAAATTTAAACATTAAAAATTAAAAGTCCTTAAAGTCCATTTACAAGGCCCAATTGGCCCAATTCCCTTAGCCCATTTACACCCATTTTTTTGACCCAATTAAGCACTAGCCCAAAGCACGTGTTGGTCGCGACTTTAATTCTTCGTGAAAGTCGAAGTAAATGAATAATCTCTTTTAATCCTTCAAATCATATGTTCGAGGATTGCATTTTAAATTTAATACGAATTTTTCAAATTCTCTAAATATATCTATATGCATATGTCACAAATAATTTTAAAACGAGGCAATGTCCTTTGTGTGAAAACTTCGAAAAATCGTGCTTTAACGTGTTAAGTGTGCTTTTCGTAGTTCACGCAAATCGGATATCCCTTTCAAAAGTTTTCCAAACTATTCTTCAATCTTATATATATTTACAAAGGATTTTAAGACCAAAAAATAAACAATGTTCTTTCGTGTGAAAACCTCGAAACACTATGCCCTAACGTGCTGGGTGTGAATTTCTTATAATCCACGCGATAGAATACTCTCTTTAAAATTCCCCTAAATGCCCTTCAATTTCGAAGCTCCGAGAATATGGTGCCCTAATGTGTTGGACACGACTTTAGTTCTCATAGAGGCTCGGAATACAGGGACAAATGTTCTTAAAAAGATTTCTTTAAAAAATGCACGAAACCTCTCAAAATAAACATCGCATTTTAAACTTTACTCGAGTTTTCACTGTTTTCATAAAACAAGACCCGAAAATAATCGTGTGGTACCAATTTTAGGCGTATGAGGGTGCTAATTCTTCCTCATGCGTAATCGACTCCCAAACCCATTTTTTCTGGATTTCGTAGACCGACATTTTAAACGTTTTAAACGTTTTGTGGTGATCGAATCACACCCGAAATAAAAGATTGGTGGCGACTCCCCTTTTTTTTATTCCTTTTCCAAATATTAAAATGATTATTCGAAACCCCGTCCTCGAGGTGGTTTCGACACTAAAATTTAAGGATAGTCCTACTAACCGATTTGTGTAGATTTATCTCTTGATCCCTTTATTTTTTGAATTGCTTTTTCTTTTCGTTAGCCCTGTCTAAAAAATAAGTATAATTATAAATTTAACCCTAAATCTTTATAATTTTATCAATTTAACCCTAATTTTTTAATCAGACAAAACTTGCAATCAAATCCAGTGATTAAATTGTTTGGATTTTCACACCTATTCCAAATCTGTTTAAAATTAAATAAAATAAAAAAATTCTAATTGTTTTTTATTTTATTTTAACAACTGGTCCAAGTCATGTTTATGCTTACTTGGTTTAATCTTTTAACCAAATTGTAAGTTATATCAGTTTAACAAACCAAAAAAAAAGGTATTGGTTAAAAGATTAAGACAAATAAGGTTGTAGACATAAATGTAGGGAAAACGAAATCTATTATATAATTATAATAAAAATAAATCATAACCCAATCCAAAGTACGATTTGGAATCCGACTTGAAAAACCTCCCTTAGATATAATTTTTAAAGATCCTTTTTATGGAGGACGACACTTCAAACACTTAGTGGTGAATCCAGAGGGGCTAGCAGAGTCCCAACTCCCCTAAAATAGAAAATTTTCATTATTACCCCTTAAATTTTTAAATTTTTAATGGTAAAATTATACTTTGAACCTCTCAAAGATGATAAAATTTTGATTTAATCGTTTAAAAATTATAAATATATAGACTATTAAAATAGTAAAATTATTATCATAAAAATATACAATTTAATTTCGCCCTCTCAAAAATTTTCTGGTTTCGCCCTTGCAAACACTCCACTTTATTATTTGCTTCTTCTTTGCTTCTTCACCAGAACACTCTTCTCTTCTTTTTTTTACTTCCATTGATACAGTATATTAACGAAATCTCTGGCAAAAGCAGGGGTGGATAGGAATTCAAGTTTTTAAGGGTGTTGGCTATTTATTTTGTCGGTGTTTCTGCAGAGTGTTTGTGTTAGTGCAGGTAGCTGAGCTACTGTTTTTGTGTTTCTCTGATTCGTTGGTGTTTTTATGTCTGGTTTGTTGGTTTCGACCATTTTAATTTTATAGTAAATTTCTTTGTTGCAGATCAGAAAATAGGGAGAAATTTGAGTTCATTTTTTGTTTTATTTCTCAAATTTGATGTGCTTTTAATGAATGGTACCATTGCTTGAAAGGATTTTCTTTCATTTTCCTTTTTTTTTTCTTTGGTTGGGGTTGAAGTAATTTTTAACTAATACCAGTTAATTAAAAAAACTCACGTGATTAGCTAGGTGGTCAAATTCTATTCATTTAGAGAGCTCACTCGAGTTCGAGCTTTCGAAAGAATAAATGATAGGCTTTTATTTGAATAGTTTTTTTTGAAATAATCATATAATAATCTTTGAATATGAGAATTTTTTTGTTGGATGATCACGCAATAAGTACAATTTAAATTAATATATATATATATAGTCAGTTTTGGTTTTTAAATGGAGCTAATGAAAAAAAATTAACCAATGGATTGAGAAAGAACGATTCCAAAAATAAAGCATCAATTTTGAGTTAAAAAATGTAAAGAGATTAATCCGCACAAATCAATAAATACAAAGATTATTCTTAAATTTTAACCTATAAACATATAAATATACCTCAATTACATTAATATAAATAACTGCATATACATATAAATTTTAAATTTATTAATAAAAGTCAATAGTTAATTTAAAAGATTATAATAAAAATATTAAAATTTAATTGAAAATATCAAAATTTTGTAATAACCAATACGAACAGATAATCATCAATATTTGACTGAAACAAATTAAAATATATCAAAATCTTGATTGAAACAAACCTTAAATTATTTGATATTGGTTTATAATCCGAATTATTTGATATAAAAGGCTAAAGTATATACTATTGAATTTGTTCTATTTCGGTCACTAATTTTTTTCGATTTAATTACTAATTTTTTAAATTAAATATTTTAGTCTTTTTTTTTAGTTGATGTTAGATGAGTTACAGATAGTTGACATGAGTTTTTTTTATTGGTTTAATAATAAATTTAATCTTTTAATATTTACATATTTTATTAATTTGATCCTAAATATAAAAAAAATTAACAAATTTAGCTCTTAATGTTTATAAAATTTGTAATTTTAATTCAAATTTTAGAAGATTTAATAAATTTAACACGGATCATTTATAAAATGAAAAAGTTTGCTTTTTTAAAAAATTATAAATTCAATAAATCAAAGTAATTATAAACTATTAGTCAATAGTTGACTCTTAATTTGCAGTTATATGTTTTAATTTGCAAGTTCTCGTTAAGGACCTAAGGTGTCCATTTTTTTTCCTTAAAATATTATGGATAAATTTCAATTCCAATCCCTCTACTTTTTAGATTATAAGAATAGTTAAATTTCAATTTGATCCCTATATTTCGCTCAAATTTAAGATTTAATCTATATATTTTAATTTTGACATAATTTGATACCTCAACTATTATAATGACATTAGTTAATCTAAATACTTTATTCTAATTAAAATGATTATCAGAATTTTTAAGAATTGTTAGCACTATTAGAATTCATTATTAAATTTAGGTCCATTACAATATTATATTTTTGTTACATGAATATCAAGGTTTTTTTTTTCAAAATACCATACCAACACAAAAGAATTCTGACATAGTTAACAAATGGACCTAAAATTTTATATTCAAAAAATAGAGAAATTAAATTCCTAAAAATAAAAATATAAAAATTAAATTTCAAATATACGAAAAAGACAAAAACTTTAAACAAATTATGAAGTTTAAATTTTTATATTATAATTCATTTAAAAAATAAATAATCAACTCAACATGAAACGTGGGTGAAAATCTGTAATTGGCTTACCAATCAATCATGAGAAAATTGAATAGAATAATGAAAGTAGGCTCCAAAACAAAAATCATTTATGCCCATTAATTGATGTTGGCATTATTACATCTGTTCTTGCAAGGGATTTCAGCTTTGGGCCTAAACTTTTAATTCAGACTTTGCTTTGGGCCCTTATTAATTGGATTTCACAGCTTCTTTTTAATATAAATTCACAAGATTAGAATGAAAACCAGAAATATTGCTATTTTTAATTTTTAAAAAGTAAAAATTTAAAATTTTTAAAATTAAAATATCTTATTTTGTAAATTTTTATCTATATATACAAATAATGTGGGTGAAAATATATAATAACAAGGGCAAAGCTATAAAAAAAATTTTGGGAGGGCGAAATTAAATTGTAATTTTTACAATAGTAAAAATGAAAATTTACCATTTTAATAGTCTATATGTTTATAATATTTAATATATTAAATTAAATTTTTATCATTTTTAGGGATCAAAGTGCGATTTTACCTTTACTAATTTAAAATTTTCAAGACCCCTATCAATCCCTCTCTAACTACGCCCTTGTGTAATAATATTTAAATGTATAAAAGTATCAAAATAAAGTTTTGATTAAAATGGTAAAAAAATATTTTACTTATGTGGGTTCACATCACACTATATATAAGTTTTTAATTGGTTTTATTAAAAATTTTAAAAAAATTACTCTCATAATAATATAATTTATTTATATATATAAAAGGATATTTTTTTAATTTTTTAATCAAATTGGTGATCAATTGGGCCATGACATTTACTCAAGAGTTTAAATATTAGTAGATTATCAGCAAAATAGGTATATTTATATTTGACCTCAAAATTTTTAATATTTCTTGAAGTACTTTACTTGTTTAAGGTATATTGATATTTGATCTCTTAGGTTTAGGGGTGAAACTAAAAAAATTTTAGGGGCTAAATGAAATTAAATATTTTTAAGATAGTAAAAATATAATTTTACCATTTTAATAGTTTATATCTTTATAATTTTTAAAGGATTAAATTAATTTTTTATCATTTTGAGGGGCCAAAGTGCAATTTGCCATTAAAATAAATTATGGAAAAAATTATATTAATTTTTAGTTATTATGTTAGGATGGTCTGAGAAGGACACGTTTCTCCCATGCAATGCTGTAATTGATTATTATCTTATTGGAATCCACTTTCTTATTCTTTCAATATATATATATTATAAAAATAATTTGTGTATTTTATAAAATTATATAATTTAAATTCTAATAAATTTTTAAAATTATGGTTAAAAACTTTATTATAAAAATTAATTTATATGTTATAAAAGTATTACAATATATTTGTTTATAAAAATTATGACCAAGAAAAATAGACATAATTTATTTATGTGTCCATATTATATATTATAAAAATAATATATTATTTTTAAAAAACCTTATAATTTTATTATCATAACTTATTTATAAAAAAATAATCCTATAAAGTTACGATAAAAAATTATATTATTTATAAGAAATATTAAAAAAATTAATGGACAATTTTATAAAATTATATATTATAAATTTTATATTATTTTTTACTTAATTTATTTATTATAAAAAAGATATAACTTAGAATAAATTTTTCTTCAAATTAAGTTTATACAAGTTTTTCATAATTAAAATTACAAATTATTTGGATTATGAACCAAAATATTATAAGGTCGGTGCTAATTGTTCAAATACAAAATATTTCCTTGCATCATATCGTGGGGTATGATACCATTTGAGAGAATGATGTCAGATACAAGCACCACAAATGGCTCGTAAACTCTTTAATTTGAGACATTTAAGATTTTAAAATATGATTTAAAAGACATCTGCTATTCTAAAAAAAAATATTACTCATATTAACATAACCTTAGTATATAAGAAAAAGGGGGAGTTAGATCGTCGTAGCATGTTGCATATTTCATAACTTCAATCATAGGTGGAATTAAGATGATCCATATGTTGAAGACTCCATGGAGGAATGAGAACATGATCATTATAACGATGCGGGTTCAAACTTAGAAAATGATGATGAACTCTGTCAAGGACCAATATATGATAATAAAAGCGCATGTTCAATATTAAAGAGGGAATAACCCAACATGCACTAGAAAAACTAGATCAAATTGCATATGATGTTTCTTTTTTTTGTTATTTTTATTAGTAATCTATTATTAACTTTTTTTAGACTAACATAATATATATGATGATTTGATTTTAATTTTTATTACTTGTTTAGAAATTATTTTTACCGTACTAATAATTTTTATAGTAATTAATATCTTTTTAAATATAAATTATGTAATTGTGTAATTGCAGTTTGTACTATCAAACATTTCATAGGTACACCCTATCAGTTAAACACGTCGGGAAATTACAATTCTTTGTAATTACAAGAGAGTATAATTTAATTAAGCTAGTAATTACACTTTCATTTAATTATTATGTGTGGTCCAAATAGAATATTAATTTAAAATTATAAATTTATTATTCATTAATATTAATTTAATTCTCTCTATTATTGTAACTTAATTTCATTTATGCTTCAAGATTTGTATAAAATAAATCTTAGAATATGTGTCAGTTAATCAAGAATGAATAGACAACCCTAATTTAATGGGTCCATTGCACAAAATTTCCATATCTTTGATTAGATATCCTCCACCTTCAAATGTCTATTTAGCCAACCTGGCTCACTTTATTTCAAAAAACCCAATCTTCAAAGTAGGAGCAATTATAAAAGAAAATATTTAGTATCCTGTTAGTGGAATTTTTAAATTTAACAAGTAAAATTACGGACTTGACAAGTATCTTATAGATGTATAGTAATTTATTAAAAATATATTTAAAAAAAGAGACACATGTTTTCTTGTGAAATAAAAAAATATACTGTTAATGTATTAAATACTCACAAGCTAAAACTTATACATGATAATAGTATATGTTGAGACTAAAAACTCACACATGATAATTACGCATGATGACATTGAAACCTAAATAATCAGAACGATGTATCATTAATTTAAAAAGGTTTACAATTTTGAATTTAAATAATTTGTGTGTTAAACTTAAATATTTAAATTTAAAATAACTTTAAATTGAAATAATCGGAGGTTGAATTAATTCAAAAATAAAATGACTCAAAATCGACTAATGTTGAGTGTAATGGTAAGATATATTACTTTCTTAAGGAAAGAAATAAGTTCGAATATTGAAAATAATATTATTAGAAGCGACAACCACGAACCCTGAACATAAACCATAAAATATAAAACGGACACAAATATTAAAATTATGATGACAAATAAGCCGTTGTTGAATGTCATACTATTAAAGGCGGAAACTGCGCTTGGTTCTTAGTGATTGTCATTTTGTCATAGCCAAAATTCATATAATTTATAAATATATATTTACATTTTTTAAAAAATATATTTTTATTAAAAAACAACTACTTAAATCAAATCAAAATAATTCGAAATAAATACATATATTTCTTGGTGAATTACAAGAGCAAAACAAAATCTTAATAGCAACAAGATTAGCATAACTTCAACTTAGATTACACATGAGATGATGAACACATTAATTATCAGATCAATACACGAATTCAAAATAATTTAGATTGAATTAAAGCTATTCGATTTAAAAAATAATCCTTAAAATCAAACAAATAATACTTTTTCCACAAATAAATGCTAAAAAAAATTAAATTTAAACACTCCCATTGATCATGGCGCTGTTTATGGGTGTCAATGCTTAGCAATTGCCGACTTTGAGTGAACAATTTTATTGCCCTTTTCAATAAAAAATAATTCATTGCCTTAATTATGAATAATTTTATTGTCTTAATATTCATATTCTTGAAGTCAAATATTTCCATTAGTTGTGTAGATTTGAATTTTTAAATATTAATTTTTGTCTTAATTTATATTTTTTTATTTTCTCAATAATAATATTCATAAAATTTGTAATATAATATATTAATTATAATATATAAGCAATTCATGCATTTATTTTAAGAAAAATCTAATTTTTAAAATTTTATATGATGATTTGATGATTAAAAGTGTTCACTGTCTCAAGTGTGATCTGAATTTGAATCGTACTATTCGTGTTTATTATTTAAAATTTTCTTTTTAATTGTAATTCAAAAAAAATTCAATTTGAGAAGTTGATGGAGTAACGACTTGGATTTGAAAGAAATAATTAATAAAATTTAGTGCACTTTTTGTCATTCAGGGAAATTAACATTGTACATTCACGTGGGTATCAAATGTCTTTTCCAATCCTACCTTTTTGTTTGTGTGCAGTGAAAAAAAAATATTCTGCCGACACTTCCTCAAAATACAATTTTTATTTCTATAAAGAAAAGTCAAATGGAGAGGTTTGTGTATTATAGAGATGAGATAAAATTAATATTTTTATTATTAAATAAATTAATTTAAGAATTTCATGTGTTGAGATGATGAAATATTTTGTGTTAAGTATCCCGAGTATATGTAGCTCTTCACTTTGATGAGCTCATACACACCTCAACACTTTCATCCATTGCATCATTATTTATCAATTGGCCACCAAAGTGTACAACTTAACCTCAAATTAATGATGGTGGAAGTGAAGATTAAGGGTTTCTTTGGATAGGTGGTGCGTTTATCTATGATTAATATAAAATCAGTGGTGACGATGAGATTAAATATTAGCGTAGGAGAAGAAAAAGTTAAACGCACTGCATTGAAAGTAATCGCCCATTCAAAAGAGCTTGGAACTTCGCTTCGAGCTCCATTGTGATGGAATTCAACCAGGAGCTGTCAGCCACTAAGATGTGAAACTCATTTGTCACATTAACATCACGAATAAATATTTTATTCCTAGTAAATTTTGCGTAAATTTTTAATAATGTAAAAAAATAATTATATTTTAATTTAATTATCAAATTATTTATTTTTTAATTACTCTTTATAAATTAAAAATGGTCAATCACTTAAACAATTAAATTTCTTAAACTATAACATATTAATTAATTAGGATGCTATTTTATCCAATATTTATTAAATGAATTTAGAAAGAGATAAGAAATTGAACTATGTTTTTTATCACATTTATTGTACACATAAATTTCAAGTTGAATATTAACCTAAAAAATTGGAATAAATCAAAGAATTTTTATTTATGAATTATGAGTTATAATATCTTAAAGTTTCTCAAATACAAAGAAATCATTTGATTCTTCTTTTCAGGAGTTTCAATCTAAGGGTTATCTAGACTTAATCTTGGATGGATTTCAAGGGTCGTCAAGACATGATCTTAAAACTGAGTTTAGTGAGATACTTACTTGAGAATTTGATTTGATTAGATGAAAGGGTTTTTGATACTTGATCTTGAACCAATGATGTTTGCTTCAAAGGTAGTCAAGACTTTATTTGGGATGGACGATTCTGCTCCAAGGGTCTTCTAAACTTGTTCTTGAAGAATGGGTTTTATCTTTTTTGAGTTGGTGCAACTAGATTGGAAAAAGCTTTTATGCAAGGTTATTTGAGACTTAATCTTGGATGGAAGATTCCGCTTCAAGGGTCTTTTAGATTTGATCTTGAAGAATGAGTTTTATCTTTTTTTTTATGTTGGTGTAACTAGATTGGGGAAAGCTTTTAACCAAAGGTCTTCGAAACTTGATCTTGGATTGATGATTCACTTCAAGGCTTTAGTCTTGATCTTCAAGAATGAATTTAGCCTACTTTTCGTTAGTTGAAAAAGATAGGAAATTAGTTTTCTTTAAAACTAATGCATCAAACATCAGAACTTCTTCACGTTCTTTAGAGATTTCGTGAGATTTTAGAGAGAACTTCTAGTCTTCAAAATCTTCTCTTTAAGCAATTCTCAAACTTTTAAACTTCTAGAGTTGTGAAGTTGTGTTGAATAGCTTGGAGGTGTCCCCATTTTATAGTGCTAATCAATCAAGTAAAACAGAGTTCTTAGAGAATATAACATCTTCGTTTGAGTGGTCTACAAGGATTAAACTCTATTATTTATTGCTTATTTTATATTATGTTAAATTAATTAGAAAAAAATAATCCTTAAAGAATATGGTTGTTTTATAAAAGAGTTCTAAAAGGATTTAATTTAATTTAATTTAATTAAAGATAAACAATAATTATACATTATGATTTCTGATTGATCCAAAATTTCTCGTTCTACAAATGCCCCCAATGACATAGTAACATATATGGAGACTTGGTCATGCACCCAACTTTTATTAAGCGTGGAAAGTGAGCAAGTCTCAAAACTTTATTTGCTTCTAATGTCAATGATTTTTTTCATCTTTGAATTGTATTAACAAGATTTGCAAGCTTTAAAAGACACCATCAAATTTATTTTTTCATCTGAACTAAATTTGGTAATGAAAACAAGTTTCCTGTGCAGTTTAATATCATGCTTAGGATTGATAAAAACAGTTTAAGCTTGAGTTTGAGAGAATCATATTGTTTTGGATGAATAATTTTAAGCTTGTGCTTAGGAGAAATGTGACAATTTAACCTCATGTCTAGAAGGGTTGCTTTTCTTTTTAGATTCTCTCATATGTGATTACAACCCAACCATGATCGTCCTGATATTCTAGAAACAAATTATTGCCCATAACCCCTTGGAAATCCACCTTTTTTGTTATGGTTGGAGCCAATGTAATAGGATTGAAAGAGCCGAATTTTATGGTTCTATCCCTCATATTGGACTGAAACCATAGTGGCTAATGTAAAGTTTGATTATGTTACTTCTTCAATCTCAGTTTTCCCTTCTTTATAGAATTCCATTTTTTTGTCTTTCAAAATGAAGCACTTCTCAAAAGGATAGCTAATCAAGCAGTGATATTTACAATAGTTGGGATCATCAAGTCAATTCTTTATTGGAAACTAAATTACCTTAGCTCTTAAAAGCTCTTCAATCATGTGTGGAACATCATCATCATGGAAATGTACTTTGTTTCTTGCCTTTCCTTTAGTGTGCCTCTTGCTTTGCCTTTAACATGAGCATAAATGAGTTTTACATTCACCGTCATAGATTGATCGATATTTTTATTGTTAGCTAAGATTTTGTTCCTATAGTCAATTACTTACTCAAGAGGCTCTTGATTTATAGTAGTTGTCATACTCAACTCCATCTCATGAGAACAAGTAGATAATGCTTCAAAAGACTTTGGCTTAATGCCTTGGAAAATGTAGCACGAGCCCCAATTCATCCCTTGTATGTGCATGTCGATGGCAGAGGACTCTAACAATTTCTCTTTTAAATCGAGATTTAAGTTCCTCAATCAATGGAAATAATCGATGACCAGGTCATCTTTCCACAATCGTATGAAAGAATGATGTCAGATACAAGCACCATAGATAGAAAATACAATATATATAATTAAACGCGGTATCTGCAAGCGAACATGTCAAATTGTAATATAATTTTGTTTACAACGAAACATTTGGAAAGTATTCCTAGGATCGTACCTAAGGGATTGCAGATTGGAGAAATTTATTATTAAATTAATTATCAAAAATAATTACTAATCTAATTTAATTATGAATTAGTAGTGTTGATTCAGGATTAAGAAAATATTAATAAAACTAATTAAATTAATTAGCCTAAAATAACCTAATGGAATTTCTTATTCCTAGTGTCAATGGTGCGAGCTCCTAGCCTATGATCGATTAATTCTCTAATTGTCAACTAAGTTACTAATTACCCTTGACTGAATGATTACCACCCTTAGCTAAGAATACCTTATCGGTCTCATTTTCACTATGGATTTCCAACTAAGATACCCTCTCAATCTCACCTAGTCATACAAATACCTTCTCGATCTCTCCGCTCGGCACAAGTTATACTCAATAAGATACACTCTCGGTCTTACCTGTCTAGATCTTCTACTAGGAGCGTCACTTCATAGTATTCTAAGTACTCTTGAATAAACACCCAATTTTAGATAAATAATTACTTAATCAATAAATCAGTTAAATAACTGAATCATGCAAAATATGAATAAAGCATAAGAATTAATCTCAATATTCATACAAACGTCAATTGATCAGATTAACAAAATATAAATAAAGGAATAAAGGAAAAGAATGAAGAAAATTCTCATGAATAAATAGATAAAAGCTTGATTCCGGAGCAATCTTCGCTCACAATCGTCTTCACATCGGAATTGAAAGAACTCTAATTATGGAAACATAAAACTAAAACTAAAGAAAACACTATAAGAAAAGTTGTCTAACTAGGTCAACTCTTCCAAGTTTTAATTAAGAAAAGAAACCCTAATTGGTTGTCAAAACGCAATAGTTCTTATTCAAGATATCGTCATGACATCAAGGCTCCCCTCATTGCGACGTCACCTCTATTTCGTCCCTAGAAGCTTTGATGTTCAACGTCGTGACACTGCATGCATGTGTTGCGACATTGCAATCGTTCTTTGTTTTCTTTGGCCTTAAATGGCACCCTACATACTCAAGTAGCCAATTAGTCATTCTTGAGACCTGAGTTGGCCTAACAGGTTGTCGAAACACTAGAAAATGTGTAAAAACTCTTATTTTTCTAATAATTAAATCTAAACTACTGAAACGGAAAATGAATTAAAATAACATAATATGGCTAGAAAACAAACTCATTAAGTGTTAGAAAGTACCTAATTTGCCACAACGAATTGTGGTAGGTCAAATACTCTCACAATTAACTCGTTGCTTGTCCCCAAGTAAACAAAATAAAAGAAGAAGAAAACAAAAAACAATGTACTTGAGCATGTTTCATATGCGAAAGTGGTTTCGGAGCACCAGAGATAGGAAATTTTGGCTAAACAAGCAATTCTAGCTAGATAATTGAACGATTCATGATTTTTTTACTTTCAAACATGCTAGTTCAATAACTTACAAAGAAAACAAGTTAAAGAAGGCTAAACATATAATTCCATCAAAACATATACACGAGTATGACATCTACAGTTGAAGAATATAGGAGGTTCGAATTCTACTTCCTCAGTTTCTTTTATCCATGCTTTGAACCTTAATATAGTATTTACAAGTATAAGCAATTCACAAATATTTGTGGAACTATGAGTGAGATTTTCTCCAGAACTCATACTTTTTTATTTATTTCAATTCCGTTCACTCTTCACTTACATTGCTTTTAATTGTTCTATGTTTTTATCACACTTGGTTTGCTTTTAGCCCTCACAATGGTTTTGTTCTCTTACTAATTTTCATTTTTAAGCACATACCTATAAGGTTTTGTACTTATTATAATATATCGTTTCAATATCCATGGATTTCATTAACCAAGTGATAGAATTCAAACAACCTGTAATTAAAATAACCATATATGCCTCCTCATGTATACCTTTATCATTTATAGTGTAACAAATTGAACTACTAATCTAAAAATAAACACCTTAAATTTGTTTATTTTCATACTAGATTTACAGTTTATACAAACACCCTATTCACATGCATTTAACTAATCACTTATATTTCTACAAGCTCACGCACAAACACACACAAAAGAAAAGTAAAAAATATTCCACTAAAAATTACCGAAAATAAACAAAAACCATAACAAAAAATTGAAAAATTTTATGTTACCCCCACATTTTATTTGGAACATTGTCCCTAATGTGCACCCAAAATTTAAGAGAAGAGACTACTCAATTTTCATGAGAGTGTCTTGACATTAGTCGAGTTGTCCTCTTGCTTGCTCAGCTCAATCATGTAGTCGCATTGTGTAAGGTTCCTACACAGAAAAGTGTCGTGGATAATAGGTCGTCAACATAAAGAATTTGGATAAAACCTGGATCTTCATATATGTGGCATTCCAACTTGGGTGTCATGACATCGGGGGTGCAATGTCGTGACATCGAGTCCATTTTTAGACTTTTTCAATTTTTTGGTTCTAGTCACTTCATGGTGTCAACCCTTATTGTAGAAACCAACTAAAAATAACTAGGATTAAAGAAAAAATTAAAAAAATTAAAAATTAAAGAGCAAAAGAGATTTAGAAAGAAAGATAGAAGTTCTTGAAAAAATCAGGACGGTCCGTATCACCACCAAAGAAGAACTTCCACCAAGTCCTCGACACTTTGACTCTTCATTTGTTCCACCATCGAGATATATTAACCAACACCCTCAGTTGATTCCATTGATGTTGCCTTATTTTTTTACCAACATGTCATTCACATTACGAGCTACTTGACATCAAATTCGAGCCAACCTCATAATGTGTTTCGAGGTATAACTACCTTGAACATTTTAACCTTAATGTCGCATGAGGATTTATTAATCTGAGCTTTTCCTTCATTATCGAATGATAACGATACAAACTCCTAGACTTCTTCAGTTAGCGTCTCTTGAACTATGGCCAAAAAGTGTACTGGCTCATCTATACTTTCACCTAGAATCGGTTGAAGCTCCATGTTAGTGGTTATTGCTATATCTACTTATACTGCTACTAGTACATCTACCTCTATGTTAATTGGATCGAAGACACTTTCGGCTATATTCAATGTCTCCTAATAGTCTCCAGTTCCAAACTCTTGTTAACTTTTATCGTCTAATTTCTTATGTTCGATGACAGTACGATGGTCCTCGTTATCGGAGTTTGGAACATCATCTACAACGACTTTCAATGGATTCATTGCTTCGTATCTTCATTGAAGTAGCTCGATCATTAGCGACATTTAATCTGACATAACTTATAACAATTTGGATATGGACTGCTTAATCGTTTCGCATGAAGATATCTCATGTGAATTACAAGGAGAGATATGGTCCTAATTGAAATATATTTCTACAATTCAATAAGGGTTCTATCTTCTCTCCCTATAAATATATGGCATTGGTAAGGCTATTTACACAACTTTAAGATATTGTTACACTGCCGAAAAATAAAGAGAATTTATTCTCAACTATTAAATCTATTTTTCAGAATAACAATTATGCCAGTCTCTATTTGAGAAGAGAATTTTCGTTTTCACACTAAAGAAAAGAAAATTATTTTTAGTTGTGTTTTGATTCGATTTGTTCGAGTCTATCCTAGAAGTAATTCGTGGTACAAGAATAACAGAGAATATCATTTGGTTGAGAATCGAGAACAATAACGATTTGTCCATCTAAAAACACAGGTATTGTTCTAAATATCACAGATCGTGTCAAGTTTTAAAACAGTTTATTTTTTACTGTGCAAGAAATCATTTTTGAATTTAATTTTTCTAAAAATTGGTATCAGAGCACCAAGTTGTTAATGTGTCATGTGGTAGTGCCAGAGTTTGAAAAATTACGGCCCTTAAAGAGAGACTTCAAAATTGAGAAGTTTTTCAAGTAATTCTTCGAAAAAGATTGAATTATCTCTGGGTTGGACTGCATGAATCAACTCTCTATAGTCTTCACCAAGATTGTCTATGATCTTATCGGTGAGGTCTTCATCGTCGAATGGTGCACCGAGAATGGCAAATTCATCTGCTTTTGGCCTTAATGGTTTGAAGGAATATTGTAACGTTGAGAGAGCCCTTAGTAAAATTCTTGAAGTGAGTTTTCACTTGTTTGATTTGTCCTCGGGATGGGTTCACATAAGTGGTGGCTAAGATTATACATGTTTCTCTTGTAGTTTTGGGCTCGTGCTATGAACGGAATTATTGTAAGAGATAAGGAAACAATGATCGAATTTAGAATTAATTGATCCTATCAAAATCTATATTGTATAGGCGAGATTTGGCATAATAGCTTGGTTTTAGGTGATGGTAGCTGGTGAGCAAGGTTTTAATCTATCGATATATCCCAAAAGATCACATACTACGAATAAGGTTTGAAAATCTAGTTTTTATGAAACATAATCAGAAGATGTGAGTTTTAATGGAGTTTGGGTTACAACATTGATAGTAATCAAGGTGTTCTATGGTTCATTTGTATTGTGGATAGTGGGTGCAGAGTTGTTGGTGTTCATGATACCACCGGATCCAGAAGGTTATTTACGTAATTACACCTACACGCATTTCGAAAATTCACTCTCATTCACATTCATTCACATGTATATATATATATATAATTAAAATAAATTAATTAAGCTTCCAAAGTAAATACCAAAATTTTCAAAATAAAAATCAACTTACATCCCAAATAATAATTAACAAGGTTTAATAAAAAACAAAAATAAAATAAAATAACTATAATAAAGCCTCTGGGTACCAAATCTCCTAAGTCTCGAGTATCTGTAAAGGAAAACTGTAGAGAAATGAGCTATAAAGCCCAATATGTCTCTAAAGTACATACAACCTAGCATATATTAACACAACAAATTATAGCTCAAAAAGTAACCACAAATCATATTACAAACACATGCACTATGCAATGTACCCATACTCCAACACACCAGCACAGTGAAATGGTTCCCCAAAACCCTTTCCCAACCAATCATCACCAATCGCAACGTGGTTTTAGTATCAATCGTTTAAAGGAATGATAACCACTTCTTCCACCGTACAATTTCCCACCCCCCATGAACACACAATGATATGATTACAAAATTATCTCAATTTAATCTCAGTCTCAATCTCATTGTATTTCTCATATAACACAATTCACAATAGAATAACCACAATAATTATTCAACCACATGCTCGATATATTTATATGCATGACATTATCAACATACATTACACAGCACAATCTCAATCATACCAACTTTTCATCATAACACAATCATCTCAATATCAATATACCTCAGTACAGCATAAAATCACATATAAAGCGACATCTCATACATTAAGTTATGTTACAGTAAAAACACACCTCTATCAAGCAGAAACTCTAATGACGAGGAGGTCGTCCACTACGCACTGAATGAGTACTTGGTCTAACAGGATTAAATCCTACAAACATAACTAAATATTAATACTATCCTAGCCACCACATAAACACAAACTAAATATCAATGGTCAATGGTCAAAGTCAATGGTCAACTATCAACGGCCAACGGTCAATGGGTCGGGTTCGGGTCGATCAACGGGTCGGGTTCGGGTCGGTGAACGGGTAGATCAACGAGTTCAAGTCGAGTTCGAGTCGGGTTCGGATCGGGTCGGTTGGCTTGGCCCACTTGGTTTGGGTCACCAAATAGGTTAGGGTTTGGTTTTGGGCTTGGGCATATAGTAACCCACTTCACATCTTTTACCACAAAGGAAAATTTAGGGTTTTTTAAACCCTTCCCACATGCTGACGATACTATCACTTCCCAAAACCACCACAAACGACCAAGATTTAGCCTCTCCACACAACAACAATCCACAAATAAGGTATTAACTCAAACAACTACTCATCCACGCCACCAAACAACGAGAAACCGATGAAGAAGGGAGACGAACCACGAGGAACTTGAACGGTCAAAGATCGTTTTTCACACACGACGACGATAAAAGGAGGCTTGAATGTATGGGTTTAGCTCACAAAGGAAGGAAGATTCTAAAAGGGTGGGCAGTGTAAGACACACGGTCGGAGGATGCTCGTCGAAGTTACGTCAAAAAACAAAAAAAGAAGGAAAGGGTGGAGAGAAATTCGATAGAGAGGGTTGTAAAAATGAAAGAAGAAAAGACAAAAAAAAGGTTTAAGGTGCTTAAATACTCCAAGAAATAAGGACATTTACACGAAGGTCCCTAAAGAACTCTAAGGTTTCTACACCGACCCTAACATTTTACTCACACCTCAATTTAGTCCCTAAAATTACAAATTAGCCCAAAAAATTAACCCCATGCTCAATTAAGTCCCTAATTACCAAAAATTACGAAAAGGCCCTCAAATTTCTAAAAAAATCTAATTAGATCCCTTAAATTAATTAGGGTGTTACAACTCTTCCCCTTAAAAGAAATTTCGTCCTCAAAATTTACCAGGACTTAAAAGATATGGATACTGGGCCTTGATGATGCCTTTCGGCTCCCAAGTAGCCTCCTCATACCCGTGGTTGCGTCATAAGACCTCAACCATCTTAATGGTCTTCCTCCTAAGAACTTTCTCATCCTGAGCAAAAATTTCAATCGGTTCTTCCTCAAAACTCAAGTCAGGACGAACCTCAAAACTCAAGTCAGGACGAACCTCAATCTCCTCAATAGGCACAATATGAGACAGATCCGATCGGTAACGCCTCAACATGGAGACATGAAAGACATCATGAATCCGCTCAAGCTCAGGCGGTAACTCAAGCTGATAAGCAACTGGTTCCACTCGACGAAATACTCGATAATGACCGATAAAAGAGGACTCAACTTGCCTTCCCGCTCAAATCTAAGCACCTTCTTTTATGGAGACACTTTCAAGAAAACCTCATCGCCCACACTAAACTCAATGTCTCGACGCTTCAGATTAGCTTAAGACTTTTGCCTTTCAAAAGCAGCCTTAAGCCTCTCACGAATCAATCTAACAATCTTTTCAGATTCCTAAACAATATCTGGTCCTAACTACCGATACTCAGTCAACTCAGTCCAACCGATAGGGGTGAGACACTTGTGCCTATACAAAACCTCGTAAGAAGCCATCTTAATGCTGGCTTGATAACTGTTATTGTAAGCGAACTCTGTCAGTAGTAAAAAGTCCTCCCAACTACCCTTATACTCAATCATGCAACCCCTCAACATATCTTCCAACACCTGAATCACACGCTCAGACTGACCATCAGTCTGCGGATGATAAGTAGTACTAAAGTTTAGCCGAGTACCCAAAGCACGGTGCAAAGATCCCTAAAATCGCGAAGTAAATCTCGGATCAATCAGAGATGATAGACAAAGGCACCCCATGAAGGTGAACTATCTCAGAAATGTAGAGTCGAGCTAACTTGCTCAAAGGATAGTCAACTCTAACTGGAATAAAGTGTGTGAACTTAGTGAGTCGATACACAATCACCCAAACTGAATCCTTCTTAGACGGAGTTAAGGGAAGACCACTCACAAAATTCATAGTCACCCTTTCTTATTTCCACGGAGGAATCTCAATCGGTTGATGTAACCCAGAAGGACACTAATGCTCAACCTTGACTTTTTGACAAGTCAAACACATCGACACAAAATCAATAACATCTCTCTTCAAACCTTTCCACCAGTACCTATGACGAAGATTCTTATACATCTTATCTCCGTCAGGATGCATGAAATAAGGGTTATCATATGCCTCACGGAGAATAGTCTGTTTAATCCTAGAATCCTTTGAAACACAGTAACGACCTCGAAAATAATGTATACCATTCTGATCCATAGAGAAGTCTATAGATGTACCTTCTTCCACCTCTCTCATACGATGCTCTAGATAAGGATCATTAGTCTACTCAACTTTAATCTCCGAAAGTAAGGTGGAAATAACTCGAAGTTCAGCTAAAAGACTATCATTCTCAAACAGGCTCATTTTGGCAAATAAAGCCCTCAGCTTAGTCACAGCACTACGACTTAAGGCGTCAGCAACCACATTAGTCTTACCAATGTGATACTCAATCTCATAATCGTAATCCTTAAGTAGCTCCAACCAACAACGTTGTCTTAAATTAAGCTTCTTCTAAGTAAGCAAATACTTCAAACTCTTATGATCAGTGAAGTTGTAACACTTCTCCCCATAGAGATAGTGTTTCTAAATTTTAAGAGCAAATATTACTGTAGCAAGCTCAAGAACATGGGTAGGAGAATTAGTCTCATGCGGTTTCAACTACCGAGAGGCATAAGCTACAACCTTTCCCTCTTGCATTAGCACATATCCCAATCCAGTGTGAGAAGTATCACTATAGACAGTATAAGCTTTCGCAAGCTCGGGTTGGATCAGAACCGGTGCTTGAGTCAACACAGACTTCAACTTTTCAAAACTAGACTATTGACCCTCAGTCCAAACAAATGGGATGTTCTTCCTCAGAAGCTTAGTTAAAGGTACTGCAATAATTGAGAAACCCTCAACAAACCTCCGATAATAGTCAGCTAAACCTAAGAAACTATGAATCTCAGAAACATTCTTAGGTTGCTTCCAGCCCACAATAGCCTCGATCTTTTTAGGATTCACACGAATACCCTCATTAGAAACTATATGTCCCAAAAACATAACCTTAGAGAGCCAGAATTCACACTTGCTGAACTTAGCATAAAGCTGCTTCTCTCTCAAGGTTTGCAGAACAACTCTAAGATGTTCCTCATGCTCAGTCTCAGACTTAGAATAAACCAAGATGTCATCTATAAAAACCACCACAAATTAATCTAAGTAGGGTTGAAACACCTCATTCATATGTCCATAAAATCAGCAGATGCATTCGTTAACCCAAAGGGCATCACCAAAAACTCATAATGCTCATAACGAGTTCGAAAAGTTGTTTTGAACGCATCAGAATCTTTCACCTGAAGTTGATAATACCCAGACCTCAAGTCTATCTTAGAAAACACAGTAGCTCCTCGAAACTGATCGAATGGGTCATCAATACGAGGTAAGGGGTATTTATTCTTAATCGTAAGCTTATTCAGCTTCCGATAATTAATGCACAACCGAAGTGTCCCATCTTTCTTCTTAACAAACAAAACTGGTACTCCCCAAGGTGAAACACTAGGTCAGATAAAACTTCTATCCAACAGCTCTTGCAACTGTACATTCAATTCATTGAGTTTCTTAGGTGCCATTCGATAAGGTGCCATGGATACAGGAGTCGTACCGGGATAAACCTCAATGCCAAACTCAATCTCATCACGTTTAGGTGACACCCCAAGCAACTCTTTTGGGAACACATCAAGAAAGTCTCTCACTACTCGAATCTTCTCAATTCTAGAATCTAACTGCCTTGGATCCAGGATGTAAGCCGATAAGCGATGGACCCCTTCCTAATCATCTCTTCGACTTTAAAGGTTGAGATCACATTAGATAGAAACCCTCTACGTTCACTAATTGGGGTTATCTCTCGGTTATCAAGAGTTCTCAAAATTGCTCTTTTCCTTTCACAATCCAAGTTAACTCGGTGCTTAGAAAGCTAATTCATTCCCAGTATGAGATCAAACTCACTGAATGCTAACTCCAACAAATTGGCAGGAAAGATTTCCCTTTGGATCTCTAGAGGACAATTGCGGTATATCTTATTAACCCCTACAGAAATACACATAGGATTTTAAACAGTAACCACAGACTCAACATTTTCCACAGTAATTTTAAGACCCCAAAACACAGCACTCACCACATAAAAATGTGTCGAACCATTATCGAGCAAAGTAAAATAAGGGATAGAATGAATGGAAAAAGTACCCGCTATGACGTCAAGCTCATCACGATCCTCATGGCTCCTAGTCGCATACACTAACCCAAGCTATCTCGCCCCAGATCTAGCTGCTCCACCACTCTTAACCGGCCTACCTCTAATAGCAGAACCCGAAGCAACCAGTCTAACTTACCCTCTACCTTCAGTAGAAGCCTGAACTGAAGCTTGAGATTAACTCTGTACAAATGAACAAGTAGAATGATGAGGACAATCTCTAAAGAAGTGCTCTTGTGAACTGCACCTAAAACAAGCCCCAATCTTTCTCTAACACTCGCCCCCATGCCTTTTATTATAATAAGAACAAAAATGCATTGAACGAGGTCTAGTAGAACCACCAACACTACCCACAGAAACTGTTAAAATCGAGGCCTCACTCTCGGATAACTAGGCTGAACTGCCTCCTCTCTAGATCTCTTAGCAGAAGGACCACCAAAAACAATCTAAACTGGTGCGCCTGCTGGCTTCTTACTACGCTCCTTGTCTTGAACTCTTTAAGCCATAGCACGAGCTTCCAAACTCTCAGCAGATCTTGCTCGACTAACTAAATCACTGAATACCCTATCGTGATGCATGTTAACCCCAACTTGAATTGAGAGTCGAAGTCCCTTCCTAAACCAATCGTATTTATCTTTTTCATTAGTCACCATCCTAAATGCATAGAGTACCAATATCAGGAACTCAATCTCATAGTCATTAAAAGGCATGTCTCACTGCCTTAAGTTCATAAAATCATTACTACACCTATCAAGAAACTCCTCACCCACATAGCGATCCTAGAAGACCTCTATAAAATAATCCTAAGTGATCTGACCAGTAAGAGTAAACTCTTCCACAGTATCCCACCAATTTTTGAGCCTCACCCCTCAACAAAGACACAACAGCCTTAACCTTTTGCCCAGCTGGATAGTTCATCACTACGAACAATCTCTGAAGATCCTTCAACCAATACTCAGTAACAGAAGGATCCATACCAGTCCTACCCTCAAATACCTTTATCCCAATCACTATAAAATTGATAGAAATGGGCCTTCTTGGACCCTCAAACTGATCACCAGCAGATCCACGGAGTAATCTCAATAACACCCAACTAACCGTAGCACTATCCAACTCCACGGTCTCACTATCCCTAGTGTTAGGCATATCCTCAATAGAAGCTTCCTCAACAGGTAAGTCTCCCCCAACAGCTTGCTGACCCTCAGTACCTACAGGCAGCTCATCCTCATCAACGTGAGGCAATTCATCCACATTCACCTCAGGCTCAAAAATGGGAGTAGGGTCACTAACGAAATTAGTAGTACGGCCCCGGCCTCGTCCTTGATCGCGACCAATCGTAAGTCTAGCACTTCTACGTGGTGGCATACTATCTATCTACATCAGTAAAAAGTACTAAAATAAGAATTGGTATCGAAGATTTAGAATAACTCACACTTTTATATATATATGAGTATATCAAAAATTTATTTATAACATATTAATTTACAATCCCCATTTAACCCCAAAAATTTTAAATTCAAGTCTAAAGAGCCTCACAGCCCGTGGGTTAAACTTGGCTCTGATTCCACAAAATGTAGCCCCCTTTACCCAGCCCAAAAGATACGACTGGATCCAGGAGATAATTTACGTAATTACAGCCACATGTAATCTGAAAATTCACTCTCATTCACATTCATGCACATGTATATATATAATCTATAATTAAAATAAATTAATTAAGCTTTCAAAATAAATACCAAAATCCCCAAAATAAAAATCAACTTACATCTCAAATAATAATTAACAAGGTTTAATAAAAAATCCAAAAATAAAATAAAATAACTATAATCAAGCCTCCGGGTACCAAATCTCCTAAGTCTTGAGTATCTGTAAGGGAAAACTGTAAAGAAATGAGCTATAAAGCCTAGTGTGTCTCTAAAGTACATACAACCTAGCATATATTAACATAACAAATTATAGCTCAAAAGTAACCACAAATCATATTACAAACACATGCACAATGCAATGCACCCATACTCCAACACATCAGCACAATGAAAAGGTTCCTCAAAACCCTTTCCCAACCAATCGTCACCAATCGCAGTATGGTTTTAGTATCAATTGTTTAAAGGAATGATAATCACTTCTTCCACTGTACAATTTTCCCCCGTGAACACACAATGGTATGATTACAAAATCATCTCAATTTAATCTCAATCTAAATTTCATTGTGTTTCTCATATAACACAATTCACAAAAGAATGACCACAATAATTATTCAGCCACATGCTCGATATATTTATATGCATGACATTATCAACATACATTACACAATACAATCTCAATCATACCAACTTTTTATCACAACACAATCATCTCAATATCAATATACCTCAGCACAGCATGAAATCACATATAAAGCGACATTTCATACATTAGGTTATGTTACAGTAAAAAACACACCTCTATCAAGCAGAAACTCTAACAACAAGGAGGTTGTTCGCCATGCACTGAGCGAGTACCTGGTCTAACATGATTAGATCCTACAAACACAACTAAATATTAATACTATCCTATCCACCACTTAGACACAAACTTAACTAGAATAACTTACATGTAGCTCTCGAAATCGGTGCAAGAGTAGGTTGCACAGGTGGAGGAAGAGGTAAATTGTCAGCCTCGGAGTCGTGATCACCTAAACGCAAAAATCTCACATTAGACTTCCCAAACTAAATCTTTAAATAACTCAAAGTATAAAATTAAATGTAAAACGATCAAAACGAGGCTTTCGGGTTTGAATTTGGAAAAATGGACAGCAAAATCGAACTCAAGACGTCAAAAAAGGGTAGAGTAGGGTTTCTCAAAAAAAGTCAACGGTCAACGGGTCGGGTTCGGGTCATTCAACAAGTCGATCAATGAGTTCGGGTCGGGTTTGGGTTCGGGTCGACCAGTTTGGCCCACTTGGTTTGAGCCACAAGGTTTGGGTTTTTTGGTCACCAAATATGTTAGGGTTTGGTTTTGGGCTTGGGCTTGGGCACATAGTAGCCCACTTCACATTTTTTACCACAAAAAAAAATTTAGGGTTTTTTAAAACCTCTCCACACGTCGGCGGCACCATCACCTCCCTTAACCACCACAAACAGCCAAGATTCAGCCCCTTCACATAACAACAAATCACAAACAAGGTACCAACTCAAACAACTACTCACCCACGCCACCAAACAACGAGAAACCGATGAAGAAAGGTGGCAAACCACGAGGAACCCGAACGGTCAAAGGCCGTTCTTCACACACGATGGCGGTAAAAGGAGTCTTGAAGGTGTGAGTTTAGCTCGCGAGGGAAGAAAGATTCCAAAGGGGTGGGTGGTGTAAGACACACACGGCCGAAGGATGCTCGTCGAAGTTACATCGAAAAACAAAAGAATAAGGGAAGGGTGGAGAGAAATTCGACAGAGAGGGTTGTAAAAATGAAAGAAGAAAAGACAAAAAGAAAGTTTAAGGTGCTTAAATACCTCAAGAAATAGGGACATTTACACTGAGGTCTCTAAAGAATTCTAAGGTTTCTACATCGACCCTAACACTTTACACACACCTCAATTTAGTCCTTAAAATTACAAATTAGCCCCAAAGATTAACCCCATGTTTAATTAAGTCCCTAATTACTAAAAATTACAAAAAAAAGCCCCCAAATTTCTAAAAAAATTCTAATTAGATCCCTCAAATTAATTAGGGAGTTACAGTTGTTGGTGTTCATGATTGGAAAAAAGTTAACGTACTGATACCGTGACAGAAGAATGGAGTTTTGTACCTTTCATTTCTCATTTCAATGATATATATACACATATAAGACCTGAAAGTAACTCCTATATATCAAGACTACATCAAAACAAAAAACAAAAGTAAAAAAATTTGAAATACATTCATATTTGATGGGATTCCATTGGAACCAGTCTTTTGGGGGAAGTCTTCTATTACAATGTACTCCTATGAAAGAGCGATCTAATTTGGTGAGAACTTTGATGATAAGAAGGGTAACGAAAGATGAGAATGTTAATGGTGTAAGGAGCTCTTTCGGTGGGGGATTGATGGAAAAATAATGGATACAAAAGGAGCAAAAGTGTCATCGACCAAGAGCCTAGAATCCCAAACAGTCCTCTCAACTCAATTGTAGGTACACTTTTTCCCCCTTTTTCTCCATTTAAAAACTTCCCATATTTTACTCAATTTTTAATGGTTTTTTTGTCTTTGATTGTACAACCCAATTTTCAACCATTGTAGGAATATAAAAGTTCAACCCCATCACCAAGTTTAAAGTGTGTAAAGGTGATCGTTGTTAACTGTTGGTTTAACAAAAAACTAACTGAAGCATGGAAAAAATATGAGTAAAATGGATGATTTAATTCATTAACAAACCCGCCCTTATATACAAGTCTCAAGTAACAACCTCAACAAAAATTCAAATTGTTACTCCTACTAACATGCTAACAAATCTCCTTAAGACTTAGTCTTATTTTTCAAAAAATGGTTGCACCCTTGAGACACTAACATTCTCCTCCTGACTCAAGTGTTGCAGACACCAGGTTTATTCCTAAGTAACTCAAATCGACTAACATAAAAAATAATAAAAATATCTATCATCTAATCCGCTGATCTGCAATAAACCAGTTTCTTCTTGCAGCTAATAATTCTTTTTTTCAATTTTGAATTTTGCACTGAAAGTTTGATCACCTCACGAACTAAATTTTTAAACTCAACATCATCAATAGATGTTAATTCTTTCGTATATGATGCTTCTTCAGTTGGCTTTTGATTTTGGAAACATAACCTTCTTTTCTCTTCTGAAAATTAGATATGTTTCAGTTATAATTTTTTACTCTTGATCTCCTAAGATTGAATCTTTTTTTGTAGCTCATCAGTATGTTCTTCAAATATTCCATGTGCAAAATATGATAGTTTATCATTAGTGAGAAATCCCAACTGTTGCTCAAAAAAAGTTACCTTTTCATGCAATTCCTTATTCTCAGAACACTTGTTTTGCAGTTGTTCTTGCAAGATACGATTATTTGTTGATTTTATCTCAAACTCAACACTCTTTTCATTACATTGCGTCATCAATTTCATAAGTGTCTTAACTTTCTCAACAAGAAGGTCCATTTGATCTGATGTCATTACTCCATGACACTTGGATGCCACTTACTTCCCCTCGAACGGATTCAATGAGAAACTCTTCTTCTGCATCTTGATATTAAACAATTCATTTCCACTAAAGTCAAGGATTAGACACCTTCCTTCTTCAAACATCACCTTCAATCCCTTCTCTATCAATTACCCCACACTCAACAAGTTTTAATCAATCTCAGGTACAAATAGAAAATCTGAGATCAACTTAGTTCCATCACAACTCTCTATTGCCACTGTACCTTTTCCCTTAACTTATAAGTATTCTCCATTTTATATCCTTACTCTCGACTTCAATGACCTGTCAAGGTCTTTAAACAACTTCTCATCACAAGTCATGTGATTGGTGCCACCACTATCAACTAACTAACTATCACATAAAGTGCTTGATGAGAAGAAAGAGACAACAAATAGATGGTCCTCTTCTTCTTTAACTGCAGCATGTGCTCCACCTTACTGTTGATTTATTAGTTCCTTGCAGAACCTCTCAATGTGCCCCATCAAGCCTTTTGCACTTAATATTCGGCCTTCTCTAACACCTAAAATGGGGATGATATTATTTTCCATAATACTTACATGAAGAATACTTATTATAATTTCCAGTACCATTACCTTTAACAATAATTTTTGAACCACTATTTCCATCACTCTTCTTCCCATTCCACTTTTGTTCCTCTTCTTTTTCACCCTACTGCATCTTAGCTTTCAATGCTCCATCTATGCTTCCTACCTGCCTCATTAGCCTCATCTTCTCTTGTGCTTGTAAAGCAATTATCAACTCCACTACTCTCAACTAAGTCAAGTCCTTGGTGTTCTCAAGCATAGAGACAAGTATTTTCTGCACCAATCTAGAATTAGAGAGATAAGTCCCAAAAACTTTTACCTTGTTGGCAATATCTATCAGCGTGTCTGAGTATTCTTTGATTGACTTAGACTCTTTCATTTGTAGCCTCTCGAATTCTCTTATCAAGTTCAACACCTTCATGCTCTTAATCCTATCATCTCTTTGATACTCAGCCTTGAGGTAGTCCCATATCTCCTTCGTTGATCCAAAAGCCATAATTCTATTGAATATGGTTGATGAAACCAAAGCATAAAAATAAGACTTTGCCTTAGTCTTCCTGGTGGTTCTTTCCTTGTGAATTTTGATTTGGTTCATAGTTGGATTGTTGAGAAGTGGAGTTACCTCATAGTCTTCCTCGACAACTTCCCAATAATCACAACCCTCCATGTATGCTTGCATTCTCGCAACTTATGCTTGATAATTCTCTCCATCAAATACAGGTGAGGCTAAGACAGACATGTTACTTGATCCCGATTCCATTTTCCTCAAAACCTCATAAGTGTATCTCTCAATTTTCTCTTAAAACTCTCACAAAACTTTTCTCATAGGTCCCTCAAGAAAAATAAGTCTCGATACCACTGATGGTTTAGCAAAGAACTAATTGAAGCAGGGAAAAAAATATGAGTGAAATTAATGGATGGTTTAATTCATTAACAAAGTAGCCCTTTTATACAGGTCTCAAGTAACAACCTCAACAAAAATTCAATTGCTACTCCTAATAACAAGCTAACAAATCTTTCTAAGACTTAGTCAAATCTCTCAAGGACTTAGTTTTATTTTTTTTAAAATAGTTGTAGCCTTGAGACACTAACATTAACTCAAATTTTGCTACCCACCACCTAGAATCTTGTTTTGATAATAACTCAACCATTGATAACAGCAAAAGCCTAACCATGAATTTGCCTGGAAAGCTTAGCATGTTGGTCAAGGTGAGTTCAAGATTCATGTTAACCATGGTCAAAATTTTCATGGGTTTTCGCTTAAATTTAACTTTAATGGTTCAACAGGATGTTGTTTAGCACCAAAAAACGTGCACGGTAGCTTCGCGCCACTGGCTTTTCAACCAAGCGTGATGACCAATTGTGCGAATCAACGGTTCCTCTCATACTAGGTTGAATTACTATTGCGACGCGACCATCAGTAAGGTAAAACTAACCTGTCTCATGACGATCTAAACCCAGCTCACAACCTAGAAAATTACTCTACAAACACTAAGAGATGCCACTACCATAGAGAATTTAGTTCACCCTTCAAGACTAAGTTCTTTTTCTTGGAGAAGGGTGGAGGAGGAGGTGGAGGTGGAGATGGAGGTTACGATGGTAATGGCGGTGGGGAAGCAAAAGAGGAAAGTAAATTTTGAAGATTAAAATTTTATATTTATACCAAATCAATATAATATGTAAAAGTTGAAAGCTAAATTTATTATTATATCGATTTTTTAATTGTCAGTCACCCTCTTAAGGGGATTTAATGACACTTACAATAAATGAACAAAAAAATCTCAATTAGTTAAAGTAGCCAAATTTTAAAAAATATACATATTAATTGGATGACCAAAAATGAAGAAAATACTAATTGAGTGACCTGTAGTGTAATTTGCCATGAAAAGAATTGAAGTGGTGCGACAAAGACGTAACATTCTAGTAAAAGTAAAAATAATGATGAAAATAATTAACAAAAAGAACTTTCTATCATCACTACAAATCGCTGAATCTTTCTAAAATTCACCAATAATTGTGTTCAAAAGTACATAAAGACAAAGACATTAGCCATCAGCTGAAAAGGTAGCATTTCAATGGCTTGTCACAAGCAAAGCAAAAGTGCCTTTGGCATTTTAAAAAAAGAAAGAAAACCCTTCATAATTTGATTAAGCAGTTAGCTTACAGGCTTCATTTCAAAGCCAATTGAACTGCAAAAACTCGCCATTAATATAATAATAGAGCTTTGGGTTCAAATTCTACTTTAACTCGCCCTAAAAGAACAGTCATAACATTTCCTTCGGATCCTAGAAGCGGAACTGGCGGCCGGTGTAGGTTTGACCAAAGGACCAACCAGGGGGAGCAACGTTGTAAGAGAGGACACTGCGGCCATCACTGGTTGTAACGAGAAAGGAGAGGCTTTGGCCATTGAGGAGAGCATTGCTTTGCCAGTTTTGGCCCCAGTTTCTGGACATTTGTTGCCATCTGGTCCTTGAACCTTTAATGGCTACTGAATGGACATCACCGGCACCTCCAACATTGGTTATAAGCACTAAATTGAAGTAAGAATGGCCATTAATGGTGAACCTTATTCCCCCACTTCTCCTGCATCTCACCCTGCAAAACAATTTAATGTTAATATCTTTAGTGTGTATATATAGAATTTATCAGGTTTTTAACAGTTTAACTGTTGAAAAACAACCGAGCAGTACGATGGGATTTTTATTGTTTGAAATTTCGAGGTGAAAAATAAGTAATTATGGTTACCTTCTGTAGCTAACAGGGACAATTCCAGCTTTGTACTGAGCGATGTGCTGGAAAGCAGGCTGAGAGAGGTCAAAGTGGTGATTAGGAGGGTCACACCAGCCACCGGGTGGGCAGAAATTAGTGGCGGTGACCACAATGGAACCAGGCAAGCACCATTGCGGGTCATTCACGCACCTCAGCTCGTAACATGCACCACAGCTCATCCCATTGTTATACAATGCAGTGCTCAATGCTGCTGTATTAACACCATATCCTTGGCTATACAGGTTTCCATACCCACATGCTCCACCTACAGCCAAAACCCCATTATGTAAATCCAACTTTTTTACCACATATTTAGCTAAAATTAGGTATTAGATTGTATTTTATTCTTTTTATTCGAACGAAATTGATAAAATACTCAGACAGTTACACGTATAATTCTGATCTATATGGACCGGTTTATAATAATAAAAATGGATGAAATTTTATCAGAAAGATAAGTTTGCCATTTAAACTACTTGAACTACTAATGTATAAGAATTAATTTATCCATTTTTCTACCTCAAACGACAAATCCAATCCATGCATTATTTGACACTCACGTTTATCGCTTAAACAACCAAAATAAGGAGGAAAATGTGAAGTGTGGGGGGTGAAAATTGAGATGTACCCATTGTTCCAGACGCATCACCACCTCCATAAAAAGTGGCATGAGCATTGATCCATCGTCCATGATATCCACGTTGGGGACGATGACTATTATGATGATTCCATGGAAAACAATCAACAAAGTTGACGACTTGAACAAGTAACACAACTACGAGAAACCCCAAAATTCCCATTGCCCTGCACATGAAGAAAAACAAATACAAACTCCATAAGCCACTCAGCAATGATAAAATTGTCTTAAAAAAGTCTAAAACTACTGGAGATTCAAGCAGCAAACTCCATTTTTTACCCCATTATGCTGTTTTAAAAAAAGAGAGAACTGGAAGAGGAAATGAAAAGAAAGAAGGGGAGTAGTAAATGAACCTTGAAAGGAGTTGTTAATGGAAATGAAAAGGGGGGGTGGTGTTGGAAGGGGAATAAATAGAGGGCAGTCAAAATCAAACCTGACTGACAATTTGAAAGCCATTTGAGCTGTTGGGACTTGGGACCAACCTACTGCATTAGTGGGTTCTGTTTTCGGGGATTGATTGATTTTGTGGAAAAAATGTAGGGATTTTCTTTCTTTTTTTAAAAATGGGGGATAGCTGGGGAAGTTTTATGGAAACAAAGGCTGTTTTCTTAGGCTCAAAAACGCGTGGATTTAATGGGGGCTGTCCATTTGGGGGGACAACTGGACAAAGAAAGCCATGAATTTTACGAATCGTTTTTAACAGTCTGGGGTTTAGTGAATTTTGGCTCAATGTATCCTTTGAAGTAGAATCAAGTAGCATCCTTAAACGGAATATAAGCTCGTTGATGATATTTCAGGGCAATGCGGAGTGGAGAGTAAAGATGGGCAGTTAGTGCCAGTCACAAGATGCCATGTGTGCAGCGTGTCAAAGCCTTATAAATCTAAGTTGTAACGCCTCTAGCCCGTCCCAGTATCCGGGATTGAGATATAGTATATTAAAGTACAAACGGAACAGTTTCAGACTTTTAACAAATAATTCAAATAAAAGATCATTATCGATCATATTGTAAGTCATTTAGAGAGAAATTAAAACTTTTTTCGAGCTTAATATGAGTTTACATGAGCTTTAGTATTGACTCAGGATCGAATAAAGATCAAATTATGAAATTCTCACGTCGTGACGTCGTTAAACAATCTATCACGTCACGACATCAAACCACTTAACGGCAGGACATCACAAACTGTTGATCATTATAGTTTAAAATCTAGTTTTAAAAGATCGGGTGTCTATAATTTAAGGGTTATTATTTTGTCCACTCTCCATATAATATTTTTTTGACCAAATATATAATATTTTGAATTCCACTAGTAAGGTGTATTTTAAGGGTATAATAATTTATTTAGTCCTCCAACTTTATAGAAAATGTCATTTTAGCCATTTCTTTAAATTTTTACTTTTCTTAACCCTTAAACTTGTGTTTATAATCAAATCACCCCAAAATAAATAGAAAACTTAATGTCTTTTTAACTTTGTTGACGCTGCATACATGTGAATGACACATCAACATTTAATTAACTTTTTAAAATTTGAAAACTTCAAAAAAATTATAAAAACTATTTAAAAATTAAAAATCATTAAATTTATTAAAAAATATAAAAACATTTTTTTAATATTTTAAAATTTTAAAAATTTAATTAAATTATGTATTTAATCTATTTGGCAATCCACATGTATGTCACGTCAATAAAGTTAACAAACATTAATTTTTTTATATATGGTCAAGGGCAAAAAGAGACTAAAAATTAAATGGAGTATTAAAATGACTTTTGTTTTAAAAGTTGGAGGGCCAAAAACGTTATTATGCCTATTTTAATTTTTCTAATATTACTTAAAAGGAAACATAATAATATTTAAAGTTTTTTAAAATCATTATAGTGTTTAAACCGAATAATATTTCATAAATTAAATTAGATTTCCGTCGAGAAAATCATGAGCTTTTAAAGTTAAAATACATCTTTTTCCAGTTAATCTAAAAATATGAATTAAAGTATCCAACAAGTAGCTCCAATAGAAAAGAGGATGTTATTCATCCTAAAGGTCTCGGGTTCGAGCACCTGTGTGTTGTCAAAGAATTACAAAAGTATGAACAGATATTACCATATAATCACACAAATATATTAAAAAAAATGAATTAAAACTAGTATGAAAAAAAAAAACTATTTTCATTCAAAATAATAATAAATTGACAATACGTATGAATGGCTATTGAATCATATTCATGGAAATGGACTTCAATATTGGAGATTACAACTCGTGGATCACGTTCTTTATGATCTTTGGATTCGACAGATTATATATTATATATTTCCATAAAAAAATTCACATCCATTAGTTAAAATATTATATTAATATGTATCATCAATATTTATCTTTTATACTCTTTAAATCTTCGATTGGTATGGGGATTGTTGTTTATGCAAGAGGACGTGAATATGAATGAATGCGTTGAAACGTATTATCCTCCTATTTATAGGTTGGAGAGGACTATGGATAGTTTTAAACATTATGTTAAATAAAGTAGATATGGTCAATTTCTTGATTAATATTGTCGGGCAACTCAAGTGTAATGTCACTTAATTCGGTAAACCAATTTAAATAAGAAAAAAGAGAAATCTCAAAATTGCATATGAACTTTTATTCGATGTGCAATCCTATGTATATAACTTTAATTTTGATTCAGTTGTACACACTATAAATAATAGATACATCAATTGCTACAATTTGGACCTATTTGTTTCTTTTCAATAGTATAATAACTAAATTTATTTAAATTTCGTAATAGAAGGATTAATTTGATATAATCAGGAATCTCTTAGGCACTTTAACTCATTGTTTTCTATAGTTTTTCTATTAGTTATTTGTGGATATAAATTATTAATTTGGATATAATTTATTTAATAAAAGTATTTATATTTTGACTCACAAAGTGTATCCATTAGAATAGTAAATATTTATTTACTCATGTTTAGATTTTTATATTCTAATTGTATTTTAAAAATTAATATTTTATATAAATTTTGATATATTAAAAATTTTAAAACATTTGTATATTTTTATTATTACAATATGAGGACAAAATCCTAACAGCAACGCGATTAGTGCGACTCGAACCTGAACTACATTTAAAGCGATAAACACCTTAACTATCAGGCGAACACACAGGATTCATATTTTTATTAATTTTTCATTCGCCATTTAATAATTTTATTCTATCAGGTCTACTTTTCAATCCTTTGTATAGTTAATTAATATCAAAATTATATAAAAAGAACCTAAGTTGATTTTATGCCAAAGTCATGGTAGATTAGTGGTCCTCAAATTTATTTTCATTTAATATTAAATTAACGTAACTTGTGGAACCTAAGTTGATTTTATGCCAAAATTATGGTCGATTAGTGGTCCTCATATTTTCATTTAATGCATGTGCGATTACGTAAAGTAGAGCTGATCGTGGATCAAGTTAGGTTCGGATCGGGTTTCAACAAAATTTTAAGTCTAATTGCTAAGTTAGGGCCCGGTTCGGCCCAAAAAATAGGCCTAAAATTTTGTCCAAGCTCGATCCAGCTTTGCCCATATTAATTTTTTAGATTATTTTGTTATATACAATAAATTTAAAAAATATATAATATATCAAATAAACTTAAAAATATTAAAAAAAACATTAAAAAATAAACAAATTTAAAATACATTAAAAATTCTTTATATTAAGATGTTGCAAATAAAGTAGTAGAAAAATTAACAATAACATATAAGTTCTACAATATTCAAATAATATTAAAAAAACAACGAAACAAAAATAAAAACGCATAAAAATAACATCCAAACAACCAAAACAGCAACAAAAATAACAGCAAAACAACAATAATAGCAACAATAATAATAGCAAAAATAGCAACAAAAACAACGACAAAAATAACCGCATCAAAACAGCAACAAAACAGTAAAAAAACCAAAACAGTAAAAAAATAACACCAAAACAGCAAAAAACAGCAACCAAAAGAGTAAAAAAAGCACCAAAACAACAATATAATTTTTTATTAAAAATGGTTAATTTATTCAGGTGGGGTCGAACCAGGCCTGGGCCAAAAAACTCTTACCCGAGGCCCGACCCATTTAGAAAATGGGCCTCATTTTTTGTCCAATCCCATTTTTCGAGCCTATATTTTTGTCCAAATCCTTCTATTTTTCGGGCGGGCCTTCGAGTCGAGTCGGGTGGCTCGGCCCATGATCAAGTCTAACGTAAAGAGTGTCTCGTATAGGTTAATTGATTAAATGAGACTTATCTGATCCGATTGAATTGATCCGGTTCGTGAAACTCGTTAAGAAGTTCATTTACTTGAATCTTTTGAAGCACTCTAATAAAACTAGAATTATCATGGTAAATAGAGTAAATCCTAAAGAGTTTAAATCTTTTAGGACTCTCAATTGTAGATAGACTCTAATATTAACTGCTGATGTAACTCAATTTTTATTGTTGATTTTGGAGAAATCAACTATAAATAGATGCATTCCATTCATAGTTATGAATATATATGAGAGCATTTACGCAAACACTTGGTGTATGCTATTGTTTTTTTGGCTTTTTTGTTCTTCGTTGCTCTTTCGTTTTGAGTTTGCTTCCGTTATATTTCAGCACCTTAGAGAATTTCTACGAAAATTTTCACTTTTATGAGAGTTAGGCTGATTTAGGCAAATTTGGAGTTTGGGAGACTAAAATTCTAGCCTCGCGATATAGGGACGAAATTAGAAGTTTTGTTTAAGAGAATTAAAATAAAATTATAAAATTTTGGAATTAAAATTAAATATATTATGTTAAAAATACTTAAATTAAATTATTTATTTTTAAAGAGAACAAAATTTGAATGCTTTTTTCCAATTAACTGAAGACTTAAATTTAATATTTTACTTATCGGAGGGCTTTATATAAGAATTTCACCATTTGGTCGGAGGCAAGATCTCTACTTGCCCCTCACGACGCCTCTATGGCTAGGACAAATTTGTCGTGAGAACTTATTTTAAATTACAAACAATCACCAACGGAATTTATTTTCGTAATTCGACTCTTAATACAAAGATTTTCATATAGAGATTAATTTTTAACAGTAGCAATGAACGAAACTTTTAACAAAATGATTAATTTTCTCTTTGATATAATATACAGAGATAAATTTACACATTTTTTTAATAAAAAAATAAAATGTAATCCAACTTTTAATACAAAAACTTCCATGATATTTTTATCAATATAATTGTTTGGTGACAACGAAATAGTTGGGAGATGTGGTTGATACATTAAATGTTGAGGTTGGGTCGTTATTGATGTGAACTCATTTGCATCCACATGCATTTTTCAAAACAGAAATTAATGAGCACATGCATCTATGTGTATCCTGCACTTTAAAAAGCCTCCATCCATGTCTACATCATGCTCCCTTTGTGTTGCCATGCACCAATGTGAAAACCCTCTCTCATTTTCAATGTCTTCATTATTAATATTCTAAGGGCGGAGTTTGAAATTTTTTCGAAGAACGAAATTAAATTGTATAGTAAAAATATAATTTCATCATTTTAATAATTTATATATTTATAATTTTTAAAAAATTAAATTAATTTATTATCATTTTTTGTAATTTTATCATTACTAATTTAAAATTTTATAAATAAAGAGTTTAATTTAACTTGAGTCATTTTCTATTGCCATACTAATGGTTGTCATTGGTCCAACCAAAAATTTCTATCTTAATTCCACACAAATATAGAAGGAAACTCTTGTATTTCCTCTTTCATTATACTAGTAAATGAATCTTTATCAATGATAACATTTGTCTGCACACACATATATATAAATATATATATATATATGCATGGCAATGAAGGAATAATAATAGATGTTTTATTCTATACTTCAAGTTGGTGTATGGAGGGACTTACAATTAATTTTAATTACTGAATCAAATTAATCAATATAAAACCTAGACATAGTGAACCCACAGTGAGATATGCTAGGCTTTCATATTGATATTGTCTCCTACATATATATACACTGACATATGTATAGCCATCAATTTAATTAATGGGAAGTGACCCTTTTCTGACCATGATTAAATTTTATGTTGGTAGCCATAAAAATTCTATATATTCAATCAGTTAGGGTTCATTCATTTCTCAACTCAGAATGAAAATGGTGTCACTAATGACAACAGTTTTGGGATGGGTTATACTTTTCTCTAAATCTCTAAGTTTATTTTAGAAAAGGAAATCTCATTAAAAAAATAAATCAAGATAAAAGGGGAAAAAGATGAGAGCTCAATACACTCAAACCAGGTTTTTTAAATGTCATGGAAAATTAATGAACAATCAAAGATTAAAATATCATAAATAGAAGGATAACTAACAGATTCAGAGTAGTTCGCATGAGATAAAATTGCGCTCATTGTAAAGCCAGAGATGCACCAAACAAAATCACACGCATCATTCCTAACAAGTGAAGCCCAACCCATACCCCCACTTTCGGAAAATATAGCACCGTCAATGTTGCATTTGAACTTACCCAACGGTGGCTTACACCAGTGATTGTCGTAGTGTACATCCGATTGATGAGAGACCGTCTAAGCATCATGTAGCACGAGCGGCCAGGCAAACATGCCAAAATGTGGTCGCATGCTATGCGATTTGTTCCACGGATGGAACCTGCTGCTTCCATAAAGCAACGTTCCTATGAAGCCATATACTCCAGTTGGTGCATAAAATCTACCCCCTAGGCTCGGCTTGCTAATCGGATAGAACCATGCTAATAAAATCCATAACTGAAAAAGTTTGGGTATTGATGCCCACCAAGCGCCAAACCTCCCTAACATGAGGGCAATGAAATAAAACATGCTCAATGTCTTCGTCTGCCTAGTGAAACCAGAAACAAAAGGACCAATACTTATCCCACGATGAAGAAGCTTGCTATTACAGGGAATGAACCACACATATAATGCCAAAGACACTCTTTAATCTTTGGAGGTAAAACTTCACTCCAAATTGCTTTCCAAGGACCATGAATATGAAAGTATGCAATATTCATGAACAACTCTTGGTTGACTTAGGCTCGTTGTGACCTCGAGTACTTTCAAAACCGGCTTAAACTCTAGGTACATGCCATATACTCTAGGTACATGTGCATAAAGAAAACAAATCGTACATTGAGCAATAGGGTTCAGTGGTACTTTCATAAAACAAAGTAATAAAACATAACATTACTAACTTGTTATATTACATATATGCATAAAACTATCCACATGTGAGTATACATCATCAATTCGGTAAAACCTATCTATTCAATATAATAAGATTGTTAACCAAATTAGGTTACTTGTAAAATACCAAATTTTAGTCCACACATAAACTCTCACATTTATACCCTTGTAACACCCCTCACCTGACTCAATCGTTAGGTCCGAGCTACGGAATGCTACGTCCATTGCTAGAGCAACTACGGACGAATAACATTCAATGTAAAACATAAATCATACAAACATAACCATTTCATTTCAGTTTCACATTACAGAACTTTTCTCGAGTCTTATATGAGCCTATGCATGCTTTAAATTTAACTTGGAATCAAATAAGGACCAATTTGCAACATTTCCAAAATTTCAGCTTGACATTACGACATGAGGGTGTTTCTCGTTGTGACATGACATAATGACATGCCTCTTTGTGACATCATGGGTTACTCGTCATGCCATGGCCTAAATTCCAAGTCTCGTCGCAATGACCATCGTTTGACGTCACAACGTGGACTCTGCTTTTGGCACAAATCAGGCCTTTTGGTACCTAAATCAATTCAACCAAACCAATTAGACATTTGGTGCATAATTGAACACCTTTACTTGCACAAGATCACTTCAAAAACATACCAAAACATCACATATAAACCAATTCAAATCAATCAACCCAATAGGCCACAATTTGGCACCCAAACATACCAATTCAACTTAATCAAACTCAACCTATGCCTTTTAGCCCTTCGAAACCAACACTTTTCCATTTCATTTCATGTACAACTATGCCATTTGAACACCATTCAAAATGTCACCACATAATACCAAAACAATCACATATTCATATAGGTATTAACTTTATCAAAGGTCAAACATTAGTTCAACTAAAACTATCAATTTAGATTAACAAAACAACACCTATGTACATGCTACATAACCAAGTCTAAAAAAGATCAAAAGACTACTGAGTCTATGGTAGGATAGTGTTGTCTTTGAGTTGATCCGATCAACATGTTCCGCAAATCAACAATCTATAAGGAAAAGGGAAAACAACAGGTAAGCATAACAAATGCTTAGTAAGTTCATAAGGAGTTTACTTAACTTACCTTGAGAATAAATTAAATTAAATAATCAAAACACATCAGCATAAACATGGCAATCCTTTGGCATCCTTATATTTTCATATTCAATTCGATAATACAACCAAAAGGTTAGTTCATTACCATATCATTTTATATCATTTACCATTCAAATCATGCTCATTTTTGCAAACATGACAATGGAATTCGTATTAATCTTTTCAACCATTTCATTTTCGTTTAATTACCGTTTTCACTCGAGAGAACTATAGTAAATTGATTTAGGATACCGGACTTGTGTGCTTTCATAAGCAGATATATATTGGGCTACTCACACAAGCTTCAAATCAAGTGTGATAATTGCTCACACAAGCTTCAGAGAATCTGCAACACATGTTGTATCTCAAATCATCATATAAGTCCCTGATCAAACACCCATTTCCTTTTTTGTTTACTAAGTTCACACGGGCATTATTACCATTTTCGTATCATTTGAAACCTTGTAACATCATTTATTTACGTATCATTCAATCATATAACAATTTCACATACATTCAATAACATTACCTATTTAAATTTGTCATTTAGTTTGTATTTTATGATTTAGTCCATTTGATGCCAAAAGATATTATATTCATAACAATTCAAACTAGAAAACAAAACAATACAAACATATTATAAATTAAATGAGTCCCATATGAACTTACCTGGAAAAAAAACAAGATATCGAGGGCTAATATGTAATTTTTCAAATACCTTATTTCATCCTATTCTAAGCATAAGTCAGTTCAATTTCACTTTTTGGAAGTTCTCTAAAGTTTTGCATTATTCAATTTAGTCCCTAAAACTAAAATTGTCATAACTTTCAAATTTGAGCTTCGATTTCAAAACCAATCTCAATTTCATCCTTCTATAACCCTCTATTATAAAAAATTGTAGAAATATTATACCAAACTCAAAATTGATGCACTTTAGTTTCTATGTTCAAAAACTAATAATTAAACTTTACAAACTAGTCCTTTTTCACTTCTAAGCTTAAAATCTAACAATTTAATACCAAAAACTTCAAGAAATAAAAAATGAAAATATTTGAAAACTTTAATGGTTTTACAAATTGGTACATGGGCCAGTTAAATCAAGCCCCAAGACCTCAAAAACATGAAAATTACAAGAAATAGACTTAAAATCACTTACCAAATGATGGACTAAAGCTTGAAACTCCAAAATCTTATTTTCTCTTCAATGTTCGGCTATGGGGAGAAAAAGATGATGAAAGATGTCATCTTTTATTTTATTTTATCTTTTATACTTTGTTTAACATTAATTAATATTAATTAATTAAAATAAATCTTAATTACCTTAATCATATCTTAATTAACGTAAGTTACTGGAAACATACAGCATCCTCCACTATCATAAATAAAATGTCTAATTTCTTAATAAGTCCTTTAGTTAATTAAAAATCAATAGCGATTAACTTTTATCACTTTTATTGTTTAGTCTTTGTATCTTAATTAATTATCCGATTGACAAAATTAAGGAACCAAACTTTAATTAAAAATTATACTAACCTCATAAATATTAAAAAATAATATTTATGGACTCGAATGTCAATTTCTGATACCATTAAAAAATAAGTTGTTACAACCCTTCACTTCAAGCAATGTAAATCCAATTTCATTCAACATCAATGATCATTTACCTTATCATTCGAATCTATTCTTGGAGTCTATCGAATCATTCATATTAGTACCGACCCCCAGGGCTCATTTCTAACCAAGTCAAATAGTAGTGTACATATTTTCGCCATCCTGAGACACAAATACACAAAACATGTCAATTTCATCATCATTCCACAACTCTTACCCTACTTTAGTTATCCCGAGTTGCCCAACAAAGATGACTTTTACAATATACACAATTTACCATCTCAAGTGGCTCGACAATGATGGTTTACATGGTTCAACATATTACCATCTCGAATGCCCCGACAACGATGGTTCCCTTTTACTTATGTTTCACCATCTCGGGTGGCCCGACAACGATGTTTCCACACCTTACCTATACTACCATCCTGGATGGCGTAGAAATGATGGCATTCATGATCTATTCATTCTACCATCCTAGATGGCCCAACAATGATGGTTTCTGACTAAGGCATGCTAACTAAATTGACAGTATTCGAGACTGTTATTAGGATAATACCTAATTGATAGACATTGTAACCATGTAGCACATTTCTATCTCATCATCAATTCATTAACCAAACACATACATTCATATCATACACATTTTCTATTCAATTTCCACAACACATCACATTTCAAGGTAATGTATATCATCTCTCATCTTATTCATTTTAGACTCTAATCCAATATCTTCTAACACATTCAACATTACAATACACTTTATCATTGTATTCTCACCTTGACATTCCATATGCAACTAGAAAATATGTGTAAACAAATTAAACGATATAAATCATAAGGGTACAAACCAGGGTCTCGTATCATTTGTCGATAATTCTTGTTTTTCCTTTCACTCTTGATGGCCCAATACCGATGTTAGCCACGTACAATCATAAGACATACCATTCAATCAATTTCCAGCCAATTCATAATCAATTACCAATTTTGGCCTATTTTTTATTTTATTCAATTTAATCCCTAAAATCGAGACAAGCATAACTTTCAATCTAAAGCTTCAGATTAAAACTTGATTCACATATACTCATTAGGGACCCTTTACTTTCTATTCCTACCTCAATTTCATAAATTTTTTTCATTTTATTCAATTTGGTTTCTAATGTACGAAACTAACAATTAAACTTTACAATTTAGTCATTTTCATAATCTAAACTTAATTTTTGTCAAATTTGCACCAAATTCATCCATTTCTCAACAATGGCATATTTCAAAAAACTTTAAAATTTTCACAAATTAGTACATGGGCTAGTTAAATCAAGCTCCCATGATTAAATTTCCATAAAAATCAAAGAAAATTTACTTGAATGTCCAAGGGTTTTCAAGTTTTCTTCTTTTGTTCTTTTCTTCGGCTTTTACGGGTTGAAGATGAAGATGACAACATCTTATCTTTCTTTCCATTATTCTTAATATATATACATAATTAATATGTTTTAGTCTAACTTAATTAACATAATTCTTTAATTACTTAAGCTAATTAACAATCATCATTACCGTCCACTAGCACATAATTAAAGATGGTTTATTAACCATTTTGGCCCTTTGGATAATTTCTATCTAAGTTCTCAAGCCTTTTTCTAGTTAAAAAAATCTATAACGATTAAAATTTTACAATTTAACCTCGAGGCCAAATTAATCATAATTTTAGCTAAATTGATTAATCAAATCTCATTCCATCTATATATTAACTCCGTAAACATCCTATTTAATTTTTACAAACTTGATTTACAAAAATGAAATCTTGAAATCGTAATTTTCGACGCCACTATAAACCTTATCGTTACAAATACAACCTCGAAAACCGTCAAACTATGTTGTAGGATAATCCATATTTATCATTAACAAATAATGCTAGCACAACAAAAGTAGAGAATTAATCCCAAGAAACTTGCTTCCTATTCTATTACTTCTAAACACAAAAGGGCATTGAAAAATGTGTGGAAATTAAAAAAATAATAATAACTACAAACTCTCAAGAAACAATTCTCCTTTTAGGTTTTGTCTTCTGTCAACGTAAAAGTCAATTACTAAATTTAATGCATTAATATTAATAATATTATTGTAGTTTGGATAAATAATTTTAAAATTTTCGAAAATTTTAAAATAGTAATATTTTAAAACTCACCAGTTTAAAATACTAACAATTACAATTGCATTGTTTAAATAAATATTGTAGATGAACAAATTTCAATGTTGGAATTTGATAAATAATTATAATATATAAATAATACTATTAAAAATAAAGTAAAAAATATGCAATGACTGTAATTAGGTTCTAAAAATAAATAGATATATAATAGCATGATTTTTTTTTTGCAATGAATTTTTTTATTAGAATTGAAAAAAGAATCACATAAAATATAAATGTATTAACTATGAATAAAATAGAGGTGTTCATGGGTCGGGTCGAGCTAAGCTTAAGCATGATATTAATATACTTTATGTTTGTCTAAGCTCTGCCCGAAATTTGGATCTAAAAATATTTCAAAATCCGTTCATATTTGCAATAGACTAACCCAAGCACATTTTAGGTCTGCTTATATCATCTCTTTAAATTTTTAAAAAATTTTTATATTATATTATTGTAATATTTAATAATTTTATATATTTTTATTTATTGAAATTTTTTATGTAGTCATCTTAACATTATTTTAATGTTTAAATTAGAATAGTATTATATATTTAGTATATAGTTATTTTGTTAATGTGTTCTAAATTATATAATATATAAAAATAACATAATATAAAATATTATAAGCTTAAAACTTGGTCGGGCTAGACCGGGCTTGAGCCTTGAATGTTCAAGATCGACTCCGACGATATTTTAAACGAGCCTAAATTTTTTGCCCAAGCCCATCTTTCGGGCTTAATATTTTTTTTCCAAGTCCTCTTAAAGTTTAGGTAGACCTTCAGACCTAGACGGATAACCTGACCCATGAACAGGTCTTTAATAAAGAAATAGGTTACTTTAAAAGAGAATTTCAACCATTTCAAATTCCTCTCTCAAATTTTAAGAATTTTAAAATTGAAAACACTCAAAATGGGCATTTATCTCAAGTTCTGATCATATTTTTTTCTTTTTTGACATAATGTCTAAAACTACCCATAGCCCCTCCCTAATTTATTAATAGGAGGATAATACGCTTCAGCGCACTCGAACCCATATCTTCTTGCATTGACAACAATACCCATACCAATTAAACTAAAACTCAATCATCATAAATTAATATTTAATTTAACCATTTAATAGTGAATTATATGACAATCTTTTTTCATTTGAGGAGAGGTTAAGTCCCCTACCTCCCCTTCAAATTTGCCCCTCCCAATTGAATCTCCAACCCTCTTACCTGATTTGTGGAGGGCTTGAAAATGAAAAGGTAATCTCTACTAGGATGGCATTAAGAAAGGATGAAGACATGTTCACATGGGTATGTGCAGAAAAGAAACTTAAGAAAAGAGCTTAAGCTAAAACTTTAGACTTTATTTAATTTGGGGGCAGACAAAAGGGTACATCACTACATCATCACATTTATGTCATACGCCACTCTATTGTAATCATACTTTATAATAAAGAAGGTCCCCCTCTTCCTCTATTTATATCTAAGAATAGTTGGTTATGTATGCAATGAGCATTCAATTTTCATTGTCTACATGGAACATCGATGCATGAATACTTGGCTAGTGGGATAGGCTTCTATTGGTACATTAAGATTCTAGTGTGTTAAATAGGACACATGTCTATTCTTGGCTTTCACTTTTTCATCTCTTTAACAAAAATCCCATGTTTATCTTTTTTTTAATTGAAATGATAAGAGAAAATAAAATGAAAAATCTCGTTTTTTTAATTTTATTAAACAACAGCCAGTTAATCTTTTATATTGTCAGCAAAGACTAAGGTGTAACATCCAATATTCAATTCGAAAGTCTGGTTAGAGAAGGAGTGTTATATTGATCATCGAAGCAATTTCGATCGATTTATCTTTTTAAGCAATTCACATTAAAACATGTACTTTAGTCATACATCATCATTCCAAGCATCCATTACTCGATACAAACAAAAATCGGGTTAAAACATAGTTTTGGAGGCCCACAAAGGCAAATAATGACCCAAGTATTGATACCAAGGTCATGGGTATTGATACCTTAGCCAAATTTTAAAACAATTTAAGTTCGATATTTCAGAATACTAATACTTTTAGGGATTGTATTAATACCTGATTTGGAATACTCATACTTGAGGTCATGTACCAATACTTGTCTCTCATGTTTCAAAAATTTGACTATTGTTTGCGAAGGTATAAAAATTAAGAGTTTGAGTACCAATACAAAAAGCCATGAGGTACCGATACCAAGACTTGAGGTATTGATACTCAAGCCCAAAAATATAGAAATTAGGCCAAAATGATATTTAAAAATGTACAAAAAAAAAACTAATGGGTACCCTGACATGCTAATCATGCATATAACATGGTACTGACATATTTAACATAATTGCACATCAAAAAACATAAATTAACAAGGAATTTAGCATGTTTGGTAAAATTTAAGGCATATAACTCTAATTTCTTGCATATTGAACTTAATTTTTGAGTATCAAATATGTTTGTAACCCAAGTTACCATATAACAGTGCTTGCATATTGAATTAACCATTCATCAAATGAACATAAACCATTCATCAAATGAACATAAACCAAATTTTAAAATTAACCAAATTAATACAAGTTTATTATAATAAAAATCAATTCATAAACATGTTTGTCATAATCAAACATACATATCACGACTCACTTTACCTTTACCATTGGAATTGTTCACATTCATAACACAAGTTTTTACTGTTTTTAGCCCATGTAATCATTTGAGAGAAAAATATATTGGATTCGTGGATATCCATCTTGTATCTCGTCACGATACGATAAATACGTTTAATGATAATCTGTGTGTACAAAGTACCACTTAGCTATTCAGACTCCATGTCACGTAAATCGCACATTTCTATACTCCATGACGTTACAAGTAACCCTCAAAACACAAATAAAAGCTCATATACCCTATGACATGTCAATTATGCCCGATAGTTTTCCAACAAAGTTTATGAGTGTTGTTATTAGTCTATATTTTATCTTTCAACAATTTAACACATATGCAAGTCTTTAACTGAATATCTTGTGTTGGCAACATCAATTGGTTTAAAGTAGAAAATTTACACACCATAAACCATCAAATTTCCATCACACTTTTAACTAAACATCTACTAAATAATCATTCAACGTCAAAATGTCAAATTTTAAATTACTAACGGTTGATTTTGGTGTCCAAAGTGCAGTATATTTGTTTTTTATATTTGTATTTTTTGAATAAATTGATTTAATAAAAAATGTCCATAAATTACATTAATACTCTTGTATATTGTCCTCAATGGGTTTTGCACGCAAAACAAAAATAAAAGCAAATAATGGCTCATTCGTTATTTAACGTTTAACTAATACTAAGTGGTATTACATTGTCGGATCCTAATATGGAAAGACAACATATAGTAGTAGATGAACCTAAACATGTCCTTAGTCTAATCGAAAATGAGCAAACCGATTAAAAGACTAACATGTCATCTATCAAGTCCAATTGGGAAGATGTTTTGTCTTGAGCACTAGAATGGATGACTCCTAGAAGATAGAGACATAGATGTGACTGACTAGATTGACGGTACATCGGACAAGACTTAAGTAGAATAAATCCTAAATCTGTTTATAAATTTATTCACTTGTAACGCTCATAGTATGGCATACCTTAATCTTGAGTGGATGATGAGCTATGTATGTGTAACTCGTATACCTTGATGTAAATAAAAACCTGAGTTAAAATAGATAAGGAGTCAAAAGCTGGTGCGTTGGGTATATGACTTTTGCAGTATGGAGCATCACTCACAATAGTGGAATTCATAATCGAAGAAATGGGCAAATGATATCCTCTTATTAGCATTACATGATAAATGAAAAGTAAACGTGGTCATGGGTCGTTTATTTTTTAGGTGAATATCGTTTATCAATTTCATGTTTTATAATCTCTTTTAACCAAACACAGACTTAGGACGAATACACAGATCATCCGATCATCATACCAATCTAGCACTAGGTGCCTCTGTGAAATTCTCTTCTGCTTACAATTTACCACTACGTTGTGAAGAGAGAACCAATTTATACCAAGGATTACATCAAATTCACTGAACGATAACAGCATTAGATTGGCCAAAAATTCTCAACCTTGAATTTTTAGTGGACAATTTTTATAAATTTTGTTGACCACGACACTCTATCCTAACAGGTTGGTTACCCAGACATCAAATTTTGTCATTTCTACTAGTATGTTTCTATTTGCTACTAACGAGGTGCAAATATATGAATAAGTCAACCCAAGGTCAATCAATGCATGTACAGAGACATCAAATAAAGAAAATATACCAACAATAAGATTTGGAGCAGTGGCATCCTCTTTGGCTCAAATTGCATAGGCTCTGACGGATGCACGGGCCTCAGATCTCAAGGGTGTATCCCTAGCTCCCCCCTCGATTACCACCAAAACCAACACTAGACTCGGGTTTCTTCCCTCTCAACGAGGCTAACACCATCTTCGCAGCTTGCTCTTTACTTTTATCTGGCTTTCACGAGCAATCCCTTCTTACTCTTTGAAGCTGTATAGGAAACAAGATCCACTTTTCAACCTACATTCTCCCACATGATTTCTTCCACAATGCCCGCAAATCGGTCTGTCTACATTGCAAACACTACCAACACTAGTTACAAATGTAACCTAGGGTCGCAGAATACTCAGTCTCGGCTCATCTTTCCTTGAGATTCCTAATGGAGTAGGGAAACGCCTTTGAAGATCTCTCAAATTTTTAGGTGGAGGAGCAGGGAAAGATCTAGCCATGATACGCTTGTCGAAGTCTCGAGTCTTGGATTTGGCTTGCTTTTTCTCATTATAAATGTCCTCCATTTTCTGTGCTCTCTCGAACAATATAACACTCTTTCAACTCCAATGCTCCTACTAAGATACATATATCTTTGTTCAGACCCCATTCAAAACGAATACACATATCAGCTTCGGTATACATTAGCTCCCTGGCATATTTACTAAGGTAAAAAAAAAAAATTGTTCGTATTCAACTATCATTATCACTCCTTGTTTCAGTTCCATGAATTCTCTCTTCTTTTTCTCTAAATACAACGAACTAATGTACTTCTTTTTAAATTCGGTCTGAAATTATTCCCAATCTATCCAATCTCTCAAGACTACTAACGTCAAGATTGTCCACCATTAGTATGCTTCTTCTTTAAGCAAAGACACGACACATTTCACACTATCTTCCGAGAAACACATTAGTTCATTAAGAACTCTTTAGGTTTTCTAACCAATATTCGACTTTTGTCGGGTTGTCATCTTTCTTACCTTTAAATTCTTTCGCCCTTCATTTACGGATTTTTTCGATCGGAGGGTGGATCACGGGTATCGATTGAGGAACCTAAGGTTGAGATGGTGCCGCTAGGACCATTTGTTGTTAAGGAGCTGAAGGGGTAGCTCTCATATACTATGTGAACCACTAGTTCATTATATTCATTAAGGCATCTCTAGACTCATTTCCAAGCCCTTGCGGAATGGGCAAACTTCTAGCAACTCCCTGATCAGAGACGAAAGTATTACTTTCAACTTCGTCACCTACGACTCTATTAGAATTGGCCACTATCGCATCTTAAACTATACTATTTTTCCTAACTTGGTATCTAAATTTTTTTTTTTTGTTAGAAGTGATACTTAAATTATTTCCTATTACCCAAAACACCCCAATTATTAACACTTATCAAAAACATTCATTAACCAATTATATTGTGTCACAACAACACTTATTTTTTGATTTTATATTTATATTTATATTAATTAACAATAATTATAATAATATTAAAAATAAAAAATATTTCCTCCCTCCGCCACCGCGCTCCACTCCCTCCCTCCCAACCCCAACCCCAACCCGACCCTCTAGTGTTCTTGAACTAGTATTGGGAAACACCATCTTGGTGCATTGATATAATCATTGATGTGATTGTTACTTTCTGGAACTTGTTTGCTTAGTATATGGTTTTCGAGTGAGGAGTATTGATCCCACTACCGGACTAGTTTAAACCTTGCAGGTCGCCTGATCCCAAAGAGTTATGTGGTGTTGTACTATTTGAATTACTTTCAGGACGACGGGTAATGGATAATGACCAAGCTGGTTTGTAGGAATGAAACACTAGTGAAGTGGGCAAATGCTAAGGATAATGGACACGAGGTTGGAGGGACAGTACCATTAAGAAAGGAGCACAAGCAGCAGCTGCTCTCGCATTGCACTGCGTACATATGGACCCAGAGGATCGGGGTGAGGGGGAGGAGAGGGAAGGAAGAGCGGTGGTGGGGGAGGGAGTCGTGAAAGAAAGTGAAGGTGGGGAGAGGGAAAATATTTTTTATTTTTTAATATTAATATAATTATTTTTAATTAATATAAATAAAAAATTAGAAAATAAGTGCTAATGTGGCACCATCAATTAGTTTTTTTAACAGTTTTTGAAATGATTTGGGTAACTTGAAATATTTTAAGTACCACTTCCAACAAAAAATAGTTTGGTGTAATTTGTCAATTAATCCTTTATTAAAATTTAAACTTAAAAAATTATTATTAAATTTTCAAATAAACATATTTTATTTAATTTCTTTTATTTTTTAAGAAAAAATAATTCTCAAAACTTTAATCAAATGCATTATGATATATGTAATTTTATATATAAATTTCTCATTTTACTCAATTTACACAAATCACTATAGTGTAACACCATCTTACGTTTCCATATTACATGCTCAAAAAATTGTATTTATCTAATATGAAAAAAAAATGATATATTTATTTCTTTTAAATGTGTATAGTTGAATAAAATCAAATTTTTATATATACATTTAAACCACAATCAAAATTTCATATCTATAATTACACAAAAACAAAATTCATATATCAAATTACACATTTTGAATGTGTAAATTTAAGATTAATCCCTTCAAAAAAAACTAATTATGTTTCATTTTACTTCTGACATCAAATTCTCTTAGCATGCAAGGGCAAACAAGGGGCTGTCAAACTCGAAAGACCAACTCCAGTCTATTTATCTGTCTACCAGCACACATGTAAATGTTCTAACAAGAACTGGTGTCACATGATTTGTAAAACCTTAAAAAGGCAGCACACGCAAGGGAAACAAGCGTTTAATGGAATACCAGGATCATGGCTGAACTTGGAGGGACCATCATCTTTCGAAATTCAAATAAATTAGAAAGAGGTCTGAAGTAAAAAAAAAAATGGCTGCAGGAGAATATAAAAGCATGAAAGCATGTCTTGCACATAGATTTCTACCGAATCATTTTGAATTTAAGCTCCTTTTACATCAATGATGGAGATGGATTGAGGAAAACAAAAACACTTCCAAACCAGCAAAAAATTTAACTTAAATCATAAAGGGTCAGAGATTGCACACCAAGATCCGATTTCAATTCATTTGAGCTCGGGAAAGGAATCATTGACCATAATAGGGAGGCTGACCATGCAGTGGAGCCCCACCTGGAGGCGGCATTCTCATGGAAGTCGCACCAGGTTGGGAAAGGGGTGATGAACCAGCAGGTGGCGCAGCATTCATGTATGTAGGGACAGCAGACGCCTGATATGCTTGACCAGGAACATTCCCAGGCACTGATCCGTATGATGGTCTAGCCTGTAAACTTGGATCCCAAGCAGGAACTTGTCCGGCAGAGGGTTGAGCTTGCATTGCTGCTGAAGCTGCATAGTCGGTCCCAGGGTATAATGGAGCATTCTGAGGATTCTGCCAAGCATTTGGAGTGGCAGGCATACCTGGACCTTGTGTCGCAAGCAAACTTAGGTCTGAGATTGTGTAATCTCTACTTTTATCACTGTAAGCCTGTGGCAAAAAGTGAAACTAGTCAGAATCACATGCAACGCATCTGTCAAGACAAATAATAAAACTAATTTAGCAGGTAAGGGTCATAATCAAGTGTCAAGAAGCATACATATTAGGGTTCATATCTTTTTTCGATCAGTGGGTCCCCCTTATCTTCTAATGACGTCTTTAATTTATTTTTCTTCTTTCCTTTTTCTCATGAACATTAACTCAAAAGCACATATTTATACCTTTACATTGAGATCAGTATGACGAGAGTATGATAGATGAAGCTTACAATAGCCACCCTCATATATGCAGTGTCCCTCTAAGGATTCTTTGGCGACTGCAGCAGTTGTGACATCTGAATGTAACAAATTCTACATCAGTAAAGCCTATCAAATATCCAAATCCAATGAAATAGAACATGCATAGCAATAATAATTTGCAGGTTGTAATTTATGGTTTCCATTGGCACAAATCCAATATTGGAATTTAAGATGAGAAAAAATTCCCCATTGGTAGCAAATGCTTATCCATTAAGCGGGGAAAATCCTATTTAAAAAGCAAAAAGATTATGTTTCGACTCTTACAAAGAACGGACTAACAGAGTCAGCTGCCCAATTAATCCTCATCCTTACATACCGTTACTGTATAAGATAGATCTTGTTGTGAAAGATCTATTACTGGAAAATTTATGAGTAGAGCCGAAAAGTGTGAACTGTACAAGTTACCAATTAAATGAAGGAATGAGCTCCGGTGTACAGAGAGGACCTCACCGTTTACAAAGTAACCATAGAAACAATGGAACCCACTATTTATTTATCCATTTCTATTTACTCCTTTATTTTAGTTAATATGCTTTTTTTTATACCTAGTATCAATACAATTTCTTATTTCAAGGCGAAATGAAATGCCTAGAAAAAAGGAAAAATCGTGGTCGGGATGGTTAGAGTAGCAAAAGCCATCGGAATTTTTATTTTATACATTGGAAGAATCCGTTTTGTTATTAATAGACTAGAAAAGAATAACTGAAAGAAAGAATTAGTTATTCATCAAAATTTCTTTTATTCAATGACCAGAATTAAATGGGGATGTCAGCGGTTCAAGTCCGCATATCTCCAACTCGTGAACTTAGCAGAAACAAAGCTATATGATAGTACCCAATTTTTCCGATTCGGCAGTTAGTTCAATCTATGATTTATCATTCATGGACATTAATAAGATCCTTCCATTTCATTTAGCAGCACCTTAGGATGGCATAGCCTTAAATTAAAGTAAAGCAAAGTTAAGGGCAAGGTTCAAATGAGAAAAGATGTCCAACAGTCCCCAAGCGATGCCTCAGACTCATAGACCTTGAGGGTTGAGATTCAACTTGTGGATCTGATACATGCACAAATGGGGTCAAATTTGTTAAATTCAATTCAGTGAAGCTTCCAATTTTCAAGTTTGGAAAACCAGTCGACTTGCAACGACTTTTTTGATGAGATCCAAACAATTTTGGGTTGAGATGTCTTCATAGCAATTTCGAGTTTGTCTTCATAGCGCACGAAAAGTTATCTCCTAACTTAGAAAGTCAAGTTATGACTATTTTAGTGAAGATTGGGGAAGCAAAATTCCTCGAAGGAATTTAAGTTTAAATTATATTAGATTAAATTTTTAAGCTTAATTTTTATTTTATATATATGATCCCGATATTGTATTTATTAGATTTTTTTTAATCAAAAAAAAGATTTTATTATTTTATTATTTATTCCGAATTTTAAGACATTTTTAATCATTTTAAGTTGTTTAAGAATTTTAGTCTAACAAAAAAGTTTAGTTCCACTTAAACTACAACTTATATAGATGAATTGAAATTTTATTCTACTTGGCAGTTTTATTTTGATGAAATTAGCTAGCCTATATAAAGATCTCTCATTATTCATTAATCATGATGCTTTGATTAAATAAAATACTTCTTGTTTGATTTTAGAAATTGTTCTTTGCAAGAATTCTTCATGTTTGATTTTAGATTGTTGGGGATCATCTTCAAGCTTCAACTTGCCAAGTTTCTTTCTTGAAGGGGAAATTAAAACCTTTTGAAGGGGGTTGTTGAATCTTTTTTATTCAAAGGCTTCTTAGGGTGTTATCCATTTATTCCATCTTCTACATACAGCCATTAACCACCTTCCATCTTTATTTTCTTTCTTTCAATTCTGTTCAGTTTCTTTAATTAGTTATCAAGAATCCATAAGGAACAGATCTCCTTCAAGTACCGATTGCTATTCATTCAAGATCCTTCATAGAATTCAGTTTATTCATTCTTATTCATTGTTATTTGCTGCCAAATTTTTTATTCATTATTCTACTTGGTTTATTGTGCATTTCATGTTGTTGCACACCAAATTTCCTTTGATTCGGTCTATTAGCCCTAGGTCAAATCTGCAACTTGGAAACTTTTAGATCTGATCCGCACGCATTTCTATCAGTCTTAGTTTCAAACATTTAGGAAGAGCAGCTGTGAAAGGGGGGGGGGGGGCTAAAACCAGTTGGCAATAGATAAAGGGGCCAAAGACAGTAGGAAATCTAATACTTATTTATCATCCAACAATCTTCTTTCCTTAGTTTTCTTTGATCCTATCACTTTATATAAGAGGTAGTCTAGGTGCACCAAGTGTGAGCCAGCCAAACCGGATGTGCTATGCCTAAAAAGGTTTAAGGAACTTTTGTCATCTGGGACTAAAGCCTAAACACCTTGGTGATTAAGTGCACACCTTGAAAAAACTATCAAAAACATATATAACACAACAACCAAAAAAAAAATCATATGACAAAAGCATACCCGGATACTGAATTAGTGCCTGTGTTCCGCCATTCTTCTCAAATATAGCAATCTTTTGGACAGTGCCAAATGCAGAGAATACCTTCAACAAATAACCAGTAGAATAATAAGTGAAAATTTTGAAAAAATAAACCTGTATTTCCAGTCAATGAAGTAACAGAATGTCTTACCGAGTGAAGAACATCAACTGTCACAGCATACTGCATATTTTCAATTGAAGCAAGTAGCACATTACTCTGAGGTTCTTGCTTTTTTCCATCAGGACCAACTACAGGCTGGAGATTACAAAATAGTAGTGATTCCCAATATTAAAAAACAACTCAAATGTTTGTAGATGACAGGGCTACAACTACCTGCATGAGTCCCTCCATCGCAGTCGGATTGACAGGAAGGTATGGATTGGTATAATCCCTACATAAATGAGCAAACAAAATCAGAAAATAATCATTACATAGAGTACAAATGCAAAGACCAATGTCAAATAGAAATTTTTGTATGGTCAAGATAGCAAGCATTTAAGGGTAACAAAGTGATGCAATTGCAAATGGATATAATAGAAGACAAGATTGTGGGCTCAAATCCAGCAGCTTCCTATTTAACAGCAATAGCAGATCAAGCTAATAAGAGCATCCAGTTGATTTAAATTATATGAGAGAGCAACTCAAAAGCTTTCATAGGTATTCCGGTTAAAGACTAGCTTAGTTAAAACCAACTCTATGGATGATAACATCTTCATTTTGGTCAATGTTTCCATGTAAGTGATGAAAATTTCTGTAAATGTACCAAGAGAATTTAGGACAATCACATTTTTTTGAAATGCCACTCAAATGATAACAATGAGTATTAAATCGAACAGAATTAAATTTAATTACATATTGCCCTTTCCCCACAATCAAGTAGCTTCCCATGTCAATTTACAACATCCTCGTCCTCATGGTAGATGACTTCAAAATACTATAAAATACTAGCTAAATAGTTTGCAAACATAAAACTGTTGGTGGAAGTATCTACTCCAAATACAAAGCGCCCAACAGGAAACACTAAACAAGCTTGACAAAACAATATTGAAATCCAAAATCAGATTGATATTAAATGTACTAGCACGTTAGAGGATACACTTAAATATTCTAGTCCATCACTAAAAGCATCTTTGTATAAAAGCAGAAAAAGGGGTGACCACCACTCATGGTACCAACAAAACGGTAATCCCACAATCAACATGTAAATAACTTCAACTATACTGAGATTTGCACATGCATGGAACCATGTTCAAAAGATTAAGAAAATTACTAAGCGCCCATGACAACACATCTGTGTGCTGACTACCAGGCTTCACTAACACACTAAACGACAAAAAGCACACACATTAATTAGCAACATATCAGATGCCAAAAGAAAAATTTTAGGAGGCACATTACTTGAGATTTCAGGAATGAACATGACCAAACATTGATGAATTTCAATAAGCACATAACTTAATATTTATGGGTCCATTTTTACCTGCTCCGATGAGACTGAAACTTGATATTCAGATCAGTGTGTGCAGAATACGAAATTCGCAGGTGACAAGAAGTAACATGATCTGGAAGCAAGTACCTACATTCAAAATATCGTGATAAAACATTACAACACAACGGACAATGTTATTCAGTTCCCAAACCATATATGTATGATCAATGAAGGATAGACTTAAGTGATCTAGAGAAAGGGGAAATGAATGGCCATGTTTGGAAGGAGGAGACAAGCAGTCATACCTGGGAATACTTCTACCGTCCAAGGCATTCCTTGCTGAAGATGCAGTTTCAGCATCAGTGAATTGGATTAATGCCTACCAAAATTTGTCATAAATGTGACTGTGATATTGAAAGACATACAATCTCTGAAGGCTTAAAAATCTAAATGTAGCATCTCACCTGGAATCCCGCAGCCTTTTCAAAAGTAGCAATTTTATGCACAAAACCAAATGCAGAAAATACCTGAAACAAAATTAAATCAGAAACAATCAGGTATCACAAACATAAATAGAAAAGAAAAAGAAAGAACATTAAAAACCATCACAAACATTGGTATTATGAGAAAAATCTTTGTAAGCAAATCCAAAAGGACGAGAATAAGTACAGAATGACACCTGTGCATACATGCCTCAAGATAGACCCTTAGAAAGGAGTATGACGTACATGACAATATTTCCAAACTGTCTCCAACAAAGGAATCTAAATAAGGTGCATAACCGTCTGTGATTCAACTGGTTTCAATCAAAAGCTGCTATCTCTATATGTAAAAGAACATTAAAAGATAACAGTTTAATTCATTCAAGATCTATAAGAAATGGCCCTGAACTCTCTAATTGAAAACCATATTCCTTAAAAGAAAAAGGTTTAAGAACATCAAGTATCCCTTGTCAGTCACATAAGAAATAACACAGGGGTAGGTAAAAGTGGTACTCCACAAAATATGCTATGTTTAACTTCAGAAGTCCATAAAGGGTTCACAAGATTTTGACCTACTAAAGTAGGCCACGTCAAGAAATAGTAATACAAGATGTCTTCATTTAATCATACAAACATGCTCCTTATTCTGGAGCACCTTAAGCATAAAGAAGTTTTAAAAATCTAAGACAATCTTTCTTTTAGTAGCAACATAACAGAGAATATGCAACAATAGATAGCACTTAATTGAAGAAACAGACACACACCGGTAATAAGTACTTACCAAGTGAATTGTCTCAATGGTCACATCATTAGCTTCCACACCCTCAATGGTAACCAGCAAAACATTTCCTGGGGTATCTCCAGGACTTTTGTTGTTGACAATTTCATGTCTGTTTGAATATTGAATATATACCGTTTTTCCACGAACCTGTGCCGGCTCCGATGATGAAGCATAGTATGAAACCATTGAAATAGCCTGATTTAAGTCCACCTGAAAATACAAGTAACATCATTGATTAACAGAATACAGGCACTGCTCACCTTCAAATATTATCTAAATTCACTATTTGAATTAAACCATCAAAATTTTCACTAATAAAAGAAGAATAGAAGCCAAAAATTCACATTTTTCCCATAAGCCCGTGATAGATTACCCTCGACCCAACAAAACAATTAATCTTAATCCATCAAGATGAAACGAAACCATCAGTTCCCCCCAACCCCAATCCACCACCAAATAAAAATAAATAAATAAAACTTTGCAGTTCTGCAATTAACCAATCAAATTTACTTAGAACATAAAAAGAAAAAAGAAAATCAGATTTTTAACATGCCAAAAAGAAATTCTCACAAAAAGGAACTCATAAGCTTACAATTCTAAGATACACATTGAAATTTACACTAGAAAATTAACAATCAGCAGTCGATTTCCCTTACCGTAACACATATTAACCTTTTTTTCTTTTGACCAACGCCCAACGCAAAGCAATCCATAAATTATAAAGCAAAAAGAAAAGAAAAAAGAAAGAACCGTTGATGGATTTAGAAGCTTACAAATTCAACAAAAGCTTGGTTCCGATTGGCGCCGACATTGCACTTAGTGTTAACGATCTTCCCAAAGGGTTTACAAAGCTCAACGAGTTCCTCTTCCGTACACTCCCATGGGAGATTACGGAGATGCAGGACCTTCGATGGTGTCTGGGTATAACGGAACTGAGTTTGGCTTGACGTTGACATCTAGGGTTTCTCAAAGGACGGGGAGGTTTCTCTTTTTACAGAAAATGCGGGAATTTTCTCAAGAAAATTATTAATATATTTTAGGGAAGAGGAGATTTGGGTGTCAGTTTCGTTGTGATGCTGATGAAATACATGGTTTCAGCCGTGAGACTCTCCGGCTTCACTTTTACTGATTTACCCTTGTTTGTTTGTGTTTGATGAATCTATACTTCCTATATCTAAAAAGTAAAATAATTTATTTAACTCTCAACAATTATAGTTTTGTCAATTTAATCCTTACACTTTAAAAGTACATAAAAAGTTTAAAAAATGTTTTTTCCATATTTTAAATAAAAACTTAAAAAACATAATATTGAAAAAATAAAAAAATTAGGAAGAAAATAAAAACTCTTTAAAATTCAAAAAATAAATCATAAAAATGATTTTAAAAATATAAAATGATTCTTAAATTCAATGTTATCTGAACCGAACAGGATTAGTCAATTGAACTAGTTGGCCCGGAAACCAGTTGGGGTATTGGTCCGATGAGAGGTAAAAACTCGGTTGACATGCGAACCGATATAGATTAATTGAATCAAGCTAAAAAAAGATGTTGAACTGGTTGTTAAACTGATTTCAAACTGATCTAATCAATTGATTCCCAAAATGATCAGTTCAATTGGTTTAAAGAAAATAAATTAATAAAAAATATTAAAAAATTATAAAAATTGGTTCAACTCCCAGTTCAACTAGTTTTTTAGCCTAGTTCAACCAGTTCGTACTGATTCATAAGTCGACCAATTTTTTACCTTTCACCGAATTGATACCCTAATTGATTCCTAATCCAATGGATCTAGTTCGATTTAGATAATATTGAATATTGAAATCTTTTATATTTTCAAAAATATTTTTAATTTTTTAAAGAATTATAATTTTTAAAACTTTTATATTTTCTGTTTGAAATATGAAAATAATAATATATTTTTTAAAATAAAAAAATACATACTTTTAAAGGATATGGACCAAATTAAAAAAAATTATAAATGTTGAGGCTAAAAAAATTTAAAATTTTTAAAAATCGGTTGACCCATGAACTGGTACTAACTATTTGAACAGAGGCAAAAAAACCAATTGAACTAGCAGTTGAACCGATTTTCATAATTTTTCAATATTATTTTTATTTTTAATAATTTATTTGCTTTGAATCGGCTTGGCCGGTTGTTATAGAAACCAATTGATTAGACCAATTTGAAACTGATTGAACTACAATTTCAACCGATTCTTTAGCTTGGTTCAACCAGCCTATATCAATTTGCGAGTCAACAAATGTTTTACCTCTCACCCGGACAATACCGCAACCGATTCCTGATCCAATCAATACAACTGATCAATCTGATCCAATTTAGATAACATTGAATTTTGAATTTTTTATATTTTAAAATCATTTTTATTTTTTGAATTTAAAGATTTTTAATTTTTCATATTTTTATTTTTTAAAATTTTTTATGTTTTTATTTATAATATGAAAAAAAAATTATGTACTTTTAAAGGGTAAAAACAAATTTTGCTTTATATGGAAAATTTTCCACCAACGAACATTAGTGGTAGGGTCTGGAAAAAAGTCAGGCGTCGAGAAGATGGACCTCCTGATGAGGGTGGAGCTGTTGAGATGATGGAGGAAGGATCTCTTAAACCTGTATCTTTTCGAGATGCTGCATTAAATTCTGATTCTACCAATAGTTTCATGGATGATGGATAGGAAATAGAGGATATGGCTTTGCAGAAGGATGATGCGCGGAAGGAGATTGTAGATGGAGTGCCAACCATTGACTTCTCCGATAGGATATACGGGCTGATTGATTATAGCATGTCGAAAACTTTAATTGTCAAATTGCTAGGGAGAAGGATTGGCTACAACGCTTTATGGATTAAAGTGTGCGCCATGTGGAAACCTTCAATGCGCTTTCAACTAATGGACATTGACAATGGCTATTACCTGGCCAAGTTTGAATCGAAAATTGATTACTCTAATGTGATTGCGAAAGGACCTTGGGTCATATTCGGTCACTACTTTACTGTGCAGCCTTGGTCAAGCCACTTTTCGGCTCATGAAGAGTTTCCTAGTGTGTGGTGGCATGGATTCGTATCTCAGGACTATCCGGGATTTTTTATAAACGGAGTCTTCTCAAGGAAATTAGAAGTTTGGTTAGGAAGGTTGTGAAAGTTGATTTGTAAATAGATAGAAGTGCTAGGGGTTAGTTTGCTCGGTTTGCTATGCAAATTAACTTATCGGCTCCTTTAGTTTCTAAAGTTCGGATTGCCAATAGGTTTCATCGAATTAAGTACGAGTCATTTCCGTTAATTTGCTTTAACTGTGGACGATTTGGCCACTTGAAGGAGGCTTGTCCCCATGCTATGGAGAAAGAGATTGTGCGGGATGGCGAGAATAGTATGGATGGTACGGATATGGCCCATGATATGGGAGCTCTTAAGGTTCAGGAGAGGGTTGACAAAAAATTTTAGAGAATGGAAGGTGGTGGAACGCAGGCAACGCCGGCAGGGAAGGAATGGTCAACTCCCTTCGATGATTAATTATGAAAATAATTAGGACGGATCCCGTTTTAATATTCTTACTAAAATGGAGGCTAATAAGGAGAAAATTAAGAAGCAATATTTGGGTCCTTTTCAATTTGGAAAGCAATTAAATGGGAATATGGTGTCTGATTTTATTAAGTCAAACAATGAGGAAAACTTAATGGTAGGAAGTTCAGACTGGTCGAATGGGACTAAAGACAGCAGACCACAATCAGTTTCTAAGCCTAGGAAAACTAAACAGGATGTTACTAGGTCATGGGGTGGCTTTGGGCTATCGAAAAGATAAATCAGGAGCAGGTTTGGGGATTGGTTGGACTGGTTTTAAGGTTGGGTTACGGAATAAAACTAGAGATGGGTTAGAAGGCAAAGTAAATTAGATCAAACGTCACTCAGTTGTCCGCTTGGATGAGAATATTGATCTAAACTTGGATTTGGTTCAGCACGACGCTCCAAGGAATAGTTTGGGTTTTAAAAATATGGTCAACCCAAGTGATTTCCCTTCGAGTCTTAAGAACAAATTGCTAAAGGAGAATCTGCATATTGGGAATAAGATTGGTGAGGGCAGAGACATAGTGATGTCGGTCCCTATCAATTTGGCAATTGACAAAATGGTGAGGAACCATGGTGCGGAGGTTAATAGTTCGGGCACTATGCAAAGAACTACTACTTTTACAAGAGAACGGATGGAGGATCCAGCAAGCATGGAGCCTATGTTTGAAAAAGCTCTTGAAGATGATGGCGATTCCGAAATGATGGAGGGCTGTTCGAATTGAGCTTCTGGTCCATGTTTGTTATTCTTTTAATGAAGATGGATATTATTATTTGGAACTGTCAAGGGACAGCAAATTTGAATTTTCATAGGATATTGAAAGAGTACTTACGCGAATTTGATCCTGAGTTGGTTGTTCTTGTGGAGACTAAGGTGAGTAGGGCTCAAGCGGATGATGTTGTTCGGAGAATTGGTTTTCCAAATTCTCATAGAATCGAAGCCAAAGGTTTCTCTGGTGGAATTTGGGTGCTTTGGAAGAATAGTGTGGATGTGGTTGTTGAGGTTAATAGGTTTCAATTTGTTCATTTGAAAGTAAAATTTTCTAATCTTACTCACTAGATTTTTTTCTCTTGGATTTATGGCAGTCCGAATAGGGCTAAAAGGAGAGAGTTGTGGTCAAGTCTTGGGAGTACTGCTCATGGTATTCAAGGGCCTTGGTTATTAGCCGGGGATTTCAACGCCATGTTAAGAGATGATGAGAAACATGGGGGATCAAAGTATGGGGTTTGAAGGATATGGAGTTTCAAGGTCCTCATTTTACTTGGACTAAAGGGTCATTGTTTGAGCGTCTGGATTAAGCCTTATGTAATTTTGATTGGGAGATATTGGCTCCTGCCATGGTGGTGCATCATCTACATAAGCTCAAGTCAGATCATCGCTCGTTGGGTATCTGTTTTGGTAAGGATCTAATTCCTAAGTCACTTCGTCCTTTTCAGTTTTTCAGTGGATGGTTGTCTCACAATGAGTTCGGGAAATTGGTCACTGATAATTGGCAATACACTGGTTCTTGGGAAGATATAGTTCGGGGTTTTGTCTCTACGACTAAAAAATGAAACGTGGAGGTGTTTGGGATATTCTGTAGAAGAAACGAATCTTGTTGGCTCGTATTAGGGGCATTGATATGGAAAAAGAGCTTCAAACTGAGCTGGAAGCAGTTTTGGACAATGAAGAGCTTTTATGGAAGCAAAAATCTAGAAAGGACGCTTTGAGCAACCTAGAATACTCGTTACTTTCATAGCCAAGTGATTAAGAGAAGGAGAATGAATAAGATCCAGGCTTTGAAGTTTGGAGATGGGATATGGTGCTATGATGAAGATAGAGTCAAAATTGAAGTTGTGGGATTTTTTCAACAATTGTACTCTGAATCTAAAACTTCTATGGAGGTGTATCCGGTTAGAGATGGTTTTCTCGTTGTGGATCAGAATATGATGGCGTCATTAAGTTAGCAAATGTCCATGTAAGAGGTCCATGATGTTTTATCTGAGATGGCTCCGCTCAAGGCTCCGGGAATAGATGGGTTGCATGCTCAATTTTATCAATCACAGTAGAGGGTGATTGGCGATTCTTTGGTTTTTATGGTGCGAAAAGGGTTTGACAACGGAGAGGTGGAAGCTTTTTTGAATAAAACACTTATTATCTTGATTCCTAAGGTGATTGGACTTGAGGTAGTGTCCCAATTCTGCCCTATTAGCCTTTGTACTTTCCCTTACAAATTACTTACGAAGGTGATTGTTAATCGGCTAAAACCAATGATGTCTCAACTTGTGGCGAAAAATCAAACGAGTTTCATAGGTGGTCATCACATCTTGGATAATGTTGTAATTGCATAGGGGGTGATGCATTCGATGCGAATCAAGAAAGGTAGAAAAGGCTGGATGGCGGTTAAGATAGACTTGGAGAAGGCTTATGATCGGCTAAGGTGGGGTTTTCTCGAGGATACTCTTGTCGAAGCTCAATTACTGCAGAATCTGGTGCGACTGATCCTTAAATGTATTTCAACACCAACAATCCAAGTGTTATGGAATGGTGGCTTTACAGATGAATTCATTCCTTCCAAATGAGTGAGGCTAAGGGATCCGATGTTGCCATATCTATTTGTTTTAACGATGGAAAGGTTGGGGCATGCGATTAGGAGAGCTATCTCAGAGAATAGATGGGTGCCAATTCGCTTGGGGCGGGGAGGGCCACCTTTATCATATCTCTTTTTTGTTGATGATTTGATGTTGTTTGGAGAAGCGACTCTAGAAAATACAGTGACTATGAAAAATATTCTTGATGAATTTTGTCGTTTCTCAGGGCATAAGGTGAATCTTAGCAAATCTCAATTATGTTTCTCTAATAATACGAATGATGCATCAAGGAGGAGTATTGGAACTACCTTAGGTTTCAATCAAACCGAGGATTTGGGAGCTTATCTTGGGGTTCCTTTATTCAATTCCAAAACTACAAATAGTAAGTTTCAATTCATTATTGATAAATTTCAGACTAAACTGAATAGATATGATGCGAAATTGCTTTCTTTGGCGGGAAGAATTTTGCTAGCTAAATCAGTGCTTCTAGCTATCCATGGATACTTTGTGCAAACGAATATGATTCCTGTGGGCATTTGTGAGAGAATTAAACAGTTAGTCCGACAATTTATATAGGTGTCGACTAAGGAGGTAAACAAGATGGCTTTAGTCAATTGGGCTACATGTTGTCAACCTCTATCCAAGGGTGGGCTTGGTTTGAAGAGACTGATCCCTCAGAACAAGTCTTATTTGATGAAGTTGGCATTCCAGTTGGTGACAATGGTTGATGCTCTTTTGGTTCGTGTCTTACGTTCTAAATATAAGTTGGTGGAGATTTGTCCGAGGTCGGTTTACTCATTTGTTTGGCGTTCTCTTACCAAAGTTTGGCATCTATTTTGTGATAACATATATTGGAGCATTGGGAATGGACAGGTTGTTTGCTTCTTCCAGGATGTGTGGATACCTCAATTGGGGCCGTTACATGAATATGTTCTGCCTGGGAGCAGACCACTGATGGATGTCACTGTTTCGAATTTTTTTAGCGCCTCTAGTGGTTGGAATTGAGGAGCACTCAATTCATACTTTCCAAGGAATATCTTGGATTATATTGGAGCATGTCATCCCCTTGTAAAGATTTTGGCAATGACATATGCAGTTGGAAATTGAATCCGAATGGCAAATTTACTGTTAGATCAGCGTATAAGAACATTTCTTAAGAAGTTTTATCGAACGAGAGTGATGGGTGGGAGCAGATATGGAAGAACCCACTACCTCCAAGAATTAAGCATTTTCTCTGGCTTGTGAAAAGGCAACGTTTGCTCACTAATTCTGAAAGAACAAGAAGATGTTTGACTGATAATCCCGGTTGTATTTTATGTGGAGATACTCAGGAGACAGTGCTACATGTTTTACGTGACTGTAGAATAGCTAAGGAGATCTGGATGAAACTCCTTTCGTTCGTTACAGAGAACTCTTTCTTTGCTGCAGGTTTTGAAGACTAGTTGCATGGGAGTTTAGATGGTCGGTTTAAGCTTGGATTTTTTGGCACCAGTGGTCTGATTCTATTTGCTGTTCAGTGCTGGATCCTATGGAAGAATAGGAATAAGGTCACTCATCTATGCAGCAGAGTGTATGGCTTGAAACATCAAAGATGCAGGCTGCAGGACTGCTTTTCCTCAGGCTCATCAACAAAAGAAGGTGGATTGGTCCCCTCCTGAGCACGGTTGGATCAAAGTGAATACAGACGATGCGACTGGAAAAGCTGAAGATTGGAATGCTGCTGGCGGGGTTTTACGTGATTCAAATGGCAGCTGGATCGTTGGCTTTCAAAAATTTGTGGGACATGGGACGGTCTTGAATTCAGAACTTTGAGCAATTCTCTTTGGCTTCGATGGTTCTCCTTCGACAACAATTGTCAGGCGAATTAAGGAGGCAACCAGAAGTTTTGAGCAGGTCAACTTTCAGTTTCTAAGCAAGGAAGGTAACAGATTAGCCGACTGGTTAGAAAAAACTTGCGTGGCTGATGCGACCAATATCCAAATCATGGATGTTCCTAGTCTATATATTCAGTCATTACTAATAAGAGATATTTCTGGTACTCATCGTGCTTGATTATTAAAATGTAAGGCTCTAAAAGCCTTTTTATATTTACCAAAAAAAAGTAAGAATTAAATTGATAAAAAATCGTAAATATTGAGGGTTAAAAAAGTTATTTTACTTTTGACATCATTAATTTTAATGATAAGATTAGATTAAAGGATATCCAACGGTTAGGCACATTCAATCAAGTAACATTTAAGAAAAATTATTGATAAAAAAATGAAGATTGTCAGCATTTATAAGCTAGAAGTATTTCAAAAAAATTGAGCATTAAACCAATGATTATTCGAAGAGACAATATTGAATCATATTCGAAGAATAGTGACACTAAAAAGAGATGAAAATTTATTTTAATTGATTATGAGGCAATATAATTTTATGCCTATTTTTTTATTATTTCAATTTAATATTATAGTTTTTTTAGTTCCAAGTTTCTATATTCATTTTATTAGTAGTATGTATTAATTCAATATTATTTTATCTAATTACTTAATATTTTACTATAAGTTGTTTTTAGTTCCTTATTTTCATTACTTCTAAAATATTTTATTCTCTAAATTATTTATCAAAATTAATAGACTTTTATTCTCTAAATTATTTATCAAAATTAATAGACTTTTATTATAAATTAGATGAATCCTCGTTTAGTTAGTAATATATATTTTAAAATTATAAAATTATATTATTTAATAAATTTAAAAAATAAGCACGTAAGTCACATGCGATATTCGTGACATTTGAAATTAGTATATTGGAAGTTGACATCTTCATGACCTCAAACCCAAAAGCCTGCAAAAATTTTGGGAGGTTTCGAGTAAAAATGTTAAGCTCGAAAATGGGATTGGGTAAAATAATTAGACCCGTTTAAAATATGATCTAGACCCGAGCTTGAACATTCAAGATCCGAATCCAATTTGATTTGACCCATTTTTTAAAGTTTATAGTATATTATATTATGTAATTTACAACACATAAAAATTAAATCGATAGTAATAAATAGGGATAAATATCAACAATATATACAAATATCAAGTTTCATAATTTCATAATCACTTATAACTTTCCAACTTTTTACAATTTAATCATTTTCTCCATACCTATAGTCACATCAACAATAACCACATTCAGTTACTTTCTTTAATTATTCACATATTTATTAAGCTACAAATACTGAACTTCATGGCATTAACACTTTCATTATCATAAAATTTCAAAAACCTAATTAAGTAAGAAGAATATTTTTTTTTGTTTTTTTTAATATACTAGTGTAATTTCATGATAATATTTGTTCATACTTTCTTAACCCTTTGACAAGGCATACACACCTTACACATACAGGTGCTCGAACTCGAGTCTCCTAGGATGAACAACATCCTCTTAACCACTGGAGCCTCTCGTTGGGTTCTAAGTAAGAAGAATCCTAAAGTACTTACAAATTTGGCTAAATCATATTTCCTTCAAGCTTTATCTACTTGCTGTCTCTTGTTTAAACTCTTTGTAGCTTCTTCCTTATCTTTCTCTTCATTTCATATCAATATCATAAAATATAATACTCCAAGATTCTTAATCCACAACATTTTCATGCTCAAATAATCAAAGTAGACATGAAACTATTACTAAATCATGAATATCTTACCTTAAAACTTTAGTTTCTCGCTTTATCTAGATTTTCTCTCTCTTTAAACATGTACTCTCCAAGGTTAATACTATTTAGTCTATACCTTGGGTTTATATTTCTCAATAGACCAATCTTTTAAATTTTCTCCAATCTTTTACTACCTTCTCCACTAACACTTATAAATATCATTTTATTTATTTTGAAAATTTTAATTCATAATTGCTCAAAATAATATTGTTATAATCAAGGGGTTTTCAGGGATATTACAAAATATGTATTTAGATCGTAACTAGATTAATTATTCAATTTGTTCTTTATAATTAATCTAGGTGATAGATATGTTAAGGAATATTCCGAGGGAGAGTATGACAAGATGTTGGCTTAAGCTTAGCGAACTAATTGGATAGTTACCTAACTCGTTAAGATATGCACCAACTATGAGGTTACCTATAAGATATACACCAACTTTGTAACACCCCAAAATTTTCCGTAAGGCATATGATAATGTTCTGGATCAAAAACAATAAAATTTAGTGAAACTTGGGACAATTGATATTTGAGTTGGAGATTGATGAAAAGTATTTTGAATGTCAAAATAAGACAAAAAGAACTAAATTGCAATTTTAGAAAAAATAGAGGATTAAAGTGCAAATTTGAGCTATTTTTAATTTTTTGGCATGAGAATAAGTTGAATTATATTTGATGTGGTGAGAATTACTTTTAAGACCAAATTAAAAATATTTGAAGGTGCAATGATTAAATCATAATTTTTTATTTTACCGAATGAGGATAAAAGTGTGATTTTTACCACCCAAGAATTTAAGTAAATTTTGAGATTTGGATTTGATAAATACATATTTTTGACAAAAAATTGTGTAAAATGATAAAAGGAGAAAAAATGATAATTTCTGTCACATAAAGCGATTTAGTCAATTTTCAAAAACTAAATTTTGAATATGTTATTTCAATAAGATATTTGATATTTAGAATTAATATGAACCATTGGATGTGTTTTAAATGATGAGATGAAGATGGACCACATATTTTTAATTAAATGTTGACTAATATTTTACTTCGAGATATTTTGGAATTTAAAATGGGAAAAAGGATGAAAACTCAGCCTCTTCTTCCCCACACCCAAGGGCGAAGTCAAGTGTTGGCAGTCGCTTTGGTTTTCTTAAAATATAAAAAAAATTCATTTAGATTTTTAAAATTTTAAATTAATAAAAGTAAAATTATAATTTGACCCATTAAAAATAATAAAATTTTAATTTAATCCTTTAAAAATTATATTTTTATTATTATAAAAATTATAATTTAACTTCGACCCCTACAAAAAAATTTTGATTTCGCTTTTACCCACACCAATGGAACCCCACTTCTTCACCAACGGAAGCTTTCCCTTTTCATTTTCTTGCTATTTTCCCGTCAAGTTCAACACCAATTGCAACTTAAAGAAAAGTGGATAACATATTATAACTTGTCTTATTTGATTAAAATTGAAAAAAAGTCATTAGATCGATTGATTTGGGAACTAGGCAATTAAACTAATTTTTTATTTTTTATTTTTTATCTATTTTTAATATTTTATTTAATTGAACTGGATGGACCGGTCGAATTACTAACTGATGGCGTGACTAATTCGACCACTAATCCAGTTTTGAAAATATTAGTCAGCATATTTCACACCGAGATATGTTAATAGTTGGATAATAAAATTTTGATTTGATAGCATATAATTATACCAAAAGTACTTTATATCAGACAATACTTAGCAAACAATTTTCATCTTTTCAAAATCCAAACTACTGCACTATACTTAAAAAAAATTAAAGATAAAAAATTTTAAAATAAAAATTTATCAATAAAAAAGAAATTATCCCATAATTATCGTTTTATTCGTGGAATGTCTATAACATTTTATTCAATATGAAAATGACCCTAACGATCTGATAACTATTTTTATTATACAGCGGTTGGTGCAATGTCATTTGTTCATTATGTTTTTAGGGGTTTAAATGATTTTTTTATAATTTATTATATTATTTATAAGTTTTTAAATATTTTAAATAAATTTTTACTAATTTTATAAATATTTATAAAGTAATTTAATTTCATAATTTTTTATAATATTTACAATATTTTATTTTTTTATCATTTTTATATGTTTATATCAATTTTAATAATTTTATGATTTTTTTATATATTTTTAATGATTGTAATGATTTTATAACTTTTTAATATTTTTATACAATTTTATAAAATTTTAAATATTTTAAATATGTTATATTAATTTTATATAGATATTATATTTTTTTAGAGTTTATTAGACTTTTTATAAAATTTATATTTTTAGTTTTAATGTTTTTTTATAATTTTATGATTTTTAATATTTTTTATGAAAAATATTAGATTTAACTAGAAGTTATCATGTGTCATTATATGATTGATCTATCAATTTATTTTAATCGTGAACATGGTCAATCACTAAAAAGGCTTAATTGATTTTTTTTAATATAATGATGTAATTACATGATAGTATCTGTTCATACTTTCTTAATCATTTGACAACGTACATACACTTTGCACACATAGATGCTCGAACCCGAATCTCCTAAGATAAACATAATCCTCTTTTTCATTGGAACCACTCGTTGAATTCTTAATTATTATTTTAATTGAATGTGAATTTAATACAAGGGTTTAAATTTTTTTTTTCACATTCTTAAAGGGTTTCTTTTACATATAAACATTTAATTTTTAATTAAATTTTTTATCTCACATATTTTTATTAATGTAATGATAAAAGAACTTGTTTATAAATTCATTTAACATGGGCTTAATCCCTAAATATGTTAAATTTAATTCTTTTATTTAAAAATTATATAAAAATATGAAAATACAAAAAAAACTATCAATAATAATTTAACAAATGTTATAAAATAATCAAAAAAAGAATACTTAAAGTAAGCAATAGATTAAATCAACAGAAAATTTTTTTTTTCTACTACTTTCATTTCAAGGAGCTTTATTTATAAGCTCATTTGTATTCAATGAAGTACATGTAAATGAAGTCTCTTTAGTTTCTTAATTGAAACATCTAATTTACTCTCACGGTCATAAATAAACCAGAGAGTTTTATCTCATTACTTTAATGAGGGTTTAAAGGAGTTAGAGGTTTAAATGAGTTAGACATCCACTTAATGTATTTATAACACTCCCCCTTGGATGTCTTTTAAATAAAAATATGCCTCATTAAAACCTTTATTAGGAAAAACCTTGTGGGATAAAAACCTAATGAAGAAAAAAGAGTACACAATCCTATTATAAGTTGCCTCGTTAAAAACCTTTACCAAGAAAACCCAGTGGGAGAAAACCTTGGTTAAAGGGAAATAGTACAACATGTTTTAGACTCCCCCTAATGGTAACATCACATTATATCTTTGAGTTGACGAATTTCAATTTTGTCGCGTAGTCTTTCAAATGTCGAAGTTGGCAACTCTTTAGTAAAAAAATCTGCTAAATTATCACTAGAACGAATTTGTTGAACTTCTATATCACTTTTATTCTCAAGATCATGAGTGAAGAATAATTTTGATGAAATATGTTTCGTTCTTTCACCTTTAATGTAACTACCCTTCAATTGAGCTATACATGCTGCATTATCTTCGTATAAGATAGTTAGCATCTTTTCCTGCAAAGGTAAATTACATATCTTCATGATATGTTGGGTTAATAACCTTAGCCAAAGACATTCTCGGTTTGCCTCATGCATTGCAATTATTTCAGCATGATTTGAAGAGGCGGCAGCTAATGTCTGCTTTGTTGAACGCCATGATATGGTAGTATCTCCACATGTAAATAAATATCCCGTTTGAGATCGACCTTTATGTGGATCCGATAAATATCCAGCATTAGCATAGCCAACTAATAGAGATTTTGAATCATTTGAATAAAATAACCCATATCAGTGGTCCTTTTAAGATATCTAAACACTTGTTTAATTCCATTCCAATGTCTACGTGTTGGAGAAGAACTAAATATTGCTAACAAGTTTACAGAGAAAGCTATATTAGGTCTTGTGTTGTTTGCAAGATACATCAATGTCCCTATGGTACTTCAGGACCAAGAAACTCTTCATTTTTCTCGCAAGGACGAAATTGATCTTTATTCACATCTAACGATCTTACAACCATCGGGGTACTCAATGGATGTGCTTTATCAATATAAAATTTCTTTAAGATCTTTTCCATATAAGTTGACTGATGGACATGAATTCCATCTTTTATATGCTCGATCTGCAGGTCAAGACAAAACTTTGTTTTTCCAAGATCTTTCATCTCAAATTCTTTCTTTAAATAATTTATTGTATTTTGAAGCTCTTCAGGAGTTCCAATAATATTTAGATCATCAACATAAATAGCAATTATCACAAAGCCTGATCTAGACCTTTTTATAAAAGCACATGGACAGATTGGATCATTTTTATAACTTTCTTTTAACAAACATTCACTAAGACGATTATACCACATACGTCCAGATTGTTTTAATCCATATAAACTTTTCTTTAATTTGATTGAGCAATTTTCTCGAGAAACTTTATATCCTTCAGGGATTTTAAATCCTTCTGGGATTTTCATATAAATTTCACTATCAAGTGAACCATACAAATCGGCTGTAACAACATCCATTAGACGCATGCAAAGTTTTTCACGTACTGCCAGACTAATAAGGTATCTAAACGTGATTGAATCCACCACAGGAGAATATGTCTCTTCGTAATCAATGCCGGGTCTTTGCGAAAATCCTTGTGCTACAAGTCGTGCTTTATATGTTACGACTTCATTTTTCTCATTTCGTTTTAGCACAAATATCAATTTATATCCTACTGGCTTTACATATTTAGGTGTTTGGACTATAGGTCCAAAAACCTCACGTTTAGAAAGTGAATTTAATTTTGCTTGAATTGCGTCTTTCCATTTTGACCAATCTTTTCTATTTCTACATTCCTCAATAGATTTAGGATCAGGATCTTCATTTTTTTGTTATTTCAATAGCAACATTATAAGCAAAATTGTTGTCGACAACTATATTTTTTCGGTTCCATCTTTTTCCTGAAGTAACATAACTAATTGAGATTTCTTCATTATCACCATTTTAAGGTACCTGAACCTCTTCTGGGGTTTTTTGATTAGTTATATATTTGGCCTCTTCTTGGGCACTTGCTTCCACAATATAACCATTTTGATTATTTGCTCCTTTTCTTTTACGAGGATTTTTATCTTTGGAACCGACTGGTCTTCCACGCTTTAGGCGTGGATTACTGTCTTTTGCACTAACAGTTTGCCCTATTGAGACATCAATTCGTACTGGAGCATTTTCAGTTGGTATGTGAGATTTTGTAATTCTCTTTAGGTCAGAAAATGAATCTGGCAATTGATTGGCGATGTTTTGCGAATGTATGATCCTTTGAACTTCTTGTTCACATTGATTTGTACTTGGATCTAATTGAGATAATGAAGATCCATTCCATGTAATCTTTTTTACCAGTTCTATTTTCTCTCCCCCTAATATTGGGAATGTTATTTCATCAAAATGACAATCAATAAATCGTGCAGTAAATAAATCTCCAGTTAATAGTTCAATATACTTAATTATAGAAGGAGATTCATAACCAACATATATTCCCAACCTCCTTTGAGGACCTATCTTTGTGCGTTGTGGTGGAACAATTGGAATATATACTGCACATCCAAAAATTCTAAGATGGGAAATATTTGGCTCTTGTCCAAAAGCCAATTGTAATGGGGAGTATTTATTATAAATTGTTAGCCTGAAGCGCAAAAGTGCTGCTGCATGCAAAATAGCATATCCCCAAGCTGTAATAAGAAGTTTTGTTCTCATAAGCAATGGCCTAGCTATCAGTTGGAGGTGTTTGATAAACGATTCAACTAAACCATTTTGTGTGTGAACATGAGCTACAGGATGTTCAATATTTATCCCAAATGACATACAATAATCATTAAAAGCTTGGGATGTAAACTTACCAACATTATCAAGACAAATAGTTTTGATTGCATAATCTAGGAATTGTGCTCTTAATCGAATTATTTGAGCAAGTAGTCTCGCAAACGCCAAGTTGCGAGTCGATAATCAACATACATGTAACCACCTACTAGATGCATCTATCAATACCATAAAATATCTGAATGGTCCACATGATGGATGAATGGGTCCACATAAATCACCTTGAATATGTTCTAGAAATGCGGGAGATTCAATCCCAACTTTAGTTAGTGATGGTTTAATAATCAATTTTCCTTGAGAACAAGCAACACAAGATAAATCTTTGAATTCAAGAATCTTTTGATTTTTAATGGGTGTCTAATTGAATTCACGATTATTTTTCGCATCATAATAGATCCTGGATGGCCTAATTGATCATGCCAAATAATAAAAATATGTGGTTCTACAAACTTCTGGTTTGTAGTGACATGTGTCTCAATTGCACTAATATGTGTATAATATAAATCTGATGAAAAAGCAGGCAACCTTTCCAAAACATATTTCTTTCCATATTCAACATTTGTAATGTATAGATATTCAATATTTTTCTCATTCATAGTCTCAATATGATATCCATTAAGATGAATATCTTTAAAACTCAATAAATTTCTTTGAGACTTAGTAGAATATAAAGCATCATCAATGACAATTTTTGTACCTTTAGGTAATAATATAATAGCTCTTCCAAAGCCCTCAATAAGTTTTGAACTACCCGATATTGTATTAACATTGGCATCACTTATTGTCAAATGAGAAAAATATCTTTTATCTTTGAGTATCGTGTGTGTTGTAGTACTATCTACAAGACACATATCTTAATTGATTTTGCGTCCAACGAAGCTTTGTTGAATATTCATATTCTTCATAAAAATAAACAAAATATAATATGAGAAACATTGCAAATATTTATTAAATATATAAATTATTATTTATGCAAGAAAATAAAACATACTTAAATCAACATGAAAATTTCAAAATAATATCAAGTTTTCTAATAATTCTCCAAGAAATTTGTCATATCTAGGTGAGTTATATTATTAAAGTCATGAAATTTATCACATTCGTAGGCATGGTCATAGTGAATATTTTTATCTTTTGCCTCTATTTCATCATCATTTTGGGATATGAAATTTATCTCCATATTCTCTCCCTTCTTTTTAATGGATGCTTGATAAAGTTTCACAAAATTCTCAAACGTACGATAGGTACGTGACCAATGCTCCTTCATACCACATCGATAACATAAATGCTAACAATCTTTGAAGGAATATTTTGACCACCTCTTTCTTGTCCTTCATTTTTATTCTTTTTCTGGTGTTTAGTAGTACCATTATTATGACCACCATGATAACGATTGCTAGTACATCCTCGACTACGTCCCCTAGTACATTCACGACCACGACCGTGACCGCGACCGTGACCGTGACCTCTATATTTTCTATGTTCATAATTATTATGTACTGCTACATTCACTTTAGGGAATCGTGCAGAACTAGTGGGACGAATTCCATGATTTTTCATCAACAGTTCATTATTTTGTTCCGCTACTAAAAGGCATGAAATCAATTCAGAATACCTTTTAAAACCTTTTTCACGATATTGCTACTGCAAGAGCACATTAGTAGCATGAAAGGTTGAAAATGTTTTCTCTAACAAGTCCTCATCAGTTATGCTTTCTCCACATAATTTTAGTTGAGAATTAATTTTGAAAAGTTCTGAATTGTATTCACTTACAGTCTTAAAATCTTGCAACCGTAAGTGCATCCAATCATAACGAGCTTTAGGAGTATCACCGTTTTCTGGTGGTCAAATCTTTCTTTCAAATCATTTCACAAATTAAAAGGGTCTTTCACAGTGAGATATTCCACTTTTAATCTTTCATGTAGATGATGACGGATGAAAATCATTGCTTTTGCCTTGTCTTGATTAGATGCTTCTTTATCTGCTAATATAGTATCTCCTAGACCTTTAGCATTTAGGTGAATTTCAGCATCTAACACCCATGACAAATAATTCTTGCCTGATATGTCTAAGGCTGCAAATTCAAGTTTGGCAAGATTTGACATTATAATTACTTGAATCAAAATAAAACAAATTAGTAAAATGGTAAGCATTCTCAATCGTAAACTAAGTCAATTATATATATATATGTATATCAAGTATTGACATGCAGAGGAATAGTCATAATCATAACTTAACACAAATTACATTAATTGAAATTTCTTTTAATTAAAAAAAACATGTATATGTAATTATCATTATAACATTTGAGTTGTAAAAATAAATGTGCAAATGTTATCCAAAGCAAATATTTCATCTAGAAAACAAAATAAAAGAATGATGAAAATATGTATACCGTATATTGTTTAACGAGAGTTATACGGACAAATTATATAAAGCCGAAATTACGTGAACATCACTATGAACTTGTAAAAGCTCATGTTGATAACTTGTTATAAAATAATCAAATAAAAGAATACTTAAAGTAAGCAATAAATAAAATCAACAGAAAATTTTCTTTTCTACTACTTTCATTTCAAGGAGCTTTATTTATAAGCTTATTTGCATTCAATGAAGTACATGTAAATGAAATCTCTTTAGTTTCTTAATTGAAAGATCTAATTTACTCTCATGATCATAAATGAACCAGAGAGTTTTATCTCATTATTTAATGAGGGTTTAAAAGAGTTAGAGGTTTAAAGGAGTTAGACGTTCACTTAATATATTTATAACAATAAAAAGATATATTAATAATTTGTTAGCAAGTTGATACCCGATTAATACGTAATATTAATTTAATAAATTTTTTGTAAATAATATTGTGTTTAATATCTTTCACGTAAAAGAAAAAAAGAAATCAAAAGTGATGAAGGAAACACCTAATTTTGGGTGAGAAAAATCCAATTCGGTTCGAAAAAATCGATAAAAAATTTAAATTTTGAATTAAATAGTTCGAGTTATTTAAGTTAATTAAGTTATTCAGAACAACTCGAATAAAAAATTAAGTTTTTTGGTTTAACTCGAATATGAATTACACAATTCAAGTTATCTGAAAATCCGAATAAGAAAAGGGAAAACTACGTCGTTTTGATAAATATTTACTCATTAAATTAAAAGAAAAACCATTATATTGTTTATATTGTTAATTAATCTTATGCAATATTGAGTATAAATAATAAGAATATTTAACTTGACTCGAAATTTTTTGACTCGATTCATAATAATTTCAAAATGAATTTGATTGTTAAAATAAGATTCATCAATTCGACTAATTTAAAATTTTTTGACTCGATTCAATTCAATTTGATCGAATTAATCACCCTTACACCTAATAAAATAAATAAAATAAATAAATAAATCCATAACGGTAAAAAAAAAACCCTAGAAATCAAAAGTGTAGAAGAGCTCAAGAAGGCAAAATATCTTTCGCCCACAAATTCTCTCTTTAGTTCTTTTCTTTTTTGTTTTCAATTTTTTTAAAAAAATCTCATTGTTTAGACGCAAAGAATCAATCTCAATTCTCAGGTAAAACCCCATTATCTTTTGGCAATTAATTCCCCTCTTATTGCTCTTGCTTTTTTTAAATACTCTTTTAATCAGATCTAACACCTACATGTTCTGCTCTTGTTATCTTTTTAAATTCATTTATGACTGGAATTATCGTTCTTTTTGTGTTTAATGAGAGGAATTATAGTTTATTTATTGAATCTAATGTGTTTTGTGTTAGTTTTCGGAGATTATTTTTATTTATGCTGTTTAAATTTGTGGGTTGATTTGAAATTATTATTCTTTTACGTAATACTGGGTTCCCTTTATTGTCTGTTATATTAATTTTGGATGGGAGATTTGAAGTGGGATTTTAATTTGTTATAGAAGATAAACTTGTGGGTCAAAGTTGAGATACAGTTAGTAATTTATCTTTGAATTTGCCTAGTTGTAAAGCTGAGCTGTGGAGTGCTAAAGATTTATATAACTGTTTTGTTTTCAATGTTGTTACTGATAGTGTTGCTATTTGCTTTCCCCTTTCTTGAGAAATTGCTACGAGTATATCTTATTTGACCAAAAAAAATGGACACATGGTTGGAATCTAGTGTTTGTTCAATCATAAATTTTATGGGCCTTTTACTGTTCATCAAGAAACTCAAACCAACAATTAAATTTAAGTGGAGATATAATGTTATCTGAATTATGCTTTGATGATTGAAAAATGAAAATAATTTAGTTATTGATTTGGTCTGTTGATGAGCATTTTGTGCTGGTGCATTACGTTTTGGGTGGTTCGATCCTCAAGATTGGTTCAATTAGTATTTGTAATGTTTTACTATTGTCTTGGAACCAGGTATTTATATTTGCTGATAATAATGGCGGGTCAGAGGAATAGCTATGGGAAGCGGGCTCATTCTCAGTCTGACTATTCTGAGAATGGATCAAATAAGAGGAGAAATGCAGGTGATGACAGGGAACAATTTGTTATTGATTCAGACGATACTGTATATAGGTATTTGTGCTCTGCAAGAAAGATAGGAAGCATTATTGGAAGGGGAGGGGAGATTGTTAAGCAATTAAGAGCTGACACTAAATCAAAGATTAGAATTGGTGAGACAATTCCTGGTTCTGATGAGCGTGTGGTTACTATCTATAGCTCTAGAGATGAGAAAAATGCACTTGAAGATGGGGATACATTTGTTTCTCCTGCTCAAGATGCTTTATTCAGGGTGCATGACAAAGTTGTTGCAGAAGATTTGCACAGTGATGAAGATTCTGAAGGCCACCAAATTACTGCTCGGCTTCTTGTATCTTCTGATCAGATTGGATGTGTTATAGGAAAGGGTGGACAGATCATTCAGAACATACGTAGTGAAACTGGTGCTCAGATTCGCATTCTTAAGGATGATTTACCTTCTTGTGCCTTGTCCACAGATGAACTTATACAGGTAATTTGACTATTTGATTATTGTTGTAGTACTTTCAGATTTTGCCTAGTCATTTAACAATCTCTTCTCTCCTTTACAACATAATTTTACGTCCATACATTGACATGGGAAAAGGTTACGCTGAGATGAGTTTCAATTTATTGAAAGCATTGGCAAGAAGCTTTTCTTGTGTATAGGGTCAACATTTGACAAAGATTTTGTTGATTTTGATTGCTGTAGTTGACACAATCAGCATTTAATTTTTCACCTTTGAGTTCTTCAGGTTATGAATTATATCTTTTGAGACTGTTTTTTGCATTCTTTTAATATGTTATGTTTTTATGTGTTTTTTCCTTAAAATTTTCACTTTCTTTTCTTTTCTATCTGTAATATTGTTGGTTTTTTTTTATATTAATAATGTTATAAGATGGTTGGCCTTTTTATATTTTAATTTACTTTTGGCTTAGATATCTGGGGAAGCTGCAGTTGTGAAAAAGGCTCTGCATCAAATTGCATCTTGCCTTCATGAGAACCCTTCACGATCTCAGCACCTGCTTGCTTCTGCTGTGTCAAATGCTTATCCTGCTGCTGGTGCAATGCTTGGTCCAGCTGCTGGTGCCCAGATCGTAGGGATAACTTCATTGGTTAGACCTTATGGACGATACAAAGGTGACACTGGAGAGTGGCCACGATCCATGTACTCGGCTCCAAGGGATGAGATGTCATCAAAAGAATTTTCTCTTCGTTTGGTTTGTCCAACTGCTAATATTGGAGGTGTGATTGGCAAAGGTGGTGCTATAATCAATCAGATCAGGCAGGAATCAGGTGCAGCCATCAAAGTAGATAGCTCAACTACAGATGGAGATGATTGCTTAATAACTATATCAGCTAAGGAGGTCAGCTTTTCGTCTTTGCTATGTTTATTTGTCTTGTGGAAGTATTATGCTCTGCCTTATGCTATGCTTTGACGGGGTTCCTAATCTTCTGCTGTATTAGTTCTTTGAGGATACGTATTCACCTGCTATCGAAGCTGCTGCACGGTTGCAACCTAGATGCAGTGAGAAGGTTGAAAGAGACTCTGGAATTGTATCATTCACAACCCGCTTACTTGTGCCAACCTCACGTATTGGTTGCCTTATTGGTAAAGGAGGAGCTATTGTAACGGAGATGAGAAGGATCACAAAAGCTAATATCCGTATCCTGTCAAAGGAGAATCTTCCAAAAATTGCATCTGAAGATGATGAGATGGTTCAGGTGTACTATCATTTATATAGGATTTTCTTGATCATTGCTTTCTATTTGTTGGCTCTTTTTTAAAAAAAAAATTATACGAACAGAGTGATCATGGTTGTCTGTTATTATTCAGATTGCTGGAGACCTTGATGTTGCAAAGGATGCCCTTGTACAAATAACAACACGGTTAAGAGCAAATCTTTTTGACAGGGAAGGTGCTGTTAATGCTTTAGTGCCAGTTTTACCGTATCTTCATGTGGCAACTGAAGGAACAGACAGTTTGAGTTATGAAAGTAGAGAAGGCAAGAGGCATGGACGTGTGCACTCGTTTTCTGGTGGTTATGGCTCTAGTGATTTAGCTGCTAGTGACAGCTATGGAAGTTATGCTGGTCTCCAGGTATTTCCTTTTGACGACTTTTACTATTTTACTGTACTTTAGGTGGGTGAATTGTAGAAATATAGTTTGTTGGACTTCGTTATCCCATTTATCAAGTGAAAATAATTTTAGTCCCTTAAATCCTTATTCCCTTCAATATTTATTTCTTATTTGGCTTCTTATAATATTTTAGCTTTCTCATTTTGTTCACATTGTCCCAATCTCTCTCTATCTTTATGCTGATAATTAATAATTATGATTCTTAAATATTTTTTGTAGATTGGTAGTACTACCGGTGCTTATGGAGCTTATTCTTCAGGACGTGGTGGTCCTTCTGGGTGAGAATAATTTCTTTCCTTGAAAGAACATATTTCTTGTTGTTCACATGACTGTCATGAGTATCATCTATTGCAGGAAAAGTGCTTGGGGCTGAGGGAGTGATTGCACTATCATAAACATTATATTTAAATATTTGAATTACATGACATAAAGTTGTCTTCGAGGGTACAATGCCAGTCTACAATTTGTTCTTTCCCAAGCGTGTCTTTGAGTTTTTAGTTTCCTTCGGTTAGTATATACACACTCTCTTAGGATTCTTCAGTATTCATCATTAACTTCTCTTACCAGGTTATCAAGCCATACCTCTGTCTCCCGGCGCTAAAACTATGGTTACTAAAATTCCATGATTGGTACGTGCAGATTGATTGTAGTTTTCATTTTGGTATTCTTATGTCTATTGTTATAATTGGCAAATCTCTGATTTTGAATAGTACATACTAGTGTATACAGTTTGATAACATAGCCTATCCGATCTCCCTATTTTACATATCTGATGCTCTTGTTTTCCCTTTGTTGCCTTTCCGATCCCACTAAAACAGCTGAGACTTATGAAGCCTGAATCTAGCCTACTGCCTACTTTGATGAAGCCTGCCTAAACCCGAAGACCAGATGAACCAGGATTTGACATACTCCTGGCCCACCCTGATGCTACTATCTAGAAGGACCAAATATACGTGGAGATCTTGTTTTTCTCTTTGAAAATTGCCATTTCCATGCCACCAAAAACACCAAGCTCTGTTATGTGTGCTCCCAAGAACCTAGCTAGCCGGCATGCTTGTTGCCGTCTTTTATTTCCTTATTTTGTGTCTTTTTCTGTTTGTAGCTTGCATTTGTTTAGGGGTTCTAAACCTTGTACCTTCTTCCATCCACTGGCAGTTGTACTGAGAGTGCTGGGTTTATTATCTGACATTTGTCTTCTGCTTTTTCTTAATTTCATCGGTTGTCTCAATCTATGATGGAATCTTATCCTCAGCTTACCTGGTTTACCCTAAAATGTAGCTGTGAAGACATATAATCTGGAATACAGACATTTTCATTCTATTTTATTAGCATCTGAATCAGCTTAAATGTTACTTGAGTCTTTGTAATGACTCCCTTAATCAAGAAACCCATTGGTATCCACCTAACTGAAGGAAGGAAAAAGGAAGGAAAGAGGTGGAAAGAATTTAGCTTTTCTTTCCATCCCTTCATTTGGTAAGAGGGAAATATGACTAAGTTAAATACGTGGGTTCTTTCTATTTAAATTGACTGTTGTGTTTATTTTCCATCCTCTGTGCTAAACATCGGAAAGGAAAAAGAACCTTCTTCCCCCCTTTTTCCTCTCCTTTTCTCATTCTCTCTAGTCATCAACCTTTAGGGTTCAATTCCTGAATAGTGTTTTCCGACACATGGCATTTCTTTAGGGTAAAAAAATGCTAGTTTATGCTACCAATGGATTACTTAATTAAAGGACAATATATTCATGTGGAAGGACTATGTATTGGTGTCTTTCTACATTGTGTAGGTTCTTGGATTTTGTCTTGCACAAAGACCTCTAATATAAGGTAAGAGCTTAATTCTTTTATAATGGTTTGTTGTGACTTGAGAGAATAAAGAATTCATTGAGTTGCTTGAAACACACAAGTAAGTTATTGCTTAATCTCTCTAATAGTGTTGTGGATGTTCATTTGAAATATGGTTAGACTGCTCAGCTATGTTACTCAGACTTGGGTATATGTCCAACATGGATATGTTCAATTTTTTCAAGTGTCATATCCTTGTACCCATGTCTGGTTATGCATCAGACATAGGTACTTAAAGAAAAATGAATTGTTAGAGTAACATAGCTAGTTAGAATGTTATATGAGCAATTGATTTGGTGGCAGGTTCTGAATGTCACTGGTGTATATGTTCTTTTTCCTGGGAAAAAGTGCTATCTCTAAATTCATTCTTCATTTTTATTCCAAGTTTCGGGGAAGAATGATTCAAACTGGCTGAGGCAGAGAATGCATACATATGACGTAAATGATGAGGTGCATAATGTCTTTGTTGCATTATTTTGTATTGTGTTTTAATATGCTTTGTATGTAACAATTTTGATGGAGCTATTTAATCTAAACTCTTATTGCTGCTATTACTGTATGATTCGATCTATAGCTTAACCCGGTTCCTTTCTAGTAACTAAGATAAGCCTAGTCTTTATTATTTTCTGTTTTTGCTCGAATAATATTGAACCAATCTAACTGTTGGCACTGCTGTAGTTTGATTCAATGCTTTATTTTGAACACATACTGTTTTTACTACCGTTACATAAATGTTTTTCAGTGGAGGTTACAGTTAGGCCATAAAAGAATGGGAAAAATACCATGGAGGCCCTTGCGCAATAGGAGTCGGATTGCATATTGCTCTCTTCACTTAAAAAATAGGCAAAGTTAATCTCTATATATTAGATCAAAAAGCAAATTGATTCTTCTGTTAAAAATTTACCCATTTTTATTGTTAACAATTGGTCTTTATACATTAGGAATGAAGTACACATGACATATCACTTGTAGTTGTTTGGTTATTTTGTCAGCAATGTTAGTTTTTAAATGTACAAATTGATGAAATTTTTATTAGAAAGGATTAATTTGCTTTTTAATTTAATATATAGGGATTAATTTGCACGGGTTGGAAGAATTGATTACAAGTATTGGAATTAAATACAAATAAACTAAACTAAACCCAGAATTGGATGTGGTAATCCCATTGCTTAATCGATAGGTTCAGCTATTATAGGTGATGGTGAAAGCAGTTGATGCTGCTGAGCATGCTAAGACCTCTACTGAAACTGAAGTGAACGTATCTGAATTTGCTGTTAAGATTCTTTTAATGTTTCACTTTGTTTTGTGGTACGAAGCTTGCTTAACAACTTTTAAGACTTGCAGTAGAAGTTGGGTGGTGATTGGACAGTCAAAGATGATTTGCTGTATATCACTTAATTGCAAGATTCAATGGAACATATGTGTTGGATCTTGCTGTCAGAATTTAGGTAGAGGCTTAGAGCTTATACAAATGATATGTAAAAACTTCGGAGGAAAAGAAAACTGGGGAAATTGTTACGAGAGTTCATAATGGAACTTTTTACGAGAATTCATATATAATTTAAGATTTATTTTAAATATATATAAATATTTAAGAACTGTACTCCATTTTCCAACAGCAGATTAAACTTGGTAGAACAAGTAAAGGTGGGGGATCCGTCTAATATAGTCGCATTTACCACATAAAATATTGTTTTTTTTTTTTACAATTTTGCCAAATTTTATCATTTTAGTAAATACAATTTTCAGTCATTTTTATTTTAAATAAAACATGATAGATGATTGTTATACCCCTATTCAATTAAGGACAAGTGGCGAGTTTAAAGATTACCTAAGTAGCAAACTTGATAGTCGCCAATTTGTTCTAGTCACCCAAACAAGTAGGAAACACTAGTTGACCTTGACCTAGACCTTTGATTTTTTACTAAGAACATGATATTGTTGGTCATCAAATTTTGTGTGGGTTCAACTGTTTCGTATCGTCAAGTCAGAATGGATTATTAGATCTATCTCATTATAGATGTCCTTGTTCCATTGAAGACATTCGTCTCACTTGTTCTATAATGATAGCTAAATGGCTAGTTCAGCAAGTCAATGCCATTCTACACGAGATCCTTGTATATAAATATTTACACAAAGGTTGAACAAATTGATCAACTCTCCAAGCATGCAAGCTTATATTCTATCAACTTATCTTCAACATTTAGCATTTGCACTCTCTTCACTTTTACTTTTCGTAACTTTCGGCTTTTTGTCCCAACTAGATGAATTGGCCTCCGTAATCATCATTACATTCTCTTTTGTACCTCCATGTATCATTTTATTAACAATTGGTGCAATGAATGTGGACAACAAGATTTCGTAATACCATAATTGATTTGGTCAACCTAACTAACCTGACCAATCGCTCCAGTTAGCACCTCCATCTCACCTAGCTCACGATCTTCCTCTAGTTTGAATTTTGCTTAAATCCCTTATTCCTCTCCTGTAGGACCATCTTTACAATAAGCACATGCCTTTCTCCCCACTTTAGAGCAGTATATGAAAGCTTTAAACATACCCTTGAGCATAGGCCCAGCTATCTCGATTGCACCAGTCAACCTTATTCCTCCAATAGCTTCAAATCCCTTAGTCATCGCAAAGTATCAGCCATCACTTGGTGCACCCCTTCTTGGACTTATAAAGCAGGTAACATTCTTGTTAGACTAGGGTTCCCATCAGCAAACCTTTAGGCTTTAGCCTTATAATTTAGGGACCTAAGAGAAGTTGCGATGATGATCTCGCTGTGAACGTCACAGCAATAATGTGCAAGCGTATAATGTCGATGCAAGTATAGTAGATAGATGTGAATCTGTCGGATATTGATCCCACGAGGATGAATGTTTGTGTTTATAATTGTCGATGCAATTAACAGGTAAAACAAGATAAATGGTGATAATAATTGTTGAAGCAATGGACAAATAAAAGTAGTAAAATTATGAGGTTAATTTGTTGAAGCAATAATGTAAAATTAAAGATAAAATGTAATGATAATGAGATGGGATGGGATCTTTGGCGTGAAAAGTCGACAGGATACTAAGTGTAACTCACAAGGTTTAAAATATCAAGTAATTTCTCGCTGCAAATAAGTACAATGAAAATCTTATCAAACTTGACTCTCCTATTAGATCTAAGACTCAAACATGCACAATAACCATACCTTTTAGTGTTGGTAATACAACATATTAAAGAACAAGTGGATTAAATTCCTTCAATTCCCAAGCAATTTTCGTTGTCTTGCTTGTAATTTAATTTGTTGCTGCGCCTTCCAGTGACAGTGACTGCAATCATACTTCCGTGGTCAAAACAATTAAAGCCAAATATTAATATTAAAGGCAAGATTGAAATAGATATCATTTAGTTTTAAATATAAAATGTACTTCCATAAAACTTGAAATAACAAGACTTACCAACGTTTAAGAAAGAGAAATAATAGAACAAATGGGGAATTCTACTCCTAGTCTACTTAAATTGCTCCCTTACTCTCCTCTTGTGTCGTACTTAGATTGCTCCTCGTCAGGAGCAGATTTGCCTTCTCTTCTGCATCAGGTTGCCCTTGGGAAGTTATGCTACCATGGATGTAAGCTTTAAGAATATATGAATTGAAAAAGAAAATCAAATCTGGCCGAGGAAGAAGATCCATTCTCTCTCATTCTCTTCAGTATTTAACAGTAGATTCACAGTACATGTGTCCTTCCTTTCAGATCTAGCATTCTCTGGTTGTACTAGTTGGTTATACTAGCTGTACAACTCACACATTTTTGGTGTGTTAACCAGACAGCTGTCAGGTGCAGCGACAGTTTTGGGTGCAATTCTGGATCCTCTTATACAGCGATAACTCTAGACACATTCATGCATCGATACTTCTGGATAGGTTCCTGCAGTAACATCTTTGGGTGCAATGTTAAACAGACTAATGCAGCGACATCAGTGGTAAAAATATCATAAATTCAAAAGAAATTAAGTTGAGCTTCATTAAGTTATAAAATGCAATAACGAAATTAAAAATACTAAAAATGTATGCTAAATATGACCAAATGGGAACAAATTATAAATAAGTAAGGAGAAATCAATGACTATTTCTAATGCTATCAGATGACTAAAGTGATAGTTTTCTTAACAAGAACACCACTTCAAAGAACAACAAGAGCAGTAGATTGTCGAATTGAGAGCTACGTGGGAAGGCTCAAGCGAGATAATCTAGTTCGCTAGGAAGATAAGGCTAAGTCAGCCATCTGAGGAGATTGCAAACATAACAACCTTCACAGAGATGATGGTATCTTAGTAGCATCCTAACATTCTCAAGGTAACAATAATGCCTATCAAGAAGAGAAACTAAGGATTTTCAAGGCTGAGATGCTATAAGAAATGAAAGGGTTAAAATAGTTGAATCTATTCGAAACTTCTCCAATGAGTCACTCGCCCCGAAAGTACTAACAAACCATATTTTAACCTCCTTCAAGTTTCTAAATTTTGTACACAACAGGTCCGTTTGATATCCAAAAACTGCTCAGCAACAGTCGGACAGGTGGGGAATGTTGAGGTGAACCAGAAAAGTTTGGATAGAGCCGGATCTAAATGTTGGCTAGGTAAGCGTCTTGTAGTAAGAGGAGTAGTTATGAACCCTGTAGACCATCCCCATGGGGTGAATTCAAAATATTTCATCATTAAAAATTTATCGGTACCTTGTCGCTCGGTGTTGTATTTCTCTTCAAGAGCTTTTCATATTTCCACTTGGGATTGCATCGACATGTAAAGATCATACAACCGATCGAACAAGGTGTTGAGAATGTGTCCACGACATGTGAAATTGTCTTCCTCGCGCTTCTTCTTGAGTTTGGCCACTTTCACAATTTCCTCGAGATTTGCATTAAGGGTGGGATCCTCCACAGGTTGTAAGTTTGGATCCAAAACGTATGCCACATTCAAGATGGTAAGAAGGAACAACATCTTATCCTTTCAACGATTGAAGTTTGAGCCGTCAAATCGATTAAATTTAAAAAACTCTTGGTCCATCACTTTGAATGCAGTGGTAGCCTTTGTCGCCATCTTCAAATAGCTCTCTTTGATTGTTGGAGATTTTGTAAGAAGATAGATCCGAAGACGATATTGAATTAAATAGTAAACTTCGAGGCACGGGTGATGCTTTCCAAAGAGAACTATTTGCCCCAACACAAAGTTGCTAGAGGGTTAAGACAAAGGTCTTCCCGAGATACAACGAAGTTTTGAATTTCCTTTGATTAGAAAAATCACGGAATTCCCTAACTCTTACTCTTAATTTTTGAAAATAGGAATTGATTGCAAAAGAAAAATTGAAATTTGTGAGCATCATAGTCCATCTACTTATATGCACTCAATAGACACCTTTTGAAGAGTCACAACCTTTTCATATTGGATGGACTCCTTTTGAAAAGTCACAACCTTTTTCATATTGGATGGACACCTTTTGGAAGAGACTTGTCCCATGTCCATTGGATGATAAGTCATCATTTTTCAATTAAATCATCACTTTTAATTTACAATCTATATATTTCCAACAGTATGAGTTTAGTGTCACATAAAGGTCATATTATCTTAGTTAAGTGTTTGGTTCAGACTCAACTAGCAAGAGGCTTGGGTTATACTTATCGTTGTTTATGCTCAAGGATGGTTTCACAGCTCCTATTCTAGAATTTATTTGAGATATTCTTTATGATTTCAATATAGCACTCGAGCAGTTGACAAGAGTTTCCTGGTGGTTATTTGTCAGGTACTTCATTGTCTGCCACAAAAAAGGCGTACACCCTTCCAATTGGTTGTTTCGATACATGTATTATGTGTAGGAAGTGATGAGGAAATGTCCCCTAGATTGTTCGAATTCCTACCCCAAAAGGCACTTCCCAAGACAGAGAATTTGTTTTATAGCAGGAAGGTAATAATGCAAGTTGATTACAACAAATATATTCTTATGGAATTGAAGTTTGGTAGGAGGTTTGCTTTTCCTACCAAATGGACATGTCCTACTTACAAATGCAACTATCGCCTCCATCTATCAAATATTCCTAGGGGTTTTCATGAACATAAAATGATGAATCGAAAAGGAATGATGATGATCCCACTTAAGATCATTTTTCGATGAGTTTTCAAGTATTGCCTTGGGGACGAAGGTGTTTATGGGTATATCTCTAAGAATTTTATTAGCTCTATGAACCAACTCGATAATGTCGGTTACGGAGGTTGAATCAACCTTTGAGATGTTGTGGTGGAAGCAATAATAATTTACAAATAAGAACACAAGGATTTATAGTGGTTCGGCCCCAAATGCCTACCACACTACCTTAGCTTTCCACAGCTAAGGATTTTTTCAAATCCACTAGATTTGTATAACCTTTGAGGACAAGGTTTAACTTTACAATCTCTCTTAAGACTTATACAACAAAATCTTAAGATAGAACTCCCTTAAGGTTTCTACCTAAATTTTAAGTATAAATCCTCTCTCAAAGAGAAACAAACAAGCAAACAAAAAAATAATCCTTACAATATTAGGATTTTGATTAGGATGTTTGCCAATTAAGCATAAATACAAAGAAGAATGCGTGACCTAAATGAATACAATGAAAGCTCACAAGTGTTTACAAGAAAAAGTATGAAAGAATTAAGCTCTAGATTGTTTTGATTTATCTTTAGGCTTTGCACCTTTCTCTTCTTATTACTAGACCTTTGGGAGATGGTATTTATGCCCCTAATTGATTTCCAACCGTTGTGGTTGTTGGGAAAGTAAATATCACCATTAGGGATAAAATATCAGCTCATTAATTACAACTGCAATAATGAATATCAATACCTGCTAAAAGGGTGTCGATTTTTTTTGTAATAAATGCATATTTCAATGACCGTTGGAGCAGAACTATCGATACCTTGGACAAACTATTGATACCTACCAGATCGATACTTCCTATGTTTTGTTAAAACAGAATGCTCATTTTGTATCGTTTATCAAAGGGATACCGATATCATATAAAATATCGATACTTTGACAAAATGTACTGATACTTTTTGTTCTGGAGCAATTCTAACTTGTTTGAAAATAGTTAAAACATATTTGAAAATGTTTGACTCAATTGAAACCATTTCAATTTGATTTTATCAATTTGTTTAACTTTACTTTTATTCAAAAACACTTTAATTTGTTATATCAAAATATATTATCCAAGTAGGTTTTATTTAACAATCTCCCCCTTTTTTATATAACAAAACATTTTGTAAATTTGTTTTTGACTCCTAAAAGCTCTCGAGATAAGGGTAAGAGTCCTACTGTCTAAGCTTTTCTGCAACTTTTTTGGTGAGTTCATACTCCATGTGTTTGTAATACTTTTGTTCATGTTTGATAGAAGGTAAGTTTACCAGTTCTGTGAAGGTGAACTGTTTGTGTTAAGGTAAAGAGTGTTAATTGTGAAAAGTTTGGTCTGACATATCTATGTAAACATTGTAAAGGCCTTGTTTTGTGTTAAGCTACTATCCCTCTTATTTTGAAAGGAACCATACGGTTTAAACAAAAAGGAATTGAATTCATGGTGTTGTCTTCAATGAAATAAAAATTGAACTGACATATCACAATACATGAAAATGATTATGCAGCCTCTGGTAGGGTAAACATATTTGCAAAACAGATTGACAAAGCATGACAAAGAAAAATAAATGAACGAATGATATGATCTTTGAACACGAAATTGGGTTATTGGCTAACACGAAGAATATTGTTTGCATGAAGGCATGGACGTAGTGTATGCGCCAAAGGAACATAGTCTGTTAGAAAGTTTGTTTAAGTTCGATTTTTGCCAATGGGCGAACTATATAAAGTCTGGTTGTGTATGATATTCACTAACGAGCAAACTGTATGTTTCACTAAGTTGGAAAGGGTTTATTTGTTCATATTATGTATAATTATCTTAGTGTTTGCTTTGGAACTCACTAAGTTCTTAGAACTTACTTCTTTACCTTTCTTTCTTAAGACCATTGAAGAAGTAAAGGAATCACCAAGGGCTACATTAGAGGATATTTACTATTGTAAGGCTTTTAATGATTTTGTATTATGCATGACAATAGGGGTGGTGTTAAGGTTTAGGATTTTGCAGAACGATATTTTGTAAGTAAAATTGTATTCGTCAAATTTTAGTTTTTCTTAACTTTTGCAAATTAGCTTATAGTCTTGATTTGTATTGGTTTACTTCATTTTAAGTGTTTCAAATTTTATTATTTTACATGGCTCAACTCATTGCTATGTTGTCAAAGGAAAGGAATAAAAAGTTTGTAAATTGCTACGATCCATTTATGAACTTAAGTAGGTATTTCGCTCATGGAATAAAAGATTTGATCGAATGACCAAGATCCACAGGCCTTCAGAAGTCAAAGGACTAATTTGTAAAGCTTGAAAACTTCCTGGGCCGATTTTGTAATTGAACAGAAATTGATTTAGGGATTAAATTAAAACAAATTAAAAATAAAAGGGACTAATTGCACAAATAAGCCAAAGTAGTGACACGTGGTAGCCTCTGGTGCATTCAAAATGTCAAAGGGTTAAATTAAAAAGAAAATAAAATTATCGGGTCAAATTAAAAATAATTAAAAGTATGAAAAGGACTAAATTAAAACAATTAAAAAATGCGGAAGGACCAAACGCGCAAATAACCCATTAATAAAAAACACGCGGATCCCAGGGACGGGTCGGATCGGGTCGGTCCATGGGTCATCTATAAAAGCCATTTTAGGGTTTATTATTATTATTATTTTTCATTTTTTTCAAAAACATCCCCCTCCCCTTTCTGTTTCTCTCCTCTCTCTCTCATATCCCCATGGTCGATCGAACTTCGGCCGTCCTCCGATCTCTCGTCCGACGCGCGTCACCTGCCACGCGCCCGTGCATGCTACCGCCCACCGAAGTCCGACGTCATCCCTGGTCACACACGCGATGATTCCCCGTTTACGCGCTACCGAAAATCGAGGTAAACCCATCGTTCTCCTTTCTTTGTTTGTTTTATCTTTTAGTTAAAGACCTCTTTCCCCTCTTTTTTTTTAAAAAAACGATTTACTTTTTCTTTCATCTAAAATCGAAACTGGTTCGAAACCAGTTCCGAATATTTTTTAAAAAAACCAATCTTTTCCTATTCGTTCAGAATCCCTTTTTTTTATATTTTAAAACAACCCATTTTTTAATCTCAAATTCGTTCCATTTTGGTGTTATTTATGTAGGTATTCGAACAGCAACGACGACGGTGGCTCCGGTGGTGGTAGCGACAGCGCACGACGGTCCGGTGGAAGCAGATGAGTTCTTGTCCTTTTGATTTCTCTTTTTTATTAATAAGTTATTATTAATAATTATTATTATTAATATTTCATTAATACTATTAATGTTTCAGTTAGTGGTTATTAATGCTATAATTATTATTATCATTATTATAATAAATAATATATTGATTAATATTAATATTAAAGGTACTCAAAAATGTAGTAAAAGAATGAGACCAAAGACATTGAACACATGCATTAACACATTATGAAATTGAAGGTGTGAAACTTAATCGGTAGAATACATACACTGATTAGTATCTGTTTGGTTTTGATACTCGAATGCTTTGGCCTTGGCTTTGATCTACACACTGCTTGCTATTAACTGTTCCTCTTTTGATTTCAAAGTGTTTATTTTTTTGTATTGATATTTCTCGGAAAAAAATTGTAACCCCTTACAAGATTTTGAAACTAGCTTTATAGCCATCAATGTAATGATTCTATTTTGTTTTACCTAACTAAATGTATGTCTTGTTTCTTCTTTTTGCAGGTTCGGCTATGGTGGCTTGTTAACAGTGGCGGTGACAGTAGCAGAAGCAAGTTGAAACTGGAGGTGGCCATTTGATTGCTGACATGGCGCGTCCTGAAAGGCTGAGATGGGAGGTGGCTGGTGCAGTAGCAGATTTGGGTCACTTGAGTGCAATGGGCCAATGTAATTAGGCTTAGGAATTTGGGTCTTCTGGTCATTTAGTTGGGTCAATTGGGTTAATCGAATTAGGCCCAATTGGGCTTGTAATTTTGACATGTAATTTGGACTTTTGGACATTATTAATTTAATTTTAAGTTTCAAATTATTTTAAATGTATTTAAATTTAAAACAAATTTAAATTTAAATAAATTTAAAATTAATTCAAACTTAAATTAAAATCTAAGCTGGGCCCGGTCAAAATTGGGCTTCAACAGTGAATAGTGCTACAATAGCTAATATTAAAGAAATGAGAAGCCACAAGATGACTAAATACATTGACCGAAAGTATCATTTGATACGAGAGGTAGTAGTCATAAGAGTAGTAGATGAGGTGAAAGTAGCTTTTGAATATAACCTTGCGGATTCGTTTGCTAAGAAGGCTCTTATAACAAGGAGTTTTAAAAAACACATCGAAGATATGAGAATGCGAAACATGACACATTTACTTCACTAATATAAGTGGGAGATTGTTGGGAAATGTGTTCATATTATAGTAAACATGTAATTGTTTTCTATGTATTTGAATGAGGAATAAATAAATAAAGTTAATTTTTCATTTCACTGTTATATCTTTTTTGTTTTTGTCTTTCATGTTTTGCTTACATAGTAAAATTGTGACAAGTAAATATTAGCTCATTAATTGTCCAAGTTCAAACTGATGATAAGTGAAATTGTAAGAACGTTTACATTACGAGAAAGACAACTTACTTCAGTAGATAATCTAAACGAGTCTATAATCCTGTAAAAGAATCAAAGTTAGAATTTGATTCAAATACATAGAATGATTATTATGTCGTCTACAATTCCAACTGGGGAGATATCTAGTCTTGACTATCGGAGCAACTGACTCCACAGGTAGAGATATAGATGTTTTCATTGGAAGAATATTACATTGGATTGGACCCAAGTTTAATTAATTCTGAATTCGTTTGCGAATTAATTTACTTGTGACGTTCATGATATGATCTACCTAAATCTTGAGTTAGCCACTAATCATGCGTGTGTAACTCTTGTGCTTTGATATAAGTGGAGGATTATGCTCTAAGGATGATCAAACCATAGTCAGTATGTTAGGTACATGACTTGTATATGACATGGATTTACTAGCAATAATGGAATGTATAGCTCAATTGAAGAATTAATGATATCCTCTCATTGACATTATGTGGATTGATAAATATGTAACGTGGTCACAGGTTGCTTGTTCTTGAACGAGCAATTTATCACAATCATTTATTGATAATGATCATATTAATCATTAAGAAGACAGAATGGTGACAATAAGATAAAATATGATTGTATTGAGTGAACATATTTAACTCAAAGGATTCAAGAATATCATATGAAAGTAGCACACACATGACGAGGTTATTGGACAAAGCAGTTGGATGAATTGCTTTCATAAAGAGTATACAATAAGTAGTTTTCAATCATGGTATTTCTTGTGGATTGAATCCATGATTAAGTAAATTGTGAATTATCGGAGTAATGCTTCTGGACATAATTGCAATCATTTAAGACTAATTGCATACGTCCAATTGGTTCTTTCACTAACTCAACAAAAACTCGACTACACTGCACTTGAATCAGAAGAAAATTTTACGACTTTGAAAATAATTTAATTGAGTTGATTTTCGATGAGGAATTAAATTGGGTGGTCATAAGAATTGTTCAACTAGAGAATTTGATTTTTTTTGAAAAATTAATTTTGAAAAATCTTAGTGGTTATTGGGAAAATTAATTTTGATAAAGTAAAATTAAATTAATAAAATTAATTAAAATAAATATGATATTTTTGGAAATTAATTTTCAAGTCAGACAATTAGCTTAATGGGTAATTGAAATTGAAAATTGGGCTCGAGAACTAAAAACTAAGATAGAGATCTAAAAATCGATCGAATTGGGCTTGCTATGTGAAATTAGGTTGACGGTCCAATCGATGGTTGGATCGGACCGATATAGTTGTCATTAGCCCGAACCGAATTGGCAACAGTCGAACTGACTCTAGGTGTTGCGAGGGTGTCGCACCTGCGATGGGACCACCGGACACAGTTGTGTCGACAGCTGCGATGGCGACATTTTGGTGGTTGACGGATGGTCGGTGGTGACGATTGAATAGTGGAAGAATTACGCTCGTATTGAGACTCTATTGAATAATTTTATTTTAGATTAACTATTCCAAAAATAATATTATTTTAATAGTTTTAATATTAAATTTAATTTTATATTTATTTTGATAGCATTTTATTAATTTAATATTAAAATAATTGTTTAAATATTAAATTTAATATAATATTTATCTTGATAACTATTCTATTAACTTAATATTAAAGTGATTAAGTTTAATATTAAAGAAATAATTAAAAAAAATAAAGATACTTATTTTTTATTTACAACTTAATCTCAAAAGTTTAGAATTGGTGGTTTTTCCTTTAAAATTATTTTTCACGTTTTCCAAGCCTATTTTTTCAACATCTCCGTGAAAAGTACCGTTCAGAGTCGCATGTGAATAAAGGGGTTCTTTTTGCCACTGCTTTCTCTCTTTCTATTGTGCACCTTCCGTAGATGCTTGTAATTGATTGACAACCTTTCTAAATTTATGGATTTCTTCTCTACGATGGGAATACTCACTTTGCATTACAATATATCGACCCTCCATGTTAGCAAGCTCTTGGTGCAATACCATAAACCTAAAGAAGATGGCATCTTCATAAGGAACAATTGCCTTATCGATTGGAGCGGAAGAGCCTATCACACCATAACAAAGTTATGCCTTTTTCTATCAAATTATAAAAAATGAAAAATAATTCCTAATGAATACCTATGTTAAGGGGTGTGAGATTCCCTTGCTGGACAATATCAAACCCCATCGTCTGAATAGGGACCTTTGCCACAGGCCAAGAAGGAGCAATTTAGGTACGATCCAAGAAGAAGAGTGGGATTGACCACTTGAAGGGCTAATTACAGTAGTGGGACGAGGATTGCTTTCCCCTACCTCTTTATTGAGAATAGCCAAATGTCGGGGGCATGTTCAAAGTTTGTCAAATCATGGATAACCAATCGGAAAGGTGTACGCCTTTCTAGAGGTACATGATGGAGTACCCGACTAATAACCACTAGAAAACGTCTGTCAACTGCTTAGGTGCTATATTGAAATCATAAAGAACATTCCAAATAAACTCTGGAAGAGGAAGAGTGAAACCTTCTTTGAGCATAAACAACGATAGGTAAAACCAGGCCTCTTGTCAGTTGAGTCTGGACCAAACACATCATTAAGATGATGTGATCCTTTGGGATACTAAATTCATACTTGTGGTGTTTTACAAGTAACTCGCAGCACTTCGACAAAATTTCCATCTCCCAATGTGTTGTGGTACATAGATAGCTGAGTCTGACCATAGGTTTATCCTCTTTCTTTTCAGACTCTTTCACAACAATCCTTCACTCTCTCATTGCCTTTCTCGGCATGAAACATTTCTAGAAAGATTCTTATTACCTCACTGATCTTGACCATTACTCGTAAGGACATGTGACAAGTCGGAAGGCTTTTTGAGCAGTAAACTCGATAGTGGCCAATTAGAAGGTCACCCCCGTTCAAACCACCCACTGATCTAGACGCTTGATCTTCTGTTAACAACATGATATTGTTGGTCACCAAACCCCACATGAGTTCAACTACTTCATACCACCAAGCGATGATGAACTTTTTTTATGAATTTTTATCCAAAATATTCTTTTATTTTTGTTTTTTAAGAATTAAGACTAAATTGATAAAATGCATAAAGTTAAGGGCTAAATTTGTTGAATTTTTTAGAACTAGGATCAAATTGTTAGCATCTATAAACATTGGAGAACTAATTTTTTTATTATGCCAATAAAAGGCCACATTACCATTCCATTAATGAGTTAACAAGCAGTGACCAAAATATCAAATCTCGATAACGTTAGTGACTAAATAAAATTTTTTTTGAACTTGAGTGATCCGAACAAAAATATGATAATAGTTGGGTGAGTACTAATGTAATTTACCTTTTCTTATGTAATTTTTTATAAATATATTTATAACATAATTTTTTACCCACATCGTGATTGTGCCATAAATTTGCAAAATTTCTATAAAGCTTAATGACAAATTTTCAAATTTGTGAAGGGACCAAGGCCCCTGTGGCTCTTCTTACGTTTCGACCCTAATAATCTAGTTTACATGGTATTAGTTTCTCGCCCTTGTGATATTGTATTTAGGATAAACTACAAAAATAATCACTTTTGATTGTCTCAGGTTGCATTTTAGTCACTTATGTTTAAAATGTTACGTTTTAGTCACTTATGTTATCGTTTTGTTATGAAGTGGTCACTTTGCCGTTAAGTTCCGTTACCTCCCTAATGGCAATCCTACGTGGCAGTCCAAATTGGATTTAAATGCCAACTTAGATGTCCAGTTGGGATGATAATAAATTTTTAATTAAATAAATTTAATTAATCGAAAATTTTAAATTAATTACAACTGAAAAAGAAAAACTCAGTTGGACATCCAAGTTGGCATTTAAAATCCATTAGGACTGCCATGTAGGATTGCTGTTAGGGAGATAATGGAACTTAACGGTAGAGTGACCACTTTGTATCAAAACGATAACATAAGTGACTAAAACGTAACATTTCAAACATAAGTGACTAAATTGTAATATGAGGCAAACAAAAATGACTATTTTTACAGTTTACCCTTGTATTTATTATATTGAACTAAAGAATATTGTATTTTAATACAATTATATTAAATTATTTTTAAAATAAATATGACATAATGAAATAACAAAAAATATGACACCATGATAAAATAACTAATCTAAGTACGAAATCCGTAATATTAGTTTGTTGATTAATAATGAATCTTTAACTTTGCTATAAAAAGGGTTTTGATAAAAGTTTCTGATTAAAGTGATTCTAAAGGATAGGAATTCGTGTGTTGGCTTAATGGTTAAGATGATCACTGCTTCAAATATAGTTTAGGTTCGAATCGTATTAATCGCGTTGCTGTTAAGATTTATCATCTTATTGTAATTCTGACACATACAAAAAAAAAAAAAAACATATAAACATCCCTTCATTAAGTTTCCTTTTAAGAACAAATTGTTTCATTGGCATAACCCTATAAATAAGAGGTTTATTAAACTTGCAAAGTAAAATGATCGCGGTGTGCTTAATGATATAAGAACTTACAATATTTGATGTATTTTGATTCAATTTTCACATTTTACTAGTTCTATTATCTATACGATACAATTTTTTAATAAGTATTTTATTACCAAATTAACTATCATAATATTTTGGACAAAATCAAAATAAATCTAAAAAGATTCAATGGCTTAAGCATGAGACTTGTCAGGCTCGATTTCGGGGTAATTTGAGAGTGCGGTTGCCTAGGGATTAAAGTTAGAAGAGGCCCAAAAAATTTATCTTTAGCTTTTAACTGGAAAAAAAAAATTCAACATTTTAAGTCTTTTGATAGACGTTTCATTGCAGACATAAAAAAGGAAAAAAAAAAGGGTCAATTTTTTATGTTATTGTAATATATTTTATAATTTTTTAAAAAAGGGGCCCAATTTATTGTTTCGTCTAGGGTCCAAAAATGTCAAGTACAGGCATAGGTTCGATCAATCAATCAATTCAATTAAATAAAGAAATAAAAATAAAAAAATTGGTTCAACTACTTGGTTTTTCAAGTCAATCGGTCTAATGGCTTTCTTCGGATCGATACCCTTGCCAATTTTGGTCTAGTTGGTTCGATTGGCTAATCCAATCTGATTCAAATTTTTATGGTTTTCTTATAATTTTTATAAGTTTATAGCAATATTAATTTTTTAAAATTATGTTTTTTATAAGTTTTTAAGAATTTTTATGTTTTTATAAAATTTTAAATATTATTTTATTAATTTTATAATTTATTATATTTTTATAATATTTATAAGTTCCTATTATTTTAGGGGACGATCTAATGACTATTTTTGTTAACCAACGGTTGATGTAATGTCACGTGTTCATTATGATTTTAGGAGTTTAAATGACTTTTTTTTTATATTTTTAATAAATTTATAATTGTTTATAATTTATTAGAATTTATTATATTATTTATAAGTTTTATAAAATTTTAAATATATATTTATTAGTTTTGTAAATTTATTTTATAAATTAATAGAATTTTATAATATTTATATGCTTATATCAATTTTAATTTTTTTAAGTTTGATGATTTCTTATTAATTTTAATTTTTTTTATAAATTATTAGAATTTTATAATTTTTTTAATATTTATATGCTTATATCAATTTTAATACATTTTAATTTTGATAAGTTTTATAATTTCTTATGTTTTTAATGAATTTTATGATTTTTATAACTTTTTAAGATTTTTATATATTTTTATAAAAGTTTAAATTTGTTTTATTAATTTATAAAAAAAATTATTTTCTTTTAGAAACTTTTAAATTTTTATAATATTTATATTTTTTTAGTTTTTAATTTTTTTTATGATTTTTTAATATTTTTATCAAAAAATATTAGATTGAACTAAAAGTTACCATGTATCACTATCTGATTGATCTGTTAATTTATTTTAATGGTAAATGTGATCAACCATAGAAGGGATTTAATTGATTATTTTAATGTTTAATTGGGTGCGAATTTAATACACGAGTTTAATTATTATTTTATATTTTAAGGGTTTTTTTTATGTATAAACCTTTTATTTTTAACTAAAAATTCTATCAGGATGAAAATCACGTTTTTAGAACATAAATGTTTTTTAAAATGAAAAAATTACTCGATAAAAATTATTATTATTTTTTTATGAATTACAGTAAAAAAAAAAACTCATTTCGGAATATTAATCATTTCAAACAAGTTAGAAATCAAAAGTGTAGAAGAGCTCACGAAAGCAAAATATCTTTCGCCCTCAAATTCTCTCTTTAGTCCTTTTTTTTTTCAATTTTTTTTCAAAAATCTTCTTGTTTAGACGCAGAGAATCAATCTCAATCCTCAGGTAAAACCCCATTATCTTTTGGCAATTAATTCCCCTCTGATTGCTCTTGCTTTTTTTAAATACTCTTTTAATCAGATCTACGATCTACATTTTCTGCTCTTGTTATCTTTTTAAATTCATTTTTGACTGGAATTATCATTCTTTTTGTATTTGATGAGAGGAATTATAGTTTATTTATTGAATCTAATGTGTTTTGTGTTAGTTTTCGGAGATTATTTATATTTATGCTGTTTAAGTTTGTGGCTTGATTTGAAATTTTTATTCTTTTACGTAATTGAATCTTTATAATACTGGATTTTCCTTTATTGTCTGTTATATTAATTTTGGATGGGTGGTTTGAATTGGTATTTTAATTTGTTATGGAAGATAAACTTGTGGGTCAAACATGAGATACAGTTAGTAATTTATCTTTGAATTTGCCTAGTTGTAAAACTGAGCTGTGGAGTGCTAAAGATTTATATAACGGTTTCGTTTTCAATGTTGTTACTGATAGTTTTGCTATTTGCTTTCCCCTTTCTTGAGAAATTGCTGAGTATATCTTATTTGCCCAAAAAGAATGGACACATGGTGGAATCTAGTGTTTGTTCAATCATAAATTTTATGCGAATTTTAGTGTTCATTGAGAAACTCAAACCAACAATTAAATTGAAGTGGAGATATAATGTTTTCTGAATTATGCTTCGATGATTGAAAAATGAAAACAATTTAGTAATTGATTTGGTCTGTTGATGAGCATTTTGTGCTGGTGCTTTACATTTTGGGTGGTTCGATCCTCAAGATTGGTTCAATTAGTATTTGTAATGTTTTACTATTGACTTGGAACCAGGTATTTATTTTTGCTGATAATAATGGCGGGTCAGAGGAATAGCTATGGGAAGCGGGCTCATTCTCAGTCAGACTATTCTGAGAATGGATCAAATAAGAGGAGAAATGCAGGTGATGACAGGGAACAATTTGTTATTGATTCAGAAGATACTGTATATAGGTATTTGTGCCCTGCAAGAAAGATAGGAAGCATTATTGGAAGGGGAGGGGAGATTGTTAAGCAATTAAGAGCTGACACTAAATCAAAGATTAGAATTGGTGAGACAATTCCTGGTTCTGATGAGCGTGTGGTTACTATCTATAGCTCTAGAGATGAGAGAAATGCCCTTGAAGATGGGGATGCTTTTGTTTCTCCTGCTCAAGATGCTTTATTCAGGGTGCATGACAAAGTTGTTGCAGAAGATTTGCACAGTGATGAAGATTCTGAAGGCCGCAAAATTACTGCTCGGCTTCTTGTATCTTCTGATCAGATTGGATGTGTTATAGGAAAGGGTGGACAGATCATTCAGAACATACGTAGTGAAACTGGTGCTCAGATTCGCATTCTTAAGGATGATTTACCTTCTTGTGCCTTGTCCACAGATGAACTTATACAGGTAATTTGACTATTTGATTATTGTTGTAGTACTTTCAGATTTTGCTTATTCATTTAGCAATCTCTTCTCTCCTTTAGAACATAGTTTACACCCATACACCGACATGGGAAAAAGCTACGCTGAGATGAGTTTCAATTTATTGAAAGCATTGGCAAGAAGCTTTTCTTGTGTATAGGGTCAACATTTGACAAGGATTTTGGTTATTTTGATTGCTGTAGTTGACAAAATCAGCATTTAATTTCACCTTTGAGTTCTTCAGGTTATGAATTATATCTTTTGAGACTGTTTTTTGCATTCTTTTAATATGTTATGTTTTTTATGTGTTTTTTTCCTGAAAAATTCACTTTCTATTGTGAGTTTTTTTTTAATATATATTAATAATGTTGTAAGATGCTTGGCCTTTTTATATTTTAATCTACTTTTGGCTTTAGATATCTGGGGAAGCTGAAGTTGTGAAAAACGCTCTGCATCAAATTGCATCTCACCTTCATGAGAACCGTTCACGATCTCAGCACTTGCTTGCTTCTGCTGTGTCAAAAGCATATCCTGCTGCTGGTGTAATCCTTGGTCCAGCTGCTGGTGCCCAGATCGTAGGGATAACTTCATTCGTTGGAGCTTATGGACGATACAAAGGTGACACTGGAGAATGGCCACGCTCCATTTATTCGGCTCCAAGGGATGAGATGTCATCAAAAGAATTTTCTCTTCGTTTGGTTTGTCCAACTGCAAATATTGGAGGTGTGATTGGTAAAGGTGGTGCTATAATCAACCAGATCAGGCAGGAATCAGGTGCCTCCATCAAAGTAGATAGCTCAACTACAGATGGAGATGATTGCTTAATAACTATATCAGCTAATGAGGTCAGCTATTCATCTTTGCTATTTTTATTTGTCTTGTGGAAGTATCTATGCTCTGCCTTATGCTATGCTTTGACGGGGTTCCTAATCTTCTGCTGTATTAGTTCTTTGAAGATACATATTCACCTTCTATCGAAGCTGCTGCACGGTTGCAACCTAGATGCAGTGAGAAGGTTGAAAGAGACTCTGGAATTGTATCATTCACAACCCGCTTACTTGTGCCAACCTCACGTATTGGTTGCCTTATTGGTAAAGGAGGAGCTATTGTAACGGAGATGAGAAGGATCACAAAAGCTAATATCCGTATCCTGTCAAAGGAGAATCTTCCAAAAATTGCATCTGAAGATGATGAGATGGTTCAGGTGTACTATCATTTGTATAGGATTTTCTTTATCATTGCTTTCTATTTGTTGGCTCTTTTAAAAAACAAATAATTATACGAACAGAGTGAACATGGTTGATCTGTTATTATTCAGATTGCTGGAGACCTTGATGTTGCAAAGGATGCCCTTGTACAAATAACAACACGGTTAAGAGCAAATCTTTTTGATAGGGAAGGTGCTGTTAATGCGTTAATGCCAGTTTTACCGTATCTTCATGTGCCAATTGAAGGAACAGACAGTTTGGGTTATGAAAGTAGAGAGGGTAAGAGGCATGGACGTGTGCACTCGTTTTCTGGTGGTAATGGCTCTAGTGATTTAGCTGCTAGTGACGGCTATGGAAGTTTTGGTGGTCTACAGGTATTTCCTTTTGACAACTTTTACTATTTTATTGTACTTTAGGTGGGTGAATTGTAGAAATATAGTTTGTTGGACTTCGTTATCCCATTTATCAAGTGAAAATAATTTTAGTCCCTTAAATCCTTATTCCCTTCAATATTTATTTCTTATTTGGCTTCTTATAATATTTTAGCTTTCTCATTTTGTTTACATTGTCCCAATCTCTCTCTCTCTTTCTCTCTTTCTCTATATCTTTATGCTGGTAATTAATAATTATGATTCTTAAATATTATTTGTAGATTGGTAGTACTACCGGTGCTTATGGAGCTTATTCTTCAGGACGTGGTGGTCCTTCTGGGTGAGAATAATTCCTTTCCTTGAAAGAACATATTTCTTGTTGTTCACATTACTGTCATGAATATCATCTAATGCAGGAAAAATGCTTGGGGCTGAGGGAGTGATTGCACTATCATAAACATTTAAATATTTGAACTACATGATATAAAGTTGTCTTCGAGGGTACAATGCCATTCTACAATTTGTTATTCCCAAGCATTCTTTGAGTCTTTTTGGTTCGTTAGGTTAGTACATGCACACTCTCTTAGGACTCTTCAGTATTCATCATTAACTTCTCTTACCAGGTTATCAAGCCATGCCTCTGTTTCCTGGCGCGAAAACTATGGTTAATTAAATTCCGTGATTGGTACGTGCAGATAGATTATAGTTTTCATTTTGGTATTCTTATGTCTATTGTTATAATCGGCACTTCTCTGATTTTGTCCAGTACATAGTAGTGTATACAGTTTGATAACATAGCCTATCCAATCTCCCTATTTATGTATCTGATGCTCTTGTTTTCCCTTTGTTGCCTTTCCGATCTCACTAAAACAGCTGAGACTTATGAAGCCTGAATCTAGCCTACTGCCTACTTTGATGAAGCCTGCCTAAACCCAGGTTATGTGTGCTCCAGATGAAGCCTGCCTAAACCAGAACCTGGGTTTGACATACTCATGGCCTACCCTGATGCTACTACCTAGAAGGACCAAATATACGTGGAGATCTTATTTTTCTCTTTGAAATTTGCCATTTCCATGCCACCAAAAACACCAAGCTCTTTTATGTGTGCTCCCAAGAACCTAGCTAGCCGGCATGCTTGTTACCGTCTTTTATTTCCTTATTTTGCGTCTTTTTCTGTTTGTAGTTTGCATTTGCTTAGGGGTTCTAAACCTTGTACCATCTTCCATCCACTGGCTGTTGTACTGAGAGTGCTGGGTTTATTATCTGACATTTATCTTCTGCTTTTTCTTAATTTCATCGGTTGTCTAAATTTATGATGGAATCTTATCCTCAGCTTACCCAGTTTACCCTAAAATGTAGCTGTGACGACATATAATCTGGAATACAGACATTTTTCATTCTCTTTTATTAGCATCTAACTCAGCTTAAATGGTCCTTGAGTCTTTTTAATGACACCTTTAATCAAGAAGCCCATTGGTATCCACCTAACTGATCACCTGAGACTTAGAGAAGTCTACAACATGTTAAACTGTGTTGCGTAGGAGGGAAAAAGGAAGGAAAGAGGTGGAAAGAATGTAGTTTTTCTTTGCATCCCTTCGTTCTGTAAGAGGGAAATATGACCAAGTTAAATAAGTGGATTCTTTCTATTTAAATTAACTGTTATGTTTATTTTCCATCCTCTATGCTAAACATCAGAAAGGAAAAAGAACCTTCTTCCCCCCTTTTTCCTCTCCTTTTCTCATTTTCTGTATCTTCCTTCCGTGTCTAACAGTGTTCGATGCATAGAAGGGACACAATATGGCATCTGGTCATCAACCTTTAGTGTTCAAATCCTCAATAGTGTTTTTCGACACATGGCATTTTTTTAGGGTAAAAAAAATGCTAGTTTATGCTACCAATGGATTACTGAATTAAAGGACAATATAATCATGTGAAAGGACTGTGTACTGGTGTCTTTCTACATTGTGTAGGTTCTTGGATTTTGTCTTGCACAAATACCTCAAATATAAGGTAAGAGCTTAATTCTTTTATAATGGTTGGCTGTGACTTGAGAGAATATAGGAATTCATTGAGTTGCTTGAAACACACAAGTAAGTTATTGCTTAATCTCTCTAATAGTATTGTGGATGTTCGTTTGAAATATTGTTTGACTGCTCAGCTATGTTATTCAGACTTGGGTATATGTCCGACATGGATATGTTCAATTTCTTCAAGTGTCATATCCTCGTACCCATGTCTGGTTATGCATCACATATAGGTACTTCAAGAAAAATGAATAGATAGAGTAACATACCTAGTTAGAATGTTATACGAGCAATTGATTTGGTGGCAGGTTCTGAATGTCACTGGTGTATATATTCTTTTTCCTGGGAAAAAGTGCTATATGTAAATTCATTCTTCATTTTTATTCCAAGTTTCGGGGAAGATGGATTCAAACTGGCTGAGGCAGAGAATGCATAGATATGATGTAAATGATGAGGTGGATAATGTCTTTGTTGCATTATTTTTAATATGCGTTGTATGTAACAATTTTGATGGAGCTATTTAATCTAAACTCTTATTGCTGCTATTACTGTATGATTCTATCTATAGCTTAACCCGGTTCCTTTCTAGTAACTAAGATAAACCTAGTCTTTATTATTTTCTGTTTTTGCTCGAATAATATTGAACCAATCTAACTGTTGGCACTGCTGTAGTTTGATTCAATGCTTTATTTTGAACACATACTGTTTTTACTACTGTTACATAAATGTTTTTCAGTGGAGGTTACAGTTAGGCCATAAAAGAATGGTAAAAATACCATGGAGGCCCTTTAAGAGTCGGATTGCATATTGCCTTCTTCACTTAAAAAGTAGGTAAATAAGCCCCTATATATTAGATAAAAGTGCAAATCAATTCCTCTGTTAAAAATTTTACCCATTTTTATTGTTAAAATCTAATTCCTATACGTTAGAATGAAGTACACATGACAAATCCCTGGTTGTTTTGTCAGTAGAAAAGAGTGATTTGCACTTTAATGATTAATTTGCACAGGGGTTAGAAAGAACTGATTGCAGGTATTGGAATTTAAATACAAATAAACTGAATTAAACCCTGAATTCGATGTGGTAATCTCACTGCTTAATCGGTAGGTTCAGCCATTATAGGTGATGGTGAAAATCAATTGATGCTGCTGAGGATGCTAAGGCCTCTACTGAAACTGAAGTGAGCGTGTCTGAATTTGCCGTTAAGATTGTTGAACATCTAAGAACTGTACTCCATTTTCCATCAGGAGATTAAACCTGGTATAGCAAGTAAAGGTGGGATACCCGTGTAGTTTACCTTGTACATAAAATATTGAATTTTTTCTTACAATATTGCCAAATTTTGTCAATTTAGCAGTTACAATAATTAGACATTTTTACTTAAAATAAAGTTTGACGTGCATAATTTTTGTGATAATGGCCAATTGGAAGGTCACCCTCTGTTCTAGCCACCCAAACAAGTAGGAATCATCTGTTGACCCAAACGTTTGATCTTTTGTTAAGAACATGATATCGTTTGTCATAAATTTTCTGTGGGCTTAATTGCTTTGTAGCACCAAACTAGAATGAATAATAGGATCTATCTCATTATATACATTCTCTTTCCATTGAAGACATTCCCTCTAAGTGTTATATAATGATGGCTAGATGGTAAGTATAGCACGCTAACACACGCTCGCTTATAAATATCTTCAAGAACGATGAGAAAATGATAGACTCTCCAAGCATTCAAGTTTATACTCTATCAACTTGTCTTCAACACTTAACTTTCACATTCTACTTACTTTTACTATTTGTGACCTTCGACTTTTTGCAAGGACTGGATGAACTGGCTTTTGTAATCATCACCACATTCTCTTTTGTACCTCATTGTAGTATCATTGTATCAACAAATGGCGTGACGAATGTGGACAACAAAGCTTCGTAATCCCATAATTGATCTGGCTAACCCAGCCAAGCTAACTTGGAACAAGCTGTAGCTTACCTTACAACTACACCACCTTTCCTAACTGTAGCCTTCACCTCATTAGATTGGGGTTTTTATCAGCAAGCCTTTGGGCCCTGGCCTTATGATTTAGAGACCCAAGAGAAGCTAAGACGACTAGAGTAGTAGTTCTTTCAGCAAGAACATCGCTTCAAAGAGCAACAAGAGTGGTAATGTATCCTTCACCAAAAGAAAACTCTGAATGAGCAGTTGATTGTTGAATTGAGAGTTGCATGGGAGGGCCCCAAGCGTGAGAATTCGGTTTGCCAAGAAGATGAGGCCCAGTCAACCATCTGAGGAGATCGCAAGCATGATGACCTTGACAACCTTCAATGGAACTTATTGGTAGCATCCCAACATTCTCAAGGTAAAAATAATGCTTATCTAGAAGAGAAACTACGGATTTTCAAGGTTGAAATGATGCAATAAATGAAGGGGCTTAAAGTAAATGAATTTTTTTGGAACTTCTCCAACGAGCACCAATCGTATTTTAGCTTCCTTCAAGTTCCTAAAGTTTGTATACAATTGGTCGGGGGGATTCAGAAAATCATTTGGCTCGGTATAACAACCACATGAATATACTAAGAGCCTCCGATGGAATCAGGTGTAGGGCATTCTCTATGACCCTTTCTCAGATAACTCGACAGTGATACTTGTGGCTATCATGGGGGTCCATTTACACCTTTGATCAAGTAGCTGAACAATTCATGAGTCATTTCTTAGCCAATAAAACACTAAAAATCCTCAGCCTACTTGATGACCATTCATTAAGGTGCCGGTGAGTCCCTTCATGATTACATTTATCGATATAGTGCAAGCACTGTGATCATGAAAGGGCCACTAATGAATAGGCCATTCAAGCTTTCATTGTCAGAACTACCAATCAATATTTAAGGTATATCATTATCGTGAGCACTCTAAGTAAACTTTCCATCCTATATGAGATGACTCATAAGTTCTCGGAGGGAGATGAAGTTGAGAAAGTTTGTGCCCATTCTTCTATACTTGCCCCCCGACAAGGCAGCCCTCCATGACGATCGCCCCAAGGTGATTTCAAAGCTATTAGCAGCCAAAGACCATTCCTGGGGTAAGCGGTCATGATTATGGACAGTACAACCCATCAAACCAAAGAAACCACTAGTGGGTTAATAATGTCCACATCGTTGGCCGCCAATGACCCATTTGAAATTACAGAGGAACCCAAGATCAACGACCCTGTGCCCCTATAACCAATCCAAGACCAAGCACAAGCTTAATTGCTCCCTACCTCAAATATTTAACCAAGTGAAATATCAAAGGATCCTAGATTTAGCACTACAATTGCCACCTAGTTACCATTGCAACAACTCCAATACTGTAAGTACCACAATGCTCGGGGGCACCGCACTGAGTAGTGTGTGCATCTAAAAAATGCCATTGAGACGACAATTCGAAAAGAGCACCGCAAGTAATATTTAGCTCAAGACCCCATTACTTAAACGTGCCTCGAGATAAGGAAGCGAGATCATAAGGGAAAGCAACTTGTTGAAGGAATCATTAATTTGTTGGTAGGAGGGAAGCATGTAAAATGGGTTGGTTCCATTTTTAAGCAAAAGGCCTACATAGGAAGTATCCTGTCGATTTTCACCACAGTAAAAAGCTCGAGGTCTCCAAATGGCAACTCTAGTTTTTAGAACTAGATGAGAGGGGCGTTCTAAACGCGGAAGGTAAGGATTCTTTGGTAGCCTCAACAAAAATCTCTTCTTTTGAAGTTAAAAGAATCCTGGTAGGCACAGACAACTCGGTTGATATTCTGACAATTAAAGCCTTTTATTAGATAGGCCTTAAGGATACAACTAAAATCGACAAGTCCAATTTGTCTTTTTGAATCGACAAGTCCAAAGACCTAACTTCCTAAGGCACAACTAGCAGAAACAATGGAATCCATTTACCTATATTGGTAGGGCCTTGAAAAGGTTACCTAAATTGTTTCCTCCCTTTCTCCATGAAGAGAAAGAATCCTTAAGTTCCTTTTTGATGGAATGTTAAGATGTCTTCTCTTGGTCTGAGACAAACAAGCCAGGAATGTACTTGTCTATCACTCGACATTCCCTAGGGGTGGATCCTGGTATATAACTAGTAAAGAAAAAGAAGAGCAAATTCTTCGTCGAAAAAGTTACGATGACATGAGAAGAAGTAAAAAAGCTGTTAGCTACGGGTTCTATTTGAGAGGTCACATACCCTTATTGGGTCTTTAATATGGTAATGGTACCCAAAAGCGAAAACAGATGGCAAATGTGTGTTGACTTCACCAACTTGAATAAGACTTGCACAAAAGATAACTTTTTGCTCTCTTTCATAGACTGATTGGTGGATTTTTCTACAGGCAACCAATATATGAGCTTCATGGATGCGTTTTCAAGCTACTAAGGAAACATTACATGCTCAAAATCAACAAGGAAATGGTTAGCTCTAGAAAAGCATAAATAACAAGAAAAGCGCTTATTTTAAAGCTTATCACTAGACTCGTCATCATCAGAAACAAGAGCATCTGAAGCGTTCAAATGACAATCATCTTGAAATTGTGGGAACTTTTGACTTGTACTAGGTGGTACTTTTCAGTTACAATTGGGTAGATTGCAATGAGTGATATAACATAAAGGTTCCAAGGTCACCCCCTGAAGATATTTTGCCATCATCATATGATGCTAGTGGCCAACTCTCTTCATTCCGAAAACCATTCATTAAATGTGTTAAATAAAGTCTTATTGGGATAATATATTTTGATATAATAAATTAAAGTATTTTTGAATAAAAGTAAAGTTGAAAAATTGATAAAATCAAGTTGAAATGATTTCAATTGAATCAAATATTTTTAAATATGTTTTAACCATTTTCAAACAAGTTAGAATTGCTCCAGGACAAAAAGTATCAGTACTTTTTGTCTAAGTATCGATATTTTATGTGATCTCAATACCCCTTTGATAAACGATACCAAATGAGCATTTTGTTTTATCAAAACCTAAGAAGAATCGATCTGGTATCGATAGTTTGTCCAAGGTATCGATAGTTCTGTTCTAACGGTCACTGAAATATGCATTTATCACAAAAAATATCGATACCTTTTAGCAGGTATCGTTACTCGTTACTGCAGGTGTAGTTAATGAGCTGATATTTCATCCCCAACGACTATATTTACTTTCCTACAACCAAAATGGTTGGAAATCAATTAGGGGGCATAAATACTGTCTTCAAGAGGTCTAGTAATAAGAAGAGAAAGGTGTAAAACTTAAAGATCAATCAAACAACCTAGAGCTTAATTCTTTCATACCTTTTCTTGTAAACACTTGTGAGCTTTCATTGTATTCATTTAGCTCAAGTGTTCTTCTTTGTATTTGTGCTTAATTGGAAAAAATCTTAATCTTGTAAGGATTGTTTCTTTGTTTGCTTGTTTGTTTCTTTTTGAGAGAGGATTTATACTTAAAGTTTAGGTAAAAACTTTAAGGGAGTTTTATCTTAAGATTTTGGGGTATAAGTCTTAAGAAAGATTGTAAGGTTAAACTTTATCCTTAAAGGTTGTACAAATCTAATGGATTTGGAAAAATCTTTAGATGTGGAAAGCTAAGATAATGGAGTAGACATTTGGGGTCGAACCACTATAAGTCCTTATGTTCTTATTTGCAAATTATTATTGCTTTCACCACAACATCTCAAAGGCCGATTCAACCTCCTTAACCAGTATTATCGAGTTGATCCATAAAGCTAACAATTGGTATTAGAGCTAATCTCTAAAGATGATTTAACAACAAAAAGAAAATCCTCGGAGAAGCACAAATGATCAACAAGTCATTCAACAACAGTAACGTTTACTACCGGGTCAATGTTTGTGGGAGAAGGACATTCCACCATAAGGCTTCCTCTATTCAATGACACCAACTATTCTAATTGGAGAATAAGAATGAAGTTATTTATCCAAGTTAATGATTATGGAGTGTGGAGGATAATCACAAACGACTCATTCATTCCAATGAAGATAGTTGAATGTGTTAATGTTCCAAAAGAGGAGAATGAATGGGATGCTAATGACATCAAGAAGGTGCAACTTAATGAAAAACTATTCACACTCTATTTTGTGCTCTTGGTGCAAATGAGTACAATAGTCTCTTTATGCAACAATGCAAAAGAAATATGAGACAAGCTTGAGGTCACCTATGAAGGAACGAGTAGAGTCAAGGAATCAAAGATAAGTTTTCTTATCATTAATTATGAGTTATTTAAAGCAAAATCAAAGGAAGGAATCAAAAAGATGTCCGATCGCTTCACCAACATCATCAATGGTCTCAAAGCCCTTGGGAAAGTTTATCTTAACAAGGAGATAGTGAAAAAGATGTTGAATAGTCTCCCAACATCTTGGCAACCAAAAGTGACTGCTATAGAAGAATCAAAGGATCTCAACTCACTCTCCCTTGATGAGCTCATTGGTTCTTTGCTTACATATGAGATGAAGCTTAACCAAAGGGGTGAAGAAGAAAGACTTATGAAGAAGAATGGTGGTAGAGCTCTACTTACGAAGAAGAATGTTAGTAGAACTCTTAAATGCACCACCATTGAAGAGAGTGAATCAAGTGAAGAGGTGGATGAAAACAAAGAGATGGAGAGGCTTGCTAGAAGATTCAAGAGATTTATGAAGTCCAACAAAGGAAGAGAATTTCGAAAGAAGGAAGGATTCAAACGTGAATTAACCAAGGAGAGATCTCATTATTTGCTATGAGTGCAAGAAATTAGGACACATCAAATATGATTGTCCTATATGTGAAAAGGAGGGATTTAACTGGGACGTATCAAGTATGATTGTCTTATATTTGAAAAGGAGGGATTTATGAAACAAAATGCTTATGTTGATTGGAGTGATGAAGACTCATCCAATGATGAAGAAGCCAAATTATGCCTTATGACTATCGATGATTCTAAGATAACTTTTAACTCATCTACTTTAAATGATTATTCTTTTGATGAGTTGCAAGAGGCATATGATGAATTGATTTTGGAATTAAAAAATCATGATGTCAAAACACAAGAAAAGTATTTTAAAATTGAAAAATGAAAACGACTTACTTTCTAAAATCAATCATGAACTTGGAGAGAAAGTAAATAAAATGCAAGAAATCATTAATGATTTTGAAAAGAAAAATTTAGACTTGCATAATTTACTCTCAAAAGTTCATGAGGATCATCAAAAGTAGCTTGAGTTGCTTAAGTGTGAAAAAGCTCACTTTAACAAAGTTTTTAAAAAAGGAGAAAGTTCAAATTTTTTTTTTGTTAAAAATAGCTTTAATTTTTATAAAAATAGAGGTCCCTCAAGATTTTATAAAGAAAAACTTGTTAAGAGTGTATGGGTTCCTAAAGGACTTAGTGATACTCAAGACAAGGAAGCTTTTTCAAAATGGATACCTAAAGAAACTAAAATTTTAAAAACTAATGATTATGGACCCAAAAGATATTGGGTATCAAAAACTTAATTCTATGTTTGTAGGTAAGGTGCATTGCTTCAAGGTGAATAACTGCAAATTTTATGTGATTGCACCTTAATGTTGATTGGTATGGTAGTTCTTTTGTTCTTTATTTCTAAATATCTATCTTTGAACTAACCACTTTCTTTTCCTCTTGAAAGCTTTATTGTTTATTTTTTATATAGCAAAAAGGGGGAGAAGAGAAAGGTAAATTTTATGGTTGATTGATTACTTATATTAGTGATCAATTTTTTTAAAGAAAAATGAATGTCAAATTTGAGCTTATTGAAAATTTATGCTCCAAATCTTTATGCCTTAAATTGAAAATGATTTTTATATAGGGGAGCTTAAATTCAAAATGTCTTTTATTAAAGGGGAGCAATCTATTCAAAAACAAATTTACAAAATGTTTTGTTATATAAAAAAGGGGGAGATTGTTAAATAAAACCTACTTGGATAATATATTTTGATATAACAAATTAAAGTGTTTTTGAATAAAAGTAAAGTTAAACAAATTGATAAAATCAAATTGAAATGGTTTCAATTAAGTCAAACATTTTCAAATATGTTTTAACTATTTTCAGACAAGTTAAAATTGCTCCAGAACAAAAAGTATCAGTACTTTTTGTCAAAGTATCGATATTTATATGATATCGGTATCCCTTTGATAAAAGATACAAAATGAGCATTCTATTTTGACAAAACTTAGGAAGTATCGATCTGGTAGGTATCAATAGTTTGTCCAAGGTATCGATAGTTCTGCTCCAACGGTCATTGAAATATGCATTTATTACAAAAAATATCAATACTTTTTTAGCAGGTATTGATATTCATTGCTGCAGGTGTAATTAATGAGCTGATATTTTATCCCTAATGGTGATATTTACTTTCCCAACAACCACAACGATTGGAAATCAATTAGGGGCATAAATACCATCTCCCAAAGGTATAGTAATAAGAAGAGAAAGGTGCGAAGCCTAAAGATAAATCAAAACAATCTAGAGCTTAATTCTTTCATACTTTTTCTTGTAAACACTTGTGAACTTTCATTGTATTCATTTAGTTCACACGTTCTTCTTTGTATTTATGCTTAATTGGCAAACATCCTAATCAAAATCCTAATATTGTAAGGATTGTTTTTTTGTTTGTTTGTTTGTTTCTCTTTGAGAGAGGATTATACTTAAAATTTAGGTAGAAACCTTAAGGGAGTTCTATCTTAAGATTTTGTTGCATAAGTCTTAAGAGAGATTGTAAAGTTAAACCTTGTCCTCAAAGGTTATACAAATCTAGTGGATTTGAAAAAATCCTTAGCTGTGGAAAGCTAAGGTAGTGTGGTAGGCATTTGGGGCTGAACCACTATAAATCTTTGTGTTCTTATTTGTAAATTATTATTGCTTCCACCACAACATCTCAAAGGTTGATTCAACCTCCCTAACCGACATTATCGAGTTGGTTCATAGAGCTAACAAAATTCTTAGAGATATACCCATAAACACCATCGTCCCCAAGGCAATACTTGAAAACTCATCGAAGAATGATCTTAAGTGGGATCATCTTCATTCCTTTTCGATTCATCATTTTATGTTCATGAAAACCCCTAGGAATATTTGATAGATGGAGGCGATAGTTGCATTTGTAAGTAGGACATGTCCATTTGGTAGGAAAAGCAAACCTCCTACCAAACTTCAATTCCACAGGAATATATTTGTTGTAATCAACTTGCATTATTACCTTCCTGCTATAAAACAAATTCTCTGTCTTGGGAACTGCCTTTTGGGGTAGGAATTCGAACAATCTAGGGGACATTTCCTCATCCACTTCCTGCACATAATACATGTATCGAAACAACCAATTGGAAGGGTGTACGCCTTTTTTGTAGCAGATAATGAAGTACCTGACAAATAACCACTAGGAAACTCTTGTCAACTGCTCGAGTACTGTATTGAAATCATAAAGAATATCTCGAATAAATTCTAGAATAGGAGCAGTGAAACCTTCCTTGAGCATAAACAACGACAAGTATAACCCAAGCCTCTTGCTAGTTGAGTCTGAACCAAACACTTAACTAAGATAATATGACCCTTATGTGACACTAAACTCATACTATTGGAAATATATAGATTGCAAATTAAAAGTGATGATTTAATTGAAAAATGATGACTTATCATCCAATGGACATGGGACAAGTCTCTTCCAAAAGGTGTCCATCCAATATGAAAAAGGTTGTGACTTTTCAAAAGGAGTCCATCCAATATGAAAAGGTTGTGACTCTTCAAAAGGTGTCTATTGAATGCATATAAATAGATGGACTATGATGCTCACAAATTTCAATTTTTCTTTTGCAATCAATTTCAATTTTCAAAAATTAAGAGTAAGAGTTAAGGAATTCCGTGATTTTGCTAATCAAAGGAAATTCAAAAATTCGTTGTATATAGGGAGGACCTTTGTCTTAACCCTCTAGCAACTTTGTGTGAGGGCAAATAGTTCTCTTTGGAAAGCGTCACCCGTGCCTCGAAGTTTACTATTTAATTCAATATCGTCTTTGGATCTATCTTCTGACAAAATCTCTAACAATCAAAGAGAACTATTTGAAGATGGCGACAAAGGCTACCATTGCATTCAAAGTGATGGACCAAGAGTTTGTTAAACTTAATCGATTTGACGGCTCAAACTTCAATCGTTGGAAGGAGAAGATGTTGTTCCTTCTTACCGTCTTGAATGTGGCATACGTTCTGGATCCAAACTTACAACCTGTGGAGGATCCCGCCCTTAATGCAAATCTCGAGGAAATTGTGAAAGTGGCCAAACTCAAGAAGAAGCGCGAGGAAGACAATTTCACATGTCATGGACACATTCTCAACACCTTGTCCGATCGATTGTATGATCTTTACATGTCGATGCAATCCCAGGTGGAAATATGGAAAGCTCTTGAAGAGAAATACAACACCGAGCGATAAGGTACCGATAAATTTTTAATGATGAAATATTTTGAATTCAAAATGCTTGATAGTATCCCGATCATCAATTAAGTCCATGAATTACAAGTCCTTGTAAGTAAACTTCGTGATTTGAAAGTTGTTATTCCGAAAATGTTACAAGTCGGGGCTATCATCTCAAAATTGCCCTCGTCTTAGAACAATTATCGAAAGAAACTATTGCATATGGCAGAGGACTTCACAGTGGAGAAAATACATAGGCATTTGCGCATTGAAGAGGAAACTCGAAAGCGTGATGCAGTGTATCTTCCCCAAAGTTTTAAAGTGAACCATGTGAGCGAGTCCAAGAACTCTCGAAATGGTATAAGAAAGGCCACATTCAAGACCAATGACATGCAAAACAAGAAGAAAAAAACTCGCAATTGGTATAATTGCAATAAGAAAGGACACTACATTAAAAATTGTAAACTTCTCAAAAAAAAGCAAGATACCACAACTTCCAAAGTCAATATGGTGGAGGATATGAACTTAGTGGCCATGGTTACAGAAGGGGTTGAGAATTTGGAGATTGGTATGATTATCGAACTCAACATAGCCATGACTGATAAGTATCATAATTGGTGGCTTGAGTCTGGTTCTACTGTGTATGTGTGTAATGACCAATAAAAATTCAAGAATTATGAATTAGTGGCAAACCGTGAAGTGCTTATAGGCAACTATCAATCGGTTAAGGTGCCCGGTCAAGGGACGGTGGAACTCAACTTTACATCTGGGAAGAAATTGACTTTGACCAATGTTCTGTATGTTCTTGATGTGAGAAAGAATTTAGTGTCTGTGAGTCTTCTGTGTAACAAAGGGTTCAAGGTTATCTTGGAATCCGATAAGTTTGTCTTGCTTAAGGGTGATATATAAGTAGGAAAAGGATATTGTAATAAGGGTATGTTCAAGTTGAGCATTGATATAAATAAAGTCAATTCTTCTGCTTATATTGTTTAGTCTTATTCTTTGTGGCATGCACGTTTAGCACATTTTAATTTTAAAACTTTACAAAATATGCAAAAGAATGGTTATATCAATCTAAGTAATAATAAATTTATGGATAAATGTGAAATTTGTATTCAATCAAAAATTACCAAGAAGCCATTTCCTAATAAGTGTGAAAGGAATTCAAAAGTGTTAGATTTAATTCATTCGGATGTTTGTGAATTAAATAGAACTCTAACAAGAGGTGGAAAACGATATTTTCTCACTTTTATAGATGACTTTTCTAGATTACTTATGTGTATCTCATGAAAAGTAAAGATGAAGCTTTTGATATGTTTAAATGTTTTAAAAACGAGGTTGAGAATTTGTTTAGTAAGAAAATCAAAGTGCTTCGTAGTGATAGAGGTGGTGAATATTTTTAAAATGAATTTAATGTATTTTGTGAGGAACAAGGTGTGGTACATGAGTGTTCTGCGCCTTATGCAACAAAATGGTTTGGCGAAAAGAAAGAACTGTACTTTAGTGGATATGGTTAACTCGATGTTGTTAAATGCTAAACTTCCATATAATTTATTGGGTGAAGCATTATTGACTGCATGTTTTACCCTTAACAAAATACCATCGAGAAAATTCAAAGTATCCCCATATGAGTTATGGAAGGGTTGGATGCCAAACTTAAATTATTTCAAAGTGTGGGGGTGTTTGGCTTACTATAGAGTTCTCGACCAATGGAGAACAAAGTTAAGCCCAAGAGCCATCAAAGGTGCATTTGTTGGATATGCCCAACATTATAAGGCATATTGTGTTCTTGACTTAGTGTCAAATACGATAATTGAAACAAGAGATGTTGTATTTATTGAAAATAAGTTTTTCGATGATTCAACGGATTCGGAAAAAGAATATCAACCACTGATTTCAAGTGATCAAACCAAATGAAGTCTTTGTGACAATAAGGATATGGAACTGAGGAAAAGTCAAAGAGTAAGAAAAGTAAAGGATTTTGGTCCCGATTTCATTTCCTCACAATCTCTAGCATTCCTTGTTAAGGGAAATAGAGAATCTGTAATTAAGAAGATCCCCATAATGTTTAATGTGGATAGTGATCCACAATCCTATGGTGAAACCATGACTTCTAGGGATGTAGCATTTTGGAAAGAGGCAATCAATGATGAAATGTATTCAATATTGTCCAATAATACTTGGATTCTAGTTGATCTTCCTCAAGAATCGAAGCCTATCGGGTGTAAATGGGTGTTTAAGAGGAAGAACACTCCAACAGGGGGTTCTCCAATCTTTAAGGCTAGGTTGGTGGCTAAAGGATTTAGGCAAAAAGAAAACTTAGATTATTTTGACACCTATGCACCAGTGGCTAGGATGACCTTCATTCGAATTCTTATTGTACTTGCATCCATCCATAAGTTACATGTACATCAAATGGATGTTAAGATGACTTTTTTGAATGGTGATCTCAAAGAAGAAGATTACATGGAGCAACCAGAAGGCTTTGTGCTTCCTGGGAATGAACACAAGGTGTGTAAGTTGATCAAATCATTATATGGTTTAAAACAAGCCCCTAAATTGTGGCATGAGAAATTTGACTCTGTTATTTTGTCATATGGTTTTTTACATAATGGCGCGGATAAATGTATTTACTCTAAATTCACTAATAGATACTGTAACATTCACGTTTTTGAACCGGAGTTGGAACAGTATTAGAGTTGAATTAAGAATTAGAACATGTATTTAAAATAAAAAGATTATGAAAATTTAAGGATTAATTAGTAATTGTGTGAAAGAAGGAATGACTAAATTGAAATTTAGCCAAAATGAATTATGAGACATTATGGGAATTATAGTGATTAAGGAGGGGCAAAAGAGTAATTTGGTGGAAGATATTTTTAGAGGCAATGAATTGGGCCAAAGTGTAAAGTTGGAAGGCCCAAGGACTAAAAGTGCAGTTTTACCATTTTTATAAGAGAGATATTTTTAGTGAAGGAATCTAGAGAATTAGAGAAAGGGAAAAGAATTAAAAGATGAAAATATCATATTTTCTTCTCATTTCACAACTGTCACATGCATGTCTCCTTCCACCCAACTTTTCCTTTTATTTCAATTAAGTTCTTCCACCATTGTTAAACCCTTCAAAAGCATGAAAGGGACTTTGCATTAAGCCAATCTTACTACATTGAGAAAGTATTGGAAAAGTTCAAACACTTGAATATCAAGGATTCGAACACTCCATACGATTCGAACTTCAAGTTAAGTGAGAATAAAAGCAGGGCTATAGCGAAACTTGAGTATGCCAACGCAATTGGAAGTCTAATGTATGCAATGCATTGCACTAAACCCGATATCGCATTTGCTGTGTGCAAATTAATGAGATTTACAAATTGTCTTGGTACCGATCATTGGAAAGGAATTTGTAGGATTTTTGGTTATATTAAGAAAACAAAAAATTTAGGATTATTCTATAGTGATTATCCTGCGGTACTAGAAGGTTACTCGGATGTAAGTTGGATTGCAAGTTTAAGTGACAATAAGTCCACATCTGGATGGATTTTTACGATCAGAGGTGAAGCCATTAGTTGGGCTTCCAAAAAACAAACATGCATCTCACATTCAACTATGGAGGTTGAATTTATAGCCTTAGCGACTACGGGCAAGGAAGCAGAATGGCTAAGAAATCTATTGCTAGATATAAAGTTGTGGCCACAACATAGGTTCGCCATTTCCGTATGTTGTGATAGTGAATCAACCATGTCTCGAGCGTACAATAATGTGTACAATGGAAAGTCTAGACATATAAGTTTGAGACATGAATATGTGAGACAATTGATTAGGGATAGTGTGATAAATGTTACCTATGTTAAGTCAATTGACAATTTAGAGGATCCACTGACAAAAGGTTTGTCAAGGGATTTAGTTAAAAGTACCACCACTAAGATGAGATTAAAACCATTCTAATTGAGTCATTGATAATGGAAACCCAACCTTTTCTAGCCAAAAGTTAGTTTCAAGGTTCAAGGGGTAATAACAAGTTATCGAATGATAATGTGAACTAAAAACTATGATTTAGTGATTATATTTTAGGAGGATGAGTTTTACTCTTAATGGATGGACATTAATTATCATGAAATCCACCTATATGGACATGAAGTGGTGCTGCTTCAACGAGATTTTATTTATGGTTTTATCTCGTACATGTTCATGAAACGAGATGAGTACATGGCCATAACGGTGCTAAAACAAATTAAACTCTTACTCTATTACTTTACGATTATGTGTGAAATTTTTTCGGTATTGATTTTAAGAGTGATGGTTTAAGCGACTAGCCACCATTCACTTTTTTGATACTTTGAGAAGTTTGCACTAAAGAAATGTTCAATCTGCGAACACCTTTCTTTATGCTTAATCGTTGTGTACTTATTTTCTGGAATTAGCAATCTAGTGGGGGATTGTTGGAAATATATAGATTGCAAATTAAAAGTGATGATTTAATTGAAAAATGATGACTTATCATCCAATGGACATGGGACAAGTCTCTTCCAAAAGGTGTCCATCCAATATGAAAAGGGTTATGACTTTTCAAAAGGTGTCCATCCAATATGAAAGGGTTGTGACTCTTCAAAAGGTGTCCATTGAGTGCATATAAATAGATGGACTATGATGCTCACAAAGTTCAATTTTTCCTTAGCAATCAATTCTAATTTTTAGAAATTACGAGTAAGAGTTAGGGAATTCTGTGATTTTACTAATCAAAGGAAATTCAAAACTTCATTGTATCCTGGGAGGACATTTGTCTTAACCCTCTAGCAACTTTGTGTGAGGGCAAATAGTTCTCTTTGGAAAGTGTCACCCATGCCTTGAAGTTTACTATTTAATTCAATATCGTCTTCGGATCTATCTTCTCACAAAATCTCCAACACATACTTGTGTTTTACATGTAACCTGTGACACTTCAACAAAATTTTCATCTCTGGATGGGTTGTGTTACATGGATAGCCGAGACTAACCATAGGTTTATCCTCTTTCCTTTCGGACTTTTTCACAACAATCCTCTATTCTCTCATTGCCTTTCTTGACGCAAAGCATTTACAGAATGACCATCACCTCGACCTTGAGTTTTACTAGATCTTCCATTTCCTCTAGCCATTTCCTTCAGAAAGTGCTAAAATTAATGCTAGTAGAAATAAAAATAAGGACTCCAAGATGAATCAAAGTGTGAATACTCCTTGAAAGCAAAAGTTGTTGCAAAAATCAGCCAAAACCATAAAAGTGACAAGAACAGTTGCAGAAATTTCAAAATTGAAGAGGCAAAGTAACTACAAAGAAAGAAACCAAACCCCACGTGGGTTCAATTGGTCCATACCGTTAAGTTATAATGAATGACAGGGTTTGTTCCATCATAGACATTCTCATCCCATCGAAGACATCCATCCCATGTGTCCTGCAATGGTGGCTAGATGGCAAGTATAACACATTAACATCATCCTACATGAGATCTGCACATATAAATACCTCTAAGAATGATGAATAAAGGATCGAATCTCCAAGCATACAACCTCATACTTTTTCAACTTACCTTCAACACTTAGCCTTCACACTCTCTTCACATTCACTCTTTGTAACTTCTGGCTCTTTGCCCTGATTGGGTGAACCGACCTCTATAATCATCACCACATTCTCTTTCATACCTCCTCCTTGTTGTATCATTGTTTCAACTATAATGTTAATTTATTATTAAGTTGTTAAGTTGTTAAGATATATAAGATATTGTATAAAAAACTATGAAAGTGTAAAATTAACTTAATATATATAGGGTAAATATTTGGTAAAATATTAATAAAAATTATTTAATTTCATAAGTAGGATTGTAATTTCACAAGTAAGTTAAATCCATAAAAAAAGGATTTCTTTTTGTTTAAATAAAACTTTTACTATCTTATTTTATCTTAAAAAGTATGTGATTTATTTAGTTTTACAATTTTGATATGATGTAAATTTTAATATATATACTATTAATAAAATTTTTGATTGTGTTCGGTTAGAAAAATTACAAAAACGATATTTCATACTTAAAATTAAATTAAATTATTTAAGAGTACTTTAATTTTTCTAATTTTTTAAAAAAAGTAAAAATTTATGTAATGAGATTTGAACCTATGCCAATTACAATGGAAAAAACTTTAAATTTACCACTCAACCAGTGCTTTATTTTATTTAACTTATATATTTTAATTTTAGGCTTAATATAATATTTGGTATCTGAACTTGACACTTTTTTCTAATTTGATACCTAAACCTTTTTTTTGTCCAATTTGGTACTCAAACTTGACACTCTTTCTTAATTTGATACTTAAACTTGACATTTTTTTTAAGTTGGTACTTAAACTTTTTGGGATTCAATTTGGTACCTAAACTTGACTCTTTTTCTTAATTTGGTACCTAATTTTTTAACATTAATTCATTAAGCATAGCTCAATACGTATTTTTAACATGAATTTTCTCTAAAACTGATAATATTTTTATAGCATCACAATTTTTTTTTCAACAATGTTATTGTTTTGCGTAATTTTTATAACATTTAATAAATTTAGGTACCAAATTGAATCTAAAAAAAAGCTTAGGTACCAAATTAGGAAAAAATGTCAAGATCAGGTACGAAATTGGGTCAAAAAAAAGTTTAGGTACCAAATTAGGAAAAAAGTGTCAAGTTCAAGTACCAAAAATTATATTAAGCCTTAATTTTATTATGCATATTTTATTCTCTCCATTAATTGTGTATATTAATTTATTGTATGTTATTTTTAAGCACATCTCTATATATTTTTTAATAATATGTCGGTTGAATTTATTAGAAATTAAAATAGAGAAGCATTTCAAACGAAATTAAAATGAACAGAAAAATAACAAAACAAAAAGAAATTAAAAAAACTAGAAAATGAAATATCAAACCAGCAAAGCACGTCTAGTAGGCTGCATTGACAGGGATGAAATGAAGCACAGGAGAAAGGAAGCAGGAAATAAAACTTCTTGTCTCTATTTACCTACACGCTTAACAATCAAAGAAGGAGTGGTGAGCGAAACTAACAATCTTGTAGGTTGCTTCGCAAAACATATCTGACTGCATCGACAAACGAACCATAAAAAAGATCAAACTATTGAAAGATCACCGATAACTACAAATTAAAGTCGGATATTATGAGAAAACTATCCACACACGTGTAATAAAATTTCTTTATATATATATATATATATGATAATTATTCAGTACAATCTTAGAAAGTGGCATGTTTCTTATGTGTCATTTTCAAAAATGAAAACTTTAAAGATTTTATGGTTTTTCAAATGAAATTATTTGTTCATGGTTAAATTGTAAAATTAAAAAGAAAAATACATGTTACTTTTTAAACGATAAGTGTTAATTCTTTTAAAATTTAATTTTACCTTATTCTTTTTAATAATATAGTGATTAAACAGATCTATTTAAGAGTAAAAATAATTTAATCTGATCTTTATAAGAGAGGAACATGTTAGATACTTTTATGTGTATATATGTATAGTTGTTTAAGGTCCTGGATATTTGAGTATTTAGGTTAGAGACTCATTATGTGTCATTTACATGAGTCTCTAGTTGGCAATCCTCACCATGTGCTATTATTATACGTGAATTTTAGTTTGGTGAATCCATTTTAATTCGAATTGTTTTGGTTCTTAGTTCATTTGTACTTTGTATTATTTTAATTTATTTTATAATTACTTAAAGATATATGTTTATTTATGGGAAAAATATTTATCACGCTATCAGTTAGGGTTGAGCAAAACTCGATTCGAATCGAAAAATTCGAAAATTTTTTCGAATTTCGAATTATTTGAATTGAATTATTCGAGTTATTCAAGTTAAACGAATCAAGTTGAATTTTTTTTCGAATTTTGAGCTTGAATCGAGTTGAATTTTCGAATTCGAATAAACCGAATAAAATTATATTATTTTTAATTTTAAATTTATATTACTCAGGCCCAATTTACTTTACCCTATTTTCTCCCAAAGCTCAAACCTTTTATTTTACCCAATTTTTTTCCCTAAAGATTAAAACTCATCCATAAGCTAAACTCAGATATTTTTAATTTTTTACCTTTCACCTTACCCAAATATAATTTCGTTCTTAAAAAAAAACTCATAAACTAAACCCAAAATCAATTTTCTCTTATTAAAAAAAACTCTAAATTAAATAAAAATATATTTTTTTAAAATTATATAAAATTAAACAACAACAAATTAATTTTTTTAAATTTAACTCGAACAAATATATTCGATTCGAATTCTATCTCACTCGACTCGATTCGTAAAAATTTCAAATCGAGTTAAGATGATGAAATAGGATTCGAAAACTTGATTAACTCAAAAATTATTCATTTAATTCGATTTGATTCTATCGAATGCTCACCTTTACTATCAGTAAAATTTTTAAACTTTACAAATAATATAAAAAATTGACAAATATTCTATAAAAAAAAATACAGTATATTTTAAGTATAAGTAGTGAATGGGGTGAAGGAAGTGAATTCATTCACTCACCTAACTCAAAGCATGAGGGGTCAAATTGAGCAGACATTCTGGAGACCCACTCCATTTACTGCAAGAGCAGGTTAAAAGAGAGTGGTAAAGTACTGTGATCCATCAGATCTTACACCACCGTTGATAACGAAGATTGTCAGCCTTTTGATGATAGGGATTGATCTTTTAACTTTAATCTCTCTTGGTTTTAGCATCCATGCAATGTCACATCTCTGCCTCCTCACCCTCCCATTTTTCTTCATTCCACTTTAGATTTTAAAATATTATATATAATCAGTGAAAATACTTGTTTAAGTTTTTCTCATTTTCGAAATTCAATAGATTAATTCATATTAAAAAAGATATTGGAATAATTTAATTTTTATCATTTTTGAAAATAAAGAATTAAAGACAATCAATTACGATATGTCTTCAGATAATTATATATAATTTTAATTGATATAACAATAAATTTAATTTTCAATGGTTATATATTCTGTCAATTTAATCTATATTTTAAAAAATTCAACAATTTGCCCTCAACATTTATATAAATATTTCATTTGTTAAATTATTATCATAAGCTTTGAGAGCTAAATTTATTATTATACTTATTACTGTTAATTATTTGATATATAAAATAAAAATTTTAAATATTTTTTAACCAATTACTGCTAATTATTTGTAAAATTTAATTTGAACATATAAACTATATTTTAAGAGGATAGATCTATTTATATTAGTGTAAAACTTAAGTGGTTTTACATCATTCTGTAGCATTCTATAGGATTAATTTTTTAACAATAAAATCATTATATTTCATATTCTATTCACGTAGATAATGCATGTCGACTTTGTAAGTCCCCCATCAAATCCCAAAGCTCAACCTTAGACAGGCAGTGAAAACTACCAAGCTGGAGTACAATAGAGGCAATGGGAATTTTCGGTGGAGCAATGAAATATGTAGAGATTAGAAAGAACACCAACAATAAAAGCACTCTGCTGGGCCGACATTAACACTAAGAGACGAAAGTTAAGGGAGCGAATGAGATTAGATACCGTAGTAATTCTAGCCGTAAACAATGGATACAAGGTGTTAGTTTGACATAAATTAAAAAATTTTAACTATTCATCTTATGTAAAAGAAATTCGAACCATTAAATATATATTAATGCAGATAATATTTTAGATCGATGAAGATATTTTGAATAATATTTTATTTAAAATAAAAGGAAGAAAAACGAGAAGAGGTAAAGACATAAAAGAGTGTACTATCTATGTATGTGTTCGGCTACGAGTTCCCCTTTTTAACTTAGAATTTATGGCTAGAGGCAATGTGGCTGATGTCATTATGTTAGTTTGAATCTCACATTATGCATAAAAGAGGTAAATTTTTGTTTGTTTCATGTTATATTTTAGTTACTTATATTTGAAATGTTACGTTTTAGTCATTTATGTTATTATTTTGTTACAAAGTGGTCACTGTGCCGTTAAGTTCCGTTACATCCCTAACGGTAATTTTACGTGGCAGTCGAACTAGATTTTAAGTGCCAACTTGAATTCCCAAATAGAATGAGAATAAATTTTTAATTAAATAAATTTAATTAATTAAAATTTTTAAACCCTAAACCTTAACTAAAAAAAATCCTAAATCCATTTTCACACACGTCTCATCTTCATCTTCATCTTCTTCCTTTTTGATTCCAATATCTTTAGTTACAAATCTATCTCAAAGCTTGAATCTTTAAAACCCATTAACCCAAAGATTCAAAGATTCAATATCTTCTTCTCGTTAAGTTTTTTTGGGTTAATGAGTTTCAAATATGTAAATTTTGAGATAGATTTGTAATTAAAGATGTTTGAATCAAAAGAAAAGAAGATGAAGATGAAGAAGACAAGTGCGTGAAAATGAGTTTAGGGTTTTTTAGCTAAGATTTAGGTTTAAAAATTTTAATTAATTAAATTTATTTAAATAAAAATATATTCTAATCTCATTTGGAAATCTAATTTGGCACTTAAAATCTAGTTGGACTGTCATGTAGGATTACCATTAGGGGGATAACAGAACTTAACGGTAGAGTGATTATTTCGTAACAAAATAATAACATAAATGACTAAAACGTAACATTTTAAAAATAAGTGACTAAAATGTAACCTGAGGCAAACAAAAGTGACTATTTTTGTAGTTTACCCAAAAATTTACGGTATGCTTAAATTTTAATATTAATATAAGGTTAGAAATTTTTGTATTAAAAATTTTATTACACTTTTTTTAAATAAATTTATTATAAATTTTGATCATATTTGTTCTTTTTTACATAATATTTAAAACTATTCATAGTTTCTCCTAGTCCATAAATAGGAGGATAATGCGTTTTAAAGCACTCGAACTCATATCCTCCTATATTGACAACAATACTCATACTAATCAAGTTAAGACTCAATCGATATTATATTTTTTTTACGAACGCACAATAAAATTTCTTATATTACATGATTTTTGAAGTGCACTTTTTGAACGGCTAAACTTGGATAAAGTACTTTCAAGATTAATAGTACTATGGATTGAGTCTTAATTTGATTGACGTAGATTCGAGTGCGTTGAAGTGCATTATTTTCCTATTTATGGGTTGGGCAAGGGCTTTGGATAGTGCTAGTTATTGTGCCAAAAAGAGCATATATGATCATAACACATTGTTAAAAAAAAGTTTAATAGTATTGGGAAATTTTAATTAAAAATATAAAAAATTAATATATAATATTTTGAAATAATAATATCTTATTTTTAATATATATATATATATTGTTAAACTAAGTTTTATTAGATAATATGTTTTGATATAACAAATTAAAGTGTTTTCGAATAAAAGCTAAGTGGAAAAGATTTCAGTGAGACTCCTACCGGTAGAACTCCGCTTCTACTGATACAACTACAGTTCTACCGATACCTTAAAGACTTCTACTGAAACAAGTTAAGTTAGTAGTCAACGTTCAGTATCCCCTACTCTTCTATCGATACTCTGATGGGTTCTATTAATACCAAATGAAACCCTCAGAGTTCTACTGATACAATGAAGCATCTACTGATAGAACGACTCCAACGGTAATATTTTGTATAATCGTCTACCCTGGGACTTCTACCGGTAGAACTTCACTTTTATCGATACAACTTCAGTTCTACCGATACAAGTATGCTTCTACTGAAACAACTAAGCTGCAGACTGCATTTAATGCTGGTCTTTATGGCTGCAACGGTTACATTACTTTCCCAACAACCACAACGGTTGAAATTCACTTAGAGGGTATAAATACCATCTTCCAAAGGTCTAGCATCAAGAAGAGAATGCAAAGCCTAAAGATCAATAAAAAAACGACCTAAAGCTTAATTCTTTCTTACCTTTTCTTGTAAACACTTGTGAGCTTTCATTGTATTCATTTAGCTCAAGTGTTCTTCTTTGTATTTGTGCTTAATCTGCAAATATCCTGATCTTGTAAGGATTGTTTCTTTGTTTGCTTATTTGTTTCTCTTTTGAGAAAGGGTTTATACTTAATGTTTGGATAGAAACCTTAAGGAGTTGTCTCTTAGGACTTTAGGGTATAAGTCTTAAGTGATTGTAAGGTTAAACATTGTCCTAAAAGGTTATACAAATCTAGTAGATTTGGGAAAATCCTTAGTTGTGGAAAGCTAAGGTAGTGGAGTAGGCATTTGGGGCCGAACTGTTATAAATCCTTGTGTTTTTTGTTGCAAAATTAAATTGCTTTCACTACAACTTCTGAAAGGTCGATTCAACCTCCGTTACCGTTATTATCGAGTTGATCCATCGAGCTAACATATAAATATATTAGGGAAATAAATTTTTAAAAGGAGAATTTTTACTTAAAAACAACAATCATTAAAGTTAAAAGTATTTTGAACCCAACAAGTGGTTCCAATGGAAAAGAGGATGTTGTTCATTTTAGGGATCCCGGGTTTGAGCACCTATGTGTGCGTTGTCAAAGGGTTAAAAAAGTATGAACAGATACTACAATGTACCCACACCAGTATATTAAAAAAATTAAAAATATTTAATGATTAAAATTGAATTGAATTAAAAAAATATAAAATTATATATCACACTCCAATCATGGCATTATAATAATTAAGGGGTATATGTTTTATGGAAAATGACCTACGATAAAAAATGTTCTTCATTTTCATATGTTTGTTTCAAGGAAAATAAATTGATTAACGAAAAATAGCTTACAGGCTAATGAAAAATAAGCAATTGTTCTATTAATTGACTTATCCTTTTAAAAAGTGTAAGTTATTTTTCAAAAAAGAATTCATATATGAGTAATTTTATTTTATATAAAAATTAAACTCAATCAAGCCTAATATTATTATATTAATAATAAATTTTTTATTTTAATTTTTCAAATATTTATATCAAATATTAGTAAGTTCAATATTATTAAAAATACATATTTACTTATTTATATCTAACAATATAATTTATATTAACATTCTTAAGATATTATTGAAAAATAATTATATTAATATTTTGATAATATATATATTACAATTTATAAATATTTAATGATAATTTTTTTAGTATAAAATAAGAATATTTTAATTATATAAATATGAGTATTTATTTAAATTATGTTTAGATTCATCCCTACCAACTCTAATGTATCAATATCCATTCTCATATATGTAAAATATGTAATTTAAATTAAGTTTTAATTAGAAATTATTTATTACTAAGTTTATATATGACCTTAATTATAATAAAATATTATCTTATTATATAATAAATTTTGATTTTCATAAAAAAATGCTAGTATAATGTTTTGTAACAAATATATTTCATGATGTGTTTGTTTAACTAAGAATAAGTTTTAGAAAATGATTTCAAGAAATTTTTCCAAAAAACGTAAATATAATTTTTCTAGAAAATAACAATTTTTCTAGAAAATCAATCTATTTTCCAGACATAATTTTTTAGAAGTTGTTTTCAGTGAAACAAACGTAGCATAAATAAAACTTGGTTATTGTTAGTGTTTCGTTTTTTTTTTTTGTTGTTGGGGATCAATCCGATTAAGCAACAAACAAGTTAAAAATAGTAGAAGAAATTGAGAAATTGAACAGACAAATTTAACGTGGAAAAACTCCTCCGAAGAGGATAAAAAACCATGAGCAAATATAATTTTACTATAATGGCAAAAGAATAAAGAGTACAAAAGATTGAGATAAAAATTAAACCCCAAAAACCCGAAAATAAAAAACCCTCAAAACGTAAACACTAAATTCTCCAAAAGTGTTAGAAGTTCTAAACTCTAATGGGTGTATCTAATGAGTGTTCTTTCTAAGGTTGTAAAAAAGCCTATTTATAAGCTAAATTTTTAGGTCAAATAATAATAAAATAATCTAGACTAATAAGAGTTTAACTCAAACAAATAAACAGAGTTTAATTGAAACAATTAAACAGAGTTTAACTGAAAGATTATTTCTCAAATTTGACTTGAAATAGGAGTCATAATTCAACAAATCTCCACCTTGACTCGTATTTCCACAATGTCATATTTGCCAAAGCCCGTCACGGGCCTATCTTGAACTATGCAGGGAATTAACTAAGTCGAATCTGTGCTTTGAAGCTAGAAGTCTTCTAGCCTTCGACTTGTGCACTGCCAAATCAAAACTAACCCGGGTCTGATTTTCACGAACACAGTGCCCTAACTTTTCAAAACCTACATCCAAAAGAGAACCTTTCTTCATCGAAACAGTCATACATTTTTCTCTCCTATGACCAAGTTGCCTCCGCTCCAAACGAGTTGACTTCAACTCCGTAACGGATGAGGGACGTCAGATTTCACCGATCACTATAAAATCTTCTAGAATATAAGACTGTCGGTCTTTTTACCTTTTAACAAAACGAGAGCCCCACAAGACACCTTAATGCAGCTCGACTCGATGTTGATTCTGTAACCTTTTGAGTCTAAAATACTTAAGGAGATGAAATTCTTTTGTAAATCAGGTACATACCTGACATCTGATAGTTCCTAATCGTACCATCGTGCATCCTAATTTTAACAGTACCAATACTGATTACCTTACTGGATGAATCGTTTCCCATGTGCACAACTCCACCTTCAACCGAACTGTATGTGGAGAACCATTCTCTGTTGGGATACATGCGGAAAGAACATCTTGAATCTAGGATCCACTCAGACGTAAGCTCGGAGCTTTCGCTTGTTGACACTAATAAGAAATCATCACCACTTTCATCATCCAAATTAGCAACAGCTAAATCTTCCTCGTTACTCTCAGCAGCCTTTTTATTTCGCAGTTTGTAACAACCTGCTTTGATGTGACCTAATTTCTTACAATAGCAACACGTTTTGTCTCTTTGATACTACCAAAACAGAAGCTTGCTTATCTGCCTTGCTATATGAACCAAACTCATTGTCGAGTTTATCTTTGCTCAACAAATGACCCTTCACATCCTCGAATGAGAGTTTGTCTTTACCATAAATCAAGGTCTCCCTAAAAGACTTGTATGAAGGGGGTAAAGAGCAGAACAATAGCATAGTCTGATCCTCATCGTCAATATGAACCTCAACATTATTTAAATCATTCAAAAGAGTAATGAATTGACTGATGTGATATCTAAGAAGCTTACCTTCGTTCATGCGAAAGGTAAATATATGTTGTTTTAGCACTAAACGGTTGGCCAGAGACTTAGTCGCATAAAGAGTTTCTAGCCTTTTTCACAAGGCGAATGAGGTTTTCTCCATCAATATCTCCTGCAATACACTATTCGCGAGGCACAACTGGATTGTAGACAAGGCCTTTTCATCAAGCTTTTCCCATTCTGATTGATCTAGATTATCGGGCTTTTTTTCGATAACGACCTTTTTCAAATCGGTCTGAAGAAGATTTGCCATCATCCGAACTTGCCACATATTGAAATTTGTGACACCATTGAATTTTTCAATGCCGAACCTTGTTGCCATCTCTGAATGGGTTGATTTACTAAAATCGAGCTAGCTCTGATACCACTTATTGGGGATCAATCCGATTAAGCAACAAACAAATTAAAAATAGCGGAAGAAATTGAGAAATTGAACACACAAATTTAACATGAAAAAACTCCTCCGAAGAGGATAAAAAATCACGAGTAAAGATAATTTTTACTATAATGGCAAAAGAATGAAGTGTACAAAAGATGGAGATAAAAACTAAACCCCAAAAATTCAAAAATGAAGAACCCTCAAAACGTAAACACTAAATTCTCCAAAAGTGTTAGGAGTTCTAAAATCTAATGGGTGTATCTAATAAGTGTTCTTTCTAAGGTTGTAAAAGAGCTTATTTATAGGCTAAATTTTTAGGTCAAATAATAAAAAAAGAATATAGACTAGTAAGAGTTTAACTCAAACAAATAAACAGAATTTAATTGAAACAAATAAACATAGTTTAATTGAAACAATTAAACAGAGTTTAACTGAAAGATTATTTCTTAAATTTGACTTGAAATAAGAGTTATAATTCAACAGTGGTTATGGCTATGTTTTTGGAATTAGATTGATGGTCAAACTAGCTAGGTCATTGGTTCTTGGTCTTATTGTTTTGATTACCGGTTTGGTTTCAATTAAATAAATTATAAAAAATTACTAAAAATCATAAAATTTAATTCAATCGATTTAACCGCTGACTCAGTCGATTCATACTAATTCTTATGTCAATTGATTCTCTCCTTTGCTCTGGATTGATGTACCGATCGATTCTCGATCCAATTTCAACAATTATGATTATGAGTTATAAGTAGTGGTAAAGCTATAATTTTTTGTTTTAAGAGTAAGATAAATAAGCGGCCAAGAGTATCAGTAAAATGTTGAGAGCTAACTTATTATTTAAAAAGTTTCACTAGTATCTATGTTATTTATAAAGCTCTTTATTGAATTAATGTTATCTATCAATCGGGTCTCAATTCAGTTAGAGATATTACTTTAATGTCCTCTCATATTTAAAATAAATTATACTATTTTAAGGTACTTTAGTTTTTTTATTTAAAAAAACAATAAAAATATGCATATAATGAGATTTGAATCCATGTAAATTGAATTAATGAAACTTTAAACTTACCTCTTAGCTAAAATTTTATTTTGATATTTTCATATATTTTAATTTTATCACGCATACTTTACTATCTCCATAAATTGTATATATTAATAATGTTCTCGATTGATATGATGTCACAAATTAACTCGGCACTAACTTAGGATTGATTGCAACACCATGATAATTAATTGTATTCATTTAGTAATCTTAATATGACATATTCATGTGTTTAAATTTTGTTTTACTTACAATTTAATCTATTTTTTTAATATCATACCTATTTCATGTGTTCTTATTATTATTTAGTCCAAATCATACATTTCATTATTTATTATATAAAATAACACAAATTTGTATTCTAAATACATGATTTTCATATGCATACACGTGTGATAGAGTGTCTAGTAGATATATTACAATAATAAGTAAAATAAAATATGTTATTACTATTTTTACTTTTAGAATGTAAAATGTTAAAGAGAAAATTTTTTTTATTATGAAATTATTATTTTCATTATTATTTAATTATTTTTTATGAGTTAAAAGTAATTTATATAGAGATAATATCAACGGTAACGATTCAAGAAAGGAAAAGAATTTTGGTCCAGTGAAAGAGAGAAAAAAAAAATAAAAATGGATTCTTTTTTCGTTTCGTCCTCCCTTTCAAATGGAGTGTTTGAGACTATTTAAATTATGAATATTTCGAATTGAATCGAATCGAATCTCGGATTGTATCCCGAATTAGGTTATTATATATGCTTTAATGTTATATTATAATGAACATGATAAAGATGGTACTATTTACTAGTACTCATAAAGCAGGAAGGGAAGTGACTTAGTAGTCAGTTTCTAGAGTTTCCTTCCATGTGCAAAAGCTACCCCCACATTCATTATTACTTCGAAACAATCACCCCCCACCCATTCCATTTACTGTAATCTCACCACCACCCCAATTTTTTATTCAATTTCTTTTCCCCTACAAATTCCCCCAATTCATCAATGGCTACCAATGGAGAGTTTTTCCATTAACCAATAAGCTTCTTCTTCTCTGCCTGTTTTCTTCAGTGAATCCCTCACTTTTTCTTCCTTTACATAAATAAAAACAGTCCTTTCTCCTTTGGGAAACTCATTATCTCTTTGTTATTGGCATGGGATTGCAGTGTGTTCGTTTTTTCATCTAAAGTCTTGCATGTGAAAATCAGGCAATGTTTCAGCCAAGGATGACTTGCCGACCTATTTTTCTTTTAACATCCCAATCTAAATCCATGGCCATATATATATCATATTGAAGTTCAGATCTAGAGCATTATAATAAATGTTATATAGGGTTTATCGGCAAGTCATTTTTGGCTATATCATTGTCTGATCTTCTCATGCTAGATTTATGATGAAAGTATCAAAGATATTGCACTTAAAATTGGGTTGGGGTTGCATTTTTTGGATAAGCAAAGGTAAATTGAAGGTCTATTATCATGCAAAATATGATTGCAATTTTGTTTATAATGTATGTATACACATTACATACTTATTAGGCCATATATATAACATAGATATATATAACGGTAAAAGCATCATGGAGGTTCTCATATTAAAAATTAGATTTCATTTTTTTACTTTTCATTAAAAATGAGTAAATTAGTCTTTGTATGTTAGATTAAAGAGCGAATTAATCATTTACTAAAATTTTTATCCATTTCTACTCTTAAAAACTATCGTTATTAACGGAATAATCAGAAATTTACACATGATGTGCTATGTGTACTTCATTCTAACATAGTTCAATTAATTTTTAACAGTAAAAATAGATAAAATTTTTAACAAAAAAATCGATTTACTTTTTGATCTCTTGTGCTTAGGTTCAGAATAATTAGCCTTTATTTTACTAATTATAGTTGAAGATTATGTCATCCTTTTAATTTTATTTGTAAAATTTTAAAACTCCATTAACAATACATCAAATAATTTTTGGTATATAAATGAAGACAGTAGTGAGGTATATTAGTATAGATAGAATGAATATATCAATCATCGCTAGGGTTAGTTCATCTCATATTCCAATCTTTGAGTCCTTTTCCCTCAAATTTTTAGGTTCATGGATGATAGATGGAGGACAATAGTGAGGAATATTCCCTCCAATCTATGTTTTTCTTTCAATATTTTTTTAAATTCTAGGATTTGTATTTTATTTCATAATTTTTTATTTTTTATTCTTATTTGTATAATATCATCGTTTTGTTTCAATAAAAATGTTTTTTAAATCCCAATAATATAATATAATTTTTTAATTTAATACATATTTTTTATTATTTCCCAAAATAAAATAAAATTTTGCATTGGGTATCAAAATCTATTAACCAAACTGATTTTCACATTTTTTTAGGCCAATCAAATGATTTCCAAAAAGCATTTTTTCAGTTAAATCATACATATGTTGTGGAGGAGAGAGAATTCAAGTTTAAAGAAACATAAAAAATTAGCATATGTTTTTTTTTTAATTATAAGAGAATAATAAAGTTTCAAAAGTAATACGATTAACGTTATTTTAATTCAAATCACATAAAATTCTAACAATAATATTATTATGCGATTCAAATTCAAATCACATCTAAAATAGTAAATATTTCGTCCATCAGATCAACATACGTGATTCTTTTTTTTTGTTTCTTTTCAATTATCAACCAAATCAACTAATAAATGATAAAAATGGAAAAGAATTTTGTGAAGATCAATTTTCTCTAATTGAAAAATAAAAATAAAACCAATTTACATTTTTTTTATCTCATACATGGATGTTTCAGATATATTTTTTTTATTTTTTAATTTGTGAAAATTGGTCTTCACAAAATTAGGGGTGAGCAAAACTCGATTCGAATCGGAAAATTCGAAAAAAAATTCGAATTTCAAATTATTCGACTTAAACGAATCAAGTTGAATTTTTTTTTCAAATTTCGAGTTCGAATCGAGTTAAATTTTCGAATTCAAATAACTCGAATAAAACTATATTATTTTTAATTTTAAATTTATATTACTCAAGCCCAATTTACTTTACTCCATTTTTCCCAAAAGCCCAAACCTTTTATCTTATCCAATTTTTTCCCCTAAAAGTTAAAATCCATCCATAAACTAAACCCAAATATTTTTAATTTTTTACTTTTTGTCTTACCCAAATATAATTTCGTTCTTAAAAAAAATTCATAAACTAAACCCAAAATTAATTTTCTCTTCTTAAAAAAAAACTCTAAATTAAATAAAAATATTTTTTTTAAAAATTATATAAAATTAAACAACACCAAATTAATTTTTTTTTAATTTAACTCGACCAAATATATTCGATTCGATTCGATTCGATTCGAATTCTATCTCGAATCGATTCGTAAGGATTCGAAAACTTGATTAACTCGAAAATTTCGATTTGATTCGATCCGATCGAATGCTCACCCCTACACAAAATCAATTTACATTTTGTTTTTTTATTAGTTAATTGGATTGATGATTGAAAAAAAAATCATAATCTAATTTTAATGTTTTTCTATATTTTTTTAATCTTTGACTAATGACAAATTTGTCAAAAGAAAGGTAAAATCGGTTTGGGAAACCTGATTTCTCTCCTCCGTAAAGTTTGTATGATTTAACCGAAAGATATATTTTGGTATATACCAAAAAAATTGCATATTGGAATTCGTATGTTGGTCTGATAATTAGGGTGTTCATCGTCGTAGGTATAATTTAAATTCGAGTCCTATTAGTCACGTTATTGTTAGAGCTTTACCCTCCTCTTATAATTTACCAAAAAAATGTATATTATATTGGAAACTTTTTGTTTTATTTGTTTTATTGAGATAAAAAAATTGCTTGGTGTAAGGAAATATACAAATATGTTGAATTTTTGAAAATAATTTTTTTTTATATATTTAGAAATTCTTTTGGGATTATATTTTATATTCATGTTTAAATATTTTTAGTGTTGAGTCTATAAATAGATAAATGTTATGACAAATGAGATGAAATTTATGGAACAAAACACAGCCTAAGATATTATTGAATTGCTAAAATATTGAAAGTGAGTTGGATGTAAATGAGTTTTTAAAACCAAACGAGAACCAAATGGTAATATCAAACGATATAAAGCTAGGTTTGTTGCGAAAGACTATACTTAAAAGGATGGTATTAATTATAAGGAGATTTTCTCATTGGTCCATAGCAAAGTCTCCTTAAAAATTAATATGATATTGGTGGCTCATTATGATTTAATCTTACACCAAATGGATGTGAAAACAACCTAACTTAAATTGATATCTTGAGAAGGAAGTTTATGTGGACCAATGTGATTGTTTCTCAATTGAAAGAAAAGGTCATATAGTGTGCCAATGTAATGATCTGAAATTTAGTGGTGCCAAAAATTACAATTTCGAAATTCATTTTTGTAAATCGAATCCATAAATATTAAATAGAGATATTTACTGAGTTAGTGTATAGATGAATTGAGATTTGGTTAAGTAATTTAGCTGAAATTGTGGTTAATTAAGGTTTAAGGTCAAAATTGTAAAAGTCCAATCGCTATAGAGTTTTAATTAGGAAAAGACTTGAGAACTTAGATAGCAACTATCCAAAGGGCTTAAATGGTTATTAACCCATTGTTCTTTATGTTTTTTTTAATACACTGGTGTGATTACATGGTAGTATCTGTTCATACTTTCTTAACTCTTTAACAATGCACACACACCTTCCACACACAAGTGCTCGAACCCAAGTCTCCTAGGATGAACATCATCCTCTTTTCCACTGAAGCCACTCATTGGGTTCAAACCATTGTTATTTATGTTAATAGTGGGTAATGATGATATGAATATTAAATAGTTAAAATTTAGATAAATAAATAAATGCAAATTTAGATAATAATCATAATTAATTAAGTAAATATTAAGTATAATATATATAGTTAATAAGTGGGAAGAAAGATGGAAACATCTATCTTCTTCCACCGTACACCAAATAGAAAAGAAAGGAAGGAAGAACTCCATTTTTGTGTAAGCTATCATTCGGCCATCTAAAATCTACCAAGGTAACAAAGCCTTTTTCATGTAACTTTTATAGATTGTTGATCATAGGAGCTTGGTTTAGGTAATCCATGTATCAATTTGTTCAACTTTTAAAGTTTTAGAAAGTTTTCATTGTTAATTTATTGAAGAATTAAGTGTCAAATTGATAGATTTTAAGCTTAGTTTAAGAAAAGGACTAAATTGTAAAGCTTAATTATTCATTTTGTATATTAGCGACTAAATTGAATTAAATGTAAAACTATCATGAAATTTCAGTAGGAATATAAAATAAGAGGTCCCTAATGAGTAAATGTGAAATCGGATTTCAATCCGAAGCTTTAGATCGAAAGTTATGTTTGTCTCGGGTTTAGGGACTAAATTGAGTGAACAAAATAAGATAATTGACTTATTATTTGAATGTGATTTGGATGAAATTTGATACTATGCTATTATTTAATTATTATTTTTAACTAAAGGTGATGTCGAGTCGTCGAGATGGAAAGGAAAGGTGAGAGCTGACGACGAGCGGCATAAGCTTTCGATTTGTATTTCTATGATTTGAGATCAATCTAATTATTGCATATTCATGTTAATTTCCATAATTTAATAATGAGTTGAGTATATGATGCTTGTATGAGTTAAATTGTGGTGATTGATATGATACATCGAGATAGAGTAGTAAATTGATTAAAATAAAAAGTAGTGTGATTAATTGACATGTGGCATCTGGTATGAAATTGAGTTGAACATGTTATATGTTGTATTGGAATGGTGATTTGATGATGAATTGAGAATGATGGAATGTGAATTGATCTATGTGATGAAATTGGAAATTGGTTACCCTATTAACAGTATGGGTTTATACTTTGTTTTATTCGATGATGCACTATGTGTGCTAGTATGATTGCTTTGATTTATCCAATGATGCACTATGTATGCCAATATGATTGCTTTGGTTTTTTTGATGATGCACCTTGTGTGCTAGTATAATTGCTTCGGTTTGTCCGATGATGCACCTCGTGTGCTAGTATTGTGTCAATATCTTTCCTTCAGTTTATCTGATGACACATTACGGTGCCAGATTGAGATGTAGGTTGACTAATCTATGTATTCGTTTCGAAATCCGAGTCAAGCTAATAGAGTTATATAAACATGATTTGGCTATATGGTTGATTGAAATGAAATGTGAATTGATTTGGTATAATTGCCAACATATGAAATGTGATATTCAATAGCATGTGAAAGACCATATGAAATGACTAAAAACGAGCCCTAAGGGCCGATTGTGTTAAATAAGCCTATAGGCTTGGAAATGGTAGAAATGTGATATGAAATGCTGATCATAGTAAATTAATAAGCATATATGCCTATTGATGACAATGTGAATTGATTATGTTGTATAAAATATGAATGAAAAATGATACTAAACATCATATTGGTACATAAATGCATATGTAAGCAATTGAATTAGATATGTTACATCTTTGTTAATAGAATAGATGATACAAATGTTAGTTTGATTATCAAATGGAATATTGTATGAGAATGATATTCTTGTATTGGATATGCAAATTGATTTGGTTGAATTGTAGCATAATTAGATTGAATTCTTATATTGAATATGCTTATTTTGTGACTTAGAATATGAAAATTACCACCGAATATTTTTGCTCAACGCACGATTTGTTTTCTCCGTGCTCCGGTATAGGTACATTTCAAAATTTCGAGAAGTGATTCCAGCATCCAAAAAGCGATTCCCGACTCAACAGCGTTCGTAAAGTTCTCTTTCGTATAGTATACGACATGTACCTAGGCTTATTTTGTATAAGGTTTGCAAATGGTCAACTTGGTTTATAATGTTGTAAGTATAATGAAATAGTTAATACTTAGAAATTATATATTAAACTTGTCTGTTTGTGTGAATGGTTGAATTGAGGTCTTACGACAAACAATTATGTATATGTTAGGTATTAGGATAGGTTAAATAAGTACCATTTAGCCTTTGTTGCAAGACAGGGGTCACGTCGTGACGTCGATCCCTTAACATCATGACAAGACCAAGTTAGTATGTTGCATTGCGAGGAGGAACCTATAACAGTCTAATTTTTAGTGGTGTCGAAAAAGGTGGTTTTGGAACCCCATTCTCATATGATCGAGTCCATAAATATTATAATTAATATTTATGAGTTAATTATAGTATTATATTGAATTTTGGTTTGATGAATTTGTTAATTGGATAGTTAGTTAAGGTACAAGTGTAGTGATCCTAAAGTTAGTAGTGTTGGAAAATGAGGTAACAAGACCTCGTTTCCGTAAACCAAGCTTCTAAATTTTTTTATTAAATATTTATGAAGTTACTGTATAGGTGAATTAAATTTTAGATAGGTAATTTTGTCGAATTAGTGATTAATTAAGGTACAATGACTAAATTGTAAAAATGGTAAAAATTAATCGCTATAGAATTTTAATTAATTAAAAGACCAAATAAGCAATTTGCCCCTTTTAATTATGACAAACGGTGGTGGGGATGAGCTATCACCCACAAAATTGATTAATTTAGGTTAAGTTATAATTAATTAAAGATTAATTAAGTAAATTAAATTATTAATTAATTAATCCATCAATGTATAAATACTAAAATTAAGTGAAACTTGTCATATTTTCTTCTTTCTTTCACCGAAACCAAATAGAGAAAACCCTAAAAAGCCATTTTCAAAGCTTCACATGTTCGGCCCTTGCATGGTAAGCCTTAAATTTCGTTTTTCGTAAATTTTATGTTTTAAAAGTTGTTTCAGCTTGATCTAGCTAATTCGGATATTAAATTGTTAAACTGTTAGAATTTGTTAAAGCTATTATTGATGAATTTTAGATGTTTTTGATAAAAAAAAATGTTAGATATGAAAGCTCAGAGATGTTTAAAGAATATTTTGTTAAGTGAATTTTGTTAACTTTGTATTTAAAGACTAAAATGAAAAGTTGATAAAAGTAGCATGAAATTTAGGTAAATTCAAATTTTAGATGGCTGTAGAATGGCATAATTGAGACCGAAATGAAAAACGAGGTTCAATTGTGAAAGTGATAGTTATTTCGGTTTAAGGGAGTAATTTGAATAAAATCAAAAACTTTAGGACACATTTAAAAAATGAAATTGAATTAATATAGGATTACAATAGGCTGTTTTGAGATGTTTGAAATTGATTAATTAAAATAAATTATTATATAGATCGAGATTTGAGCTAATTGGGGATAATCGAGGAAAAGTAAATTTTGCAGGTTAGTACTTGACGTTATGTGTGTCGTTGATTTTGTCAGGTAAGTTCGTATGAACTTACTTTATTAATTTTTTATATGTTTGTATTTTTTTTGTTTTACCATTAGTTATAAATGTTATACATATATATATATATTTTTCATCAAATAGATTATATCGTAAAATATGAAATATATGATAAAATGAATAGATGTGTAGTATTGAATGAATGTGAAATTGTTATATAATTGGATGATGAGTATATGGTGATATTACACGGTTTAAAATGTATTTGGATTACTTTGTGAAATATGAAAAACGTGTATATGACTACAGAGATTGAATTAGTATGAAAATAATAATAATATTGTATGAAATGAAACGATTATGTGGAACGACGATATGTATAGAATGATGATTCAAATATTCAAATGTTATAAAGAAAGTGTTAAGGCCCGTGTGAACTTAGTGAATGATTAGGATACAAATGACATGTTATTATGGTTTAAAAGTATCAGGTACTTTGTATTGGTGATCATATTATATCAGGTACTACGTATTGGTGACTATATTATATCAGGTGCTATGTATTGGTGTTTTTCTTTGTATCAGACACAATGTGTCGGTGTTTATATTTTATCAAGTATTATGTACCAGTGTTGGACACCTTATTGATGACTGAGATCCAATATTTGTTGCGGATTCTCCACAGCTCATGTGAGCAGCATCGAGTAAAATCATTAAAAAAATATTATCTTATTTTTATATATGATGTAATTTAAAAAACATTAAAAAAATAAACTTATACTAAATATATAATACTATTCTAATGTAAACCAGGCCCGTTCTTGGTATTTTTGGGGCCCTAAACGAAATAATAAATCGGGCCCTTTTAAAAAATTATAAAATGTAATACAATGAAATAAAATCATATAATAGCAATTTCATTAAAATAATATGTTTTATGATATTAAGCGAATAATATATTTTTCTAACATTTTTCATTCAATCTACTCTTATGTTATCAACTACAAAAAGACAAAAAAAAAACTCATAAAAAATAGGTTTTACGAGCATTTTGATATACAAAATCATTAGTGATAATATCAAAATCAATGTTTTTAAAAAAATCCTTCTCGATTGAAAAAATGGTCAGATCATTCAACTGTTTTTGTGATATTGATGACCTTAAGTAGGTTTTAATTAATTTTAGCTTTGAAAAACTTCTTTACACTACTTCAAAGATGAGGAAGACAAGTGATTAAAAATTTTATAGACTAAATTGAAAATTTTTATAGTTGGATGACCAAAACAAAACCCTCTCATGGTTAAGTGACCTTTCATGTAGTTTATAATGATCACATCATCCAACCGTGTCAAACTTAACAACAAAGTGACTAAAAAAATGAATTCGGATAATCCAGTAATTAAATTGCAAACTTTCATAATTTGATTAAATAAATTATTTTCATATTAAATCTTCGAGCGATCATAATTAATATTTGAATTTCAACTTATAATATTTAAAAATTAAGATAAAGATAAATTTAATAAGACATCAATTTTGGACATTGCAAAGACACTAAAACTTTTTTCGTGCGCAACCGATTTCCAAACTTAAATTTTCTTTGATTTTTAATGTAGACTAAAATTAACTTTTTAAAAGGGTTTTTAAATTTCTTTTTAAAAAATTATTTCAAGGTGTCGAATCATATCTTATAGTGGCATGCATAATAAATATTTTTTTATAATGTTACCATAAATCCTATGTTAATTATTTTTATTTCACAGATGAATATTATATTTAAAATAGTTAATCAGATGGTAAGAAGATGGATTGAGTGTACAAGTTTGTATGAGTTGTTTGCACAACACATTTATAGTGGAAGATAAATTTAGTTACGTGTTTTGAGATCACTAATATGAAAGTCGAATTTGATACTTCTGACAGTGGTAGTAATACTATGTCCTAAGATAAGATGTTTTAGGACGATTGACAATAAATGACCTTGGATTTTCATGTAGTCCTCATATAGTCTTAGCGGAGATGTTTAATCCCAAGGTTCACTGGGCTAAGATTTGCAAACTAAGTTAGGGCTGCTAGTTGGTAAGTCAACTATGTATGATCCGCTGTGTGTTGGCTCCGTCGGAAGACACATGTTAAGTTTTTTTTAGTACGATACGAGGTCCACGAAATCCGTATAACAATTATGTTATATTATTAAGAATTTTCTAACGTATATTTAAATTAGTTGGAAGTCTATTTGTTTGCATGAATTGAACCAACAACAACCCTCTCCAATGTATTTATTGTGGTTGTATCGGATGAAAAATAATGAACGTGGGAAAAATAAATTCGCTTATAAATAGAATTTGGCAAATTTCCAACAGTTTGATGTTGGAAGTCTATAAATATATTTAATGTTGGAATGCACTTCTCCAACAATTTGGCAAATTTCCAAGTTTTGAAGTTTAATTCACTCGATTAAATAAATTATTTTCATATTAAATCTTCGAGCGATCATAATTAATATTTGAATTTCAACTTATAATATTCAAAAATCAAGATAAAGATAAATTTAATAAGACATCAATTTTGGACATTGCAAAGACACTAAAACTTTTTTCGTGCGCAATCGATTTCCAAACTCAAATTTTCTTTGATTTTTAATGTAGACTAAAATTAACTTTTTAAAAGGGTTTTTAAATTTCTTTTTAAAAAATTATTTCAAGGTGTCGGATCATATCTAACAAAAAAAAATCAGTGGTAGTTCTTATTTTTTAATAAAGCACGTCGTTAAAAAAGACATAATGATTCTTTTAACCCTCCAGCTTTACAAAAAAATCATTTTAATCATCCATTTAATTCTTCGTCTCTTATAGATCTTGAAGTTGCATTTTTATCAAATTACTCTAAAATAGATGGAAAAATTAATGATTGTTAACTTTGGTGATGTTGCACACACACGTGGATTGCTATATAGATGACACATCAACATTTAATTAATTTTTTAAAATTTAAAAAATATTAAAAACTTTTTAATAAATTTTAATTTTTAAAAATAGTTTTTTTAAAATTTTTAAAATTAATTAATGGTATCCACATGGCAAGCCACATGCATACAATGTCAACAAAGTTAATAAAATATTAACATTTTGGGGTAATTTGACAAAAAGCACAAGCTTAAGGACAAAAAAAGCGAAAAATTAAATGAAGGACTAAAATGATTTTTTTTGTAAAAATAAAAGGCCAAAAAAGTCATTATGCCTTAAAAAAGACAAAATTTTCATATTTTTCTCAAATATCATCATGCTATTTTTATTCGAAAAATAGTTTCGATAACATGTATTATTTGTGATTTGTATTATATTTAACTTGTAAATTCCTTTAAAAAATCTTCAATAATGTTAAAAGGCATGTTGTTTAGTTCGTTTCCTAATTAGATAATTTAATGGAAGGGCCTCTGAATTGTACTTCTTGACAAAAATGAGAGGGTTGAAACAGCAAATTTTCCAACCTTTTTGTTAGAAGAACTAAAATTCAATTTGTTTGGTTCATCCATGACGTTACCGCAAGAAAATTTTAAATATAATTTTTACATTTTTAGTGTCAAAATTTTAAAAATATTTATGATTAAATGTTAAAAGAATTCTAACAAAATAATTAAAAAACAAATTAATTCTTAACTAGAAATAATTTTCAGTTTAACCCTTCGAATTATGACTACTACTTAATTAAGCTTTTGAATCATGATTTTTCATTAAAATTTATGACAAGATTATTAAATAATGACGTGACAATTGATATGATATGACATTTGATTTGATGAATAAATAATGGCATGACAATTGATATGATGGATTATTAAATAAATGATACGATAGTTGGATGTGAAAGAAAATCTAAAAAGAATCTTATTTTACACCGCCTGATCATACGATTGCGTAACTCCTCCACACGGTTTATAGCACCCCAAATGCCCATGTGACTCTTATTTTACAATTATGTCCAAAATTTTTGTAAATTTTTCAATTAGTCCCTACGTGATCCTCGAATTATTTTTAGAATTTTATCTCTTTCAATTAAGTTCTTGATATCATGAATAATGTTGGAATCCATGATTTGATTGACTAAATTGTTACTATATATGCATGGTATGTAATTAGTACATGCCTTCTTTGATTGGATTACTGAGTAGTTGTTACTGATACTCGAACCACTATATTACTATATATGCATGGTATGTAATTAGTACATGCGTTTTTTTATTGGATTACTAATTAGTTGTTACTGATACTCGAACCACTATATTACTAATTGTATGAACTTCATGCCTACTATTACTAACAAATCGAATATATGTCATACATGTCTACTACTATTGTTAACTTGATTGCATGTTGAGCATGACTATTGTTTCCGTGTTGTATTGTTAATAACACATCATACTGCATTGAATGGGATAGGACGCTTTGAAAGGAGGAAGTACTGACAGTTTATCTACAAACACTGGTGGTTTATCCACAAACTTACTGACAACTTTTATCTGTAAACCCGTTGTGTATTGGCAACCACTGGCAGCATATTAACCTGCAACATGGGTGGTTCATCCAAAAATTTTACTGGCAACTTTCATCTACAAAACCGTTGTGTATTCACAACTACTGGCAACGTATTAACCTGCAATACTGATGGTTTATCCACAAATTAGAATGTTCGGGATATAAGAGTTCTGGGTAACTCTTACTTTGGAGTGTAATAGTGGGGTATGACCTTTCCTTTCTGTTAATATGAAATTGATTTGCATTGCATCAACACACATAAGCATGCTCAAATGAACTGTGAATTTCTATGATACTACATGATCGTTACTGTACAAAAAATTGTTATTATGTATGCTTAGTTTATTATTAAGCACTAATTTTCTTGTGATGGAACTCAGATTGAGCTTCATAGCTCACCCCCTTCTTACTTCTATCTTTACAGATAACCTACCAGGTTAGGACGTAGACGTGGCATCTGATGGATCTCGAATCGATTTTTATTTATTAAAATATTTTAGGCTCATTATTTGATATTTTATCATTTTATTAGTTTATTTGAACTGTGCGTGAGACATAGGATTTGTGATTTATTTTATAGCTTGCATGACATTTAACTTAGGATTTCAAAATATGAATATTAATTAGCTAAGCATGAATCCTGGTTTTTATTAAAAACGTACATTGAAATCACTTTTCTGCTGCTAGGTTATAATTAAAATTTTGAGTAATGAAAAATTGATAATTAATCAAGTTTTCAAAAAAGAGTCACCATTACATTGGTTAGTTAATTTAAACCGATTTTGATAATTCGTAAGTTTTTATGAAAATAGACAAAGTTTTCCTCTAAATTAAACAAACGTTTTAAGTTGATTGTTTTCAAAACTTTGATAGTTTACTAGACCATTTAAGTAGCTAACGTAATCTTTCGAATTTAAGTCTAATGTTTAAACCGGGTTGAAAAGGTTACAAGTCCTAATAAAATAATTAAAAACAATTTAATTCCTAACTAAAAATAATTTTGAATTGAATCCTTCAAATTATGAGTAGTACTTGATTAAGCCTTTGAATTATAATTTTTTATCTACACTTTTATCAAAGTATTAAATAATGATGTGACAATTGATATAATAAATATTAATATCAATATAATTTTTTTTGTGAATACAATTACAATTTTAAATATAGTTAAAATAATTATATAATTTTAAAAAACATCGAAGTGGGCTCTCAATCTAGTTCTTTTCAAATATATCCAAGGTTTATATATTTTAATTTTGAGAAATTGAATCATTGTATTTTTTTTATTTAAAAATTTTGGCCGGTCCATCTAATTTTGCTATTAAAGTTAACGCTGTCAAAAATAAAATAATTTTTTTAGCCATCAACATTTATAGTTTTTATTTTTTTCAATTTGATCATTACCATTTAAAAGTACATAAAAATTAAAAAAAAATATTATAAAAAAAAAATTAAAAAATTATTATAAAAATAAAAACTCTTTAAAATTAAAAAAAAATAAAAATGGTTTTAAAAATATAAAAAAAAATCCAAAATTCATTGTTATCTAAATTGATCACCAATTGTACTTGTTAGACCAAAAGCCGGTTGGGGCATCAGTCCAGTGAGAGGTATAAAAACTAGTTGACCCGAAAACTAGTATGGATTGATTGAACTGATTTAAAAAATCGATTGAACTAACAGTTGAAACGATTTTGAACTGGTCTAATCTATTGGTTCCTAGAATAACCAATTGGATCGCTTCAACGTAAATTAATTATTCAAAATTAAATATATTATAAAATTATAAAAACTAGCTCAACTACTAGCTCAATTGGTTTTTAGCCCAATTCAATCAATTTGTATCGATTTTCGAGTCAACTAGTTTTAAAAAATTTTAATCTCTTTTAATCCTCGACATTTATGGTTTTTTTTGTCAATTTAGTCCATACCTTTTAACAACATATAAATTCTTAAAAAATTCATATTTTAAATATAGAACATAAAACATAAAAAAAATTAATTTTTAAAAAGAATAAAAAAGCTCTCTTTAAAATTCAAAAATAAAAAATAAAAAATCCAAAAAACAATATTATTTAAACAAAATTGGATCTGCTAGACCACAAATCAACTGCGATATTGTTCCAGTGAGAGATAAAAAATCGGTTAACACAAGAATCGATACGTATTAGTTGAATCGAACTATAAAATTGTTGAACCGATATTGAACTATTTTGATCAATTGGTTTCCAGAATGACTGGTCCAATCGATTCAAAGCAACTAAATTATTAAAAATAAATATATTATAAAAACTATAAAAATGGATTTAGTTGCTAATTCTATAAATATATTTTTTAAAATTAAATACCGAATATAATTAGATTATTTGATAAAGAAAAATACAATCTTAAATGAAATAGATTAAAATGAAAATCGAATGAATTTATTCTCTACGAAGTAATAAGTAGATTCTTATCATTTTCTACAAATTTTGTGAAAACATTTTGTCTAGGGAAAATCTAGAGGAAGCTCAAAACTCCCTTGGCATGCTTTCAAAATAAAATTGTCTCGAGAAATCAATTTTTGATATAAAAGAAATATTTTTGTATGTTAATAAAATTTAAAATTAAAAAAAATAATACAAATTTTATAAGATGAACCAGTATTTGGTAGTCCCTCTTTTTTTTTGGTACTAAAAAATACGAGAAAGCACCAAAAAATATGAGGGATACCAATTTTGGTTCATCTTACTAAATTTGTTTCGTTTATTTAATTTTTCATATTTTTTTAAAAAATTATTATGAAATATAATTTTCCTTACAAAATTTAGCATGGAAAATAATAATTTAAAAGATATCAACATTTTCATTACATAATCCCATTTAAAATTCTTAATATTTAAAAATAATATTTTTACACCAAAATTATGTCACGTACCAAATCATTATTTCCAGATCATACAAAAAAAAAATGAATAAGTACAAAAATAATTATGAGAGAAAATCAAAAAAAATTTGGAAACGTATAAAAAATTATAAGAGAATACCAAATAACATGAGAGGATACCGAAAATTGTAAGAGATACCAATTTTTGGTTCATCTCAATAATTTTTTCGTATTTTTTTACAATTATATAATTTTTTCTATACCAATTTTTAGCATTAAAAATATAATTTAACAATTACAATTTTTTTCATTACAAAATCTCATTGAAATTTTTTAATATTTAAAAATAAATTTTATTTATTTTAAAATTATATTTCTTATCAAACCTTCTTTTAAAAAACAATACAAAAAATTATGAGTATATATACCAATTATTATGAGAAAATGCCAAAAAAGAATTATCTATATATACTAATTATTATGAGAAAATACCAAAAAATTATGGGAATATATTAATTATTAACTTCTAACCTGTGACTTGTTAAATATGTAAAAGCTTATTATAAGTTTTTCTACGTAGCTCACAGGAAAATCTCTCGTAATTTGAACTCAACAAATGACTCCAGTGGAAAAGAGGATGTTGTTCATCCTAAGGGCCTCGGGTTCAAGCGCCTATGTGTGCAAGGTGTGTGCACGTTGTCAAAAAATTAAGAAAGTATGAACAGAAACTACTATGTAATCATACCAGTATATTTAAAAAAAAAATCTCTCGTAATTTTAATTTTTATTGTGAGTTATCAACCATATTTAAAAAATAAAATTGCTAAAAATATTAATTTTCAATTAATTAAGTTTTTCATCACTTTTTATCAAATAATACCTTAGTATTAATTACATAATAACTCACATTTAATTTAGGATCCATACTTGATCTGTTCAAAAACAATATTTATTGTTACTTTAAATGATGTATTTAAAAAATTATTGATCTAATATTATTTTTAAAATAATTTATTGGCATGCATAATAAATATTTTTTTTATAATGTTACCATTAATCCTATGTTAATTATTTTTATTTTACAGATGAATATTATATTTAAAATAGTTAATCAGATGGTAAGAAGATGGATTGAGTATACAAGTTTGTATGAGTTGTTTGCACAGCACATTTATAGTGGAAGATAAATTTAGTTACGTGTTTTGAGATCACTAATATGAAAGTCGAATTTGATACTTCTAACAGTGGTAGTAATACTATGTCCTAAGATAAGATGTTTTAGGACGATTGACAATCAATGACCCTGGATTTTCATGTAGTCCTCATATAGTCTTAGCGGAGATGTTTAATCCCAAGGTTCACTGGGCTAAGATTTGCAAACTAAGTTAAGGTCTGCTAGTTGGTAAGTCAACTATCTATGATCCGCTATGTGTTGGCTCCGTCGGAAGACACATGTTAAGTTTTTTTTAGTACGATACGAGGTCCACGAAATCCGTATAACAATTATGTTATATTATTAAGAATTTTCTAACGTATATTTAAATTAGTTGGAAGTCTATTTGTTTGCATGAATTGAACCAACAACAACCCTCTCCAATGTATTTATTGTGGTTGTATCGGATGAAAAATAATGAACATGGGAAAAATAAATTCGCTTATAAATAGAATTGAAGAAGGAAGGAAGTAGGCAAAGCGTAGCAATCAGTTTCATGGCATTAGCAAGCTTTTTTCAAGTGTTCTTGTTGGCTCTCATTTGCTTTCTATTTCTCTACCGCTTGAGAAATAAGAATGGCTCTCCAAAGAGTTTTCCTGGCTTTACTGAGCTTCTCTTCAACGTTCATCGGATCCATGAGTAGTGTACTGAGACTCTAGAAAGATGTGAGGGCACTTTTGTTTTGGAAGGCCCTTGGTTTGCTAAGATAAACTGGGTGATGACCTCTGACCCTGCCAATGCTCATTATGTTATGAGTTCCAACTTTGACAACTTCCCCAAAGGAGATGAATTCAAGCAGATGTTTGACGCCTTGGGAGATGGGATTGTCAACTCAGACAACGACTTGTGGAAAAAACAGAGGATAGCAGCTCAAAGATTCATGGGACATCAACCTTACCACCATTTTTTGTTGAGAACTACCCTAGGAAAGGTGGAGAAAGGGCTTATTCCTATCCTCGAGCATGCTGCTACACGAGGCTTGGTGGTCAACTTGGAAGATATTTTCCAAAGGTTCACACTTGATTCTGCATGCATCTTGTTTGCTGGTCACGATCCTAAATGCCTCTCCCTCGAACTCCCTCAAGTTCCTTTCTCCAAGGCCGTGGATGATTGCCAGCAAGCAATATTTTATCGCCATGTCAGACCAAAGATCTTTACTAAGCTGCAGAAATGGCTGAGTATAGGACAAGAAGGGAATCATAAAAAGGGATGGAAAGTAGGTGAAGATATACTAGCTAAATATATAAGCCAGAAAAGAAAACAAGTGAATAAGTTGAACCAAGAGGTGGTATCAGAAGAAGACGGTGTGGATATCTTAACATCATATATAAATCGAGAGGAATCCATAGGTTTGAAATGTGGTGATAAATTCTTGAGAGACACCAGTCTGAATATGATACTTGCTGCGAGGGACACGACAAGCACTGCTCTTACTTGGTTCATTTGGTTGGTTTCGACGCATCCAACAGTGGAAAACAAGATCATAGAAGAGCTTGAATCAAAAATACCAGTGGAAGAAACCAGAAGGAGGCGACTATTCAAAGCCGAAGAGGCAAAGAGCTTAGTTTATCTACATGCAGCATTGTGTGAGACATTAAGGTTGTATCCACCAGTTCCTTTCAATCACAAGGAACCTCTCAAACCAGACATGCTTCCAAGCGGGCATGCAGTTCATCCAGGGATAAAAATATTGTTGAATGTGTATTCAATGGGAAGGATGAAGTCAATCTGGGGGGAAGATTGCTGTGAATTCAAGCCTGAAAGATGGATTGACGAGAAAGGAGGGATTAAACATGAGCCATCATACAAGTTCTTGTCTTTTGGTACCGGGCCAAGGATGTGTATAGGGAAGGAAACGGCACTTGTTCAGACGAAAGTCGTGGCAGCTGTTGTACTTTACAACTATCGCATCCATGTAATGAAAGAAACTTCGGTAGTTCCAGCCTTATCCGTTATCTTGCACACCAAGCATGGACTGATGACTAGGATCTCTCCCCGATGGGACTAAATCTATGACGGACTACTTTATTTATGTTTTTTAGTATCTTTACTTGTATGGGGGCGATGGTTTAAGTTTTTGTCAGACAACTGTTTGATACAAATTTAAACATAATGTTATCCTCATCCTTGTCCCTAATATTGTATAAAAAATATTTATGTTTTTCTTATTGCAAACAAACAAATAAATAAAATAAGTGAAATTTAAAGTTTAATATTTATGTTTTTAAATGATTGTTGAGAGAGACCGTCACAAACCCCAAAAATAAACCTCAAAATGAACTTGAGAGGTTCCAAAATTGATAAGAAAAATAAAATAGAAATTAAAGAAATTAAGCAATTTAATAGATTGAATTTTGGCAAGATACTACAACATTAAACTAAAAAACTATTTTTAGTGATTAAAAACTCAAATCATTTGAATTTATCTAAGGTCGTCTGATCTAATCTTATTCAAATCCGAGAATATTCGAGTCTAAAAATTTGAGTTCTAGAAATATGAGCTTGAAAATATTTATACTCGAACTGATCCAAGCTTGAAATAATCCAAATGCGAGATAATCAAATTCGTACTTACGATGATTTTTTTTTACTCTTGATACTAAAAAGGAACAAATATCTCTTTTCAACAAATACTTATGTCAATATTAACAGTTTTAACTCTTTAAATATTTTCTAGTATTCTTCCTCCACTCATTAAAGGTGATAAACTGGCGAGTTTGGATGGATTCAGATTTGACTATTTTTGGATTTGACTTATTTTAGATTCGAATTATCTCAAACTTGGATTAATTCATCTTTAATATTCTTGGGTTTGAGATTTTTTAAACTCAGATTTTCTTGAAATCAAAGTTTTGTGTACTTGAATTTTTCATATTCAGATCTCTTTAGGTCAAGCAAACTTAGACAAATTCAAATGACTTTGATGTTTTATAAATTATAAATATTTTTATATTTAACTTAATAAACTCATTATATTCCCAAAAAAAAACAATCTTTCCATTAATCTGAGTTTTTGTATTAATAAAAAATAGATTTTAGTTTAATGTTATAGATTTAATTTAATAATCATCTTGCCAATATTCAATATATTATATTATTTATATTTTTTCCATAAAGTAAAAAATATATATGAGATGAATAGACTTAAATTTTTTATTTATTACAATTTATTATTTTTATCAATTTTAATTCTTTTTATAATTAATATAAGATTGAAAGGAATTTAACAAAAAAAATTGAAAAGATAAATTTTAATTTTAATTAAAGTTTATAAGATATAAAATGAAAAAAAAAAAGCATACAAGAGGCACGGTAGCTTTCATGGCAGATGGTATTTAAAGATTATGAGAACTGAATACTAATCAATGTTCCATTGAAATTAACGATGGTGAAAGAAATTGAAGGGAAGACATCACCTTTCAAAGAGTAAAAAGCCTAAACCAAAAATTGAAATTTCTATGTTTATAGTACTTTTTACAATAAAGTTTATGCAAGTTTATATGTTTTTTCTTTTCTTCCTTTTTAAAATTTTAAAAACAATTTACTTGCAATATGCGACAGGTTGTGGATTAAAGCCTATGATCATTGCATACAGAACGTCATATGAAGGTCAATCGATTAAATGGGGTTCATTGAACACACTTGAACTAGCCCGATTTGTGGAACATATGAAGAAATCTATTTACTTGAAGTCTAGATGGTCCAGTGAAACACTCTAGTAGAAGATCCTAAGGGATAAAGATGTATAGAGTTTAAATCCCTTAAGACTCTCATATTGTAGATAGGCATTAATCTTAGTCGTCGATGTAATTCGATATGTACTGTTGAATTTGGGGAACTCAACTATAAATAGGGGTCTTCCCCTTCATTTGTAATCACTCAGTTGTAAACTTCAAAGTAATAGAATACTTTTGAGAGAATTTGCTCAAATTGGTGTGCTCTATTTTTCTGTGTTTTTTCTGTTCGATCATGGCTTCTTTCTCTTTCGAGTTTGCTTTCGATTTGCTTTGGTGCCTTAAAGAATTTCTGCGATAATTCTCATTTTTCAAGAGTAGGGTTGACTTAGGCAAATTTGAACCCAAGAAATCATTTAATGTCGCACAGTTTTCCAGATTAAAGTTCCAGTCTCATGACAGTTGGTACTCGAGCTAGTGTTCGAAGGCACTGATTGAGATGACGAAAGGAGGAGATGAACAAAATGTCTTGATGGAGACTCGTGGGAGGTCCAAGAAAAATAGCAAATCGAGGGATATGTTGTCAACTTTGAAAGGTCAAGTGACCAATCTCGAGTAATCCATGGATGGTGTGAAGGAAACACTTGAGGTAGTTGAGGGACGCATCGATAAGTCAGACTCGATGAGAGTGCAGCTCAAGGACTATGTGGCAAAGGCTCTTAGTGTCAATCGGTTTGTGATGAAAGAGGACCTCAATACTGCCATGGATTATCAAACTAAGAAGCTGACTAAAAAGATTTATGCTCTCACAGTTATGATTGTGGCTTTGAAGGAGGAAACTGACGCCATGATGGTAAAAATTGAAGACCTTGAGGGTGAGCTCGTTATGTGCAGAGCTGTTATGGGAAAAAGGGATGTTGGCTTCGATCCCTAAGCAATGCAAAATGGATGACCCCAAGCCAAAAGAGTTTAAGGGGGTGAGGCCCGCAAGAGACTTGAATAATTTTCTCTAAAGGATAGAACAATATTTCTATGCGATAGGCATCAAGGACGATGTCGCCAAGGTAAATAATGTTGCAGTTTATTATAGTGGTATCGCTCTCTTATGGTGGCAAGTAGGTCCACAGATGAGAAACGATGTGGTATTGAGATTGGGACTTTGGAAGAGTTCTAAAAAAAAATGAAGAAGTAATTTTACCCACAATATGCCGATGAAGAGGATCGGGCTAAGTTGTGTCGTCTTACATAACAAGGCACTATTTGGGAGTATGTTAAAGACTTCAGTGAGTTGATGTTTCAAACCTCTAACTTGAGTGAGAAAGAAGCATTCTACTAGTTTAAAGATGGGTTGAAGTTGTGGCCAAAATACAAGTTGCGCCGATAGGGCATCATTGAACTTATCGTAGCCATGTTCAAGGTAAAGTCCTTTGTCGAGCTTGGTCTAAGGAAAGACAAGTTCGAGTCTTCCAATCCCAAAGAAACGGGCAATGGTAGGGGAGACTGTAACAGCCCACCCGATGAAGTCTTAGTATCCGGTCATTGTTTATTAAGATATGGTATTTAGAGTAAATTTTGAGTGAGTAAGGTATTAGTTTTGAATAAGTATAAGATTTTGTGAATGCACCAATGGGCGAATGTTGTGTTTTAGCGAGCTCGGTGGTTTGGCGGACTCTCCTGTGAAGTACATGCCACCCTAGATGTTTAGGCATTTTTTATTGGTTCATAGTTTAATAGAATTTAATTGATTAGGTAGGATGATTTAGTCAAACGAGAACTAGTTAGAATGGAACTAGGTTACGATAGTTGAAAAGGCTAAAGTTATTACAAGAGCTTTGACTCACGAGAATCGAGGGGTTAGTGGGATAATTTGACTTTTCTCACTAAATCTTGTTTCCGTGTTTAGATGTATAAATTCAGTAGTGACTTATTGGATAATCTTTACATCTTCTTTGCATCCACCTTCCTTCTAAATTTTCTTTGCACCTACTCTCTGTTTCTGAAACTTAAGACCAGAAACCTTCCTTGAGATTGGTTCGCCGTACTCAACCAACTACTTTATTTTTTTAGCTCCTTGGTAAATATCGATGAACCCTAGGTTATTTTCATGATTATTTACATTATCTTAACACTGCATGCATGAGTGTCAGATTTGAATATTTGGAAGGAACTTCTTAATTATGGGTTTCGTGATAATGTTCTTGCATGCATTATTAGTTTCTGGTATAGCAATATGATAAGTTTAACTATCTGTATTTTAATTCAAAACACTCTTGAAGGACCTCGTGATAAGGGCAAAGGTCTTGCCATTTAAACTTGTCTATTTTCTTGTGAGCTCCTTCTTACTTCCATGTATACAATTCATACCAAGGCATTTGTAGAACATAGATCTAATTTATGAAGTTAATGTTTAGAAAGTAAAGAATGAGTATATCATGATTGTGATTGTACGGTTGATTACTATGGAATATCTTTAAGTGTAAGTATTTGCTAAGAATAGTAGATAAGTTAGGTATAGAATCTGATAAGTTCGATTATGTGATGAATGATGTATGAATACTGTAATGGAGAAGCATGAATGTATATGTATGTTTGGAATGAATGTTTTGAGGTGTGCGTTCTATTGGTTGTATATTAGCGTATTAAAATGATGAGGTTTATATGGTGCTAGTGTTCAAAGAGTTTGTAAAGTGATTCTATGCCTAGTATCGAGCTTTAGTATTTGTTGCGAACTCAAAGATACATGTGACATAGATTTAGCCTAGAATGGTAATCTTTTGTCGTTTTAAATATTTAGCCTGAACTGGTAACTTTACATGTATATTAAGCCATAACAATGGCACTTTTCGAAAGAAACTAAGGGAAAGTGATTACCAAAGGGGTTTCTATGTGTCCCAGGACAATGATGGGCAAACCTCTTTAAATGTAAGTTTAGGCAAATCCATATCGTAAATATGTCAGCATTAAAATGCTTTTGTGGCATAATATGAGAAGGTATGACCTTTGTAATGTATTTTGAAAGAACTATCTTGATGGTATATTCAGTAAGAATAACCTTTATGGTGTATTCATGACTAGGGTGTCTTGTAGCGAGTTTTGCATTATTCCTTAAATACTAAAAAAATCAGCATAGAATAACGTATCTTATCCATCAATTATGTGGTAAGCACTATTAAAGGCTAAGAATCAACAAAAGATGAAGAATCGAAAGTATATAGAGAAGAACTGGATGGGCATCGAGATGTATTATGAATAAAGGTTCAATTTGAATGTTTGTATATGTGATTATGAAGTAAGGTTGTGCGATGGTCTTGGGCTAAGTATGCACGAGAAACGATATTTTGATTTCTCTGACAATAGAAAAGAGATTGACTTGGATATATATATATATATATATATATATGAAAGATATGGTCACTGCAAGTAAGTGAAGAACCGAAGTCTTCAAGGGGAATTGGAGATGAATTCATAATTGATATGGTTACTAGAGTGTATGAAAATAACAAATTGTGAGAAAGTATTCGCCAGAAGTAACATTAAATGGGTAGAAACAGAAGGATTATTATGCGAACTCAGGTGTTATGTTCAAACAACAATGACGATAAAACACTTAATTTCTTACTAAGTTGTTGAGAACTTACTGTGTATTATATTTTGATGTAGGTTTGTGAAATGGAGACTACACCTTGAGGGATGATGCTAGGGCTATGCCAATGGAGTGGCATAACAAGTTATTATGCATACAGAACTAGTTGAGGGGCTTGCTAATATTAGTGGCATTTCATAAAAGTATGTACTTAGAATGAATGTAATAAGTAGTGTTAGAGAATACATCTTTTGTAATCTAATTATTTTTGCTTATCCTTGTATGTATCATTAGCGTACACAAGTCTAATTGTATTTGTATGCTATTGAATTGTACAAATTATTACTTGTAAACAATTATTTGTTTTCGAGTCGTAACTTCCGAGATTCGGATATGACGAATGAGATCAGGTTGAGGGTGTTACAAGGACCATGAGGAACAAGAACAAATTTAAAATGGCAAGGGGAAATGTTAAAAATGGTGGTAATGGGAAATCACATAATGGGAAGTGGAAGCTCAGCAACAAACCGAAGGGGCTAATGAAATGCTTCATTTGTGATGGTCCACATATGGTGAGGGATTATCCAAAGGAATCTGTGGTTTCTGCCATCGAAGGGGTTGATGAGCTAGACAAAGCAACAATGAGATTTGGTTCAATCGTGCTTTCTATCGAAGCCAAAAGGGTTAAAGAGGATGAGAAGAAGTGCTTCTTATGTTGTGGTCCGCATAGGACACGGGACTATCCATAACAATCTAAAATGTGTGCAGTTACAAAAGAAGATGTAGTAGAGCTAGAGACTGAGGCTTTAAAGCTTGGATCAATAATACTAAATTTTGCGAAGGCGAAGAGGGATCATAAGTAGAAAGGGTTTATGTATGTGGACATCAATATTGCAGGTCAAAGGAGTGTAATTGTTGATACGAGGGCATCAGATCAGCCAATAGAAAGGCAATGACAAATTCAAGGTAATTTACTTGGATGATTTCGACTTTATTCTTGGCTTGAATTTCTTTGACAAGATTAATATTATGTTGGTTCCTTTTTCCGACTACATTTGTATCTTGGATACTTGATAATAACAATGTGTTGGGCCGATGAGTCGAGACATGAGCGGTGGAACAAAGGCATTTTTGACAATTCAACTAGCCAATGATGTTTTAAATGGTGGGAATGTTGACTTGGTAGATTTGAGTGTTAAGGAGACCTCCTTGGAAATGCTAGAGGTGGGGAAAACCAATATGAAGCCTATTGAGTCATCAGTAGGGCTACCACCTATAAGAGAGGTGGGTTGCGCATCAAACTTTGGGGTAAAAATAGTGATGCAAATTGGGCAGTTGGACAGAGTAAATGATATGAACGATGTGCATCTCAAACACTTTCCTAATGTTTTACATTATGACTTACAATTGACTTGGCAAAGGCATAGAGGCCTTGCAGAGTTTTGAAGCAGGTAAGCCAAAGGGCTTACAAACCCGAGTTAGCGATAAGACTCAATATTAACCTAGTGTTCAATGTGGCTATGCCGACGCCTATTTGCGAGGATCAAGAGGATACCAATTGAGACAAGTCAAAATGGGGGCAAGTAAGAGCGGTGACTTTTTACAATTGAGATGTACAATAGAGGAATGTAGTTTGAGTTAGGCGACAACAAAGACATAACATGAGGCAAATGTTCCGAGGGACGGAACTACCTGATAGAAAGACGAGTTGGGAATCAACCAAGGCATTGAGACAGTCCTGAGACAAGTCAAACCTGTGTCATTCCGAGGACGTGACAAGGGCATTGCGACAATGGGTGGGGGAGGAAGTTAAGGGTCGCGGATCAAAGCTTGTGATAATTGCGTACAGAACGTCTCATGGAAGTCAATTGATTAAATGGTGTAATTCGACCCACTTGAACTGGCCTAATTCGTGGAACACATAAAGAAACCCATCAACTTGAAGCCGTGGTGATCTAATGAAACATTCCAATAGAATTATAGTTATCAGGGTAATTATTGTAAATCTTAAGGGACAAAGATGCATAGAGTTTAAATCCCTTAGGAATCTCATCTTGTAGAGAGGCACTAATCTTAACCGTCGATATAATTCGATCTGTACCGTTGGATTTAGGAGAGTTCAACTATAAATAAATGTCTTCTCCCTCATTTGTAATCACTCAGTTGTAAATCTTCAAAGTAATAAAATACTTTTGAGAGCATTTACTCAAACAATTGGTGTGCGCTATTTTTCTGTGGCTTTTCTTTTCATTCATGGTTCTTTCTCTTTTGAGTTTGCTTCCACTTTACTTCGGTACCTTAGAGAATTTTTGAGATAATTCTCATTTTTCTAAAGTATGACTGACTAAAGTAGATTTTAACCCAATAAATCACCTAAGGTCGCGCCGTTTTCTAGACTAAATCTCTAGCCCCATGACAGTGATACATGCAATGGTGGAGCCACGTTAGGAATTGTGAGGTCAATTGATTTCAAATTATTATTTTTAAATCACTTTATGAAAAAAATTAATTTTTATATAAATATTAAATTGATTAATCTCTTAAAAAAATTATATTTGTAGGCTTGCTTGTGATAGATTACGTTTTTATGTTAAATTATTTTTTATTGATTTAATGATTTTGAGATATTGATTTTGTATGTGATCTACTATCTTAATTAGGTAATATTGTTTAGATGTTAATTAATATAAATTCTTGAATAAATTTGGATTGATTACCTTTATAATCTTGAATTTGTTATGTAACGCCCCAAAATATAAGGGGTTAATAGAAATAATTGACAAAGTAATAAGTTTTAGGTTTGATGTTAAGTAGTTTGTACATCACTTAGAGGTCCAAGGTTAAAACTCAACTTTCCCATTTTTTGTTTTTAATTTTAAGCAAACTAAGGTAAAATTTATACTAAAATAAATATTATTTGGTAGCACCACCCGTTTCCCTCTTAATTATTATCCAATTATTATTTTTTTTTAAAATTGTGTCGTCATTGTGTCAGGCGACACTCATATATATTTCTCAAAATATCCATAAAAAATACGAAGAAATTTTTTTAATAAGTATTACCGATTTGTTACACGTTACCAATTAATTTTTCCTAAGAGAAATATTCGCATTTTTGGATGCATATAAAAAAAATATAAAAAAAATAATTTTTTATTTGTGACGCAACTATTTAAAATTTTATTTTAAAAATTGTAAATTGCTTTAGTAGACTATAAAGCCTAGAGAGAGCATAGGACTCTTTGTTTTGGTAGATTGATGGAGTCCTCTTTGTGTAATTTTCAGCAAATTGCTTTCATCCATTCAATCTAAAAATATTAACTACCTTGGAAAAATAATGAGTCTTTTCTTCTTCAATTTTTTTTTATTTTTTTAATTGCAATAACAGAGTAAAATCCGAATAATAAATACGATTCAAATTTAAATTACACTTTAAACAATAATACCTTTAATCATTAAATCATCACATGAGATTTTCCGTCAATTTTTTTTTAATTTATCTCATATCACATTCTTTAATTAATCTTAATTGTACATTTATACTTTTCACATCAATCCACTAATGTGTGGATGTAAATTAAGTTTCAAAAAGTGTTACTTTATAAATATTGGTGTGGTCACACAGTTAAAGTAACATTTTGGCATTTTTTTTTTTGATTTTTTCAAAATAATTATTTATATTTTTGTTAATTTAAATAGGTGACGTTTGACATACTAGTAGTACCTGTAAAAATTTTCATATTTTTTCTTTTGGTGTATTTAAAAAAATTTAAATGTTTTTCTATCGTGAATACTCGTATTTTACAAAGGTATTTCAAAAAATATATATGGATATTATCTAACATAGCGACTGTACAAAAAAATTCATTTTTTTAAAAAAATTGATGATTGAGCAAGGGTGGTACCGTCGGTGTGTCAAGCGACACTGAAAGTAACTGTAGCAAATAAGTAATTTTCGTATATAATTTTTCTCTTATGTCATTTTCCTAATTAATTAATATTTTCATATTATTTTTTATAAAATAGTCAAAATCTTCAATGTTTAATATTTTAATTATGTTTGATAATCATTTTAAATTTTTACTTAATCTAAAAATTTCAACAAAAAATATTGAATAAGATAAATAGGTAGCTAACTACTTATCACTTAATGAAAAAAAATATTAAGTCAATTTTATTTCATTAAAAATGAAATAAATTATCCCTTTTTTTAAAAAACGTTATACTTAAATTACCATATTTATCTTTTATCCAAATTTATCCAAAATATTATAAAAATATTATATTGATAAGATTAAAATTAAAAATAAATATTTTTTTTCAAACCAATATTTACTTTTAATCAACAACATAATTATATCCAGTATTTATATTTACTAATTTACCGAATAATTTTTAATATAAATTAAATGCTTCAACTTTTAGCACTTAAATTTTTAGTTTATCAAACACGCCCTAAATGTAAGATAATCATGAAAATGAGATTTTTTAAGGTTTTTAAATTTTTAAATAGTGGAGAATCATAATGTTCATCATCATAATGTTTTCCACTAAATAAAATGTTCGGTTCTAATGTAACGAGACTAATAATTGAAATCTAACCAATTACCAAATCAATTAGCAAGATTCACATAATTACACTAAGACCCTCATAAGCAGAAAGTTTTATAATTAAATACCCAAAAATTCTATTGTACTTATCCTATAACATTTTTGGGTGCGACAAATCATTTACATATTAAGTGAGAAACCACCTTCATTTCTGAATGTAACTCATTTCTATTCATTTTTGTTCATTTGATTCAACATATAATTCATTTTTTGTTTCAATGAGCTAGTTGAGGGACCGATTTGATATATGTAATTAGAGCTCAAATGATTTATAATTAAGTTTTAGGTTTTCACTTATTAATTATAAATTTATTTAGTCATGAAGTATTTTCACTATATTATCATGGTTGAGTTCTCCCTAATGACATATCATTAAGAAAGCTACTCAATCAGTGCTCATCCAATGACCTTATCATAAGTGAGTTACCCTCATAAGAAATCCTTAATCTCTTAGGGATACATTTGTTCTCCCAATATAATCCTATTTTATCTCATGATAACAATTACATCTTCCTTCATGAAAAGTAATTACTATCAAATAGTAACTAAATCATTCCTCACAAAAACAGACCCGTGGACATGTTTACTTTTCATCTATCATGTAATACAAATGAGAGGGCTAATGCTCCAGCTTTCAATTCCTTATCTATTCGAACTCGGACTTTTGCTTACATCAAAATATACGAGTCACGCATACATAGTTCATCATCAACTCAAGATTAAGGTATGTCACACTATGAGCATCACAAGTGAATAAATCCATAAATAGATTCAAGATCTATTCTACATAGTCATCTGCTCCGATGCTCAAGACAAAGCATCTTTCCAATTGGACTTGATAGTTGTCATATTAGCCTTTTTCTTTTGTATTAATTCTTTCTTTATTTTTTCTATTTTTCATTTTTTTTCTTTCTTCTTCTTTTATAATGTTTGACAATACAAGCAATGCTCGAAATTTGCCTTTTTGAGATTGAGACATTGGCAATTAATTCTATTTTCGAACTTCAATGTCTACTTGCTCGACCTAATAGTATTGATAAAGTTATTTCATTGATCAAAACTAGTGTTTCCAAAACCAAATTGGCCAATCTGACCAATTGGACTAGCAATCAGTCGAGGTACTAATTTGGAGATAGGGGTTAAATCGATTGACTCGCGAACCAATATAGATTTTCTTTATTTTTAAATTTTTTTATTTTTTATAACCAAATGTTTTTATAATTTATTTAATCGAATCAAATAAACTGATCAAACTAGTAACTAGTGACCTGATTGGTTTGATTATCGGCCTCGTTCTAAAGAAAGAAAAAATAAAAAGAATATATATAAGAGAAAATAATACTTTTTGTCTTTTGTCACATGTAAAATTTAATTGATTATCCTTTTTTTAAAAATAGATTTAACGGTTTAACTAACAATACTAATAGATTTACCAATTTAAGAAAACAATAGTACCATTTTTGATAAAAAAAAATTTGTTTAAGTACCAAAATAAGAAAAATGCATAGTTTAGATACAAATTTGTGAGTTGTCTTTTCTTAATAGACTAAATGGTTTGACTACGGAGGCAGGGGCATAGCTAAAAGGAGCAAGTAGGGCCTTGCCCCCTGGCTCAATAGAAAAATTGCTTTATAGCCCCTCCTCGGAATTAAAAATCAATTTAGTGATTAAATGGAAAAAATATAATTTTGCATTAAAAAAAAACAAAATTTCTAATTTCGCCCCTGAACGGAGCATAGAGGAGAAAGTCGTAAGTGTCTATACCGTAAAATTGATTTTCGACGAAATAAAAAAGACATATGGTAGATCCATAACCATAGAATATGACCCTAATTGAAATGCAAACATTTGTCTCATACACTATAAAAATAGGAAATTCCCTACCTTTGAGTGTAATTTGAACTATGATTTACATAATTGCAAGGAACCAATGTTTACAACGAAATTTAAAAATTTATCATTGATCCAATTTGAGTACCTTTACAGGATAGACCTCAACAGAAAACTGAAGAGTAACAACAGCAAGTGATTGAGTTCAATAGTTCCACATATAAAATTATTTACTCTAGAGATATAGTAATATGGAGAAGACAAAATTGTTTCAAGCATCGAAAGAACCAGAAACGTCCCTTGTTTCAAAGAGAGGAAGAAGGGTTATTCGCATTTCATTTGATGGTCAGAGGCGAATTGAAAGCTAAGCAATGGTAATTCTAAAGATTCCCTGGGAAAAAATAGAGATGTCTCTTACGTGACCCATTATATATGGAAGTATCGATATAATTTCATAGTCATTCGATCTGAATGTTACCAACTTGGGAAAAAAAGTAATTTAGGTACCACTTGTGACAAAAAAAAAATTACATACTAAGATGAAAAAAAATGTATAGTTTAAATATCATTGTGTGTTAAGCCTTTTGTTAATTATATATTATCTACAAGTTATAATAGTCAACTCTTTGACTGTTAAGGAAAAATGGAATAATGGCTAGAATTTTTTGTAGCATTGTATTTAAATTATCAAACTAATTGATATATATTATTTTACGTTAATTATAATAATTAAAAATTTATTTGGATAACTATTAAATATTCTCTCTTTTTTATTTCTCAATTTATCTGCGAATTCAATAGCTATTAAATATTTATATTTATATACAATGTAAAGTACTAAAATTATAAATAACAAACGAAACTCAAATTCCATTTGCTAACACTATTATATACTCTTTTCTTATAGAAAAATTGTTTATTTCTACCTATAATCTTTCTCAAACCTTGAAAAAAAGAATATTTGCTTAAATGAGCTCAAACCAATGCCCTCCTAGCAACGGTGTCGGGGCACAATTATCCATTATTATACACTCTTATCTGCATTGTAATTATAGGAAAAGGGCAAGGGCACTGACTTGAATGCTCTGTACTTTCCCACATTGTTTAAATGCTCATTCTCCAACCTATTCAATTGATAAATCAAAAGTAAGAATGAAGTAAAACAATGTTCATACGACAAGAAGCTGATTAAAATGTGAATACTGACATATGCACACAAACATGCATTGATATATACACACAAATGTGAAGCTGATTATATACCAATGTTTTAAAAACCGGACCAGATGAGGGCTGTGGCTACAAAGAGTTGAAAAGTTACCTGAAGAAATTCCAAATGCCACGGCGAATGATCTCCAAGCTAGCCACTACTGCAACCAAAGCTGTTTCATGCAGGAAAATAGTTTGAATGCCCAACACTTGCTGCATCCAAGCAAGTCTCAATACACAGTTCAACACCTGCAAATCGGGGTATAAAAGAGAATCGAATCGGGGTATAAAAGAAAATATATATGGATATCCAGAGAAATGAGTGACATGAACTCTTACCATGGCTGCATAATAAACCCCTTTGTGTGGTACAACAAGCTTATCTCTAAGCCAAGGGTTTGTTGAATTCCTATTAAGAAGACCCCAGTCTATAACTATGTCCCAGTATGTGCTAGCCATTGTTGCAATACCAGAAGTTGCAGCAGCCAAGACCAGCCATGTTCTTGTTTTCTGCTTCTGGTGTGAATAAATGGTTCTAGTGGCGACCGCTGCGATCGTTGAGAAGTATTTTAGACCATTCAGACCATGTGCTGTATCTTTTTCTTCAACCAAACGTCTAAGACACTAACAAAAGATTAAACACAGCATTAGAGAACATTCAAAAGTTAATTGAGTGTCGGATGCGAGAATGAGCCTATATAGAGATTGGTTTACCTGAACAAATCGGATCCAGTATGGAATAATGGCAACAACTAAGTAAAGCACTTTATAAACTTCACTTTCTTCACAGGTGTTTGATCTCTCTTTGAAGTTTCCCCAACCATAGTAGCAAATGTAGAACTCCAAGCTTCTAAATGCTTGAACCTGTATAAAACAGGTTGAAGTTACAACAATGAATTGGACAAGGGTATGAAGAAAAATGAAGAGTCGAAGCAATATAGGTTGGCCCCAATATCGAACCTGGCTAGTAAGTTGATCTGCCAAGAAGAAATCTGGGAGAGTGACCTACATGATGGAAAATGAAGATGAACATCTTTCTTTTTGCACACAATTTCACTCATATATCAGAAAATATATAATTTTATTCGAAGGCATGTTACCTTGTAAAGAGGTGCACAAACACAGTGAAATGCACATCTGATAAGAAAGAATCGACTTGATCGATATATGATATTAAAAGGGCAGAATGTTACTGAAAGCACAACCTGCAAGATTGATAGGCATTAGAAAATGGAACATACTTATGTTGGACACATACCCATATCCTATGTTACTTGGACTCGATGTGAATATTTCGTGTGGGTATGCATCCAACACGGTCATATGCAACTTTTTAAGTCTTCCCATGTATTTTAGAGGGTCATGTCCCCATATACCTTGTATCCACATATGCATTGAACACAAATGTAAAACACGGATAATTTAAGAAAAACAAAGAGTTGAAGCAACATAACCAATATTCAACACTCATACTCGAATCTGAATATCATAGAGAGAAACAAAAGAGAAAATTGTGTTTTATACAGGACTTACAATGAGCAGGAACAAGGGAATTAGCTCAGTTAAAGTTCTGAAGCTTTTCGTTCTTGGATCCATTTCCATATCCAAATGTGAAATGACACCAGCTAAAGCAAGAAATGAAAGACCACTGCTAAGAAGAAGTACTTCTCTATATCCCAACTCTGTTCCTTGCTTGAAACCAAATATAAACGAAAAGTTGACTCGATAACGCTTCCAAAAGAATACATTTCCAGCATACATGAGCATATGCAAGACAATGTAACCAAATAGGCTGCAAAAATATGAACCAGAAACATCAATACAATCATTAAATTATTCACTAGGAGTCCTTCACCTCTAGAATGATGGGCTAAAACCATTTAACATTTGAGAGTGACTTTACCCTATGTTACTTGTATTTGTATGTGAGTTTTAGATGCGGGTGTGTTCAACATTTCCTAAGCTTTTCCATGTATTTGAAGGTTCATAGACAGATACTTCAAGTAAAATGAAGAGTCCGAGCAACATGGGCTTTTTACCTGTAAAGTGGAAATATATTGGCCATGTATTGTTCTCTTCCTTGACTCTTAAGAAGATTTCTAGCATGTATGCTCACAATAATGGCTACTATTAGTGCAATGGAGCAACCAGAGAAGAAGCCTGCAAGTGAAGATGACGTAAACAAAGTTTGATAAACTGATATAATCGGTAAGAAATGTAACCTGAAAAGTCTACAACAATATAAACAATTTGCTCTGGAAAAAAGCTTAAAATGCCACAAAACTCTTTACCATAGAGAAATGTAATCCTATGCCTTTCTCTTTTAGCTTGTGGTCTTAGAGTTTTCAGTCCTTTTCTACGATTTCCATTAGCAAAGTGTTTAACATAAGTATCCTCAACCATTCCCATAAGCTTAGTGACCTATCAATCAATACAACAAAGTTAGGGACAAAGGGGAATTCATTGAACTGATATAAACAGATTCCTATTAACCATTGCTAACCTCATCAGAACTGCCAAGATATGATTTGTCCACCATTTGCAAGTAAGCTTTCGATGCATTTCGCAATGTGATCTGCGCTAGGATGAACCATAAAAACAATACAAATAAGTCAAAACCTTGTTAACTCAAGTTGATTATGATGTAGAAAGTGAAAAGAATTAGACCTTATCATATTTCTTCATGATCTTGGAAAATGCCAACTGATTCAAGAAGCTGATAAATCAAATACAGATATGATCAACTATAAAAATAGAGATAATTTATTTCTAATGAAAAATAATGAGGGAGATAAGGTACCAGTAGCTTTTCAAAAGTCTAAGTTTTCTATAGAATTCAAGAAAAGCCTGAGTGATTTTTTCCTCCGCAGTCATCAATTCTTGCTTGCTGAATGACAAGTCTGATTTTGAACTTTTGATGACACTTCTAAGTGTAGCTATAGGAGTTTCAAGCACGACATTGATCTTTACATGATCCAAAACATCTAATGGAGCTGGTCTAAAATGTCTATCATCAATTTCCTTCATTTCTTCTTCATTGCTCGTCTCAGTTTCTTGGATAACATCCATATGAGTCCATCCTGCATATCAACAAACAGATTAAATACATAAAGCAAAAACCCAGATTTTTTTTCATATTGGGTTTGTTTAAAAGTCAAAAACCCAGACCAGATTCACTCTCCTTACCTTGCTTTCCACCATTGATGGGATGACTATGAGACGGTGATGAAGAATTTGAAGAAAGCCCCTTATCAGCAAGATTAACCATATCAGTTCCTTTAACAACTGGATTATCAACCTTAATCCTAAGAGCAATTAAAGCATTCATTTGCTTACTCAACTCATCAGCTTCCAACATTACTTCTTCAACTTTTTTCTTGTAAAATCTAAGAACTTTGTTGAACTCATCATCAAGTCTCCTAAAGAAAAGCAACTCAAACTCACCTCCTTCTTCACCTGACATAAGAAACATTGTTTGGTAATCCCCTTCAACCCCTCCTTCTTCAACTGCACTCACTAATATAACTTCATCTTCATTGTTCTTCATTGCAGAACCTGGTTTATACCGATTTGTAAGTCCACTAAATGCCCTATAAAGTGATGCTCTTCGATTCAATGCCCCTTTTGTTGTTGTTGTTGTTGTTGTTGTAGCCATTGTCAATGGTTCCTTGTTTTGTTGTTTGAATCTCAAGATATCTTTCAATATTGACTTCAGATTACTGTAATCCATGTATGCTTCCTGCCATTCTTGCACCATTTGTGCTGCAAATTCCTTACCAAACTTCATCTTCTTCCTCAAATATAACTCAAAAAAATGAAATTGAAATTATATAGCTATGGAGTATATTTTGTTTGTTTCTTGCCAGCTTCCTTTAATCATGTCGTGATGGCTATTTCACTTACATAATCTCAATTAATATAGTAAATATTATTTATTATTAAATGAATCAAAACCCCAATTTATTTTCATTACCAATCTTGTTCATTGCATTATTTTCTTTAATTAAATATCAATTTTAATGTTTTTCAAAGAAATTAATCAAGCACATGGCCTTCAATCATGCCTATCATCTAGGTACGCTCTTTGCAGTGGGTAAAAGTACTATAAAAGTCCCTGTATTAAAAGTTAATTCCATTTTGGCGCTTCTACTAAAAAAAAGGTGAATTAGCTCCTACGTCACATTAAAAAAGGAAATTGGTCTTTTTTTTAAATACATTAACATGAAGTAACATGACACACCACGTATTATTATCTAGTTATACTGTCAACTATATTAATTTTTAACCGTACAGATGAATCAATTTGTTTTTTATTTGACGTAAAAGGATTAATTTGTCTATTTTTTTAAAAAAGGGGCAAAATGAAAATTAACTCCTAATACAAGAACCTCCATGATATTTTTACCTTTTGCAGTGATAATTACATAAAAAAATTTCTTTTTGGTCCACAATGACAGGAGATTTTGGAAGTAAATGTAATACAGAAAATAGAAATATTCCATATTTATATATTCTATGTTTTCTTGGTAACATATCAAGCTTGAGATAGAACATATCAAGATGGAAACAGCTAGAGACGCGTTTTACTAAACGTAAAACTTCTGATATATATAAGAATAGTCCTTGTACTTTTACCGAGGTTGCAAATTAATTCCTTCATTCTAATTTTAGTGATGTGGTCCCTCTCCTTCACAGATTAGAAATTGAAAGTCCCTATCTTATCGTTAACCGCGTTTTCTATTTCCAGTAAATTTTGGTGACATATCAGTTTTCTTTAATGGATTATTAAATTCGCATTTGTTGTTTTTTTGTTTAAATATGCTACAGTCCCTATACTTTTTTGAAATTTAAAATTTAGTTCCTATACTTTAATTTTGAGACATTGAGTCCTTTTACGTTTTTTGATTTAAAAATCTTGGTCCCTCCGTTTAATTTTGCTATTAAAGTTAACAAATTCAAAGGTAAAATGACCTTTTTATCCCTCAACATTTACAGTTTTTTGTCAATTTGGTCCTTACCCTTTAAAAATACATAATTTTTTTAAAAAGTTTATATTTTACATAAAACGTAAAAAATAAAAATATAGCTTTTTAAAAATAAAAAAATTTATAATTTTAAAAAATTAAAAATTATGAAAAAAATAAAAACTTTAAAATTTTAAAAATTATGCACTTTTAAAGGATAATGACCAAATTGATAAAAAAATTGTAAATGTTAAGGGCTAAAAAGTTATTTTACCTTTGACACTATTAACTTTAACGGCAAAATTAGATGGAGGGGCCAAGATTTTTAAATAAAAAAAGTGTAGGGACTCAATGTTTCAAAATTAAATTATAGGGACTAAATTTTAAATTTCAAAAGAGTACAAGAAACTTTGGCTTATTTAAACCTTTCTTTTTTTTAAGTTGGCATTATTTATTAAAAAATTCTAAATTTCATTTATCTCCTTCATAAAAATTGGAAACATTATTAATTTTTTTTGTTAAATCACTTAAGTAATTAGATGGATGGTTAGTTAGTAATTAGTAAGTAAAGACTTAATTGAAAAAGTAGTTAAATTAAGTGAGATTAGTTGGAAGGTTATTAAGTATAGTATAAGGACTAAATTGAGAAGTAATTAGAATTATAGGATTAAGTGAATAATTAACCAAGGTCCGTAATTATTCCACTAATATTATTATGCTTGAATCATGGCCTTTGATTTAATATTAACTAGTTTTAATTTAGGGTTAAGTAAATAGAAAATGATGAAAGAAAAAAAATAGAGATTCTGGCATTTCATCTTCAACAATTGGCCAAGGAAAGAAATAGAGAGAAAATTTTGCATGCTCAAGTTTCCACCATTGCCATCCTTCATCCATAGAGGTTTAACAATGTTGTTGAGGAAGGTTATTCTTTGAGCTTGTCTCGAACCCTCAACAAAGGTATTGTTTTCAGGGTGATAAATAATTAGTGTGTAAATATGATAAATCAATTTTACTTAACGTTTGTCGTAAAGATAGTTAGAATGAAAACAGACAACAACAAAAATAAGAGAAGAAAAGAATCGACACAACCGATCTTTGTTAATGCAATTCAGACTCAAAGATTCTATGTTTGTGAAGCATTGCTCAGTGAATGATTTTATTTAACAATCGTCCGGATCACCTATTGACCTAAGCCCAATCTACCTTCACATGGAGAATTAATTGTAACCCCTATACCAACCACAATTGTAACAAATCATTTATTCAAATAACTCACAATATAATCAACATACCTTTTCAAATAATACCTAAAAGAGTGTTGCAAAATAACCACAACAACACAGCAAAGTTGTCGACAAAAATGCTCAAAAAATTACCTCTGATGTGTGGCACAAAACAACCTATTTATAGGCCTCTTCAAGTAATCAATCAACAGTGTTTTGATAAGCTTTAAAGTCCTATTTAAAAGTTGAAATTATCCCGTTAATTATATTGAGTATTTATTACATAAAAGTCTTTATAAATCAATCTTCCCACTGCTTCAAAACTCTCTCAATTAAATCTAACATTTATCTCTAAAAACACACTTTAATAATAATACTTTCATGTTTATCCAATCACCTCAAACAATTTAGTTGAGAGTCTTAGCACCCTAGTTGGCCCATCCTTCTAGTTTTTTCAATATGTCAGATTCAAATGGATCGAATTTAGAACAAACTAAACCTATTCAAGGCCCAAGTTGATGGCTTGAGTAGAGAATCAGTTTCGTTATAACAAATCATGGAACGAGTAGCAGCAACTTTCTCAACAATCTCCCCCTTGGCATTTTTAACAAAATCTTGTAGTAAATGGTTAGCCGACAATACAAAAAAGTCACATAGCAAGGAAATTAAAATATGTCTACCCCTAAGAAGTAGAATTATGCTTGATCACACACTTCCCCTATCAACATGCTTGTTCATCACATAATCAATTAAGCATGCACCAAAATCATAAATATGCAGTAAAAAATATCATCATCCCTCCATTTGACAAAGAGAAATGTAGCAACAATAACCAAGAACAAAACCTTTCATTTGTCACTATATTCTCCCCTTTTTTGCAAAGATGCCAAAAGTGCAACCATAAGAAATCAACCATAAGTAAAATCAAAGTAGACAAAATCACCAAATTAACATCATTACTTCTTACTCTATTCATCCCTTGTCAGCTTCTATCACGTTGTTTAGAGGGGATGAGATTGAATGTTACCTTATCAACAAGAGAAGTTATAACTCGTGGAACAACAATAATCTTTTCCATGAAGCCTAAATGATGTTTCTCCAATGGTCGATAATCTTTAACATTGTCATCATGAGTTGCAACCTCATGTTCACACGAGCATCAATCAAATGCTAATCTTCATTACTCAATCGTACTTGATCTTTTCTTACCCAAATTTGTCTATGTTGTGGTTTTCTTGTTCAATTCATTGTTCTAACATGCTTTGCAATTGAGTTGAACTTGTTTCAATCTCGCATCATCTTAAAATAGTGGGTATATTATATTTATCTCTCCCACAATAATGGCATACAATCTTTCTAAAGTTTTTATTCTCTACCTCACGACAAAAAGAAGAACCCACGTATTTAGCTTTAACACAAATTGGAGGAGCAATAGGTTCCTTACCTTTATTGATGTAATCAAGCTCTCTATGGCTTGGTTCAATTCTCCTTGAAGCCAAAATTTAATCATGCTTCTCACTTTGGCCTCCAAACTTCTTCAAGACAACCTTTGCATCATCTAGCTCACTCTTGGTTGCTCTCAAAACATTATCCTTTTCTTAGCAACAATTTTGATCTTTCCTTTTTCTCTTTTAAGGACAATAATTTATTCTCTCAAGGAATTATTCAATTGACACAATATCTCCATTTTCTTTAACATATGGCTATAAGCATCCTCCAAATATTTAAAAGGAGCGCCATCATTATTTGAATCTTCTTCAGACTGTTGGAACATGGTTTGGAACAGTGGTAGTGAAAACAACACAGCTGCTCACATCTTCATCTACATCAGAACTTTATTCATCACTCCAGGTGACAATGAGTGATTCCTCCTTTTTCTCAGTATTCTAATTGTAAGTGATCAAATCCCTTGCATTCAAAACATTGAACATCCTTCTTCCTTGTCTCACTGGTATCCACTTTAGTTCTCTTCTTAGTGAATCTCTTCATGCTCTTTGTGAGCAAGGCTAATTGCTTTTTGATCTTATCAATGTCCTCCACTGTCTGTTTCACTATTGGGATAACCTTTTGAGCGTCAAACGCCACATTCTTTGTCAAACCCATTTTGTCACCTTTTGCTTCCTTAATATTCAGCTCAAAGGCTTGGAGTGAGCCTATTAATTCATCTAGCTTGAGAGCAATAACATCTTTGGCATCCTCTATTGCCATGACTTTAATGGCTAACTGTTTTGGCAGCCTCTATTAATTCATGAGCCCTTAACTTTTTTCGAAGTATGAAAAACAAAAATTTAATACTAAAACCGAACATAAATATCCTAAAAACAATGCCTTCATTCAAAGATCTGATCGATTGACCCTTAAAATTTTCTATCGAAAGAGAGCTGACCCCTCAACATTCGTCAGGAAAATTAATCAAGCACATGGCTGTCATCAAGGAAAACTCCATGCACTGATAACGACTCTTATATACATATTCTAGAAGAGATTTTGAAGTAAATATATATTCTAATTTGCATACACGTGTGGAATTGGTTTTATGTATTAATAAAAAAATAAATATTAATACAAAATAATCTATTTAAATATCATTAAAAATTTGAGATACGTTCCTGTAATTTGAACTCAAAAGAATTCTTAAGGAAAGTAAAGATGGAATCAATAATAATAGTTTAATTAATAAAAAAAGAATATAAAAATATTATTTAAATAAAATAACAAAAGTTAAGAATTTTTTAATAACAAAGCCCCCCAAAAAACCTAGGGACAGTAGAATTGCAAACCAGGAACAGTTGTAAAAAAAAAAACTAAAAGACTCAGTTTCAGTTTCAACTTTCAATCCAAATTCTAACAACTCCCTATTTAATGTTATTAGTGACATGATCTCTGTTTTTCTTGTTATAAGAAACCCATCTCAAATCTCAATCCGAAATTTTCAGGAAAAAGAAAAAACATTGTTTTTCATTGTTTAAGACAAGACAAGGATGTCGACTTTAAATCTGGGTTTAGTTCTGATAATCCTAGGATTAATGTTGGAAACAGAGATGGGGGAATCTATGAGATTCGAATTGGATTCAGGGCAAACCAAATGTATATCAGAAGACATTAGGACAAACGCAATGAGTGTTGGCAAATACGCCATTGTTAATCCACATCAAGATGCATTGCCTCATTCTCATAAACTCACTGTCAAGGTATGCATGTATGTCCCCAATCTATTTGTTTTTATAAGCTTTAGTGTTTATTAATTTAGGGTTCTTTTTCATGTTTAGAGGTTGAATTTAGTCTGAACAGTTTGTAGATAATTTTTGCTAATTTGGGGATTCAATTTTAGTGCTTATTAATTTAGGGTTTTTGTTTTGACACAATGTGAAATACAAATTATGCTTTGGAGTTGGAATATGTAACTCGTTTTAATGTATAGGGATTAGTTTTTAATTGTAGAAACGATGAAATTTTTAACAGAAGGACTTATTTGCTCTTTGATCTAATATACGAAGTTTAATTTAACTTTTTTTAATAGAGAGGACAAAATCTAATTCGACTCTTAGTATAAAAGGATCTCGATAATACTTTTACCACTATTTTCGTATTTTGGAGGTGATATTCACATGGAATTAGCTTTGTTTGATCTAGAATTGTAGCAGACATTTGTGATGAACAAGATGTTTTTATGTTTATAGGTGAGTTCACCTTTTGGGCACAGTTATCACATCGGAGAGGATGTGAAGTCGGGCAATTTTGCATTTACCGCCGCCGAGGATGGTGCTTACAGTTCTTGTTTCTGGGCAGTCAATCACCAGCCTCCGGTAAAGATTACCATTGATTTTGTTTGGAGGACTGGTATTGCTGCTAAAGATTGGTCCCAGGTTGCCAAGAAAGGGCAGGTTGATGTAAGTTTCTTCTACCATATTGTTCGATATTTTTGATTCCGGTGTGACTGTCTCGTACAGTTAATGCGTTTGATTCGAGTTTGTTCAATCTTTTTTAAAGGTTTTTCAATGAATATACACTCATGTCAGAGACATACTCATATCCAACATTCTTATACATCCATAAAATGTATATGTGCGATAACTTGATTTTAAGGGCCGAATTATATACACTCGTATGCGACACTCACACCCTTTCGTATATGAACTATAAGCTAAATTATATCTTAGTATGGAAGTACTTTGATATGTCCGGTTTAGTGTATTACTCAAACTCGGTTATGAGCAATGGGTAAAAGAAATCGAAAGTTCGATTGTATCTTGTTTATTAACTTCGAACATGTCCTTCCCTGTAGACGATGGAGTTCGAATTGAAGAAGTTGTACGACACCGTCACATACATTCATGAAGAGATGTATTATCTCCGGGAGAGGTATGAAATAACTAGTTTCGTTATAACTATCCCATGTCTTATAAATCCAATATTCGAATCCCAACATCTACAATCCCTGTTTTTACATGTTTGATCTCGTGTTTCATTATTGGATAATATAGGGAGGAAGAAATGCAGCATCTTAATAGGGAAACGAATTCGACAATGGTGGCACTTAGCTTCTTTTCGCTCGTCGTATGCTTGTCGGTGGCCGGTTTGCAGGTGTGGCATCTAAAGACATTTTTTCAAAGGAAGAAGCTCCTTTAGTTTCTTTGCCTCTCTTCTGATTCTTAACTCCATTGTTTATAACACTTCTCTATCTGTTATCTTTATTGTTCTTTTAAGAGACTTAAATGTTAATAGTAAATACCCTAATTCATCATTTCATCGGTTGCACTTTTTTTAATTTTTGGTTTAAGGGTGTAAAAAACCCTCAAACTTTTTTTAAAAAACACAATTAAGCCTCTATTTTTATTTTTTTGCACTGTGTACTTGAACTTTCAAAATGCATCAAAAAGAACTTTAAACTTTTTAAAAAAAAAAAATTTTTTGCACTAACTTAGGTACTTGAACCACCCCTTAAGCTGAAATTCACTCTTAAACCGAATTTAAATAATTTTGGATTAGATTGATTTATTGAATTGGTTAAACTCGAAATTGATTGTTGTTATATATATAAAGAAAATTAGAGAAAATTTTCATTATAACAATTTCAATAAGTTTAATCATTATAAGCACTGAAGTAAATAACTAATCCAATAACTAAATTGGATAATTAACTAATTTCCAAACTAATTAGTTTGAATTATGATAAATTTGTATCTATTTTTATTTTTAATTTGATTTTGGGTTAAATGTATTTTTATTGGAAGTTAGATTGTATTTTTTGTTTGTTTTTTAATTTAAAAAAAGGATAAATCGATCTTTTGACATTCGACACACATGATATGTTATGGAAAATAGATTAAATTTTAAAAAACAATAAATGTATAAAAATTAATTAATTTATTTTATATAAATAAGGTAAAATACAATCTAGTGATATTGTTATGGAAAGGTGAAGTTTCATTGTATTGTAAAATCCAATACAAGCGCAGTAACCCTAAACCAAATGTTTGGGGGATTTTTATTAACAATCAAAGATTCAGATGGACAAACACGCACACAACGAAAAATGGTAGATAATAGATACCATCAATGGAGGCATGCATCAACTCTTTATTTAGTTGCTATATATTATGGCATGAAACGAAACTCCATTTATGCACTGATGCATCATTCTGATTAATCATCGTCGTGATCACGGTGCCGACGGTGCCGGCGGTGCTTCTTTCCCTCATCATCATCATCATCTTCTTCTTCTTCATCTTCACTCTTTTTACCCTGCAATGTTGAAATCGAGTGAGTTTAAAACATCTATGTTATTCAAATTCGTGATAAATATGGGATAACTTACGTGGTTTTTGCGGCCGTGCCTCCTCCTTTCATCATCTGAATCATTGTCATCATTTCTTCTGTAACTCGACTTCTTATATCCTTCATCTTCATCATCCGATTTCCTCCTACCTCCATATTCTTCTTCTCTTTCATCTGATCTTCCATAACTCGATTTCTTATACCCTTCATCTTCATCATCCGATTTCCTCCTACCTCCATATCCTTCTTCTCTTTCATCTGATCTTCCATAACTCGATTTCCCATAACTAGATTTCTTATACCCATCATCTTCATCATCCGATTTCCTCCCACTTCCATGGCTGTGCTTTTTCCCGTACCCGGATCCGTATTCGGATTCGGAGTCTCCATACCCAGATGATTTCCTCCCATATTCGGATCCATGTTCCTCATACTCCGTCCTTCGACCATATCCAGAATCATGTTCAGGCTTCCTTCCGTGATGATGAGACCCATATTGATCTCCATGTCGACGAGAGTCGCCACCACCATAAGGGTAGCTTCCGGACGAGAAATGTGGACGCTCGTAATCAAAATTTCCGTCAGACATTGTGGACGAAGGGTAACAAGTCTCTTCACTGGGTTCCAACGGTTGTCCGTACGTCACGAAGAGGTCGAACCCACCACGGTACGGCGTGGGATTATGCTCGTCAAATTCGTCGGGTTCATCTTCAGCTGGAGATGTGTAATACGGCATCGTTTGGCTTTGGCAATGCGTTCAAAAAATGAAAATTAAAGGTTCTTTCTTTTTAAATGTTTTGATATAAATATATGAGAAGAAGTGAGAGCGTTGAATGGAGAATGAAAGGCGGGAAGCGATTGAATAGGACAGTTTGACGAGACATCCCAATTCGTTAATTGTTTAAATGCTTAAACGATGACGTTTTAAGGATTTTGAAATCTACCGTGTTAATTGGCAAAGAGCGGTTCAACTCTGACATTTTTTTACGATTGCCAGATTCTAGATTTGAATAAGATATTTTATTTTATGAAATAAGTAATTAATTTAAATTTAGTTTTTTTAATAATTAAATTATATTTTGTAAAATTTTAATTTTTTAATTAAATCAAATTTAATTTTACTGTTTAATTTTTTTTACCCATTTTATTACTTAAAAATTATAAAATATATATAAACTCTAAATGAGTTTTTTACCCCCAATAATTCAAAAAAATAATAACTAAAATGACATTTCAAACAAATTAATTACCAAAATGTAATGTTTTGAATAGTAATAATGGTTGGTGCCTTACAAGGTGGGGGACACCACCTTTTTTTTCTCACAATCATCAGACCATCATGATAATTTTTTTTTAAAAATCATATTTTTGTTGGTGGTGACATTTTATACAGCGACATCGGTATGAAATAGAATTGAGTACAATATAGGCTATATATGGCGGCACCACAGTTAAAAAAAAATACTAACTTGTGACTGGTCAACAATAAAAGAGAGAATTATGCCTGAAGAAGCAAAAAAAAAGGGGCATCCCATGACTAATATAAATTCGTGACATTTAAAGTTATTTCATGAAAAAAAAACTTAAATTTGGGAACAAAAAATAAAAGCTTTCAATCAATGAAGGCAGTGCAAATAGAAGATGTCATGGAATAGTGATTTTAATAGTCTAATAACTTAAAAAGAGAATTTTCAAATAATTCAACAATCATTCTATAATCTTTTGAAATTGAGTGACCAAAACGTAAACTTAATAATAATTAATAACCTTAGTGTAATTCACCCAAAATCAAGCTTTTACAATTCAATATTTATTATCTTAAATATTTTATCATTTTAATCGAATCAAATTCTATTAGATTGAATTTGTGCTTTCAAACAGATTTTTTATTATAAAATACGATATATTTACGAGATTTACTGAATTAAAAAAAGGAAAGTGGCTATTCATGAAATAAAGGAAATAATTGCGTTTCAATTGCATCCCTCATACTTTTGTTTTAATCAGTGGAGCCCTTTTTATATTCCTTATAAATGGTCAAGAATAAAAGACATTATTCTCATTCACCTTGGTTCAACAATAACAAATATATAATCTATATCATAGTTCTATTTAAAAAAAATAAAGAAATATGTCGATTGAGTCTTAGTCGATTGATATCGGCATTGTTGTGATCAGTGCAAGAGGACGTGTTTAAAAAAACAAAGAAATATGTCGATTGAGTCTTAGTCGATTGATATCGGCATTGTTGTGATCAGTGCAAGAGGACGTGTTTAAAAAAACAAATATGATAATAACTTATTTCTAATTTGGATAAATTATTTTTTTACTTATTGCCATTTATATTTTTTAAAATTATTCCATGTTTTTTGTTTAATTTTATTTTTTAGCTTTATTTTAAGATTTTAATAATTGAATTAACTTTTAAGGTTATAATATTAAAATTAATATTAATAAATATTATCAAACTAAATTTATAGTTTTCAATTACATTCAAGCACTAAATTAGAGAAAAGATAAATATAAAATTATAAAAAAAATGGAATATTAAAGTTTTTTTTATATAATTACTGATTAATTTAACTATATATATACAATAAATAATCTATAAAAATTATTATTAATATTATTTAATTAAATAATATTAATTTAACAAATTTTAAATTAGTTAAATGCTTTAAAAAATATTTTATAATCACATTATTTTTTAAGTTTATTAATGATTTAAAAAAAATAATATTATAAAAATATTAAAAAGTTAATATATACAATCGACCTGTGGGATTACGAGTATACAAACTAATTAGATATAAAAGTAAAGAAAGAAAGTGGGAAGAAAATGAAAAGTAGAATAAAAAAGAAATGAAGAAATTATTTTCATGTATTATAGATTTATTATTTTCATAATATATATATATTAGTTTTAATCATCTGGGAAGAGTAGAACCGACACTAATCTGCATGAAAAAAGACAAAAAAGATGGAAATGAAGAGAGCTTAAAACAACAAAGCAAATGAAAAATCGAGTAAGATCAAAGTGAATGGGTATCTAATTTTTTGTTTTGTGAAAGTTCAAAGGTTATGAGATTGGATGTGGAAAAAATAGTTGTAAAATTCTTGATTTTTATTTGTTGCAATTGATTTTTACTATGAATTATTTATTTATTTTTTTACAATTATTGCTAAGAAAATTTTAAAAATATCAAAATGATCTTTTAACGGAAATTAACAATCAAGTAACAAAAACATAACAATTGATAATGGTAATGACTATTGTGTAACTTATAAAAGCTAAGTAACCGAAATATAATTTTAAACAAAGTTTAAAGATAATTAAAAGAATTTACCCTTAAAAAATTGAATCCATATCTAATGAATTATTGTGAGTGTGATAAAGGACAAAAACATAGTAATTAGCTGTAAAATTGATTTTGTATTTATTGCCTCTTCGCTCGATCTCATCAGCCCCTTTCTTAGAGAAAAACTCAAATCTCACTAAAAACCCGACAAAACATTCAAGACAGAAAGAGAGAAAAGAGGACGTGTTGTTGGTGGTGGTGTTGTTTCTCTTCGACTTCGATCGATGTCGGCGAGGGTAATAACGGTGTCCCAAGACGGCAATGGCGACTACCGAACGGTGCAGGAAGCCATTGACACTGTCCCACTCTGCAACACCTGCCGCACCATCATTCGACTGTCACCCGGCGTTTACAAGCAACCTGTTTACGTTCCCAAGACCAAGAACCTCATCACCTTGGCTGGTCTCCGCCCTGAACTCACTGTTCTTACATGGAACAATACCGCTACTAAAATTCAACATCACCAGGTAAAATAAGATGTTCTTTTTTCGTGCTACCTTATCTGGGTTTTCGCCACGTGTAATCATGGTGGTTTGGGTTTTGTTTTTCTAAAAGGGTTCGAGGTTAATTGGGACTGGAACGTTCGGTTGTGGCACTGTGATTGTTGAAGGAGAAGATTTCATTGCTGAAAATGTCACCTTTGAAAACTCTTCCCCAGAGGTAAATTTTCAATTTTTCCTCTAATTTCAACCCCTTTTTTTGGATTTTTTTCTGGATTTCGGTTTTTGTTCTTGAGATTCTACTCTGGACTTTTCCTTTTTTTCTCAATATATTTCCCTTTCTACTATATTGGTATTGGATTCATCACTAAAGCAGGCCATTTATGATTGGAATTTCAGCTTTTGATTTACTGAATGATTTGATTTTTAGTATTATTAGACATTTTCCTGGGCTTCAAATTGTGATTCTAGTTTGGTTCTTGGGTTTTTGACTGATCATCATCATCATCATCACTTTCTTTAAAATTTTGATTTGTTTCTCACTATAGGGATTAGAATTATATGATTTTTAGCATTTGGGTGTTTCTTTTTCTATTGTCAAAAATTGAGAGTTGCTTTGAAAATGCTGCAGAAATTTCAAACTATTCCTATGCCATTAATGTTTCACCTTCTAACAGGGTTCAGGACAAGCTGTTGCAATCAGAGTAACAGCGGATCGATGTGCATTCTATAATTGCAAATTCCTGGGCTGGCAGGTGCTTAGCTCATCTCATTCTATCATTCTGCCCTTTTATGTTATCGCGACTCTTCGTTTTCTGATGCATATTCCAGCATGTGTATAAGGATATAATCCTCTGAAGCCTTCTAAATACATTGAAATCTTGGCAAATTTATATCTTTCTGCGCAAATAATGTTGGCTACATGTTAAGGTCTTTACTCTTTCAGCTATTTCATGACCAATTTAGTGGTTTAATTGTGTTCGTAAAGTTGTACGGATGATTTATGGAACCTTCTTTATGAGGTGATATTTCAACAAGTCTTGAGGTCCGGATTTCAGCATCTACGACCCTTTCTTCTATCCGTGGACATTCACCTCCTAGAATCTTACTGCTTGTATAACCATTTGCAGGATACTCTATACTTGCATCATGGAAGACAGTACTTGAAAGATTGCTACATTGAAGGAAGTGTAGACTTCATTTTTGGAAATAGCACGGCTCTTTTAGAGCATTGTCATATACACTGCAAGTCAGCTGGATTTATAACTGCACAGAGCCGGAAAACTTCTCAGGAATCGACCGGTTACGTGTTTTTAAGGTCTGTGGTTGACTAATTGTGCCCTTTTCTTTTCTACTATTCGTTTTTCATTAACATCCCATTATCATCTTGCATAAATTTCTTAATTTTCGAGTTGTTAAGTTGTTTGAGGACTTCGAAATGGATGGTTTCAAACATAGTTCTTATGTTTAAATTCGAAAGAAAATACATCAAAATACAGCTCTTTTGTGTGGTCTATCTGGTATTTTGTTGGTAGGAAAATGTGGCACTCGCAATTTTCCTTAATATCGTATTTGTGCTTTTTATAGTTGTTTTAGTTAAAAGTTTCTCACCCGAACTCGGGATTTTGATTCTTCCATCAATTCTCTTAACCATTAAGCTATACTTCTTAGAAAACTATACACTTGCAATATAGCTACAAGTACCATACATAGTTTTGCTTTTAGGAGAGTGAACCGCGATCCGTTAAAGTTCGCAAGGAAAAAGTTATGCTGCATCTTCTCGGGTTATTGTTCACGTTCTTTTGATTTCCTTCATCTTACAAACAGTTACTTCCATTATCACACGTAATCAGCTGTGAATTACAATTTGTGGCATTGATTCAGATGCGTCATTACCGGCAATGGAGGGTCTTCATATTCATATCTCGGGCGGCCATGGGGACCCTTTGGAAGGGTGGTCTTTGCCTACACATACATGGACCAATGCATCAAACATGTAGGTTGGCATAACTGGGGCAAAGCCGAAAACGAGAGAAGTGCTTGCTTTTACGAGTACAGGTATCTCATGTTCTCTCTTCCTTATTCTCATGTTGCTTTTACGAGAGACATCATTTTCTTCGGAACAAATAGATTTAAATGAAACTGCTGCAGATGTTTTGGCCCTGGGTGCTGTCAATCGGAACGGGTTACTTGGTCTCGGGAACTGCTGGAGGAAGAAGCAGAAGAGTTCCTCATGCACGGATTCATCGACCCTGACCAGAACCGACCATGGCTTGCTCAAAGAATGGCACTGAAAATACCATATTCTGCATAGAAAGGAGGAACAGATAGTGGTGGTATGAGTGAATAATGAGGAATGTAATGGTGTGTGTTGGAAGTATTTGAAGCATAGAATAAGGAAGATGGTTAAGAAAAATGGTAAGCTCATATGGTTTGGGCAGTTGAAACTTGAATATGTTAGTGTTGAAGTATTTGAATCCTCATAATTGCTTTATTAATCTAATCAAATATAATAGTTGGAGTGTTTTAAGATAATTAACATTTACTATTATGTTTTTTGGTATTTTAAATATCCGTTTTACGGTTGTTGTTTAAAGTTTGTGGATTTTCTTCAAACAATGTCATTTCAAAGGTACGAACATGCATCTTTTTTTGGAATGCAACGTACTTTACTATTTCACCTAACCCTTGTTGATTATTAATTTTTTTAATCATGTATTCGATGTGACTTGTGAATGTGATCACTGTCTAGCCCAAAAGTTCCATTATCTTTAAAATTGATATATTTTTTTCCTATTAATAATTTAATGTTAAATGTTTTATGACTAAATTTAAATTAAATGATGTTTTATCTTTAAAGTTGGGTTAGCTTTTGAAAATTTTTGGTTAAGGGTAAATTAATTATGCCTTTTTTTTTTGTCATTTAACTTTTAATTTTTTCGATTTAGTTATTGTATTTTTCAAAGTTAAATATTTTAATCAGCCTTTCATTACTTGTCGTCAGATGAGTGATGAAAAATTGACGTGTGATTTTTTATTGACAATATAATAAATCAAATTCAAGAAAATTTAATAAATTTAACTTTTAATGTTTATGTCGGTGTGAATATTAACTCGATTGATATTGACATTGTTATATACGATATTAATCTTAAATTCAAGTGTCGTATTTTAGATTAATACCGTATTATTTAATTAAATTCCTCTAAAATATTAAGGACCAAATTGGTAGAATGAGTAAATATTGTAGGGTTAAATTTGTTGAAATCTTAGAATTAGAACTAAAACATTAAGGGCTAAATTTGTTGGTCAAATTGATAAAATTAGAAAATGTTTGAAGGTTAAATTTGTTATTGGGCAGAAAAAAGTGTTTAGGAAAAATAAAAATCTTAAAATGGAGATGCGGGGGATCGAACCCCGTGCCTCTCGCATGCAAAGCGAGCGCTCTACCATTTGAGCTACATCCCCTGTTGCTTGTTCGGAGGTATACGTATTACAAGAACAAAAATATCACTGCATCGTCAAATTCAAGAGAGAACAATTGAGCAAACAAAAATAGTGCATTTGACATATCGCCACAAAATTAGTGAGTTTTAAGGAGAAAGAGGTTTTCAGTTGTGGAAAGGATTCAAGGCATGGAGTTTTTTTGCTAATGGCAAAGGCAATTTGCTTGGGTTTTGAGTTCTATCGCTAAAAAACCCAGAAACAGACATAAATGAAGCAATAATGATGCCGACAGCCCACTTGTTTCGCTTCATCCTTCTCTCATAATTCTCCTGCTCTCGCAATGTAACCATTGATAGCCTAAAAAGGCTAATGATCAACGATCAGAGATTAATGTGATAATTTTTATTTTATTTTAATTTACTTATAAAAATATTTTTAGAACTTTAATTAAGATTAGGTTTTATTTTTATGGTTAAAGTGTCATAAAAACTCTAAGTAAAAAATATATATATATATATTCCAATTGAGTTTTTATGAAAAAATACACTCAATTGAACTTTGAATGACAAAAAAAATAATAATTAGCTTTTTCGTTTACAAAAATTATCAATTGATCAATTGATCAATTTGACCGTTAATCGCTTTAATGTGGTTGACAAAAACCACCAGAAATTACCGCATGCCTATATGCTAACGTGACATGCCACATCAACAAAATAATAATAATAATAATAATTTTCAAAATTAATTAATATATATATATATAATGAATTTAAACAACCATTTATCTATATTCATATTATAAAAGAAATTAATTATTATTACATAATTTTAAAAAATATATAAAAATTCAAATGGGTAAGAACTCAAAAAAATTATTATTCACTCTTAGCGTGTGTATATACACATTGAGAATAATTTATAATAAGATGATATTAAAAATCCTAAAATTCTGAATTTTTAGACACCAATAAATAAAATAAAGCCATTTGATGATTTTATTAGATAATCTCCTTACCTAAACAGTGCAGAATTATAAAATGTAATGAATAGTAAATAATACAAAATTTATTATGAGGATGGTATAAGTATAGTATACAAAGGAAATGGGACTCTTACCTGCAAACACTTTGAATTAAGGAATAAAAAACCTGTGACTCCAAGTTCAACTACAACCAAAATTATGAAGCTGCCATAACCAATCTATCAAACTTTCCTTTTCCATGCCTTCAATTCTGGACTTTCTCTGATGAACAAAACAAGATAAAAAAAAAATATATCTGGACTTTCCCCAGGTTTTGCAATGGTGAACATGTATTAATATGCCATTTTACATAATCTTAAAACAGATTTATGTTCTGGGATTCTCCTTCAAGCTGCGGTTTCATTTGATGGAACCAGCACTGCCCCATCCGTCGAAGGAATTCCAGTTTTCTGTTGGTGTTTTGTTTGTACCTGCTCCAGTTCTTGTTCCGAGAACACTTCTGATTGCAAAGATGGGACAATGTTCTTCACATGCAGCCATGTCAGTTGCCAAAAACTCTCTCCACCGAGATCATCACTTGGCACAAGAATACCCGTTGTTTTCATCACCAGCAGTGTGTTCTTGAGAAGCTCAGGGACTAATTCATGAATTTTTTCGCTACGTTTTCCTCGGAACTTGACTTTCACGTATCTCTCCATACGATCAAGAACCCCAATCCATAGTTTGCAGAAGGATGGTTGCTGTGACAGATCCTGCAGTAACTGTAAGAAAGTTTTTGACAGTAATTTTGTCGCTAAAACAAGGGTACCCTCCATTTTCCGGTATTCTTTCGGGGAGCTCCCCTGTGCAATTTCTAGCAAAGCATCCATTAACGTAAAAATCACATGATCGAAACACTGGAACCACATAGCATTGGGAATCCGAATTCCATCTACCCCTCCTAAAGAACTCTGCAACATTAAAATGGCATGGTTCCGCACCTCTTCCCTCTGGTCCAGACAGATTGCCCTTAATCCTTGCACCAACTTCAGCCACATCTCTCCGATATCCCGACTCACTTTCATAGCAGCCTCTTCCTCCACAGCATTCTTGGTTTCACAAGACCATCTTACAAGACAAACAACTGAACCCGCCATCATGTCTAGGGCGGAAATCGACCTATCAACCTCTCCAACCCGAGACTCGGCAAATTCCCTCGCTGCATCCACACAAAGAACGTAATTAGATGGCAAAAGGTGTGCCCCCTCAGACATGATGAATGCAAGTGCTTCAAATCCGAACTCAGATGCTTCTGGATGTCGAGCAGTGATATATAGCAAGGAAATTATTGTGCGCCAACCCAAATGGGATCTGATGTGAGTGGCATTTGCTTTCACGAGATGCATGACTTCTTGTGTGATAGGTTCACAATACGCATCAGCAACCCGAGCATCAAGTTTCAATATTAGTTGCATGGACTTTAGAAGTTCGTCGGTTATATTTTCCTTGTAAGGAAGCAAGCGCTGGCATATCTTAAGGAGCCCAAACACAGCTTTTTCAACTAGCGCACATGGTACCGCCTTCTGCTGGACAATATCTGATATGTGCTTGTATACCTTTTGCCAGATTATCAAAATTCTATCCCGGTTATTTAGTGTGATAACTATCAGCAACTCCAGGCAGAACACAGCAGTGTCTTCATCTTCCATGACCCCAGTTCCCTTGCTGAAACGACTTGCAGCCAAGATAATGGCCTCGACGAGCTGCAATAAAGACTCTGCTTGGAGAAACTTACTCTCCATGAATATATTATCGACATGGCATTCCTGCACTATCTCACGAAGGCGCTGTTGAGCAGCGAGCTCTTCCTCGGTTGGGTACAATGTCGGCTCCTCAATATCAAAGGATAGGAATTGACTGAACCGACCAATCAGGCTTGAAGATTTCCGGGGAATGGCTGCAGGTGCTGTCTTCAGTCTTCGTAAAGAACTAGTAGCAGGCTTACCCCGCTCGTGGTCAGACGAGGACTCGGTTTCATCAGCTGTGTCACTAGCTAGACAGGCAGGCAGGACATTGAGCTTGTGCAAGCTTAAGACACAATCCAATATGTTCGTCCAGCCACTGTGGATGCAATCACCATAACTATTTGCTATTGTGAAAATTGTTTTGGTTGCCATCCTAGCTCGTGAATCATCTCCGAAGGAAACAATGGCCTCTTCAATAGATAATGGAGTTGAGAGGTTCGTAAATTTACAAAGAGACACAACCAAATCATCCAATACATCACCAAAGTGATAGTGCGCTGAAAGTTTGGCAATGGCCAAGAATCCATCAATGCACATTTGTAAGACATCTTCTTGTTCCACTTGATCGAAAACCACAGACAAAGCAGCAATTGTGGGACCGGACAGGATGGTAAACATATCATGGTCAAGGAGTGCTCTGGAATCGCAGACAATGAAAGGGGTGCTTCCTTTGGATTTATTCACCACATTGATCCAGCGGCTTGATGTCATTACTGGGACACCAGCACCTTGGTCTGGGATCATTTGAATTTCATTCTCACAGATAGAGTGGAAAAGCTCAGACAAGTACTCTCGAGGAAGATCTTTCCCCCCATTGATGAGTCGATTGTTACGGATAAAATCATCTTCAGTCATCTTTTTCTTAACCTGTACATTGTGTTGATCTGTATTGAGCAATATAAGTGAATACGACAACACAAGGGCAGCATCTTTGTTACACAATATATGTGGCGATTGCTCATAATATCTTTCAGAAAAAGCCTCTAGCACTCTCTGTATCTTCTGTGATTCTCCAGGCAATCTGAAAGTTCCCAAGAAAACCCGTAATGCTGAATCCAGATTCATGTCTTCAAAATTGAAGGTCTTGACAAATTCATGAAGCACCTGAACACAAAATTCATCATGATTTCCCAGAAAATCTCCGATAAGATTCTTATCTAACCCAACTGTGTACCTTAAGAATGATGCTACACTTTCTGGGTCAAGCTTCTCTGGTAATAAATGGATTCCTTGGAGAAATTCCAAACCTTTCTTGGGATCTCGATTAAAATGGTCAGCTCCAATTGCCAACTTTCTCTTGAAGTGCTTCATTTTACGGACAAAAGGAATCCAAGAACTAGGATCACTGTAATTCCGACATTTCGATGTCCAGAAAGCTTCATATCCCTCGTGATCCGTCAACGACTCATTCGGAATAGGCAATTCATTGCCGATTCTCTCAGTCATACCCTTTACTGTAGATACCAAACCATCCAAAGCAAGGATATGCATTGCAGACAAAGGTCCGTTCACGGGAAATGCACTCTTTGACAACATGTTGGCAATGTCTTCAAAAACATTACTGCAGGATATGTCACAATCATAATTAGCATACATCTCAGCCACAAAGGTCTGCTGCCTGCAAAGGTCGACCAAAGCTTCCATAGCAACCTCCTGCTGTTGGTATGAAGACCCGTGCTTGCTTTGAACAAGCTTCAAAAGCACATATGTAAAGAAAGCTTCAAGCTGCACTTTTAGTTCCCAGCGCAAATGATAATACAGGTTGAGAACGATGCAACATACAGTAGAAAGAATAAGTGGGCTCATGGATAAGCCAAATTGCATCAGATTACGAAACAAGTCGTCCTGAATTATAGCCATTAACTTGGGATGCTTACCGAATGACGGCCCACCCAATTCTATTGCTGAATTAATTAAACCCAGGGCAAAGAGCGGAACATCTTCATCATATGCTACAGGATTCGATTTAGGGCCAATACCTATATTTTCAATGACATTTAACAGAGAGCACAAAAATTGAATTATCTCCACCATGCATGGTATCCCAAAAGGTGCTGACATCAATACTTCAGCATGTTGGGCATCCTCCGAACCATCACTTTCCCCAAAGTTGCTTGTGTCAGTTTCAGGACCAGACTCCACCATTGGAGGACTAGAAGCATCGCTAAGGGAGGATGGACCATCACAAATGATACCCACATTTCCATTTTCTACTATTGTACTTCCAATCACATGGTTCCCATTCTGTGTACCCACCTGCTGAATAAAAATGAATTTCAGAATTAGGAGGTAAAAAAAGAGTCACTATGTGCAACTAAGAACCCAGAACTATGACTTATAAATTACCACTCCTGAAGCAGATAACGACCTTCCGTTGGGCATCTCATGTTCAGTGCTGCCGATCTCAGGAAGATGAGAGAAAATACACCTAATTAGTTCATGCATTGTATGCCGAGCTATACGCTGCAACAGTTCACCTTTGGAGCTTGCTTGATGAACAATACGAAAGCATGTATTTGCTATCATGCATACATGCTTATTACTCAACCTAGGTGCCGCTTTACTTTTCATGCAAGCTAAAAGAACCTGAAGTATCTTCATTAGTACCACTTCTTCAGAAGCTGGATCAGTTACTTCAAATCGGCAACTCGTCACTGCATCAACGATCAGATGCATAGCTTCTTCCACGTTTACAGTATCCAAATCAAGTACATCAAGGGTCAAGATTTTATAAATGGAAGACAAGGCAACACCAGTTATTGGTGCACCAGTTTCATCGGATTTAATTACATCCAAAAATGGCAGGAGAAAAACAACCGGGTCAACATTTTGCCACTGATGTTGCCACGAAAAAATTTGTTTCCGCAATTCTTTCAAGGAACGGATAAGAGAGTGCTCAAGCTGATCATCATCTGAAACATAGCGACCTCCCCACCGGACATTTCTCCTCATAACAGCCAGTACAGCCCCAATTTCAGAATTAATCATACAAGCGAAAGCACCTTTACAGGGCTTGACAAGTTCTCCATTATATCCATTTTTTCGAGATTGTGTAATAAGATCCCCCATATTCAACCAAGATGCTCAGTAAAAGCGAAAAGTATATTTCAATGAAGAAGCCAGCAACTATTCAAACACAATACTGAACTCAGGAAAAATCATATTAATTGCTGCAATTAACAAAAAGGATGTTAACGCAAATGAATTCGTATATAAACTAATAAATCTCCAAAGGGGCTGTCTTAAAGGTGAAGATAGCACTTGACCTTTTCATAATCATCAATTACCAGTAATTTAGTAGTAGAAACTTCACTTAGATTGCAACAGTCATAGCGAGTTCTAAAGTTTGATACAAACAATTAAACTATGCAGAGTTAAAAATGAGCAATTAACTACACTTCTCCTATATCAAGCATTGAAATTAAGCTGCAAAAGGCAATAAAATTCGAAGAGAAGTAACTACAAAACTGAAAATTTAAAACAACTAAAGCTTACATTAATCAACAAAGTAACAAATACGCAATAATGGAAACAATGTACAGACCCAAAAGAAATTAAAATAAGATCAAAATAAAAAATGAAAGAAAACCCAAATTCAAATCCCAGAAACCAGATCTATCCCAATTCATCAAAACCCAAACAGAATCATACTAACACTTCAACAAAAACAATATTTCAGGATCAGTATTTTAAAGGACATATCACGAGCCATCAAATCTGGGTCGATTTAGATGGCAAAATAATCTTTGTTTAAACCATAAAAAAAGAAAGGAAAAAAGGGGATCTAGTGAAGAAATACGGTACCTCTTCGAGGATTCCAATGGTGGAAATTGGAGAATAACGTGAAAAGGAGTAAACTCTGAAGAAATTTTGTAGCTTTTCGGGTTACATGGGAGAGTGTAAGGAGTTTGAATTGGAAAAAAAAATCCTTTTTTTTATATATTTTTCCTTCTTTTAAGTCGATGCCAATTTGTCGATTTTTTTCCCAAACAAATTGAATTTTTTTTAGAAAATCTCTCATTAGGGTTCTCCTAATAAAAGAAAACATTTTTACTTTTTAACCTCTTTTTAATAATGATATTCATATTTTAGTCTTTTGAACCGTAGATAAGAGGATGTTGTTCATCCTAAAAAACTCGGGTTTAATTATTTGTGTGTGTGTGCCTTATCAAAAGATTAAAAAAGTAGGAAGAGATACTACCAAGTAATCACATCAGTATATTTAAAAAAAATTAATTTTTTCATTTAAAAATAAAAGAAATATGCACATTGAAGGATTTGATTCCACACCAATAATATTAGTAAGACCTTAAATTTACTGTTCAACCAAAAATTTATTTATATATTTTAAAATGCTGTTGATTGAGATAATATCACAAATTAACTCGACACCATTTTAGGATTAATAACAACATCATAATTCATGATAACACTATGATAAATAATTGTATTTATTCCTTCAAAACAATAATAATTTTATTCATTTAGTATTCATGTCTCTAAATTTCATTTACAATTTAATCTAATTTATTTTATTTTAATATCATACATATTTTTTAAACCATATTATTCATTATTTGTTATATGATATTTTAAAGACAAAACTATATTAAATCGTTGTAGAAAATGGTGAGTAGTATATAAGGGATAGATATTATTGTCCGGGGTAATTCCTTCATTTTTTTTTTGTTCTTCCTTCATCTTCTTTATTGGTCTCGTTGAAGGAATGAAAGATTAAAAGCGATATGCATGGAGGAAAGAAGCTAAAGCTATGCATAAGAAGTTGATAAACTTCTTAACCTTTCTGTGTTACGGATTCAAGTAAAAGAAAGAAAGCTAAGGATTTCAGTTGTCCATCGATTCTGTTCTATATGGGATTAAGTTATGGATAATCATTTCAATGGTCTCTGCATGTAAATAAATTCTGGTTTTTATGATGATGAAATATCTTCGTTGAAGATTTTGAAATAGTGTTGTGTTTTGAAAGCCAGATGCTCGGGTAGCAAAGAAAGAAGCTAAGTAGAAGGTTTTAGTGTGAACTTCCAGGTGAGTTCCAGAACTCAAGCCTTAAATGGATGTTTATAATTTGGTAGTGTTTGCTGGTTTCGTAACTTCTGTCCTAAGATGATGAATTCCATGGCTAAATGATGATAGATCGAGATGCATGATGTGTATAGATATGAAAGTATATGGGTGATTGTAAGTCTATTTATGAGGTATAAATGAGATGTTTGTTGGTTGTATTGGTTGAGTGTTGAGTAAATGATGTGTCATCCTATGGTTGAATGTTATGCAACGATGTATTGCTCCATGACTGAATATTGATGTATCGTGAGATCTGTTGTGTTGATTTGAAAATGCATGAAATGTTGGTGTAATGTGTGTTGTTCATGAACAATAGTGTTGATAGAATATATGTGTATGAAATGCATACGTTGATATGTGGAGTGTGGAGGGTTGTTTTGGCGGATAAAAGATGAAGAAATGTTACGTGGTGCACTTTGTGCCACGTGTTAAGTAGTCTTGCGGAGGTTTGGGCGGATAGTACGGAGAATGTATATGTATGGTTTTCGATTTTGTAGAAGTTTGATTGGATTGTACGGAGATATATGCACAAATGAATATGATAACCCAATGTGGATTCTATGAATGTGTGAGACTGTGGGAGTCCAAGGCTTTAAGCCTTATATGTGAAATGAAAGTCCATAACCATGACATATGAAAGTTATGAAAGATGTGGAAGTCTGTCAGGATTATCTTATACGTGGAAATCCGTTAAGACTATCTTATAAGTAGAATTTTGCAATGAGGGGATCTGCTTACATGAGTCCGCCAAGAAGGAGATTGTTCTCTTGTAAATTATGAGAGAGTTTTCTGTTTATGCGAATTTGTAAATGAAAGATATGACAGTCTGACATGACTATTTCATATATATAATATTCCGCAAATAGGGGATTCGCTTTTATGAATCCTCCAACATGATATCTGTTGCTAAAAGTGGACCACTATGAATGGGATATCTGTTGTTGTGAAACAGAGGTAGGATCTGACGATCCACTAGAGTTTTCGGTTTGATTAAGATAAGTTGATCTTCTTATTAATCCGAAAGGGAGTTTTCCTTATAAATTCGCCAGCATGTTTCATAAAGTAGAAAACTGCAGACTTGGGTCTGAAACAAGAAACCATGAGGATCATAAGACCACACAGGCAACTAATAAGGATAGAGTTTGCAGGAATAATCCGCCAAGAAGTCAAATGTTTAACTGCATTTTGATGTTACATCTGTGAAGTCTCATCAATGGGAGATATATATGTGTAAGTCTTTGTATAGCCAATTACGAATTCTTCTATTTTTAAGTCATCTGTAATAGATCGAAGGCGATCAAATAAGATGAATTGTTTTCTAGGTTGTGCGAGTAATTAAGCAATGATGTATTTGGGGATGATGTACTGAGTACAAATGAGCTGGATTGTGTGAAGTAAATACCATGCCAAAGAGATTGACAAACCGTCCTAGTATAGATCATCAGACATTAATTCTAAATAAATGAGTTCCAACTTGTTAGTGATCTGTTAATGCGAGGTATGGATATCTCACTAAGTTCATTTGAACTTAGTTTGTAACATTGTGTATTGCAGGTAATAAAGGAATGTGTTAGTTCGTGGAGTGAGCAAACCAGAGTCCGTCGTATCCTAACAATTATGCTTCAATTCGTAATAAGTATACAGCAGGGCGATCCAAAGGCAAAGTCTCAAGGTTGAAGTCTTATTTGTAAATAGTTTTGATAAATATATTATTTCCAAACTAAAAAATTATTTGATATGTTTAAATTACTTTGTAAAATATTTAGTACCATTAATATTACATAACCAAAATAAATTCTTGTGGCGTAGTCAATTGGATAACTATGTTTTAATAATAACTACATTAAGTCAAAATGGTGGAATATGCATTATAAATGTGTTAATTAATTTTCGGTTATGAAGTGTAGCACCTTGTAGTTTGGATCTGACGATCAAATAGGGTATGAGGTGATACAAATATATTTATAAAAAGATTTTTTTTATACAATACTTAAAATTACCCTATAACCTTAAATAGGAGGATAAACGCGTTTCAACTCGTTCAAACCCACGTCCACCTATACTAACAATAATGTCGATGCCAACTAAACTAAGACTTAGTCAACATTTATAAAAAGATCTAGGTTAAAAATATATTAAAAATAACTTATGTAATGTAACAAAATGATGTGGTATAGACAAAACAATTAGAATACACCTGTGATACAGCAATATGCCAACATATACTACTACAATTAGTTGGCAGCAACTCCTATAAATGATATGGAAACATTTTGAGTGGTGAATTTAGGAAAGCAAGCATCCTGGAATCATGAAGGTTAGTTAATATCTTATCTTACTACAAGGGTGTTGAATTCCTCAATTACCACCTTCCTTAGCTGTTGTCATAAAAGATTCGCCACATCCACATTGCCCTTTGGAGTTTGGGTTGATAAACATGAACTCAGACCTGTGAAGAAACCATTGAAATACAAATTGGAACCCAAGAAAATAAAGATGCACCAGCTTCATAATAGGACGTGTAAAAAATCAACAACAAATACAAGCCAGTTTCTGTAACACAAAGCATAGCAGTTCATTTATATACATATCAAATATGGCTACGCCTTGCATGTCTCATAACTCCGTACATGCAACATTCTTTTTTATCCAGTTAAAGAAGAGTCCGAAATCATGCTTGAAGACACGTGCACACTCGCACAAACACAGGACTCCAACAGATGGATCACCAGCAGGGTAAATGTGAGAAATATATACAACAGATGGTCACTAAGGAGGAACGGGACGGTGGTAATGATTCAAGGTAGAAACAGAATTACATTCCAGTTTCCACCTGGACATACACAAACAGAAATAAATGTTTCATTTTCCTGACTACTGATTCATCAAACGCAAGTGCTTTAAATCTCATCTATATTTTTCACCTTACTAATGACTACTAATTGATCATATCATAACATTACTAATTATTATCAAATAAAAAAATTGATACAACAAACATATAAAATTAAAAAAATAAAACTACTAAAATATTAATTGTTTTGATACCTGAGTTTATCATCAACAAAATCCATCTTGGTCCCAATCACATGCATCAAAGCTTTTGGATCAATTAATATTTTGACGCCCTTGTCCTCAACTAATTCATCAAACTTTCCTTTCTCATCTATCAGTTAATTCCATGAAATAAAAAAATCAGTTCCCCAAATCTTTATTCATTTCACAAACAAGAGAACAGATTTAATAGAAGGATGAGAAATGAGACGAACCAGCGTAATTGAGGGTGTAAGATAAACCGTTGCATCCACGAGCCTTAACACCCAATCGAAGGAACGATCTTTGCTGCTGTTGAAGAAGGTGATGTATTCTGGAAGCTGCTGCATCCGTCAACGTCAGAACTTGCCGCCTCAAAGCCGGTTGCCCGATTTTCTCTGCAGCGGTAGCGAATAATCGAGAAGCCATGGATTTGTAAACAAATCTGCGCGAGGCCATTATCATTTCTTCTGTTTATATTTAATTTTCTTTTAAAAAAAAAAGGGTAAACTGCACTAATAGTCACTCAACTATAAAAAAAATTCATTTTAAGCACCAAAAATAAAAAAAAATTGCAATTTAAGCACCTATGTTATATAGTTCGGCCATTTTGGGCACTCCCATTACAATCACAAATGACAATCTGACATGGCAGTTAAAAAGGTCAATATAATAATAAATTTAACCCTCAATTTTACATATTATGGAAGGTGCCAAATAAACATTAACAGACATGCAAACAGGAAACAACAATAAAATAAAACAGCACACATCAATGTTATTCCAAACAAAATCTTGAGATTGTAGAGAGATACCTTGGGTGGATATGAATGACCAAGTCAATCAAAGGACCAATTGAAGCCCCCCATGGAACACTGTCCACATCCTCAAAAGAAAAACCTTCTTTTGCTACATAATTAACAATACCAAAGCAAAAGATAAGCACATTAGTCAAGCTTTAGTTGGATTTTTTAAAAAATAAACCAATAATATGATTCAAATACGAAACTTTGAAAGAAAACTCTCACAGTAAGATGTTCTTTATGCGGAAGAAAACAACAACAAATAGTTAACATCTTCTAATGCAACACAATAACCATTCGTAACTACTTTGTAAAACATACAACAACCTTTTCGGTTCAATTACATCCTTAATTCCAACCATGCCATGCATTTAGATATTACCTGAATAGTTCAATCAACCATTTCCAAATCATATACACACCAGCACACAAACACTTCCAACTAAGTTCATCGTTGAGCTCCACTCAACCATTTTAAAGAAAATTCACCCCAATCCTTACTGATGAGTGAAAGCACCTAGCGGTATGAAAAGAAACCCGAATATGCATTGATCCATGAAATGACTAATATTCACCACCTTAGCAACAGGTAAATTCTGAGACTGACAAAAAAATTCACAAATCTTCCACTCCAAATATGACCACTTTTTTCAAGTTAAAATTGAGGTTAATTGATCCAAAAATCTCTTTCTTTCAAATCTATTAGAAAACACACAACAATGCCATACAAACTCCATTTTTCCTTGAAAAAATAAAATCAAACAGCACTTGTATGAGGTAATAATTATCAAACCATTGGTCAAAGAAAATTTTTAAATTCCCTTTTAAGCTAACCAAAACAAACAATCAAAAAAAAAGTTATTGAAAACCCGAATGCATAGAGAAATCAAGTAGGACAACAAATGAAGAAGAAATTGATGATGCAATTGTTAGAGAATATATCCAACACGTCACATTTTTTCAGTCTCATATAAGAACCAACAACCAATAACCAAATCAAAATTATGTTAATCTAAGGGTTCCGACTAGAACCTGTTCACTTAAAAGATTACAACTCAATTTCCCTTCATGTAAACATGCTACAAGCCTAGGTAACACAGATGAATATATCAGTAATCACACAAAAATTTCCCATTCAGCTGATATATAGATATACCTTGGGTCTACCTGAAATTTTCAATCAAAATCCATTTGCCAATCATACCCATCAGCACACAAACAATCCCAACTAAGTTCATCTATGAGCTCCATTCAAAACTATTTTAAAGAATATCTACCCAATCCTTACTGATGAATGCAAACACCTAGCAGTATGAAAAAAAAAAAAGGCCTATGCATACACGAATCGTGACAATCTCCACTATGATCATGAAACCCAAAACAGCACAATACGAAGTGCAAAAAATTGGATGGAAGAACAACTAAACCCTAATACTGGATAACAACCTAGAACATTAAAATTTGATACAGAGTGACAACAGATGTTTCCCCTTCTTAGACAGTCTTAGTTTAAAATTGTCAAAAGAGAAACAGTGAAAAACGAATAAATTGTCAAAAGAAAAACGTGAACACCATCAGCTTCAATAAATAACAAAATTGAAGAAATCAAACAGAGGAAACCTAGAAAATGAGAAAAAACAGATTAAGAATCTTGATTGCAGTGGTTGTTGAATCAATCACTAAAAGAAAAGGAAAGTGGCAAAAGATAGACCGATTAGTACCTTTTAAGAGATGATTTCCAATAAGACGAAGCTAACAAAAAGCAGAGAGAGCTCTACTAAAAATCGGAAATGAGAGCCCAATCTAAATCACGGAAGCGATAGAGTAGATACATTTAAGTACTGAGAAGATCGACAAGAACAATCGTTACGATGTCGGCGGCAGCGGTGAGAATGAGGGAGACTTTAAGCCGGAAAATAGATTGAGGAGGAAGAGAGCTGCACTCCGGTGGTATCAGTTGGCCCGAGAGACCTCGGCGATGGCGGAGTGAAGGCGGCGGCTAGGGCAAATGGAGAAGGAAGAAGAGTAAAGAGTCAAAAAAAAAACCATCTGTGACCTTCACGTGAAAAAGAGTAAAGGGAAAAAGGGAAATATTCTCTTCAGTCCCTGTAACTTTTTGGGTTAGTTCTTCTGCTTTTCATATTTCAAAATGTTAATTATTACAAATATTTGTAAATATTATTTTAATATAATCTGTATTATGATTATAAAAATATAATTCATTTAAAAAATAGTAAGACATTAATTAATCATATAAACAAAATAATTACTTTTAATTTAAGGTTAAATTTGTCAATTTTTGTTTGTTTTTAACGTATTTTATGATATTATTTTACTTAAGTAATAATATTACATATTCATCCCATTCAACCAACTAAACAACATAATATTTTATTACCTCCCCGATACTACATTAACTTATAATTATTTTATTTTTACTCTATTCTATTACAATGAACCAAACATACAATAAGATTCATGTTACCTGTAATCATGTTCACGTTCATTGTGGCAAACTTAAAGCATGAGTGATTAGGGGTCCTAATGGGGGTTGGTTAGTCGACTTCTCAATGATTACTGGTATGGCGGATATTCTTTAGACTGAGGCTAGAGCTATTCTTGGAGGTATTAAACTAGGTTGGAGAAAGGCTTTAGACAAGTGGAGAATGTGATGTTGATAAAATCTCTACAGAATGGGCTGGCAGCAATAAGTACGGTGGAGGAGGTTCCAATGATCCATCACTATTGCTCTAAAAAATGCCAAATAAGGTTCAGAGAGAAAATAATAAAGTTGCTGACTACCTGGTGAAAGAAGTAGAAGGTGTACCGGAGCAATTCCTGGTCTTAGAGGAACCGCCGATTACTGTTTGAAAATACATAGAGGAGGACATTAATTCTTCTCTGCTGGTAGAAAATCAAATTCGGTATCATCCTGTTTACTTGGATTCTCCTAAGTTTCTTTCTTACCAAAAACTTATAATTATTTTATTCTTACTCTATTCTATTACAATGAACCAAACATACAGTAAGATTCATGAATTTTGTGCAAACCCACAATTTGAATTGAAATTTAAATGATCAAAGCTTAACGTAGGACACAAAACATTAAAGGCATGTTTGAATGTTACGGAGTAATTGTAAAAAAAATTCCCAAATATGATACCAAATGATAGAGAGATACAGGACCAAGATCGTATTCAAATTGCCTAACTCGAAAAAAGATTCAGATTTGACCTAAAAAAAGAAACAAAAAAAATTTACAAACAAAGAAAACGGAAAAAAAACTAAAAGAAGAAATTCAAGAATAAAAAAAATAAGGATTCAAAACATAAATAAATAAAGAAAACGAAAATTAAAAGGTGGAAGATGTCGAATAAACTGATGGATATGAATAGAAGGTAGTTGTCTAACTGGACCTTTGAGATATAAACCCCAACAAATTCAATTAATATCTCTAATCAACCCTCCAAAAAATAATCATTGGCAAATTGAATGATGAAGAATGAATTCTCATTAAATAACATAAAACTTTTAGTAGAACTAAATTTTCTTATTGACTAAGAAAAATAAAACTCCTAAACAACTTTAAATACTTAAAAATATCCTAAAATTCAGAATAAATAAATAATAAAATCTAATCGATGCAATATTGGAATCATATATAATCAAAATTAGACCTTACACTCGAACACAATATGATTTAAACTCGAATTAAAACTCGAAACTCATAATTTCTCATAATAATCTCATCAAAAAAATTCTGTTCACGCAATCTTAAGTAAAATGATCATAGCTTGAGCTCTTTTACTCGAAATCGAGTGATTCAATGTGCATCTCAAAGATAAGAAATAGCTCTTTGAACGCTATGCAGATATCTCGGCCCAGAAATACCTGTACCCCATTAAAAAATTCGTTGCAAGTCGACTGATCTTCTAAACTTAAAAATTGATAGCTTAGTTGAATTGACTTCAATAAATATCACTCATCCATATATGTATTGAAAAGGCATGACAAAATTTACACCCTAAAAGAGAAAAATAGAGAAGATGGCAAGACACATGTATGTATTTATTGTAACATACTATTTTCAGATTTTTATAATATAAAAAGGATTATTTTATGGTATATTAACAGTAGAATTTTTTTTTACTGTGAGTTACTATAATGTCACACATCTTTTTTTTTTTTAATGTTTTAGAGTAAAAGACTCTTGCAAAATACACTTTCCCTATGATTTCAAGAGACAAGAATGTCCACTTACCCCCTAAGGTTGGAAGAAAATCCTATATGCTTCGAATTCCGTGTATTAGTCTGATGGTTAAAGATGTTCACCGTCTAAGATATGACTTGGGTTCAAGTCGCGCTAGTCGTTGTTTGTAATTCACCAAAAAAAAATCCTATACTCTCCTTAAGGTATATTTACTAAGCAATTTTCAAATAAAAAACATTTATACCCTTATTATTTATACATGTATTTTTTATTTCATTTATTCATTCCTCTTGTTTATTCTAGTTTAAGTATATTAATACTAGGTATCAACAAAGGTAAGATACAGAAGAGATAGTGGTAATGACAAAGAGACCGGTTTATTTGTAACAAGTGGAGAATCGAAATACCTAAGGAGGAGGAGTAGAAAATAGGAGGAAGAAAATAAGGAGAATGAGGAAAAGGATGTGTGTGGCTATAAACTTAGGGTTGTTGAGAAGGACGGAGTCTTCCCCCCTTTATGTCATGCTTTGAGGTATTTATAGATAGGAAGTTTTTTGCCCAATTACATTAGGTCATCGACAATCTAAGGATAAAATTTCCTGTCATGTACTGCTTTAACATTTCCTTTGTTGATGTGGTACAAGGTTGTTAGGCCTTAGTGTTCCCTAAGTGGTACCCTCTTGAAAAGGGCACACTTACTAAAGCAGATAGCCTAACAGGGGGTCAGTTGTCAATAGGTGGCTAAGGATGGATGATCTTTCCGCGAGTAATGCGAAGCATAAAGGTGGTTGGTTAATTTATCAAAAAATAAGAAAAAAAGAAAATGAATAAATTCACAATTTTTTTAGATTTAAATGTATTAAAGAATACATTATTTATCTATTAACCAAAAGTTCGAAATAGTATCATTTTTTGTTGAATAATACGAAATAAAATAAAAAAATGAAATAATAAAATTAAATCTCAACTTTTAAAAATGAAAATGAAAATTAACCAAAAATTAAATTAATGTTAATATGTAGATAAAAACCAATATATGGTATGCTACATTTTTTTGGTGAAATAATTAAAGATTCAAAGCAAATAAACTAGATCTTCAAAGGAGGATCTTTAAACAATCTTAAGCCTAGTTTCTTGGTACGAACTGCTTTGGCAAGACCATTGGCAATTGAGTTTTTCTTTTGGGGAAAATGTTGAAATTTCCACTTCTTTATCCTTTTCAAAATATGATGGATTCTTCTGACTATGGTAGAATTAGAGTTCCCCGAAGAACCTTCCATGATGGTGTTAATAGCTTCAGTACTATCTATTTGGATTAGGATCCTCTCAAAGCGTCTATCCAAAATAAAGTTCAACCCATCCAAGATCTTTTAAAGCTCTGCCTCCTTCACTGTATAGCTACCCAGATACCTGGAGAACCCAATTATCCACTCGCCATTATAATTTCTCACAAAACCTCCATCAGCTGTAAAACTCTCGTCAATCCTAATCGAACCATCTGTATTCAAACACACACAATTACTAACTATAGACCATTTATAGAATTAACTTCGTGCTTTATGAGATGAGGGCATTTAAAAAGAGAAATACTATTTAATTTAATATAAACAAAAGTAGCGTAATACGGTCAACATTCAACACTGCATTCTTAAATTTACATAAATCTAATTAAAATTGAACTTTACCCTAAAAGAAATAGGAAAGGTTCAAAAAAGAAAATGTTGGTTAGAAAGGAGGTTGACCATTATAAAATCTACCTCGTGCTGCCACGTGTATTGCTAGGATGCTTCACTAATTATCATCAAAAGTTGGATTAAGCTTTAATTAAGCCATGCCATTGTTGTGGCTCCACGTGGAGCCAACAGCAGAATCACTTGCACATGAAATTCTTCATTGGGAAAAACCATTCATTTAAGATAGAACAGGTTACACGTTACATCTTAGACAATTTTTTGTGAATTTAAATGGTTAGTAGGATTTTTCTTTTATTTTTTAAAAGTTAAGTGACAAAATTAAAATTAGAATGATTATTTTGTCAACTGCATCAAAATTGAGTGACTGTTGATATAATTTACCTTTTATTATATAAAGTATGGTTTTTTCGTAATTGCCTTAGTTGATACTGTTATGCAAAGATGGATGAATGGTACAACACTACCGAAACACCAATCGACGAGCGTCCACCTCCCGAGTTGGGTGGTTCAAATGCAATGTTGATGTCGCCTGTTTTTTAGCTATCATTGGTGATTAGGAGGATAGGTTGATTAAGTGCATGTCAGGCTATACAAGGACTTTACTAAATTCATAGTTACGACATTTAGACCTGAATTTTGTTATTATTATTATCAATACAGAAAGACGTAGATTTAAATATGTTAAAATGAATTATCATCTTATTTAAAAAAATAAAAAAAATTATAAATAATTCACGTCGAAAAAAAGATTAATGGGAAAAGAACTTTGTAATAATCGTTATGTTTGACCTAATATATAACGAAAGCAAAAGTATGATTGGCTTACTTGCCTTGTAACAAGGGTTATTTATCCAAGGTAATACTCTTGGCCTTTAATGGCCCCACTCCAAAGGGACATCAGACTTTTTTATTTTTCAAAATTATTATTTTTTATAATTACAAATATTTTCATCTATTTTACGATTGGATATTAATTTTGTTTAGACCCGAAATGAATTTAAATAAAACCCTTTTAATAATGAGGATTATAAAATTTGAAGTTAGTTGGAATGCCTAAAAAAAATTACTTTCACATATTTTAATCACTTGTTGAATTTTTATATTATAAATAATATATAAATTCAATTACCTCACTAGTGATAAAATGGTCGTGTAATGTGATACGAGAGTTTAAGTTTAATCGTTAATATTTTTATTTTTTTTCCTCAATTATAAAAAAAACAAAACTATATTTTATTTTTTAATGATTGTAGTACTTGGACCCTTAGTTACCTGTTTAAGAATCAGGTTAATACGTTTTAATTCAAAATCTCCCTTGATATTTGGGAGGGATAAAGAATTAGGTTCACTTAAAATATTAATCGAGTTTGAGCTTCAACATTTAAGGTTCGAGATTGACTCAACTTGTTTTTTTTAATTATTTAGTATATAATTTTATTTTTATACATTATGTAATTCACATAAAAAAATAAATTCACAATAATATATACAACACTATAATGTGAATATAAAAAAAAAGTATATATTAAACTATCGTGAGCTTGGAATCCCCTCCCAGACCAGTTTTAGATATCCAATCAGCAATCATATTCCCTTCTTTTTGAATGAACTAGAACTTCACCATTTGAAAGCACCTCTTAATTGTAGTAATCTTTCATGCCAATGTCATCGAATGACAATCTCCAGATCATTCCGTAAGACACTCCACTACCTCCAAACAAAGAATAGCCCATAATTCAGCGTTGAAAATAGAATAGCTACCGAATTGTTTCCTGAAGCCTTGCTTCCAATTTACCAACGAGTTTCGAATAACTCTTCCAACTACCGACCAATTAATTTGTTAATTGAGTTGGTATAACAAATTAATTAATAATTTTTTCAATAAAATAATTTATATTTTTAATATTTATATAAAATCATTAAAAATGAAATTACTAGGAAAACACAAACATCAAATAAAGAAGTCTCAGGAAAGGGATATTTTTTAAGAGAAAAAAGAAGATTCTGAAATTAAAAATAAATAAATAGATAAATAAATAAATATGAATGTCCTTAGCGGAGACATACTAATATTTGATAACCAATAAAGGGTTAGATTGGGAGTGAAAATGATGGCTATATTGAGCATAGTTTTAGATGTCACTTTCAGTTTGAGTTGGGTTTGAAAGACAGACAAGAACAAAGGTACAAAGCAGTCTGTGTCAAGACAGTGATGAATTCTATGTTTCACAGTTAAAACCCATTACCTTGTTTGATAAAGACAGGTAAATGTCAATTCATGTACCCACTGTAAACCCTTGAAATACCAGACAAAAACTCCTCTACGTGTCTTTTCTTCTTTCACATTAAAATAAATATTATTTGGTTTTTAGATTATTTAATAAAGTTTTATTTGTGAGCTTTAAGCGGCGGTTTGGCGTATGGTATGATGGAATAATATTAATCTAACAAGTAAAAGAATATACTTTAAAATTAAATTGATTTGACGATTAGTATCAAATATCGAAGAAAAAATAATTTGAATTTTGATTTGCGGATTTGTAACATTTAAAGTTGTTTCATGAGAAAAAAATGAGAGATAGAAGAGAGTTTTTTGAATTTTGACGGTTAGTATCAAATATCGAAGAAAAAATAATTTGAATTTTGATTTGTAACATTTAAAGTTATTTCATGAGAAAAAAAATGAGAGATAGAAGAGAGTTTTTTGAAAAAAAAATATAACATCAATTTTAACAGTTTAGTGACTTAAATAAAAATTTTTGAATAATTTAATAATCAAATTATAACTTTTTTAAATTAAATGACTCAAACAAAAACTAATCCATAATTTAGTGGCTGATGATGTAATTTACCCAACTCTGATTCCACTTCCTCCTTGTCCTTTTTTGACATTTTTAATTGGGTTTGAATTGTTTGAATTAAAAATTCGAAGGAAAAAGTTAATTTGTCATTCTACTGTTAAATAGGGATGAAATGAAATCACCGTTCCATACGATCCCTCCTCTTATATATATCTTTTAAAAAAAACCACTTGTGTTTTTTTTTTCACATTAAAAATAAATAGAGTATATTACTGAAAACAAAGCTTAGAGCATACCAAATGGAAGCAAAGATCCAGTGTGACTTGGTCAGGGAAAAAATAGCCTCAAATGAAACAAAACACGTAAACTTGTTTATTTTATTCATCATCATCAATGGAAGAGCTACAAATCATCCATTTGTGTTTGATTTATGAAGCTTAAATATTATATATGTATGTATGTATATTATTAAGACCTTGTCAAACCTCTCCTTTCCTTTGACGGTATCTGATATTTTCACTTTGTTTTCCATATAAATACAGAGTTCAGAAAGACTCAAAGCATCCAATTCCATCCGCCATAGCTGAAACACAAGAAAGCTTCAAAAAGAAAAAAGCCATGGGTAGGAAGAGAAAGGTGGTTACAGATATGGCAACAGAAGATGAAACAATGGGTTGGGATGAAATGGTGAAACAAGCCGCCGCAGCAACCGCCGGGCTCGGTGGTATTAGGAGGGCGAGGAAGCGATTCGTTGGTGTAAGGCAAAGGCCATCGGGCCGATGGGTGGCGGAGATTAAGGACACGATACAGAAAATAAGGGTTTGGTTGGGCACTTTTGATACTGCTGAAGAAGCCGCGAGGGCTTACGATGAAGCCGCTTGCTTGCTTCGTGGTGCGAATACGAGAACAAATTTCTGGCCTTGTTCTTCATCATCAATGAACTCAACTCCAGCTCTTTCTTCAAAGATCAGTAATCGTCTTCTTCAAAGGATTCAAGCTAAGAATAATTCGTGTTTTCCATTGTCAACTCCTTCACCCCCGCCTGTTAGTGTCACCGTCAACGCCTGTGTTAGCCAGCAGCCATTGTTGCAGCAGGTCGAGGATGATAATAACCATGGTTTCCTTGATGTCCTTGAGGATTTTTCGATGTCGAATGATGAAATTTTCAATACAACGAGTGTGGAATCGTGTTTGACAGATAACGAAGACTGTTCCAAGAGAGAACTGGATTGGAGTTCCCCTTCTAATGATGATGATTTGGGGGATGAAGGAACATTGGATTTCCAGTTCGTGGATGAGATTGGGTTTGGGCCATCTTATTCCTGTTCGCCATTTCAGTTGGCTGAAGAGCTTGAAGTACCAACAATGGCGGCCGAGATTCTAGCAGATGAACACTCGATGATATCATATGAAAGAAAATTCTCAGCTTCACTCTATGCATTCAATGGGATCCCAGAGCTTTTAAAGCGAAAGCTTGGTTCAGAAGCTGGCATGGCGGAACGAAGATCAGAACAGTTGTCAGCACTTCGAAATGCATGCAAAAAAAACAACAAAAGGGAGAAGCAAGATGTGAACGAAGATGATTTGGGAAGAAAACAAGAGGAAAGCCCACAAAGTTCATTTGATTCATCGAGTTCAATGGAAATGGTGGAGCCATCTTCAAGTGGGAATCAGGATGGTGAATCGCTTTGGACCTCACTTGATCTTCCACCCATTACCGCTTTGTTAACCAGCTGATTTAGGATTTTCACTTCATAACTTGTAGTATTCATTAATCTATTTTCCATCAAATGCTGATCTTTCTATATTTACATTTTCTATTATGGAGCAAACAGATGTATGAGAAATCTTTGAAATTTATGAGTTTTGGAGTTTAAATGAAAGGAAAATTTCCACCTCTCTTAAACCTGAACATGGACCGGGTCACTTGGCTCAGCTTGAAACCAAAGCTTAGATAAAAACATAGACTCAATAAAACTTTTTTAACTCAAGCAAAGCTTAAATTTACAAAATAATTTATAAAAATTGTTGTTTTTGTCATTGTTTTTTGTTATTTTCTTGTTGTTTTCTTACTATTTTATTACCATTGCATTATTATGTTACTACTATTTTGTTGTGATTATTTGGATATTGTATAACTCTTGTTTTATTGTTAATTTTATTACTATTTTAGAGACACTTGCTTGTTAAGTTACACCCATGTTAATGTTAGTTAAGTATACATTTATTCTTTTTAAATTTATTTTCCAATTTGTTAAAAAGCTTTAAGATTAAATATAGCTTAGCAAAAATTTCAGTGTTAAAAGAACTTCATTTTATGACAAAAAAATGCATAAAATTTTAAGATTAAATAAAATTAATTTAAAAGTAGTGAGAATTTCTATGATAAATTAAAATATTTAAGTTCGAATATTGAAAGTTGGAAAAATTAAATTATTTTTAAAATATTGAAACTTTTTAAAGATTGTATTAAAATATTTAAATTTGGTATATTTAAAGAGTTGTTTTGGCAAGGTGCAAAGACGTCGTTGAAAGATGGCGAAGAGGAAAATCAGAGCAAACTCCGAAAAACAAATGCGGTGGCAGGCGGTTGTGATGGACACGATAAGGGACTGAGAAGGATGGGAATTACAGTGGCTATTTTGATTATAGAAAGCAAGTTGCTGAGAGGATTTTAGAGTGCTAAGTTTGATAAATGATTCTCAAAAGTCCCATCATGAAACTTTTGATCTTCTATTTATAGCCTTTCCAAAGTAGTAATTCCCAAACAAGTGGGAGAGACGTGGGTTTATTCACAACAACGTGTTATTAATTATGGGTAATGAGCGTAAATAACGTCACGTTCATGTTATCATTTCGGCAAGGAGAGTGTTACTTGCAAACTTAAATGCAAATACACTGTTTGATCAATGAGGAGAGTGAACGAAAAACACTTGTTCTCCAAGCCATCCCAGCAGTGAAGCAAACCTAGGAATCCTACCAACCTTCTTAACACGAAGTGATTCTACGAAGAACGATATTTCATGACACTACTATTGATAAAAGCGTTAGTAACCAAAAACGAGTATCTACAGTATAAATAAAGCCTTTGATAGAATCAGTTGGACATTTATTGAATGTGTTGTTGAAGTTGTAGGCTTTCAGCCGAACACTCATTAGCTTCCAAGTTTTAGTTAATGGTGTTCCATCAAAGCCTTTCCTTTCATTCCTTTCCGAGGCATAAGGCTAGGTGATCCAAATATTAATGGAGATATTTGTCATGAAGAGCTTCTCCCTTTCGTTCCCTTGTTTCTGCTGTCAATAATTCTCATCGCCCATGGAAATGGCCTGTTGGACAAACCAGGATAGACAAAAAGGCAATGGAAGCAGCTATGGAAACTGAAAGCTCCTTTCAGAATCATCTTGTTTCTTTGAAAACTTGTTTCAAATTGTCTTCCCTGTAGATAAGACCTTGATCATCTTTTTATTCATCGTGATTTTGCACCACCAAGTCGGTTTGAAACGGATGCTGGGATTCAGTAGTGTTACTGACCTGCTGCTGACTTCAGTGATTACCCCTGCCGTGGATGCTTGCAGATATACCTTGAATTACACTTTCATTACTAGTTATGATGTAATAACTAAACCCATATCATCCCAACTCAAATAAAACTAAATTCTGATATCAAACATCTAAATGCTCCCAATTTTGATTCTAAAATAACATCCATCCTTATCTCTTATATATATATATATCCAAATTCGTAAAAATCTAATCATATGGTGTCAAATAATATGCTTTCTCTCATGAAAAGAACACCTCACCTAGGTAAATTTACATGTTACTGGACACGGATCACAAAGCTCGAGACGAATGCACACAAATCGATCAACTGATTAAATGAAACTTATTTGACCTATTTGCATTGGCCCGATTCGTAGAACATGTGAAGAAGCTTATCAACTTAAAACATTGGTGGCTCAGTGAAATACTTATGTAAAACTAATGTTATCATAGTAAATATTATAAATCTTAAGGGATAAGATTTAATAGAGTTTAAATCCCTTTAAAACTCTACAGTGTAATTTAAACTGTATCATTAGATCTAAGAGAAACTCAATTATAAATAAAGACATTCCATTCATTGGTATTCATTTAGACCAGATCATGGGCCAAGTTTGAATAAAATTTTAAGCTCGTTTTCTAAGCTAGGATTGAGCTCAGCCCAAAAATGAATTTAAAATTTTGTCCAAGCTCAATCCAGATAAAAAATAATAAACCTGAGCTTGACCCGGTAGGCCCTTATTAATTTTTTTATATAAAAATAAATTTAAAAAATATAATACATTAAATACACAAAACATTAAAATAAATGTTTCTCAACACATTAAAAATATATTAATAATAAAACAAGAGTTATACAATATCTAAACAATAACAAAATAGTAACACTATAATAACAAAATGACAACAAAACATCAAAATGACAATAAACAATAGCAAAACAACAGCAAACGACAATAAAAATTTTTTAGACAAATTCAAGCTCGACAAAATCCAAGTAAAAAAAATCTTATTCAAGACACAATTTATTTAGAAAACAAGTCTTATTTTCTATCCAAACCTATTTTCCTGAAGCATATTTTTGCTCAATCCCTCTCACTTTTCAAGCAGACCTTCAAGCAAAAGCAAGTGACTTGACTTATAATCAAATCTGTATTCATTCCATTCAGAGTTATTGAATACATTTGAAAATATTTACTCAAACACTTTGTATGCATTGCTTTCTTATGACTTTTCTGTTCACTTCTACTTTATTTCGGTAATTTAGAGAATTTTTCTTAAGATTAAGAATTCTCATCTTTTCGGGAGAGAGAGAGACTGACTTGGACAAATTTGAAGAAAAAAATCAACTAAACTGTACGGTTTGTCAGATTAAAATCTAGCCCATAAACTGAAATCTGACATTCATTCAATCAAAAATGAAATCCCAATCCCAAAACCAAGGCAAGAAAGAAACAACAGAATTACCATGAAATGCTGAGACGTGTTGCCCCCCAATTGAAATACCCATATCTAACACCCGTGTTTGATATATATATTCGAACATGAGGGAGAAGATATAACCTTCCAAAAATCCTCCAGATACAATAAAGCATACCCAAGTCAGATACATCTCGTATCCCATGATTACAATCAAGTACAAGTAACATAGGCCGATACTACAACATTAGCAGCGTGGGAGCAAGGGGAACAAAATCATCATCAAAGGTTTTGACCTATTTGGACATTAATACACAACTTACTGGGGGGGAAAATCATCCAAAAGACCAAGATGAATTCTATCATCATAATTCATAAAAACTCCCCTTAGGTTCCATAACATTGTGGAAACCCTACTTATAATTGAAGGCAAACTTTGTCAGAAGCAGGACTAACACAGTAATATTGCCTTGGCCAATCCCAGTGTTCGAGGACTGCCCTCTCCACAGTTAACCCATCTAAAATAGAAGGTCACCAAAAAAAAAAAAACAAAAAGACGGAAAAAGGAACAGTTATATACATTGAATGTTGTTATTCACATGCATCATAGGAGATTCATGGAGTAAGGGTCCTTAGAAATACAGCCTGCTTATTTTAGAGGACCCGGAGCTGTGCAAGGAATGCGGCACAAAGATCCAAGAAGAGAAACTGAGGTCCCTGAACCCTTTGAAGATCCAGCAGATACTTCTCCTCACGAGTTTTGTAAAGCTGTCAATATCCCAGGCAGCAAAAACGTGTTAGCACTTTTATTGAGGACAATGCAGCACCATTAATCATCTAGTCTCAACACCAAACACCGAATTTCATCATAAAATTTCCACGTTCTATCAGAATAGTCAGTTAAGGCATTACCTGCACTTCGAATTTGACAACATTTGGCAATTTGGCAACACCATCATTTTCCACAATGGTTGATTCATCGCCAAAATAGTGATTATTGTTAAGCATGCCTTCGTTAAGACCAGGAATGCTAGGAAGCCACCTGCACTTCATGTTGTAATGCCCTATCTTCTTCCAACAGACATTGAGTTCTTGCAGAGCTTTGAGAACTTCAGTCATAATTTCACGAGGATGGGCTCGAGACTGTACAAATAAAAACAGTGAAACTTTGGTGCATAAAAGGAGTTAATCCCACTAATGGTCCTCCATATGTGCCACATGCTAAATTCTTAATTATTAAAGGCATCAACCACATTTATCCCACCAGTTATAGTTCCTTTTCCACCATGGCCAGTTATTATTCGGAATTAAAGAAGACCTTAAGATGCCTATCAGTTGAAGTCTAGTCACCTATGCAATTACTATCAATGTAACAAAAAGTTGATGTGGGAATACTGCTTGAGAATAAGAAACTCAACCTGAAGTCCAAGAGCCCATTTCCTCTCAAGGCCTCTTAAACCCATTGATTGATAATCAGCAAATCCTGGAAGGCGGTGTCCAACAGCTGGAGATGTCGGTTCACTTGGATGTATGCGGTTGAAGCCAGATTCCTAAAATAAGGATTAAAAAAACAGAATGAATTAAAATTCGAACTCTATACGAAAGTCGGCAAAGGAAGAAGAAAGAAAATGTTGATCAACTCAACCAATGCAACAAGAATAAGTCACTCAACAGTGCATTTTATAACCATGAGGCCGCTTTAGATAAGCAATGCCAGCAATAAATAGAAAAAAAGTACGAATAAGAAAGCACACCATAGTTTCTTGAAACTCAGCTCCAAGGTAACCACTTGAGACGCGGAAACGATTGTCCAATAGCAAGTAGTAAGCAACAGTTCCCTGGAAGATGATAAGAAATAAGCAACAGTTACCTGGAAGATACTCAACAGTAAGCAACAGTTCCATCAAGACAATGACTTGGAGAAGTGGAAACCTCATTCTGAATTCTATTGCGAAGAGATTCAACCAGATGGTTCCTTTCAAATCCCATTCTCACAACTTCCTGAAGAATCTCCTCATCAATCTGTAATTACATTTCAATCAGGATTCAGGAACTAGAACGAAGACAGGTCCTGGTATCAAGTAGTGAAATTAAAATATATAATATAGCAGAATTTAGAGGTTCTCAGCACTACCAAATTGCAAGCTAAATCTCATTATATGATCCAGAAAGCATTTAGGCAATGTTCGTGTCACTTATGGGATTGAAAATAGTAGGGAAATAGCTGATTGAAGTAACTTTATTTCCGAGACTCCAATAACAAGCAAGAACTGTATAATTACAAAGTATCTTACTTTAAAATTGAAGGCACGAGTGTTTAAAATGTTTTCCCAGAGACACAAACTATAGTATTCAGTATTCCAATGTAGTAAAGCTACATCTAAAAGCTGGCAATATTTCAGAATTCTACAATTAAGTGCACTCTAGGTATATTTATTCAACCATAATGGTCACTTTCTAGTTTTCACATCTTGTCAATGCCTTTCAGGGTCAATATGGCAATAGATAAGCATATTTACAACTAAATTTGAACACTTAAACTCAGGAGAAAAAGGAAATCAACAACCTTTCTTGCTTGTTGCATTGTATCTGGTGGGGGAACAGCTAAATATCTAGGAAGATGTGCTTGAAACCATGGATGCTGGCGGATCTCAGGAATGGTCATTCTTTTCATTGGATCAACTACAAGCATACGAGGAATCAAGTCTCTAGCACCTGGAGATAAATGGCTTGGAAGAGTGTATATGCCTCCCTGATGGAAAAATAATGCCAATTCCAAGGCATCAGCATTTTCAGAATTAACAGGTAAAAAACAGGATTAAAAGCAAAAATCTGTTTCAAAACTATTGACAGGATAGAGAAACAACAAAGTAAAGATTAGATGATCATAAGTATATTAATACTTATTTTTGAGACCTACAAAACATCTCAGACAAAAAATAATGAAAGCTTGATGCCACTTGCCTTTATTTTCTTAAAGAGATTGGGAATGTTTTCATCATCAAAAGGAAGGGTGCCACAAAGAAGGGCATACAATATAACACCACAGCTCCATACATCCACTTCAGGTCCAGCATACAGTTTCCCAGAAATAACCTATAACAATGGAGATCCATAAGCATTAGAAAACGACATCATGACATGATACAAATTTATCTTAAATAAAATAAAACCAAAAGCATCCCCCATTTCATGACCATAAATGTAAAAAAGCCAGAATTAATTTAAGTCACAAACTCCTACCTCTGGGGCAGCATAGTTTGGACTACCACAGCTTGTCTTCAGAAAATGGCCATCTCTCATTATGTTGCTCAAGCCAAAATCAGCAATCTTCACATTGCATTTGGAATCCAGAAGCAAATTTTCAGGCTTAAGGTCTCGATGAACCACCATATTTCTGTGGCAGTACTCCACCCCAGAAATTATCTGCTTCCAAAGATTTCATACTTGTAATTTCTAAGAAGAAAAAGAAAGTCAATAATAGTAATAAATAAGAACTTCCAAGCAGACCTGCTGAAAAAAGTTGCGAGCTTCATCCTCTTGCAACCTTCCTTTCTCCACAATATAATCAAAGAGTTCTCCGGACTTCACATATTCCATAACCACAAAGATATCCGTCGCTGTCTCTATGACCTCGTACAGTCGTATGATGTGAGGGTGCATAAACAATCTCAAAATCTTAATCTCCCTTCTAACTGCACCAAAAATTAAGCCTTCCTGTTTCAATAATTCTATAAAATTTGACTACAAAATGAAAGACTCATGAAAGCAAAACACGATCAAGATTCAAGAAAGCTACTAAAAGTCCTCTTTTTGTATTAAGGAATTATTTCCATTTTAACAGAAATAAAGCATCAACAAATTTGATCATTCAAAGTAATGAACCGTCAGAACCAAGACAGTTTATAATGTTTTAACAGATTACCTTTTCCCATAGTAAGATAACATGTAGCAAAAACAATAATCAAACAGAACCAAAGAAATCAAATCCTTCAAAATAATTAACTTTAAAAATCATTCAAAAAATAATATGAGAAATCTAATTTATAATCAGTAAATTAAAATTGTTCTTGGTTGAGTGAAATAGTGAAAAGAGAGGAGAGTGAAGTATTTCAAATCGTAACGTACAAAAACAATTCATTTCGAATTACCTCTCGGATAAATAAAAAAAAATCATTTCAAATTATTTGCTCAGCTCATTTTTCTATCTATCCTAGCAGAGCAATAAAAAGAAAAAATATATATTTTCTTTCTATTATCTCCCCTCCAATTTTTCATTTTTCCAAATTTCTTTCAACTTTTCCAAACAAAGCATTAAGGTCACGAATATTGTTATTCTAATAAATTACTATATCCTTAATGCTCAAACTTTTTTCTTACTTCAACAACTAAAATAAAACCTAAAATTCAATTATAAAAAAACATTAAAAAATATTTCAAATTTGTTTCAAAAAAGTACCTTTTTCCTCCATCTCCATATTCTTAATCTTTCTCCGATTAAGAATTTTAATAGCAACTTTATAACCAGTCGAAGAATGCTCAGCAATTTTAACCTTTCCAAAGGACCCAATTCCAAGCGTTTTTCCAAGCTTGTAATTCGATAATACATTATCCGCTCCTCTTCCTCCCGATCCATCCATTTTTTTTCCTTTTTTCTTAACAAAAAACCAAATAAAAATATAAAAATAAAAAACAATTAAATCAAAACTGCTAAAACTGACAAATATAAAGTGTACGGCTACCTGATTCGATCGGAACTGCCTGCGTTAGGTTTTCTTTCGACGGAGAATCCAATCGGAGGTACAAGCAAGCGAGCGAGAGAGAGAGAGTTTTTTCTTATTGGTTAAAATTCTGACTTTCTTTCTCCTTCTTCTTCTTTTGCCCTTAGGATTTGATAGAATAACACTGATATTCCCCAACTTTTTGTCGTTTTGTTCGAATTCTGAGAGAGAAAAAAATCGCATCATTTTCGATTATTCATTTTTAGAGCTTTGTTTTGGTTAAAGTACCTAGGAAGTCCTTGTGTAATAGGGATTAGATCAAATTAGTCCTTATATTGATAAATGGATCGATTTAGCCCCTATACTATTAAAAGAATCAAACATATCCAAATTGTAATATATTTAACATTTATTGTATAAAAAATATCTTGAAATTTATTTTTTTCAATTGCAGTTCAATTTCAAATAGAAGATTTCATTTATAGAACCATAAAAACTTTAAAAATATTAACTCTGTTAACAATAAATGATTTTTTTAAAAATAATAAATATTAACTCTATTCCAATTTAATCTTATTTGATTCTCTTTAATTATAATAGTAGAGAAACTAATTTGATCAAGTCCTTATAATAGAGGGACCTCTTAGACATATTCACCAATTTTTTTACACCCTCATAGTCTCATATATATAATTAATCTTTAGATTCGAATGTTGATTTTTTTTTTTTAAATTTACTTAAAAGAAAGAGAATATCTCAACAAAGAGAATAAATGAGTAAATAAAAGTAAAAATAAAATATTTAAAGAATAATATAATATTTTAAAAAAATTATCATACGATCCACACGCGTGGGAATCACGCATTCATAATACAAAAGTGTATTTTAAAATGACATAAATAAATAATAAAATATATAATTTGAAATTAATTAATATAACAATTGAAATATGTATGATATTAAAATTAAAAATAAATAAATAAAATTGTGAGAAACGTAATTTAAACAAATAAATACATCAAATTAAGAATACCAAATGAATGAAATATTTATCATGGTGTTGTCATCAATCTTGAATTGATGTCGAGTTAGTAATTTTTCAAATTAAGTTAGAATTGGGCCTCACGATGCCTATGATTAACCGTAGTGAGCCAGCCTTCCTCAATAAGCTTCCAATAATCGTGGAGAAGATTAGTAAAAGGGCGAGTGTGCATGTATGGACGTTGGAGAAGATGAACCACCAACAGAGCATCCGTTTCCACGATCATCTGTTGAATCTATAGCCTTTTAGCCAATTGGAGGAGACCTTCGCAGATACCACAAAGCTCAACTTGCAAGCTATTCGTCTTGTCGATTATAAAACTAAAACTGCCGATCCAGCTGCCGGAATCATCCCTATAAGGCCTGGAGCCCGCCTTAATAACGCTATCTGTATTCAGAATAGCAACTCCCGGCGAAGGTTTTAACTAATGGATCCAACCAGGTCCTCAAACCAGCCTTTCTACCGCCGTATACTAGGGGTGTACAATCGGTTAATCGATTGGTTAATTGAATTGAATTAGTATAAATCGAACTTTTTAAACTCTTAACCGTTAACCGAATCAAAATATTTTCAAAAAAATTAACCAAACCAAACTATTTCAGTTAATACGACCGATTAACCTAATTAATTGAAATTTTTATATTTTTATTTTTTTTCTTAAAGCAAGTATAAAACATATCAAAAAATAAATTGGTAATGTTTTAACCGAATTAACCAAATTAAAATTAACCTAATTGATATTATATAATATTGGTTTTTTGAAAGTTCGGTTAATTACCCGATTTTGAATCGAATTAAATGATAACTGAACTTTTAAAAAATCATTAACCAACCTTCGACCGAATTATATCGGTTAACCGATCGATTAACCAAATTAGTTCAGTTCGATCGGTTAATTCGGTTTTAATAGAAATTTAAACACCCTTATAGTATGCCTTGCCTGACAAATCTTCGAAGCAAACTTAATAACGTAAGCTAGCTGTTGGAAAAAAAAATATGAACATCACATATATAATAAGCATGATTTCATTTTATTATTTACTACCATAAAAGATTTGTCCAAATTAAAAGTGATTTATTGGGCTTTATTTATTAAATAAAGTATGAGTTAAATGTGTAAATACTCTTGTAACTAATTTCTAATTGATAAACTAATTTCTAATTGATAATGAGCTTATTAGAAATTAGGATTATTGTGCAATTGTTATATATATTTACGTAACTAATACCTCTTTTTTAGAAACGAGAGAATCACCTCCTAATTTGGAAGATAAAAACCATAAAATTCTAATTTGGAAGGTATTTAAATCATAAGGCATGTGACCATAAACATTCTTCATCCCATTTTAGCTAACATTGCAAGATTATTAAGATGCACTTACTCCTCTGAACTGTCCCCAAATAAAATTCTTATTCAGTTGATTAAGTTTTTTTACAAGCAAAAAAGGTAGAAGCATTGATTGCTTGGGTACACTGGTATGGAATGTTGGAAAAATCGGTTAAGAAAATGGGTTTTATAATTAGAGTGGAAGATTTAAAATTTTTTAAAATCAAACCTTTTTGTGATATTTATAGTAATAAACTTTAAATCGGAATAGAATTTATGCTTTGTGCGAGACGTACTTAGTCAGTTCTGACTTTCTACCAAATGAGAATATTACTTATCATGCTACGACTAGACAAAAAACTATTCTATAATGGACCAACGACCCTCGATAAAATAGGACAATTTGTTTACCAGAGTCTTAGATAAAATTAATATTTCCTAAAATATGTAATTTTTTACAATTTAGTTCCTACGCCTTAATTAATTATAATTTCAACTAAATTACTTATTCAAACTTCAATTCATCAATACATTAACTTTGTAAATATATTTATGTAGTATTTACGAATTTGATTTTTGAAAATGAGGTCTCAAAATCTCAATTTTCGATACCACTGAAGATCGAGTCGTTACAATGTATTAGGTAAACATATCCAAATCTAGGATAACCTTCATGCGCACTAATGTTCATGGGGCTGCATATATTAATGCGCAAAAGTTTTAGGAGTTGAGTGACCCTTATACCTTTCAGATTACAAGGTCTGTTGGTCATTACCTTCCAATAAAGATTCACATCATGGAAGAGGCACCTCTTTAAGTGAACTTAAAATTTTATCTTTCACAAGTCTAGTGATTTTATCTTAGTTAATATTACCAAGTATTAAATGCTATAGGTACACTTCATCAGAGTGGGAAGTTTTAAGTTTCTTTTTCACTAGTTCTGTTTCAAGAAGTGAGTACATTTTTGGTTTGATAAGATAGAAATTATTTTCCATCCATCCAAGAAAAATAAGAGAATGATTTTTATGAATTGCAATACCTTTATTAAATGTTATGGTATAACTGTTATGAAATAAACATGCAATAGAAATTAAATTTCTTCGAAAAATAGGTACATATTTCAAAATAATCTTCCTAAAACTATAAAGATGTACTTTTTCCACTGCTTCTGCCAACACATTGTTCCCATCTCTGGTTTGCATCAAGAGTTTCCTTCCATAAGTTTTGTACCAACAAGGGGTGGTACTTTATATTCCCTAGGTGTTGATTTGTCTTTGCCTTCAGAGACATCGATTGAGATGTTCCTTCCATCAATTTTGTGACAGATGATTCAAGATCTCCAATTCAAGGTTCAAGAGCTTATCACTTCATTTTATTTTGTGGCTGGTGTAAATGAATAGAACGTTCGACGTGAATCGTTCGTACAACGTTCGTTTATGTTTATTTATTAAGCTAAATAAATGATTATGAATAAATTTTTTATATTTGTTTGATAAACGAACGAACATGAACAGAAGTGTGTTCGATTCATTTATGTTCACAAACAAGCTCGTTTATTGACTCGTTTATTTATTAATGATATTTTCTTATAAAAATATTAAAATAATATTTGTATGTATGTATTTGTTTATTGGTTGTTTGTTTATTATTCATTAACATTGTTCGGGAACATGTTCAATTATATGTTCATGAACATGTTCATTTAATGTTCGTGAACATGTTCATTTAAGTTAAATGAACATGTTCATTTAAGTTAAATGAACATGTTCGTGAACATTAAACTAACGAACATGAACCCACATAATTTTAAATAAATGAACATGAATAAAAAATTTGAAATTCTTAACGAACACGAACCGAACATAAACAACTTAAAAATAAACAAACGAACACGAATAAAGATTTGTTCGTTCAAATAGATTCATTTACAGTACTAATTTCATGTTTTAGTGTTTGAACCTTCATATTTGATTTTAACATTCATAAGGTCAGCTTTATGTATTTGTACGCATTTCGTTACTTTATTTGCATTATAATTTTGGTGAATTTTAATATTTATATTATGACTTTTTGTGACGCTTTTGTAACTATAGCATTACTTCTGATGAAAATAAAAGTAACTAAAAATACTTATTTTGTGATGTCTCTGTTCATCTTTTCATGTCGTTTTGATTGGTTAACGTGATTTTTGTGACGCTTCTGACCTTTTGTGACAATTAAAATTGTCACCAAAAGATCAATTTTTTGAAATTTTTAAGCGTCACGAAAAACTTTTCGTGTGTGACATTTTATTATGTTTCACAAAAAAATGTCATAAAAACTCAAAACTATCCTTTCATGACGTTTCTAAACTGTCACGAAAAATCATTTTTGGTGTAAGATTGACCCTTTAGTGAGGAAATATGAACAAGTTTAGATGAGACGAAAGATTATTAACAGCCTTGTCCTCTCGTTCAATAGCACCCAACTAGGCATATAACTTCGCTTCAATATTCCCAATTGAGCAATGTACTGTTATCATTGTCTTCACGTCATCATCATTAATAAGTTTTAGCACATTATTTTATGTGAGGATGATGGAAATCTATAAAAGAAAAAATCTAGATACCAACCTCCCACATTGAGGAACTAATCCTTATTTTTTTTCTTTACGTTCTAACTTCTTTTAAAATCTCACGCTTAGTCATTAGCTTGATTCAAATGTCATAATCAATTTTTGTGAAGTAAATTTCTCCATCGTAATATACGTATACAAAGAATTGGATACTCATCTTTTATACTAAATCTCCAAATAAAATTATGATAAAACATATTTTCAGTTAAAAATTTATAGTTTTTGGAAAATGAAAAGATAATACTAATTACTGTCTATTAAAAACGGAAATCGAAACAAGCAAAATATTTACCCAAAAAAGAGTGACTGTCGTTTTCAGACAACATTAACAATCTAAAATTACGAGGAACGTACGGAAAAAAAAAGAAGAGACAAAGATGTAAAAAAAATCCAGCTAAATTCAAGGAGACAAAAAAATCGACAAATCCAAAATTCCAACTTACAAAAATCCCCACCCGACCCATATGCGTTGACATATTTGCTTCTTCTTCTTCTTCTTTTCTTTTTCTTCTCTCCTTTTCTCTGCGAAGAATCTTAGAGAGAAGGAGAGATTTTGAGATCCTTCATTGCTGCAAAGCATAAGGCTTCATTTTCTTTAATTAATGTTTTTGGTTTCTTTCTTACCAAGGTATTCATTTTTTGTTATTAATTTTAATCTCTTTTTTGGGGTATTTTATTTATGTTTTCTAGGTTTTTTTCTTATAATGGTTGTATGCATGCTTGCATATATATATGTGCGTGTGTGTGTTCGCTTATAGGCAGTGTTGTGCAAAGTAAGTAGTCATAATGGGGAGTTGTGCGTCAACACCCGCTAAAAGAATCATAACACAAAGACGATTTCGTCGTCGGTCTCAGAAATCCCATCGAAAGGTTTCCAGTACCCTAACGGATGGACCGAAGAAAAGGAATAGTAATACCCATGTAACAGACATCAAGGTTGGCGGATACATGCATATGGATTTCGAGAAGGGTACAACCCTCACTCGTAAGAGATCTGAGGTTTCAAACTCAACATATCATGTCACCCAAAAGCAATGGCATCGTAGCCAATTTGATGCCAAATTAAACGGTAAAATCCAATATTTCTAATCTAGATATCCAGTGGTTACATGAATCAACTGAGTTTAAGTTTTCCCCGTAACAGGCTGCCAAGATGATGCTTGGTTCGATTCGTGTAGTATGCTGGAAGACGATTCCGATGATGACTTCATCAGCATTCATGGAGGTAACCAAACATTGAATCCCATTTTCTTGTTCTCGAGTCATTGATAGTTCAACCATTTGTTTTTCCTTTTTGCTAGATGGTGTTCGGTCAAGTGGTAAGGTGATTCAATACGAAAGTTCGTCGTGCTTTGTTGATGGCAAGTGTAAATATGAAGAATATCGAGAAAGTTTTTTGAAATTTGATCATCCTAACAGAGGAAGCTTTAAAGGTTCCAAAGAGAAGTTATCAGTTTATAGGCTTTCCGTCAAGCAAGGATCATGTGATGCGGAAGCCAATTCCAATGAACGTAAGTTATTTCGTTTTTTTTACGCCGATGGTTCTTTCCGATAATCCTTATGTTTGTATATGTATAACGTAGATTCACCGAAACGGGTTCTATATCATCCCAAAGCTGGATCTATAATTCCGTGTAACAAAAGTGATAGAGTAAATCAAGGATATTGGTCCGAGATTCCACCGTCGACGTTTAAACTCCGAGGCGAGACTTATTTCAAGTATGCTACTGATTCGTTCTTTAACCGCTGATATTTTTCAACGATGTTATTCATTGATTTGTTTGCTCATATATAGAGATAAACAAAAATGCCCTGCTCCGATCTTCTCTCCATATACTCCGATAGGTGTCGACTTATTTATCTGCCCGAGAAAGATACATCACATCGCACAACATGTCGAGCTTCCTAATGGAAAACCCAATGAGAAAATCCCTCCTCTTTTAATTATTAATATTCAAGTAAGTTGTCGACATACCTATAGAAAACTAGTCTGTTCAATTCATTACATCGCATCTTACTATCGTCTCATGTGCAGTTGCCTACTTATCCCGCTGCAATGTTCCTCGGTGATGCCGATGGTGAAGGAATGAGTCTTGTTCTTTATTTCAAAGCTTCCGAGAATTTTGAAGCCGTCATCTCCGAGCAATATCAAGAGACCATCAAGGTAAACATTATAAGATTCCATCGATTTGATAACACTCCCCGTACCGAACTTGAAGATGTTACTGCTTTTATTCTAGAAATTTATGGATGACGAGATGGAGAAGATTAAAGGGTTCACGAAAGAGACAACTGTTCCGTTCCGAGAAAGGCTAAAGATCATGGCTGGATTGGTTAATCTTGATGATCTCAATCTAAATGCTACCGAAAAGAAACTCGTAAACGCTTATAACGAAAAGCCAGTTCTCTCACGCCCTCAGCACGACTTTTATCAGGTATATCCTATGCTTCTACTTCCTTCTTTAGCCCGAATTTTTCATCCTATGACCAGGCTCGGCCTGGGGCTGTTTGAGAGTGCTGTCACTCAGAGCTCAAGGTTGAACGGACCTGCCTATAACCACACTTGGATGAACGGCTCCTGAAGTACAGGTTGTATGATCCAATAACATACCATGACATTGTTCCAACCAGTTTTGGTTTTGATTTCTTCATGTTGATTCTTGATGCATGCTCGCAAACTCGAACTCTGCTCGGTTGATTTCATTTAGTTCCGTCACTAAATTTAAATGCATACCCCATGCACTGAATTCGTTCATTTTATTTCTCATGCAGGGGCCTAATTACTTCGAAATCGATTTAGACATTCATCGCTTCAGTTACATATCAAGGAAAGGGCTTGAGTCATTCAGAGGTCGTTTGAAGAATGGAATACTTGATCTCGGTTTAACCATCCAGGTAAGACACAAATCTGGTTGCTCGTAGAGTTGTCGTTGATAATCCGAACCCGAACTCGAACTCGTAACATTTTTTTCTTTAACAGGCCCAAAAACAAGAAGAGTTGCCGGAGCAAGTTTTGTGTTGTTTGAGGTTAAATAAGATTGATTTTAATGATAACGGCCAATTACTGAGGCTTACGACGTAATTGAGGGTGGTTGTCGATGATGCTGGAGACGGCTATCGAAAGATTTAGAAAACTTGGTATGAACAAGATGTTCATGTCTCCAATTTTCTAGCTTTTAAAGAAAATGTGTAATTCTAGGAATAAAATTACAAAGCTGTTATGTTTGAAACCAAAGAAATAGTAATGATTTTCAAATGGGTCCTTGTCTTTTAATTTTGTTTAGCAATGGGCACAAATATATAATCACTATTCAACACATCTCCTAGAGAAAGAATTGTATGAAACTGTGTCAAATTATTTGTATCCCATTCCAATAGTTTAATGCCATGTCAGTTTTTTCTCTTGAATTTCAACATTTTCCTCCTTAAAAAAAAACTCAACTTCAACTGAAAATGCTGATACTGTTAAATTTGTTGGTGTGCCATTTTGAAATAATAATAAAAATACTCATTTAGTAGCAATGTAACAAAAAAAATAACATTATAATGAACATAAATTCAACAAAATAATTTTAACAGTATTAAAAGTTGGACCTGAATTTTGAAATCTACTAAGTAGAGGAACTAAATTCCTAAAAATAAAAATATAAAGACTAAATTCTAAATTTTCAAAAAGTATAGGAACTTATGATGTATTTTAACCTAAAACTTATTTAGATATCATAGAAATGATCATATAAATTGTGTTACAAAATTTTACGGAATCTTCATTTATTTTCGGGTAAACTATAAAAATAATCACTTATGTATGGTTTAAGTTACGTTTTGATCACCTAACTTTAATTTGATACAAAATGATCACTAATGTTATTGATTTGTAACATTTCGATCAACGAGTCCTTAACTACCATGATAAATCATCATTTTAGACAAAAAAAAAAAAGATTAAGGTCAAATTCCACATCTAGTTCCTATATTTTTTTCTTTTTGAGAAACTTATTTTTTTCTTTTATTTTCTGCTCCCTTTTTATTTTATTTCTTTATTTTCCTACTCTTTTCTTTACCAAAGATTTGAGAAGCAAATGAGATCAATCTAATTTGTTTGTTAAAATTATTTTATTTTAAACCATACATAAATTGTAGTAAATTATGGAGCTGAATCAATAAAATTGATTGAAATAAAATAATATTAATTAACAAACTAAGTTTATCTACTTTGCTTCTCAAATATTTTGTGAAGAAAAAGAGTAAGAAAATAAAGAAAAATAAGAAAATAAAAGAAAAGAATTAAATTGCTCAGAAAGAAAAAGTATAAGGACTAGATGTGCAATTTAACATAAAATTTTTTGTTTAAAATGATTATTTAGCATAGCAGTTAATAACTCAGTGATTGAAATGTTAAAAATCGATAACGTTAGTGACCATTTTGTAACAAATTAAACTTTAGTCACCAAAACATAATTTAAACATATATAAATGATTATTTTTATAGTTTAGTCTTCATTTTTTTTATTTCCAAACATTTGAAAGAAAATGAGAAAAAGATTAAATTTACTAAACCTAAACCTAGACTTTTAAATCATAAAAAATAATTGAATAAAGGATTGAGTTAATTAAAAACTAAATTCATCCACGTAAATATGATAGCAATTTTATTATAGTACCCACCGTTTAAACACGTGTCAACACAATAAACCATCAAAGCTAGCTTTTTTGCTTTTTGTCGTCAGGTCTTTTTGATCACCCATTCCTCCTCAAAGATGGTCTTGACCACTTACTACCCCTCGAAAATGGGTTTAGCCATCCTCTTCCTTGACAAGGCCACTTGTTCAATAGGTTACCTTATCAAGTACATGGTTTTTAGGTGTTGACACTTCTTTAAGTGCGAACACACCTCTAATGATGAGTGGCTCCCATTAAAGAATAACAACCACCTCGTACTTTTTAGGATCACTATGTTCACACCCCATGTACACTGTCAAGATGTCTACCATAATGCTGTGTCACGTCACACTACAGGACAGGAGGATCTCTCTTTTAAATATCTTTCCAACGATGAAGAAAGGATTGACTCTTTAAGCCTTTGCTCTTACTCTAAGCAATTATCTTCTCCCCCAGGAATCAGCCTGTCTTATTGTCCATTTTCAACTCTTCACCTCTCAAGATGAACCGGCCTCCTTGACATCACTGTATACTCCTTTTTACCTTCACCTTATCACCTCCCTTGTTATACATTGAATCAACAAGCTTAATATGTTTGGGAAAAAAAAAAACAATACCTCCGGACATGAAGTGTAACAGCCCGATTTTCAGTTGTGTCGAAAATAGTGATTTCGGGATCACAATTCCGACGAGTCGAGTCGTTAATTTATTTATTTGAATATTTACGACTTCACTAGCATCATATTAAAAGTTGGTGAGGAAATTTTAATGTTTAAATAGTTAATTAAGTAAAGTGGATTAAATTGTAAAAGGTGAGAACGTTAGAAACTATATGTTAAAGGTATCAAATGGGTTGAGAAAGTAGATTATAAGGACTAATATGGTTACTAAACCATAACTAAGGTTAGTGGTCAAATATGGGTAAGCATTATGAGATCATTTGGCTTATTATAAAGGGCAAATAGGTAAATTACCTAAATTAAACTAGTTTAATTAAAATAAAGACTAAAGAAAAGAGAGAAAATTCATTTTATTTCTTTCTTCTTCTTCACAAAACCAAAACCCTAGGAAAGCCATTGGAGAGAGCTTTGTTTGGTTTTGTTTTTCATTTGGGTGAGTAGACTTCGTCCGTTTTTAGTAATTTCTATGTTTTTGAGTCCGTATTAGCCTAATCTAGCCAACTCAATGACTAAATTGTGAATCTGTCAAATGTTAAATATTTTACCATTATTGGAAAATGCTTATTCTTTAAAGATTAAGATGGATTTGTATGATTGGTGGTTGGGTTTGATATTTTTGTAAAGTAATTTTTGATGAAATTAGGGTTTAAGGACTAAAATGCTAAAATGGTGATATTATTGTACTTGTTGTGAAATAAATTAATTTGTATGGGTTTGTATGATGATTATGAATGTTCGGCTGGTATGGATTGATGAGAAAGGGGTATTTTGCATGTTTTGTGTTAAAAGGACTAAACTGAATAAAAAGAAAGTATTAGGGGTAAAATCACAATTTTACCAAAAATAGATTTGATTATGTTAAATAATTGATTGTGTGATTTAATGTGAAAAAATGAATGATTTGTGAATGTAGACTACGACCGTGCCACTGATCGTGGAAAGGAAAAATTAGTAGAATAGTCTCTAGGATCCATTCACAACTGCAATCCAGATCGATAAGTTCATATGGTTAAATTCTAACTTAAATTGCTTATTCTTGTAATATTACTATTGTAGTGAGATGAAATGATAATCAAAATTGTGGAAGACGAGTATGAATGAAATACGGAGGACAAACGGGTTCGAGCTATAAACGAAAAGGTCCGATGACTAAGTGCCATCGTGAGTAAATGAATCCTTTACGGATTAAAGGTCCGATGACTAAGTGTCATCGTAAGTAAATGAATCCTTTACGGATTAGGTGTCATCGTAAGTAAATGAATCATTTACGGATTAAAGGTCTGATGACTATATGTCATCGTGAGCATTAAATGAAATGAGTTCCAATGAGGAATAAGGGTCCGATGACTTTGTGCCATCGTGAGTAACAAATGCGAGTGAAACCTACCCCAAATGTACACAATGTTCCATTCGGTTAATTAGATTTTTGTAACTCTTGAAGTTCGTTAAATATATTTAACTTTATGTACTTATTAATCCTTAAAGTGATTACCTGTGGATTTGCATTTGTTTTGTAGATTTACTTTTTGTTGTTCGGAGATCGAATCATTTTGAAGCATCACACTATCCCGGAGTTGTTCGGTAGACTTTTACATCACTTGTTTAATATGGCATGTACTAGGATGATGTTACTTTTTGCTTTATACGATGAGTTGTGAAAAACTTTGTTATGTTTTGATGAAACGTTGGAAGTAGTTTTAACTGCTTTGTATTGACATAAATCTTGTATTTGTGTTATCTTAAACGCATAATTAAAAGTTGTGCAAGTATGAAATCAATGAACTTGTGTTTAGTATAATTCTTGAGATTTGACATACTTGTTTTGGTAGAACTCATGCATGTTTCGGTAAAAGTGCAGGGTAGGAGAAAGGTTGTACACTGACTTGAGTTGTATCGATAGTTGAATTGTGAGTATCAGTAGTTGTATGTATAAATGTATCAGTAGTTTGCATGCTTGTTTCGGTAGAAGTTACAGGATGAAACTTTAGCTCTCTAGAGTTTTTAGTATCGGTAGATGCATGACATGTATCGGTAGAAATTATACTTATATCGGTAGAACTTGTACAGGTTCTGGTAGAAATCTGCACTGTTTTGGAATTGTTTATGATAGGGCTACTACCGATACTTGACCATCAGGTACCGATAGAAGCCTCTCAAAATATTTGAAATGACATTTTTATCCTTGTTGATTTGAGTTATGTTTAAATGATTATGTATAACATGTCTAATGAAATATTTGAAAAAAAAAGGTTATATAATTTTTCGATAAGATGATCAGTGACAAAAGAACAGTAAAACATCGAAAATCTTAACTGACGACGGTGTTTGGAATTGGGTGTTACATGAAGATGTGGTCTCAACTATGGTGAACCATTATTTTTTATTATAAAAAATGAACTCTTTTAAATTTTATTTTGATATTTTGTTTACAAGAAAACGAAAAAAAAAAGTAAGTGATTTGAAGGTTTAATTCATTTGCATATATGATATAAAAAAAGAAAAATGACATGAATTGATTTATTGATAACGACCATAATTAATGTGGAAAGAAGGTCTCATAAAATAATTTCTCAAACATTTTAAAGTTTTGTAAAATAAATGTTTGATTTTAGGACCCTTGTTATTCTTTAGCCTTAAATATGTTGAAGGTTATTTGTTTTACAGGTCTATTTTAAAAGTTTTAAAATTTTATTTGATTATTAAATTATTTTTGGGATAATATATCATTTGATACTAATACTTTTACAAAATATTTAATGCGGTACTTGTATTTTAAAAATGTTCAATATGGTACTTGAATTATCAATATGTGTTTTATTATGGTACTTAGTGTTAACACCATTAGTAAATTGTTAAACTAGTCAATGAAAATTCGACAAGTAGAATTTTTTTTTTCAAATCATCAAGTTCACATAGATAATATAACAGTTTGTGAAAAACTAAATAATAAATCAAATTAAATTAAAAAATAACTAAACATATAATTAATAAAAAAGTAAATATTAAACTTACAAAATAAAAAAAAACATCATCTTCTCCAAATAAATATATGTCATCTTCTCCCAAGAGTTTTCTATTTGAAATTGTTATACCTCTCCCCAACTTATACACGTGTCAGAGAGACAGACGACATTGACCTTCCTTCTAACTTCACTTGAGAAGACACTCTGCTTAGACATTTTCCTTGGCTAGAGAAATACCAACCTTTCGTACCTAAGACCACCCGCCCGATAGATTCTCCTAGAAACCCTCTCACTATTATATGATGGAGTAGACACTCACTTTTTAGGTGTGAACACTCTTTAAGTGTTAACAGACCTTTAAGGTAATGAGGATCCACTTGAGCATAATAGTCTCATATTGACCAAATGTATAACAGAATGGACCTTACAATGCACGCCTTTCACATATTGCATGATAGTAACCTCCTTTATAGCAACCTACCACGTCACACTAGTGGACAAGAGGATCTCTCCTATAAATAACCTCTCAACGATGAAAAAAAGGATCAACCCTCAAGCTCTCAAAGTTAAACCTGTCCTCTTGTTCCTTTCTAACTCTCTGTTTCTCTAGGTGAATCGGCCTCCACAACTCCACCACCTACTCCTCTTTATCCCCTCCTTACTCATCTCCCTTGTTCATTGTTTCAACAATTGGTGCAATGATCATGGACCTTACAATGGCTTCCTCTCAGAACGATGCTACTCTCAACCCTTCAAAGCCCGCCAACTCCACCAATCCTGTCAATTCCTCTACCTTGCCAGTTGGCATCAATGTTAGAAAAAACGGGTTTGGAAAATGCGATGGAAAATAAATTTAAGGGAAAATCAAATTTTTTTTTTTAAATTCCAAAACAAGAACTTGGTTATGATATCTAAAATAATAAACTGTAACGACCTGATTTTAAGAGTATCAGAAATGATGAACACGGGATTTTAATTTTGGGATATGATTCAATGAAATATTAATTAATCTTGTTAAATTAGTTTGAATAAGGTTGTATTTAAAATGGATTAAGAAATGTTAGTTGTAAGCTAGTTTAAAATATGAATTTGATAGTGTATGATTATTAATAGTAGTTAAGAGGGTGAATATTTATATTTAATAATTATAGAATTGAGAAAGATTGTGAAAGATTTTAATTTTTATGATGGAAAAATAATTTAACCCAAAAAGGATTAAATTGAAGAAAAATGTAAAAGTAAGTTGTTATAAGTTAAATGGGTTAAAAAGAAGGAAAAATAAAGGATTAATGACTTGAAGAATAAATATACTATAGTTAAGTTGGTGGATTGTGATGGGTAAAGCTGATAGTAATTATAGTCATGTGTACATTTGAATGTGTTCTGATGGATTGGTAAGGCTAGACGTTAAATATGCTTGTTTTGTTAAGTGAGTTCTTATGAAATTAAGGATTAAGATTTATTTATGAAAATGGAAAGAAAATTAAAGACTATATTGTGGAATTTTGGCATTTTATGGACTGTTTATATTTGCATGTGTCTATGCGAAACTAATTGGAAAAAAGAAGGCGCAAATTTTACTTAGCATTTTGTTAAATTGGGAGATAGAATTGCATGGAATTAATTATTAGGAATGGTGTTCTTAGAATTAAAATGCCATGGTATTTAGTGATGAAATTCAAGAGTTTAAGGATTGTTAGAGATTATATACTTATACATTTTCATACGGTGGGTGGAAGAAAATTCTTATAAGCATGGATATAATTAGTTTTATTTGGTGGTAAAGACTAAGTTGGGTGAATGTCAACAATTTATAATTAAATGCGAAATTATGATTATTGAGTATTGATTAAATTAAGTTAATATTTCTAAAGCGATGAATGAGAGATTCCGTTGCTAAACGCTGAAAGGAGAAAGCTATTGAATAATTGTCAACTAGCGTAATTACGATAAGTTTGTACTCTCGAACTTATTATCTTATTTAATTATTGAGTAAAGGTTAAATTCATTTAACTGTTATCTTAATTCTTGATGCATGAAAATTTATATATATATATATATATGAATTTTAAATGCTCATATCAATTAAGGAATGAGGAAATGGTGAAAATGAATATTTGTTTAATTTGTTAGTTTAGCTGACTAGTGCTGGGCACACAATTGCGGTTTATCCACTAGGCACTGGGTGCTAGGATTTGACGGATATTTATTGGTTAATCCAACTAGAGTTGGTTTCACTTTTGCGGTTTATCCGATAGGCACTAGGTGCCAGGATTTGACGGATATTTGTTGGTTAATACTACTAGAGCTGGGCTCACTTTTGCGGTTTATCCGCTAGGCATTGGGTGTCAGAATCGTCGGTTTATCCAACTAGCGTTGGGTGCAAAACCGTTGGTTAATCCAACTAGAGTTGGGCTCATTTATTGCGGTTTATCCGCTAGGCACTGGGTGCCAAGGATTGACGGAATTATCGTTGGTTAATCCAACTAGAGCTGAGCTCACTCATTGCGGTTTATCCGCTAGGCATCGGGTGCCATGAATTCATAGAAATGTATAGCAAGATTTGATGAAATCTTTTGGTATGAATGAATGAATCATGGAGCAAAAATGGTGGATAATTGCTATTGAGTAAGAAGTAACTTTAAATGTATACATAAGTACAAAGATAGTTTAATTTGAATGGAAGTGTTATACTTTGATTTGCATTATAGTGATTAGTGAATAAATTCAATTGTTTTGGTGCCTTGGTATATGATAATTAAAGAAATGGAAATTTTCCTAATGTAAAGTATCTTTTCATGATTTCAGGTTAGAGGTTTAGTAGATTACAAATCAGCATCGCAGCAGACATTCCGTACTCAGAGTTAGTGATGATCTCTTTTGTCCTTTTGGCATGTACCTAGGAAGGGTATAGGTGTTTAGGTTAACTAGTACTTGAATAGCTTGTGAATATTGCTTTTTATGTAAGTTGGTTGATATGGTTATGAATTATATGTTAACTTTTGATGGAAATGTTAATATATGCATATCTTAGTTATTTGGAATGAAATTGCATAATGTTCATGTTAAACGTTGGATATTCGGTGATTTGAATGGTGTATTGGAATTGGTTAGTTGTATTGATTTAGTTCATATTGATAGTGTGCACCTTTTTGCATCCCTTTCTCATATGCTTAAATTGAGGTATAACATGCATCTAATTGGTAGTTTAATGAGTGCATTTGAACCAATTATGTCTTAGCTTCTAACATTAGTTATGGTCATATTTGAATAGATTTATTGGTTAGATTGGCTAGATATTGATAGGATGTTCATGTTAGTATTTTGAATGAAATCATGACTTTAAGAGGATGACAAATTAGGATAACGTGCTAAAGAATTTAGGTTAAAATAGTACCTTGTTTAGGAAGTAAAATAAGGTGCACACGGCCTATGACACGGGTTGTCACACGGTCGTGTGCTATTTTTAAGTGCAGTACAGTTTACACGAGCTGGTACACGACCGTGTGGCTCACTTTCGAATGGAAACACGATCTGACACACGGTCCAACACACAGGCGTATGATGCTAGTTCGCATAAAACCCACGACCTGTCACACGGTCTGTGACATGGTCGTGTGAATGATCTTCGAGTAAGAATACGGCCTAGAACACGGCTAAGGACACTGTCGTGTGTCCCTATTTGTGATGGATTCCTTAGTTTTCTATGTGGTTTGCTAATTACCTGAAAATTATTCATGAATGATTATAATGTTTGCAATTGGATTATGTGATATAAATGGTGTTAATGTATGTGTATTATGGTATAATTTGGTATGTGGATTTAATTGCTTTTGATGTAAGAAATGATTGCTTGAAGTAGTTTAATGTAGTAAAATGCCTTGTGACACTTTGAGACCTTAAATCAACGACGGTTACGGGTTAGGGGTGTTACATAAACACTTAATCAAAATTGAATCTTTTCGATTCATCTAAGATGAACGCTTTGACCGAGTAGCCTTGTCTGTTACCCTCAAGCTCACGTCTACCATACAATCCTATTTTATCTCATTGTCACTATTGTGTCTTCTTAATGATTAATATGATCACTGTCAATAAATGACTGTGATAAATTGCTCGTTCGAAAATAAGCAACTCGTGGCCACGTTCCATATTTACCAATCCACACAATGTCAATGAAAGGATATCATTAACTCTTTAATTGAGCTATGCATTCCATTATTGCTAATAAAGCCATGCCGTACACAAGTTATGTACCTAACATGCCTGTTATGGGCTTAATAATCTTTAGAGCATAAGCCTCCACTTATATCAAATAACATGAGGTACATACGCATGGTCAATGACTAACTCAGGATTTAGGTAAATCAAACCATGAGCATCACAAGTGAATTAATTCACAAACAGATTCAGAATTAATTTATCTTGGGTCCAGTCGAATGTATCGTTCTACCAATGAATACATTTATGTCTCTACCCGTGGAGTCAACTACTTCGATAGCCAAGACTAGCCATCTCCCAAATTGGAATTGTAGACAACATAATAATCCTTCTCTGTATTTGAATCAAATGCTCACAATGTAAACGTTCTTTGATTCTTTTACGGTATTACAGACTCATTTAGGTTATCTACTAAAGTAAGTTGTTTTTCTCGCAATGTAAGTGTTCTTACAATGCTACTTATCTTCAGTTTAAACCTGCTTGTCACAATTTCGCTATGCATGCAAAATATGAAAGACAAAAAAATACAAAAGACATAATAGTGAAATGTGAAATTAACTTTATTTATTTATTCATCGTTCAAATAAATAGAAAACAACTACATGTTTATTACAATATGGACACATTTCCCAACAACCAACCCCTCCAGTACCGAGCTCCCTTCAAAACAAACTCATCCTTTTGCCACCCAATCAACAAGACCAACTATTAACCCTCTTGAGGCTTTCACCCAACTTATGACCTCTCTCAATATCCCTCTCCTTGCTTTTCTGATCAATCTTGCCCTCATCGTTCCACTAACTACCCCAAGCACTCAACCGCCCTCTGGCAACTCCTCTCTAGATCCTAGAGAATAGTTTGCTCACCATCTACAACAAGCCTTTGCTTGCTTCACAACTCATCCATCCCAACCTACTGTCACCTCCATTCTTGTAGATCAAGCTTCTCAACAGCAACAAGCCTCTATCCGCTATTATTAGGTCATCGAGATGTAAGAGAAGGCGTGTCTCATGGAAGATCAACTCTGGGCCTAACAACGAAAATTCAGGAATAATAGGAATGTCAACGCTTGCTAAACTTGTAAGATACTTATAATGAACAACTGGTTGTAGAGTTGCGTGTAGCCAAGGATGCTGCTAAGGAGACCAACTTGCATCCTCCTCTTCATCCAGAAGGTAGGAATGTCAACGCTTGCTAAACTTGTAAGATACTTATAATGAACAACTGATTGTAGAGTTGCGTGTAGCCAAGGACGCTGCTAAGCAGACCAACTTGCATCCTCCTCTTCATCCAGAAGGTTTTGCTTAATCAGCAGCCCATCATAACTAGGGCTGTAAATGAACAGAACGTTCGATGAACTGTTCGTGAACCATTCGTATAACGTTCGTTTACGAAGTTAAATAAACAAGTATGAAAAGAATTTGTAAGACCTTAAACCCGACCTAGGAGAAATAGCTAAGTCAAAACAAAATATAACCACGTTCGCATCCATAAGGATTCAAACACCTAACCTAGAAACAGATAATTAAATAGTCATGTGACCATTGAACCACTAGGTTCATCGTTGAAACAACAGTGTAAGGAATTGAAGTTATAGAACAAGTTCAAGCTCTACGGTTCAGAAAAAGAAATGCAATGTCACAAAAGATACAACTCGAACACTAGATCTCAAGCGAATAATTAAAGCACTTAACCACATTAGCAGTGACAGTTTCACTGACATAACTCAGATAGAAAAGTTTAAATTTTTGGGGCGTTACAATTTTTATATTCGTTTAATAAACAAACGAACACGAACAGAGATGTGTTCGGTTCGTTTATGTTCACGAACAAGCTCGTTTATTAGCTTATTTGTAAGCTCGTTTATTGACTTGTTCTAATATTTATTAATGATATTTTCTTATAAAAATATTAAAATAATATTTGTGTGTATATATGTATTTATTGTTTGTTTTTTTATTATTAATTAACATTGTTCGTGAACATGTTCAATTATATGTTCATGAATATATTCGTGAACATGTTCGATTAAGTTAAATGAACATGTTTGTGAACATTAAACAAACGAACATGAACACACATAATTTTAAATAAACGAACATGAACAAAAATTAAAATTCTTAACGAACACAAACTGAACATGAACAAGCTTTAAAATAAAAAAAAAAAAACAAACATGAATAGAGGTTTGTTCATTCAAGCTCGGTTTATTTACAGCCCTAATCGTAACCAGAAGGAGAATAACAATGATGGGGGGTTATGGAAGAGGTTTAACCTGTTAAGCGCCAAGATTAGAAAGTACAAAAGTAGCTAGTTTTGGTTGAAAAGTAAATAGCAACTCTCAAGTTAGAGTTGTAAGAAATAAAAGGGTCGAAGCCTAGTGAAGCTTTATGAAGTTACGCTTATAAGCTGTTGGCTCCAACAATTCTAGCCTTTTACCTCTCAGCCTCCTTTAAATTCCCCAAGTTGTCTTACAATGGGGTGGGCAATACGGGAGAACATCTTTCCCATTACAATAACCACATGAATATCCTTGGAGCTTTCGATGTCGTCAAGTTGAGAGCTTTCTCAATGACCTTCTTTAGTATAGCTCAACAATAGTACCTGTCATTTCCTCAAGGATCCATATCCACCTTCAATTAGTTGGCTAGTTTATTCATGATTCTATTTTTGGCCAACAAGACATTGCAACAATCCCAACATACCTCATGTCAATTTTCCAAATGGAGAATGTGTCCCTTCATGATTTCATGAAAAGATTTAATGCAGCCACAATGATCACAAAGCGGGTGTCTGATGACTTGGCCATTCAAGCATTTATGGCCGGAATCACACACCAATTTTTATAGTACCACATCATCAACAACCCTCCAACCAAGGTGTCTATATTATACGAATTGGCTCATCATTTTACGAAGGGTAATCAAATGTACATCGACCGAGCCATGTCTTCTTCCCTCGCGGTTCCAATTCCAACCTCTTGATGTGCTCTTCTCCTCTTCGCCGATATCAGCCCTAGAAAAAGACTCATTATTCGGTAAGAGACGAGTGATTCCACTAGTATAAACTTCCACAAGAAGGAAATATGCAAATGGTAAAAAATATAGGAACCCCCATTACTCAAGACTAATCAGAAAGAGTCGATTAGGCCAACATTAGCGAGATTGGGTCCTGTATAGTTGCCATCGTACATACCATCAGCTCAATTGTTCCCCAACTATCATTTTTGACCAAGTGGAATACCAGGGAGTCTTAGATTATCCACCAACCATGCCTCACAACTCGCATCAGGATGCCTCATTAAACCTGATCATGGGCTAAGCCACCTGTCAAGGCTCGAAGGGCTGCCCAAAAAGTGAGAGGGTTTGGGCAAAAATATAGGCTCAAAATGGACTTAAACAAAAAAAAGGCCTATTTTCTAAACGAGTCAAGCCTTAGGTAGAATTTTTTTGCTCGAGCTTGACTCGGCTCAGCCCGAATCAGATGCCTATACCTTTTTTTGTATTTTCAATTTGTTAGGAAATATTTATTTTAATAGTGTATTTGATGTAATATATTTTTAAATTTCTTTTTATATAAAAATTTATTACGATCGGGTCGAATTGGGCTCTAGTTTAGCATTTTTAATATGGCTCAGACTTGAAAAAATTTTAAACTCATTTTTGAGTAAAACTTGAGCTTAAAATTTTGCATCGATCCAGCGCATGATCAAGTCTATACTTCATATTATCATTGTGAGTACCATAATACCCCAAGTCATAGCAATAAGGAAAATAATCCAGAAGTTGAACCTTTTAGGAATTGAAGAGATGATAAAGGAAAACAACCTATCACAGGTGTTATTGATGTTCTGATTGGTGGGAAGAAAAAGTGGATCACCTCCAATTCTAAGTCATCTACGGAGCATACTCTATGTACACACATCAATAAAGAAGCCCAGGTATTTGTTGGAAAAAAATCTAGTTTAACTATTGTTCCACAATAAACCCTTAATTTAACTATTGTTCCAATTTAATCCTCACTAACATATATTGTTTTGTTTGTTGTTGTTTTTTTTTAAACCAATTATTATTATTACTTAATTAATTAATTATTTTATTTTAGTTTATTTTATTAATTTCTAATTTCTACGACACTGAACCTGATATCTTACTTGAGCCCATGATTTAACTACCCGATTCTACTAATTCGATTTTCGTGGTGTGACAAGGTATTTCCATTTTGATACCTTGTTTTACATATACTATTATCAAAGTCCAAGCTCTTAAATTATATTTATATTATTTTTAAATTTTAAACCATTTATTATTAGATTGAAAGCCTAATTTTATCATTTTCTTAAAAAAAATGTTTTTATGTGTTTTTAAGTTTTTTTTAAAAAATTATTTTAATACATTTTTATTTGTTCTATTTTACATAATATGTTAAGTTGGTATTTTTTAAAGGAAAATAATATTTATTTTAAGTGATCAATGGTTACATATTACTAGTTTAGTAAAATATGCTCCAAGTTCGTGTACTTTTTATAAATTTAGAATTTAGTCCCTTCATTTTTCATATTTTAAAAATCAAGTTTAATTGTTAGTGTCACCTTAAATTTATTTTGTCAATTTTTCTGGTGTGACATTTTAAAATTAAAAAAATACTTGCTTTATAGTCGTATAACAAAAAATAATGCTTTAATGAAATTGAATTTAAAAAAATTAATGGAGTTAATAATTGGACTTATATTTTTCAATCGAAAAAGTAGAAGGATTAAATTTCAAATATAAGAGTATAGGGACTTAGATTTTAACCTACTCATTAAATTCAATTTTAGATATTTATAAGGTTTTTATAAAAAATTATTTATTTTTAAAATTTTTAAACATTTATTTTTTATTTTAAAACTTATCACATATATTAAAAACTATTTATATTTACAAATATAAATATTTTTAATGAAAATTAGAAATTTTTAATGGTTAACCTAAAAATTAAATTGTCCACATCAGCTAACATATATATATATATATAAATGATTTTTTTAATGAAATAAATGCAAGATTTTTAAGATTCAAAAAATTTTATTTTTATTGGAAGATTCAGAACCACTTTTGAAGTAATAAAGACATATTTCCTTATTTACAAGTGGTTGACATTTATTTTTAATAAATCTCTATAAATGCCGGTCTTGGAGGGCAACAAGTCAATTCCAAACTTCACTTTTTCTTCTCTGCCTTTCCACATTTCAACAAGGTTGGTTCATAAAAATATATGATAATGAAATTTATATATTAATTTCTTATTATATAAAATATTTGTTAGAGTCGTATGTCCTGAATTCTTGTTAAAATAAAATATTTATATAGTATATATTGCATAAAAAGAATTCGTATAGAATTACACTTCTTCTATTTGACATTGATTGGAATAAGGTCTTTTAACTTTACTACATTTTATTTATTTGATATTGATTGAAACTTCTTTTGTATCTTTTAAATTCAACATTTTCTTCTGTTCTGCCCGTGATTTTTTTCGAATGAGTTTTCTATGTAAAATCTGTGTTTTATTTTTTTCTTATTGCTTTACGATTGTTCTATATTTGCTATTATCGACGTTAGTTCAATAATATGAATTTATCTAAATTAAAAATAAAGTAACGTAAAATTATGGGTAAACTACACTATTCGACGTCCGACTATTAGTATATTTCTTTTTTAGTCTCCTAATTATTCAGTGTCGTCTTTTTTTTGTCATATGTGGACTAATGGTGACGCTTTTTAAATTTGGCATGATTGTAACTTTAACCCTCAAGTTTTATATATTGTGTTAATTTAGTGTTGATTCTAAAAAAAATCTAACCCTCAACCTTTGCACATTGTATATTTTGGTCTTTTTGTAATTTTGTTTTTTCTTTGCGACTCTTTCACTTAAAAAGCTAAAAAACAAATTTATCAGCTAGATTTGATTTAAAATATACAAAAAAAAAATAGAAACACCAAAAAATTCAAGATAATAACTTTCATCTTTTTCATTACACAATGTGTAAATGTTGGCAATTAATTTTTTTTAGAATCATGACTAAATTGACACAATGTATAAATACTGGGGGTTAAGTTTTAAAAGTTGTCACAATTAGTTAGCCAATGACCAAAAAAGACAACATTGAATAATTAGGTGACTATTTTGTGACTTTTCATAGTTGAGTAACTAAAAAAAATATTAATCGTTGGATGACCAGTAATGTAGTTTACCCAAAAATGATTATGATACAAGTAAAACACGAATACAAAAAAATTATATCTAATTTTATAGAGTAGGAATACAAAAATAAGAGATAATTGAAGTAAAATACAACACAAACAATTAATATTTTTTATCAATTTTATTATAAGTTCTGATAATATTTTTTTTATATAATGTCTAGAATTATTCATAGCACCTCCCAACCCATAAATAAAAAGATAATGTGTTTCAACATATTCGAACTTACATCTTTCTGCATTGATAATAATATTCATATCACTCGAGTTAATACTCGATTAATTTAAAAGGAGAATACATAGGAATTGGACATATTGCATGTTTTAAAACCAAATGGGTATCCAAGTTGACAAATGTTGCAAAACTGTCACTATTATAATTAATTAGATTCATGTATTTGACACGTTTATACATCCATTTTATGTTATAAAATATCCCAATTTTCTTTTTAGTAGAAAATTTTATAATGCCTACTGCTTTATGACATGACATGATATGTATGACTTTATGTATTTATTTAATGATTTATTTATATTTTAACTAGTAAAAAAATTAATAATTTATTGGGTTTTTTAATTTTATCTCTAAATTTACATTCTGTCAAGATTTAACGATATGATTAATATTGTTGGAAGAGAATTGAATTGGACAAATCAAAAATTGATTGATATAATGATTTGAACAAAGGGTTAAATTGATTGACTCGAAAACTGCTTGAAGATTATAAAAATTGAAAATCGAGACATAAATCACAGTTGAATCAATTTAATAACTTTTTTTATTTTTAAAATTTTTTAAAATTTTATGATTTTTTAATTATTTATTTGATTATTGTTAGTCTTGCTGCCGAACTAATCTAACTAGTTGAATTGATAATCAGTTGTTTGACTTGTTCAACTATTGGTTCAGTTATTAAAGTATTAAATGTGACATTTTAAGATTGTACAATATTGTCACCTGAAAAATTATATATATTTTAATTTTCAAGTGACTATGTGGCATAATCAAACTTTTATATTTTTCAAGTTCGGTGACCAAAATGGACTTATTTGTTAAGTTCAAATACCTCCCCAAAGAAGTAGAGGTACCAAAGTAAATTAAGTTGTCAAGTTCAGGGACCAAAATTTATATTATTTCATATTATAAGAGTAGATTGTGTGAAATTCTATTTTTTTATGCAATGATTAAAATTACTCATAACCTTTTCAATTCTCCCAGTGTAGACTTAATTTCAATGCTAACTGAGCTAAGACTCAGTCGATTGTGTGAAATTATATTTTTATATATAATTTCTAACTTAATTTTAATTATTAATTATTGAACGTAGATTGTTAATTAAATTTAAATACATAATCACTAAATAATTTATTGTAATGTTATTTATATTTTTAAATATCTATTTCAATTTTAATAGTGTTTTTAATTTGTAAAAAATATAATAATAAAATTAAAAAGATTTTTGTAATGGTTTAAAAAATTACAAAATTGTAAGTTCAAATATCTAATATAAGTAAATTGAAGAGATTTATTACGAAAATATAACTTGTAAACACCATTAAAAATTATATAAAAAAAAAAGCGGAGGGGTTTATGTTGCAATTTTCCTCTCTATAAATGCTTACCTTTTTGGCATAATGACAAAATTAGTCCCTAACGTTTGGGCGTTTGGTCACTTTGGCCCTTAAGGTTTTTTTTGGCTCACTTTCATATATAATCTTTGTATTTTTGGTCAAATTGGTCATTTTTTAACGGTTTTGTTGATGTGGCCGTTAGTTGACTAACGACGCTGACGTGGTAATTTTTTTCCACCTAGGCAAGTTTACGTATGCAGTTGCTGACATGGTACTATTTTGTCTTATATGCCACGTCAACAAATGATTTTAAAATTAATTTAAAATTATTTTTAAAATAATATAATTATTAAATAATTTTAATTTCTAATTTCTAAATCTTCTTCCCCATTTCCTTCTTTCATCATCTCCCATCTAATTATGATTCATCCTTCATGTTCTAGCTATTCAACCAATGCTTGTATCACTCCAAGCCTTGTCAGTTGGTGCAAAAATCAAACGGGTCAAGGCCTAAGCATCAACTTCAACCACGACCCTTGGCCCTATTTCAAGCTCAACACCAATTTGAGATTTTTCAAGAAAATGAAAGGCAATAAAGTGATCACATGATATTTTGATATAAGTAGCAAAGCAAACCAATTTGAAGTTTTGTGATACAAGTATTTCACATGAAATTTTGATACAATAAAATTATTGTTCCTTCATCTTTGTTTCTAATTCCCCATATTACAAATACCACAACCCAAACATGAAGAATCTGAGTTTGTGAAGTTTTCTGTTTGTTTCTCGAAAAAATACTAAATCCATTTAATTTTGCTTTACCTTTTTCTTGAATGGAAAATTTCTTCTTTTTACTTGAACAACTAACGATTTCAACATCTTGGTATTTTTCCTTTCCCTTCAAATCAACATCAAAAACAACACTTTATGAGTTTGTGAAGTTTTCTATTTGTTTTTCGAGAAATCCTAAACCACCAAAAATGAAGACAATGATTATCAACAGTTACAGTGTTGCACTCTCTTTACCCTTTTTATTCCACCAATGAAGGAAAGTAAGGAGAAAGAGGGAACGGGAACAGAAAAAAAAAAACTAGAAAAACTTAAAATGATGATGATTTTAATAATTTTATATTTAAAAAAAAATTTTAATAATTTTAAAATCATTTGTTGACGTGACATATAAAACAAAATAGTGTCATATCAACAGCTGCATATGTGGACTTGCCTAGGTGGAAAAAAATTGCCACGTCAGCGCTGTTAGTCAACTAACGGCCATGTCAGCAAGACCGTTAAAAATGACCAATTTGACCAAAAAATAAAGATTGTGTATGAAAGTAAGCAAAAAAATCTTAAAGACCAAAATGACCAAACACCCAAACATTAAGAGTTAATTTTGTCATTATACTTTTTTTTGTTATGTATTAAAATGTTATAATACGAACACATTAAAAACTTAATAACTTTGTAATATATATTAAAAACCACATCCTAGATGCATTACAGTACTTAGAATGGTACAAAAGACTATGCGATTTGGAGGTCAGTGGCGTATTTGTTATGCACCCAGAGAAAAATTTTAATTGCAGATCGAATGATTAAACTCTATCTAACATAGAAGTTAAGCTTACAGATTTTCAATGAGTCCTCAACGAAGTATTGAAGATTCTTTCACAAGATGATGTTTTTGTACGTTTGATTCGATATAATTTTATCTTAATTCTCACCCAAAAAAAATCACATCTCAATACTGACAACAATATATATACCGATAATAATATATATAGCAATAGAATTAAGAGTAAGAATATTATAATATCTATAAAAAATTATAATAATATATTATTATTCCAGTTATAATAATCCCATTGACTAACAAAATTCTTAAACCAAAATTAACTTTGGAATAAAAACAGTAATGAATTCATCGTGAAAGCCTATGTACCATAAACAAAAAAAATATTAAATTATTATTTTAAAATGTCATTTTCAATTCTCCTCTTTGGACTTTCGCTCAAAGATGAAGATAACACGAAACTATCAGAAGAACCAACCAATCTCTACAAGAAAAATACAATCTTGATATATATAAAGTGAAAAACAGGGGGAAAAAGAAGAAGACAGAGGAAAAAACAATGGCAGCAGAGCAAGGAAAAAGATCAAAGCTATCAGCTCCAACATATCCCACAATAACTTTACCACCAAGACCACCCATTGATGGCTTATTTCAATCAGGTTCAGGGTTAAGTCCAGGACCTATGACACTGGTTTCAGCTTTTTTCTCAGACCCTGACTCAACAAATAGGTCTTTTTCTCAGCTTTTAGCTGGTGCCATGGCTTCACCTGGAGCTAAACTGCCTTACAATCCCATGGATGATTCATTTATGGAAGTGGGTTTTGAAAATGGAGGTGAAAAAAACTCTGGGTTTAAACAAAATAGACCTTTGAATTTGGGTGTTGGTAATTCTCCTTGGTTCACTGTGCCTCCTGGGTTAAGCCCTTCTGGTTTGCTTAACTCTCCTGGTCTCTTTTGCTTATCGCCTCAGGTAAGTTGACTTAATTTTTTGATGTTTTAATTATGGGTTTTTCTTTTTATTTTGTGTGTTAATAGAAATTAAGGTAAATGATTTGGGTTTTTTGTTGTATCTTGGAATTTTATGCAGTTTGGGATTGCTTAAGAAAAATATATGTTTTTATTGCTTTGATTAAGATAATTGATTTGGGTATTTATAGTAACTTGGATTTCAATGCAAATTTTGTTGTTTTTTAGCATCTAATGATTAAAGGATTGCTTAAGATTATGCTCTTTTAATCATATGTTGCTTTTGTTTTTCATTTTATGAACATGAGTATGAGACATATCACTTTCAAATGATGGTTCAAAAACATGAAAAAGCTTTTGAAAATTTGATCATATTCATGTCTGATATGTACTTGTATCGGATGTTTACACTCGAGTTCGATTAACATGGGGATAATAATACTGAATCTTAAATTCATTCATTGAAAACTTGTTTGGATTGATTACCATTCCATGTTTATGGTCTAAATCCAGATTTTGAATTATCAATCTTTAGATGTTTGGATTGAAACTTCTTTTGATGATGATCGGTTAATTGAACTTCCGTTCTATAATTTGTGTAGAGTCCTTTCGGAATATCGCACCAGCAAGCATTGGCACAGGTTACAGCTCAAGCTGCTCTAGTGCAATCTCAAGTACATGCGCAACCGGAATATCAAACTTTGTCTGCTGCAGCTTCTTCGGAACCATCAATCCCTCCTTCATCTGCCAATCCTGAAGAAACTTCGCAGCGGATGCTTTCTTCAGACCCTCAAAGTTCTGCAATGGAATACTTGGAAGCTTCTCAATTCGATAAAAAAAGTCAGCCTTGTGTTGCTGTTGATAAACCGGCCGAGGATGGTTACAACTGGCGTAAGTATGGACAGAAGCAAATTAAAGGTTGTGAGTATCCGCGGAGCTACTATAAATGTACACATCCAAGTTGCCCTGTCAAAAAGATAGTTGAGCGTTCTGCCGAGGGCCTAATAACCGAAATTATATACAAAAGCACACATAATCATGAAAAGCCTCCTCCAAATAAACAACCAAAGGGTGGAAGTGATGGAAACGGAAATTTGCAGGGTAATCCGGAATTAGGTTCTCTGGTTGTAGCTGGAAATTTGAACAACTTAAGTGAAGGGAAAAATCATGAATCAACTCAAGCGGTGGAATTACCTGGATTTAGTGATTGTGAGGAAGGATGTGATGAAGAGAGTCGAGAAGAAAGAGATGATGATGAACCAAATCCAAAAAGAAGGCAAGTTTTGAATCAATTTGTAATTGGTCTCGGAAATTTATAGCTCTTCAATCTGAGAGTGTTTTGGTTTTTTGGCTGCAGGAATAGCACAGGGGAAGCTGCAGTAGTGTTGTCACACAAGACTGTCACGGATGCAAAAATTATTGTGCAAACAAGAAGTGAAGTTGACCTTTTAGATGATGGCTATCGGTGGCGCAAATACGGGCAGAAAGTTGTCAAAGGGAACCCTCATCCAAGGTACTACAGACTATGATTATGTATATATTTATTTGTCTATGGTTTCAATAATCACTTAACGGCTTGAACTCCAGTGCTGAACGCATTTTCTCCTAACAAACCGAAAACAGCGTTTTATCTGTAATGTCAAACACTTCAACCTTTTGAAGAGAAACTAAATCTTACACGTAATGATCTGGTCGAGTTAATTTGATATGCTCTGCTGTGATATGCTTTGTTGTCCTTCTAGTTTTATTTGTTTTGCCTTCAAGCTGCTGTACTCGTAATCGCAAGTTGTTTCCCTTCCTTTCGGGATTGTTTCTGATGCATTTGAGTTATTCCAACAGGAGCTATTACAAATGCACGAGTGCAGGATGCAATGTTCGGAAGCATGTGGAAAGAGCTTCATCCGATCCCAAAGCTGTCATAACAACATACGAGGGAAAACACAATCACGATGTCCCAGCAGCCAGAAACAGTAGCCACAACACGGTTAACAACAGTTTGCCTCAACCGAAACAGCAACAAGATGCAGTGGCCGAGAAGCATTCTTTGCTTCAAGAGATTGATTTCAGAAAAAATGTCCAGGGACCAGCAGTTTTAAGGCTAAAAGAGGAGCAAATAAGAGTGTAAACTTCCCTGTTGAAACCTGTAGAATAACCGGGTTAGTCGGCTGCCGATTGCAGCCGACTAACCCGCGTATGAAATGAATATGTATTTTCACAACAACAAAAAGGGGTCAAACAAACATGAAAGACAAATCAAATGACAATAACTGCTAATTGATTGCACAGTTTTGTATGTTGGAATTCGTAAGTTATGTTGTAAAATATACATTGTGTTTTTAATAAGTAGAAGAATAGAAAAAAGGAGTAGCGGATGTTTGAGATTTGTGGAAAGCTTCTGGGTTTTGTTGATGTCAGCTAGTGGCCAGGTTTTCTTGCAGGTTCATGGCACCAATTATATTTGGTCATGAGCAAGATTATTCGTCTAAACTCAAAAGTCTGTCCAAAATTTGGAAGTTTAAACAAAAATATTAATTTCAAAAAATGAGTTTAGGTAAAAAAAATTAGTTCATTTAAAATCTCGAGTTTGAATGGACTTCAATAAAATTTTAAGATCATATTTCGAATCAAGTCGAACTTGGACAAATATAGAATATAGTATATCATACTTAACTTAAACCCGAAACAGACCCGATTCATGAAAATGTGTGATCCCAATTAGGCAAACGAGGCTTAGGAAGTCGTAAAGGTGACTTGTGCTTTGCACAAGACTAGTCTAACTTATCCTCCTTTTGCCTTTTCTTTTCTTGCTTTATTAAGTTCTTTTCTACTATATATATATTACTACTTAAAACCTTACTTTGATATAAATACAGTTTGTTAGGCATGTAAGTCCATTTTCTTTAATTGAAAAAAGTGGATTATAATTCAATTAGGAGAATACGAGTTTCAGAGTGCTTAAGTACGAATTATGTTTTGATTTAATAATTTTGAAAGTTTTTGATGGTAATAAGAATAGTAAAAAAAGCTGATTGAGTCTTAGTTCGATAGGAATGAGTATGGTTGTCAATATCGGAGGACGTAAGTTCGAATGCATTGAAGCGCTTCCTATTTATGAGTTGGGGAGAGGCAATAGATAATTCTAGGCATTGTGTCAAAAAGAGCAGATATGACTAAACCTATAAGGAGTATGGTTGTCAATATCGGAGGACGTAAGTTCGAATGCACTGAAGCGCCTCCTATTTATGAGTTGAGGAGAGACAATGGATAGTTCTAGGCATTGTGTCAAAAAGAGCAGATATGACTAAACCTATAATGAAATTGTAAAATAAAATCATATTACTTTTATTTAATTTTTAAATAAGAGATATATATACTAATAACTAATTAAAAGTCGTGAATGAAGTGATAAGAGTTTATTTATGTCAAGCCAAAAAAAATTGAGAAATTGAAAACCAATTCGAACATTGGTGTTTGAATGATTTTTTGGGATACAAATTTAAAATCATTGTTATTTGAATCAAAACCAATTAAATTAAATTTTTATTTTTATTTAATTTATAAGTAATTTTAATTCTTTTATGATGTGAAAATAAATATTTTACATATAAAATAAATTAAAATTTATATATAATTATTTTTCAAAAATATATTATTATTTAAAATTTATTAAATTTTTTATTTACTGAAATTATTTATTTTAGGAATATTTATATAAAAAAGGACTTCAAAACTTTAATAAATAATATACAAAAGTCATAAAACAAAGTTTGTTGTCAAAATAAGTTAAAAGCTTAAATTAATATGAAAAATTGAGAACCGAGCTGAATTATCGTGGACAACTCAAAAAAATCCAAAAACCTCGATAAAAACAAATCGAACTCGCATTTAAATTATTACGCAACACAAATGGTCATATAAAGTAAAATCAAACTATTATAAAGTATAAATAGATGAAACCAACAAGTGTAACGTGTGATGAGAAGACATATTAAGTAGAGACCTTAGATTCGAACCTTAAAAGCGACATTGTTCAGAGGGACAGTCACAAACCCCACGATAATTAATTTTCATGAACCCTAAAACGAACATAAAAAAAACACACAAATTGATGAAAAACCGAAATATAACTGAATACAACAAGTATACCATGTTAGCTTGTATCCACTCTAAAAATTTAAAGCTATCTCATTAGCTTTTAACATAATCAAATTGATTTTTTTCCTTTATTTTTTAATTAAATTTAATGTTAGTATCTATTCATCATCAATGGGATTTAGTCTAGTAAATGACACGTGTCTATTTTAATTTTTTAATATTTCCTCAGAACACATGTCATTTTGAAGTTTTTTTTTAACTAAATTTAAAATATTTTTTTAATTTACTTTTACTTTTAATCTACGTGACAACGTTACTATAATGACCTTATTAAAAATTAATGAGATGGCTTTAAATTATTGGAATGAGATATAAGCTAATGTGAGACACTTGTTTCATAGAATCCTTTCTCTAGTGAAATTACGTGTGTGATTGAGCCGAGCTAAAATATTGTTAAGCTTGAACTCGAGCTCGACTCGAGATATAATCAAACTACTCGAGTTTGAGCTTGATTAAACTTTTTTACCAATTTGTATACTCAAACAAACTCGAACTCGACTCGATAATTAAGCTTAAGGTTAATAATATATATTAAGAGATTAAAAATATGAAAAGCTCGATAAGACTTATGACCCATTTGAGTCAAATATTATTAAGCTCAATCTCGATTTAATAATCACAGAATCGAGATTAATTTTTTCGAGTCGAACTCAAGTGGATTGCAAGTAACAGCATCTCATTTACACCCTTAAAGGATGCTAGAAACCCAATCACAATAATTTATACATGATAAAACTCCAACATTTATATCTTAAATGTGTTTTCCATAATATTTTAGTGATAGTTTCTTTAGAATGAAGCATGGACCCATTAAAAGATGCAACAACAAGTCCTTGATAATCAAAACTTTAACCTAAACCCTTTAAGATCACTTCAATAATAATAATAATAATAATAATAATAATAATAATAATAATACCACTTAATCCACTTAAATGATTAAAATATTGATGAATGAATGATGAGATTTTAATTAAAATCTAAACCCACATTTGTTAAGAGAAAAGTGGAATGGTTGGCCTACAACCTCACCTCCAAAGTAGATATACTTCACTATTCACAAAACTCAATCAAAAGTTGCAATTTCTTCTTTCTATAAAGAAGGTCTAGTTTTGAGAATTTGAAAATATCACAAACATCGAGGTTTGAATTGTATTTGGTAAAATATCTCTTTAGTCCCTCTCAATTTCAATATTTAGTAAATTAGTGTCTCTAAAAAAACTAAAGTAATTTAGTCCTTGTCGATTTCGAAAGTGAGCTTTTAAGGATAATTAATCAAAATAATGTAAAATTGACGAAAAACATTAACTGTCGAGAAACCAATTTTACACAATATTATTGAATAATGCACTCAATCCCACGTCCTCCTGCACGAGCAACAACATCAATGCTAATTGAGCTAAGACTCAATCAACAACTTCTTATCATATTTGAACAAGCCCTTATGTTTTGATTAGTTATATTTTTTATTTAATTATAAATTAAAATATTATTTAAGAGGAAATTAAAAGTTAAGCCAATATTTGAGAATAAAATTTTATCTAAATAACGTAATAATTGTCACATGTTTATGGTAATTGAGGATATAATAAAATTTATTTTTGTGGAATATAAATAATTGGGAGAGTGGAAAATACAGATTAATATATGAAATTAAAAATGATTACTTTTATAATTAAAAAATTAGTATTTTTTTATTAAAATTTATGAACTTGGCATATTAATTAGCTTGACTTCGTATGATATGATATATGATTGACAGAAAAATAAACATGTTAAATTGATAAATTTTGAAGGAAACTATTAACCGTAAAAGTATCATGAAGGCTCCTATATTTAGGAATCAGATTGCATTTGCCTCTTTTACTCAAAAAATAGGTAAATTAGTCCTTGCACATTAGACCGAAGAGTGAATTGATCATTTCTATTAAAAATTCCATCTATTTGTATGGTTAAAAATTAACGTAACTGACAAAATAACCAGATAGTGACTCGTACCATTCATTTGTATCTCATGCTAAAGTACATGTTTAGTTTGTAACAATAGAAATTGATGAAATTTTTAACGAAAAGCCTATTTTGAGTACATGGACTAACTTACCTATTTTTGAAGTAGAGAGGGTAAAACACAATCCGACCCCTAGTACAAAGGCCTCCATGATACTTTTACCATTGCTAACAATTAATGATAATGATTGGACAAAGATTTTTAAACCAAAAAATTAGGAGAATTGGATTTTTTTTTTTCCAAACTTGTAAAGTAAATGGATTGAATCTCAAATTTTGTAAAAATACAAGGACTAATATGATATTTTAACCAATCTAAAAAAAAAGCCCAACTTTTAAATATTAAAATACTCCCATGATGGTTTGATAAACCAAATCAACAAACAGAAAACAGATAATGATAATATAACAGACAAAAAAACAGAACAAAAAACAAGTAATGTGTTTTTTTTTTTTTTGGTAGCTTTTGCAAAAACAAGAAAACCTGTAAATTCTATTATGGACCCACGAATCTCACTCTCGTTTTTCTTTCCTTTTTTTCTTTGGTAATTCTTACGTTCCCTCCGCAGATCTCGCAACCAAACACCAAGACAGAGAAGAAACAAAACAAAAAACAGAACAATATCTGTTTTTTTTTTTTTCTTTCTTTCTTGTTCTTTTCTCACCTCTGTTTTTCTTCTTGGTAACTCTGTTTTGTTTTATTTCTCTTTCATTTTTTCCCCAGATTAAAATGGTTCAACTTTTGTTGTAATGTGGGAATGATTTACCATTTTTTGACCCAGACCTGTGTTTCTTGATCTGGGTCAATCTTGGTTTTTTTTCGAGCTGAACAAATGGGTTGTATTACCTCCAAACATGGCGGTGGTAGACCGGTGACGGATTCCCCTGCTCCCGTGGTCCGTAAAAACAGCCATGGTTTTACATTATCATCTTCATCATCGAAAAATCAATCTGGGAGGTTTGAGGTTGATAAAGATGATGAGAAATTGGATGAAAATGGTAAAATTATTAACCCAAAGAAAAGCAGAGAGTTGAAGAAATCTAAAAGGGATGGTTCAGGGAGAAAGAGCGGTTCTTTTAGCTTCAAACTTGGCTTTTCTCAAAGGTTTGTGGAGGCTGAACAAGTCGCCGCCGGTTGGCCTGCTTGGCTTAGCTCTGCCGCTGGTGAAGCCGTTCACGGTTGGGTTCCTTTGCAGGCTGATTCTTTTGAGAAACTCGACAAGGTTTTTAATATTTCTCAAATTTCAATATATTCAAAATGGCTGTCCAATAATGATAGAATTATCCAAAATATGATTGCATCAACCAACTAAACTAAATTTCTCTAGAGTACAAACTCTTCATTTCCCTTTTAATGTTCAAGCAGATCGGACAAGGCACGTACAGTAGCGTGTTCAAAGCACGCGAAGTCGAAACCGGAAGGTTGGTTGCTTTGAAGAAGGTGCGGTTCGACAACTTTCAACCCGAAAGCATTCGGTTTATGGCTCGAGAAATAACGATCCTACGTAGGCTGAACCATCCTAATGTCATGAAATTAGAAGGGGTGGTCACATCAAGGTTTTCAAGTACCATATACCTTGTATTTGAGTACATGGAACATGATCTTGCTGGTTTATCATCATGTCCTGATATCAACTTCACTGAGGCTCAGGTATGTTTCTGCAACTTGTAGATGTAACATAACCTCTATACGAATAACGAATGGCTCAAATAGGATCCATTAACTTCGAGTTTGATTACTCGAATGTTTAAGAAGTTCAGTTCAGATTTCCCACTATTGTGTAGGTGAAATGCTATATGAAGCAGCTATTAATGGGGTTAGAGCATTGCCATTTGCGAGGTGTAATGCATAGAGACATCAAAGCATCCAACATATTGGTGAACAATCAAGGAATTTTGAAGTTAGGGGATTTCGGATTAGCAAACATCTTAACTTCAAAGAACAAAAACCAGTTAACTAGCCGAGTTGTCACTCTCTGGTATCGCCCACCCGAGCTTTTGATGGGATCTACAAATTATGAAGTCTCGGTGGATTTATGGAGTGTTGGTTGTGTTTTTGCTGAAGTTCTTATGGGGAAACCTATACTCAAAGGCAGAACTGAGGTGAATTTTTCTCTAGTGTTCGTGTTTAGGACTCGGATATCGATTTCACTCATGCATATGTCCGAGTAACGTACCTTTTTTGATTGTTTTGCAGGTTGAACAACTGCATAAAATCTTCAAACTATGTGGTTCACCACCAGATGAGTACTGGAAAAAACTGAAGCTTCCTCATTCGACCATGTTTAAACCTCAACATCCTTACGAAAGTTGTCTCCGACAAAGGTGTAAAGACATCCCTGTAACTGCATTGAACTTGTTGGAAATCCTTCTTTCTGTTGAACCCCATAAGCGTGGAACTGCATCTTCATCTCTCATGTCAGAGGTAAAATTCCATTAATGGATTCCAATTTCGGTTTCTTGTAATGTTCTATCACCTGTTTTTAACTTCTCTATCTTTCAGTATTTCCATACGAAACCCTTTCCTTGCGACCCTTCAAGCTTGCCCAAGTATTCGCCTAATAAAGAAATAGATGCCAAACAGCGAGATGATTTGCGAAGGTGAATAGAGTTCTAATGCATGATTTTGTTTCATTGTGTATCAGTTTTTCATTGTTCATCAAAATTTCAGGAAGAAGTTAGGAGGAGTTCGAGATCCAGGAGTGACAAGAAAAACAAGAAGACCACGTAAAACATTGCAGGAAGCTAACAATTTCAATAAAACAATAACGAAGGAGGTCTCTGCAATTCTCAAAACTGAAGTTGGTTCAGTCAGGCATTAGCACAAACACCTGATGTTCATCCCTTTTGTATATGCAGGACCTACGGGACAATGCTCGATTCGGTGCCAAAACCCAGGGAATTGCTGCAAATAATCCGAAACCCAAGGATGGAATTGTTCATCTGAATCAACCGGCGTTGGATACAAGATCGGAGACATCTCAATTGACAACGATGTCACAAGGCGATATTGTCACCGCTCCGCCACCGGTAATCACTGGATCCAACAGCTTTTCATGGGCGAAGAAACGAAAAGATGCGAAATCTACGCTTTCTTATAACCAACATAGTTCGATCAGCCAAATCAGTGATCAAGATCCATCCATTTTCATCTTCTCAAATGCCAACAACATTTTCAATTCATCTACACAAGAGAACCAAAATGTTTCTGAAGGTGTTCATACTGATTCTAGGAAGCTCAAAGCCGCAAACGGATCGGAAAAGCTTGATTTTTCTGGTTTAATTGATCAACAAGCACAAAACAAGTTTGAGAAATCAGATTTCTTTGACGCCATTGACGGGTTTCATCATGGAGAAATGATGACTAAACACAATAACAAGGTAACAATCATCCATAATTCTCATTGACGAACATTTTGTTTTGATCTTTTTGAGATTAATTCATCTGGGTTTTTCAGCATCAGTTGAAAGTTGGGTGTTCGGGACCATTAGTCTTTGAATCCGATCAAGTTGATGAACTCTTACAGAGGAATGAAAACCATATCCGGTTAGCAGCTCGAAGAACCAGGTTTGATAAAGGTAATTTAGGGCATAATACCGGACATTTGTGCTCGCAAACTATTTCGAATTCGAGTTATCGAATAAACTGAATTCAAGTATTGAGCTAGTATTTGAATAGCTTGAGTTATCAAGCATGGTGAATTCGAAAGATAAAATTATCATAGAGATCGTTACACTAGAAATCGATGATACAGAATATAATCTGACTTTTCATATAAAAATTGATACTTTTATTAAATTTAGACATGTAACTCATTTAAATTTGAGTCGAAGCTTGATTTGAGTAATTTTGATTTTTATCTTGAATCAAAGTTAATTTTTGACAAATAAATTGAAAATGAAACTCAACCTAATATGTAATTTTTTTTGGTTTTGGCAGAGAAATGAAGCAAAAGAGTTACCTAGTTCTTGCAAGGGAAAAGCTTTTGGCATAGAGAGGAAGAAGGGGGTTTCAAGTTTGAAGCAAGCAAAGCTTGAATTTAATGATGATATTGCCATTTGACTTACTTTATATGCCAACAATTCAATTGTATAAAGAATTGAAAAAGAAAAAAAGAAAAAGAGATTGTAAATACAATATAGAGCTGTGATTTTTATAAAATTGAATCCCTTCAAATGACCAACAAATTTTGGTGTGATGATTTGGAATGCGTAATGCAAGTTTTAATTGTTAAGGAAAAATTAAATTAATCTCGGGGAATCAAATTTTTTTAATTAAATTTCAATCTAAGTTGTTAAGGTAATAATGGATTGAATTGTTTTTGACAAAAAAAATTGTGATTTTTGTCTGACAAAATCTATAAATAAGAGGCGATATATTTCAAATTACTCGAATTCACGAATTAAAAAAATAATATATTTCAACGCATTTGAATCCACGAATTAAAAAAGTGAATTGGAACTACTATTTTCAATATCATAGAAGTGAAATTTTGAATATAGAAAAAAAAACTATGCTCACTTGAGAAAAAAAAAACTGATGGATGGCTTGTCTCTTGGCTTTCAATTGAACTGTGTCAGCTTGACCAACACCAATGTCCATCCCATGTAAACCCCCCTCCTGGTTTTCAACAAGAAGACTCTTTGAACAAAATCTCCAAGACCTCCACAACTACACCAACTTAAGCCATGTTAAACAACTTCAAGCACAAATAATCAAACAAAATCTTCACCAGCACCTTTCCATTGCTCCCAAGTTAATCTCTGCTTTCTCACGTTGCCGCCAAATAACCTTAGCTCTTAACGTTTTCAACCAAATTCAACACCCCAATGTTCATTTGTATAACACTTTGATTAGAGCCTATGTACAAAACTCACAGCCCACCCAAGCTTTTTCTTTTTTCTTTGTAATGCAGTGGAATGGGATTTTGGCTAATACCCTCACCTACCCTTTCCTTTTAAAAGCTTGTAATTGTTTACAAATGGTGGAAATGATTCATACCCAGATCGAAAAGAATGGTTTTTTGGGTGATATTTTTGTACCCAATGCTCTTATTGATAATTACTCAAGGTTTGGAGGTTTGGGTATTAAAGCAGCTTTGAGATTGTTTACGGTGATGGAACATAGAGATGTTGTTTCTTGGAATTCTATGATTGGAGGGTTGATGAAAGTTGGAGAGTTGAGGGAGGCTAGGAAGTTGTTCGATGAAATGCCTGAGAGAAGTATGATTACTTGGAATACGGTCTTGAATGGTTATGTTAAAGCAGGAGAAATGGAGGAAGCCTTTCAATTGTTTGAAAGTATGCCTCAAAGGAATACTGTTTCATGGTCAACGATGGTGATGGGTTATAGTAAGGCTGGTGATATGGATATGGCTAGAGTATTGTTCGATAAGATGCCGGTTAAGACATCGGTTCCTTGGACTATAATTATCTCAGGATATGTCGAAAAGGGGTTCACAAAGGAAGCCATCGAGCTGTTTGATCGAATGGAGCGAAATCGGTTCAAGTTGGATGATGGAACCGTTATTAGTATATTGGCTGCTTGTGCCGAGTCTGGTTCGTTAGCAATGGGTTTAAAAGTTCATGATTCAATAGAGAGGCTTAAGTTTCGATGTAGTGTGGCGGTGTGTAACACATTAGTTAATATGTATGCAAAGTGTGGTAGTCTCGGCAAGGCATGGAGTGTCTTCAATGGAATGTCGAAAAGAGATGTTGTTTCGTGGAATGTTATGCTACAGGGGTTTGCTATGCATGGCCATGGCAGGGAAGCACTTTGTGTTTTTGAAAGAATGAAGAAGGAAGGATTTAAGCCAGATAGAGTTACATTTATTGGCATCTTGTGTGCTTGTTCTCATGCAGGCCTTATTGACGAGGGCATACAATGCTTTTACGCAATGGAAAAGGATTACGGAATTGTTCCTGAAATTGAGCATTACGGTTGCATGATCGACCTTTTAGGCCGTGGAGAGCGTTTGAAGGAAGCTTTTATGCTTGTAAATACCATGCCTTTCAAACCGAATGCTGTTATTTGGGGTACTCTTTTTGGGGCATGTCGATTACATGGTGCTACGGAACTTGCTGAGAAAGTGCTCAATCACTTTAAATTGGATCGTACGGACCCCGGAAATTATTCCATGTTAGCGAATATATTTGCTGCGGCAGGAGATTGGGACGGTGTTGCAACGGTAAGGCTTCAAATGAAGAGCGTAGGGGTCCGAAAACCATCAGGAGCAAGCTCAATTGAAATAGACAATGAGGTCCATGAGTTCACCGTGTTTGATAGATCACATCCTAATTTTGATAGCATATATGGGATGGTTCATAGGTTGGCTCAGGACCTTAAGCGAGTTGTACATCCCAAAGATGCAACCTTACCGGTGGAAGTTGGTGAGCTAGTGATTTAGATAGATGCACTTTTACAAGCTAGGTTATTCGGACTTGGATTCGAGTGTAAGTATTAGATATTAAAGGTTTATATTCGGTCGGTTTGATTTTTTATACCAAAAGCCGAATAAATTGATTAAGCCAACAAAACCAAATAAATCGAATAGAACTTAATCCTAAAATCGAATAAATCGAACTGAATTTCATTGGTTCTGTTCAATCGGTTCTTTCAATTTTGGCTTTTTTTTTTTGTTTGTTTTTAAGATTTATTTACTTATAAAAAGTTTATTTTAATTTATAAATTAGAAGAATTAATTTTTGTAATTATTCCCAAATTATTTACACCACAGGTTCTTTAGTAGGGATATAATCGAGCCAAGCCAAATTTGAATATTACCAAGCTCGAACTTGAATCGAAATTCAAAGATTGATATTCGACTCGAGCTTGATTTTAATAAAATATTTTAATAATTTCAAATTCAATACTAAATAGGAATCTAACAAATCCATGAATTTTGAGAAAAAATATTATGAATATTACATTTTAAAATAATTTACCACTCAAGTTACACTATTTTTGAAAACCAAATCCAAATTTTAAAATTTAGATACTAATCAATTTTTCTTTTACCGAATTAAGCGATAGTCTACTAGCGTTAAATGAAAACTTATGGAAATCGGTTCGATCGGTTTGAAATCAATTCATAGGCTAAGTAGTTTTCTTTCTTATTCAAATTAATGTATCGATCGATCAGTTCGATCTGGTTTCAAGAACTATGGTTTGAACAATTTAGAGTGAAATTCTTTTATCTTCATTGTTTATTTTATGATTTATATTCGAGGTTTGTGATTTTTTCTCTTAAAATTTAAAATTGCAAATTGTAGATGTTTAAATCTAAAACCTAAACTTATATTTAAAAGCAAAAACATAGAAAATCCAACAACTTAAGCCTAGGAAATGTGAGTATAATTTTCCAATAATTTACCACCCACAATGAAAGTACAAGTTTTAGGGAGCAAATATTATCCATTGAGGCCATATCCAATTACATTTGTACTTTTTTACAAAGACAAGAAACAATTTAAGGCCAAGGAAAGCTAATAAAAGATAAGCAATCTTATCAACAACTTGCAATGTTTCTTCAGTGTTCTCTTAATTTTGATAATGAGTAAATTGGTTTCTTTAAAAAAAAATAAAATAATTTAATCTCTGTTAATTTCTAAAATGAGTGGATAATAACAATTAATCACAACGTTAATGTTTTTCCATCAATTTTACATAAATTTAACTCAAAATTATACGCAATTGATAAAGACGTTAGCGTTGAACAAATGATTGGATAGAGCGAGAATGAAATGAAGCTGTGATAGAAATCCACTCTCAAGTCCAACTATAACTTGCTTGGTCTTATCCTTTGGGGACTTCGCTTCCATTAGCCAAAGCAAAGAAGACAAAAACACAACACATGGAAGCTTGTTTCTTCTCATCCAAATCCTTCATTAAAACTACTGAGTTTGAGCCCTCAAACAAAGCTAAAACACTTCCTTTTCCCAACCTTTTCTACTCGACAAAACTTGCTTCCCCAACTTCTATATCATGTAAGTTCTTCAATTTCCTAACTTTGGGTTTGATATTTTTGTCATAATTTGAATGCTTTTATTCAAAGTATAAGGATTAAATTCTAAATCTGTGAAGAGAGTAGGGATGTATGGCAAATTTTAACCTGAAAATGGTTCCTTTTCATTATTGATTTTACCAATGATAGGCTGCCTTTCAAATGATGAGAAGAAGCCCTCCCTTGATTCTGATTGGCGTTCGTTTAGAGCTAAATTAGTGGCAATCGAGAAAGTTTCAAGCCCTTCATCATGGGCTGGTCCTGATACAGTAGTGGACCAACCTCCTCAACCTGTTGCAATTGGTGACAAATGGGTTCACACCATTCGTGAGCCCGAAAAAGGTTGTCTACTTATCGCTACCAAAAAACTCGACGGAGTCCACATTTTCGAGCGGACGGTGATCCTCCTCTTAAAAGCAGGCCCCATAGGCCCATTAGGGATCATACTAAATCAACCATCGCTCATATCTATCAAAGAAATGAGATCAACAACTATCCGAGATGTCTCGGAGGTGTTCTCTGATGTGCCGTTGTTCTTCGGTGGGCCATTGGAAGATGGGTTTTTTTTGGTGAGTCCAACAAAGGATGATGATGATGGTGTGAAGAAAAGTGGGGTTTTTGAAGAAGTAATGGAAGGGTTGTACTATGGGACTAAAGAAAGTGTAGGGTATGCTGCTAAGATGGTGGAGAGAAATGTGGTGAAGGCAAGGGATTTTAGGGTCTTTGATGGGTATTGTTTGTGGGACAAAGAACAATTAGATGAAGAAATAAAGGCTGGTTTTTGGATAGTTGTGGCTTGTAGCCCAAGTGTAATTGGTCTTGCAAGTGTTGGAAATGTTGGGCTTTGGGAAGAGATTCTTGGGTTAATAGGTCCTAGAAATGTTTGGTAAAGTGGGAAAAATTGGGTTTATTTTTTACTATTTTTTATGTTCATTTTACGGTTGACGTTCGAAGTACGTAGTTATTCCTCCAATAATATCGTCTCCAAAATTAGAAAATTAGGTTTATGCTTAGGGTCTAATGCTATAATTATGATTTTATTATACATGTTAGTTTTGTTTGGTCATTTTACTAGGCATAGATGCCACAATATGCACTACTTATCATCCAGGTTTGTGCATATTCAAGCAAAATTATAACTTTATTTATGTAGAAGTATCACAAACTTTCCTGTATTTAGTTTTTTTTATTGAAAAACTAATAAATTAATCTTTATATATTAGATGAGTGAGCAAAACAATCTTTCCGTTAAAATTGCACTGTCAACTGTTTGTTTTGGTGTTTATAAATAAGATATAATAATAAATTTAGCTCTTCATATTTATATATTTATTCAATTTAACCCCCACTATCTTATTAGAAGTAAATTAGAATTTTTTGAAACTAATAAGTAGGGGTGTTCAATCGGTTAACCGAACCGATCTAGTATTAACCGAACTTTTTAATTCTTTAACTGTTAATCGAACCGAATTAAAAAAATTAACCGAACCGAAATATTTCAGTTAATTCGATCGGTTAACCAAACCGAACTAGTATTAACTGAACTTTTTAATCCTTTAACTGTTAACCTAATCGAAATATTTCGATTAATTCGGTTGGTTAACCGAATTAACCGAAATTTATATATATTTTTTGTTAAAACAAGTATAAAACATATAAAAATTTTTGATAATGTTCATTTGACCAAATTATCCGAATTAGTAATAGCCTAATACATATAATATATAATATTATTTATTAAATTCGATTAATTACCTGATTTTGAACCGAATTAACCGTTAACTGAAATTCTAAAAAAATCTAATCGACCTCCGATCGAACTAGATCGATTAACCGAATTAGATCGATTCAACCGATTAATTTAGTTTTAACCGAAATTTGAACACCCCTACTAATAAGGCTAAAATGTCAAAAAACTTTAATAACAAATTAAAAAAAATCAATTAAGCTCTTTTAAAATTGAATATTATTAAAAATCATAAAAATCATAAACAAAATTTATTGAAAAATATTTTTTTACGAAAAATAATAATACCAACTCATTAAAAATGATTTTTTTTAAAAAAATTGGGATTTTATTTCAAAAATTTTATAGCCATTAAACAAAAAAAAAATGAGGATAAACTATGTGAGCATCAAGGTTGGTTATATGATAAAGAATTTGAATGTTATAGTGCGTAGCCTTTACTTGCCATTTCCTCATATTATTCCAATGAAGACGACGATTTATTCGATGTTAGGCGGTGAAGATCCAACGTCGACGGTGCTGGTGCCAGTGCCACCGGGAATACACAGCACAGGTCTATCTGCATTATATGCCGGAGATTGAAGATCACCATGGTCTTCCAAAATTTCATAACCATTAGACCAAAAAAAAATTCTATGGTATTTTTCTAAATCTATTTTTTTAAAAAAAAATCAATTTTAATGGTTGGTATTGTTATTTTTTAATAAACATTTATAATTTTAAATTTTTTATAGATTTTGTTTACGATTTTTATGATTTTTTAAAAATAATTTTTGAATTTTAAAAGGATTTAATTGAAATTTTTTAAAAATTTGTTACCAAGGCTTTTTTGACCTTTTAATCTTATTTGTTTCAAAAATTTTTAATTTACTTCCAAGTTTCAATAAAAGAGTAGGGTTAAATTGAAAAAATGTGTAAGGTTGGGTTAAATTTATTATTATACTTTATATATAGACACCAAAATAAACGTCTAATGGTGCAATTTTAATGGAAAGACTATTTTGCTCACTCATTTAATGTAAAAAAATTAATTTATCCATTGTTCAAATATTTTACAAATAGAAATGTAAACTTGTTCTTGCAACTGAAAATATGAGAGAAAACTTATTCTGATACTTTGGATGTCTATAAGCATATTTATGATATCCAAATTTGTTATAAATAACATATCCTGGAGATTGGTTTGGATTGGATAAACACAATCGATTTCCCAAATTTGGTGGGATTGGTAGCATGTCTTAGAGGTACTAATGGGCCGGGTCGGACCAGACCTAAACATGATATTAACATACTTTATGTTTATCCAAGTCCGAAATATGAACCTAAAATTTTGTCCAAAGACACCCATATTTGCAAAAGACTAATCCAAACCCATTTTAGATCGGCCCATATTATTTTTTAAAATATTTTATTTTAATATTTAATAATTTTATATATTTTTATTTATTGAATAATTTTATATAGTAATCTTGACATTATTTTAATGTTTACATTAGAATTGCTTTATATATTTAGTATAAGTTTATTTTTTAATGTGCTCTAAATTATATAATATATAAAAATAATATAATATAAAGTATTATAAACTAAAATATGGGTCAAGCCGGGGTAAGCTTGGGCCTCGAATGCTCAAACCTGAGTCTGACCCATATTTTAAACGAGCCTAATTTTTTTTGCCTAGACCCATTTTTTAGGCATAATATTTTTGCTCAAAACTTCTCAAATTTTAGATGAATCTTCAGGTCTGAGCAAGTAACCCGGCCCATAAATAGGTCTATTCAAGATTTATCTCGAGCACATTAGAGATTTTTTTTGGCTTATTGTCTTGCCAGTTTTATTGGAAGATTGATTGTAATTGATATAATATATTAACGAGTCTCGCTTCCTTATAAATTGAGGAGACTTATACCAATATGAGAACACTTATTCTTGTTCATTGAGGAACATTTCTTGTGAGTGCACCAAGTGCAAATTTGAATGAGTTATTTGGTTATTTGCCCTAAGTTTTTACGAGGAAAATTTAGAGGAGAGCTATTTAGATTTTAGGTACAAAAGTGAGGAGCCTAATTTGGCGAGTGTTAAACCACTTGTTGTACGTGTTGCTAAGACAGTAAATTATCTCTTTAGATAACGCCTCGCAAAATTAGAAAAATCAATTGTGTGAACATTTGTTTTTCTGCCTTATTTATTCTTAGTTCCTGAAGCAGTTGATATTATTCCCAAGCACGGCTTTTGACACTACATAAATTTACTTGCAAATATAAATTTAATTATTTCAATTTTAATAAAAAATTAAAATTTAAGTAATTCTTAATATTTTATTAAAAATTATATTAATATTTTGATAATTATAGTATATTTAATAATATAAATATTATCCTTAGCTTTGTTTACAAATAATATAATACAAATTAAATTTTAATTAGATAATCATTTTTATTAAAAAATTTTAAAAAAAATCTCAAAATATTTGTAAGTATACTTGCGGTAAAAGAAAGAAAGAGGAGAGTTTATTATCGTGTACGAGAATCCGAAGAAACAAAGAAGTTGAACGTGGCAGTATCATAGTGCATCAACAGCCTAATCAACGGCCACAAAGACTTGGAGAAAAACAGAACAAGTTCAAGACCAAGACCAACTCAATCAGCTTTTTCCTACAATCTTCATGAAACCTATTTCTCAATCTTCATTTATATGTTTTCCTCCATAGTTTTCTTCATAGCCTAATTAGTCTTTTCTCTCTCTGGAATATAAAGAGGACCCTGTTTGTTTCTCAGGAAAATAAAGGAGGGAAAAAAAACCAAGTTTTTATCCCCTTTTTTGTCTTCGAAACTATGGCTACGCAAAAACCCCAAAGAACCCCAGAAGAAATAGAAGATATAATCCTAAGGAAGGTCTTCCTGGTAACCCTTAAAGAGAACCCACCATCTTCTTCTTCTGATCCAAGGGTTGTTTACCTAGAGATGACCGCAGCTGAGATCTTAAGTGAAGGCAAAAGTCTTTTACTTTCACGTGATCTAATGGAAAGGGTTTTAATTGATCGTCTGTCTGGTGAATTCCCTAATTCGGAACCCCCTTTTAATTATCTCATTGGTTGTTACAAGCGAGCTCATGAAGAAATCAAGAAGATTTCCAACATGAAAGACAAGACGCTGCGTTCTGAGATGGAATCTGCTGCTAAACAGGCTAAGAAGTTGGCTGTTTCATATGCTAGGATTCATCTGGGAAATCCTGATTTGTTTTCTAATGGGAATTTAAAAGATAGTAACCCCAAAGTCGGTTCTTCTTTGTCTTCCAGTTCCCCTTTGTTCCCCTTAGTTTTTGCTGAAGTTTCAAGTGGAGTAATGCTTGATGGGTTTGGAGGGAATGATTTAGGAAGTGGGGTGGATTGTCCACCTGGGTTTTTGGAAGACTTCTTTAAGGATTCAGATTTTGATACTTTGGACCCTATCTTAAAAGGTTTGTATGAGGATTTAAGAGGGAGTGTTTTGAAAGTTTCAGCTTTGGGAAATTTTCAGCAACCTTTGAGGGCTTTGTTGTATTTGGTTAAGTTCCCTGTTGGTGCTAAGAGCTTGGTTAATCATCCGTGGTGGATTCCTAAAGGAGTTTACTTGAATGGACGTGTCATCGAAATGACTAGCATTTTGGGCCCCTTTTTCCATGTTAGTGCTCTGCCTGATCATACCATTTTCAAGAGCCAGCCTGATGTCGGGTGAGTTTGGATTTTTACTTTTGCGTTAGCTTGTTGTGTTAATTGAGAACGAGTATTACCTCATTATGTGTATATACATAACTAGTAGTTTTAATCTGGTTCTATATAAGTTGTTGTTGGAAACATAGCTGGCATTGTAGAATGCACTTTTGCTTTGCACATTGGATTGAATGATTGAACTCTTTGGGTGTCGAATGTTTATTAAGTACATTTTAGTAGGGGAACTGATCTTAGGCCTGTTAGTATTAGGAAGCATTTATATCAGGGTTTCTCATTTGAGCAATCATCGAGGCCAGTGCATTGGTTGATACTTGTATAAGGGAAGGCGTGTTTGGTTTTTTGAACTGAATGACATCTCAAAACCAATGGTTTAATTACCTTATCCCGCCTCTTGGTGCAGTTGCTTAATAATGATCTACTGGTGGGGTAGCTGGCTAGCAATGGCAGTCAATTGCAGCTTTTTGTTGTTTTGATGATGTCAACTATTGGAATCTTTGTTGAGGGTGAACTCTTAATTTTGTTGCTTGTTGGCTGTTATTGTTGTAGCAGTCTTGATTGCTCCTCTCAAGTTTTTTGAGTGAATGGAGAGATCGAGTAACTGTTTTCTCATTGGAGCTGCCTTCCTAAATTTGGATTGATACTTGGCATTTGTTGAGTTTCATAGTTTTTGTTCACTGGAATGAAGTTGAATAGATTGTACTAATTCGACTTGTTTATACATCCATGTAATTTACTATTTGACTCGTGGTTAGCAGTGTGTAAATTTTATTTTTTATTGGTTTAAACTAGTAAGAAAATCTTCACATTTTGCATTTGAGAGAGACTCAATGAAGTGCTTGAGTGTGTTCCATATAAATGATGTTTGATGCTGATCTTTATTTGTTTGGAAGCTTCTTTTTATCAGTGTATTTTACAGATCCTTTGGAATTTTAAACTGTTATAGAAAATTCATGCCATTGTGTTTGTTTGATAGTATAGATTTTCTTGCCTGAAATTGTGTTAATAGAATTATCAACATTTATGACTTTTTTCTTCTATTAGCTTTGTCTAGTAATAAATTTTCTCTCAAAATTATAGCCAGCAGTGCTTCTCAGATGCATCAACTAGACGAGCAGCTGACTTGTTATCTTCATTCACCACCATAAAGACTCTCATGAATACTTTATATGATGGTCTGGCTGAAGTTCTTCTTTGTCTCCTTAAAAACACCGAGACTCGTGACTGTGTCCTCGAGTATCTTGCAGAAGTCATCAATAAAAATGCATCAAGGGCCCATATACAGGTTTCCCTCCTAAATGACATTCCTTGTTTAAGTTAGATTGCATCAAGAGCTTAACTGTTGCATCAATAACTTGTTTGTTGTTTTTTCCACCTAAGAATATTTTCCGTAAAAGGTTGAGTTGTTGCTTAATTGTAAATCTGGTTATGTATCTACCCTCTAGCCTATTTGACACATTGTTTTTGCGGACCTGTATGACAGGTGGATCCTATATCTTGTGCAAGTTCCGGCATGTTTGTCAATCTCAGTGCTGTTATGCTCCGACTTTCAGAGCCATTTTTGGATGCAAATTTAACAAAAAGAGATAAAATCGATCCAACCTATGTCTTCTACTGTAGTCGTTTGGATTTGAGGTGATGGTCTTTTTTCCACCTTCTTTTTCAGTGGAGATCATGATTGCTTTGCTTCAAAATGTTATATGCTTTGAATTCTTTTCGTTTAAGTATTGATAGTGAACCATTTTTAGGGGGTTAACTGCTCTGCACGCAACATCAGAAGAAGTGGCTGAATGGATCGATGGAGATAATCCCGTGAAAACTGACGGGAGTGGACTAACTAATGATGGTGAAAATAGTTTGCGGCAATTGGAAGAAGCATCTAGTTCGGGAAGTACCCCAAATGTGAAGCGAACCCGAAGTAGTAGTGAAAAAGCTAAATATCCTTTCATTTGTGAATGCTTCTTTATGACTGCTAGGGTACTCAACTTGGGCCTCCTAAAGGCATTTTCGGACTTTAAGCATCTAGTCCAGGTAATGCTTTACTGATTCCCGAGCTTTTTCCAGTCTTGTTTCTTCTACTGATGATTTGATTTATTTGATATGCCGTTACCCAGGACATTTCAAGAAGTGAAGACACACTTGCCACCTTAAAAGCTATGCAAGGACAGGCACCTTCTCCACAACTGGAGCTTGATATATCGAGGCTTGAGAAGGAAATTGAATTGTATTCACAGGAAAAATTCTGTTATGAGGCTCAAATTTTGAGGGTACATCTTATCTCTTCTTCCTTGAGCATTTCTGCATTAAATGTTGCTCCAATTCTTTATAGTATCTGTATTGGATACCTATTTCTGATGCATATTTGGATATGGTATGCGGATATAACTCTCCAAGTACCCTCCAAATATATGGAGAACTTAGAAGAAAATTAAACACACCTGTATTTGACAATACCCGAACCCAAGTAACGTAGGTTTCTGCACACATGCATATGGAATTGCTTGTCTGCTGAACTTTGAAATGTATCAATCCCTTTGTTTTCTGTCTTATTCCATATTAGCATTCTTTTCATCTTGAGTAGAGGGCTTTCTATTTATATAATTCTAATTATTCATGAATTCCTTATCTTTGCTTTTGATGTATTTGAGGAAAGGAAATTTGAGGAAAGGAAATTTATAAATTTGGTAGCATTTTGAGTTATTGCTTTCTTCTATTCACTAGGATGGGGCACTTATTCAACATGCACTTTCGTTCTATCGACTAATGGTGGTTTGGTTAGTTGGCTTAGTTGGTGGATTTAAAATGCCTCTGCCACCTACATGTCCGATGGAATTTGCTTCGATGCCAGAGCACTTTGTGGAAGATGCTATGGAACTATTAATATTTGCTTCTCGGATTCCGAAAGCTCTTGATGGAGTTATACTGGTAGGTTTTAGATTTGGATAGCTATGTACTTTTGATCATACCTCAAGTTCATTCAATATTATTATGGTTTTTATTGATTTATTCTTTTGTGTTTTGCTTGTCAGGATGATTTTATGAATTTTATTATTATGTTTATGGCAAGTCCACAATTTATCAAGAACCCCTATCTCAGAGCAAAAATGGTTGAAGTTTTGAACTGTTGGATGCCTCGTAGAAGGTTATAGAAAAACAAATGCTGTTGTCACATGTTTCTCACACGAAATTTTCCGTAAGTTTACGCACTACTTTGTTTCTTTCTTTCCAGTGGTTCATCTGCGACATCGACACTATTTGAAGGGCATCAACTATCTTTGGAATATCTCGTGCGGAATCTTTTGAAGCTATATGTTGACATTGAATTCACAGGTTCTCACACACAGGTAATTGCTACCAATTGTTAGTTTTTTTTAATCTTATAGTTTCTTTGAGTTTCCATTGTCGATCATCATTGTTTCATATCTGTTTACAGTTCTATGATAAGTTCAACATCCGCCATAATATTGCTGAACTTCTTGAATATCTTTGGCAAGTTCCTAGTCACCGTAATGCTTGGAAACAGGTAGAGTCTTCTTCACTGGCTAATACATGGGGAGCTTTCTATGATTTGTTTTTAGTTTAACAATCAATGGATTTCTGAATTTTGTTGAAATGTTCTATCAGATTGCGAAGGAAGAAGAAAAGGGTGTTTATCTGAATTTCTTGAATTTCCTGATTAATGATAGCATCTACCTCCTCGATGAAAGTCTTAACAAAATTCTTGAACTCAAAGAGCTTGAGGCTGAGATGTCAAATACTGCAGAATGGGATCGCAGGCCCGCTCAGGAGAGGCAAGAGAGAACTCGACTGTTCCATTCCCAGGAGAATGTTAGTATTCCCTTTCCTCCCATTTGGATGTGTATGTATGATTCATGTTTAAAATTTGAACTTCAATTAAACATTTATTATGGATTATGTTCAGATTATACGGATTGACATGAAGTTGGCGAATGAGGATGTTAGTATGCTTGCATTTACATCTGAGCAGATTACAGCTCCTTTTCTACTCCCTGAGATGGTAACATCTTTTCATCTGCATCGATGCTTGTCATTTCTCAAATTTATGCCGACAAGTTCTACTTGTTGAAGTTTACCTTGTCATCTCCTTTATAATTCTCGATCTGTTTTTGTTCCTTGTTCCTTTTTTCCAGGTTGAGAGAGTGGCGAATATGTTAAATTACTTTTTATTGCAATTAGTTGGCCCTCAAAGAAAGTCGCTCACTCTGAAAGAGCCCGACAAGTATGAATTCCGTCCAAAAGAGTTGCTCAAGCAGGTTGGTCAAATGTAGAATTTTCATTTTGGTATATACTCTTACAATGAGGAAGTAAGAAGTTAATGATTTTGCTCAGAAAGTGGCTTTGAAGTTAACTGACGTTTTATGTACTGTGAATTGCTTTTATTTGAAGATTGTTCGCATATACGTTCATCTGGCAAGGGGTGATGCCAAAAACATATTTCCATCTGCCATCTCCAGTGATGGTCGATCCTATAATGAACAGGTATACCTTAACGAGTGTTTAACCATTTGTTGGATTAAGTATTGGTGTTCCCATTAGGCCTGATAGTTCTTAAAGCACAATCTAATAAACTCGAGTTTGCTCCAGTTGTTTAGTGCTGCAGCTGATGTTCTTCGAAGAATTGGTGAGGATGGGAGGATAATACAAGATTTTATCGAGCTTGGTGCAAAGGCCAAGGCTGCGGCTTCAGAGGCCATGGACACTGAAGCTGCCCTTGGAGATATTCCCGATGAATTCCTCGATCCAATTCAAGTATGTCTATTTACATTCCAGCTATATTTTGAATAGTTATGGAATTCATTAAAACTGGAAAGAACGACCGTAAACATACTTTTTTCTTTCCTGCAGTATACGTTGATGAAGGATCCGGTGATCTTACCGTCATCAAGAATCACAATAGACAGACGTGTTATCCAAAGACATCTTCTAAGTGACAGTGTAAGTCCATCACGGATTCTACTCATATATAACGATAATATTTCCTGGAATGTTGTGCTTTACTAATTCGATATGATTTGCAGACGGATCCATTCAACCGATCTCATCTGACCTCGGAGATGTTGATTCCGAACACCGAACTGAAGGCAAGAATTGAAGAGTTCATTAGGTCCCAGGAGCTGAAGAAGCATGGAGAAGGGTTGAACATGCAAAGCTCTAAAGGAACAATACAACCAACAAGTGGAGAAATGTTAATTGATTAGGGTGAATTAGGTCTCAAATGGTGTATTTATTGTTTCATATGTCAAACTACATGTTATTTCCGCCTTTTTCTTTTAAATACTCGTGTCCGACATGTGCATTTCAAACATGCTAGGACATGGTGGTATAAGGACATTATCTTCTTCAAGGATTCTTTGAATACGTGAAAATCTTGACAAAATATTCTTCTTCCAAACTCATATAGGCAATTATAGATTATTTTATTATATGCAACAAATTATAAAAAATATAATATATCAAATATATTTAAAAAACATTAAAACAAATTAAAAAGTTCACTAATCTCTTTTACACTAGATAGTTGTAATTAAAACAATAGTAAAATTAATAACAAAAATAATTAAAAACGACAACGAAACAAGGCAAGAAAACAATAGTAAAAACATACAAATATAACACTCAAATAACAAAAACGACAGTTAAAATGATAGAAGAAATAACACCAAAAACATCATTAACAAAAAAAGGAAAAGAGCAATGTAATTTGTTAATTATGAGAATGATTGAATTGTTAATTTAGATTGCTCAAACCACATGACAAGTGATAAGAAGAAGTTGCAGAAGTTGTCGGAGTACAAATGAAGTTGTGTGTTGGTGATTACAAACTTGTTTACGAAAGGCTTGTGTGACAACAAGCTTAGAAGCTTCTGTCGATAGTTTGACATGGTGAAAGTTGGTGTTGAGGGGGGGAGTGTTAAATATCAACACCAACTTATCTAAAAATATATTTTGTTAATGTTTATATTGTAAAAAAGTTTAACTTTTGTGAGTAGTCTTTTAATACTAAGTTTAGTCTTAAGTTTATGTTAATAGGGGAATAAATCCCACATCATTTAGGAATAAAAAAAATAAGAGATTGTGAGTTTATATAAAAATCCATACCTCACATTGTTTAGAGACTTTGGATCTATATAAAGACTTATGTAATGACTTAGAAAGTTTAGCGGTTCCGAGGGCATAATTGTTCTACATTGTCAACTGTCAATCGATAATGAGAATTTTTCATTATGTGAGCTTTAGGAAGTTTGTTGCGTGAGCTTTAAGAAAAGCAAAAGCTTCGATGGGAAGAAAATGTTCAAACTTTATAAAAAGTTAAATATTTTTTAACATTAATTCCAATATAAATATTTATTATATCTTTGATAGAATACCTAAAGTTATCCATAATCTCTCTCCAACCCTTAAATAGGAAGATACAATGTCAATGACATGTTAAAAATTGAAGATAAAACAAGAGTTGGATTTGATATATAATGTTTAAGTTTTATTATTGTGTAAATCATATTTAGGTTTTTTTTCTAAAATTTATTTTTATTTAAATCTAATCATCCTACCCACAACTACCCAAATCATATTTAGAGTTGTAACTTTAACACAAGAAGATTCTTGGAGTAAGATTTGGTTTGCCTTTTAAAATGGTGTGTTTTGGCAGGGAAAGGAAGAGTTGTATAGGAACTACTGCTGGTTTAGTCCATTAAAGGTAAGTACAAATACAAGCTCTCTTTTACTTGAAGAGAAATGTATGAAATTTCTCATACTCATTCATGCTCCATTCATCTATTCAAAGTCATGCCTGCTTATACACTGTTCGTAATCATCAGGTGAGATTGGTTTACAGTTAGATGGCTACTTGAGTTAATGTTAAATAGCTTCTCAGATGTTGATTCATTTCCAGGATTACCATCGGATAGGCTACTAAGTTGTTGGATGCAAGGAAGGTAAGTAGAACAGACATTACTTGTGGATGACTGCTATTTATCTGAGATAGTATCAAACATACAATTATTTTGACTGTAATGTTATGACTTGTAGCAGACTATGGATTTTCTCACTGCTCGCTTCTCAGTATCTTCCTTCTCTTTCATTTCTCATGGTGCTTTGAGCATAAAACTAAGCTAGCTAATCATCACCTCCTTCTTCTTCATTAGCAGATCAGTGTTGCTTAATCCGTATCAAGTTCCTTATCTCAACAAAATTTTACCCCTTGAAGAGGTATTCTCAATAACGTTTTCCTTTTAACATAGCTATTATCCTACTACCTGTGTCAAACATATTTTTTGTTATTCAAAAGATTAGTCCATTTTTGTTTTAATTCAGTATTATTTGTGTCTAAATTTGTAGAGTTTGCAGCTGATTTGGTCTTTCAATTCAAGGAGAATGGTGGCGAAAATATTTTCAGATAAATTAATGCATGTTTGGACTGGATGGGAGATCCGAGTATTGGTTTTAGTCAGCCTTTTATTACAAGTAATTCTTGTTGGACTTGGTTCTCGAAGAAAGCTTACCCCAAGAATATGGATCAGGATCATTGTTTGGGCAGCATACATGTCAGCAGATTGGGTTGCAACTGTTGCATTGGGCAATCTTGCCACACTGGGTGGATATTGTGGACACAAAAGTTTGGAACCAGAGGTTTTACTTCAATCTTTTTGGGCACCATTCCGTCTGTTGCACCTCGGCGGTCCAGACACTATAACAGCTTATGCCTTAGAAGACAATGAATTGTGGCTAAGGCATCTGCTTGGCCTTATTGTTGAGGTTGGAGTTGCATTCTATGTGTTCTTGAGGTCAGCGTCAGGGGGTAACGCTACCCTCACATTTATAGCCATTCCAGTGTTCATTGCTGGCATTATAAAGTATGGGGAGAGGACTTGGGTGCTTAGGTCATCTAGTGCTAAAAATTTTAGAAGTTCACTGCTCTCGGCTCCGGATACCGGGCCTGATTATGTTGAATTTGTGGAAAATAGAGATGGCAATGAAAGGGACCCTGTGGCCCTAACGGTGTTACCACATGAAGATGTGAAGTCAAATGACTATCTTCATCAAGCTGAATTTTTGTTCAAGTGATTCAAATATTTATTTGCGGACCTTATCCTCGGCTATTATGAGCGAACAGATTGCCGCTCTATAATTAGCAACAAGACATCAGAAGATGCCTTCGAGTTGGTAGAAGTTGAGCTTTCATTTCTGTATGATTTGCTCTACACCAAAGCAAGTTTTGTGTACTCATGGTTAGGGATCTTGCTTCGTGTTATCACTTTCTTGGCATCTGTTTCTGCATTGTTTACCTTCTCGATTCTTATATGTTTCAAGAAAAATAGATATCCAGCAGCCGACATCACCATAACTTGCATACTACTATTTGGAGCTGTTGTTATGGAGGTTTATGCACTCGTCATCCTTGTTTTCTCTGATTGGACAATGGTGTTCCTGGTTAGATTCGGAATGGGCGTTTCTAAACACCCAACAGATGTTAAGAGGTGGCCGAGAATCATATCCCAGTACAATATCATGGATGTTTGCCTAAGAGAGGCTGTCACCCCTCGGTGGATTGGATTTCAAAAGTGTCTTGGCATATACGAAATATCGGAGAAGATGATGAATGTAGCTTGGCAAGGTGTGGTTCCTGAACTGAAAGATCTGATCTTCCTACAACTAAAAGAGAAAAGTAAGGGAATCGAGGATAATCGGTATGACATCAACTTATGGGAGACATTATTAACACACAGAGGTGATAATGTGCTTAAAAAAATGGGATGTGATGAGCTTCTTAAGTGGAGCACAGTTGGGGTAGAATTCGACTATAGCCTTCTTCTTTGGCACATTGCCACTGAACTCTGTTACTATGATGATCTAAAGAGATCCAAAGACACTGCTGCCACAAAACGTAGCAAAATCAGTAAATATTTATCTGATTACATGCTTTATCTTCTCGTCATGTGTCCAACAATGCTGCCAAAAGGCATTGGTTAGATAAGATACAGAGACACCTGTGAGGAGGCCGTTCGTTTTTTTAAACGAAAGAAAGAGGTAATTAAGAATCATGTAGATGAAGCTCGTTATGAGTTACTTGGAGTTGAAACTGATATCTCATTGGAAGAAGTAAAAGGAGACAGATGCAAATCGGTTCTCTTCTATGGCAATAGGCTTGCAAAGCAACTGCAGGCACTTAAACCAGAAGGTCAGAGTAATTGGGGATGTGATGAGAAGTGGAAGATGATTGACAAAGTGTGGGTGGAATTGCTGGCCTATGCTGTAGTCCATTGTGGGTGGAAAGAACATGCCCAACAACTCAGGAGAGGCGGCGAACTGCTCACTCATGTCTGCCTTCTTATGGCACATCTTGGCTTAAGTGATCAATGCCAGATTCAAAAGCAGTTCATTCACCAGCCTAATCGACAATTCTTTGAGGCATTATTTCTCAAGGCGTACAAGAAACCACGGTCCGAGTGCCTCCTCTGCTCCTTACGTTGTCTTCTTGGTATTAGTGATCGCAGTTGCTGCTGCAACAAAGACTTGTCTTAATAACAGCCTCCCCAACATCAAATCATTTCTTCAATAAGCCAACATGGTTACTTTAGTTAAAATCAACAGTCCATCTTATGTTGCTTTGCTTCTTTATTATTATTTTCTATGTACTGTGGATCATATTAAGTTTTCATTTTTGGGTATGCTTATTTTGATTTTTATTAAAATCAGTTCTTGGACCCAACTTGCAGCCCGATTCTCTTTTAAGACCAAATTCGAATTCTTAAGTTGGAACCCCAATTTCCCTGTACTCTACTGATAGAGTGCCAATTGGAAGAGGAAGTGGATTTTTGAACTAATCCAGCTTCGCCATACAATTTGTACCAATGGGAAACATGTTGGAACAGCTTAGAACCAAAAAACAAGTCAAGACTAAACAACATTTGTTAATAAAAAAACATAGAAATTCATAATAACACAACACTAAACGAGCCTTTGCACAGAGGAAAACATTCTACCAGATACGAGTTTTAAAAAGATTTTTCAAAAGATGCAAACAATGAAACGTCAATGAGCCCGATGCCAGACCTCGTCGAATATTGAACTGGAAAATAAACAAAAGCAGAGCGGAAGGAAAAAAAAAACAAAGAAGAAGAAGAAAACGATTTTAAAAACAAAAGTAGAGCACATTTTGCAAAAAAAAAAAAAAAAAAGCAGAACAAACGAAAGTAGAAGAAAACGATTTTCATTAAAAAAAAAAAAAGGAAGATTGGATTTTGGGAAAAGAGTTCTGGAAAAGCTTAACAGTCACCTAATAATGATAAAACAACTACTAACGTTATTAAAAAGTGACAAAATAATCACTGATTAATAATTTCTATTAGGGGTTTATGTGACAAGTTAAATTGCCATGTAGATGAAGCAACTGAAAAGTCAAGCTTTGGGGTGGATTTATCATGGATCCTCTACACACAACCTTCAAAATCCAAAATTAGGGTTATTTAAAATTGAGAATTTTTATAGATTTTTTCATAAACATTGTGAGAAATTTCTTAACTAATAAGCTTTTTCACCAACATCCATGAAAGAAAACATAAAAAAATCAACAAAAATTCTATTAAAATGAACTAAATTCAATATCAAGCAAACAAAAACTCCAAGTTTTAAACAATCAAATTTTGAAAAAACACACTGGAATCTACAAAAACAAACGAAAATAAAACAAACTCAAAGCTCAAAACAAAAGAAAAACTTAGATTTTAGCATTGAGAAATTAAAACGCACAAGCAGCAAATAAAATTATAAACCCAGAAAAGAAAGGAAACCAAAATCTTTGCTAAAAAAGTGTCCAAATTTATACAAAGATAATGGAGGAAAATACTCTTTCAAATTTTTTTTCAGGAATTTCCATTTTTTTCTTCTCCATTCTTTTTTTTCTTTTTAAACCCTAAATTGGTGTTGATAGGGATGTTAAATTGGTGGTAACGGGTCAACTGGAGGGCTTTTTTTTACACCATTGACTCTGCCATTTGCCATGTCACGGAAACGGCAAAAAGGATTGTTTTGTCACTTTTTCAAAATTAAGTGACTAAAATGAAACCAATGTGACTGTTTTGTCAACTATCTAAAATTAAGTGATTGTTAATGTAATTTATCCTATTAAATATTATATTTGACTTACTTAAAATCCTCTTTTATTTTCTTATTTTAGAGAGTATTAGGAAGTTTAATGTTGTTGTGAGCATGAGTGTTCTACATTGTCCTTTGTCAACTGATAATGAGAATTTTTCTTTATGTGAGCTTTAAGAAAAGTATAAACTTTAATGAAAAAAAACCTCAAGCTTTATAAAAAGTTAAATATCAAATGTTAAAGATTGAAGATAAAACAAACAATTAAGAGTTTATCGACACTCAACGAACAAAGGAAACTTTTCGTTGTGTGAATTTTAAGAAAAGCAAAAGCTTTGAAGGGAAGAAAATGTTCAAGTTTTATAAATAGTTCAATATTTTTTTGATCATTAATTTTATTATAAATTCTTTATCATATCTGTTCTTTTTGATAGAATGGTTAAAACTACCCATAATCTCTATCAACCCTTAAATAGGAGGATACAATGCCAATGACATATTAAAAATTGGAGATAAAACAAGAGTTGGATTTTGATATATAATGATTAAGTTTTATTATGTGTAAATTATATTTAAGTTTGATATATAGTCCATACCCACAACTATTTTAATTTTCTTGGGATAAATTTTGATTATCAATCCAGTTATCCTAAATTTTAACAGCAATGTTACTTGTAACTTTAACACAAGAAGATTCTTGGAGTAAGATTTGGTTTGGCTTTCAAAATGGTGTGTTTTGGCAGGGAAAGAAAGAGTTGCATAGGAACAACTGCTGGTTGAGTCCATTAAAGGTAAGTACAAATACAAGCTCTCTTTTATTTGAAGAGAAATGTATGAAATTTCACATAGACATTCATGATACATTCATGTATTGAAAGTCATGGCTGATTATACGCTGTTGGTAATCATCAACTGAGATTGGTTTACAGTTATATGGCTTGTGTTTTGGTCTTTTTAATAAGAGACTGTGTTATGGCTACTTGAGTTAATGTTAATAGCTTCTCAGATGTTGATTCATTTCCAGGATTACCGTCGGATAGGCTACTAAGTTGTTGGATGCAAGGAAGGTAAGTAGAACAGACATTACTTGTGGATGGCTGCTATTTATCTGAGATAGTATCAAACATACAATTATTTTGACTGTAATGTTATGACTTGTAGCAGACTATGGATTTTCTCACTGCTCGCTTCTCAGTATCTTCCTTCTCTTTCATTTCTCATGGTGCTTTGAGCATAAAACTAAGCTAGCTAATCATCACCTCCTTCTTCTTCATTAGCAGATCAGTGTTGCTTAATCTGTGCCAAGTTCCTTGTCCCAACAATATTTTACCCCTTGAAGAGGTATTCTCAATAACGTTTTCCTTTTAACATGGCTATTATCCTACTACCTGCGTCAAACATATTTTTTGTTATTCAAAAGATTAGTCCATTTTTATTTTAATTCAGTATTATTTGTGTCTAAATTTGTAGAGTTTGCAGCTGATTTGGTCTTTCAATTCAAGGAGAATGGTGGCGAAAATATTTTCAGATAAATTAAAGCATGTTTGGACTGGATGGGAGATCCGAGCATTGGTTTTAGTCAGCCTTTTATTACAAGTAATTCTTGTTGGACTTGGTTCTCGAAGAAAGCTTACCCCAAGAATATGGATCAGGATCATTGTTTGGGCAGCATACATGTCAGCAGATTGGGTAGCAACTGTTGCATTGGGCAATCTTGCCACACTGGGTGGATGTTGTGGACACAAAAGTTTGGAACCAAAGGATTTACTTCAATCTTTTTGGGCACCATTCCTTCTGTTGCACCTCGGCGGTCCAGACACTATAACAGCTTATGCCTTAGAAGACAATGAATTGTGGCTAAGGCATCTGCTTGGCCTTATTGTTGAGGTTGGAGTTGCATTCTATGTGTTCTTGAGGTCAGCGTCAGGGGGTAACGCTACCCTCACATTTATAGCCATTCCAGTGTTCATTGCTGGCATTATAAAGTATGGGGAGAGGACTTGGGTGCTTAGGTCATCTAGTGCTAAAAATTTTAGAAGTTCACTGCTCTCAGCTCCGGATGCCCTGGATTATTTTGCTGAAGCTGTGAAAACTAGAAGTGGCGTTATACAGACTAGGGCCGGTGTAGCAGTAACGACACTAGCTGGATATTTTAATTCAGATCATTATCTTTATCAAGCTGGATATATGTTCAAGAAATTCAAATATTTATTTGCAGACCTTATCCTTGGCTATTATGAGCGAACAGATTGCCACTTTATTATTAGCAACAAGTCATCAGAAGAAGCCTTCCAGCTGGTAGAAGTTGAGCTTTCATTTCTGTATGATTTGCTCTACACAAAAGCAAGTTTTGTGTACTCATGGTTAGGGATCTTGCTTCGTGTAATCACTTTCTTGGCATCTGTTTCTGCATTGGTTTCCTTCTCGATTCTTATATTTTTTAAGAAAAATGGATATTCAGCAGCCGACATCACCATAACTTACATACTACTATTTGGAGCTGTTGTTATGGAGGTTTATGCACTCGTCATTCTTGTTTTCTCTGATTGGACAATGTTGTTCCTCATTAGATTTGGAATGGGGAGTTCTAAACAACCAACAGATGTTAAGAGGTGGCCCAGAGTCATATCCCAGTACAATATTATGGATGTTTGCCTAAGAGAGGCTGTCACCCCTCGGTGGATTGGATTTCAAAAGTGTCTTGGCATATACGAAATATCGGAGAAGATGATGAATGTAGCTTGGCAACGTGTGGTTCCTGAACTGAAAGATCTGATCTTCCAACAACTAAAAGATAAAAGTAAGATGATCGAGGATAATCGATATGACATCAACTTATGGGAGACATTATTAACACACAGAGGTGATAATGTGCTTAATCAAACTGGATGTGGTAAGGATTTTGAGTGGAGTACAGTTGGGGCAGATTTCCACGATAGCCTTCTTCTTTGGCACATTGCTACTGAACTCTGTTACTATGATGATCTCAACGACCCTGCTGCCACAAAACCTAGCGAAATCAGTAAATGTTTATCTGATTACATGCTTTATCTTTTCGTCATGTGTCCAAATCTGCTGCCAAAAGGCTTTGGTGACATAAGATACAGAAACACCTGTATGGATGCTGTTAATCTTTTTAAACAAAAGAAAGAGGTAATTGAGAATCATGCAGATAAGGCTTATGATGAGTTACTTCAATATGAAACTGCTGCCTCATTTGAAAGTTTAAAAGTAGATAGATGCGAATCGGTTCTCTTCCATGGCATCAGGCTTGCAAAGCAACTGCAGGCACTTAAACCGGAAGGTCAGCTTCATTGGGGATGTGATGAGAAGTGGGAGATGATTGACAAAGTGTGGGTGGAATTGCTGGCCTATGCTGCAGTCCGTTGTGGGTGGAAAGAACATGGCCAACAACTCAGGAGAGGTGGCGAACTGCTCACTCATGTATGCGTTCTTATGGCACATCTTGGCTTAAGTGATCAATACCAGATTCAAAGACATTCGATCCTGGATGTTTTTTCCTAGGCATACAAGAAACCACGCTCCGAGTGCGTTCTGTGCTCCTTACGTTGTCTTCTTTGCAGCTGCAACAAAGACTTGTCTTCATCTTAGTCTGAATAACAGTCATTGTAATCCTTGCCAACATCTGTGTGTGTGAAATAAGTGTATAGGAATACACAGATGAATATGAGAACATGGCGAGCTCAGTGAAAATGAATAGTCCATGTGACTTAAGTTAAGAGTAGGCAGCTGGGGTGAGTTTAGTGTATACGTATAGCAGAATTAAATCATGTTCCACCCTAAATCTGTTTGGTCACTGCTGTAAAAAAAACTCAATACATTGAAAATTAGTGTTCAATTTCTGTCTCCCTTTGTATGAACACCAAAAATTTGTCACAATCTCAGGTGTGGCTTGATGGTCAAGGTGTTCACTATCCTCAAGTGTAGTTTGAATTTAAATTGCACTAGTCGTATTACTTTTGTAATTCGTCAAAATTTTAAAATTTATAAATAAAATTTTATTAAAAACAAGGGAAAAATTTTGAATAAAATTATTTTTAACTTCGGACTCAATTTTAAAACTCAAAGCTCAAATAATTTTAGCCCAAATCAATACTTAATTTATTGTAAGTCTAAATTATTTCAATTTGAAAGCCCAAATGATTTAAAGTCCAATCAAATATGCTTTTTATAATTCCATTTTGAGCCCCTAAAATATTTTACAACCCATTTTTAAAACCTTAATAATTTTTTGAGGCCCGATTTGTTCTTAATTTAAGCTCAGCTTTAAACTGAAGCCTGTTTTTGTTTTTAAATATCATTTTTATTAAAAACAATTTAAACAAGTAAATAAGGAAAAAATAAACAAGAAGAGGATTGTGGATACCACCAAAAACCTTGACTTATTTCAATTGGCATACCACCAGAGTCAACCTTGACTTATTTCAGTTGGCATTGTAATAGAAAGAAGAAGATAATCATGATGATGAAGAGAGAATAGAGGAAAGTTTTGGGAGGTAATATATAAGAGGGAAGAAGCAAAAAATGTTGCAAATGATATTTCTCCTTTTTATTTTGTTAAGCATATACTCAAGTATTTTCATAAAACAAGAAAATTTATGTTTGTGTCACGAGCCCATATTTTAGCTTCAATCACGAGTTGTCTTAGACTCAATTCCTAAGCCTTTGAGTCTAAGTGCAACCTTTGTTTCTAGCTTCGAGAGGCCTTGCCTACCACCAAGCTCATATAAGAAAACCCAATAGGGCCAAGAAAATGTGTAAGTATATTACTAAAAAAGCTAGCGTGTGTACAAATGAGGGAGGGGAGTCATCTCTTCCACAAGCAAACCCCTTTTGATCTGATGTCCACAATTGATTACAACGAACGATCTCTAGTCTAGAACATTCCCACCTAACCCTATCAAAGGGTGGATGCTACTAGAGCTTTCGAAACCTTCTACTAAATTCTACAAGGGTTTAGAACATTCCCGACTCATTAGGAAAATGAGGCCCAATCCGTCCTCCATGGAGGCCACTAGTGTAATAATCTAGGCGACCTTCACAAAAACAATGTTGATCTCCTGACAATATCCTATCATTCCCAAGACAACAACAATGTCTCTACAAAAGAGCAACTTAAAGCCTTCAGGGCGGAGTTGATGTAGGAAGTAAAGGGGGTAAAAACAATTGAATCTATTTGGAATTACTCCAATGAATCACTGGCTTTAGAAATTGTCGACAACCATATCTTAGCATCCGTCAAATTCTCCCCAATCCTATTGCACTAACACAAAGGAGATAAACCTCGTTTTCAAGATCAATCTTAACGACTCTTGAAGCGGATTCAACCTGTAACACTTTAGAGTTTTAGGGACTAAAGTGAGCAATTTACAAAAACCTAAGGGTCTTTTAGGTAAAAATTCGTTAATTGAGGAAGTTGAACTTATTTGTGATGAGTGTGAAAGTTCATGATCAATTTAGAAACCCTAGTATAGTTTAGGGACCCCTGTGAAAATAACCCAAATTGCTTAGGTATTTAAAAACCCTTAACTTTCTTTTCACCATTTTTATTCCATTTTTTTCCCTTGCCTGCCGTTTTCTCACTTCCCTTTACTCTTTAATTTTTCTTTCTTTCTTTTATTTCAAAAGCATTCACCCTCCGTTCTAGGCCGTTCCGTCGTCCATTCAAATCACCTTCACCATCATAATACTTCTCTTGAAATTGCGCATCCAACCACCTCCTAAATCCCTCTTTTCAGCCACCGTTTGTGTGAAACAACAAGGGGGACTTTCGACCTTTGTTGTTTGTTTTGCTTCATTGTTTTTCGTCATTTTTGGAGTTGGTAAGTGTGAAATCGAGTTGTGGTTTGGATTGTGGTGTGTTTGCTTAATGTTTGGTGGTGGTCGGATGCCGGAGATGGTGGTGAGGTGTTGACAGTGCTGTTTGGGGGGTTTTTCAAACCTTAAATTCTGCCTTGTGGGTTATGGTTGTGAATTGGGTTAAGTGGCAACCTAAAAATCTGATGGTCCAATCTCTTTGCCTAACCCAATAAAAGTTTTGATCCAATAACCCTTCTTAAACTCAAACCATATAAGCCCTTTATAAACTTTTAAGCCCAAACCAAAGTGAACCAAACCCAAATGAATCAAGTCCAAATCCAAATCAAGTCAGACCGTTGACCGATAATTGACCGACCGTTAATCGTTGACCGTTGACCATTGATTTTGATCGTTGACCGTTGAATTTGATAGTTGACTTTTTGTTATTTTTCGAAGTCCTGAGTCTGATTCCGCTGTCCGTTTTGTCAAATTCTAAATCGAAAGTTTTGTTTTGACAATTTTATCTTAAATTTTGTACTTTAAGTTATTTTAGAGTTTTAATTTGGGATTACTAATATAAAATATTCGTGTTTAGGTGCTCACGATTTTAAGGTGGACGATTTACCTCCTCCACCTGTGCAACCTGCTTCTACATCTTTATTTTAGTCTTGTGTTAAGTGGTGGCTAGGATTGTATTAATATTTAATTGTATTTGTAAGATCTAATTCCGTTAGACCGGGTACTCGTACAGTACGTGGTGGACGACCTCCTCGTTGCTAGAGTTCTATTTGCTTGAGGTGTGTTTCTAATTGTACTTAATCTATCATTGAGATGTTGTGATTTGGGTGATTGCATGATATATTAAGATACATGTTATTGATGTGATGTTTGTGTTGAAATTTGGAAATGGTATGATTGGAAACTGAGTTAAGTAATATATGTTGATCATGTCATACATTTACTCAGTGCATGTGTTGATTAGATTATTGTGATATTTTATCATGCTTGAGATAATTAAACATATGAGAATCAATGTGAAATTGTGGTTGAGATTATATTTGAGGTAATTACGTAATCATACCATTGTGTGTTCATGGGTGGGATTGTATGGTGGAAGAAGTGGTTATCATTCCTTTTAAGATTGATACTAAAATCACACTGCGATTGGTGACGATTGGTTGGAAAAGGGTTCTAGGGAACCTTTTTACTGTGTTGGTGTGTTGGAGTATTGGGTGCATTGCATCATGTTTGTGTTTGCAACATGTTTTGTGAGTTATATATATATATATAATTGTTGTGAGTATATGATAAGTTGCATGTACTTTAGAGACACACTGAGCTTTATAGCTCATATCCCTACAGTTCTTACAGGTATTCAGGTTTTAAGTGAATTGGTATTGGAGGCGTTATTACGGATTTTTTTTATATTTTATTTTACCATATAATTAATTTGATTTTGGGTTTTATTATTATTATTATTATTATTATTATTATATATTGAGATTGTAAATACAATTTATTTTGGGAATTTTGGTATTTTTATTTTGATATATTAATTATGTTATTTTATTGTAATTAAAGACTTAATATTTTATATTTATATTTATAATTATTTTTGTGAATGATTTTGGACTATAGAGTTGTGTGTGGGTGAAATTACTTATATAACCTCCTGGATCCAATCGAACACTCTCGACCGGGTAAAGGGGGTTACACAATCATTCAAGATCGAGTCTATACAACCTATGGATCGAGTCTATACAATTCCCCAATACAACCCATGACTCTTGAAGCAAATTCAACCATTCAAGATCACGTCCCAAAGATCATTAGATCCAAACTCATTTCAGAAACAAGTCACGACGACACTTAAAGCAAACTACATCCTTTCCAAGATCAAGTCTAAACAACCTTTAGATCGAACCCAACCATAAAAGAGAACTAAAGAAGTTTTCTTTGCAATTAAGAAATTCAGAAATTTTACAGTTTTAGAGTTTATAAATAAAATTTGACTCCAAAATTATCTCAAGTAAAACTTCGACTTGAAATTTGTATGTATAATATGTTGCATGTAGTCTATTCCTTTGTCTATTGTATCAAATTGAATGTAATTTATGAAATAAGTATATTTGTATAATCTAATCTTTTATTTTCTTAACTTTGAGTAAACTAAGATATATAAATAGATTTGATATTTGAATGTGATTTATTTGAGTACGATTATGCATTTACAGTCTCACTCCAAATTAAGATATCGCTTTCATTATCTAAGAGAGACAAATCCTGTCTTCATCACTTATACCCAGCTACATAGTTTGTGATATATCCAATGATAGCCTTTATAGTACATCCAATTAAGGAATACTTTTAAGTACGTAAAAATACATGACCTTCAATGTTGGAATCTACGATTGACCTCAAGTCTAAAAACTATAAGCATCATTATTACCATGAAAATATTTGACTTCCACATAATAATCCAAAAGCATTCTCATAATGGATTCATCCAATACACTGTTCTCTAACATATATACTCATGTGTTTAGCTCAACATTTTATACCAATAATAATTCCTTGTCATCAATAAACGCATACTAATTTCGATGTATTATTGTTGCCCCAACCTAAAAGTGTAATTGATTGAGACAAATAAAGAATAGTCAAGTTATTTAGGGGCATTATTATTCCATTCTATTTTCTACAGAAATAAAAGATTGAACTTAATAATGAAAATATCTTGATTATTATAATCATCTTATGATTGATCTTGGTCTTGTGTGTATTCCAAGATACACACACATGCAAGTTCATCAAGAAAGAATACCAAGCCTCAATTGTTCTTATTTTCAATAATGGCAAAAGCTATTGGCATATGTTTCGGTTGTCGTCTTGTTAACAACCAACATCAACGTTTATGTATATTTGTCTTACCAACGATCATATTAGACCAAGTTGTACTTGAAGCAGTTGAGTACGGAATGAGCAAGCAACCATGTTCAAAATGGTTTCCATGGTGAATGAAAAACTTTATTAAAATGACAGTACAGATTACATAATGAGCAAATGAATTGCAGAAGACAATTGGCCTTTTTTTATTATTATTCTAGATGATCATGTGGCCTTATTGACATAAACATGGCAGCATATTGCAGCAGCCGGCGGTCGCTGCTATTGCCGTTTTCGGCAGCAGAAATCATCGGACCTCGAGTCCTCGTTCTGTAATGCCGCCAGCCAAGTTGTATATTCACGGCTGCCCATGTTCGCCAATTCGATGAATAGTATCTTGCTGTTCTTTTAAGTCTCTCATTGGCAAATTTGTACCTGAAGTGATCTGTGATGTATTTGAGATGGTTTGAGTCAAGACTAAATGCTTCAATCGGCTCTTCACAAACAAATGTTGCGGACGAGGCTGGAAGACGGTCGATAAATGGTCGGCGAAGACACCATGACAACAATTCATCACCTAGGAAGCCTCCCGACTCGATTAAACTTGTGGCAACCACGCCTTTGCTAAGGCTTTGGATACGTTTTATATGTCCACGAACGACAAACACCATTCTTTGTACTGGATCACCTTCTCTAATTATCTGTTTTATGGGAACAATTACAAGATGAACAAAATTTTGAATAGCTCTTTTAACAAGGTAGGGTAAAGCTCGAACCTTTTCGTCCTTAGAGAATACGAGCGGCTTAACTCGATCACAGATGTTATCCAGAATAAGATCATTCAAGTTATGGAATAAAGGAACCTGAAATGAAAGAGATGCAATGCAATCAGGCCAAGCTTGAACAAATATATTTGAGGTTGATGCAATCAGCTCATGGACATGTTGAAATTATGATGCCATGTTACAGGTTTAATTATGTTTTGTACCTTTTTGATGAGGTCAAGGCAAAGGAAGCGTTTAATGTCTCTCCGGAGACCTTCGGGTAAGTCTTTGATCAGTTCCATTTCGTCTTCTCCGCCCAAGGTCGCCCATTTTTGGCGTTCGTAATGGCGGACTCGTTGTCTCAAACGAGACGGTAGTTGCCGGCGTTTCATCCACCATTCCATGTCTCGACATCTCAGCTGCATTTTCCTCTTCTTCGCCATGACAGCATGCAAGAATACCTTGATGATAATAATAATAATAATGCGGGATCAAATTGTCAGTTAAGTTGGCTATGGAAACTTGAACAGTTTTCAATAGGGTGACAACAAAAACCAAATACAGACCTGAATGTTTCCAATCAATAAAGTGAAGAGCATCAATCCAGAAAGCACAATGCAAATACTGAACATCACTTCTAACCAGTGACTTGTTGGTTCAAGATCATTCCCAAAGGTGCTGCAAATGGAAGTCAGTACCAATAAGAATGGTTACTAATACAAGGTATTTGTATTTGAAGCTATGTTTGTTATCTGAATATACAGATATCACCTCTAAAGATCCTCTTTAAATCACTATTTGGGGTCTGAACTTAGTAACTTTTCTTATATTGGGGTCTGAACTTTTTTTTGGTCCAATTTAGGCCTTGAACTTGGTAATTGTTCCTACATTGGGACTTGAACTTTTTTTTTGTCCAAGTTAATCTCTGAACTTGGCAATTATCCTACATTGGGAACTGAACTCTAGGGTTTCCAAAAACTAACTTGGACAAAAAAAGTTCAAGCCCCAATGTGGGAACAATTGCCTAGTTCAAGGCTTGGACCAAAAAAAAGGTTCAGGCCCCAATGTTCGAACAATTGCCAAGTCCAGGGTCTACCTTGGAAAAAAAGTTTAAACCCCAATGTTGAAAAAGCTGCCAAGTTCAAGTTCCAAAAAGAGATTTAACCCCTTTAAAATAAATCTAACCACATCCGAGTTTGACAGATGCCTACAGTCAATATGAAAACAGAGGAAAGGAGTAAAAAGGATATTAAGAGTGAAATGTGATTTACCTGAGAGACATTAAGCCCCAAAAGATGGGATAAAGGATCTTAACAGCAACAGAATTGCTAGAAACAACAGGGAGAGCCCACTGATAAATCCCATAATTGAATGGTCCATTAACCTCTAAACATAAAGGTTTTCCCATAACTTTGGTTGAGTTACCACCACAATTATTTCCCACTGCTTCTGCTGGAAATAAGAATTGGTAGCACACTTCCTCCGAGCACGACAATGAAAGATTGCACTGCTTGTTTCTCGCGCATTGTTGCCGCAGACATGAGGCTACCCGTTGTATTGCAAGGACATACCAGCACCCTCCAGCAACCTGGGACCACGCCGTCAAAACCAACACATTGCAATATCAACAAAAGGAAAATGAAGAACACAAGAACAAAGCGTTGTTAAAGTTTTGTAACGATTGAGTTTCAAGGCGTTACCACGATTTGGACATTTTTCCCCTATGTGCACTTACATTAAAGATGAAGCCTTGAAGAGTGTGAATGTATATTCAAAGAAGACAATACCTTAAATGCAAGTGCACGTGAGCCAAATCCCGGTGCAATAGAGCAGCACTAGAGAGACTCCCTAGAACCTGATTGTTATAAAGTTTGTGAGAAAATGCAAAGACTTACATGAGAGGCTATGAAGTAGGCAATGAGATTAAGGCCAAAACCCCACCAAATGGTGCCAAAGATGTAACCAGTGACCTTTTGCATCCTTCTCATTAAGCAAATGATGTGGTAAACCTTTGGCAAGAATTGGAACAAGAAGATTAATAACAGTATTGTCATTATAATCTTGATCTGCTCTTCCCTTATTAATTTTGGTACAACTAACCAAAATACTGCCTGCAAAAAACCAAAAACCTCTCTGATTATGCAGAAATAAAAACCATTTTACTCAACTTCTACTAGCTTTGGAATTATTCACAATAATTCTGTTAGAATTAGATTTTTAATTGAAAACTACAAGTCATAACATAAGTCCATTTGTAACTATAAAACAAAAGACATGGAAACAGGTAACATGTTCCAAGGACAAATATCCAACAAGGAAGAAACCTCTGGTGTCTATGAAGCAACTAAAGTAATTGTCAATAATCTCATTGAGTCATTGTACAATAGGGGGAACTTGCTTTCTAGCTTTAAGATCATTATGAAAACTACACAGTAAAAAGAAAAAGTAAGATTCAAAAGATACCAGAACACAATGTTCATTTGGCGACCCACTTTATATTCTTAATAGTTTCGGTTTAATAGTAAAAAAAAAGTGTAAATTATATTAGTAGTCACTCAACTATGATTTTTTTGTCATCGAATTTTAAAAAAATTACAAAATGATCACTCAACTATTAGTAACTTTTTCACCTAACTATGAAAAATTACAAAATTATCACTAAACTATTCAAATTTGTATTTTTTGGTTACCTAACTGTCTTGAATTTTTTTAGTATTTTCATTTTTACATTAACCAGTTGGTGACAAAAAAAAAAATTTTGAATAGTTAGTGACCATTTTATAACTTTCATAATTGAATGACCAAAACAAAATAATAATTAGGTGACCTCTATCGTAATTTACCCTGAAAAGAAATATTATTTAGTAGATATAGAAATCTAAATAATAAATTATTAAATATCACTCCTTAAAAATAATTGTATAAATCCAGTTAAACTCTAATTCATAAGAAATATAGAAGTTTATTTTCCATACAATATGGATAAAAAATTACTGCCAATCTTGTAGGAACCCATCAATAACAAACTAAAAAATAAATAAATTAGTGAAAAAAAAGTAGCATTAAAAACATATACAAAAATTGGAAAGTTGTAAAATCCAGCAGTAGGTATGATGATTTGTTAAATTATGGAGGTGAGTATGTAATAATTTTGCCCAATTCAATAAATGGAGTAAAAATGCAACAGTCTATTTCTTGCATGACTATCAGTATCAATGTTATGACAGTTAGGTTTTGTTTTTTCTTTAAAAAGAAAATCAATCATCCTTTCTACTTCAGCCTACAATAATATCCTAACATATATAACATTTAAAATTTAAATCTTTTATTTCACAATTATATTAATTAATTTAATCGTCACAATTATTTTTTACGTTATTGAAAGTAAACGCGCTATTCATCCAAAACTAGTTTAAAATTCTTATTAAAATCTATCTTCACTCCCAATATTATAAATAAAAAAATATCTAGGTATATTACAAGTTAAAATAATTTTTTAATCCGATTTATACATCAAAATTTTTAAGTTAAAATATACCATAAGTTTTTATACTTTTCAAAAATTTGAAATTTAATCTTTATATTTTTATTTTCAAAAATTTAATTCTTATGCTTTTCAAATTTTAAAATATTGGTACAACCGTTAACACTATTAAATTTTCTTCTGTAAAAGTAAATTATAATATCTTTTTCTTAATTATATAAATATCAAGTGAGTATTTTTTTAAAATTTTAGAATATCACAACAACAAATTTAACAATGTTAACAGTTATATTTGAATTTTAAAATATGAAAAGTAAAATTATTAAATTCTTGAAAATAAAAGTACAATGACTAAATTCTAAAATTTCAAAAAATATAGAGACTTATGGCGTAATTTAACCAAAAGTTTACTGATAAAAATCAAAAGTTATACATTTGGATTGGAAAAACAAAATCAAATTATAATTATACTTTTTGATCAAACAAAATTGTTACTGCTCTGATTTTTTTTTAAAAAAAAAAACCAAAATCGAATTAGGCATCTTTTTGATTAATTAATTTTCAGAAAATTGGCAAAATATAAAATTTTATATTTAATTAATTATAAATTAAATAAAAAAAATTGGAAATTAAATAAGGGGTAAGTAAAAGTAACCTGAGGAACCGGCAGAATCACAAAGACATCAAACCAGAAACCTTTGAGGGAACGAACGTAATGAGAAGCGATGGCACGTGCGTCCCACACGAGTTTACCACAACCGACGACCAGCGACTCCCTTGACACGTACGCCAGTCTGAACTGAAGCCACAGATGGAACAAATGCACGGCGTCCACACACGTGCGAAGGACGGTTACGATGGCAGCGAGGCCCCCATCCATGTACAAACACGGCGACCCACCTCTTCCTATGGATAAAGCATAGAAAAACAAAGGATCAATGGCTAAAGCCATTGCACGAGCCAATAAGAAAGCCCGGTTCCAGTTTTGCACTCGCTTGGTCCTAGGATCAAGCAACCGACCGAACGGACCAGAAGGCCGCCGAGTATTAGGCGGGGGAGGCTGTTGAGTCTTCTTTTGTTTGGCGGCCGTACGAGCTTGAATTGGAACGAGGGAAGAACCGGCGGAGGCTTCCCATTCCGGTGGGTGAGCTTGGTCACAACTGGTGGAGTGAAAAACTGGAACACCGACTTGAGTACAAGCGTAACATTCTACGGTGAAGGAAATTGGGATTTCTTCATTGACTTCGCCGCTAACACTACCATTGTCAGATCTTTCTGGCATTGAGTTTGGGAGTTGAAAAAGTCCAAACCACCTGTGACAAGAACAACACAGTTATAACGAAACCATTTTAGATTCTGATTTCAAAGAGAGATGAAAAGAGTGAAACCTTGATAGGGAGAAGTTGGACTGAGAAGGCATGGTGAGAAAAGTGAAACCATGGGAGAGAAAGGAATTGGGCGAATGGAAGGAAAAGGAAGGAAGGGGTTGTTTGGGAACGATGGAAATTTTTGGAGGGATTAATAATGAATGAGAGGGCTTTTGGGTGTCAGGTAGCACATGATGAAAGAAGCCAAAACCAGGCACGGAACATGAAGGGTGAGTGTGATCAGAATGCGAGTCTGTGGTGGGCTTGGTTCCACCCCCCTTACGCTTGGGTCCACACCCATGCCCATGACTCTAATATAAACGTGACTTCGATCAACCATAGCCACACCCTTGCCACTTGTCAATGTCCGATTAAAACCTCATTTTACCAACCCCCCCACCCCCAATAATATTAATAATTTCACTTGTTACAGCCATGGTAAAATTCTCGTAAAATTCTTTATACAAAGAATCATATTGCATTTTATTCTGTTACTGTCATGGTAAAATTATATAAAATTATTTACATTAAGAATCAAATTGTATTTTATTCTATTTATTCAATAAATAGATAAATTAATCATTATATATTAAAGTAAAAAACAAAATCAATATGTTAAATTTCATTCATTTATACTTTTAAAAATCGACGTGGTTGATAAAATAATTAGACAATTATACGTGACACTTTAACATACAATGATTAGTTTTTAACAGTGGAAATGATAAAATTTTTAATAGAAATGTCAGTTTTCTCTTAAATCTAACGTAGAAGACCTCTCTACTTAAAAAATAGGTAAATTGAATCTCTTATAATGACTTGATGGTTAAGGATGTTGATTGCCTCAGGTGTAGTCTGGGTTCGAGTCACGCTAGCCACGTTTATTATTCAGGCTTTGCCTTGATATTGTAATTCACCAAAAAAAAGGTAAATTAATTCTTTTACATTATATCAAAGAGCAAAATTGGTATGTTAAATTTCATTCATTTATACTATTAAAAATTAGTGTGGCTAATAGAATAACTAAATAATTACACATGACATTTTAAAGTACAAGGGCTAGTTTTTAACGGTGGAAATGGATAAAATTTTTAACAGAAATATCAGTTTTCTCTTAAATCTAACATAGAAAAACTAATTTATCTATTTTTTCAGTAGAGAGAGCAAAATGCAATCAAACTCTTAATACAATGGCCTCCACGGTACTTTTATCAAGTTAGATTGCATTTAAACCTCACTACTTAAAAGATGGGCAAATTAATTCCTTTACGTTAAATCAAAAAACAAGTTGATCATTCTATTAAAAATTGATCTCAATACTTTGGCACGCTCCATGTAACTATCTAGTTATTATGTTAATAACACCCGTTTTTAATAACAAAAAGAAATGAAATTTTTAACAGAAATAATAAGTTTGATATTTAAACTAGCATATATGGACTTCATACTACTTTTACCCACTTATTACAAACAACTGTGCTCCTTCCTCTTGCTTCTTTATATATACTGCAGATTATTTTTTTTTAACAGTTATGTCATGCAGTGAATTTTTGTAACAAAAATAAAATCAAATTATCAAACACTATGTAGATGGCAACACAGAGGTCGAAAAAGAGAAAATGGTCCCAACCTAAGGACAATAGTCCATATGGCACATGGTGGGTCTATTGTTTGAGAATGAATAAAATAAATGCAAGATAGGATGAGGAATGATCATAGATCTTCTACATTATTCCATCTCATTTCTTTTAATCACCATTTTCAAATTTAATATAAATATATGTTATATTATCGATGCTAAGTTTGTGTCTTAAGTTCACTTCATGTCAATTCATTATAGGTAGTTTTTTTTTATCTATTTTTGATACAATTGTTTAGGATTATTTATAGTCTCTCTCCAATTTTTAAATAGGAGAATAATGAATTTCAACGCCTCAAACCCATGTCTTCTTGCCTTGATAACAATGTCAATATCAATCGAGTTAAGACTCAATCAATTATAAATATATATATTTAATATAAAAAATCTTCATTCACTCATATAGTAGGTGTGATGAAATTTAATATTTATAATTTATTTATAAATAAAAACTTTTAGATATATAATTTATTATTATATCTTTAATATAAATATTTATAATATATTTGTATATAATATATATATATATATATAAAACTGGAAATTTTAAATTTTAAAAATAATATTATTGAAATAAACAATCATAAACTTCGAATGGAACATAAAAAATATTTTAAAAAAATAAGATATATTTATACACACTTTTTACAAGAAATAAATTAATAATTTTTGAAGTTTGAGATGAAAAGGAGTGAAACAAACATTTCATTCTTGAAGTATTTGAAAATAAATATTATTAACTTTATTTAAACATAATTAAATATTAAATATAATTATTTTATTCTTTTTTGAGTTTGAGATTTTGGATTTATAATTTTAAATTTCAAATTTGATAATTTTGTATTTTTTTAAATTACAATAACAGGATAAAATTCAAACAATAAGTACGATTAACGCAATTCAAATCTAAACCATATCTAGAACGGTGAACAATCTTAATCATCCGATCATCATATAGGATTTGATTTTGTATTTATTTTAATAATTATAGATGGTAAAAAAATTCCATTTTGTCATGTGAAGATTGGAGGGCGGTATAGTTGTAAATAGAGAACTGAAGCTGGCCCTTTTTAGTTTCTTATCAACAAATGTTGTCTAAAAAGAAATAACAAAATTTAATTGCAAAGGGACAAAGATTTTTATTATCCTTTCAACTATTGAACCCCTGTCCAATCTACTGCTGCTTTTCTTAAAAAAAAAAAAAAAAAAAAAGTAAATTACACCAACAGTTACCTAATTTTTATTTTTTAAAACAAACAGTCATTTGATTTATATTTTAGTCCCTCAATTTTGAAAATATGACAAAACGGTCATTTTTGACGTTTTTTGTCACAGACGTCACGAAACAATGATATGGCATGTGACGGCGTTGGAGACGTGTGGGTTAGCTGTCCAGCTAGCCAGTTACGTGTAACAAAACAGTCACTCAACTTTGGAAATATGACAAAACAATCACTAAAGTTATCGAAAAGTGACAAAATAGTCCTCTTGTTATGTCCACATCAGGATCACCTTTCTGGGACTACTTAATATTAAGTTTTATATGCAAATCCATGCTTTTTGTTCAAAATTTTATCAAATTATTTATATTTTTATTTATACTTAAAATTTAAAATTTTAAAAAATATATTTAAACTTGATTTGAAATAGGTTAGTATTTTTTAATTATGTTCAAAGAGCCAAATACCACGACAAACAAATTATAGTAAATAAAATTATATTATTTTTAAAAAAATTAAACGTAAAAAATAATGTGTACCACATTAGACATTATAAACTAAGTAATATATATGATAGGTAGGGGATCAATATTTTTTGAACTTTAATACAAATCAAGTTTAAATATATTTTTTAAAATTTTAAAATTTAAATAAAAATAAAAATACAAATAATTTGACAAAATTCTGAACAAAACGCATGGATTTGCATATAAAACTTAATATTAAGTAGTCCCAAAAAGGTGATGCTGATGTGGACATAACAAGAGGACTATTTTATCACTTTTTGATAACTTTAGTGACTGTTTTGTCACATTTCCAAAATTGAGTGACTGTTTTGTTACGCGTAACTAGCTAGCTGGACAACTAACCACACGCCTTCGACGCCGTCACATGCCACGTCATTGTTCCGTGACGTCTATGACGGAAAAGGACTGTTTTGTCACATTTTCAAAAGTTGAAGGCTGTTTTATCATATTTTCAAAGTTGAATGATTGAAATATAAATCAGGTGAGTGTATGTTCCGGAAAATAAAAGTTGGGTGACTATTGATGGAATTTACCCAAAAAAAATGTTGAATCATGAATAGAAAAATGTGTTAGACACTACTTATGGGTGACTTTTCTTTTTCAGTTAATAATGAAAAATTTTAAAATATCATTCAATTATTAATATATTTTTGTCATTAAACTATAAAAAGATACAAAATAGTCATCCAATTATTTAATTTTTTTGTCACTAACTGACTAACGATTGCAACTTTTAAAATTGATATAATAATAACTTTAACCCTCGGCATTTATAAATTATGTAAATTTGGTCTTGATTCTAAAAAAAATTAGCCCTCAATATTTGCATATTGTGTAATTTGATCATTTTTTTATTTTTTTTTTGTGACATTGAGGGTTAATTTAAAATAATGATAGAAGATGAAAATGATTATCTTGGACTTTTGGGTGTTCCCTTTTTGTTTGGTAAATTTTCAATCAAGTTTAGTAAATAAATTTGTTTTTAGCTTTTTAGGTGAAAGGGTGAGAAGCAAAACTGTAAAAAAAACCAAATTACACAATATGTAAATGTTGAGAGCTTGACTTTTTAAAATCAAGACTAAATTGACATAATATATAAATATTGAGGGTTAAAGTTGCTATAATGCTAATTTTAAAAGCTGTCACCGTTACCCAATTCGTGAGCAAAAGAAATAAAATTAAATAATTGGGTGACTAAAAAATAAATTTACTAATAAGTGGATAACTTTTCATTATCAGATGACAAAAAAGAAATTTACGTTAGGAGCTAATTTTATCATTATGCCTATATTTAATAACAATAAAAATGATCATCTACCTAAAAATTTTTTTGCTAAGGGTGCTTTGGTTATTTTAGCTTCTTCTTTTTTTATATTATTACGACATCTATTACATTCAACCAAACATAATAATACTACTATAATTCTATTCCATTATATTCAACCAAACAGTTGAATTACTGATTATAATTTTATTCTATTACAATCCTGTTCAATTCCAGTGAACCAAACCTGCTCTTAAAATTGAACTAAGTTGACACATCTTCATACCCTTTTGGTTTATTTCCTTCATAAATTCTTTAAATATTGAAGTTTCACAATTTAATACTTTTCCCAAATATTATTAAACTATTTACTTAATATATATATTTTAAATTATTATATTAATTTTAATTGTAAAATTTAGTTTTGAAATAATCGCTTATATATTATCTTAATTAAAATTAAGATACAAATATTTTTGTTAAACAAACAATAATTTAATTTAGACTAGCTCGAATTGAAAACTTTAGTTGAAGTCGGTGTGTCAAAATTCAAAGGCAACAATTGTTTCAAAATATTGACTAGGTAAAAATAATTATATAAAAAAATCTGCCCATATTCAAAAAAAAAAAAATCTCGTACAAATACAGGTGCTAAATCAAATTTGTAATTGAGAAAAGTTAGTTGCCCTATTTCGTTATTTATTGTTCTTTCTTCCAACATTGTTTCAAAAAAAAACGAAGATGTTTCACCAAAAAAAAAACGAAGATGTTCCGAAAAAAAAAACAATAAACTAATAATGTTATAAATAAAAATTTATTTATGTTGAAAATTTTCTAAATGTCTTAATATAGCAAAAACACATAATAATGTCTTTAAATATAAATAATTGGATGTATATCATCCTAGCATAGTTCCAATAATTGAAAATAAATCAATATAAAATAAGGTTAATTTTTTTAATGTTTTTAAAACTTTTTAATCTATACGAGAAAGTAAGTTTCCCACCCTTTAACATGAAATTTACATGATCATATTTTTGAAAAAGTAATTGACAAGAGAAAATTAAGTTCCAAGGAAAGTAAATAAAACTTGACATATCAAACATTGAAATTATTTTCCGATTGATTAAATTTCGAGAAACTTGATCACTTTCCATCATACCAGAAACTACTTTAATTGCTAATGCTTTTAAAACTTTTAACATTAAATTCATTTTTATTTTAGATTTTAAAAAATAACATTAAAATTAAAACTTCCTAATTAATTGATAATTAGTAAATTTAGCTTTATATGATAACAAATATCAATTTTTTCCATAATACATCCTAATTAAATAAATATAGAATTAATTTGACAAAATAATTTTGAAACTTTATTATTGATGAAATTAACTTTATATGGTAAAAATTAGGCATAATGATAAAATTAGCCCATAACGTTTGAGTGTTTGGTCACTTCGGTCCTTAAGATTTTTTTGAGCTCACTTTCATACATAATTTTTTTTGTCAAATTGGTCATTTTTAACGGTCTTGTTGACATGGCCGTTAAGTGACTAATGATGCTGACGTGGCAAAAGTTTTTTTTTCCATCTAGGCAAGTCCACGTATGAAGATGCTAACGTGACACTATTTTGTCTTATATACTACGTCAGCAAATGATTTTAAAATTATTAAAATTATTTTTTAAAAATATAAAATTATTAAAATTATTTTTTAAAATATAAAATTATTAAAATTAATTTAAAATTATTTTTTAAAATATAAAATTATTAAAATTATTTTAAAATTATAATCATCATCATCCCGTTCTTGAAGCCTCCTTAATCTTTTTCTAGGTTTTTGAAACTTGTTCTTAAATTTTGATAAGAAACAAATTTTTGCTTTCCAGTTATGGTCTTTGCTTTCTAGTTTGAGTTTTATGAAGTAAATGAGTTTTTTTATTTTAATTCAAACCAGATGAGGAAATTTATTTTATCAAGCAAATGAGTTTTTTTATTTTGATTCAAACCAAATGAGGAAATTTGTTTTATCAAGCAAATGAGTTTTTTATTTTAATAGGAATGAACAAGCAAATTTTTTCCATATGCCTGAATGTAGAATCTAGACCATCGATTTACACCACTGAGTAGTTAGGGTTCTCCATTTTTATTACCACGGGTGTCCCTTTCCTAGCATCCTTTGGCCACCAATTCGAGAAATATAACCTTGGAGCCATTTTCAGTTCAACGGGTCTTACTCACACTACAACCAATAAATAATAAATGTTGAAAACCCTGATCTCAAAGGTCAAATAATGAAGAAGACTAAAAGGAACCCAGACTCAAATGGTAAAAGAAGGAAGGTTGAGGGTATCCATTGTAGAAAAAATGTAAAACAGAAGAAGTGTGGAGTAAGTAAGTAGTAGGGACGGAAAGGAAAGGGTGAGACTGAGACTAAGAAGGTAAATGCTAGATGACAGAGGCAACATGGGAAAACAAATTTATTTTATGGGGGAAAGGCATCTGTAGTGCAATGTGGTAAGAACCTAAACACCACCCCACCATTCATAGCCCTGCTTGACAGTCCATCCATGCAAGTATCTTCATCCGTCAGAGCAACACTAACCCAAGTTTGAAGAACACTAACCTAAAATCTCCAAAATCAAAAACCCTAAACAAAAATCTCCAAATCAAAACTCTTACCCAAAATCCCCAAATTTGACCACACAAAACCCAAAATCTCCAAATTCAACAACCTAAAATCTCCAAATTCGAAAATCATAAACAATTCATGGTGTTGAGAAAGATTTAGGAAAACCTTAAAATTTTTAGGAACTCTTCAAACACCACAACAATCTTCCATCTAAATCATGAAAAAAAACTGGGAAAAGACAAACTCACCAAACAAACTGTACAAAAACTGATTTGCAGATGATATATGATGGATTCAATAAAGAAATAAAAGGATTTGAAGAGAGGAAAAGAAAAACTCAAAACTCATTTGTAGATGATGAAACCAACTTCGAATAAGAAAACTTTTCCATTGATGGCTTCCGATCACTTTTTTCAAACAATATTTTCGTAGAGGATGGAAACCCACTAAATTTCAAACTTCAATTTCTAAAGAATTTGAATAGATGAGAGAATTTGAAATTTAGGATTTTTCAAAAGGCAAGTTAGAGTTCTTCAATTTCATTATTTTTTTTTTTACTTTTGCCCGTGTGTGTGTAAGTTAGGGTGTTTTAAAGGTTTTTTTTTAATTTTAATTATGTTTTTAAATTTAAAATTTTTTGCTGACATGACATTTTTTGTCTTATATGTCATGTCAGTAGTTGCATAGGTGGAAGTGTCTAGGTGGAAAAAAATTGTCACGTCAACGTCGTTAGTCCCTTAACGGCCATGTCGGCAAGACCATTAAAAAATGACCAATTTGACCAAAAAAAAGATTATATATGAAAGTGAGCCCAAACCTTAAAGGCCAAAGTGACCAAACAGTTAAACGTTAGGGGCTAATTTTGTCTTATGCCTAAAAATTATCAATATTTCCATAATACATGCTAATTAAATAAATATAACATTAATTGATAATTAATAAAATTAGCTTCATATGGTAACAATTATCAATTTTTCCATAGTACATGCTAATTAAATAAATATAAAATTGATTGATAATTAATAGAATTAGCTTTATATGTTAAAAATTATCAATTTTTCTATAATACATGCTGCTTAAATAAATATTCCTTATCACATAGGCGAAGGGTTTTCATTGTCTCAGTTGCTCCGGGCTTAGGGAGCTTAGCATCAAACCTGACATCTAGGCTCTCTAGGTCATATGTTGAAGGTTGAGAATGAGAAAAGATGCAACATGCCGAAGGAGGAAGGAGTGGCTAACTTTTTTCAATAAGTTACAGGGACATAATATGACATTCTCGACCTGTCTTCTAGTTAGACTTCATGTACCCCCTCTCTAGTGGGGGTGAGAAACTTTACCACTATACAAAAAGTGGCGATCACCATCTTAGCCATCCTCATGATTGGTTTGCTGAATATGGCATTATAAGCAGTCGGATGGTTCACAACCAAGAATTTGATCATCTCCATGGTTGTGTGTTGGTCGTCACCTAAGGTTACAAGGAAGGTGATGGAACCTTTTTACTGCAATGGATTGATTGGAAAAGTTATACACAGGGCTTGTCGCCTTCAACTGTGAGCTTTTCAAGCCCATCATATGGAAAGCCTTGACAGTGAGAATATCTACAAAACATCATGTATCAAATAAATTTCCCTTCACTTGGAACGAGGAGATAATAACTCTAACTACAATAGGGTCATCACCTTCAATATCCCTTTCATTAAGCTTTGAGAATCGAAGTTGCCATGGAAAGACCTTTGGCTTCTTAACTAGAGCAGCCACAGACATCACACTCTGAAAGCAAGCATTTAACTTGGAGTTTGAGGCAACCCACTCAACATGTTTACCTTCCATGAGGACATCAATAAATCCCCTAAAAGGTTGCTTCCCTTTATCATCAATGCGATGGTCTTGCTTCTTTATCATAGGACCAGTTCAACTGTTGTGGCCTATGGGCCAAAAACTATTTTAGGTGCCCTTTCCAGATGGCTAACTAGATGGCATCCTTCAAATGGACATTGTAACATCCCAGTCGGAGAAATCCTAGTATCTGGTTACTGTTTATTGAAATAGGGCATTTAGAGCAAAGTCTGAGTGAGTAAGGTATTATTATTGACTAAGTATATAATTTTGTGAATGCACTAACTGGAGGATTTTATGTTAAGCAAACTCAGTGGTTTGGCGAACCCTCTTATGGAGTATATGCCACCCCATTTGTTAGATGTGTATGTTAAGTTCATAGTTTGAAAGAACTATTCATTATTTTATTATTCTAGTTGAACAATTTAGTTAGTTAAATGAGAGCTGGTTAGAATGGAATTAAGTAACTATAGTTGAAAAGACTAAAATTATGATTAAAGTACTTAGTCACAAGTATCGAGGGAGCGTTAGTGGGATAATTTGACTTTCCCACTAAACCTTGCTTCCGTGTATGGTTGTTTAAAGCTAGTAGTGATTTCTTGGACAAGTTTTTACATCTTCTTTGCATCCATTTTTCTTCCAAGTTTTCTTTGCACTTTCTCTCTTAAACTTAAAACCAAAAACCTACTTGAAGTTGGGTTCATTGTACTCATCCAACTCCTTCGTTGTTTTAGCACTTGGTAAATATCAGTGAACCCTAGGTTATTTTCATGGTTATTTACATGACCTTAGTGCTACAGCTTTAGTATAAGTTTAGAATGTAAGGAAGAAAACTTCTTGATTCTGGGTTTTATGATAATGTTTCTTGCAAGCATGTTTAGTTTCTGGTATAGCGATCTAATATGTTTAACTATCTATATTATAGCTCAAGACACTCTCGAAGGTCCTCGTGATAAGGGCAAAGGTTTTGTCGTTTAGACTTGCAACAACTCATTTTTTAATGGTGTCGAAAACAATTTTGGAATCACAATTTCGACAAGTGAATCCATAAATATTATTATTTAATATTTATGAGTCAAATCTAGTAATATAGTGAATTTTGATTTGATAAATTTTGTTAATTAGATGACTAATTAAAGTACAAGTGGTTTGTATCGAAAGTCAGTGGTTTTAGAAAATGAGGTATTATGACCTTGTTTCTATAAATCAAGGTCGTAAATATTTTTATTAAATATTTATGACATTTTTATATAGGTGTATTAAATTTTGGTTTGAAAATTTAGTGATTAGATAGTTAATTGAGGTACAATGACTAAATCGTAGAAACTGTAGAACTTTATCGTTATTGATTTTTATTTGATAAAAGGGTTAAATATTATTAGATTTAGGTTCTAAATGGAAATAAGAACATTTTTTTATGAGAGGTCGGTTTGATGGATTAAGTTAAAGAAATAAAATTTAAAATGTATATAATTATATTAAATAAAGAAATAAAACATAATAGTAAAGTTGTCATCTTCCATTTACTATTTCTCCACTGTTTGGAAGGAAAGAAAAAATTGAGAAGCCACTGACAAGCTTCAAGTAACCTTCGACCCTCTTGTTTGGTAAGCAAATCAATATCGTTTCTTGTAATTTTTAAGTTTTTGAGATCGTTGCAATTGGATTCAGCTAACTCATATCACCGATTTCAAAATTGTTAAAGATTTTAAAACTTTTCATTGATGAATCTTAGACTTTTTTTTTTATAGAAAATGATAGAATTGGAAGCTATGAAATGTTTAAGAGTTACTCTATAAAATGATTTTTTGTTAATTTTGAACATAAGGGCTAAATTGTTAATATCTTGAAATTTATATGTAATTTCTGAAATTTTTTATAATAGGTGGTTGTAATTGAGTTTATTTGAAGTTGGTTTATAGTTTGAAGTCCAAATTGGGAAGTTATAATAAGTTTGATTTTAGGGACTAAATTGAATAAAATAAAAAAGTTTATGGGACATTTGAATAATAAAATTAAACTGATAAATACTTATATTTGGATGATATAAGATGTTTTGAATTGAATGATTGAATAGATCGGAATTTGGACCAAAGTGAAGAAAATTAGGAAAATGGCAAAATTTGTTGATTAGTCCTTGGAGATTTGTTTGTTTGCTGTCTTGACTAGGTAAGTTCATACGATATGTTTGTATTTAAATATACATTTATAATTATAAATTTACTTATTTTTAATTAAAGTTTTCATTGTTTACAATTAAGTACAAAAAGGTGAGATAGAGGATTAAATTGAATACGATGAATTATAAAATGAAATAATTAAAGAATTGACCTTAAATTGTACAGGAATAGGATATGTTATCTGTGATAAAGTGTTGATTTGATGAAATGAGTTAATTTGATTTGACTTAGACCAGTTGATAGTGATAAGGAGTAAGTTGAATATATGCGAAAATATGATATAATATTATAAACGTGAAATTGAATCAATATGGTTATGTGATGTGCTATTATGAAATGAAGTAGTAATTTACATTAAATTGGCAATTGATATATATTTTGTATAAATATGAATTGATATGAAATGAGAATGAAATTTATATGTTTTAATATGAATTTGATTGTGAATTCAAATTATGAAATGAAAATAATGGTTGGCATTAAGATAGTGAATTGATTAAACGATGATTTGTTTGTGAATGATAATAAAATATTGAATTAAGTGAATTGAACTGTTATATGATTGAGTTATTATATGGTATGATAAATGTTGAACTCACCTTTTTGTTAAGTGATTTGCTATGATAGGCAAGCTTTACCAAGCTAAATAGCATGTAGTGTATAATTATAACCTAATGTAAGTTAGTTGGTTTTAATACTGGTGAACTTACTAAGCATTTGTAATGTTTAGTTCCTTATTTCCCTTTTCCCTATAGATGGTCAACTTGGAGAACGTGTCAGGCATATCGTCGAGAAACTCACATTATCTTGGTATTGATTCGGTAGTCTTTCTATCATTTAAAATTCGTTTTTTGGCATGTACATAGGTGTACTTATATATGTTTACCTTGGTTGCATAGTTGGTTTGCACTTGGATAATATTTGAATTATGGTATATGTTGACGTGGAATGGTAAGAAAGTATGAAAGTATAGGCTAAGTTTGAATAAGTGATTTTAGTATGTTTTGGTGCCTATTGAGGCATATTGGTTAGTTGATTGGAAAATACCATATTGTTGAAATGTTGGATTAGTTGTTTGAAAGGGAGATATATGATATTTTGGGATGTATAAAGAGTTATAATTTCATATAGGTTGAATGTTAAACAAAAACTTCTCTTGAATGTAAACGGTCTTGGTCCATATGAAATTAATCATGTACTTTTAATATGTTTAAGGACATGTTCATATGTGTGTATGTGTGTGTGTCTGTTTTGTTAGGTGGAAGTGGATGTTGGATTGATGATGGAATGACATGTGTATATATGTTGAATGGGGCATAGTATGCACTTAGCCCTTGATAGATGCATGCATTCATTTGAATTTTGGAAAGTGTATGTTTTGCAATTGATGAAAGTTGTATATGATTATAGCTGTCCATGATCAAATGCTTTGGAGAACTGGTTTGGTGTTCATTGGTTAGTAAGGATGAATATATATATATTAAACTTATGCTTAACACTTTGGTATAACATGTATTTAGAACCACTTATGATTAAAATTGAATTCAATGTTATGATTTACATGTGAATGTTTCGATAGTTGTAGTAGCATCCTTAAACTCAGGTTCGGTGACGAACCAGATGAGAGGTGTTAGAAGACTTGTTGAACTTTCTGTTGAGTTCCTTTTTACTTCCATGTGTGTGTTCTGTCATTGTTTATACTTTGCTTAAGGTAAGTGTTCATACTCTATAAAGATGAAATATCTTTACATGAAAGATGGTTGTTCGAAGTTGTTAGTCTTGTTTTGGTTTGTATGTGTTAAAAAGTAAGAACTATTCTTCATGTTTAAGCCACTACCCTCTATTTTGTAAAGAACGATATGAACTGAATCATGGAATTGATGATTAAGTAAATATATTCATAGTGTTGCCTTCAATGGAATGTAGATTGAACTGACATGAAAATGGTTGTGTAGCCTCTGGTAGGGCAACTATATGTTGCAAACCAGATTGACAAATCACAACAAAGGAAATGAAATATATGGCTCAAACTAAAGGATCTGGTACATGGTTAACATGAAGAAAGTTTGTCTGTACTGTGTTATGGGCATACTGTGTACGCCAAAGAAAGGTATCGAGCGCATAGACTGTCTATGTATGGTACTCGCCATCTGGCGTATTGTGTGAAGTGTTTGACTCTTTGTATTGACCTGTTTGGTGTAATGGTGAATGTTTGATATGTTTTCTGTGGGAAATCACTAAGTTCTTTTGAACTTACTTAGTTACATTTCCTTATCAAGCTTGTTGTCAAAGTGAAAGAACTTTTGAAGACTACGCTAGAGGACAATTGCAGTTGTGAGATTCCTAGTGTTTTGTATTATGCATGACATGGGGGTGATGTCAAGATGTTAAATTTTGAAAGATGATTTTTTTTAATTAAACTTATGTTTATGAAAGTATGATTCTAACGAAATTATAGTGAAGTATTCAGGGTTTTAAAGTGTATAATTTTATTTAGTCTCGAACGCCAAATGGTTTATATTTCATATAAACATAAACTATAGTTTAATTTATTTTATGCCAGAAATAGTTTTAAAGATAATGGTTTTAAGATAGTGACACGACTTGTCTGAATCCTTCTTAAGGATCGGCTTTGGAATGTTACAGACATAGTTCTTTATATGGTGCCTTGAGGTGTTATAGAATCAATAGTGGTGGTTAGAGTTACTGCAGTGTTTATTGGGGGCAGGGGTGACAGTGTTTCTAATATCCCCTAGTACTCTACTTAGTTGAGGATTTGTACGGGGAACAGGTAAGATCATGATAAATGGGAAAACAATTATATGGAGCTTTATACCTCTGATTCTAATTGGCCCTGTTGGCCTAGATAAGTCCTAAGAAACTAGGAGAATTGATAGTAGAGACTATCCTATGACCTCCTTTATGCGAAAGGTTATACTGCTTGTTTCCCATGTTGCCTCCTTGAGGATAAAATCTTTTCTAGTTGGAACATTGACGCGAAGGGGAGGAATTAAATTGTGGGTTGGAATGTTGAGCCACGAGAGTAGATATAATATTGCCTTGTTTAATATTGTCACTCTTTGTAAATCAATGTGCCATCTTATACAGGGTGAAGAGTTTATACGAGGGGTTGCTGACAATATGGCACTTGAGGAAATGATGAGTCGTACCAGCAATGAAAGCATAATTAGAAAAACCATCTAAGATCCCCTTGGTGATCATGATGGCTATGTTGGAGCGACGAATAAATTCACAAAGAGATTCATTCTCCCTTTGGTGGATAGACATAAGGTATGCGGGAGACTACTTCGGAGTTTTGTTGGCCAAGAAACAACTGATAAATGATTCGACTAGTTGGTCGAAAGTACGGATGGATCCTTCTGGCAGGGCCAAAGACCATGCCCAAGCAGTATGTGTAAGAGTCATTGAGAAGGCACGATACTTTAGTGCATTAAAGACCCGCAATATATTCATACAATTTTATAATGAGCTAGATGATCTTTCGGGTCTCCTGTACCACCATTGGAGAACTTGTATATGGGTACAACTCAAAAGATGTATGGATAGAAGTCTCTCTAAGTATCGGTAAAAGTCTGAAGGTATGCTTAAAGTGCTCTCTGACTTATTTCTACGGTAGAACTTCCCCAAGTATCGATACAACTTCCCAAACTTGTACAAAATGAGTTTAAAACACTTAAAAACGTTTTGGATTTACTAAAAAACATTTAGATAAATTAGAACACATTTAAAGCATGTGTTTAGTACTTTTACAAGTCTTTGAAATATCTTGAAAATGTTTAACAAATTTTCCAATAATTATTTTCACTAAATAAAAATTTATCTCAAATGTTGTTATATCAAAAGCTTGGGACATTAAAGCTAACAATCTCCCCCTCTTTGATATAGCAAAAATTAAGAAAAATTTGCATTTTGAAAGACTCCCCCTAAATCATTTAGACATTTTCAAAACACAAATCCCCCTTAATAAATTATTCCTTGAAAAGCTTTAAGTACAAACACTTAAACAAGAGCATTGATTTCAACAAGAAATGAAAAATAAGCATAAAAGAAATAAAAGAAATGTAATGAAGAATTCCAAGACTTTATAAATGTCATGCCTTTAAGTAATGTATTAATAAAGCGTATATGCATGAACATTAATTCATTTTCATAAGCATTCAAAGTTATACCTTCAAAACAAAGTGCATATGAAGTTATAAATGGCATAGGACCCTCCACACAGCCTCCCACACGACTGTGTCTTTCTTGTAAGTTGATTTTTCGAACACTACACGACCACAATATCTCACATGGTCTAGCTATACGGTCGTGTACCCCCTCCACATGGTTCAAGACTTCCCAAACGATCCGATCACACAGTCGTGTGTCCCCTGTAACTAAAAAATTATAGTTTTAACCCAAAATTTTATATCTTGCTCAGCTTAGTCCTTAATTAATTCCCAAACCATTTTTAATGTTTAATTTTGTCTAATTAAGTCCCTATCAATATGATTTATGCTAGAATCTACGATTGATTGATATTTATATATAAATTTGCCTATATTATGAAAAGTTTGCATATAACTATTCTATCTAGAATTGAGGTCATACATAAGACATATGCCCTATGATTCTATTAATCTGAATACAAGTAAAGCATAAAATTGCGATTAATTTGTCGTGTGTTGGTATATTATTACTACCATATTTGGACTATATTAAATTTGTTACATTGCATTACATGAGATGAGACGATATGATCAGAGGAAGTATTGGAAGTATATCTACATTTATTTTTGTTGTGTACCCACACTCATAAGCAGATTCTATCTACTATGATCTTGTTGTGTACCCGCAACCATGGTAGATTCCACCTGCGACGTTTTGTTGTGCATTCACAACCCTTTGACAGCTATCATTTGCAAGCATGTTGTGCTTCCACGGCCATTGGCAAATTTCATCTGCTATATTTTGCTGTGTATTCACAGTCATATGTAGATTCCATTTGCGGTGTTTTGTTGTGTGTCCACAGCCATTGAGAGTAAAACTGCAAACTATTGGTGGTTAATCCACAATCTAGTATGTTGATTGTTAGAGTTCTAGGGAACTCTCATTATGGTGTGTAGCGGTAGGGTAAGATCTTTTCTGTTAAAAAGTCAAAAATTATATGACATCTTTTAAATCATATACATACTAATTTGGAAATTATGTTATGATATATGTATGCATGAAAATATGTATAAATAGGTATATTGTGGGCAAAATCTAATTTTTTGGTTATTTTATTATCTACTATTGTGAGTTCCAATATATGTTAATAATAGTTGCATTGAAGAAAAAATGATACTCTGAACTGGTATCCGATTTTGAATATTTTATGTAATATTATTTAATGTCTTACTAATTGTTTGCACTGATTTCCTTGTGATAAAACTCACACTGAACGTCATAGCTCACTCCCCCTTAAATTTTCATCTTTACAGATAACCTACTAAGTTAGGAAGCAGACGCAACATTTGGAGGTTCTCGGCTTAAATTAGTTAAAATATTTCTAGAAATTTTATATTTTATTATTCAGAGATTGTATTATCATATTATTTCGATCTGCGACGTGAGAATTAGAATTTGAGTTTGTTTTTTTTTACTTTGTATGACACTTAATTTAAATTTTTAGGATATCATGTTTTGATTATTAATTAGTATGCATGAACCTCAATTTTTATGAAAAACAACTAAATATTACTTTCCACTGCTAAATTATAACTAAATTCTAGGGAAATTAAATTGGTATTTGACTAAGTTTTCTATCAAATTAAACAAATGTTTAAAAATGATTCTTTTCAAAAATCTGATAGCTTACCGAGTCACTTGGGTGACTAATATAATCTTTCGAATTTAGATCTAAACGTCTAAACCGGATTGAAGAGGTTACATATTATGTAATTTAATTAAATAGATAGTAAATCAAAATGAATGGAAAATTATTTTTAGTAAATAATTTTTTAAAATTTTTTTAAATGATTATTTTTCGAAAAGTTTTAAATGAGATTACTAAAATAACATATGATTATATTTAAAAACAAAAATCTATACTAAAATTAAATACTATTATTATTGCATTAAAATTATTTTTTATGTATTTGTAAAATCGTAAGATAATTGAATTTGAATATAATTACTAATAATTATCGCATTTCACAAATTCATGTAATGTGATGTGTAACCTTAATATACTCTTATAGTCTTTTCATGTATAGAAATACTTGGACTCACTTTGAATAAAATTTTATTCTCTTTTAAATTTTAGGAATTTATGTTTATACTTTCATTAAAATCAATTTAATGATGCTACTGTTATGAATATCTTATTAAATGGATGTCCACCAACATCAAGATAAAGATCAAGATCAAGATAAGGTTTGGTATACCTTGAACTCTAATAGTTACTAGAAATAGATATCTACTTCATTTATACTTTTTATGTCTATAAATAGAGACTTTGGAGAAGCATTGTATTTACTTCGATTGATTAATAAAATATGCTCTCTCATTCTCTTATTCTCTTTGTTATTTACTCTCTGTCTCTTTATTTTATAATACGTTATCAACACGATTCTCAATTTATTTGCTCTAACTTAGCATTTCAGATTGGTTGCTTGGTTACCCCAACATTGACGGAAAAAGGGGTTTCAAATTGAGGAATCAAATTTAGTTTCTTTTAAACTCAAGGTAATTCTAAATTTTTCTATTGTAATTTGTTTTATACTATTTCATTTTTTTTCCAATACATTATTATTTCACTAATTTTTTTAAGTTTTTTTTAGTAATTATAATGTCAAATCTTGCAAAACTTGAATTTGCCACCTTGGACATCTCAGGCAAGAATTATTTGCCATGGGTGTTAGATGTTGAAATTCACCTAGATGCTAAAGGGCTAAGGAATACTATATTAGCAAATAAACAAGCATCTAACCAAGAAAAGGCACAAGCAATGATTTTCATCCGTCATCATTTACATGAAGGATTAAAAGTGGAATATCTCACTGTGAAAGACCCTCTTGAGTTATGGACAAATCTGAAAGAAAGATTTGATCATCAGAAAACGGTGATCCTCCCTAAAGCTCGTTATGATTGGATGCACTTACGGTTGCAAGATTTTAATACTGTAAGTGAATATAATTTAGAACTCTTTAAAATTAGTTCTCAACTGAAGTTATGTGGGGAGAACATAACAGATGCGGACTTGTTAGAGAAAACCTTTTCAACTTTTCATGCTACAAATGTGCTCTTGCAGCAACAATACCGTGAAAAAGGTTTCAAAAAATATTCTAAATTGATTTCATGCCTTTTGGTGGCTGAACAAAATAATGAATTGTTGATGAAAAACCACGGAATTCGTCCCACGGGTAATACACCACTCCCTGAAGTGAATGTTGCAGTACACTATAGATATGGAAATGAAAAATATAGAGGTCGCGATCGTGGACATGGTTTTGGTAATGGACATGGTAGAGGACGTGGTCGAGGATCTACTAGTAACCGTTATCATGGTGTTCATAATAGTGGTACTTCTAACCACCAAAAAAGGAGTAGAAATGAAAGACAAGAAAGAGGTGGTCAAAATAATCCTTCAAAGGTTATTGAGAGTTTATGTCACCGATGTGGTATGAAGGGACATTGGGCACGTCTCTATCGTACGCCTGAACATTTAATGAAACATTATCAAGCATCCATTAAACGGAAGAAAAATATTGAGACAAATTTTATATATCAAAAGGATGCTATGGAGGCAAAAAGTGAGGGTGATGTAATTCATGGCCTTAATGATGAAACTCACCTCGATGTGGCAGATTTCTTTGGGAATCATTAGAAAAGTTGGTGTTATTTCAACATTTTATGTTGCTTTTAAGTATGTTTCATTTTTTTTTTTGCATAAAAGTTGATGTTATTTAGGTTTTTTTTGTTAATTTAAGTATGTTCATTTTCTTGCATAAAGAATAAGTTATACATATTCAATAAACATTTGCAAAGCTTCTAATGTTATGTTTTTTTTTTCTTTTTATGAAGAATATGAATGATCAACAAAATCTTATTGAATCCAAAATCAATGGAGACATGTGTCTTGCTGATACTGCTACAACACATACGATACTCAAAGATAGAAAATATTTTCCTCATTTGACAATAAGTGATGCTCATATTAATACAATATCGGGTAGTTCAAAACTTATTGAAGGCTCCGGAAGAGCTATTATATTGTTACCTAATGGTACAAAATTGGTCATTGGTGATGCTTTATTTTCCACCAAGTCTCAGAGAAATTTATTGAGTTTTAAAGATATTCGTATCAATGGATACCATATTGAGACTATGAATGAAAAAGATATTGAATATCTATATATTATAAAAGTTGAATGTGGAAAGAAATATGTGTTGGAAAGACTACTTGCCTTTTCATCAGGATTATATTATACACATATTAGTGCAATTGAGGCACATGTTACTACAAACCAAAAGTTTGTAGAATCACATACTTTTACTATTTGGCATGATTGCTTAGGCCATCTCGGATCTATTATGATGCGAAAAATAATTGAGAATTCAATTGGACGCCCATTGAAAAACCACAAGATTCTTGAATTCAAAGATTTTTCTTGTGATGCTTGTTCTCAAGGTAAACTTATTATTAGACCATCACCAACTAAAGTTGGGATTGAATCTCCCACATTTCTGGAGCGTATTCAAGGTGATATATGTTGGCCTATTCATCCACCATGTGGACCATTTAGATATTTTATGGTATTGATAGATGCATCTAGTAGATGGTCACATGTATCTTTATTATCGACTCGCAACCTGGCATTTGCAAGACTACTTGCTCAAATGATTCGCTTAAGAGCACAATTTACAGATTATGCAATAAAAACTATCCGTTTTGATAATGCTGGTGAGTTTACATCCCAAGTTTTCAATGATTATTGCATGTCAATTGGGATAAAAGTTGAACATCCTGTGGCCCATGTTCACACACAAAATGGTTTAGCCGAATCGCTTATCAAACGTCTCCAACTAATAGCTAGACAATTGCTTATAAGAACAAAGCTCCCTGTTATAGCTTGGGGATATGCTATTTTACATGCAGCAGCACTTGTGCGCATTAGACCAACAAGTTATAATAAATAATCCCCATTACAATTGGCTTTTAGTCAGGAGCCAAATATTTCCCATCTTAGAATTTTTGGATGTGCAATATATGTTCCAATTGCTCCACCACAACGAACAAAGATGGATCCTCAAAGGAGGTTGGGAATATATGTTGGTTATGAATCTCCCTCTATAATTAAGTATGTGGAACCTTTAACGGGAGATCTATTTACTGCACGGTTTGTTGATTGCCATTTTAATGAAACAATATTCCCAACATTAGGGGGAGATAAAATACAGCTGGTAAAAGAAATTATATGGAATGGATCATCATTATCTCAATTAGATCCTCGTACGAGTCAATGTGAACAAGAAGTTCAAAAGATCATACATTTGCAAAACATCACCAATCAACTGCCAGATTCATTTACTGACCCAAAGAGAATTACAAAATCTCACATACTAGCTGAAAATGCTCCAGTACGAATTGATATCCCAAAAGGGCAAACTGTTAATGTAAACGAAAGTAATCCAGGCTTGAAACGTGGAAGACCTGTTGGTTCCAAAGATAAAAATCCTCGTAAAAGGAAAGGAGCAAATACTCAAGGTGATTATATTATGGAGATAAATCTCCAAGAAGAGGCCAATGATATAACTAATCATAATCATAAAATCCCAGAAGGGATTCAGGTACCTGAAAATGATGATAATGAGGAGATCTCAATAAGTTATGTTACTTCGGGGAAAAGATGGAACAGGAAAAAAATATAGTTGTCGGCAACAATTTTGCATATAATGTTGCTATTGAAGTAGAAAAAGAAAATGATGATCCTGAGCCTAAATCTATTGAGGAATGTAGAAATAGAAAAGATTGGCCAAAATGGAAAGAAGCAATTCAAGCATAATTAAATTCGCTTTCAAAACATAAGGTTTTTGGACCTGTAGTCTAAACACCTAAAGATGTAAAGCCGGTTGGATATAAATGGGTATTTGTGCAAAAACGGAATGAAAAAAATGAAGTCGTAAGATATAAAGCACGAGTTGTAGCACAAGGATTTTCGCAAAGGCCCGGCATTGATTATGAAGAGACACATTCTTCTGTGGTGGATGCAATCACATTTAGATATCTTATTAGTCTGGCAGTGCGTGAAAAACTTGAAATGCATCTAATGGATGTTGTTACAGCATATCTATATGGTACACTTGATAGTGAAATTTATATGAAAATCCCTGAAGGGTTTAAAATTTCAGAAGGATATAGAGTTTCTCGAGAAAATTGCTCAATCAGATTAAAGAAAAGTCTATATGGATTAAAACAATCTGGACATATATGGTACAATCGTCTTAGTGAATACTTGTTAAAGGAAGGTTACAAAAACGATCCAGTTTGTCCATGTGTATTTATAAAAAGGTTTGGATCAAATTTTGTGATAATTGCTGTTTATGTTGATGATCTAAATATTATTGGAACTCCTGAAGATCTCTAAAATACAGTAAATTGTTTAAAGAAGGAATTTGAGATGAAAGATCTTGGAAAAACAAAGTTTTGTCTTAGCTTACAGATTGAGCATTTAAAAGATGGAATTCATGTTCATCAATCAACTTATACGGAAAAGATTTTAAAGAAATTTTACATGGACAAAGCACACCCATTGAGTACCCCGATGGTTGTACGATCGTTAGATGTGGATAAAGATCAATTTTGTCCTTGTAAAAATGATGAAGAGTTTCTTGGTTCTGAAGTGCCATATCTGAGCATAGGGGCATTAATGTATCTTGCAAACAACACAAGACCTGATATAGCTTTCGCTGTAAACTTGTTAGCAAGATTTAGTTCTTCTCCAACACGTAGACATTGGAATGGAATTAAACATGTATTTAGATATCTCAGAGGGACAATTGATATGGGATTATTTTATTCAAGTGATTCAAAATCCCTATTAACCGGTTATGCTGATGCTGGATACCTATCAGATCCACATAAAGGTCGATCCCAAACAGGATATTTATTTACATGTTGGGGTACTGCCATATCATGGCGTTCAACAAAGAAAACATTAGCTGCCGCTTCTTCAAATCATGCAGAAATAATTGCAATGCATGAGGCGAGTCGAGAATGTGTTTGGCTAAGATTATTGACCTAACATATCCAGAAGATATGTAATTTGCCTTTACAAGAAAAAATGACAACTATCTTATACGAAGATAATGTAGCATGTATAGCTCAATTGAAGGGTAGTTACATCAAAGGTGACAGAACGAAACATATTTCACCAAAATTATTCTTCACTCATGATCTTGAGAAAAAAGGTGATATAAATGTTCAACAAATTCGTTCTAGTGACAATTTAGCAGATCTTTTCACTAAGGCATTGCCCACTTCAACATTTGAAAGACTACTACACAAGATTGGAATGCGTCGACTCAAAGATGTAATGTATTGTTACCATTAGGGGGAGTCTAAAACAAGTTGTATTCTTTTCCTTTAACTGAGGTTTTGTCCCATTGGGTTTTCCTAGTAAAGGTTTTTAACGAGGCAGCTTGTAATAGAAGATTGTTTTTTTTTTCTTCATTAGGTTTTTTATCCCATAAGGTTTTTCCTAATAAGGCTTTGACGAGGCATATTATCTACAAATGGACATCCAAGGGGGAGTGTTATAAATATCTTATTAAATGGATGTCCATCAACATCAAGATAAAAATCAAGATCAAGATAAGGTTTGGTATACCTTGAACTCTAATAGTTATTAGAAATAGATATCTACTTCATTTATACTTCTTATGTCTATAAATAGAGACTTTGGAGAAGCATTGTATTTACTTCGATTGATCAATAAAATACGCTCTCTCATACTCTCATTCTCTTTTTTATTTACTCTCTGTCTCTTTATTTTATAATAGTTACAAATTTATGTCTATGCAATTTTTTTTAATATATTGGTGTTATTACATGGTAGTATCTGTTCATACTTTCTTAATCTTTTAACAACGCACATACCGGTACTTGAACCCTAGTATTCTAGAATAAATAATATCCTCTTTACCATTGGAGCCACTCGTTAGGTTCATGTTTATGTAATTTTAAATCATATCATTGAACATTTAATAAATAAAATCATACGATATGAAGTAATCTAACAATTTTGAGACGATATAAAAATTGTATGACCAATGTTTTTCTTAATGCAAACATGTGACACATGGTGGAAAATGATAAATAAGAAAATATAAAATTTATTAAAAATTCTAAAAAATAAAGATATAAAAATATTTATATTTTTTATTCTTTACTAAAAATAAATCACGAGAATAATTAAATATTATCAATTAAACTAATTTATTACTAACCCGTATACTAAAACATGTATAAAAAAGAACACTAAATTTTTTATATTTAAAGGAAGACAACAAAATGAAAATGAAATTTGAATATTTTTGGACCCCATTTGGTGCATTATTAGTATGAAGTGTTCATGATTGAAGATTTTGTTGTGGGCACATTATTTATTATTTTGGCTCTACTAATCAACACTAAAAAGACAAATCCTTATTATTTTATTTTTTTCTTTACAAATTCAATTAATATTGTGATTGGTTGCTCCGTCAATTCCAATTCAAATTGTCTTCAATCTCCAACCGAAAAGAAAAGGAATACAAAATTAAAATTATAGATAAAAGAAAAATAATTTGAGATTATAATCATTTGATACACTTCATGTTAGAGTTGTGTGACTCGAATCTCGTCACTTGTTAAAGAAAAAAATAGAGGCAAAATAAAAAGATCTTTGGGGGCGAAGGATCGAGGCCCAAATCCCGTGGTACGGATCATGCTGCACAAGTTGAATCCGTATAGAACTGCAGTTCTTTTATTTGACATTGATTAGAATAGGATCTTTCTACCTTTAAATAGATGTAATCGAAATTTTTCTAGTATCATTCGTTTTTCGACATTAATGAATTTTTCCTCCTCTGCCCGTGGTTTTTCCTAAAATGATTTTTCATGTAAAATCTGTATGTTATTATTTTCTTTTTCTTATTGCTTTGTGATCGTTTTACTGCCATTATCAACGATAATTTTAACACTACATAATTGAAAAGAAATATAAAATCAAAGAGAGAAATAATGTGATCCTTAATAAGATAAATTTTGAATAATTTTTTTAATTCACATCTATCTAGTTTAATTCAAATTATTTTTTAATAATTAAAAATTTTAATTATAAAAATAATATGTATCTATTTTTAATTCAAATATTACCTTTTTATTATACTTATTTGCCCCATTCAATTCTTATCAAAAGAAAATTTATAATTGTGGAGTAATTAAAAGTTATTTATGAATAAAATTAAGTCAGTTCTTGATATTTTTGAGGTCTTTAAAAGTTTGAAAATTTTTTAAATCCTTTAAAAATTAAAAAAAATCTAGATTTTTTTCAATCTTAAGCCTTGAAAAAAAGTAATATTTATCTAAGTTTTTAAATTTAGTAAAAGGGAAAAAAGTTAAATTACTACAAACAAACTAAACTTAAAAAATAGTTTATTTATTTGTGCACAATGATTGCTTACGAGATTTAATATTGGGAAAGTCTATCTTTGACTTTAAAGATTGGCATGATACCACTTTTAATCTTTTTGTTTTATGATATTAATCATCAACTTAATGTTAATAAAAAATAGTAAATTACATCTAATGTCATTAATTTATTAGTAAATTTATGTTTTAGTCATTCAATTTTAAAAAGTTTCAAAATCGTTGTTATATAGTATTTCTTATTCGAACTGCCTACATTAAGTGTAATCACTCCTTCTCTTTCTCTTCTATAATTCTTTTTTTTTCATGAAATAACTTTGAACGTAAAAAATTTACAAACCAAAATCCAAACAACTTTTTTCTTCGTTCTCCAAAGACCGTCAGATCAACTTGGATCTATGGTTTTTTCTTCTACTCCTTGATGGATACTAATTCACCTATCGATCATCAAATTACCTCTTGGAACTCACTAGCTAGACTTAAAAAAAAAAGTTAACAGCCCAATGTCTTAAATAAAAACTTTTGAATAATTTAGTGACTATTTTATAATTTTTTGAAGTTAATAACCAAAATATAAACTTACTAATTATTTAATGACTTTGGGTGTATAAAATTTTATATCAATCCTATTATTGAGTTTTTTTCTTTCAAATCTTCATGCACAAATTCAAATAGAAATATATGTGGTCCACATTTGAAATTTGGATTATATGCACTATATGATCATTGGTCTCGCATTGAATCCCTTTTATGTTTAATCAATTCGTAAAACAGTAAGGGCGAATTAAATTAATTCATTTCACATTTCAACCGTCATATTTTTTGTTCTATTGATGTTCGACATTCGATCCCCTTCACGAAATACATACTTGAGTTCAATTTTTCAATCACAAACAACTAATCTTTTAATGCTCCGTAACACAACATTATCATAATTCATCTCGCCTTTCATATGGATAAAATCCAAAGTTGCTAAACTGTTTATTTCCAAGATCACCCGCTTTGTTTTCATCTTCCTTGCTAACATCAATCCATCATAAATGTCCCATAATTCATCCTTCATTTAATTGAAGATTTCAAGAATTCGAATAAATAAATAAATTTACCTTATAATATAAATTGAAATATGAATTAACTCAATTTTACAATGAATTGGGAGATTAAAATAAGTGAAATAGATGATGATGTGTACGCAAAACATTGAAGATGACACTGACAGGACCCCCACTTCACTTACAGACCATGTTGTCGGATTCAATTATTGAAGGAATTTAGATGAGAATTGTTGTCTATTTTTTAATATATTTTTATTACTAATAATTCAAAATACCAAATAATTAAATTGTCTCGATGATCAAGTCTATTCATCGTAAAATTCATTTGGATTCTAATTTTATTATAAATTTTTATTTAGACAACTCCTTTACAATATAATATATGTTTGTCTGATGTGGACTTTATCCTTACCATGAATGCATTCGTACTAACTTTTTAATTATGCATTATAAAAAAAATAGGAATATCAAGTTTTGATAATAATAAAAACATATATTATTTATATTATGATTTTCTTTTTCAAATAGCCATCCTACTTTTGCATTTTTCATATAGTTAATATCTTGTCGTTATTGTAAGGGAAATTTTTAATTCTAGTCCCTTTGGAATATTACTAATTCAATATAATCCTTTTAAACCTTTTTATTAAATAAAAAAATTAATTGGTTCATTCCATTAATAAAAATCATTACTGATCGATTTGATAATTAACAAATGTTTATGTGATTAACACGTGGATAAGTATATCGATATGACATCTTAAGAAATACTTATGTAAATTATGATTTTTGGTATTTTTGGTTGGTAGGGCATATAATCTTTTGTCTTATTTTGCAAAACTGCTATTTTTTTTTTGCTTAGTTTGAATATGTTAGTATTAGTTCTTATTAGATTTGTTCTTGAATTGGATTACTTGTTTAGGCTCGGAGGTCCAATCAAAATTTGAAATGAAAAAAGAGAGTTTGGAAAAAAATATATATCCGTTTAAAATATAGGTCAAGCTCGGGTTTTAAAAGTTCAAGGTCCAAACCCGGCTTGACCTAGTCTATTTTTAAGTTTATAATACTTTATATTATGTTATTTTTATATATATTATGTAATTTAGAACATATTAAAAAAATAAACCTATATTATATAATACAAACATTAAAATAATGTTAATATGACTATATAAAAATTTCAATAAATAGAATATGTATAAAATTATTAATATTAAAATAATATAATAATATTTTTTTTAAAAATAATATGGTGGGGCTTAAAATGTGCTTGAGTTAGTCTTTTGTGGTCAGTTTCGATAAAATTTTAAGCTCATATTTCGGGTTAAGTCGAGCTTGGACAAACATAAAGTATGTTAATATCATGCTTAAACTCGACTCGACCCGGTCCATGAACACATCTAATCCTGATTTTATTAAATTAAGTAATGATGATATGACAAGTATATGATTGAAATCCAAAGAAAACTGAAAATTATAATACTTGAATTAATCTTTTAAAAATCTATTATTGTTTTTTTTTTGGGGGAGGGGGGGGGGGGGGGGGGGGACACCATGAGGTGGTACCATGAGTGAGCTTCTATATATTGGATGTGGTACCAAATATGAAACTATATGGAATAATTAATTAGAATGGTCCCCAATTCATCTCCCCTTACCCATCTGCAAAGGCCAAAAGCCAAATTTATGACCCTTTCATTACAGAGTTGCAACTCAATAAATAACAAACAATCAAATAATTATAAATCACAATTTTTTTAAAAAAAATTATAATTATAAATAAAATTATTATAAAATACACTATCGAAATAATAACTATAATATATTCGAATATATATTAAGATAAATCATAAAATTTTCAAAAGCTTAACTTTAACATTAAGTCAAAACTTTATTGACATCAAACAAATTCCTCAATCCATTTAGCTTGAACTTTGAACAACATCTCGAGTGATCCGAGAATGCTTCGTTATGTATACATTGATAAAATACTTAGAATTAAACGTAAACTCATTCTAATTCTTAAATAAAAAAATAAATATATTTGAACGTGTTTAAATTGACGTCTTTCTTTATTAATATTAATATTGATATTAATATCAACCGAGTTAACTAATTAATTCGTATTTTTATTCCAAGTTAAAGCTTGATTTGAATTTTAAATAACATTTTTAATTTTTTTTTTCAAACCGTTACCCGCGACCCGACCCAAGTCTATGGGGCTCCAAAAAGGAAAATGGAGATGTAGAATATTCTAGAAGTTCCGAATGATTCTCCGCTGCTACCAACTAGATATTTTTTCACTGGATTAAACTTAGAAATATATGGTCAGATATTTATATATATTTTTAATTATTTGAATTTAAATTGATAAATTTTTCTAAATTTTGAATCTATTTACTATATGTAAATTATTAAATCTGAACTAGATACTATTAGATATTTGAATTTAAAAAAAATTGATTTTAAAATTTTTAATAATTTTCGAATATTCAAATCATTAAAAATCTAAATTTGAATTCATTAAAAGAATTTTTTTATAAAATCAAAATTATAAGCATTTTGCAAGTGGTGGATTCGCGTACTTGAATCCGTATCTTAATAAACAATGTGAATTTGGATAATGACTATTTAATATATCTATCCGTGAATAATAATTTTTTACCTTCCTCTATTTTGGTTAAAAGTATATAGTAGGAGTTATGCAAATTAGTTCATATACGTTAGATTAATGAGTAAACTAGTTTTTCTATTAGAAATTTCATTGATTCCTATGTCGACATGAGGTACACGTGGCACATCATGTGTCACTATTTAATTATTCCGTCAACCATGCCAGTTTTTATCGGTAAAAATGATCAATTTACTCTTTGATCTAACCTATAAAGACTAAATTACTCATTTTTTAGTAAAACAGATAAAATATAATCTGAGCACATGTCTCTATTTATGTTGTGAACTTCACAAGGTTGAACAACTAAGATCACATATCTCGATCACTAAAGTTTTCCAAAATACCAACTTAAGGCTTCATATCTAAATATCCCTTTTCGAGGACTAAAAGTGCAAAAAAAAAAAAGTTGAAAAAATGAACCCGCCGGGTGGTCCTCGTGCATCAATTATTGATAAGTTTTGGGTACAGTATAAGTTACCGTGCATCACGTTTGTTGTTGTTCTCTAGTCAAAAAGGAAATTGGGAATTGGGAAGTATCATATTTGCATGGAAACTGTTTCCATAGCTTTACGGAAGCAGGCGAAAAGGCAATGTAAGAGATTTCTAAATATATAAAATTCAGATTCCAAATTATTACGGCTAAAATCCATGTCGGGAAGTTACATCCCCAACTTCACATGTTTCCTCTATCGATTGACAAAAGGTTAAAATTAGTACCTTATCATCATCCCCCACATTGCTTTCACTTCATTATTCATCCTCACCTCGGTTTTAGATTTGTTTTTTACCAAATCTAACCCAACTTTTTCAAATTCTTCAAATTGGTCACTTAATTGTTAAATACTGACCCAAGTTTAGCGGCGCATTTTTACGTTAGTCACTTTAAAATTTGGATAAACTACCCATTAGTTACTCGTTCCAGTTTTGGTCATTCCAAATTTTTTTTTTGTACAAATGCTTTGTTAGTCTCTCGTTATCATTTAACGATAGAGTCAAAAGCGAATTCAGGGAGGCTAACAGGAGTCCTGACCCTCCCTAAAATAGAAATTTTATCATTTTGATCCTTTAAATTTTTAAATTTTTAAAATTATTAAAAGTAAAATTACACTTTAACCTCCTTAATTTTATCATTTAAAAAATTATGTTAATATTGTTTAATTTTTATAATTAAATTTAAGTATTTTAAGAGTTAATTGCACTAGACATTCTCAAACTGTGATTTAGATTTTTGAATTGGTTTACAAATTTTAAAATATTTTAATTGAGTTATTAAAGTATTAGCATCTTATCGATCAAGTCATTCCATCAATATTGCTATTAGCTTCGACATTAAATATCAATTCAAATTGGGCATAAGGCCTATTTTAAAAATGTAGATCAAATTGCAAACACATATGTACATATCAAATAAATAATCTGGAATTGACATGCTAAAAAGAAAATAAATAGCTCTCTTAAATTTTAACGACTTTGTCTGTTTTGTTAACACGTCAACATGATTGATCAAAAGATCTAATTGATTAAACAATATACTAACATTTAAAGGACTCAATTTAAAAAAAATTCAATTTAACTTTTAAATTAATTTAAGATTTCAGTGATAATTTAAAAAATATTTGGTAATTCATATTTTTATTATTAAATAATAATCAAAATCTGATTGAAATAATTCAAATTTATAATAAATATTTTTTAAATCCTTGGATAAAGGAACAATTAATCAAAGATATAACATGATAAGTGAGAGAGGGGAAAGGAAGGTGAATTTTCTTTCTTGCTAATCATGCTTACTTTGATTATTGTAAAAAAACATGTAGAAGAATCTTGATAAGTTAAATACAATGTAATTTATATTTTTATAAAAAGATATAATACGTTACATATATTCATTCTCCAAACATGACAATTCATACTAAAAATCTACACAAGACAACAACCAATGATGACAAGGCATTCACAGGCCAACTAGCTAGTAAGGAATCTGAGACCAATATGTGAGCTACACATGACATATCAGAAACTATCAGAGAAATTTCTCTTAAAGGCTTAAGGGCACCATATAAAGAAGTCAAGATACTTCCTTTAAAGAATAGCCTCTCAACTCTCTCTTCTTCTCTTAAATCCTCCCCGATTCTCACATGTCAATCATTTTAATTTTTTTACGACTCTCCACCTTTTGAAAAAACCATCATAAACTGTCGCAATCTTTTCTTTGTATCAACAGGTTTGTTAAAAAAAAAACACTTTTATATATTATTATTAAATTTAGATACAATCTCTTATGAGAAATTAATTCAAATCAAATCAAAATCGTATGAAAATTGGAAACATTGATGTATATGGGAACAAACAAAAGGGATTTGTTCACTGATTTAAGCATTGTAGGAACCTTCCACTTTCAAACATAAAATGATAAAAGAAAAAAGCATCCCCACTACGGCATTGTACTATCTCTATACGTCCTAATCTAAGATGCCTAATATATCACGGCTTCTTTATGATTTACACAAAAATATTGGGTGGCCGTACCGCCGGCAAAAAGCCAGAATTTATTAATTAGGTCGGATTAGGCAGTTTAATGCGTGTAACTTATTTTTTATTTCACGTTATAGTATTGTTACAGTATTTAATCTCGTCGTTATTATTGTTAATTGCAAATAAACGCATTATCCATCCAAACTCACCTTAAATCTTAAACTTGACAATTGTTTTTATATTAAGGTTTGAATTTGATAATTGTTTTCACATTGGGATTTAAATTTTAGGGTTTTCGAGGATTACTTTAGACAAAAATAATCAACCAAAAAGCTACCAAATTCAAGCCTCAAAAAAGTGATTTAACTCTTTTTTTATCCGATGGACGTTGATTCAATCGAATCTTTATTCTCATCATGCGTAAGTCTCTATGATGAATTTTGTCAAATTATATTTCGATTGTTCGTTCATTTGTGATTTATATATACTTATACTTATAATTGTACTGTATATGTACTTGTAAATATATTTCAAAATAAAATATTTTCTTCACGATGTGATTGAATTGTACGAAAATTCGAATTAGGGTTTTGTAGGATTAAGGTTGCTATCAGTGTTGCCTTGGCATGATAGTGAAGGGGGGAATTGGAGATAAAGATGGGGGAACACTATCTTTCTAAACCACAAATTTTTGGCATTAGTCAAATTAAAGCATTCATTTAAATATATATATATAATTAATTTTATGTTAATATTTATATAGTTTTATAATTAAAATTTAAACATTTTTATTATTAAATAATAATTCACTAATAAGGGAGGCTTTAGTTGTATTGTTATGGTTGAGGTTCTAAATTTTTAAGCATTCAAGTTCGAGTCTTATTATGTAAAATTAATTTGATTTGAGGTGTGTTTGATAAATTGAAAGTTTAAGTACCGAATTTTTACTCTGAAATTTTACGAGTATTATTTTTTTAATTTTAATCTTGTTAGTATAACATTTTATATTATTTTGGATAGTTTCGGATAAAAAAAATACATATGATAATTTGAATATCTCATTTTTTAAAAAGGAATAATTTATTTCAAATTTTTAATAAAATTAAATGAAGTTTTTGTTGAAATTTTTATATATCAAACATACACTTGATTATTAAATTAAGTTTTTTAAATTTAATATTTGTAATAATTGATTCTGGTTAAAATTATTAATTATAATTAATTATAACTAAAAAATCATACTAATCCAAGTAAAGCTTTTGACCTAATCTATAATATGGGAGTGAGGGGAAAGAAAGGTGTGTATATTTTTTTTTTGAGAAATTATTTGATTGTGAAACTTATTAAATTTGAAGATATTCTTTCTTGCTAATCATGCTTAACTTGAATTTGATTCTTGCCAAAAAGAAAATACTAGAAAAAAAAAACCTTGAATTTGATATGTTGAATATTTGAAAGAAACATATTGCTTAAATTTGTCATTAACAAACATATTTAAATTATCTTTTAAGGTTTCGATTGAGTTTTAACTCGATGGGTATGGACATTGTTGCCAATGCAGAAGGATGTGGGTTCGAGTATGTTGAAGTAGGGGTGTTCAATCGGTTAACCGATCCGAACTATCATTAACAGAATTAACCGACCGATTTTTGGGTTAATACTTATATATTATAATATTATTTATTAAGTTCGATTAATTCAGTTAATTTGGTTAACCGATCGATTTTGAACTAAATTAACTGTTAACTGAACTTCCAAAAAATTATTAACTGATTCTGACCGAAATAATTCGGTTTTACCCGAAATTTGCACACCCTTACTATGAAGTGCATTATCCTCCTATTTATGGATTAGTGAGGAGCTTTGAATAGTTCTAGACATTGTTTCAAAACGAAAAGATTATTTGAAAAAAAATGCTCTTTATGAAATTAAATATAACTTGTTTCAATTATTTGTGAAGATGGGCCTGGAAAAAAATGCTGGGCTTAATTATAAATTTATAGACTAATTATCAATCTGCAATATTTAAAATATGGGCTTCAACTTTAAAAACAAGCTTTGCTTGTCTAATTTCTGAATTCTATTTTTTTTAGAGATCTTTATAATAAATAAATTAGGTTTTCAGTGTTTTGATTGAATAAAATGTATTTGTAGTAATGAATAGAATTTCAATTGAGAATTTATTAATAATATTATAAAAAAAATTGGTGATAATTTTTCATAGAATTAAAATTTTGAGTTGAAAATTCATAAAAGAGTAAAAAGATAAGGATAAAGATAATTAGAATAAATATCGTTAACAAGCGCGAGATTAGATCCATAAGATTAAAAATAACAGTAACAATGAGATTAATTATTGTAACAATAAATTCGAGTACTATAGTGGTCAAATTAAAAAAATATACCAATGAGGTGGGAGCCCAATTCCAAGCCGATGTAGATTGCTTTTGGTAGGGTCATTAAGGGGGTAGACGCTAGAAACGAGATTTTAAAATTACTCTATATCCAAACGAAGAATCAAACCCTCAACCACTGATTAAGGTAGGAGTTGCCATATTTTACTAAAAAAAGCCTCAAGTTATATTAACCACGACTCGACTTAGCTTATACAAAATCATCACAAAAAATATTTTTAACCTAATTTTTTAAGACTGCTTAATCTTAATTGGGTTTTTAGTCTTTAGTAAAACCCTCAACCACGAGTTTTAAAATATTCAAGTTATATTTTAAATATAAATATTTAAAGAAAAGGATTTAACTTATAAATATAAAATAGATTGAGCCTTAATTGGTACCGATATTGTTGTCAGTGCAGGAGGATGTGGGTTCGAATGTGTTAAAATGCATTATCTTCTTATTTAAGGGTTGGGGAATGGGGAGAGATTATGAGTAAATCTAAGTATTGTATCAAAAAGAAAGATATTATAAGAACCTAAAACCATGCAAATTAGCCCATTCGTTAAATTTTATTTGTTAAATAGTGATTTAAAACGTTAAATTCATGCTGAAAATTATTTTTTATGGGTAAATTATAAAGATGGTCACCCAACTATACATTTTGTTCTATTTTAGTCACCTAGCTATTAATTTTTTGGATTTATCCAATAAAATTTTCAAAATTAAATATTTTAGTTAGTTTAAGTTGATGTGGCCTTTATTTTTCGCCTAGTAAAAATAGCACTCTAATGTTTATATATTCTATCAATTTGATCCTAAATATGAAAAAAATCAACAAATTTAGCCCTCAATGTTTATAAAATTTGTCATTTAAATTCTAAATCTAATATATTTAATAAATTTGACAATAAATATTTACAAAATTCTATCAATTTAGTCCTAACTCTAAAAATAAAAAAAACATTTAAAAAAAATAATTTTTAACCTTCTATAACCCATCGGCTAATCTATATGGGATATTAAAATAAGAAAATGAGTATCTACTTTAAAGACACTTGCAACAATTTCTTTTACTATAATTTGGGCTTCGCACTACACCAAACAATTGATCTGAAACTTATCTGGAATAATTGGCTTCATTACTTCTCAAACATATAACGTTTTAATGCCTTTATTTTCTTTTGGATCCTTTTTTTTTTTGTGTTTTATCTCAATTTTGTAGAATTCTTTTGCACGCGACTTGAAAGAGGGTATTTTTTTTCTTATTTTAATATTTCACATGGGTTTCCCGATGGGTTATAAAAGGCTAAAAATGATTTTTTTTTTAAAAAAATTAGAGTTAGAACTAAATTGAAAAACTTTGTAAATGTTGAGGGTCAAATTTATTGAAATATGGGTTAAATTTGTTGAACTTTTTATATGTAGGATCAAATTGATAGAACGTGTAAATATTAGAGGGCTAATTTTGTTACTAGACAAAAAAAAAGCCTACATCAGCTCGGAGTGATTAAAATATTTAATTTCAAAAAGTTTAGTGACTAAATCGAAAAATTAGTAGTTGAGTGACCAAAATAGAACTAAAGGCATAATTGGGTGACCATTTTTATAGTTTACCCATAAAAAAATTTCAGCTTGGATTTAACGTTTCATATCACCATTTAACAGATAAAATTTAATAGAATGGTTAATTTGCCCGTTTTGAAATATATAAAAATTAATTTATCTATTTTTTTAATAGAAGAGTCGAATTCCATGATACTTTTACCGCATTAGAAATGTAATACCAACCAACAATTTAAGTGAAAAAATTCCTAAAAGACACAAAGCAAAGGAAGTTTCCTTTGTATTGATTAATGATTATGGCCTTCCATCAACCCTAAGGCCAAAAGCTTAAGGTTCACTTCTTTTCTTATCATACTTCCAACCACATATTGAGCTTTCAATAACTACCATTAAGCTTTTTAAGTTATAATTACAACTAACTCAATAGTTACCATCAAAATTAATAATTATAACTAATTTAACTTAAACTAATTCACTTACATACAAATCAACTTTATTACTTTATCATTAACCTAAAACCTACTTAATCCGAATCCCATGTGATGGTCTAATGGTCAAGGGCGTTCGCCGCTCTAAGTGTGGTATGGATTCGAGTCGCGGTAGTTGTGTTTGTTGTTCGGGCTTCACCTTATTATTGTAATCCAACTCATTTTATAAAACGAATATTAAATTGTAGGTTGAGTTTTAACTTGGTTGGCAAAGCATTGTTGCTAATATAGGAGGGCATGGGTTTGAGTGCGTTGAAGCGCATTATATTTCTATTTTAGGTTGAGGAGGGATTATAGGTAATTCTAGGCATTGTGTCAACAAGAACAAACATGATCAAAACCTATAATAAAATTATTCAAAAAAATTTAATTTAATCCCTTTATTTTTCAAATTTAAAATTATACGAAAAAATAAAATTTAAAAACAAAATCAAATCCGTCAATTTCAATTTTATTCTTAAAAGAAGAGAATATGTAAACATATCTTTTTCTTCAAAGTTTTTAATGAAAAGAAAAAGGAAACTTCTTTTTAAATATATTTTTCTTCAAAAAGAAAACGTCATTATTTTTGAAGTGTGATGCTGTAGAATTTTTCTATTTATCGCATTAGGAGTGTAAAGTAATTATATATAGTCTTTATATAGGCTTTTCAAATAGAATTTTTCTATTTTTTTATTTATCAAATTAGTACTTAAAGTATAATAGAATTTGAATTTTTCTATTTATCAAATTAATACTTAATGTGCTTTTCGATTTGATATCCAAACTTTTTTTCCATCTATTAGTTGGTACTTTTTCGTAGCACTATTACACTTGAGATATATGTGGCAAAATAAGATCACAACACATTATATTGATGATGTCATAATGATATCATTTGAAAAATAAATAAAATATTATAAAATTTTAAAATTTTAAAATATGTAAAATATATACAAAAATTATAAATAAATAATTATCAAAATTAAACCTAGGTAATTGAAAGGAAAAATTACTTATATATTGTGGAAAAAAATCATATGAAAAACTATGTTGTTTTTTTGAAAATTTACTGATCTACGCTGTTTTTGGAAAAAGAAAAGAAAACACGTTCTACAGGACACGTTTTCATTATCTTTTAGGAAAAACGCGTCATGTAGGATGCATTTTTAGGTAAGAGAAGAAAACGCGTCCTATGTGACGCGTTTTCTCTGGAACATCAGTGAAATCGTGCCCTGCAGGATGCGTTTTCACTTTGGTAAATTATTTTTTTCTTTTTTTTCTTGTGGTTTAAAATTAGAAGTTTGTATATTTATATTTTCATGTGTTTGAGATAAACATTGTTATATTTTTAAGGTATGTTTGAATTTACGGTGGCGTCGTGGAGTTAGGTGACTTACGAATTTCATGTGGCATGTGAGCATGGAGTCATCAACTGAGAAACTGGATTGCGTTGCAACTCAAGGTCCTGATTGACAGTGGTTATATGGTCTCCGGTTGAAGTGTGATCAAGGCTTCAATTTTACAAAGTTTATGCTATCAAGGGATGGAGCATAAATGGACCCCCAGTTGACAGTGATTATGCGGGCACGACAGTGAGTTTATCATCATAAAGGGAGGATGCTATACACCACATAAAAAGAAGTTCGAGGAAGAAAAACACAGTGGCATTTTAGTATAATCAACTAATTCATTTTATCCATGGTCATCGAATTACTTGATTATACTAAAACGTCATTGCGTTTTCCTCCCTTACGCTTCTATTTCGGTGGTATATATCATCCTCCTTTAATGATGAAAAAAATCGGTGGTATATATCTCTCGACCAAAGCACTGATGAATGGGAGGTCCAAGTTAGTCCCCCGAGCATATGAGCTGCATATAAAAAGTTTGCATCACGCAAGTGTCCATAAATGACCTCTGGTGCATCTTTCTTTAAGTTGTTCATGTACGCCTCCAAAATTCTATCTTCGACTTGAGTATATAGACATAAACATTTAATAATTTGAATAGCATAAAAACTAACCATTTAAAATTAAATAATTTAATAATATTTTCTTATCATTTGTAATTGAACGTCGAAGATGTGCTTGTCATCCAAATGAATAAGCTGATATGCCATAGAAAATTGAATAAAATAAAATAAAATAAAAGGATTTAGACAATTTTTTTTTTAAAAATATGGGAATTAGAAATTTAGAATAAAAATCGAGAATTAAAAATTGAAAATAAGAAATCGAGAAAAATAAATCGAGAACAATAAGTTGAGAGTTAGTTGAATGTTGAGTGTTGAGAGTTGAATTGAATAAAATAAGAATTGTAGGGTTTATATATAGAAAAAATAGTTGTTAGACTTCTGCCCCTTGAGAAGTTACCGTTGTCTAGAAAATGCGTCCTACAAAGCACTTTTTCATTGATCTGCTAGAGAAAACATTTCATGTGGGACACATTTTTAGGAAAGAGAAGAAAAAACGTCTACGTGCTGCGTTTCTTTTTTGAAGATTAATGAAAACGTATCTTGTAGAACGTATTTTTTGAACAACGATAATTTTCCAACGAACAAAAATCCGACAACTAATTAAATTAAATTAATTAAATAAATAATATTTAATTTGAGAAATAGAAAACAAATATTGAATGGGAAAAAATGAATAAAACACATAAAATTAAGTTGGTTTTTCCAAGGTTTTGTGTGAAGACTAAGGAGGAGGAAAAGAATATAGAAATTAGAATGGCTTTTGGGTAACTAAAAAGAAATTGTTTTTCTGTTTCATTTTGTTAGTGGAATTAATGTCTTCTTTCTTTATTTGATTGTATTGTCTTTCATTTCTATTATTTTATAATTTCTACTTTTTCTTATTTTTTTTTAACTTTTCTCTATTTTAACTTTTTTATTTTTCAATATGTTTTTTATTTTAATATTTAAATCCATTGATAGAGGATCGAGTTAATTAAGAGTCAATTTAAAATTATTTTTAAGAAGATTTTTTAGGAGGATCGAAATTAAATTTTTTTTAGGGGAACGAAATTAAATTATAATTTTTACGATGATAAAAATGTAATTTTATCATTCTAATAGTTTATATATTTATAATTTTTAAAGGATTAAATCAAAATTTTATATTTTTAGGGAGTTAAAATGTAATTTTACTTTTACTAATTTAAAATTTTTAAAAAAATGTATGGCCTAAATAAAAGATTTTCCATTTTAAGGGGATCGAGGCCCTGTCAGTTCCTCTAGTTTCGTCCTTGCTTTTAAATAAAAACATTGCTAAACAAGATGTTTTTGAGCTTTTCAAAAATGTTTTTGGAACAAAAAATGCTTTGTAAAAACACTTTTTTAGCCAAAAACAAAAATAAAAATTTTTAACTTTTACTCAAAAGTGTTTTTTACCAAAAGCACACAAAAAATACTTTTATTTTTTGAATATATAATAACATCTGTTTATACTTTTTTAACCCTTTAATAATGCACATATAGATGCTCAAATCCGCATATCCTAAAATGAAAATATTTTTTTTCATTGGAACCATTTATTGAATTAAAACAAAATATTTTTAAAAAGTAATATTAAAGTAAAAAAAATTGATTGAATTGATAATCGATTTATTTTAATACAATCCTCTAAATCTATAAAAACTTTCATTTTCTTGAAGTACAAATTTTGAAAAAAAAATTGATGTATGTATGTATGTATGTATGTATTTCCGTATGCGAGAAGAGTTGGAATAAGTTGGCTGTAGGCTTACACAGTATGAGTCTTATTGAAGACAAACTAAACCCCAAAAGTACTTTCTCTGAGTTAAAGCCACAACCCGCCACCCCTCCTTTATAATCCCATCGGAAACCTCCCCAAAACCCTCATCTCCTCCTCCCATGTTCCCGCCACGTCGCCTTTTCCGTCCTCAAAACAACCTAAAAGGCTAAAACTATTATCCACCAGTCGCACAAAAATGTAAAACACATATGCCATGATCGCATGCAGCGATTACAATTTTGTTTACAAGTATTAATGGTCTTTATTTATTGTAACAGGTGGTTGAAGAAGGATAGCCGGAGCAGCAGTGAACGAGATGGACCAGTTTCGAGCTCCATTGAATGCTACGCCTGTACTCAAGCTGGAGTCCCGGTTTTCCATTCCACCAGCTGTGACAGTGTCCATCAACCTCAATGGGAAGCTTACGCTGGTTCATCATTGTTCCCCATGGAGGCCGCATCCGACCCGATTAAGAACTTGACCGGAGCTCGGTACACCACTGGTCCGTTTGGGAAAATCTTGGATCCACGTAGTGGGTTGGTTCAGAGTTGGAATCGGGTTTTGTTGGTTGCACGAGGCATTGCTTTGGCGGTGGACCCCATGTTCTTTTACACTTTGACTTTGATGGTGATCGATGACGGGCCACCGTGTGTGTACTTGGACGGTGGGCTAGCGGCGATCGTGACGGTGGTTAGGACCTGTGTGGATGGGGTGCACTTGTGGCACCTTTGGCTTCAGCTCAAGATGGCGTATGTGTCGAAGGAGTCATTGGTGATTGGATGCGGGAAACTGGTGTGGGATGCACGAGCTATTGCTTCTCACTATGTGAGGTCCCTCAAAGGCTTTTGGTTTGATGTTTTCGTTATTCTTCCTGTTCCACAGGTTAGTATTCTATTACCCTCCATTCAAGCGAGAGGTAAACATGAAATACCACGTATAATTATTTAGTTATTTTATCAGTGACGTCAATTTTTAATCGTAAAATGAAAAAATTTCTTAACAGAAAAGATCAATTTACCTTTTGATTTAACATACAGTAATTAATTTACCAATTTTTAAAATAAAATGAGCAATCTAATTCTTAATACAAGAGTCTCTATCATCATTATTATGTTGTAACAAAGTGGAATGACTTTGAATCCGAGTTTAGCCCTTCACTATTTTATTTTAGGAGTAATAAAGTAGGATTTATCACGTGTCAAATATTCATTGAACAATATGAAAAAGTTAATACCCATCTTTATCTCATGTACCATTTTATATACCAAAAATCAAATATAGATATCATTTAAAAAAAAATATAGATAATAAAATAAACATCAAACCGAGGTAGCACCCAATTTTAATATATTTTCCCATAAAATTAGGGTCTCCTTTGTTAAAAAACTATAATTACAATTCCTCTTCTAAAAATAGCTACTTGTACATCTCAAGTGTAATATGCATTTATTATCAACTTGGATGAGAAAATGGAAAATATTACCCCAAAAGTAGGCAAAAATTTTCAAGCTAATGCATGTATTCAATGCATAAGAGCTTGAGAATAGTGAAATGCTTAGAGGCTTTCAACAATGAGGTTCTAACTACCCCTAGAAAATATCCAAAATTGCCTTAGAAAGTTTATTTTACCTTAAATTGGCTATCCTTTAATTGTTGATATTTCTAGCAAAAGCAAAGAGAAAATATTATGGAAATCACTGTATTGAGAGTTAAATTATATTTTGCTCTATTTAATCGAGAAATGGGAAAATTAATTCTTATATGTTAGATTAAAAAACAAATTGATCATTCTGTTAAAATTTTTATCCAATTCTACTATTAAAAACTATCCTTGTATATCAAGTGAGGTATATGTCGTACATCACATGTTACTATCTAGTTATTCCATCAACCACCTCGGTTTTTAACAGTAAAAATGGATGGATTTTTTAACAGAAATGGTATATTTGCTCTTTAATTTGATGTACAAAGACTAATTTATCCATTTTTTTAGTAGAAGGGGTAAAATACAATCTAACTTTTATTACTGAGACCTCCATGATACTTTTACCTTGAGAATCGTTTTCATTTCATTGGCAACTTCTTTTTCCTTTTGTGTGTGTAGTTATTTGAAATGTTGTGTACCATGATTTGTGGCAGGCAGTATTTTGGCTAATTGTGCCGAAATTGCTGAGAGAGGAACGATATAAGCTGATAATGATGATACTTTTAGTAATTTTCTTGTTCCAATTCCTCCCTAAGGTGTACCATAGCCTTTGTTTAATGAGGAGAATGAGGAAAGTTACAGGTTATATATTCGGTTCCATTTGGTGGGGTTTCGGACTTAATCTCATCGCCTACTTAATCGCATCTCATGTGAGTCGATGTCGATTTCGATTTCAGGTTGCAGACGTGTGTATTAAGCTTTCTTTGCATTCAACACTTAACAAACTTCTTCGGGACATTCTCTTTTTGCTTGCTACACAGGTCACTGGCGGATGCTGGTATGTCCTAGCAACACAACGTGTCGTCACGTGCCTCCAACAACAATGCGAAAGAAGTGCTCGTTGCGATATATCTTCCTCTTGCTCTAAGGGAGTTTGCAGTACTCAATATCTATTGCCGGCAAATATGCTGATGATGAGTCGATGTGGAGGGAACTCGACATTGATGACCAAGTCGTTTTGTTTCGATCCCGATGGAATATTTCGATACGGGATCTACGAACCTGCCCTTCCAGTCATTTCTAGCGACTCTCTGGCTGTTAAGATTCTTTATCCCATATTTTGGGGTTTATTGAACCTGAGGTAACCTTTAGCAATTTCGTAACTTGTATCATAAGTTATTTACTAAGTGACACTTTCTTTATCGGAATCTCCTTTATATTTTTACTTGGAACACAAGTTTCCTATCAGATATTTGAGTTGAAAATTATAGGTTACATTGTGGTAATTGAAATTTACAGCTCATTCGGAAACGAGCTTAACCCAACAAGTAACCCTTTAGAGGTGGTATTCAGCATTTGCATTGTCCTTGGGGGCTTGCTCCTCTTCACCTTACTGATAGGGAATATTCAGGTAAAATTCAATTACTTGGATGACTCCTTTTACTTTCCGGGAAATTGCTAAAGGTCATTTTGATTGTTTTGTAGGTATTTTTACATGTAGCTATGGCGAACCGAAAAAAATTGCAGTTAAGGCGTCGAGATATTGAATGGTGGATGAGAAGAAGGCAGTTGCCTTCCAGTTTAAGGCAACGAGTACGCCATTTCGAAACCCAAACATGGGATACCATGGGAGGTGAAGAAGAGATGAAATGGATTGAAGAGCTTCCCGATGGGCTTCGGAGAGACATAAAACGCTACCTTTGCCTCGACTTGATAAAAAAGGTAACCCGAAAATCGTCATCGAATGTTATTGGTCTAAGCACAAATACTCATCCAAATTGGGAACTTATTTTCTTAGGTACCACTTTTCGATAGCTTAGATGATATAATCCTCGACAACATATGCGATCGTGTGAAGCCTCTAGTTTACTCAAAAGATGAAAAGGTGCGCGAAAACAAGAAAAACAGAACATATTATTCGACTACCATGCTATAAACAATAACTTGTAGTCCATACAAGACAGATAATACGAGAAGGAGATCCGGTGCTACGAATGGTGTTCGTCGTTAGCGGGCGAGTTAAACGTAGCCAAGGCCTCAGCAAAGGCAAAATAGCCACGAGTATACTCGAACCAGGTGGATTTTTGGGTGACGAACTCCTTTCGTGGTGTCTTCGTCGCCCGTTTATAGACCGTCTTCCAGCCTCATCAGCAACATTCACTTGCATTGAATACACAGAAGCATTCGGACTCAACGCGAATGATCTCCGGTACATTACCGAACACTTTAGGTACCGATTCGCCAACAATCGGATCAAAAGAACGACAAGATATTATTCATCAAACTGGAGATCATGGGCTGCTGTGAATATACAATTTGCATGGCGATGCCATAGGATGAAGATTAAATCAGATCCATTGGTTCCTATAATAGTTAATGGTGGAAATGAAGATCGACTTAGAAAATATGCTGCAATGTTCATGTCATTGAAGCCACATGATCATCTTGAATAAGGAAAAAAATTAAAACCTTTTTGGTTCGTCCAAACCGGACGGTCACGAACCGGTTTGCATGGACCGTGACAAATATACTTTTTCTTTTTGAAAGTGAAAATAATGCATAATAAAAGTTGAAGTTTGAAAATTATACTTGTGAAATCAATTAAATCAATTAGATATTATAAATAGTGAAAGGAGGTTTTATTATAAAGATGAGATCAAATTAGTCAATTTATTATTAATAATGATCAATTTAGTCCATATATTATTAAAAAGAATAAAATAAGATCAAATTTCAATAAAATTAACATTGACTTTTTAAAAATAAAATTTATATTTAATAATATTATATTTTGAAAGCTTTTTATGATTTTGAAGATGAAAATTTTAAAATTTCTCATTCTAATACCTCCAAACTCTTTATTTCATTTAAGTTGGTGTGATTATATGATAGCATTTAATTGTTTATACTTTTTTAACCCTTTGGCAACACACACCTTCCACACACAGGTGCTCGAACTCGGGTCTCCTAAGATTAACATCATTCATTTTTCTACTGAAACCACTCATTGGATTCTATTGTTATAATATTTAAATTATTAAAATAGTTCATAATTTTAATTATGTTCAACAATTTTATTACTATACATTAATTAGTTGAAGTAAATATACATTATTTACGTTATTTTTGGTAGGAGTATTATTTTTTACACATGTTTCAGTATATGGAATGACAATAAATTAATTCAATTGGTAACATTTAGTCACACCAATGATTGGTTTTTAGCAAAGAGAAGAATTTTTTTTTGCTTATTTTGAAGATGTTTTATTTTTATAAGAGTCATTACTTACCTTTTTAATTTCAAGTTTCAATGATTGAGTCTTAACTCGATTGACATCGGTATTGTTGTCGGTACAAGAGGGTATGAGCTAAAGCGTATTATCCTTCTATTTAAAATTTTTTTTTATGTTGGGATATTCTGGTGATGAACTTTATGGATGTTTGTAATAAGAGTGTTTAGCACTTATTTGTTCATTGAGCAACTTATTATTAGAAATTTTTAAAAAAATATTGAAAAAGAAGAATTGGTTCAAGAGTTGGTGCAACCCATTTTTTTAGCTCAATTCAACCAATCTTGAGTGATTCACAAGTCAATCGATCTAACTCTTCTCTTTGAATCGATATCCCAATCAATTTCCAGTTTGGTCGACCAATCTAATCCAGTTTAAACAACATCGCTAAATTATCTTACAAGACTATAAGTCTTGTAATTGATTACATCGAGTCTCCTTTTTCTATACAAGTAAACAATTACATTACAATGAGAAAATAGAGAAAGAGTTTAAAAACACAAAGATCGAACCCTAAACTTCATGCCAATCAACTTAACGACATTGCACAAGACACCTTTTTCATTATTAAGAAGCAAAAGACTTGGGCTAGTTTTGAATTAAGAAGAAAGAAAAACATAAAGTAAAGTAAAAAGAAAAAAAAAGTTAAAATGTACGTTTAAATTACGTGATAATGACATGAAAGCCATATTAACATTAAATGGTATAATTTGTTCCATGTCATACTATCGTAACACTTTTAACGTCAGGTAATGTCACATTGACCAAATTTTTATCAATCGATAATATTCGTGACTTTTAAGTAACAATTGAAACATCAATGACCAAAATGTAAACTTAAACAAACATATGAGATTATTTTTGCATTTTACCCTTTTCATTATTAAGAAAAAGGAAAAAAAATAATTGGGCTAGTTTTGAATTATAAAATCAATAGTAGAAGCCCGGTGTACGCAAAAATGGTGAAGTCATAATCAAGAGAAAGGCCTCATCGTCATTGCCATTTGCCAATCGGAAATAGGCAACATTGGTATTAATCCTGTCCCTTCTACCAAATTAATACATGTTCCACGATCCTTGATTCTTGATTTCTTCTCTTTTATACTAATTGAAAACCCCCAATTTTACATTCTTTCATGTTTTCCCCCCATTTTTAGCAGTATCCCGTCTCCAGCATCTTTAGTCATAGCGGAAAAAAAAGTAAAAAGGCATAGAGAAAAACTGAAAAAGAGAGCTGAAATTCTTTGTTATCATCAAATCAACGATACCCAATACTCTGTAAGACCCTTATTTTAAATTTCTATTATTTACTGTTAAAAGATTCTTTTAATTGTAAGGATTGTTTTTGAATGCTGCTTTCTTTCTGGGTTATATGTTAAATGATTATTTGAAGTGTTATCCTTTCTGGGTTCATTTATTTTCTTGCATTTATCAATTTTCATTCAAAATGAAATCTGTTGGAATCCTTAAAATGATTTTGGGAGATGTAACTTCAACTTGTTTATCCTTTTCTGATTTAAGATGATTTGTAATTTTCAGGAATTGGGTGTTTTGTTTAGAATCTTTGGTATTTCAAGATTTTATATAAAAATGAAGTTTTATTGGTAACGGTATAAGTTGAAACTGAAATCTAGTGTTGTAGTTCTACATCTTAAGAGTTCATTATCATAATTATATATATATCTGTGTGTGTATACACATATACATATTGCGTCTTATTTAATTCAAGCTAGCATTCATTTTCATGCCTTGCATCCTTCACAACACCGTTTAGGCTTACTTGGAACTTAGAAAGCCAACAATAATATATGATTATATATACTTAAGCTTATATATATATATATATATCTTATTTCGGTAAAAGTATCAGAGAGGTCTTGTACTAAGAGTCAGATTGCATTTTGCTTCCTCTACTTAAAAAAGGGACAGATTAGTCTCTGTAGGTTAGATCAAAGAGCAAACTAGGCCTTTTGTTAAAAATTCCATCCATTTCTACTGGTAAAAATTGGTCTTTGTATGTTATCATGAGGTACACGTGACGTCACGACTCACGTGTAAATGTCTAGTTATTCCATCAACTACGCCAGTTTTTAACGATAGTAATGGATAAAATTTTTTAACAAAAAAGATCTAATGTATAGGAATTAATTTTCCCATTTTTTGAGCAAAAGGGCAAAATGCAATCTGACTCTTAATACAAGGGCTTCCATGGTACTTTTACCGTCTTATTTCATTCAAGCTGAGTTTTTTTTTGGTGCCTTGTGTTCTTCATTCTATTGATTAGGGTGTTGAATTTTCACTTTTGTTGCTAACCCCTGTGGTTTTGAGTTTCTGTATGTTTATTGAATATCTATACATGAGATCTTACTGTTTCCCATTTGATTTGTAGTATTGTATGCATTTGTATTAATAGTAGGTTAATCCTGAATGTACTGGTAGTTCGTTACATTAACGATAGTTGCTTACGGTTAAAATGGCCTAAATTATTGCTGCCTGAAGTTTTTCTTCGTTTTCCTTTTAGGTTGTTTGTGTTGGTATGCCGCTCTGTTTCTATTTGCACTTGGCAGACTGACTTTTCGGTTTTGACATTATGTTGTAATTCACAAGGTTCAGTTTCTACTACTCAGAAATGATGTTGTTTATGTAATAGCTTATGTTCCTTACATCAACATGTGGAGTTTTGCATCCAAATGCATTGCTGGAACTGTTGGATTGAAAAATGATTCTCTAAGGCAGACGCGTGCTGCATCGGAATGTTCAGATGATGAAAGTTCTTCAGCAGTTAGCAGGGATGAAGGTTTAGATTGTCCGATATGCTGTGAATCCTTCAACATTGTTGAAAATGTGCCGTATGTTTTATGGTGTGGTCATACCCTTTGTAAAAACTGCATTCTAGGACTTCAATGGGCTGTCATGAAATTCCCTACTCTACCAATCCAACTTCCACTTTTCATCTCTTGCCCTTGGTGCAATCTCTTGTCATTTCGTCTGGTTTATCGAGGAAACCTCAAGTTCCCTCGGAAGAACTATTTTCTACTTTGGATGGTTGAGAGCATGAATGGTGATAGACTAATGTCTCATTCTTCATTCTCAGAAGATCGTCAACCGGACTTGTCATCAAACAGCAGTTTACCTGTTGGAAACCAAGTAACTCGTTGTAACCATCGAAGGGCGTATCACCATCATTCTGAGTCAGCAGGATCAACCCAAAGTCGTACTCATCTTACCGATTACTTCAATTTGGAAAGAATACACACTGTCCTTCGGAAATCTCTGGTGTTCTTTGTACATCTGACTGCCAAGTTCCCATTAATCATCATATTTCTATTGATCATCCTTTATGCAGTTCCTGCCAGTGCGGCCATCTTAGCCCTGTACATACTTATAACTATTCTCTTCGCTTTCCCTTCATTTCTTATCTTGTACTTCGCATATCCGAGTTTAGACTGGCTGGTGAAGGAGATCATCACTTGAGATGGTATCTGTTTCTTGTTCAGCAAGCATCATGATTGTATTTCGTGCCATAAATTCACTCGAAGACACCATCAAATCTCCGAATTTGACGACTTTCTGCTGTCCCTAGGTTATATTAGTTCTTCAAAGCTCTCAATAATTTGTTCCCTGATAGGTTTTTTCCCATTTTGGAACATTTGATTTCGTTTCAGCTCAGGCATGATTGTTTCGATTCTTATTCTGGGATTTGATCGTCCAACAATGCCAACCAAAGTTTCGAGATACAGTAGGAAGGGCTCGTGTATAATGGAGCTCTTATGCTTATGCTTATGCTTGTGCTTGTGCTTGTACTTCTTTTTGGTATGAATGACATGAATCAATTTTATAGATGAACATGGCTTGATATATGGTTTGCAGGGTTTTATGTTCTAATTTCATATGTACGGCATTGAAGTTGTTGGGTTTTCTATTTTTGTTCTTGTTTTGTTCAATTGCAATCTCGTTTTGTACTTGCTTTGTTTTGTACATATGTGGTGGGAGTCCAGAGATAGGTATTTCATACTTTTTTTCATAAAAAATTTAGTTTATATTTATTTAACTGATATTTATAAATATGTTATATGAAGTGGGTCGTAGGACGGGTATTGCGGGGATTAGATTGGTCTAGGGACTTACATGGGTGGTGGGACGAGGATAATTTTAGTCTTACGGGTCGCGGGATGGAAATGGTTTTGGGTTTTGTACCCGTAGCGGGTCATGGGGCGGGGATGGGTGCAAGGGGAGCACCCCCACACTTGCCCCGCCTAATTGACATCCCTAATGATGAGGTTAGTTGTATATGTAAAACCTCTTAGTTGAGCTCACATCTAAACCTGAGTAAGGAATGTTACATTTACAAGTTGATCACTCAATTTTAGTTCTAAATTTTACATTCAAGTTCTATTAATCTTTTAGGTTTTTTAAAGATTATTTAAGGCTTATTGGACCATTTTCTAAATTTTCCCTAAAATTTGGTTGCAATCGGAAGTTGTTCGGGGTTTGTTGAAACTAAATTGAGCAAAAAAAGGGTAAAATAGAGCACTTGTACCGATACAAGTTATACAAGTATCAATATTGTTTTGCAAGGGATACTAAATCATGCTCAAAACACTCATTTTTATGCTATAATCAATCCAGTTCATTCCCAAACATCCATCAACCAATTTAAACCATAAAACATCTCAAAGTATGATATATATATATATATATATACATATAGCTGAAGACAAAGCTAAACTAAGTTCATAGAACTAACCAGATATTCAAGATTCACCAAGTATTTTCACTAGTAATCCTAAACGTATACTTTAATTAAATTTATGTACATGCTATATTTTATACCAAAAGATTAAATTCATATTTTCTTTCAAGCCCTGGTGATGTGATAAATTATGTTGAGGTACTATTTCAATCGAGAGCTTCAATCTGATCATTCACTTACATGTTAAATAATAATGTGTTAAGCAACATTATAACTTAATAAGTACTTCGGAATTCAGTCACTACCATTCCCTTAATCAAGATAACATTTAATAACATTATTGTCAAGAATTTTAAAATAATAATATATTAAGCAATAACTTGAATAAAATTTATAAATTTAGCGTGAATTTTTTATTCATGAATCTATCACTTTGCTATTTAACAAGTTCTATCCATGGATCAGACCGGTCTGAAGACCCGTTCGAAAAGTCTAAAGATTTGAATAAAAATAGAGATTCGAGAAATGAGTTTGGACAATAAAATATAATGATGAAGTGCTATATTTTTTATCCATGAATCTATCCCTTCAATTATGGAAAAAAAATTCACTTAATTCATGAATCTATCACTTCAATTAAGCACTTCAACATTATATTTTATTGTTTAAACTCATTTCTCGAATCTACATTTTTACCCAAATCTTTCAATTTTTTGAGCGAACCTTCGATCCGGTCCATAGACAAATCTATAAAAGCAATATTATTATTTAATAAATATATTTACTACATAAAATTTTCATTTAACCCTATCTTTCGAAATGAATTTAATAAATTTATCTTCAACCATTAATATATATAATCAAATAAAAAGGATAAATTGTAAAAGTAGTCACTTTTGTTTGTTTCAAATTACATTTTAATCACTTATGTTTGAAATGTTACGTTTTAGTCACTTACTTTATTGTTCTGTTACTAAGTAGTCACTCTGCCGTTAAGTTCCGTTACCTCCCTAGCGGCAATCCTACGTGGCAGTCCAAATGGGTTTTAAATGCTAACTTGAATGTCCAACTAGGCTGAGAATAGGTTTTTAATTAAATAAATTTGATTAATTAAAAATTTTAAATTAATTACACCTTGAACTGGAAAAGAAAAATCGCTCGTCTCCTTTTTTTTTTAGTTTTCTTTTCCATTTTGACTGAAAAAACTATTGTCATCCAAGTTGGCATTTAAAGACCATTTGAACTGCCACATAGGATTATCGTTAAGGAGGTAGCAAAGCTTAACGACAGAGTGACTATTTCGTAACAAAATGATAACGTAAATGACTAAAACGTAATATTTCAACCCAATAAAAAATATACTTTTAATAACATAATTTTTTTTGGAAAGTTAAATTCATTTATTAAATCATATATAAATTTATATTTAATTTATTAAAGCTAATTTTACATTTAAAGTAACATAAGTTGAAAACAACCACTGAGAATTATTTATTTGTTTGTTTTTTGAAGGAACAACAACAAAGTTGAAATTCAATCACTCAAATTAAGCTTCATAAGTTCCAACATTGCAGTTTTACTAAGCCAAATCTCTCTCTCTTCCTCTCACCTAAAACAGGAAAACCAAACACCTTACTTGCACCAACCCTTCACTCTGTTTATATTTCAGTTGCCTTGTCTCACCTTTCTGCTTAAACAACAATGAGTTGGAGAAAATAATGAGAGAGTTAGCATCTCTTATCCAAAATGCTGTTTTTTTTTTGGGTTTTATAAGTGAATATATAATCTGGGGTTTTTAGATTTTTTTTTTTTTAAAACGCTGAGTTTCTTCCAATCCAAACTGTGAATTCTAAAGTTTTGGCAGTGAATCTCACCTTTTCTTCTCCTCCTCCTTTGCATTGGTAGGTTTCTTGTCGGTGAAAGTATCATAGAAGCATGTTAATGTTCTTTCTTTTCTTTGGTTTTGATCATATGATTGACTGACTACTAATATAGATTTGGATTGGATTTCAGGGTTGTTTGTTCCAAGCTTTTGTATTCTCTTCTACTGCATATTTGATGGCTACGGAGAGTGTCGGTTCATCGATGACACCGGAAATTCGCGGGATCAATGGCGGTAATTCGAGGAGGAGCTCAATATCATGTCCTGCTAACAACGAAGAAAGAACACTTTCTCGTTATCGCCGAGCTTCAGTCGGTTCTTGTCATGATATCTGCAAACCGAAGAAGAAACATGAATCCGAAGAGATGGCGTCTAAACTTCCCTTTCCGAAAAGGATCACGAAAAAGGCATTCGATGAACCAAAATTGTTCGTGAATTTGGAGTTGCCACCCAAGAAGAAGATCGTCAAGCAGGAAACGTCGACCAATTCCGGCGTAAATAAAGTTGTTCCGATAAAAGAAAAGGCCTCAATGGCAAAGGTTAAGGCCAAATATCCTCCCAATCCTAGAAGGCATTCCGTTGATACCACTGATGTTGTTAACTTTGAGGATAAAAAGACATCTATGACAAAGCTTAAATCTTCATCGAAGTTGAAACTGGACACATTCGATGCCGGTAAAGTCATGAAACAGGACAGATCGTTACCTTCGAAGAAAGTTCCATCAAAAGCTACCGAGAAAAGTTGTTGTCAACGGTCTATTACATGTTTGAAACCGAAAAATCGGGCCGAAAGAAAGAGTGGAATCGATGATATGAAGACGGGAAATGGGAATGTAACAAAGGAACTTGCAGCATTACAAAAAGCTTCTTTAACGGGAGCTACGAGCCTTACTGCAAGAAAGTACAGGAATTTGAAAGTTGTACCTAAGTTGAAGGATCGGAACAAGGTCGAAAACGGTGAAACCGAGCAACTTCTCCAGGAGAAAACCTTGTATGTTATCAAGTTGGAGACAGAAAATATGATGTTGGAATCCGATAAAAACGAAAATTGTGCTCCTGAATTGTCTCCACCTATTGTAGCTGAATCCGAATATGCTATGCCCAAAGTTGATCATCACTCTGTCACTGAATATGCTGAAGATAAAACCGTAAATATGGAAGCAGCGGAAAATTCGAGCAATAATGGTCGGTTGCGTCTCAAGTCCGGTCGAGGAAGAGAAACCGGTGGTGACACAAATGACAATGAACCGGGAGACATTGTTTCAAGACACCAAGATGTGCAGAGGAAGATAGATGGAAAGGGTTTAGTCAATAATGTGATCGAAGAAACCGCGAATAAACTTGTCGAAATCCAGAAAATTAAAGTTAGGGCCATAGTTGGTGCATTCGAAACCGCGATCTCCCTTCAAGACTCAAAACCGTTATCGAACATTACCAGTTGGTGAGCTAAGGATGAACTTAAACAATCGATTTATAGTATGATATTAAGAGAATAAATTGGTTATGGAGCTTTGGTCTGATTTTTACCATCTTTGAAAGTGGTTCATGTTGTGTATATTGATCTTTACATGTTCTTATCATAGAGTTCTATGAAGGGTTTGCTTTTGTTTTTGGAATTTATACTATGATGTGTATCATATGTCAATAAAATAATACTAGAAGTCAAAATTTTCGTATAGAAGAGTCTTGATCATTATCAAATTGATCGTAATTTTTTTCTGTCCGTGAAGATCCTACCAGAGCGTCTTCTATTTCTAATAGGTCATGAACTAGATTAGATTCATTCTCAACGAACCCATAAAAAGTGATCTCATTTTTTTCATCGGGTTCGGGTAGAGACCAAAGGTCTTGAGTAACCGATCCAGTAGAACAACTCAAAAGATAAAAAAGTATTGTTAATTTCCTTATTTGATTCATAAATTTATAAAATTTTAGAGGGGATAATGCTTTAAGAAAGCTTAAATTTAATTATCAACTTTCACGGGCTAAAAATGGAATTATTCCATTTAATAAAAGGTTAACAAAACTTTTTTTAATGTTTTAGTTTATGGAAAGGACTAAAAGAAAATTTTCCCGTCTAGCCGAGGCCCCTGTTTGCTTCCCTCTAACCATGTCCTTGAATCTAATGAAGCTTTATGCATATTTTAAAAAAAGGCGATTTTAAATTTAGTAAAATTATTTTTAAAGTGTTAACAGATCTGAAATTTGAAAAAGTAAAAGAACTAAAATTTAGAAATAATATCATATGAATTAAATTTCAAATTTACAAATGATATAAGGACTGATGGCATATTTTAATCAAATAAGATTGCGTTTTAAAAAATAAATTAAGAAAAAATCAATAAAAATAAGAAAAAAAACAAGTTTTGGAGGTTCAGACAATGGAGAAAAAGAACAGCCAATGAGAAGGTGCCACCAAAAACGATCAACTAAATTCCAAAAAAATCCATTTCGCCACGTGGCGAAATGTGAGGGCTTTTGATCTTTTTATGTGGACAGTGTACAATTTTGTCATTTTACCGTTTTAGGTCCCCACAACTAACTGTAAAAAACTAAAGACTAAAATCTCGGAACACTGTCATTTTCCGTCCCTTAAATCACCTCCAATGATTCAACGCCACGTAATAAAAAGCAGCCCAGCTAAAAATAATCAATAGATTATACGTGGACTGTTTTAATTGGCCGTTGATGCATAAAAGAATATGTTAATTGTATGATTAAATTTCTGAAAATATTTTAAGTTTTTGCCCTTTCGGTTCTTTCTCCTATATTCAACACTAAAAGTAGCCCTTTCTTTGCAATTTGATTTCTTTGGGAGGCTAAATTTTTATTCTTTTAATTTTATATAAATACCTTTTTTTTAAAATTATTGATTGAAACCCATATTGAATTTCTCAAGTAATTTTTCTTTTATTGATTCAATTTTTTGTGTTGTTTTTTTCAGTACATGCTGAAAACCCTAATTTTTTTTTTGTTGCAGATTTTGGTCTATATTTAAAGTTCTAAAGTCTATTAAAGAGAAAGCTTCTTTCAATTTAAAAGTGAGAGAAAGAGCTTTGCCTTTGATCTTGTATTTTACATTTTTGCTTTTAATGGGTATCTTTTCCTTTAATTTAAATTGTGGATTTTGGAGAATTTAGTGAAGAATTGAGATGGGTTTTGTTTGGTTTTAGTGATTTGAGCTTTAGATATTAGCTTTAGCAAGTTAAATGGCATGCATTGGTGTATTAAAATCCAAGAATCTAAGTTAAGTTCTTTTATTAAGATATGCAAACATTTGTAAAGGTAGTTGTTGATGAAGTTTGTTTATGGAATATGAAGATTTTTGAAGTTGAAATGGAAATTTTAGTGTAGTAATGATGGTTATTATAGCTTATTCCGAGCTTTCTTGTTCTCAAAATGGATGTTCGAGGTACTAAAATGTTGCGGTTAACAATGATGTTTTGTTGGTTTGTACGAAACAGGACATAGGATCATTGTTTCTTTTGCATGTATCGAGTGGGGGACGATACGATGATTCTAACGAAGCAGTATCGTTGTGTACACTCGTCTAGTTGTCAATGCACGAAAGGGCATCTAAGTGAAGATGTGATTTATCTAGTGTTTCAACAATTGAATTGGAATCCCAAGTTGATCGCCACTTTTTCATGTGTATGCAAATGGTTCGATGATCTTGCTAAGAGAGTATTATGGAAGGAGTTCTGCAAAACAAGGGCCCCGGAAATTATGCTCGATCTGCAATATTGTGGAAGTCACAGTGTTGACGGGAACCGGAGAACACTCGGAAAGTTGCTTATTTATTGCTCGGGATGTAGTGGTAGTCGATTGTTCAATAGTATTCAAACCCCAGGTCATTTTGTTTATAGGACCAGGTTCTCAAGGACTTCGGGGAAGAGTTTCCTTTTACCACAATGCAGAACGGATGTTTTATATGTGTCCGACCCTTGTGAACATCTCGACCAAGGGGATGATGGGGATGTGGGATTTTTCCGAGGTGTGTTCAAGTCATTCATGGTTTCAAAGGTTCGGAGGATGTTGATTGACAGGGGTGCCCAGCTTCATCCAACGGCGGTGTAAGCTGAAAGTTATTGTAAGGCAAAGTTGTGGAACATGTTACAAGCTAATATGGTACCGCTGAGTGCAAGCTGTAAGTTAGGTGCTTACGAGGATTCTATTGAGTATTATGTCTGTCTTAATGGACATATGCTTGGCATTTGCACCCTTTTACCTTTGTCTGACTCTGAAGAGGCATCTGAATCAGAGTGATATGTTGAATGCAAATCCGGTAATCTCTCACAGGAAGATTGTTTATATTGTCATTTGCAGATTGATCTCAGACAAGATCTTCATGTTTCTCTGAACCTGAAATCGAGCATCATAGCTTCGTCTCTACACTCTTGTATCTACTAGAATGAGTTATAAGCTATATTGCTCTAACCATATGCATTTTGAATATCCATCGGTTAACACGAGCATGTAAAATCGCATGCTTTTGTACATTTATGTGTGGCTTATATAGTGTTTGAATAGCTGATTGGTATCAATAAATCAATGAGTTAATGTTCAGATGATTTATTCCCTTCTCTGTGTACTCATCTTGATTTTGAGGCTGTTTTCTGCAGACTTTCGGACCGGATTTGCAATAGCCGAGAAAAGAGGTTTCCCGTTTTTATCAAAATGGTAGTTTGAGTTTGAGTTCGAGTTCGAGTTCGAGTTAGACTTGAAATCGACTTTATAACTTAAGATCTCAACATAAAACTTGTGTCATCTTAATCACTCCATGCTATAATTTGGATAAAGCAGGGTAAAAGTACAATGGTGGCCTCTCTAGTAACTAGTAAGAGTTAGATTGCATTTTATTCTTTTTTACAGAAAAAAATGAGTAAATTAGTACCTGTACGATAAAACAAAAAGTAAATTAGCCTTTCTTGTTAAAAATTGACGTCACCGAGAAAATAATCAGATAATTATACATGGCATATCACATATTTCTATGTCGATGTACAAAGATCAATTTTTAATCATAAAAATAGAAATAACAATTTGCTCTTGTTTAATGAAAGGTCAAATTGTGTTATTAGACCTTTAATTTGAGTAAGTTGTGAATTTAGTACATATACTTTAATATGTCGTTTTCGATCTTTATGCTTTTAGAATTTGAAAATTTTAATCCTAACCAAATGATAGCTATTAAATTTATTAAGTTAGTTATTTTTAAAATTTAATCTATCAAATATATTATCACATATATAATGCTATGTCTATTTGTTGTTTTCCCAATTGTTGCTTGCATTAAGATTAAAATTTTGAAATTCAAAAAATATAATCACTGATTCAAATTGTGAACGTGAAATAAATCTATAATTTTGCACATAATATAGAACTAATAGCATAATTTAACCAAACAGATTTAGTTGTTACCATTAGGTTAGGATTAAATTACAAAATTCAAAAAGTACAAGGACTAAATTTGACCTAAATTCTTAATTTACAAAAAGTATTGGGTATGATAGCAGAATTTAACCTTAATTTGGGGTTACGATGGTTGTTAAAAATCTAGCTACATATATCAAGCAGTTGATAAATCCTGCTTAGAATCTGCTGTTTCTGCTTCAGAGTCCATCCCTGATACGTTCATCCTTCCAATATTAACTGCATTGATTCAAAAATATGGAGTTAGGGGTTTTACCTGGCATTTCAAGCTGCCACGAAGGTTTACATAAAAACAAATAAAAGGCAGCAGCAGATATCCAAACGTTTTACAGATTGTTCGGAAACAAGAGGTCATTTCAGCTAGAAGTTTCAAAATTTTGAGGGGGCATCAGCTCTTTCAAAAGAAGTCTTCAAAGTGCCGTCCTCCAAGCAATCGATCCGGTCCCTCCAACAATCGAAAATATTGTCTCTCGAGGGAGGGTTTTGTTTTCTGTACTCTATTGAGAGCCAATGTGCTGTGAGCGGCTGCCCTGAGGGCCTGGTTCACAGAGTTGGGAGCATCTCGACTGTACGTGGGTGTACGGCCACCTATGCTCAAGTGGTACCATATACTCCAACAAGTGACCTATATCGCATAGGTTAAGGGTTCGAATCCCACCAAGGGCAAAACACTCACGTCACTTCTTGGTAGGTGGTTGTACGCCCATATACAGTTGAATCTGTGAACCAAATGTTCAAGGCAGCCACTCACGGCACTCTAGCTCTGTCGGCAAAACCCTCTCGAGAGAGACAATACCTTTGATTGTTAGGGGGGACCAGATCAGCTGCTTGGAGAACGACACTTCCAAGACTTCTCCCGAAGGAGCCGAATGAAGACCTAATTAGCTGAGGTTAAAACTGAATTTGCCATGAAATCAAAAACATGTTGCCAAGTTCCATGTAGACAAATTGTAGCACTGTAAACAAGAGTTTCTCAAGGCCAGATTATTATTACATACCAACAGCATCAAGTCCAGATAATTTAGGCATGAACTGCTTTATATGTTCTTCAGCTGCTTTGTCGGATTTCAATGTCTCACACTCGAATGAGACCAATATCTTTTTCTTCCCTTCTTTTTCTTCAACCATATCCACAACATCCTTCTCCCAACTGTAACATATATTAATATAAATTAACCCCCAAAACAAGTACACTTCATGAAAGTAGAAACCATGAACATTCCAAATGCATGTTTAGGGTTTTTAATTTTCTTATAAGCTTATTTGAAAAGTGTATCTAGAGAATGATAACATATAATATAAAGTCTACAAGATACAACCAATAAGAATGTAAAAGAATGCCACATTTATAACAGTAGACATGGATAACTAACGGTAAAAGTAATAATGAGCCAAAGAATTGTGTCCAAATATATGTTTTGTGATATAATTCGAGGGTTATACACTTATACTTATGTCCAAATATATGTTTTGTGATATAATTCGAGGGTTATACACTTATACTTATGTCCAAATATATGTTTGATATGGATATTTAAAAAGGAAATAATGAGCCAAAGAATTGTGTTTTAACATTGGCTTACCCATGAGCATGGTTGATGTTGTGGAACCGAGCTGCATCATGCCCTCTACACTCCACCACCACAGTATGATCTTTCTTATTCTATCACATACTGAAACTAATTAGAGAAAAACTGAATAGATATATATATATATGGCAAAAGTACCATGGAGGCCCCTGTACTAGGAATTTGATTGCCTTTTTCCCGCTTTACTCATTCATTTTTACTGTTAAAAACTGATCCTTGTACCGTACACGTGGCACTATGTGGTTATTTCGTCAGCCACGCCAGTTTTTAACAATAGAAATGGATAAAATTTCTACTAGAAAGGACTACCATATATATATGTAGAGAGAGAGAGATTTTGTGGAAAAGATTCATACATTGTAGTCTATGATTGTGAGCTTGATCAAGCGGTAATCCTCACCCCTGCTGCACTCCATCTCACAAGCCAACTCTATAATCATGGAATGAGAGTTATAGGAACAGTGCATAATTCCAAATCAAAATGATTTAGAAAAATTTACAAAATTATATCCTTAAGTTATACAAACTCAGGATGAATGTTCAAGATATGTGCTTGACATGGATCAAATTTTTTCAAAGTTTCCTTGAGGATTTTACTTTCCATGTTGAAATATGTGTGGGACATGAATGTGATGTCATTTTAAAATAAAAAAGGAACGTGAAACATAACATAGATGATATCCATTATCCTATATGTCAACCATCTCCTACTTCTGGTATATTTTTGGAGGCTTAATGAAATGGCTCTAGAAAAATTAGTCCTTATACTATTAAAAGAAATCAAATAAATGTGGAATGTTCTATATTCCAAATTGCCTTATTTGATTCCTTTTAATAGTAAAAGGACTAAATTGATTCATGTAATAGTAGAGGGACTAATACATTCACCTTCTTAGAAGTGTAAGGCAATCTAGCTGCATTTTTGCATTAAACAACTTCAGTTACTAATAGACATTTGTGTAACTAATGAACCAACACAAAACAAAGCAAAGGGAATAAAAGTACTAAACAAGCAATTTAACCCCTTTTTTTTTCATTGGTGAAATCATACAAGCCATTCATACATGAAATTAATGAAAACAAAAAAGAACCCAGTTATTAGCAAGTTGAAAGAGAAGCAATGAGGATAAAACAAGAAGTAAAAAGGAAGTACCAGTGCCATGAAGGCCATAGCAGATAGATTGAGGAAGCTGAATAAAATGGCCTGAAAGGGACCCATTTGGCAATAATGCTATTGATGCTACTCCTTCCTTGAGTTCCTTTGATTCTTCATCTTTTCCTTCTTCAAAATCATCCAAATCCCATTAATAGAAAAGGAAAAAAAAATATCAATTCTAAAAAGAATAAATAAAGAAGCAAGAAAAAAAATATACCCATTTTTGTTTGATTCTTTGGAGACTGGAAACTGTTTTGTCAATACTCATTATTTGTAGGGTTGCTGGAGAGCTTAAAACGGTGTGTTTCAAAAGCCTATAAAAGTTATGTCGTTTTGGTTAGGTTAAATTCTTCTGTTAGTCCCTATACTTTACAAAAGTTGTGCATTTTATCCCTGTACTTTAATTTGATCAATCTTGGTTTTTTACTTTCTCAATAAATTTTAGTCCCTTTACTTTTCGATTTTTTAAATCTTAGTATTGATCCAAATAGTATTCAATTACCAATCATGTACTATGCATACAATTATAGATTTAGTGAGTAATATATAGCACATATGATAAAATGTTTTGCCTCATCAAATTTTAAAAATAATAAAACTTATGAATAAATTTCACAATTATCATTCAATGAGGACTTAAATGACTAAAAAATACCAAATTAAAGTGCAAGATTAAAATTACAACTTTCGTAAAGTATAGGGACTAATTAAGGAGTTTAACCTTTTGGTTATTATCTTTTATCATTAAAAAGAATTGAACTTTCATTCAGCTCCCACCGCAGGCTCCCAATGGTGTATCTTTAGAATCCCATAGCTCTTTTTGCAGGTAATTGAATTTCAAGCTTTAAACTTGAATCGGGTCTTCTCCATTTGCTTATATAAGCCTCAACGTTCAATTTTTTTGTTGTGTTTATGCCAAAATAATTCTCTGTTTCTGATTTCAAGCTTCAAGCTTGAAATGGGTCTTTTCTATTTTCGTATTGGTACAAAAAATAATGGTCTATTTGTTAAATAGTTAAGATGGGGGTTTGCTCAGTAATTTGATTACCATTTAATTATGGGGGAATTGTTGAGGAATTCAGCTTCTTTTGCTATAATATCAAATGGGTTTGGATTGCAGTTTCATTCATGTAACCAAAGTAGAGATACTGTTTGCTTTAGGTGTTTTAATGGCAGCTTCAATGGTGGTCTGCCTTCGAAAACTCACAAAAGGCTTGTACTGAAATGTAGGCTAAACATGGTTTTGGTGCCAGTTTGTGAATATGTTCGATTTAGTCCTTTTCCAATGAACATGTCAAGGATGAATTTGCAATTCAAGTCCACCAAGATAGATAATAGAGCTAAAGTACTGAATATGATTGCTAGTTTTGAATCTGAGTTGGATTCTAGTCAAAATTTGCCTTCAACAAGTTCAAATGGGAAGGACCTTGTTTATGATAGTAAGGTACATTTTTTGGAAGAAAGGAATGAAGAGGAATTATCAAGAAGAATATTGATGCTTAGTAGGTCTAACAAGGTTAGAAGTGCATTGGAATTGTGTAAATCGATGGAGTTTTCAGGTCTTAAACCTGATGTCCATGCATATAATTCTCTTCTCTCTTGCATGCTTAGAAACGGGTTACTCGATGATGCTTTGCGAACTTTCGAGTTTATGAAGAACAATGAAGTTGTTACAGGACATACTTATAGCTTAATGCTGAAAGCTATTGCGGATACTCAAGGTTGTGATGCAGCTTTAGATATGTTTGCAGAACTAGAAAGGGACTCGAAACTGAAGAAAGATTTTGATATGATTGTTTATAATACGGTTATATCGATTTGTGGACGATCGAATAATTGGGTTGAAACTGAGGGGTTATGGAGAAGAATCCAGGAAAATGGCTATATAGGAACTCAAGTCACATATTCCTTGCTAATTAGCATTTTTGTTCGTTGTAATCAATGCGAATTGGCACTTGATGCTTACACTGAGATGATTCGGAACGGAGTCGAACCCCGTGATGACACGATGCATGCTATGATTAATGCATGTGTGAAAGAAGAGAAACGGGATTTAGCTTTGTCTATATTTCAGAAAATGTTGAATGATGGATCGAAACCGAATCTGGTAGCTTGCAATGCATTGATTAATTCACTCGGAAAAGGGGGAGAGATCAAATTAGCTTTTAAAATCTATGATATTATGATATCTTTAGGTCATAAACCAGATGATTTCACATGGAATTCATTGCTTGGTGCTTTGTATAGAGCAAACCGACATGCCGATGCTCTTCACCTCTTTGAAAGAATAAGACAACAGAATGAACCCATAAGCCTTCATCTGTACAACACCGCCTTAATGTCGTGCCAGAAGCTTGGTTCATGGGATAAGGCCTTACAGCTTTTATGGCAAATGGAAGGTTCAGGATTGTCGGTTTCGACCACATCGTATAATCTTGTCATCGGTGCTTGCGAGACTGCGAGGAAACCGAAAGTTGCATTGCAAGTTTATGATCACATGATTCATCAAAAGTGTGTTCCAGATACATTTACTCATTTATCACTAATGAGAAGCTGCATTTGGGGATCTCTTTGGGCTGAAGTGGAAGAAATTTTAGATGTAAGCTTACATTTTCGATGCTTCGTTGTTTGAATGAATTTAGTGGCATGAAAGTCTCTGTACTAGGAGTCAGATTGCATTCACATCCAAATCCGAGTAACATAGCCTTACTAATTCAGATCCCAATTGACATTTTAACATTTACTTTGGTTTTTTTTTTTTTTTTTTGCGATTTACAGGGACTTCCACCAAATGTATCTCTTTACAATGCTGCTATTCAAGGAATGAGTTTGAGAGGCAAAGTTGAATCAGCAAAGAAGCTGTACTTCAAACTGCAAAAGAATGGTCTTAAACCTGATGGCAAAACAAGAGCTTTGATGCTTCAAAACTTGCGAAAACATCGATTTAAAGTGAAGAAGTTGACCTGAGGCCGGATTTTTCTCCGGTTATTCATTATTTGTATTTAAAGTATTTGTGTCCAACATCAATATCTGATACATATCCACACATGATAGCAAAAACAAGAGCATTGATGCTTTGAAACTTCTGAACTGATCGATGTAACTCCGATCGTTTTTTCTTTTTTGAAATATTCTTGTCGGATGCATATTTAGATACGATGACAAAACAAGAACATCGATGCTTCAGAACTTACAAAAAGACCGATTTAAAGCAAAGAAGTTGCCTGATTCTTCATTTTTCTTGATATATATCCAGATATTGGTACGTAAATATGGCGATTTAAGGACATCATACATGTCTGTATCTGATACTTATGTCCGAATTCTAAATAATTTGTAATTAATTTCCATTGTGGCAAACTCACAAGGTGAAAAACGAGAGAGCTAAGAGAAGATGATCTGACCATAGAGTTTTGTTCAGAAATCTCATGGTGTTAGGCTTATGGGCATTGTATGCATGCATGCATGTATGTATGTATGTATGTATTAGATGAAAGGGATGGTTTGATTCGTAATTTTACAAATTAAGAGGCTCGTGGTTAGAAGTGAGCTTGCCCCTTAAAAATGTTGTAAAAATACCAAATTACATATTTTGGTTAAAGTTCAGGGATCAAGTTGGATATTAACCATTGAATTAATATGTCACTTCATTTTTCTGTTAAGGCTGTAACGGTCACTAACGGACAAGTGACTAAAACATTAGTGATCAAAATGTATCTTTTCATAGTCCGATGACAAAAAATTTCGCGAAAGCTTAGTAATATTTTTGTACTTTACCAATAAATAAAAGCTATTCCCTAAGCCATATAATTGCAGAATTTGGAATTGAGAAGGCTGAGGGAAAAGATTGTGATTTAAGGGTATTAGAGGTATATTAAGTATTAAATATAAGGTTTTTAATTGAATTAATCTAATATTGTTTCAATGAAATTGAAATCCAAAGTGTTATATATATATATATATTTCAAATTGTTTTAGAGAGAATCTTTAATGTTCATCTTTTCTTTTGAAGTTTTTTATGCATATAAAAAAAATTTACTATTTACTTTTTCTCAAATAATATAAATACCAAATTAGAAATTTCAACCTACAGGCACCATATTATACATTAATGAAAATTAAAGGCTATAACTATCTTACAAATTAAGAGGTTAATACTAAAAAAATAGCTTCCCATTTAAGAATTTCAAAAAGAAAATTGGAACAAGCCACTTGATGAAAATAATTAAAAGAAAAATGGTTGTCAAAACTGTCACATTAAATTAAGGGTTAAATTATTATTTGAGGTTTAAAATTGACAATATTTTTCATATAGGAATTTTAAATTCTTTTGTTCTAGTTAACTCTTAAATTTGGTAATTTTTTCATATTAGAGTTTGAATTAAACAATTGTTCTCACATTAGAGTTTGAATTTTTTATTCAAATTAATCTCTGAACTTAACAATTATTTTCACATTAAGATTTGAATTTAGAGTCCGAGAAATATCAAGCCAAAAAAAGTTCGAGCTTTAATGTGAGAATAATTGTCAAGTTTAGGGATTAGCTTGAGCAAAAAAAAATTCAACTCCCAATGTGAAAGCAATTGTCTAATTCACGGACTAACTTGAACAAAAAATAATAAAACCACAATGTGAAAACAACTGTTCAAATACCAAAAATTATTTAACCCTTAAATTAATACAAATTATCCTAAGAGTTTTAAGCCATTAACAACATCATCATCATATTTAAGGTTAAAATATACTGTAAACTTTTATACTCTTCGTAAATTAATTTTTATATTTTTATTTTTAAAAATTTAATATTATATTTTTAAATTTCAAAATTCAAACCCAATCGTTAATACGTTAAAATTATTTTATTAAATTTAGATATAGTATGTCATTTTTTTAATTGCATTATTATCAAGTGAATATTTCTTTTTGTTTCAAAACATCACACCAATCAATTTAACAATAAAACTTAATAATATTAACAATTAGATTAAAATTTTTAAACACTAAAATCCTCAAAATAAAAATTCAAGCCATAAGCAAATCTATCACTTAAAAGAATATATAGATATAGATATAAGTGTTGACTTGGGACTTATAGAAAATTCATATACAATGCAAAATTGTGTAATACTTACAGTATTTAGGGAAAAGAAACTTAAAAGTTATTAACTTTCAGACAGTTTGTGATGAAGCTTCTCGATTGTCAGTTGCTCAAGTATCCGAATCATTGTCAAGTTTCCTCCAACTTTCAGACAGTCCGAGATAAAGCTTCTTGACTGCCAGTTTCTTGAGCATCAGAATCATTATCGAGTTTCTTGAAGACTAGCTTTTGCTGGGGGAGTTGACCATTTGCGAATGCAGTTAGCTCGGTGTCTACTAAGATTGTATCCTCATCTTTGAACTCTCCTCTCAATATGCCTTTGGCGAGTTCGTTTTCAACATTCTGTTGAATCACTCGTTTCACCGGTCTAGCACCGTAGTTTGGATCATAACCAAGATGTCCGAGAAGTTGAACGGCACTGTCTGTTACCTGAAGTTTTATTTTCCTATCTGCAATCCTATTTTGAACACGTTCCAGCTGTATAACAAAAATGGACACACAGTTAAAGCGGATAAGCACAGATAAACGACATCACGGCTCAACGGTGTTAAAAGGAACCGATGAACTTACCTGTAATCTAACGATACTGTTTATTTGTTCGCGGTCCAAAGGTTGGAACACTATATACTCGTCAACACGATTCATGAACTCAGGTCGAAAGATAGCTCTTGCAGCTTCCATGACCCTCTGCTTGATAGTTTCATAAGCTAAGTCTTTAGGCGTGTCTTCGTCCGAGTTTAGAATGTATTGTGAACCCACATTCGAAGTCATAATGATGATAGTGTTGGTAAAGCTCACAGTACGACCTTGTGAATCAGTGACTCTCCCATCATCCAAAATTTGAAGGAAAACATTAAATACGTCACCATGAGCTTTCTCGATCTCATCGAAAAGAATTACAGCATAAGGCCTCCGGCGAACGGTTTCCGTCAGCTGTCCTCCTTCTTCATACCCAACATAACCAGGTGGAGCACCTATAAGTCTCGAAACCGCATGTTTTTCCATATACTCACTCATATCGATTCGAACGAGTGCTTCTTCCGTATTAAACAAGTAAGATGCAAGTGCTTTAGCTAGTTCAGTTTTCCCTACACCAGTGGGACCCATAAACATGAAACTGGCAATTGGACGACGGGGATCCGAGAGACCAGCTCGAGATCGTTGAATGGCCTCAGCTACAGATCTAACTGCAGGATCTTGACCTACAACACGTTTATGCAACACTTCTTCTAAATATAATAGTTTCTCCCTCTCGGATTGTTGAAGCTTGGAAACTGGTATCCCAGTCCATTTACTAACTACTTCGGCAATATCATTTCCAGTAACTTCTTCTCTCAGCATCGATTTTCCAGATTTCATATACTCATCTAATTCTTTTTCAGCGTCAGCAAGTTGGCGCTGCAAAGAGTTCAGACTTCCGTACTTCAGCTCAGCAGCTCGATTGAGATCATACTCCCGCTCAGCCTGCTGAATCTCAACATTGACCCTATCAATCTGTACCAAGTAAAACAGTTAGTTTACTACCTCTCAAGGACAATAAACGGCAAAATGTACGGTGGCTGAAAATAAAGTTTTTTACCTCTTCCTTGATCGACTGAATGTTTGTCATTACAGACTTCTCATGCTCCCATTGTTCAGTCAACTCGGACTGTCTCTCCTTTAAGAGCGCCAACTCAGCTTCAAGGCGGCTCAGTCTATCTCTTGAAGCTTTATCAGTATCATTTGTGAGAGACAACCTCTCCATTTCCAGCTTCAGTACCGAACGATTAATCTCATCGAGGGCAGTAGGTTTTGAAGTGATTTCCATTTTCAATTTAGCAGCTGCTTCGTCAACTAAATCAATAGCTGCAAATCCGAAAACCATTTATTAGTCCGCAAATACGAGCATCACCAACTCAACAATACCTGTTTATTTATGTTCGCACATATGTTACCTTTGTCAGGTAAAAATCGGCCACTAATGTAACGGTCAGACAAGATAGCAGCTTCCACAAGTGCACTGTCAGAAATACGGACTCCATGATGAAGCTCGTACCTCTCACGAAGCCCCCGGAGTATAGAAATTGTATCTTCTACTGTTGGTTGATCAACATAAACCTGCTGGAAACGACGCTCCAAGGCAGGATCTTTCTCGATGTATTTACGATATTCATCTAGAGTCGTTGCCCCAATACATCGCAGTTCTCCCCGACCAAGCATAGGCTTCAACAGATTGCCTGCATCCATTGCACCATTGGTGGCACCTGAAATAGAATACCATTTTCCACAGTACACGAATCACATATTATCAAATATTGGATAATCAACCGAAAAAACTAAAAACACAACCAAAGCCTTACCTGCCCCAACAACTGTGTGAATCTCATCAATGAAGAGGATAATTTGGCCATCTGAATCAGTGACTTCCCGAAGTACAGCCTTCAGTCTGTCTTCAAACTCTCCTCGATATTTAGCCCCAGCTATGAGCGCACCCATGTCGAGTGAGATAAGCTGTAGAAAGAAACCGGTTTATTAGCATCCGCAACATTGTGATTCGCACACACACCCCAACCCCCAACCCCCAACCCGGGTTTTCTTCCTGGAAAGAAAGGGCTAGATAACTTCACCTTACGGTTCATCAAAGCCTGAGGGACATCCCCTTGAACGATTCTTTGGGCAAGCCTGTTAAAAGACATAGAATGATAATGTAGATAATGTAGAACTTAAGCTAACACTAACTGCAAAATGCTAATTTCTGCATATTGACTTATGTTGAGACTTTTTTTTAAGGACCAATGTCTTAACATCGGTATCCGATGCATAGCTAGATACAGATTTGGGAATATGATCTCTAAAGACTCCGAACACATAGAAATCTCTTAAAATTTTGAAAATATCCATGTCAGACACAAACCCAAGTCCAATACTCACACACAGGTCCGAGTAACATAGCATATACTGAAAATTCATGGTCTTGTTTAATTGCAAGGCCATTTACAACTATGAAGCTGAAACTTAAGTGCTTACCCTTCAGAAATTGCAGTTTTACCGACACCCGGTTCACCAATGAGCACAGGGTTGTTCTTTGTTCTCCTAGAAAGGATTTGAATGCACCTACGTATTTCATCATCTCTTCCAATAACTGGATCAAGCTTTCCTTCTCTCGCCATTGCTGTTAGATCTTTCCCATACTTCTCCAATGCTTCATACTTTCCTTCGGGGTCTATATTCGAAGTTGAAATGTCAGGAAAACAGAAAACATGCAGATAAACCCCAAGAATAAATGAGCAACCAAACACACCGAAGCCTCAAGAAGCAACGTTATGACATTGAGAATTGAATAAATCCCATAATCCACTAAAAGGCACCAATATACGAGGATAAACAAAAAGGTCATACCAGTCATCCATGTGGGGAAAAAGAATATGATTCAGACTCAACAAATCAAAAAAGTTGAGACATTTTTGTACGAGACAAACGCATATGGTTTGGTTAATAGGATGTAAAGAAAGGGGGAATTCTGTAACCTTGGTCGGTAACTGACTGACGTCCCCTAATAGATTCTATTGCGGATTTCAAGGCTTGGTTGGATATCTGGAAATCCTTGAACAACTGCTTCCCGAAACGCCGATCTTGTGTAAATCCAAGAACCAAATGCTCGACAGAAACAAATGAATCCCCATACTCCTTTTTGTACTCTCTTGCTCGCTGCATCAGCGCTTCCAAATCACGTCCTAACATTGAACCAGCAGATTCACCCAAAACCTAGTAAAGCAGAGAAGAGATATTATCGAAAAACAGCACTACCTAATCCACAGATGAAACTGAGGCAAGCAATGTAGTAAAGTTCAAGTATCAATTGGTTAAGGTTTCATACAAACATATGTGAGAGGAGTTACCTTCGGCTGGCGTTGGATGAACTTATCAGTCGCTTCGAGAAGGCGAGTATTGTCAACTCCGACTTTCAAAAATATTCGCCGAGCAAGACCATTCTTCTGCTCCAATAGAGCTTTCATCAAGTGTTCAGTCTCCACTATTTGATGCTTGTTCTCTTTAGCCACATCTGGTGAAGAAACAATGGCTTGCCAGGCCATTTCAGTGAAGTCCTGTTGTGTAATCTGTCATAGCATCCCCACCCCAACTCAGCAAAAAGAATTCACAAAGACAATTACATAATAAAGCAAGCTACTTCACACTACGTTGACTAAGGCATATTCGAACATGGATACAAAGGATATAAATTGAACATCATTGAGGGATCGGCTCTCTTTCTGTAGAAGTCTTTCAAATGCTGTCTGTGAAGCAACCAATCAGACCCTCAAATAATGAAGGTATTATGCCCCGGTGCCTATACTTGGTTTTAGCCCCGGATTTTGCCTCTTTACTCCAAGGAAAGCACAAAGGGGTTCACATTGTTTGGCGGGAGCTTTAGTACACAAAGGAAATGTTTAGCCTTTAGTCTTGGTGGGTTTCGAACCCCACCAAGGCCAAATGCTAAACATTTCTTTGGTGTACTAAGACACAATCCGTATGGCTCGCTCTCCTCGGATTAAGGAGACAAAACCCAGGGTTAAAACCGAGCATAGACATTGTAGGCACAATTTCTCCACTGTTTGAGGATCTGATCCGCTGCTCGATGGACGACAATACTTCTCCCGAAAGAGGGCAGACCCCTCAACAAACATACTCGTATCCAACAATTACACACGAGTACTAGCATCTCTACATACAACATTCGCACTGAACCAATGAAAATCACTAAAGAAGCAACTCAAAATCAATACATATTCAGTCTCTTTAACACTAATTAAACTAGAATTATCAAAACAAATCATTTTTCTCTACTTTTTTTAATTCAGGATTGACTAACAAAATTAATAAACTTAAAAAGAAATATATCGACACGATGCATCTAGAATTTAAAAAAAAAACTATCGGCTACTAACAAGCTTACCCTCCCAGTTGAAGCTTCACAACGAACAACGAAAGGCCTTGAAGAAGTCCTTGAAAACCTCTCAAAAACCCCATTTTTCCTTAACTGAAGTGGTTTAAAGGATTTCAAGGAATTGGGTTTTGAAGGAAAACTCAAAGAAAGGCGTGGGTGAGTTAAAAAGAGATTGTTTCTATTAGAAACAGAACGTATAGCACATAAACTGAAACCATTAACAGACGCCATTGAAGTAGTAGAAGAAGAAGCCGCCATTGTTTGACTGATTTAAGTTCAGATTTCAAAAAGGTGAAATAAGCTGAAATGAATTTAACAAAAATAATCGATGGGCTTTGCGTGGACGAAGGGGAAAAAACTAAACTTGTAGAGCTCTAGTTGCTGTCTCTCGGCTTTTCTCGAAATCCCTCGGTTTTGATTGGTTTTACTCTGCGTTTTATGTAGTTTGGGGATGTCGTTTTGAGGAAAGAAGGTTTTTGTTCGGACATATATAAGGTTTAAGTGGACAGAATATTGGTAATCATCTATGTTCTTACACGTGGCTCTTCTTTTGTGGATATGATGGAAATATAATAATAATTATTATTTATCATGTTTTATAGATAAATTTTCAACCAACGTATATTATTATAAAGGTTAAAATATATCTATTTTTGTTTTTTTATCAGATTTTAAAATTTAAAATCACTTGTTAAATTCAAATTAATTATAATATTTTTAATTACATGAGTATCAAATAAATAATTTTTTATTTTATTTCATTTTATAATGTCACAACAACAAATTTGTTATGAAACTCACTATTATCGACCTATTGACCTACTAATTCGTCGGGTTTTGATCCGCACTTTGTATGAATTCACACATGCATAATGTGGATAAACCTAATATGAGGACGCTTAATATAAATTCACCTACACATTGTACAAACCCTGTGTATACGAATCGACTTCGAGTATACACATATTAACCTTAAAATAATGAACACACAAAAAACACTCAACAAATTTTAATAAAAAATTAATAATAATAACAGTTAAATTTAAATTTTAAAATTTAAAAATAAAGAAATTAAATTTCTAATTTTCAAAAAATAAAAAATTTATATACATATTTAAACCTATTATATAATAATGCACATAAATAATTATTTATTAACTATCTTTATAAAAAAAACAATATAAAATAATCCTCTTATCATTTTTTTTTAATTTTATGCCAAAAAGATAGTTACTTTAAAAGTAATATGAATATTAATGAGTTGGTGATGCGATTGAAAATGATATTAATTTAATAAAATATTTAAATATAATAATAAATTACAATATAATATTAAATTATTTAAAATTCTTGTATTTTATATAGTAAGTAAAACATATTAAGAAATACGGTATTATTATAGAATTTTACAAAGTTTTGAATAAAATATCTAATTGTAATACTCACATTTAAAAGTAAATAAAACTCAATTCAATTGAAAAAAATTTAAATTTTAAATTAATCGAATCGAATTATTCTAATTATTTTAAATTATTCGAATCAACTCAAATAACTCGATTCGAGTTGAATTTCACTATTCAAATAACTTGAATAATTCGAATAACAAATTTATGTAAATATAATTTATGTAAATATCTTTTTGATTCCTATCAACTTTAAAAATAAACATATTGACTTCTTCCAACAAAAAAATTCAAAATAATTTTCAAAATTTCAAAATATTTATAAAAATTCAAATTTTATACTTTTAAAATTTTAAAAAATTCAATATATATATATATATATATATAAAAGTTAAAATTTTAAAATTTTTCTAAAATAATAATTTTGAGAATCTAATCAAGTGCTGGGACAATGATAAAGCACATTATCTTCTAAAAGAAAAATTCAAGTTCGAACTTTGAAAAAAACATTATTGAGGGGGATAATCACAAACCTTAAACATACCATAAAACGGAGATGAAAAATACAAAAAAAATAGTTATAAAATTAAAAGAGAAATATTTTAACCCAGGATTATTACAAGTTCAAAGCTGCTCAAACCCAACAGGACATTTGATCCCAAACTTTAAATCCTAAACCTTCTGCCCTAATATGAATCTAGAAGAACGGATCAAGTGGAAACCCTACAGGTCCGGATTGTTTTGCCATCCCTAAGACCAAGCCAACATGGAACTTCTCTGAACAATGGTGGCATGCAAAAAGGAACAATTACTAAGGCAACAACTCCATCTCAAACTCTCACAACATTTATTCTTGGTAAAACTATGAACGAAGACACAAATTTGAGTTCCGAGTCAAGTTACACTATCAAAAAGAAATGGTGATATACTATACAAGGGAAGATGGTTCCCTATCACATATCCTTTTGATCCCTATCAACTTTGAAAATAAACAAATTGATCTCTCTTTATGTGAAAATAGAACAAAGTGAACAAAATGGATGGACAATCATCAATTACACATATAACTTGTGAAACAATCATATGACCTATATGATTAATGTGCATGATGCCATTGCAAACTACTATCATCGATCTGCAACTTCAGTTTCGACACTTCATCTGAGGAAAATTTGTTTGCATGTAACTTGGTTTAAAGTACTAGGGCGTGATTCCGACAGGGGTATGCTCAATTACATGTTGAACATAGGCGTCAAATATAACTACTTAAGGAAAAAATGAAGAGTCTGAATAACATAAAATTAACAGACCACCTGAAATGATGTTGTCCCCTTTCAGGCTGCAGATTATAATATGACACACAAACATTTGTTCTGCTTCGGTTGGCTTATTGCTTTCTTTTCTGCTCGTTAGTGAAAGATACAAAAGTTAATTTAAAGGAACACACACAAAAAGCACCATAAAAAAAGTTCCAAGTTCGGAAAAGGACAACACGAGAGAGTAGCATGAATACATGGTTGGTTTCAGCCAGGAGCTTAATACTATTAACAAGAAATGGCCAAGCAAACCAAGTTAAACCTTGTCTAAAAAGCAATGGGGAACATCACTAAATTATTTCAATTTGACCCAAAAAGCAGAAAACCTCTACCAGAGGTAAAAGTACAATGAATTCCCTTGTACAAGGAGTCAGATAGTTATACAAAATGATCACATGTACCTCATTTTGATGCACATGAGCCAGTTTTTAACATTTGAAATGGATGAAACTTTTAACAAAAAGACCAGTTTGCTCTTTGATCTAATGTATAAGAACTAATTTGCTTATTTTTTTGCGTAAAAGGGGTAAAATGCACTCCGACTCCTAGTACAAGGGCCTCCATGGTACTTATACCTTCAACCAGCAAATTTGAACAATTTCTGAACAAACATGTTTTCCCTTTTTAACCTAAAGATCGTTATCACAAAATGACAAAATGAAAAAGATGTTTATTGCTTGTTATGGAAAAGGATTTCCTCTTATTTATATATAACCTTAAAACGATGAAATAGTTAGTGCTGTTATGAAATTTTCATATTAACATTTTCGAAATCCAAAGACAATAATCGTACCTTTCTCCAGAGGAGGTTGAACAATGACATGCATAGTTGTCACCCCACCAGGAATACTGCAAAGAGGGCTTTGGCATTCTCCCAATGTTTTGTTATTCTCCAGTATTTTTCCTGCACTAATTAGCTTGACATCTTTCATTGTCCTAGGACCATTCTCCTTCTCTGGCAAAATTAAAATTGTATATTTACACACGGAATTTTAGTGACTGAAATAAAAAGAGCAGAGAGATCTCGTTGTATATAGGAATGGTTAATGCCATTCAATCAGAGACAATTTGTGTGCTTTACTAAAACACTGGCTGCTGCATTTTACGGTTTTCCTCATGTGTCAAATGCAAGATAAAGGAAGAGCTAGATGGTAGAACTTAGCTCAAACTAAGCTTTTAGTTGAATCGAGTAACTTCAATTTACAATTAAAACTAACTGCAAATACTTCCATATGCTGACAAAATATACCAAAAAACACAAAGCACCTAAGAGCGAGAATCAAGAAAGAGAAATTGACAAATTTCTAGTTAAACTCAGCTTGGAATTAGATTATAAAACGTTCAACAAAAGTGCCTCATAGTGTTCGAAAAGGACACATCTAAAAGCCACATTTTCCAACAGAAACCCTATGATGCAATGTAGCAAGCCAAAAACCTTATAATATATTGATTTATCTGCCGACTTCTTTGGATGAATACAAACATCATTTATCAAAAGAAAAAAAAACGAGTTCACTCGGAAAAAAAGCCCAAAAACATTCTTAATTCATGTATTGTAGCATGTTATCTTGGTTACCTTGGAAATATTTCATTCATACAGCAACAATAACCAGCATTTCTAAGGTAAAAATACCATGGAGGTCCTTGTACTAGGAGCCAAATTGCATTTTGCCTCCTCTATTCAAAAAATGAGCAAATTAGTCCCTATACGCTAGATCAAAGAATATATTGATCCTCCTGCTAAAAGTTCCATCTCTACCGTTAAAACCTGGTCCATGTATACGAGAATGAGATATTCATAACACGCCACATGTAACTGTCTAGTATTCTATCAACCATGCTAGTTTTTAATTGTAGAAATGGATGAGATTTACAAAAAGGACCGGTTTGCTCTTTGATTTGTTGTATACGGGCTACTTTGCCCAATTTTTTAGTAAAAGGGGCAAAATGCAATCTGGCTCCTAGTATAAGGACCTTCGTGGTACTTTATAGCATTTCTAATCAATTAAATGATCAAAGAATGTAACTTTATCCTAAGGAAATAAAGTACAATAGAATTATTCTATTTTCTTGTGTAGTTTCTCTCATCTGAATATTAAACCCACAATACAAATATACTATACGAATTTCGGAAAGCAACATCATATGGAACAATGAAACGTCAACCAATAAACAATTAGATGAAGAACATATAGCAAATACAATATTCATTTGGATTTAATCAAACACCAAATAGTACAAGTAAACTATCCAAACTTCGGAAAAGCAATATCATGTTTCATGATCCTATACTTTCAAACCAAATAGAACAACGAAACATGAACCAATAAAGGTAAAAATAACAAAGAGGCCCCTATACTAAGAATCAGATAGCATTTTGCCCCTTCTACTTAGAAAATGGGCAAATTAGTCCCTTACATTAGATCAAAAAGCAAATTGATCCTATTTGTTAAAAATTTCATTCATTTGTATTGTTAAAAACTAATGTGTGTCAGGATCAGTTTTTAATCAGCAAAAATGAATGGAATTTTTAACAAAATGATTAGTTTTTACCCATTTTTTACTAGGGGCAAAATATAATTTGACTCCTAGTACAAGGGCCTCCATGGTACTTTTACCACCAACAAACAATTAGACGAAAGGCAAATAGCATATACAATATTCATTGGGTGTTAATCAAAGACCAAACTGACCTTTAGGCCACTGAGCAAGAACACTTTCCTTCAAGGTTGCAACACTGGTTGCAGCAGGAAAGGTTTTAGGTCCAATATCTGATCCGTCAGTCAATCTAAACTTAATTTCTAGTTGATCTTGGACACTAGCCATTTCCAGAAACTTTAAAAGACTTCAAAATCTGAAACCTCGAGATCTTTACTTAGGCCCTTTTCTCCTTAATTGTATACAAAAAAAAACTCAATACGGATTGCTGTAATAGATACCAAGAGTCCTCTTCAAGTATTTGGTTTTCTCTATTTCTTAACTGGAAATTCTGCAAAATTGAATCACTTGACTCAAAGGTATGTTAGAAACAGATATACTAAAGGCAACAACTTAAAAGAGAAAACCCCATAAACCAGTGGAATACATGCAAACACATAGTAAAATCACCAAATAAGCAATCATCCACCAATAACAAAAGAATAACAAATCTCCATATTGTAGTCTTTTAAGATCACAAAATCAGCTTAAAATACGAAACTATTTACTCCAAAACCAAAACAAAATTAGAAACCTTGATGGGTTATCTTACTTGAGTCCAAACCCGATCTGTGTTGGTTACGTTTTGCTGAAAAAATCCAAGCTTTCAAGAAGAAAAAAAGAGAAACCAATAAAATCAGCAAATAAGCAACACCCACCAATAAAAAAGAAGAGCAAATCTCCAAACTATATAGTCTTTTAAGATCACAAAATCAGCTTGAAATCCAAAATAGGTCACTCCAATACTAACAAGAAGTGAAAAAGCTTGATGAGTTATCTTACTTGAGTCCAAAACCGATCTGGATCGATTTGAAAATTTCAAGAAAATGAAGAAGAGAGCCCTGCCGCTGCTTTGACATACTATTTTGATCATATCAAAGTCAATAATGAAAAAGAAAGAGAGAGGAATAAGACGAAGAAGAGATCAAATGAGAAAGCTCCTTCATAATCGAGGCTGTTTCGGAGTTTTCAAAGTCTTCTAAATGCATCGTCAATGCTTCCATTCTTGCCTTCTCCTTCCAATTTCCTAAGACAATGAAAATGGACAGATTTCTTTCTTTTTCTTCCTCGCTTTCACAAGGAATAAATATTAAAAAAAAAACCGAAAAAAAAAACTTATGAGTTGTTTTGGTAAAACAACCTCTCTAGTCCCTCCCAATTTTGTTATTGAGCAAATTGGTTTCTCTTAAAATATCAGAGCAATTTGATCTCTTCGATTTCGAAAGGGAGAAACTAATGAGAATTAATCACAATGTTAATATTTTTATTCAATTTAGATAAAATTTGACTGGTATAGTAACAACTTTAGCTTTCATAATTTACACATTCGATTAATTTGGCCATGATTTAATAGATTTAGCCCGTAATATTTTTATAAATATGTAAATGTTGAAGCTAAATTTATTGAATTTTTTAGAATCAAGACCAAATTAAAAAAATATGTAAATATTTAACGCTAAATTTGTTATTATACCAATTAAAATTATGCACAATTGACGAAAGACATTATCATCGTGATTAATTGTCCTTTATTGCTCACTTTTAAAATTGATAAGTTGCTTCAATTTTTTTAGAGGGACTAATTTGCTCAATTTTAAAATTAAGAGGGATTTTTTAATTACAATATTATAAAAATTATTATTTAAATAAATTTAAGGGTAAAATACACTAGTAGTCACCCAACTATTAGTAAACTTTTTTTTGCACCACTCAACTATGAAAAGTTACAAAATGGTCAACCAACTATTGGTAAATTTTGTTTTGGTCACACAACTATAAAAAGTTACAAAATGATCACCTAACTATTCACTTTGTTTTTTTTTTCGTTACTGGTTAGCTAACGATGGCAGCTTTTTAAATTCGCATAATAACAAATTTAATCGTCAACATTTATAAATTATATCAATTTAGTCTTGATTCTAAAAAAATTGACTCTCAATATTTACAAATTGTGTAATTTGGTCTCTCTCTTTTTTCACTTTTGCTTTTCCTTATAAAGTTAAGGGTTAATTTTAAAAGAATAAGAAAAGATGAAAATTATTATCTTAAGTTTTGAGTGTTTCCATTACTTTTATATTTCCAAACAAATTTAACTGATAAATTTATTTTTTTAATTTTTTAGGTGAAAAGATCACAAAAAAAGTAAATTTGCAAAAAGACCAAATTACACAATATGTAACTGGTTATATTTTTTAGAATCAACATTAAATTGACACAATGTATGAATGTTGAGAGTTAAAGTTATATTATGTCAATTTTAAAATCTATCACAATTAGTCCGATGGTGACCAAAAAAGATAATATTAAATAATTGAATTACCATTTTGTGGCACTATTTGATTGACCACTAGATTTTTTAAGCTTTTGTTAAAAATGGACCGAAAAACATTACGAAAGCATACTTCAAGTGCTTAATTGAGAAACAAGTATACTTTAAGTATCAAATTGGATCAAAAAAATTTACGTACTAAAGTGAGAAAACAAGTATATTTTAAGGGCCAAATAATAAATTAAGCCTTTTATAAGGCACAATAATTTTCTTGCTTTTGGAATCTATTTGCAAACAGAGAAAAAAAATGCATATATGATCTAAATTTTATTTGCCAAAAAAAATTCATTGAAGCAAAATGGAATAGTATCGTATTGGTGTGTATATACAACATATATAAAAGGAATTGAATAAAAATATAGGTCTGAAAAATAAGTTTGGGTAAAAAAAATAAGGTCAGTTTAAAAAATGGGTAGAGCCTCAAGTAAGGCATTTTTGACTTGGGTCCAGCTCGACCCGAATTCACAAAATGACAAAAAAAGGTTTTTTAATGTTATTTTCTTGTTATTTTCTCTCTATTTTGCTATAATTTCACTATTATGTTACCACTATTTTTTTGTTATTGTTTGGATATTGTATAAAACTTATTTTATTATTAATTTTATTATTATTTTAGAGGCATTTGTTAATTATATATTTTTTAAAATTTATTTTCAATTTGTTAGGAAATATTTATTTTAATATTTTTAGTATTGTAATGCAATATATATATTTAAAAATTATATAAAAATTAATATGGGCAGGTCGAGCCAGGCTCGAGTTTTAGCATTTTTATCCAAGTCGGGCTTGAACAAAATTTTAGATCCATTTTTCAGGCCAGACCGAGCTTGAACCTAGCAAACAGACCTAATTTTTATTGAGTTTGACCCGAAACTGATCCGACCCATAAACACCTCTAATAATAACTAAACCTAAGTTGTATTTTTAATCTAAAACAACGATTACAAATTGGATTTAAATAATTTTAGAGATAAATATAAAAGGGTTGAATTTTTTTTCAAGATATTTATTGGAGCTAAAACCGCCATGTGACGCTATACACAATTTTACTTAATTTTTTTTAATTTTTTTTTAATTTTGATTTTGATTCCGATTTTTTTAAATCATTTTTAACACTCAAATTAGTTCATCTTGAACAAGTATGTATTTAGCTAAGATTTCTAATAATTGTATCAACTGATTTATTTTGAGATATTGTTAGATTGAAATGTTCTAAACATCGATGTTTCAATATATGCCATAAAAGTTATAGGTTTTCGGTTTTAGGGTGTTACAAGTATAGCAAAATTATATTTAAAATTTGCTCTAGAGATAAAAAATAAAAAAAATTAATTTTATTTTAAAGCATATCGGTAATATATCAATATAAGTATGGAAATTAATAACCTGAAACATAACAAAGATATTTATACAAAATAAAAAACTTGTAACTGAAAAGCTAATTTTATTTTTTTGAATATACTGGTGTAATTACATAGTAATATCTATTCATACTTTCTTAACCCTTTGATAACGTACACATATCTTGCACACACAGGTATCCGAACCCGAATCTTCTAAGATGAATAATATCTTCTTTACCACTGAAACCACTCGTTGGACTCAATATTTATATACTTAAAATCAAGTAAATTGGTGACTCTATACTTTACATGAATTATAAATTTAATATTTATATTTTAATTTAGTAATTTTCTATCTTGTATTTTTAGGGTTTGAAAATTTTAATCCTAATTAAATGGTAACTATTAAATTCATTGAATTAAATTATATTATTTTTAAAATTTGATGCATTAAACATATAATCGCATGTGTAATGTTATGTCTGTTTGTTATTTCCAAATATTACTTACAAAAAAAAATCAATTAATAGATATAACGATTGTCGTTAGCATTAAGATTAAAATTTTGAAATTCAAAAAATATACCGGTTAAGAATGATTCAATTGGAGAATATGGGCTAAATCTATAATTTTATACATAATACATGGCTAATAGCATAATTTAACTAGACATATTCAACTACTGCCATTTGACCAGGACTAAAATTTCAAAATTCGAAAACTTAAATTAAAGTATAGGTACTAAATCCACAACTTACACAAAATATAGGGTCTAACAGCAAAATTTGACCCGTTTCTTTTTCAAATAGAAAATAAATTAATAATAAATAAATAAAATATTGATTGCTATGTTACAAAGTGAAAGAATAGAATTCCATGCCCTATGCTAATAATGGAAGTCCACACTACAAAATGTTAAAAGATTGACCTCTTACCAGGTTTTCATTGGTTAAATTACTTGAAGGGTCCTTCGCTATAGGTTTATGAACAAATTAGCCCCTGTACTATAAAAATAAGCAATTTAATCTCTGTACATTTAATTTTAAAGCGAATAGGTCAAAATTGAACATTAAAAGATGTTGATTTATCATGTTTTTAAAAGTGACTTGAGAGAAGAAAATGAGCAATTTAGTTATTGTCCTGCTTTAAATGTACAAAAATTTGTCCTTTTTTTTATAAATGTCACTTTAAACAAGTCAATTAAATAATCAGGGATTAAATTGCTCAATTTTATAGTAAATGGACTAATATAATCTTTAGCCTAATACAAGGACCTCAAACAATTTAACCAGTTTTCATTTCACCTTGACTTGCTAGTGTGTTTTTCCGAGTCTATTTCATTCTAGTCCTCTAATTGTTTAACTAGGAGTCCGTAATATGGCAATTCCTAACAAAATCATTAGAGTAGTTGACATACTTGGTCCAAAATGGCCGAAGATGCTCAAGGCCGATCGGCAGCCATGGTTTTAACTGGCCATTGTAATGAATAACGGCAGCTTTTTTCACGTTCTCAACATCAGTTTTACTCTGATGGCCTAAGCCAAGCATATGCCATGATGGGTCAATTGGATGAACATGACCTTTAAATGCAATCAAAGCAGGTGGTAAAGTTCCAAGCTTCCACAATGTCAGGTTTGAATCCAGGTTCTGCCACAAAAGAAACCAAACAATAAGGCGAAACATGCTGTTGTTTGCCAACATTTACTATAAATGCTGCTTAGCTAGAACTGGACCCAACTGATCAGTTCAACTAGTTCTCGGTTCAAACAGTCAAATTGTCAAATAAAACAGTTGAATTAACCAGTCTGGTCGGTAAAAGTACTATGAAGGCCTTTGTATTAGGAGTCATAATGAATTTTGACCCCTTCACTTAAAAAATGGACAAATTAGTTCTTGTTCATTAGATAAAAGAGCAAACTAACTCTTTCTGTTAAAATTCATCTATTTCTTCCTTTAAAAACTGGCGTAATTGACGAAATAACCAAATGGTTTCATGTGGCTGTTACGTGTGCCTTATGTTAATGTATAGAGGCTAGTTTTTAACAACACAAATGGATGGAATTTTTAATAGAATGACCAATTTGCTCTTTGATCTAACTTCCAAGGGCTAATTTGCCCATTTTTTGAGTTGAAGGGGCAAAATGCGATCTGACTACTAGTATAAGGGCTTTCATTGTACTTTTACCTAGTCTGATAAGATTTTTTAATCCATGAAATTACCACTGTCCACATTCATGTGTGACAAGTGAAAATGGGGATATGATCTATAAGAATTCTCAAATACATAAAAAATTTAGAAAAATCCAACCATACTCGTGTTGGATACAAATTGGTATCCAAAACTCACACCTGAATCCAAGTAACATAGGAAAAAGCTAGGTAAAAGTACCATGGAAGACCCTATATTAGGAGTTAGATTGCATTTTACCCCCTCTACTCAAAAAATGGCAAATTGGTTGTTAAAATTTGTCTGTTCTGTTAAAATTTTCATTCATTTATACTGTTAAAAACCAGCGTGGCTGACAAAATAACCTGATGGTGACACGCGGCATGCCATGTGTACCTTATGCTGACGTGCACAGACCAGTTTTTAACAGCATAAATGGATAGAATTTTTAACAAAAGAATCAATTTGCCTCTTTGAACTAATGTATAGGGACTAAATTTGCCTATTTTTTGAGTAGAGGAGACAAATGCAATCCACTTACTTTTACCAAAGGAGTTGCTATTTGCTAACAAAGAGACTAAACACAAGTCAATTACAGTCTACTTTTAGTTGGTATGTGATAAATTACCTCTTTAAACCAGTGATGATACGTCTCTGTTATATTTGTCTTCCTCCATGCACGAAGATCAAATATATTCATCCCATAAGCCCATGCACATTCATCAGGATCTAAATGCTTAGCTATAATAGGATGGGAAAAATTGAAGTAGTTTTTGAAACGTCTGGACATCACCCATTCACCTTCGCCTTTACAAGTTTCAACAGCTCCATTTACTTTTCTGTGCAGATCAATCTCCAAAAGAGGAGACAAATCACGTTGAATTACAACATCATCATCTAAAAATATCACTTTCTCAAGGTCCGGAAACAGCTGTTCAAAACACATAATCATAACATATATTTATGAGTATATGTAAGAGAAGAAATAGGTTAAAAGTATTATGGAGGCCCTTGTATATGGAGTCGGACTATATTTTGCCACCTCTACTCAAAAAATGGGTAAATTAATCTATGTACGTTAGATTAAAGAGCAAAATGGTCCTCTCTATTAAAATTTTCATTAATTTGTATAGTTAAAAATTGGAGTGATTGATGGAATAACAAGACAATAACATGTGATGTACCATGTGTATATCATGCTAACGTACAAGAATCAATTTTTAACAACAAAAATTAATGAAATTTTTAACAAAAGGACCAGTTTGCTCTTTGATCTAATGAACATGAACTAATTTGCCCATTTTTTTAGTAAAGGGGGTAACATGCAATTTGACTCCTAATACAAAGGCCTCCATGGTACTTTTCCCGAAGAAATAGTTCTAGACATAAGTAGATAGATACCTTGGGTAAATATATTCGAAGATGGTTGAGTAAGGATATGTACTTTGGACTTCGAGCCTGCAATTTAGAAGCGAATTTTCGAGTAGTATCAGAGAGATTTGTCTCTGTAATATGACTGCCATGATAGTAATTTTTGATGTTGTTATGATTGTCTACGATGTCAAGCAAAGGAACATTCTCTCTAGTTAACCAATCAAATTGATGAACACCTTTCACTTCAACTATCGCAGGGGATACGAAGTTTAATGCAAACCAAGAATGCATAGCCGCATAAGTTTTCTTGTCTGTGATGATATGGAAGACAATCTTGTTAGGTTCTAGTGATGATTTGACAGCAGAAGTAACAACTACCGAAGCAGCCAATATGTTGTCTGTTGACAGGATAAAGTGGTGGTAAGAATTGTTAGAAACCAAAGGGAGAAGCTCAGGAGAAGGCAATTGTCTACGTGCATGAGCATTGGATGAATATTCATTAGTTAAACGTAGAGAAAGACAATGGATGCCTCTTGGAATGGAACTTGCTGCGAAGTGTTTGTTCATCAACTCTGAAAATCTAGATTCCATGATTTCTCTTTCGAGTTTCATTATCTGTGCAGAAATGATGAACACTAATTAGGAGGTAGACCAAACTTACAAATATAACAAATAAAATGATAAAAGAATCATCAAAAAAGAGTGGTCGGAATGGACAAGAACAGGAGAACTTTATCCTATTTAATAAAGAAACAAAGCCTAGCATCGATTCAGGTTTCAATAGATAAGCATCATACATAGTGAAATAGTTGGAGTCTAATTTTTAGCACTTTCTCACAAAGCAGCCAATCTCTATGGTCCTTAAATTTCTTCCCTATAATCATTAACACTAAAAAAATATCATATAAAGATGTTATATATACATCAACTTAAATTGTTTGCACTTTTTCTTTTTGTCTACAAACTTATAGGAACTAAGCTGCATGAAACATTAAACTTCAAAAAGATATATTTGTATTTAAAATAACTACACCAGTTGTTTAGCTTTAATAATGGACATCATCTCTCCCAAAATCCTTGGGATTAAGGCTCAGTAAAATCTAATTGATTTGAATGATAGATATATTTCTTAAATTATTTTGCCAAAGATTTGCAGTGCTGAAAATTGAAATAGAAAAACCGGAGAGAAAACATAACAAAGGGAATAGAATGAAGAGAAAGATAAAAGATCCAATTAGATAATATTATAGACAGTAAAAGTACCATGGAGGCCCCTATACTAGGAGTCTGATTGTATTTTGCCTCCTTTACTGGCAAATTAGAGCCCTATATATTAGATCAAAGAGCAAATCGGTCATTTCTGTTAAAAATTTTATCCAGACAGTTACATGAGGCATGCCACATGTACCACATGCTGACATACAAGGACCAGCTTTTAACAATAAAAATGGATGATTTTTTTTACAGAAGGAGCAGTATGCTTTTTATCTAATATACAGAGACTAGTTTACCCATTTTTTGAGTAGAGGGTGCAAAATGTAATCCAGTTCATAGTACAAGGGCCCCCAATGGTACTTTCACCTATTATAGACATCGACAAATCAACAACTTGAAACTTTCACAATAATAGTTCCATTGTTCATCTTTTTGAAATCATCTAGATTTGTTTTTATGTTAGATTCAATTTAATTTCCTGTAAGTATTGCCTGATATCCTGTTTGTTTTTGAAGACAAGGGAAAGATAGTAAAATGCAAAAGTACCATTTAAGTTAATCTTCCATCTAGATTATGCACACTTCATCGACACGGAGTTAAAAGCCTATAAAACCACTTAAATAAAACAAGCATTTAAACCTAGAACTTCTTGGTCTAACATAGTGACAAGAAAAGGTTCCAACACCTATTCAACAACAAATAACAGTGAAGTAATGAACCTTAACATGATAAGAAAACAGTGACTTGAGAGTAACAATAATTTATGTAAATAACAATACCGTTGCTCTTAACATTAATGCAAAGGTCTTTGCATCGTACTGGTTGTTCTTCATATCAGAAACAAGTTGACTAAATGAATCCGGAAGCTTTAGTCCTTCTGGGATTTCCTCACTGTTTACTTGATTGAGAATCTTATATAAGTCCTTAACTAGTCTCTGCCGAACCACCACCACCACCACCAAAAAATCAACTCAAGTTGAAAATCATTACTAAATTTTTACTTTAAGAGCAAATTTAGAATGCATTTATGGTATCTAGAGAACATGATACTTACTCCTGAATCATCAACTCTACCAAGAAGCCTTGGTCCTAATCGTCTACCTAAACAATCTGCACAGCATACAAGAAAAAAAAGGTCATGGAGGCAATGAGCGCAGAGCTAACTCAAAATGCAACTAAAGAACATGTTCGATAAACAAATTATCATAGAAAAATAGGGCTACAAGCAATCAATTTCAAGCATCAATGAGGGTGTTATTATATAAGTTTGACTCAGCCGGTTCTTATAGATTCCTATGGTAATATAAACATTGTTAAAACCTAGAATTGAGTAAGCTAATCTGTATAAATAAATTGGAAAAGAACTCAAACAGTGATAGAGTAAAAAATAACAAACACAAGAATTCAACATGACCATCAACTTGGAATCCTACAACTGAAATGTAGACATCAACATCTTGTCCTATTTGGGCCGGGAGTGGTATTCAAGTAAAGCCCTCCTAACAATAATGACCCCAAGATTCAAACTTGGTCCAAATGCATAAGGAAGAAGTCCACTTCCAGTTCTTCCAACCATCTGTTGGTGTTATACTCATGTTTTATAACAATACAAATAACTTTTTCAACTTTTAACACCAATACACTATATTGTCAATAGCATACACTACAAAATAAAGGTGTATGGACCAAGGAAATCATGGAATATAGCAACTCGCATATTTTGATTCAACTATAATCCAAAACACTCCGACATATTAATGAAGAAACTCCAAACACAAACCAAATCATATCCAACAGTAATCGAAAAAAGATGGAAAAAATTATCATATCCACTGAATAAAATAAAATCAAGAACAATCCCCTACCACCACACCTAGTGCAAAACAAAATCAGTTATCAACAAAATGAGAACCAGGATAAATCGAGATTTCAAGGGAGAAAAAAAGGTCTAGCATAACAACAAAACTAACCTGACATGAAGATATAAAAAGAACAAGCATATTAGCCAATTCGTTCATACACAAACTAAATCAAATTGGCATTATAACATCAATCAAATCAAATGCACAACCAAAAATACATTAATAAGTTGAGAGTTAGAATGATTAAGATTACAAGAAAGGCCTAAAAGACAATAAAAGTAATATATCAATGTAGCTCTCACCCCATTAAAATGCATAACCAAAAAAAAAAAAGGGAATACAGATCAAATCCAATAGTAAAGAAAAAAACAAAAATCATAGAAATTAAAGGGTACCAAATGAGGAGCACTTGTCGACACCTTCAAGAGTAAAAAAAGCGTTAAGAATGAAGCTAAAAGGTAACAAGAAAGCGAGGATCAGAATGGTATGGAAAAGGGTCCTATACGAAATATGTGTAGCAGCCACCGTGATCTTCATCAAGTCAATAAACACATTGTTATTTGATATGGTTATAATTCTCATGCTAAGCGAGACTTGAAGCTGCATCCTTGTCTATGCAGCCCAATTTCCGCTAAACAAATTTTCTCCACTCTCTCCAAAAACACACCACCTTTCCTATAGTTATCAAAATCAATGGTAGCTCCTCCACAGTATCTTTCTCTGTTCTTTTCTACACCCAATTCTACCCCAATCACCATCGAATCCAATCTTTTTTTTTCTCTCTTTGTTTTCTGACTCAATGTTTGTTTTCCTGATTTGGGTTTCCTTTAAAACTTTCTTTTCTTTTGGTCTTTTTAACAAACACCTCCATTGCATTAGGTGTTTAACGTCCACCAAAAAAAGGGTTTTTTTTCTTCTTCATCCCTCTTTTTCGGAATTTTTTTTTTTGGATCAAAGAATCAAACTAGTTGTTTTGAAATCTGGGTTGTGATTATTTAAGCTTTTAGCTTGGTTATATTTGCCTTCCAATGGCTCAAAAAAATAAACGAAAGAGGAAAGGGGAACTGAGAAGTTTATTTTTTGGGGTACAATTTTGAGTTCGAATGAAAGCTTTTTTTTTTTAATCAAATTTCTTTAGAAAAAGAATAAATTGATTAATATTTAAACAAAATTAAAAAAAAAAATTGGAGAAAGTGAACCTTGATTTTGGATTTTATGAGTCAATAACATGCTGGGTGAAGAAAAGGTGTGGATGGTAGAGGGTAGAGTGAGGCTTTTGTTTTCTCCTAATTTTATGGGGAAGCATTTACTTTATATGTGGATGTTATTTTCTTAATTTTAGTTTTTTTAGGCTCAATTCACGGTTTTTGAAGTATTGTGTTTTCTTTTATATTTATAATTTTTTATTTTAATTAAATATTTAAAGTATTTAAATGTTACTATATTCACAAATCCAACAAGTGGTTTCAGTGAAAAAGAAAATCTTAGGAGTATTGAGTTTGAGCATCTGTATGTGTTCCTTCAAAGGATTAAAAAAATATAAACAGATACTACTATATAATCACACCAATAAAAGATTTTTAAAAATATTTAATGATAATTTTAGCCACTAACATTTGTATATTTTGTCAAAATGACCCTAATTGTACTTGAATAATTTGGCATCTAATTTAGTACTTAGATAAACATCCTTGACCATCAAGTAAGATGTTCATTTGGCATATTTATTTATTTTTAATTTAACTCGAATAATTTTACTCGATTGAAAAAAATTTCAAATCGAATTAAAATGATAAATAAGACTTGCCAACTTGATTAAATCAAAAAAATTTACTCAATTCGATCGAATACTCAATCTACTTTCAAATCGGTTCAATATTCAAAGCTTCACTGTTCAGTAGTAGGAGCTTCACGGTTTCATCGTGGTTTAGCAGTAAGAGCTTCATCACCATTCAGCAGCAAGTTCTTATCCTTCTCAATACAAGGAAACAAGAAAAAAAAAATGGGTAAATTAACCCAAAAAATCAATCGAATTAATATTGATTCGATTTAATTGATTTTATCATCGAAAATCGAAAATAGATTCGGTCAATTTTAATATATTTAAATCAATTAAGTTGATTGTAAAAAAAATTGATGAAATTGATCGATCAAATTAATTGCACATCTCTAATCCAATACATGAATACCTTCAATTTCAAAATATAAATTTCAAAATTTATATTTAAAAAATATATAAAAAATTAAAAAAAGCTAAAACAATAATTTCGAGTACCTAAATAAGTAATTTAAAGAGTTTTATTTTTTCTCTAATTTTGCTTTAAAGAGTTTTCAAATATAGATAGTTTAAAATGTATATGCTCTAAAATAGAATTAGTTGTAGAGTAATAAGATGTTAATTTGACATTTTAATTTTTTTAATTTAATTCGAATAATTTTATTCGATTTGACTCGATTTAAATTTTATTTCACTCCGTTCGATTCGAAAAAATTTCTAATTGACTTAAGATGATAAATGAAATTGATCAACTCAATTAAATTAAAATTTTTTCACTTAATTCGATCGAACGCTCAACTCCAATTGACAACCGCTTAGTAACGAGAGTTTCACTGTTCAGTAGCAAGAGCTTCACGGCTTCGTCGTGGTTCAACAGTAAGAGGTTCATCACCATTCAGCAGCAAGTTCTTATCCTTGTTCATTACAAGGAAACAAGAAAACAAAAGGAAAAAGGATGATTTAATTAACCAAAAAAATCAACCGAATTAATATTAATTCGGTTTGATTGATTTTATTAACAAAAGTCGATTGTTCAATTTTAATGCATTCAAATCAATTAAATATTTTTTGAATATTTTGATGTGATTACATAGTAGTATCGTTCATACTTTTTTAATCTTTTGACAACATATACATACTTTAAACACACAAATACTCGAATTCAAATTATTAATATAAACAGCATCCTCTTATCTATTATAGTCACTCCTTCACTTGATAAAATTATAGGAGCTCATTTGACCAAGATTAGAGCAGGTAAAGGTTAAAGTATGGCCCAGCACCAAATCGGATTCTTATTCTCATGTTAGATTATCCGTAATTTTGCAGGTCACTCTCAAACTTCAATATCTATCTCAACTTCTTATTCTCTCTAATACTAAAGCAAAATGGTCCCATAAAGCCATAACCCAAACCCAAACCCTTGCCAACTCCAATCTTTCTATCCCAACGGAGCGTCTCCTGTCCCTAGTCATAAGCCCCCATAAGCCACTGCCAGTGACTGCCTTCTCAAAACCCTTTAGTCATGGCCTGCCACCACCACCACCACCAGCACCACCATACCTCCGCCACCTGCTGCTCCACCTGCTCTTGCAGTCAGTGCTTCCAACCAGCATCGGCTTCAGCTCCATATCCCCAACAATCTGACCATCTTCTACAAGCACTTGCCTCTCTTCTTCAACCCAACAAAATCATTATCTAAATCAAACCCATCTTCTAAAATCATTCCAAGATCAAAACTTTGCCACTAAAAACCATCACTTTCATAAAAAACAGCAAGAACAACCCGACTTTCTCATCTCTTCACTTGTGACCCGTATCAATGCTCTTGAATCATCACTCCATAGCTTTTCCAAAGCCTCAAGTTGTTCTTCTTACCCTTCATTTTCACTTAAAGATGCAGCTGCTCGTGTAATCCAAACCCATTTCAGAGCTTTCTTAGTTCATAGATCAAGAACACTTAGACAGCTCAAAGATCTCGCCTTTATCAAATCAAGTCTCAACACTCTCAAGCTTTCAGTTTCCAATAATATCCATTTTGATCCCCAAGTTGTTTCTCAAAAAGCCATGGACTTGCTTCTCAAACTGGACTCTTTTCAGGTATATATCTATATTTGGTACTTGAAATCTTGGTTGACTAATTTCTGTTTTTTTTTTTTAATTTTGAAACTTGGGTTTTTTTTATAGGGTGGTGATCCAATGATTAGAGATGGAAAAAGGTCAGTTAGTAAAGATTTGATTCAGTTTTTAGAATATGTTGATGGGTTAGTTTTAAAAAGGCATAAGCTCCTATATAAGAATGCAAAAAACATTAGGGTTTTGAGAAATGGTAGTAGTAAACCTAAGGTTTTAAGGTCTAAATCTGGTGAAGTAATGGAGAAACTGAGAGACAGAGTTGAAAAACTTGAGAGGTTTTCTACCATTGAAGAAGGAAATGATGTTGTTGAGCTTGAAGGTTTTCATCAAGGTATTGATGAAGCAGAGAATCAAAATAAAAATAAAAATGGTGAGCTTTTGTTGAAAAGGCAAGGGATTCAACCAAAAGTGAAGAAAACTGTAAGCTTTGCTGAAAATGGGAATGTTTATAGGATTATTAGCAATGGAGATGAGGTTAGTTCAAGTGGAGATGGTAGTTTAACCGACGAGAGTGTTTCAAGTGATGAACGTGGAGATACAACGGAGAATCTTGTCAAAGAAAGTGAAGATTTAGTTGAGAATTTGGAGGAGGCAATGAACTTGAACAAACAGGCAAGAAGTAACAGTGTTGAGGACTATCAGATTCAAGGTGGTGATTTTGTGTTTTCTGCTCCATTGCCTGTGAAGATGGAATCTAAAGCTGATCTAATGAAGAAGAGGAATGGTGCTCTCAAAATTGTTTCATCATAGATATATCACCATTATGAAAGATTAGATCTTTATTGGTTCTTCTTCTTTCATATCTGTCATTCTAATAGTTAGAGTTCAGATTGATGAGTGTGAGAATGTTCCCATGGAGTTTGTTCTGTTAATCTCAGGTAATATATTTTTCTCTCCCATTGAAGAGGGGTTGGTTTGACTTATTTTTTTGTAACTTTGCACTTGATTGAGTGTTTAATGTTAGCTGAACTTGGAACTGTCATTCTTTTCTGTGTTTTGTTGTCTTCACTATAATACTCCCATGTCAAATGGTATGTATGTATATATGCGTGTGTTTTCAACTAGTGGGATAGAATTCTGGCTTCTTCATTATGTGGATATAATTTAGTTCGGGTTAATATATACAGAGGTACTTGAACTTGGCAACTTATAACTATTTGGTACCTAAACTTTTTTTTGGACCTAATCGGTACCTAAATTTGGAAACCGTAAGCCAACTTGCTACTCTTTTTTAGGTATCTGATTAACTCTGTAAAAAATACATTAACATGGCACTGACGACCAACAGGATGGTGGTATGTGGCAGCTTCACATGTATAGTTTAAAAGTTTAGGTACCAAGTAAGAACTTGTGTATATATTAACCATTTAGTTCTTGTTGTGTCTATCACTTGATTGCACTGCATTTACAATTATCCGCTATGTATTTGTGTATCCTTGGAAGGTTGAATCTTTACATCCCTGTTTGAATATGTGTCAAACACAAACTTGGGAGAGAAGTCGGAGCAATATAGCTTACACTCGCAAGTGTTGGTGAACGACTCAGACTTGGTTTTGGATGAACTAGATAATTTAACAATGAAATTGCTAGCCATTTGTTTTTTAGCATACAATCATGACACTTGCCATCCAAAAGATAATGTTGAGGCAAATATTGTATTCCTAGAAAAGCAAAAACAAGTGATAAAGTTGTAAAAATTGATGTTATATTAGGATAGCCTGAAGAGGTGGTTAACTTAACCATGGCATATGAAATTAAGTGTGGGCTTAGATAGATGATGCGTTTACTTGTGATTAATGTAAAAACAGCGGTGATAGTAAAATTAGATATTGTAGCAATATTATAACGTGAGACAAAAAAATAAATTAAACGTACCGCATTAACCATCCAAATCCACACTTAAGCGATAAATAGTTGGTGGTGGCTACAGTCTCAAGTTTGTGTGCATCAGTGCTCTCTGTCTTAGCATTCGACAATTTTAATACACAAGACGTGAGCTCTTCCCCTTCCTCATACAAAAGGCTTCGGCTTCTTCAAATCATTGAGAATTATTTGTTTAGTGTAATTTAAATCATACCATCCATTTTTTAGGGTAAGTTTTTTTATTATCTAATTATTCAAAAATTTTGATTGTTACCAACTCTTAAATTATTAATGAAAAGATATTTGTTATTTTTAAATTTGACATAATAACATTTTACCAAAAAAAATAGGCATAATAGCAATTTTATCTTGATTTAAAAAAAAGTAATATTTAATATTTACATATTTATTTAATTTGATTTTTTATTTTTTTGTTGTAGTTTTACTTTTTTTGTGTGTAATTTTAAAAAAATAGGATAAGATGAAATTTATTATTTTAGATTTTCGGATGTTTTTGTTTTTGGTATGTTTCCAATCGGATTTAATTGATAGATTTATTTTTGCTTTACTCTTTTAAGTGGAAGGGTCATAGAAAAACAAATTGTATAATATGTAAATATTAAAAGTTAAAACTAAATTTACACAATGTATAAATATTAAAGGTTAAAGTTGTTATACCAACTTTAAAAACTATCACATTATCTATCCGTCAGCCATTTAATAGTTGGTGACCAAAAAAAAAATTGAATAGTTGAGTGATCATTTTGTAATTTTTTGTAGTTGAGTGATAAAATAAGTTTTCTAATTATAGGGTGACTATAAGTATAATTTATCAATTTTTGTTAGTATTGATAGATACCAATCTATTTCAATATACATATTTAAGAAATATTTCATTTACTCATATCTATTATAAGCATTAAGGATTGTGAAAATATTAACTATTTTTTTTATCCTTCATGTTGGTGGTACGATTTATGTTTGAGGTTTGAAGTTGTCCTTGACAATGTTATTTTCAAGGTTTGAATAAACGTTCTTTTTTTAGAATACAATGCATTTTATCATTACATTTAACACTTTTTTAACGGAACACTTGTCGGTATTATTATATAAATTTATCGTGTATTATTTTTATACATTTAAAATTCAGGGTAAATTGTAGCAATTGTTACTAAATTATACGTATTTATTTTTATCACTCAATTAAAAAAATTATAATTTGATCACTAACATTCACATCTAATCATTAAATGACTAAAGGAACAATGGCATTGAACTTTTCAATTGGTATAATAATAAATGTAATCTTCAATTTTTTATTTTTTTACCAATTTGACCCTAATTTTATATATAAATTATTAAAAACCAATTATTTTAAAAAATTAAAAAATCCTAAAACATATATAAAATTTAATAAAATATAAAAATATTCACAATCCAATTACTATAATTTTATTTTGGAATGTAATACTACGATATATTCAACCAACCAAAAGTTATGCCTTAAAACAATAAAAATGAATGTATATTGAAAATATTTAAAAAATCTCGAATAAACTTTAATTTACTAACAGGTAAACTATCAAAATAATCATATTTGTTTACTTCAAGTTACGTCTTAATCATTTATATTATCATATTGTAACATTTTAGTCATTGAACCTTTAATTATTGTTAACGGTGTAACGGTAAGCTGATATAATACGTTAAATCATCATTTCAAACAAAAATTTTAGGTTAAATTATATAGGGGTGAGTAAAACCCGTTTCGATTCGAAAAACTCGATAAAAAATTTAAATTTTAAATTAAATAGTTCGAGTTGTTTGAGTTAACTGAGTTATTCGAATCAACTCGAATTAAAAATTAAGTTTTTAAGTTTAACTCGGATACAAATTACACAATTTGAGTTATCCGAAAATCCGAATAAGAAAAGATAAAATTACGTCGTTTTGATAAATATTTACCCTTTTAAAGTTAAAAGTCAAAACATAAAGTTAAAAGGTAAAATCATGTCATTTTGATCAATATTTACCCATTAAGTTAAAAGGCAAAACCATTATATTGTTTATATAGTTAAATAATATTGTACTTTGTTTACTAGTTAAATAATCGGTTCATGTAAACGCAACATTGAATATAAATAAGAGGATTCGTTAACTCGACTCGACTCGATTCGAAAAAATTTCAAATTGAATTCGATTACAAAAATAGGATTCGTCAACTTAAATAACTCGAAATTTTTTGATTTGATTTGACTTGACTCGATCGAATACTCACCCCTAAAATTATACAATTGGTTTTTATATATATTTTTTGTTTTGAATAATTTAAATTTTTTTCTTTCTTTTATATACATTCCTTTCCCATGTCAAATAACCATCTCTAACAAAGTGGAATTCAGATGGAGAAAAAATAGAAACCACAACTCGCATTAGATCAGATAGTCTCATCAACAATTCCTCTTCTGAGGTTTGAAAAGAGGCAAAATACTTAAAAACCTGCAAGCATGAAGATATATGAAGACCCAATGACAACAATATCCATAAGATACCTTATGAAAATCAAATACAAATTACTAATTCAATGCAAAAGGCAGTATCTTTTCTAGTTAACAGAAAACTTTCCTTTCATACACCTCTGCAATGGAAAATGGAAATGTACCATCACACTTTTTTTTACCTTTTACTACTAATTAAATGCAAAAAGGATTGAGAGAAACTTGAAAGAAGATAAATAACCTCCAAAGATGAACTTAGAGCTATTTTCAAGGAGGGCTAGATTATAAAACACTGTTTTTCAACCATCAGTGGTAGATTCATCGCTTTCCATTGACCATTTGAAGAAAGATAAAAATGGTTTTTTGAAAAAATTAGAACCCCAATTCGAAGTTGAAGTTGAGTACAAGCAGTAAAATGCACCTAAGCTCGAACCAACAACGATTCTGGAGACCCATTTTACGAAAGTGCTCGAAAAGGAATCCTTCTTATTGTTGGAGTCGATGTTTGAAGTGTTGGTAAGAGGCAGAGACGAGAACTTGCAGGTTAGGAGTCGTTGTTGGTTAAGGGAGAGATGAAGCATTGATAGTGAGGATCGTCTCAGAGGAGAACGGAGAAAGGAGGAAAACAGAGTGAGAATCAAAAGAGAGGGAAAAATAAAGAGAAAAAAAAAGTTAAAAAAATATAAAAATGAAAAAAATTAAATTGTTGAAAACAAAAAAAAAATCAATTATATAATTCAGTATAAAATTTTCGGTTTAAATTATTATTTAACATCCCACGTCAACTTATCGTTACACTTTTAACGATAATTAATGGTTTAATGACTAAAATGTTATATCACGATAACGTAAGTGACTAAAACGTAACATTTTAAACATAGATGATTAATATGTAACCTAAGACAAACAAAAATTATTATTTTAATAATTTACTCTTTACTAATATATCAGACATTAAAAATCCAACAAATGATTTTAATAGAAAAGATAAAAATCTTAAACTTAAACACTTATGTGTATAAAATATGTGTGAGTTTAATAAAATAGATACTACCAATTACACATTAAAATAACTAAAAAATAACTCGCAGAATAATTCGGATCGCTCAAAATAGATTCAATAGTAATTACGTAAACAATTTAATATAAAATGCAAAAAAAATTCATTTTACAATCCCAACTAATGCAGATGTGATTAGACTGACAACAAATATGCCTCTTGTCGTTATACACTTTAAATCACCATCGTCCATTTTTCGGGGTTCTTACATAGACATAATACGCACAATTCACTGTATAACTATCTCGACAGGATCCACCCTGTCCAATTACATACTTACAAGTGGACGGAGCAGAGCTACATGGCTCCCAATATTTCCCTTATCAGTCGCCCTTTTGTCCTTTTCCCATGGCAGGAAATGTTATAAAATATCTCTCTCAAAGTAAAATCTTCTCCTTCCGTTACCAAAATAGAAACTTAAACCCCTCACCGTTCTGATCACGCCGCATCACCAAAAACAGATTTCAATCTCAATCGAAAGAAGCATGATTTTATTCTATGTATCTTTTAAAAATTAGGAATTTAGTCCCTTATTTAGTGTATTTGTATTTCTAAGAATTTAATCTCTCTACTTTTCAAGTTTCGAAATTCAAGCATAACTGTTAACATTATTATTTTTATTGTTAAATTAGTTGCTGTGATATTTTGAAAAAAAAAGTACTCACTTGATATCATGTAATTTACAAAAGATGTTGTAATTAACTTGAATTTAATAAAAAAATTTAATAGTATTAACAGTTAGACATGAATTTTGAAATATGAAAAGTAAAGGCATTAAATTATGGAAATACAAGTACAGAGACTAAAGTCCTATTTTTGAAAACAATACAGGGACTATAGACAAATTTTAACCTTTAACTTAATCCGAACTCCGTAAGTGGTGATAATAACGGTAAACTATTACCCGCGCGGACCAATGAAATTTTGCCAGGTGGGAATCAAGGGAAATGAGAAGTTAAATCGGATCACAGGTGATTGAAACTCCATGCATATTATAATTCTCGTGAATCGTTTCATTTTTCTACTTACATTACACTTGAAATTGGCAACTTTCGATCTCTTTCGGTTTACATAAAGTTCGAAGAGAGATGGCTACGTGGCGATATTCAACGATGCCGGGTGGAGCGGAGGCAGTTTCGAGTCGCAATGCGGTGGGTAGATTCCTCGACTTCAGCCACGGTGGTGGTGGAGGTAGAAGAGGGATCAAACCGGATCAGCTGATGTTGATTAGGAAGTGGCAGCTTAGGCCGGTGACGAGATCGTTTTCGGTGAGGAATGTTTCGAGTGAGCAGCAACAGAAGATGAAAGATCTAGTAACTCAGCAACAAGGTTCGATCTCCTTCTCTAATTTCTGTATACAAATGCAGATACTCTGTTTTTACTTTTATCTTTCAGTTTTCTTTTCCTTTTTCTTTTTATGTACTTTTTTGCTTGCTCAATTGGAAACTTGTGTGTGTGTGATACTTAGAAACTACTGATTTTGTGTGTGTTTGATTTTTTTTTCTTATTTTCTTTTCCAGACATTAATTAATCATTATGAGGTTTGTAGTTGAATGATCAAGAGTGAGAAGCATTATATATTATATTGGAGGAGGATTCATTTAGACGGTATAAAACATTTTACATGATTAGTACTTAACTATCGAAATTTTTAATATAATCATACTCCTGCACATAAAAGCTTTGAATTGATTTGATATTTTTATCTCATCCATATTATCAGTATACTTTTAAAGGTTGAATTTTTTTTTTTTACATAACTTGCTCAAAACTCGAATAACATGATCAGATGGCTGGACTGTTAAAATATTAATCATGCAAAAAGGTATGGAAGTATATAAAACTATTTTAATTTTACTTAACATACGTGGATCTAACTTCTCTCACTTTGTTATATTTGAGAGATTAATTGTGGTTTTTGGTGCGGGGTTCTTATTGTTGTTGATATTGAGATTCGATTCTTTGCTTTATTTTTTGTTACCTTTTGTTGCTATCTTATCTCATGTTTGATACTTTTAGTATCATCTTTATCTCACATATAGAATCTGCCGATTTGAAGTTAAAACTTTGAATCTCTGATATTAGTTGATGCTGTTGTTTGATTTACTGTTGTAAAAAAAATGAGTTTCAGTAGAAAATAATTGAACTGTTTGGATCTGTTGATGTGCTAGGATGGTAACAAGTGTCACTTTACCTTTTTAACATCTAAAAGGGATTGGGACTTATTATCTGGTTGGTTATTAAGACATGAAACGGATCGTGAGTCACATGACCAGTTTATATTAGCTATCTTACTTCCAATGAGTGATTAAAGAATTTTGAAGCCTTCAACAGCTTATTGGTGAAAAATAAAGGGAAAAAATGCTTGCTTCTTAGATGGTTGAGATTAAGCTATGATCTTATTTTGCCGATTAGCTAAATAAGTCATACTCATATATATGTACTTTTTTTTTTTGAAGTTAAATAAGTCATATCATTTATTGGGTTGGATCCTTTTTTGGTGCTGACATGGCATCATGAATGAAAGTTGGTTTTCTTTTCTTTTCTTTTTTTCATATGGAAGATGGCTTTGAAATAAAGAATCATAGATGAAGTGTCTCAAAAAGAGCAATATTTTTTTTTGTCATTTCATAATGAGCTAATTAAGTGAAAAATAATATGGATAAAGCACGGTGACATATCTAAAAACAAACTGTAACTTAAAGGTTATACCTTGTCTAGTCCTGTATAATCTTAGACTGAGGCAAAATATCCACAGATTAGTTGATTTTTTCCAGTACAATTTGCACTTGTATTGCACTGAAGAAAAGGTCAATTTTCTATTGTCCTTCACTTTCCACTTTTTCCTTTGATTTAGAATCTCCAGGCAGTCATAATCCTTTCCCTCCAGATGCTTCATCTATTGCCTCTAGTATCAAATACCATTCAGAGTTCACCCCATTGTTCTCCCCTGAGAAGTTCGACCCTCCAAAGGCTTTCTTTGCAACTGCACAAAGTATTCGTGATGCTCTCATTATAAACTGGAATGCCACATATGATTATTATGAAAGATTGAATGTAAAGCAGGCTTACTATTTGTCAATGGAATTTCTACAGGTCTGCACTTGTTTCACATTCAATACTTGAGTTCTGTAAATTCCTTTGAAGATGTTACTATTTCAGCCCCTTTTTTTATTTCTTATATAGGGTCGGGCACTGTTGAATGCAATTGGTAATTTAGGGCTTACTGGAGCTTATGCAGAGGCCTTGAGCAAGCTTGGACACAACCTAGAAAATATAGCTTCCCAGGTTGGTTGGTGCATGTAAATTTTTTATTAGTGTACCTAACTTTACCAACACATTCTGACGGTAGAGAATATTGGAGAGGATAAAAGCAACAGGCCATATAAGACAAAAATTCATTTGGATCCTTTACCAGCTACCATAGTGCGCCACTCTCTAGAAATATAGAACTTTTTCCTTTGGTTCTTTCTAAAAATCTGCCCTTTCTGATTTATTTCGTGTATTTGTCAAAAAGAAAAACAGGGAGGGTGTCTATATGCTGGCATTCACATTATTCTTTTACAATAGCTAAATTTTTCAATTGATTTACAGGAGCCTGATGCTGCCCTAGGGAATGGAGGCCTTGGTCGACTTGCCTCCTGCTTTCTGGATTCTTTGGCAACATTGAATTATCCAGCATGGGGTTATGGGCTTAGATATAGGTATGGCTTATTTAAACAGCGTATTACAAAAGATGGGCAAGAAGAAGTTGCTGAAAATTGGCTTGAGGTATACTTGCTCTCTGTTTGTTATCTCTCTTTCAAAGCAATCATTGTAGAAATAAATGTACACATGTCTATATGACATCTGCATAATGAATGCTAATGTTTTTTCCCTCTCTGAGCTGACCAACTTCTTTATCTTTGTCTTGATTATGGCTTCTCTTCTCAGATGAGCAATCCTTGGGAAATTGTGAGAAATGATGTCGCATATCCTATTAAGTTTTATGGCAAGGTTCTTACAGATTCAGATGGAAAGAAACACTGGATTGGAGGAGAGGATATACAGGCTGTTGCTTATGATGTCCCAATACCAGGATATGAAACTAAAACCACGATCAACCTAAGACTCTGGTCAACGAAAGCTCCATCAGGAGACTTTGATCTATCTGTATTTAATTCTGGAAAACATACCCAAGCAGCTGAGGCCCTATATAATGCTGAAAAGGTCAGTCTTTTTTTTCGTTATGTGTTTTTGCTTCTGGCAATATATCTGTTAGCTCTTCGTAAGTTAAGCTATTTGTTGGCACATCTCTTCACAGTTTCATCAGACTATCTAACTTCCTGGAGCTAAATCTGGAGGAGAATCTGAACCAAGGTTCTTTGCTAATACAACAACATTTCTGAAATGGTTATTGGTCTTAAAATGGAGTATATAATGTCAACAGTGTTGGGCAATTGTTCTGCAGTTGTCCTCTTTCAGAAATAATATGGGTTTTTCATGTTTTCTGATTAGGGGCAATTAAATTCTTGATATTTCTGATTCGTCTTTGCATAATTTATGCCCCTAATCACATCTAGTTCATGTTTTTCAATTTTTGTGTTGATTTTCCATGCACAATGTTGATCCAAGTGGTAGGGTGAGGATGACTCATAATATACATATTTGAATATCAGATTTGCTATGTACTCTACCCTGGGGATGAATCACTTGAAGGAAAAATCCTTCGTTTAAAGCAGCAATACACCCTGTGCTCAGCCTCTCTACAAGATATCATTGCACGTTTTGAGAGAAGATCAGGAGCAAAGGTCAAATGGGAGGAATTTCCTGACAAGGTTGCTGTGCAAATGAATGATACTCACCCAACTCTTTGCATTCCAGAGCTGATGAGAATTTTGATTGATGTGAAAGGTCTAAGCTGGAAGGAGGCCTGGAATATCACCCAAAGGTATTCCCTATGCATGAGAAATCCTTTTTTTTCCTTTTCAAACATATATGCTGTGAGGTTATTGAGAAGCTCAAGCCATACTCTGTACACTCTCCTCATCAAATCTACATCTCTGCAGTTTCAAACACATGCTTTAGTGTAATATAAGTTATTTGAGTTCCATTCAATTCTGAATTTTTTCTTGCTACGATTCTTGTGCATATTGGACATTTGCATTTTTCACAATTGCTTATTTTATTCTCAAATTTACCTTGTTTATGTTGTGGTTTTAGTAAGTAAAAACTCAAATAGATTTTCCCTTTCTAATTTCTTCTTTTTCTTTCCCTATAATGTGGTAACTTGTATACCTTGTAATGCTGTTTCTTAGAACCGTGGCATACACAAACCACACTGTTTTACCTGAGGCTTTGGAGAAATGGAGTTTAGAACTTATGGAGAAACTGTTGCCTCGACACATGGAGATTATAGAAATGATTGATGAGGAGGTCAGATGGAACACATACATCAAACAAAACCTTTCAATTTTTTGGATTTCCTATTCTAACTCAATTTTCATCCTCTTTATACTGTTTTCAGCTAATACGTACCATAGTTTCAGAACATGGAAAAGCAGATTCTAACTTACTGGAGAAAAAACTGAAGCAGATGAGAATTTTAGAAAATGTTGAGCTGCCGGCTGCATTTTCTGATTTACTAGTTAAACCCAAGAAAAGTCCTGTTGCTGTTGCCAGTGATGAACTTGGAGAATCTGAAGAGGAAGAAGAAGCAGAAGAAGAAGACGAAGAAGAAAAACTTAAGCCTGCTGATGGAAAAATTAAATCTGTAAAGGAAGGCACTCAGGGGAAGAAAAACAAGATCCCAGAACCAGTACCAGAGCCCCCAAAGTTGGTTCGTATGGCTAACCTATGTGTCGTTGGTGGTCATGCAGTGAATGGAGTTGCTGCGATACATAGTGAGATAGTAAAAGACGAGGTGTTCAATGATTTCTTTCAGGTAAATGCAATTTAGAAAACCTCTTTCAACTTGATGATAAAAATTGAGTTTCTTCGGATTGTATCTACTAGGAAAATGATTCGATTGTTGATTTCTGAGCTCAAATTTTGGCAGTTGTGGCCTGAGAAATTTCAAAATAAAACAAATGGGGTCACACCAAGAAGATGGATCCGGTTCTGCAATCCAGAGTTGAGTAAAATTATAACGAGCTGGACAGGCTCAGAAGACTGGGTTTTAAATACTGAAAAGTTGTCTGAACTTAGAAAGGTAATCTGCCATATACCGTGGTTCTTCTTTTTCTTGTAAAACTTCTTGTACAATTATTTTTATGTTTCTAAACATATATTTACAATGTGCTCTTGGTCTTTTAATTGAAATGAAGTTCATTTTCTCCCTCTCTTAGGTTTGTGAATGATCAGTGATGATAAATGTCGGATAAACCTTTTAAAATGCTTCTTTCACAAGAAAAACTACCAGATTGCCTTTTGTAGCATTTTGTCCTATTTGTCCTGCTGATTAAATGTACAGGTGGTAAAAGTACCATGGAGGCCCCTATATTAGGAGTCAGATTGCATTTTGCCCCTTTTACTCAAAATGGGCAAATTTAGTTCTTTTTATTTAAAATTTCATTCATTTATATTGTTAAAAACTGACGTAGCTAACAGTATAATTTGACAGTGACACTTGGTATGCCACGTGTACCTTATGCTGACGTATTGAGGCCAATTCTTAACAGCAAAAATGAATGAAATTTTTAACAGGAAAATCAATTTGCTCGTTTATTTAATGTATAAGGACTAATTTTCCCATTCCTTGTGTAGATAGGGCAAAATATAATATGACTCTTAATACAGGGGCCTTTACGGTACTTTTACCATTCTAATATTTTTATTTCCAGGTTAGGCATTGCTTTTGAAATTCAAGCAGTGGTATTTCATAAAAGCTACCATCTAGGATTCTGATATATAAGCTCTTGTGTTTGTGTCTTTGTCTATAAAAATACTAGATGAGCATTTTTTATGGTTAATTTGAATGACTGTACGTACAAGGAAGCATCTGGATCTTCAAGTTATTATGAAAGAACCTAATCAGTGTTATGGCATATGTTCATAGTTTGCAGATAACGAGGATCTTCAGACCCAATGGAGGGCTGCAAAAAGGAGCAACAAGTTAAAAGTTGCATCCCTCATTAAAGAAAGGACAGGCTATATAGTAAGCCCTGATTCAATGTTCGACATCCAGGTAATTTCTCTTGTCAACTACACTTTTCTAAAACTTTATGTCTTTAGCTCGTATTGTCAACATAATTTTGTCCGTCATTCAGTATTTGTATGTGATAAATATTATGAATACTTTCGGACCATTGTAGCTATTTCAGATAGTCGTCTCAAGACAGTTAGATATGAATGCTTTGTCAAAATGTATACTATATTGAATTTCAGGTTAAGCGCATCCATGAATACAAGCGTCAGCTGCTGAATATTTTGGGTATTGTTTACCGTTACAAGAAGATGAAAGAAATGAGTGCTTCAAAAAGAAAGCAAAAGTTCGTTCCACGTGTTTGTATATTCGGGGGAAAAGCTTTTGCCACTTATGTTCAAGCCAAGAGAATCGTGAAATTCATTACCGATGTTGGAGCTAAAGTTAATCATGATCCTGATATAGGTGATTTACTTAAGGTATGTCTTCACTGCCGAATATTATTAACAGACCTAATACGGTGTTCTTTCCTGAGATCACTAATCAGACGTAATGTCTTGTTACGTTCTAATTTTAGGTAATTTTTGTTCCTGACTACAATGTGAGTGTGGCTGAATTGCTTATCCCTGCAAGTGAACTATCACAACATATCAGGTATTTCAATTTTATACCTTATATGGATAATTCTTTATATAATTTTTCTTTTTGCTTAAACGGTAAACATGCTATGTTGCTTTGACTCTTCTTTTTTCTTAAAAAGTATCCATGTTTGATGCATATTCGGACACGGAAATAAGGATATGACCCTTAGATTCATGGAAATACTTTAAAATATTGAGTTAAGCTTTTGTGTACACATAGTGTCCAGCAAGTCTGAGTCCGAGTAGCGTAGAAGCAGGAAAGTTTCCTAGCTTACGCTAAAACTCCTACTTCTAAAAGGATGTAATTTCTTCATAACTTGGGAAAGCCTATACTCAATCAGTTTGATGAAGCATCATGAATTAGCTATTTTATATTAAATTGACGGTAAAATTACCATGGAGGCTCCTATACTAGGAGTAAGATTGTATTTTGTCCCCTCTACTCAGAAAATGGGTAAATTAGTTCCTGAACATCAGATTAAAGAATAGCAAATTGATTTTTTTTTTGTTAAAAATTTTATCCATTACTGTTTAAAACTGGCATAGCTAATAGAATAACTAGATAGTGACATGTGCCATGCAATATGTACCTCGTCAGCTGTACATCAGATTAAAGAAGAGCAAATTGATTTTTATTTTTGTTAAAAATTTTATCCATTACTGTTTAAAATTGGCATAGCTAATAGAATAACTAGATAGTGACATGTGCCATGCAATATGTACTAAATTGCCTATTTTTTAAGTAGAGGGTAAAATGCAATCCGACTCCTAGTACAAGCCATGATACTTTTACCTTAAATTGACTCAACTTTAATGCATGAAACACTATCGAGCTCAAGCTGTTGTGGTTTTGACATAAAAAATGAATTCCATGTTTACTCAGATTTGCAATGAGCTCGGTATATACCTTTATAGGAGCCTTCTATCTTGATTTTATCGCAAAGGTGACACTGGGCATCTGAATTTCTTTCTGTTCTTTTATGTTGTTTTTCCTTTGTGCAGTACTGCTGGAATGGAGGCAAGTGGAACCAGCAATATGAAGTTCGCAATGAATGGTTGCATTCTAATCGGGACCTTGGATGGTGCCAATGTTGAAATACGAGAAGAGGTTGGAGAAGAAAACTTTTTCCTCTTCGGGGCTAAAGCTCACGAGATTGCCGGGCTTCGGAAAGAAAGAGCTGAGGGGAAGGTATGTGGTCTGATTACTGGTTTTCCTTTCTCCCTCGGGTTTTCGTCACCCCATTGACCTGGTTAACATCTTACCACAGTTCGTTCCGGATCCTCGGTTCGAAGAAGTTAAGAAGTTTATCAAAAGTGGCGTATTCGGATCTTCCAACTATAATGAACTCCTGGGATCATTAGAGGGAAATGAAGGTTTCGGTCGTGCAGACTATTTCCTTGTTGGCAAAGACTTCCCTAGTTACATAGAATGCCAAGAAAAGGTCGACAAAACATATCAAGACCAAAAGGTGAGTATCCTTTTTCTTTGCATATGGTTATATTTTACACTCTGGGATAAGCTCTTATATTGTTGGGTAATATTAATTATTAGTAATTTCTGTTTTGATAACCCAATTAAGAAAAGATACAAAATGATCATTCAACTATTAAATTTTTTTTCCTTTTTTATCACTAGCGGGCTAAGGTAGACAATTTTTAAAATTGACAAAATAGCAATTTAACCCTCAACTTTTATATGTTTTGTCTATTTAATCTTGATTTTTAAAAAATCTAGCCCGTAACATTTAAATGTTATGTAATTTGATCCTTTTTGTGATTTTGTTTTTTTTCGACTTTTTCACTTAAAAAGTTTAAAAAATAAGTTTATCAGTTAAAATTAATTGAAAATATACAAAAAAAAAGAAAAGAAAACATCCAATAAATCCAAGATAATATTTTGTCTTTTGTTATTCTTTTAAAACTAACTTTCAACATCACAAAACTGCAAAAAAAAAAAATAATAAATTATACAATGTGTAAATATTGAAGGTTAATTTATTTCAAAATCAAGATTAAATTGATATAATTTATAAATATAAAGTTGCCAACGTTAGTCAGGTAGTGATTAAACAAAAAACAATTGAATAGTTGGATAACCATTTTTATAATTTTTTATAGTCAAGTGATCGAAAAAAAAATATTAATAGTTGAATGATTACTAATGTAATTTGCCTTACATTATTTTACAACATACCTTTCGCCTTAAATTCGAATACAGTACTATATCAATATCTAACACTCACACCAAAATCCGATTACAGTGATGTATGTTGATCTGTTACCTAAATGTTGTAAATTATTGTGTGTGGTAGGTATGGACAAGAATGTCGATCATGAATACAGCAGGTTCTTACAATTTCAGCAGTGACAGAACAATTCATGAATATGCTCGAGAAATATGGAACATAAAGCCTGTTGAATTACCATAATTTCGGTCATGTGGGCTGCCCTTTTACCTGTTAGTAACTGCTCTCGTTGTTATCATGCATATTGTAACAACTCAAGCTTCTATACATGCAATAAAATTTTGAATATGAACAGCTTTTAGTATAAAATTCTCCATCGACATAATTTTTTTTTATATAATTATATACAATTGTTATATTTTTAATTTTGTTCATTGTTCATTACATTTTTAGTAGAAAAACTTAACAACAATAAAGAATTTATTACTTATCATATGCCTTTTGGCATTATTTCGAGTCCTACACATGACAGGTGAACTTTTTTTTCATACCAATCTTATTTCTCAAACATGATGAAAATCATCACTGTATGGGAACTCCAAACAAAATCCCATTTCCAGTCATTGTTCAATGTATGTTTCAATAGGGAGTAAAAGAAAATCATCACAGTATGCTCTATATATCTCAGAAACAAGACATGGAAAATTTGGGGTAAAAATATCATGGAGTCCTTGTACTAAAAGTTAGATTGTATTTTGCTCTCTCTACAAAATGGTCCTACTAAAAGTTACCTCCATTTTTACAGTTAAAAATTGATCTCTACATGCTAGCATAAGGTACACGTAGCACGTCATATATATTGTCAATTTGTTCCGTCAACTATACCAATTTTTAATAATAGAAATGAATAAAAAAATTTAATAAACAGTACCAATTTGCTATTTGATCTAACATACAAAAATTAATTTGCTTATTTTTTGAATAAAAGAAGCAAAATGCAATCTGCATCCTAGTAAAGGGGCTTACATGGAACTTTTACCAAAATTTTGGCCTCGGTTAGCAACACTAGAGCCTTACTCTTAGAGTCATTCCCAGCCAGACATGAATTGAGCCCATAAGAATCCTCATTGTGCATACATTTATTTGTTTCATCCTTAATGGATAAAGCACATCAACTAAACAAAAAATAGACCTTAACAACATTCATTCTAGTTTCCAAAAACTTTCAACATTCATTCTACAATTGGAAAAAGAACAGATCAATTCAAATTCACAAGTGATTATATTTACACCATCTACGAAACATTTCAGATCAAGATTGATTTACTGGATTGTAAGATGAGATCAACAAATAAGGTAGCAGTGCATAAATCTGCAGAAAAGCCCTTACCAACCATTTCCGTAAGCACTTGTGTTGCCTTTGAGGTATAGCCGTTTCGATGAAACCCTTGGATCATTACATTATAACAGCAGCTATCCGGCAAACAAACATTATTTCCCATGCTCCTAAACAATTGGTATGCTTCATCTACGAATCCCTTTTTACAAGATCCGTTGATCATTATAGCATATGTGTAAACACTTGGTTTTAAACCATTAACCAGGAGTTCATGAAATAATTCCTTCGCAACTTCGATATGCCCAACTTTGTACAAACCATCAATTAGTATATTGTAAGATACAACATCTAGTTTCAACCCGTTGTTTCGCATTGCTTGAAAAAAATTCAATGCCTCTTTGGGTTTACCATTTTTGCAAAAACCATCCAATAAAATTGAACAAGTCACTAAGTCCGGAACTTGTCCAGAAGCAAGCATTGTTCTCAAAAGTTCACATGCAGTTGAAATTTTTCCTAATTGACACATACCTTGCATAAGTGTGCTGTATGTGACAGTATCCGGGATTGGTCCTGTTCGAGACATTTCACGAAAGAGTTCCATCGCTTCGTCTAACATTTTAGCTTTACAATATCCGTTGATCATGATGTTGTAACTATGTTTATCAGGTACACAACCCTTCTTAATCATCGACCGAAATACTCTTCTAGCTTTATTCATTTTGTTTCTTAAGCAATAACCGTTTATTAACGCACTATACGTAACAACATCAGGTTCAATGCTGAGCTTTCTCATTGTATCAATAGTATTTACAGCTTGGAAAATCGTCCCCTCCTTGCCATAAGTATCAACCAATATACTATACGTGACAACATTAGGCTCAATGTCTTGATTCCTCATTGTGTGAACGGTGTCTACAGCTTTAGAAATTATCCCAGCCTTACAATACGCATCAACCAATATATTATAAGTGACAACATCAGGCTCAGTATTGTGCTTTATCATTGTACCAACAATACCTTCTGCTTCAGAAATCATCATCTCCTTACAAAGTGCATTGATCAATATGTTATACGTGATAACATCAAGTAAAATATTGTCATCCACAATTTCATTCAAAAGCTTCATTGCCTCCTTCAACTGGCCCGAAATACACACACCATGAATTAAGCAACTGTAAATAACGATATCTGGTCTAATACCCTTAACTTTCATTTCGGAGAAGAGATTGACAGCCTCCTCTAACAGCTTGTTTTTACAAAGACAATCAATGACAGTACTATATGCTACAATATTCGGTTCAAAATCTTTTTCTTCCATCATCCTTAGAAGCTGAACTGCTTTACCAGCATTCCTAATCTTACACAATCCCTTGAGTATAGTATTGTACGAAACTAAATCTGGTTTATAACCTTTTTCAATCATTTCATCAAAAAAACTCACAGCTTGAGAAATCTTCATTTGTTTACAAAGTCCATTCATCAAAGTAGAAAAGGTTACCACATCAGGTTCAATATTTAACTTCAACATTTTCCCCAAAACAGATAACCCTAATTCAACTTGACCTAATTGACAAAAGCAATTAATCAAGATGCTCAATGAATAAACGTTATGGGAAACTCCTACTAATTCCATTTGGCTACACATAGAAACAACAATGGCATAACGTTTCGATCTAACAATGGGTGCTAATAAATTAGTGAATTCCACAATTGAGGGCTTTGGGTACTTCACAATCATCATATTAAACATGGTCAAAGCATCATCAACATTTCCCCTTGAAGACGTTGACTTTTTTCTTAAAGCTTGAATGTTGGTAACAATGGTGTTTAAAGAAGAAGAAAAAGGAGAAAGATTACTTCGAACATTAACAATTGAACAAAGAAACAATGAAGAATAAAGCTTACCCATATCTTGAAATTTAGCAAAATGGAAGAAAAAGAGATGAGCTTCAAAGGAAACCACCATTAACAGTGCACAAATGCCTCTGTTTCAGACTTTCAGTTGGCTAAGGGAGAGAGTTTTTGGTAGGGTTTACATTTATTGATTATATTTTTAAACAGTAATTCGAACGTAAGAATTGGAAATTTCATGATTCAACTCCCAACCCTTCACATATTTACAAATTAATCCTTTTTCCTTTTATTTCGAAAATATTTTTAGTCATTTACTCTTACAAAAATCCAATTCGTAAACCTGTCAATCGAATTTCATTAAATTAGGTTATATGATATTTTTAAAATAAAATTAAAAAAAGAGAGTTTCTGGGGTTTTTATGAAAATAATATGGAAAATTAAATTAATTTAAAAAATATTTTAAATTATAAATTATTTATCAAAATGCTATGAAAGTCACACTACCAAATACCAATTAATCATTATCAAATAATTATTAAAATAATAAAATAAATAAAAAGGTCGTTTCGCACAAATATTCACAAGGGCAAGAGTGGTTTGGGATATTTTTTATTTAGATCCCTTAATTTTAAATTTTTATTTTAATTCCAACCTTAATTCGTAGTTCTAATATTTTTTTTTCTTTAGTTCCAACTTTTAATATTTTCAATTTTGTTTAAAATTATTAATGAATAATGTATTGGAGTGCATGAACTAATGCAAGGGAATGACATATATTGGCTGAATATGAATTATTTATATTTTGTAGTTGATTCGAAAAGTTGAAAGTTGACGTTCATTTAAAATTTGAAGAAATAATATGTGACATCACGACATCAATAAGAGCTTTCGTAAAATTTGGTCAAATAATAGTGTTCCAAGCCATAGTGCGACGTCAAATTTGGTCACCGAAACAAGGTTAAAACAGTATGTCACATCACGACTTCAAATTGAAGTTTTTTCAACATTACAATTTAATCCTAATACAACATCGGATTAACATTAGAGCTTTCGTAAGTTTGTATAAGGCCCATGAATGATTATATGTCATATCATGTGCTTATATTATTTGTATTTTCATGTTAATTGATATTAATTGAATATAAATTGATTGTAACTGCTCCAACAACGAGTGTGACACCTTGTATCTCGAATTTAATAATCGAGTCGATTATAGGATATTACATTTTGCATATTTTTGTTGTTATTAAATAAAAATACTAAAATACTCTTGAATAATATAACCTATTTTAAATGCGAAAGGATAAAGCAATTTTCGTAATCGAATTGATATCCGATTGACTTGTGATGCAATAATGTAGATAAATCATTTATCACAATATTAACTAGTTGGAAAATTAGGTACCATTTTAACAAAATTAATAATAATTAAAAATACATTACCAAAATTAACCCATTATAGCACTTTCAAAAAAAAACCCTACAAGCCAAAATGGGCCCAAATTACGCTAAACTATAACCCCATTATTGCCCAAGCCAAAATGGCTCCATTGTAATTTTCGTAATTAACAAAGGGTATTTCAATATCCATATGATCTGAATTCTAGTACAGGGGCTTACATGGTATTTTCACCAAAATTTCGGCCTCGGTTAGCAACACTAGAGCCTTACTCTCAAAGTCATTCCCAGACAGGCATGAGTTGAGCCCACAAGAATCCTCATTGCGCATAACATTTATTTGTTTCATCCTTAATGTATAAAGCACATCAACTAAACAAAAAATGGACCTCAACAACATTCATTCTATTTTCCAAAAACTTTTAACCAATCTACAATTGGAAAAAGAACAGATCAATTCAAACTCGCAACTCGTTATATTTACACCATCCACGAAACATTTCAGATCAAGATTGATTTACTAGATTGTATGATGAGATCAACAAATGAGGTAGCAGTGCATAAATCTGCAGAAAAGCCCTTACCAACCATTTCCGTAAGAAGTTGTGTTGCCTCTGATGTATATCCGTTTCGAAGAAACCCTTGGACCATTACATTATAACAGCAGCTATCCGGAAAACAATCATAATCTCCCATGCTCCTAAACAACCGGTATGCTTCATCTAGTAATCCCTTTTTACAAGATCCGTTGATCATTATAGCATATGTGTAAGCACTCGGTTCTAAACCATTAACCAAGAGTTCATGAAATAATTCCTTCGCAACTTCAATATCCCCAACTTTGTACAAACCATCAATTAGTATATTGTAAGACACAACATCTAGTCTCAACCCGTTGTTTTGCATTGCTTGAAAAAAATTCAATGCCTCTTTGGGTTTACCATTTTTGAAAAAACCATCCAATAAAATTGAACAAGTCACTAAGTCTGGAACTTGTCCAGAAGCAAGCATTGTTCTCAAAAGTTCACATGCAGTTGAAACTTTTCCTAATTGACACATACCTTGCATACTAGTGCTGTATGTGACAGTATTCAAGATTGGTCCTGTTCGAGACATTTCACGAAAGAGTTCCATTGCTTCGTCTAACATTTTAGCTTTACAATATCCGTTGATCATGATGTTGTAACTAGGTTTATCAGGTACACAACCCTTCTTAATCATCAACAGAAATACTCTTCTAGCTTTATCCATTCTGTTTCTTAAGCAATAACCGTTTATTAATGCACTGTACGTAACAACATTAGGTTCAATGCCGAGCTTTCTCATTGTGTCAACAGTATTTACAGCTTGGAAAATCATCCCCTCCTTGCCATAAGTATCAACCGATATACTATTCGTGACAACATTAGGCTCAATGTCTTGATTTCTCATTGTGTCAATGGTGTCTACAGCATTAGAAACGTTCCCAGCTTTACAATACGCATCAACCAATATATTATACGTGACAACATCAGGCTTAATATCGTTCTTTATCATTGTACCAACAATACCTTCTGCTTCAAAAATCATCATCTTCTTACAAAGTGCATTGATCAATATATTATACGTGATAACATCAAGTGAAATATTGTCAACCACAATTTCATTCAAAAGCCTCATTGCCTCCTTCAAATGGCCCGAAATACACATACCATGAATTAAGCAATTGTAAATAACGATATCCGGTCTAATACCCTTAACTTTCATTTCGGAGAAAAGATCGAGAGCCTCCTTTAACAACTTGTTCTTACAAAAACAATCAATGACAGTACTATACCCTACAATATTCGGTTCAAAACCATTTTCTTCCATCATCCTTAGAAGCCGAACTGCTTTGTCAGCATTCCTAATCTTACACAATCCCTTGAGTATAGTATTGTACGAAACTAAATCGGGTTTATACCCTTTTTCAATCATTTCATCAAAAAAGCTCACAGCTTGAGAAATCTTCATTTGTTTACAAAGTCCATTCATCAAAGTAGAAAAAGTTACCACATCAGGTTCAACATTTAACTTCAACATTTTCCCCAAAACAGATAACCCTAATTCAACTTGACCTAATTGACAAAAGCAATTAATCAAAATGCTAAATGAATAAACGTTATGGGAAACTCCTACTAATTCCATTTGGCTACACATAGAAACAACAATGGCATAACGTTTCGATCCAACAATGGATGCTAATAATTTAGTGAATTCCACAATTGAGGGCTTTGGGTACTTCACAATCATCATATTAAACGATTTCAAAGCATCATCAACATTTCCCCTTGAAGACGTTGACTTTTTTCTTAAAGCTTGAATGTGGGTAAAAATGGTGTTTACAGACGAAGAAAAAGGAGAAAGATTACTTCGAACATTAACAATTGAAAGAAGAAATAGTGAAGAATAAAGCTTACCCATATCTTGAAATTAAGCAAAATGGAAGAACAAGAAATGAGCTTCAAAGGAAACCACCATTAACAGTGCCCAAATGCCAACGATAAGTTGCTCTGTTTCAGTTGGCTAAGGGAGAGAGTTTTTGGTTGGGTTTACAATTATTGATTATATTTTTACAGTAATTCGAAGGTAAGAATTGGAAATGTCATGATCCAACTCCCTGTACCCTTCACATATTTACAAATTAATCCTCAATCGAATTTCATTAAATTGGGTTATATGATTTTGTAAAATAAAAAATTTAAACAATGCGAACGCCATGAAAAAAAAAAGAGTTTCTGGGATTTTTATTAAAATAATATGAAAAATAAAATTAATTTAAAAACCATATATATACACAAAGAAATTAATAATTTAAAAAAACCATATAGAATGCAAATTAAATTTTAAAAAAATATTAAAAGCGAAGATTAAATCATTAAAATATTAAAACTATGAATTGAGATTGGAATTAAAATAAAATTTAAAGTTTAGGGATCTAAATATAAAATATCCCAAAACACTTGCTTCCCTTTAAACTTGTCTATGGCCGGGTCGAAAAGAATAAGAAACAAAAAAATACTCTTTTTAGATGAGTCAAAGAGTAAGATTTTTTTTTACCCAGTCTTAATTTGTAAAAAAAATTATTATTATTTTACTATTTTGCCATTATTTTTCATTGTTTTGCTATTATTTCGCAATTATATTGCTACTATCAAATATGCCACATTGTGATGAGGAACTCCCAACGTCGTGACATCAAGCTAATATTTTTTTAACATTACAATTTAATCCTAATTTGATCTCGTGTTAGCGTTAAAGCTTTCGTAAGATTGTATAAGAATAAGACCCATAAATGATTATATGTCATATCATGTGCTTATATTATTTGTATTTTCATGTTAATTGGTATTAATTGAATATAATTTGATCACGTTGCTTCGGCAACGAGTGTGACACATTGTATCTCGGATCCGGTTATCAAGTCAGCTATAAGATATTACATTTTACATATTTTTATTTAAAAAAAAATAAAAATATTAAAATACCCTCAAATAATATAACTTATTTTAAATGTAAAAGGATATCAAAATAATTTTCGTTACCGAATTGATGTTCGATTGACTTGTGATACAATAATGTAGATATATCATTCGTCAAAATATTAATAACTAGTTGGAAAATTAGGAAGCATTTTAACAAAATTAATAATAAAATAAAAATATAAAAATTGAAAATACATTACCAAAATTAACTCATTATAGCACTTTAAAAAAAAAACCCTACTAGCCAAATGGGCCCAAATTGCCCAAGCCGAAATGGCTCCATTGTAATTCTCCTAATTAACAAAGGGTATTTCAATATCCATATGATCTGATCTTCCCAATTCATAACGGTTTTAAAGCCCCAATCCAACGGTCAATAAATAAAACCTAACATTTTAAAGCAAGTAATCCTACGGCTCACAGACAACACAAAACTAGCCGTTAGAGCGTCCCAAAAGTCCAAAACCCTCTTAACGTTCCTTTTTTCTTTTCCTCTTTTCTTCGATTTCTTGGTTCCTTCTCATTCAATTCTTTCCATCAAAGACTCCAAATTTTCTCTCACTTTCTCGGAATTCTCCATTTTCCCAATCATTCATAAACCCAAACCCAGATTTTATTTTCCAATTTCTTGAAAGATTTCCTTTTCTGTTCAATGGAGGTTGCTAAGATTTCAAAACAGAGGACTCCTGTGACAGACCCAGAAAGTAGTTCTCGATCAAAAACCCAAAAGGTTTCTAAGCTTTCCGAGAATTCAGATCCCAACATCTCTAATTCAAGTTCTCCATTAACGAAATCTTCAAAATCCCAGAAATGTTCTTCTAAGAACCCAGTTGTATTATATTCACCAAGAAACAAGCTCAGGGAAAGAAAGTTCGTGGTAGCCAAGAAGAAGAAAGAAAGACTCGATTCGAATTCAACGGCTGTGAAAGATTGCAAATGTAAAGACAACAAGTTTGGTGGGAATTCAAAGAAGTGTTTGTGTGTTGCGTATGAGAATCTAAGAGCATCCCAAGAAGAGTTCATTAAGAAAAAAACTGAAACTGAAGCAGAGACACAAGAAGAGGTTGATTTGGTTGAGAGTCTTAGAGAAGGTTATGGATCAGATAATAATCAAGAGATTGATGATGAAATCGAGAACTCAAGCCAAACAGGTAGTTCTACAATTAAGAGAAGGAGGGATAAGTTGATGGAAGAAGCAAGGAATAGTGTACCTGATTCTGGGAAAGTTATGCATTTGGTTAAGGCCTTTGAAAAGCTTCTTTCGATACCTAAAAAAGAAGAACCAGAGAAGAAAGAAGATGAGGAAGAGGATCCAAAAGAAGATCAAAAGAAGAAGCCAATGAAGTGGGGATTACCCGGATTAGAGCCACCAAAGGTGACTACTGAGACTAGGGATTTGTTTCTTCCATCGGAGTTTGTTTTGACTGCTGAGAATCTTGGTTTGGATCCGCATTTCTCGGTTTCTTCTTCGTGGGATAGCCACAGAAGGTTAGGCACACCAACTGTTTGATGTATTTACCCCACTACAGTACATATATATTTGCTTTTTGTACTAATGTTCCTGTGTTTGTTTGCAGTGTTTCAAGCAGGGATTCTAATGGGGGTCGAAGAAACCGAAGAAATGTAAGTATCCAATCACTTCCTGCTTATTTATTGAATGTTAAATGAGGCTTTTTCCATTGTTAAGCTTTGGTCTAATATCTTATAGCTACTTGTTTTATTAAGTAATCTCTTAGGCTAGCTATTTTCACATTTCTCCTATAGATATTATGTCTTTTCTTTTAATTTATATGTGGATTTTAGAGCTCTGAATCTACTGGGAGAATTAGTGGGAGGAGATGGAAAAAGCAGCTCAAACCAACTTCTCAGAAACCATTCAAGCTAAGAACTGAGGTACATCTTTTAACTTAAAGTCTCAGTTATTGGACCCGAGTGTGTAGGGAAGAAGCCAGAAGTTTATCTTTTGGGGGGGGGGGGGGGAGGGGGGAATAAATTATAAAATTTTGAAGAGGCCAAAGTACAGTTTATCTTTGTATATGCTTGTGAGTGTGCAATCGGTTGGTTCGATTAAAATAATTGCAAAAAGACTATTGGTATCCGACGAAGAAATGTAATATCATGACTGAATTAGACGAACCTACCTAGTTGGACTCGGACCACATATGTTATTTGTTTTGCTGTATTCTTATGTTATAAGCTTTTCAATTATTGGTTATCATTTATTACAGCAACGAGGAAAAGTGAAGGAAGAAGAATTCATGAAAAAGATCCAAGAAATGATGGTGGAAGAAGAGAAGCAACGGATCCCCATTGCTCAAGGCCTCCCATGGACAACTGATGAACCAGAGGTCGTAAGCCACAAAGAGACACTTTATCATTTAAATGAATTGAAAAAATATATCTTTATCATGTATTTAACTTTGTCTTGTTTATGCAGGTCCCCATCAAACCTCCTGTTAAAGAGAATACAATGCCAGTAGACCTGAGACTACACAGTGATGTGCGAGCAGTGGAGCGTGCTGAGTTTGATCATCAGGTTCATTTTAATACGTTGGTGTTTTGTATTTTGAAGTGCTTTAATGTATATTTGGTTGGTAGTACATATAGATTTAGCTTTGAGGCACTAAAATGTAGAACCTAATTCATGTTTTTGTGCTACGTTGTCCCAATTTTTCTTCCATTGGAAGTGCTTATGTCCGACACATAATCAAATAAAGGTATTGTATTTGAGATGTGACCCACCAAAGACCCTTCATATGTATATGTATACATATGTTGGTGTTCATTGGTACTCTTGGAAGTGCTTTAATGTGTATCCAACACATAGACTGGTAGTACATATAGATTGAGGTTTGAGGCATTAAAGTGTAGAACCTTGCTCATGTTTTTGTGCTAGACTGCTCAAAGTTCGTTTATATTTTTTGAAGTACTTCGGTTCATACATGTATATTTATATATATTGGTGTTAATTGGTATTTTGAAGTGCTTTAATGTGTAGTTTATTTGTGTTCATTGGTACTCTTGAAGTGCTTTAATGTGCATCTTATTGGTAGACTGGGAATACATATAGATTGAGGTTTGAGGCATTAAAAGTGTAGATTGCTTAAATTTCTTTTATATTTTCTTTTAAGTACTTGTGTCCAATATATGTATATATTATATGTATTGGTGTTAATTGGTATTTTGAAGTGCTTTCATATGTATTTGATTGGTAGTACATATAGGTTGAGGTTCAAGGCATTAAAATGTGGAACCTTAATCCTGTTTTTTGCGCTATGTTGCTCCAACTTTTCATCTTTCTTAAATCATTATGTTTGATGCATATTTGGACATTAAAAATTTTAACATAGTTTTCACGTGTGTGTCACAGGTAGCTGAGAAGATGAGTCTAATAGAGCAATATAAAATGGAAAGGATGAGACAGCAAAAGGTAAAAAGATAAGAAAAATGCATATGCTATAAAGTTGTTTGCTTGTTTTAGGCTATCTGAATTAGTGTTTTGCCCTTTGTAGATGGAAGAAGAAGAAGAGATAAGGAAGCTGAGAAAAGAGCTCATTCCAAAAGCACAGCCTATGCCCTACTTTGACAGGCCTTTTGTTCCCAAAAGGTAAATATTTTTTTCGGTTAAAGTACCTAGGAGGTCCCTGTACTATACGGATGGATCAAATTAGTCCCTATATTATTAAATGGATCAATTTAGTCTCTATACTATTAAAAAGAGTCAAACAAATCTAAATCGTAACAGAGTTGACATTTACCGTATAAAAAAATGTAGAAACTTATGTTTTTCAAATGCAGTTCAATTTCAAACAAAAGATTTTATTTACATAACCATATAAACTTTAAAAGTACAACTCTGTTAACAATAATGTTAACTCTATTCTAGTTTGGTCTTGTTTGATTCTTTTTGGTAGTACAAGGACTAAATAGAGAGACCTCTCAGATACATTCACCGTTTTTGCCTTTAGTTTTTAGCTTCAAACTTCTCAGAACATCATTTGAATGCATAGCAATAATCCATGTCACTCTGGTTCTTCATTTTTCTTTCCTTGAGGTATTCATATCCAATTCCCATGTCTAAGGATATAACGCTCACACTCGAGCTCGAGCACCATAGCTGCCAATAACATTGATGAGTTTTGTTTGTTTTTTATGGTAATGTGTGTGGTTTTTGTGTGTTTAAGGTCATCAAAGAATCCAACAATACCAAAGGAGCCAAAGTTCCACATTCCACAACATAAAAAGATAAAATGCTGCATATCATGGAGTGACATGAGTTCATACACTTTCCAAGGCAATGAAGTGAGAGAGATATAGGTTTTCCCTCTCTGAAGGAAGATTTGATTCTTTTGAACATGAGAGCAACTAATTTAGTTGCAATTTTGTGCCTTTTTTTTCTTCTTAAATGTGGAAAAACAATGGGATCAATGAATTTTGTACATAAGTGTGCTGCTGCTTGTTTACCTCATAAATTTAAAGAGCAAAAAGCCTATCTTAATTTCAACATAACTATTGAAGTGAAAATGTTTAGCATCCTATAAACCACTTTTTGTTTTGTATAAATTAAGAATTTGAATTATTTTTCTTTCAATATATGATAAATATACATTTTGCTTTTTACATTTGGATAATTTGTTTGTACATTAAAATTTGTCTAACTATACAAAAAAAGCTTATGTGTGCAGGGTTAATTAGCAAAAAAATGCCACTTTTAAAAGTTAATTAGCAAATTAATCCGTTTTATTTTTTTAAATTTAGGAAAATAAATTGATTTGGGAGAAGAAAAACAAAAAAAGTCTGTTTCAAGAGGCGTTTTTGCTCCAACTGTCAATTTTTGTTTTCAATGATTAAAATTTTAAACGGCTAATTACATTTTTGCCCCTCAATGACTTTTTTTTCTGTATAAACCCTTTTTTTTGTTCATTCAATCTTATTCTCTCAATCATATTCTCTTAATTTTCTCTATTATTTTTCTTTTATATATTTTTTTCATTTAATTTCTCTCAAATTCTTTTGTCTTAATTTTATATTTCGTGATTACTTTGATTTTATTTTATTTTTATAATTTTAAAAATGTCAATACCTTTTACTCGTTATAATTGGTAAGAAAATATTATTATTTTTTATTTTAATTAATATAACTATTAAGTTGTTAACATTATTAATTTTATAATTTTTTTATGTTTATATAATCAAACTGAAGATTGAATTATCGTGATGTATATACACAATTTAAGTGTGAGGGCATCTCGTGTTATTGAACAACACTTGCAAGAGGCGGGATTCTTGCACTTGTCTCGTATGCTTGGGGGACTAAATTGGAACCCGCACTTATCAGTGCTTTGGTGGAAAGATGGAGGTCCGAGACACACATATTCCATCTTCGATTTATCGGTTAATGGGGCAGTCGTTAGGAGGGTAGTGGGCGTTGGCGATTGGAGCACAATTTGCGATCAACTATGTAACATCCGCGTTTTTGAACCGGAGTTGGAACAACATTAGAGTTGAATCAAGAATTAGATCATGTAGTTAAAATAAGAAGATTAGGAAAATTTAAGGATTAATTAGTAATTGTGTGAAAGAAGGAAGGACTAAATAGAAATTTAACCAAAATGAATTATGAGTCATCATGAGAATTATAGTGATTAAGGAGGGGCAAAATAGTAATTTGGTGGAAGATATTTTTGGAGGCAATGAATTGAGCCAAAGTGTAAAGTTGGATGGCCTAGGGACTAAAAGTGAAATTTTACCATTTTTATTAAAGAGAGATATTTTAATGGAAAATTCTAGAGAAATTGAGAGATGAAAAATCAATTAAACGATGAGAATATCATCTTTTCTTCTCATAACCAGCCATCCTGGCCTATATCCCCATTTCTAACTTTTGTTTTTATTCTAATTAGGTCCTTCCACCATTATTAAACCCTTCAAGCTTCAAAATTCTCCATTTTCTTTGAAATTTCCTTAAGAAAAGCATAGAAGGAAGCTAGTAGACACCTTAATTTTCTTGTATTAATTTTCTTGTAGAGTCCCTTTTGAAGTATTAAAGAGTGTAGGGATTGAATTAGAATTTTAGGATTTCAAGAACTAAGGTAAGAGATGATTAAATTCTTATGACATACATGCATATTTTCATAATCTAGCATGAGAAATTACTGAATTGTAACCTTTAGCTTATATGTGTTTTTAGGAAATTGAAGAGAAAGGAAAGAACGAGAAAGACCAATTTGAAGAGAAGGGAAAAGTGAAGAGCGAGGAGTAAGAAGAGAAGAAATAGAGCTGTATGTTCTGAGATATATTTGATTTAGTGTAACATGGTCAGAGTAGATTCGGGTTCCCCTGTTCTGACTTTGAAAAATCATAAAAAAATGTAAAAAAATTATTAGAGACTGAAATTTAAATGGTTAAATCCTTAATAAGTCTATTTTCAAAAGAAATAGACGGGAACATCATTTGATCCCTGTACTAAAAGATAAATACTTTTAGTGAAAAAATGTTGAAACTGTCAGGCAGTAGAGAAGGGGTAAATTAGAAGAATTTTCTGTACGAATTGGCTAAAGTAAAAATTCTGAAAATTTCATGGTAAAAAGATAATTGAGTCTAGTTTCAGAAACATAAAGTGGATAATAATTTCGAATTCTGTAACTCAAGATATAAATAATTTAGTAATTATGACACAAGTGAACAACTTTGAAAATATAGGTGTGAAATGATATGTGAATATTAATAAGTGAAAATCACATATGATGATATATGTGAAAGAAATTATATATATGATGAGTTAAATGTGAAATATGAAGTTGATGATAATATTGCCCAAGTAGACTGAATTAGAACTATTGTGATATGAGTGGCATGTCATTAATGAACACTAGCGCGCTTTCTGTTTAGCACGTCTCGTGCTCCCTGTTATTAGCACTGTGTGTGCTCTCTGATTAGTACTTTGTGTACTCTCTGTTTAGCATTGTGTGTGCTCTTTGCTGCCCAGCACTTATGTGCTCTCTGTTAGTACTTTGGTACTCTTTGTTCGTTCCGTATATCCTAAGGGTTCTATGAAAGTCTACTATGGGCTAAGTTATAGAAAATAGATAAGTGTGAATTGTGCTATTGTGGTAAGTTACATGTTACATGTAAGGCAAGAAGTTTATATGCATAAGTACTTAAATGATTATTCATTACTTTTGTAGTGCTTACTAAGTCTTCACCGGCTTAATGCGTTTATTTTAACGCGTAGGTACAAAAGCTATGAGAAGTTGAAGTCAAGGCAAGGGACTTATCATCACATCACGTCACATCACTATTGAAAGACTTCGGTTTAGGTACTTACTTTTGGTAAAATGACATGTACAAATGGTATTACTATGTGTCCCTAATGAATGGATTTAAATGTTATTTTGGAATTTTATGAGTTGATGAAATGAAATGAAGTATTCTAATTGAAATTGTGTTTCAAATTGATTTGCAATATTGGAAAAGTTTTTGTATGATTTCAGGGGGCTATTATGAAGTTTTCAGCTACAATTATTGGTTTTTAAAACAGAGGTATCAATACCAAAAGTATATTTTATCACTTTTAGATCGGTTTTAAGTTTCGATTTTAATTATACATAGTCGACTTATGATATTTGAATAAAATGACTTAAAAAGACATCGTTTGGAAGAAAATTTTATTGTAATTGTTTTTAATTCTTTGGCACTGCATATAATACTCTTATACCGAGTTTATATGTGTGAACCGGGTGTAGGTGTTACAAACTATTAGGCAAGATGTCGGACAAGTTTAGTGGTAGCCGGATAGAAAAATGGTTAGAATACAATTTCTCATATATCGACAACTCTGCTAGTGCCATTAAAAGACAACAATACGCCCGAACATTCATATTGAGGTTAATCGGGAGTTTTTTAATGATAGATAAATCTTGAAATCTAGTACATTTAAGGTGGCTCTATAACTAGCCGACTTAAAAGAAAAAGGACGACTTAGTTGAGGATCAATTGTGTTAGCAACATTGTACCGAGAGATGTGTCGGGCAACAAAAGCACACAAAATTAAAATTGGTGGTTGCATCCTCCTTCGTCATTCATGGGCATGATACCGCCTACCATTTTTACGTCTTCGAGTAAACACCCCTTATGAATTCCAACTCGTAATAAGGTAAAATTCATTTAATAATATAATTATCATAATATTTTTTTCATTATTATATTTTTGAAATAACATGTTATTTGAATAGGTGGAATAATGACGTGAGTCATGTGGGTATACCAAATGAACTCGAAGATATTCAATATATTGTTAGATCAACAATCCGAAGCAGAAGTTAGTTTTTGAAATTTTCAATTATACAATATTTACGTAAGGATTTGAAATTTAATATCAGGTACGTAATAAAATTTATAATTTCGTATTGTAGTTTGAATGGATGTCATACTCTGATCTAAGAATTCAAGAATGCATCCTAGTTGAATTTTTGGTGAATCGCAATATCTGGCACGTCAAAGTGCCATTGATAGTTTTTTGCAACGATTGAGATGAAAAATCTGATTGAGTGATGCACCAGTTTGAGTTTATGCAAAGTATTCCACCATCACCCTAGGAGCTCAATGAACTTTAGAAGATCGACTTGTGGGGAGAATCGATGAAGATTGGCCTAAATTACATGCCAAATATATCTACATCTAGGAACATAAGTATGATTTCATACCTATGCACGAACCAATTGTCCAACCAGATTTGATGACCTCTTCGGATTACATGACATGGTTTAGACTTCACGGTAAGCCATATCTATTGCCAGAGGAGGAAAGGAGTAAACAATGTCATCGTAGAAGGCCAAGATGACACCACATGAGGTCGCGATCGGGAGTACATGCGTCGAGTTCATCATCATCAACTCCAACCCCAAATTCTATACCGATGAGTGCATCACCTTCCGGTCAGTATAATTCATATTTTTTTGGTGCTTTCACTAACCTATTTTTTTCAGATGATCTTGTGAAATAAGTCTTTTCATCTTTTTGAAGCTGACACGTTCATGTAGAGATAAGTATCATGTCTTTTCATCTTTTTGAAGTTGACACCTGTAGATGATATTTTATTGGCATATGGTAGATTTTTACCAGTTGTTGCCGTAATTCTTCTTCTAACATTCTTTTTAATGCCTTGTCTTTTCATAGTGCCTTAATTTTTCTTCTGGCACTTTTTTCTATCTTGGTGGCTTCCACATGTTTTGTCTTCTAGTCTTCTTGGATATTGTCAAGATTCATTTCTTCAAATTCATCCAGGTTTAATGACTGATTGGAAATTCGAGGTAAATTCCAATTTTCCCATGTACTTCTGATGATTTCAATAATTTCTAGTGAATAATCATCAATTTCCATATCAGCTATCTTTTTTAACAGCTGAATAGTTTGTTCATCTGGCTCATCGCTCCGGTTTCGATTGTCATAACAATAATCATATGCAAATATTCATCTTCCGTCTGTCAAGAAGCGATATGTTGTTTTTGTCAAAATATCATTGGCTTTGACCATAAGATCAATTCCTACTTAGACTTGATAATAAAGAAAATTACTCTGGCACTTGGCAATTGCTTTTGTCAAGTACTTTTTGTCCTCATTTGCTGCTGAGAGTAGGGGTCCTCCAAGCACAATTTTAAAATCTCATATTTGATATAGCTGATAAATTTTTTCTTTTTCAGCAATACCAATTAGGCTGTGAATATTAATATGAAAATATTTTATATAATCTTGGTCTTGAGTCTGCTTAATTAGCATTGTTTTTATAAAGGCTGGAAAATCTTTTGTTAAATGAAAAGAAAGATTTTGTACAGTAAGCTCTTTTACAATACCCCATTCAATACTTGTCATATCAAATGGTTCATGATAAGTCTGAATTTTATAGCAGGGAATTTTTCTCCCAAAATGTTTGTAAAAACAAATGATTGATAAAAATATTCAGAAAAAGATTTTTGAAATACATCTTGCTGTTTGCAAATGCATTTATTAATTTTTGCAAATATTTCTGTAGGTAAAAATGCTATTCCTGTAGAAAAATGGGAACCAATGAAGCATCCAATTAGAGCAATAGGTATTGATGGCATAATTCAATATAAAGCTAAGAATATACCAATCTACATAAATAATGTAAGATTTGTAGTACCAAAATTATTATGTTTTCCGGCTATGCATGGAGACATATTGTTAGGAAATAATTTTATATATCAACATTTACCATTTGCTATTGATAAAAATAGAATTATGTTATCTATAGAAAAAACTTCTATAGAAATACCATTAGTAGAAAACCATAAATTTGTTTACATCCAAATTCTCATTCATAATATAATTTCATGTTTTATGAATTCTTGAGAAATAATATTTAAATATTTTCTATGTAAATCTAATGTATCTGAAAATATTAAATATCATCAATATATACTATACAAAAATTTTTATATAACAAATTAGAACATGTTTTAGAAGATAAAAATATAGAACAAAATGTAGATTTAAGTCCTTTATATTACGGTAATAGTAACATAATATTAACTCTAGAAGAAGAAACTTATTCTGAAGAATCATCTTCAAAAAATGAAAAACCTAAAAAAAATTATACAAAGCAACAAAAATATGATTTTCAATCCTATAAACAACTAATAGAATATTGGAAAGAAAAATTTTCCAAAACTACAGATAAATATGAAAGAATAGAATATTTAAAACTTATTGAACAACTTTATAAACAGTATAAAGATTTATATTATTAGTTTTGAAAATTCTAGTAATAGTATAAATCTAGAATATATAAAAGTAACAAGTGATCTTCAAAATTAAATATACATAATTCATTATACCATCTTATTCTTCTTGGGATAGTTTCTAAACATTTATTAGTAAGAAAGTGTTTAACGGCCTGATTATCAGTTTTTATGACAAATTTTTCCGGTGCTAAATAAATAAGAAAATTTTTTATTCCCTTTTTTATAGCTAATAGTTCATTTTCATATATGACATAATTAATTTCATTTGGTTTAAATTTTCCTGAACTATATCCACATATTAATTCTTCATTATTTTTAGTTTTTGCTTTTAATATACATCCCCAATGATTTTGAGAAGCATTTGTTTCTAGAATTAATTTATCACCTTGTTTAGGTAAATAGACTTTAGGAATCCGATTTATTTCAGATTTTAATTTTTTAATTTTCTTATATTTTGAATAATCAATGATTTATTTCAATTTGGTTTATTTGTTCTTTTCTTGGTGGTGCAAAATTTTTATCACACACAAATTTATGGTTTTCTACTAATGGTATTTAGAAGTTTTTTCTATAGATAACATAATTATATTTTTATCAATAGCAAATGGTAAATGTTGATATATAAAATTATTTCCTAACAATATGTCTTCATGCATAGCCGAAAAACATAATAATTTTGGTACTACAAATCTTACATTATTTATGTAGATTGGTATATTCCTAGCTTTATATTGAATTATGGTTTCATTACCATCGATACTTATTGCTCTAATTGGATGCTTCATTGGTTCCAGGATTATAAAAATCTTTACCTCATTCATTTGTTGTGTTTTCAACAAATTTTCTTTCACACAGAATTTTTCTGCATTTTTAATTACTTTTGCATAACTGGTTTGATATGCAGTGTTTTAATCTCCCATATTTGATATCCAATTGGAATTCACCTCGAATTTCCAATCAGTCATTAAACCTGGATGAATTTGAAGAAATGAATCTTGACAATATCCAGGAAGACTAGAAGACAAAACAAGTGAAAGCCACCAAGATAGAAAAAGTGCCAGAAGAAAAATTAAGGCACTATGAAAAGACAAGGCATTAAAAAGAATGTCAGAAGAAGAATTACGACGACACCTGGTAAAAATCTACCATATGCCAACAAAATATATCTACAGGTGTCAACTTCAAAAAGATGAAAAGACATGATACTTATCTCTACATGAACGTGTCAGCTTCAAAAAGATGAAGAGACTTCATACTTATCCCGACACTGTTCGGACTTCAAATTTTATGTAAAGAAGTTATAAAAATTTCCCTATAAAAGGGAAGGCTTGAGCCTAAACAAGGCATTCGAAAATATTCAAATCTTTCTTAGTTACTTTTCTTTTGAGTTTCTCTGTAAAGTTTTTCATTCTTAAATACTTCTTGTATTATAGTCCCCCTGACTTCCGCTACCGATATCCCTTCGAAAATATTCAAATCTTTCTTAGTTACCTTTCTCTAGAGTTTTTCATTCTTAAATACTTTTTGTATTATAGTCTCCCTGACTTCCGCTACCGATATCCTTTCGAAAATATTCAAATCTTTCTTAGTTACCTTTCTCTAGAATTTCTCTATAAAGTTTTTCATTCTTAAATACTTCTTGTATTATAGTCTCCCTGACTTCTGCTACCGATATCCCTTCCCCCTGTAACTAGTATCCGAGCTACAGTGTTTCGTTTTCTGAAGGAATAATATCATAATATTGTTATAAGTTTTATCTTTTATACTCAACTCTAGTTACTTTCATGATTGTTTTATCTTAAAACCCATATATCTGTTATTCTGTCTTCTATTGCCTGTTTATCTCTTTGTGTTAAGAGTTTGGCGTTTTGAGTAAGAGAATATAAAGATAACAGAAGATTTTAGGTACTCAAGATAAAAACAAATTATGGAAGAAACTGATGGTTTATATAAAGATAAAGCTTGTAATCATATTATGCATATAGACTCCAAAAATGAAAATAATATTTCATCAATTAGTAAAAGTTTTAATAGTTTAATAGATATAACTTCTGTATACTTTAATAAATTATATAATAAGGTTAATAAATTAGAACAACAAGTAAATAATCTAAGAGTAGTAACTGAGTTAGATTTAAATAATGAATCTAAAAATATGTTACTAGAAATTAATAACAGATTAGAACATGTTTTAGAAGATAAAAATATAGAACAAAATGTAGATTTAGGTCCTTTATATTACGGTAATAGTAACATAATATTAACTCTATCAGATAAAGAAAAAACTTCTTCTGAAGAATCATCTTCAAAAAATGAAAAACCTAAAAGAAAATATACAAAACAACAAAAATATGATTTTCAATCCTATAAACAACTAATAGAACATTGGAAAGAAAAATTTTCCAAAACTACGGATAAAATCTATTTTATATAGAGAATGAGATGATTTTGATATAGGATATTTAGACCTAAATGAGATAAACAATCTTCTTGATACGGTTTAACATTTTAGAGATATGGAAACTAATAATTTAGTTATTAATAAATTATTTAGATTATGTCTTTATAATAAAACTCAATTTATTTTACCTACAGAAATATTTGTAAAAATTAATAAATGCATCTGCAAACAAGAAAAGAAAATTTGTTAGGAAAAAGAATCCTAAAAGAACTAAAAAACAAATATGTAAATGTTTTATATGTGATGAATAAGGGCATATAGCACCAAATTGTCCTAATAAACGAAAAAGTGCTAAGAAAATGATTAAAACTCTTGAAGAAGAAAATCTAGAAATATGTTTCGAAGAGGAAATAAATCCTGAAGAAGAAATATTATCAATCATTTGTTTTTACAAACATTTTGGGAGAAAAATTCTCTGCTATAAAATTCAGACTTGATCATGAACAATTTGATATAACAATTATTGAATGGGGTTTTGTAAAAGAACTTACGGTACAAAATCTTTCTTTTCATTTAACAAAAGATTTTTCAGCCTTTATAAAAACAATGCTAATTAAACAGACTCAAGACCAAGATCATGAAAGTAACTAGAGTTGAGTATAAAAGATAGAACTTACAACAATATTATGATATTATTCCTCCAGAAAACGAAACACTGTAGCTCAGATACCAGTTACAAGGGGAAGGGATATCAGTTTGTTTGAATTCTAAGACATAAACATTCTTCTATCAAGGGATCTGTAATAGATATAAAGTAATTTAGTTTTACTTTAAATCCTATTACTCATGGAAGTGGTAATTTATGAAAATATTAGATTTTCCAAAATTCTATATTTTCATTTTTTAATTTTTGATATTCTTGAAGAAATTTTTTTAGAAAAGTTTTCTAAGTATCTAATATCACATAATTTTATTTTTGACAAAACATAACTAGATATACTGTTCTGATCTTTTTTATCAAAAAAGAATCCTAAAAGAACTAAAAAACAAATATGTAAATGTTTTATATGTGATGAATAAGGACATATAGTACCAAATTGTCCTAATAAAGGAAAAAGTGCTAAGAAAATGATTAAATCTCTTGAAGAAGAAAATCTAGAAATATGTTTCGAAGAGGAAATAAATCCTGAAGAAGAAATATTATATGAATTAATATCAGAAACAGAATCTGATACAGATGAAGAATATATTTTTATTCATATAAAATTTAGCTATTTTATATATTCCCTGCTATAAAATTCAGACTTGATCATGAACCATTTGATATAATAAGTATTGAATGGGGTTTTGTAAAAGAACTTATGGTACAAAATCTTTCTTTTCAGTTAACAAAAGATTTTCCAACCTTTATAAAAACAATGCTAATTAAGCAGACTCAAGACCAAGATTATATAAAATATTTTCATATTAATATTCACAGCCTAATTGGTATTGCTGAAAAGAAAAATTTTATCAGCCATATCAAATATGAGATTTTAAAATTGTGCTTGAAGGACCCCTACTCTCAGCAGCAAATGAGGACAAAGAGTACTCGACAAAAGCCATTGACAAGTGCAAGAGTAATTTTCTTTATTATCAAGTCCAAGCAAGAATTAATCTTATGGTCAAAGCCAATGATATTTTGACAAAAACAACATATCGTTTCTGGACAGACGGAAGACGAATATTTACATATGATTATTGTTATGGCAATCGAAACCAGAGCGATAAGCCAGATGAACAAACTATTCAGCTGTTAAAAAAGATAATTATATGAAAATTGATGACTATTCACCAGAAATTATTGAAAGCATCAGAAGTATATGGGTAAATTGGAATTCACCTCGAATTTCCAATCAGTCATTAAACCTGGATGAATTTGAAGAAATGAACCTTGACAATACCAAGGAAGACTAAAAGACAAAACAAGTGGAAGCCACCAAGATAGAAAAAGTGCCAGAAGAAAAATTAAGGCACTATGAAAAGACAAGGCATTAAAAAGAATGTTAGAAGAAGAATTACGACAACACCTAGTAAAAATCTACCATATGCCAACAAAATATCATCTACAGGTGTCAACTTCAAAAAGATGAAAAGACATGATACTTATCTCTACATGAACGTGTCAGCTTCAAAAAGATGAAGAGACTTCATACTTATCCCGGCACTGTTCCAACTTCAAATTTTATGTAAAGAAGTTATAAAAATTTCCCTATAATACAAATCATTGGTTGATAAGTATGAAGTCTCTTCATCTTTTTGAAGCTGACACGTTCATGTAGAGATCTTTTCATCTTTTTGAAGTTGACACCTGTAGATGATATTTTGTTGGCATATGGTAGATTTTTACCAGTTGTTGCCGTAATTCTTCTTCTTACATTCTTTTTAATGCCTTGTCTTTCCATAGTGCCTTAATTTTTCTTCTGGCACTTTTTTCTATCTTGGTGGCTTCCACGTGTTTTGTCTTCTAGTCTTCCTAGATATTGTCAAGATTCATTTCTTCAAATTTATCCAGGTTTAATGACTAATTGGAAATTCGAGGTGAATTCCAATTTTCCCATGTGATGCTTGCAATAATTTCTGATAAATAGTCATTAATTTTCATATCAGCTATCTTTTTTAACAGCTGAATAGTTTGTTCATCTGGCTCATCGCTTCGGTTTCGATTGCCATAACAATAATCATATGCAAATATTCGTCTTCCATTTGTCTAGAAGCGATATGTTGTTTTTGTCAAAATATCATTGGCTTTAACCATAAGATCAATTCCTGCTTAGACTTGATAATAAAGAAAATTACTCTGGCACTTGTCAATGACTTTTGTCAAGTACTCTTTGTCCTCATTTGCTGCTGAAAGTAGGGGTCCTTCAAGCACAATTTTAAAATCCCATATTCGATATGGCTGATAAAATTTTTCTTTTTCAGGAATACCAATTAGACTGTGAATATTAATATGAAAATATTTTATATAATCTTGATCTTGAGTCTGCTTAATTAGCATTGTTTTTATAAAGGCTGAAAAATCTTTTGTTAAATGAAAAGAAAGATTTTGTACCGTAAGTTCTTTTACAAAACCCCATTCAATACTTGTTTTATAGCAGGGAATTTTTCTCCCAAAATGTTTGTTAAAACAAATGATTGATAAAAATATTCAGAAAAAGATTTTTGAAATATATCTTGCTGTTTGCAGATGCATTTATTAATTTTTGCAAATATTTCTGTAGGTAAAATAAATTGGAAAAACCAATATTTTCATAAATTACCACCTCCATAGGATGAGATTTGTATAAAGAAATACGACTCTTATCTAGAAAAACATAGTAAATTATCAGGATTAGATGCTGAAACTATAGATACTATAGGAAATAGAATAAATTTTGCAATAGAAAGAATAACTAATCATTGTCTACAAACTAAGTTTGGATGTAAAAAGCACTGACAATATTATTGCTGATTATCTCATGATTTCAATCCAAGAAATCATTGTCCAAGTTTTATCAGAATACCTTCTCAAACACCATTTTATCCTAACCAAGGATATTATATTCCATACCCTTTAACTAGACAACCAGTCTAAACCCAAACATATACACCACAGGTAAACTACTTACCTTGGTCCCAAGATCCAAACACTGCATATCAAACCAGTTATGCAGAAGTAATTAAAAATGCAGAAAAATTCTGTGTGAAAGAAAATTTGTTGAAAACACAACAAAAGAATGAGGTTAAAGATTTTTATAATTTTGGTTTACCACTAGAGATATATAATATTATTAATGAAATATAGAAAACTCATATTACAGAGCAAAGAGTAAATTTTAGGAGAGCTCTTACTTTCTTAATTTTTAGTTGAAAAAACAACTAAATAACAAAAATGTCATGATTTATTACTAAAATCTATTCTATATAGAGAATGGGATGATTTTGATATAGGATATTTAGACCTAAAGGAGATAAACAATCTTCTTGATACGGTTCAATATTTTAGAGATATAGAAACTAATAATTTAGTTATTAATAAATTATTTAGATTATGTCTTTATAATAAAACTCAATTTATTTTACCTACAGAAATATTTGTAAAAATTAATAAATGCATTTGCAAACAGTAAGATGTATTTCAAAAATCTTTTTCTGAATATTTTTATCAATCATTTGTTTTTACAAACATTTTGGGAGAAAAATTTCCTGCTATAAAATTCAGACTTAATCATGAATCATTTGATATAACAAGTATTGAATGGGGTTTTGTAAAAGAATTTACGGTACAAAATCTTTCTTTTCATTTAACAAAAGATTTTTTAGTCTTTATAAAAACAATGCTAATTAAGCAGACTCAAGACCAATATTATATAAAATATTTTCATATTAATATTCACAGCCTAATTGGTATTGCTGAAAAAGAAAAATTTTATCAACCATATCAAATATGGGATTTTAAAATTGTGCTTGGAGGACTCCTACTCTCAACAGCAAATGAGGACAAAGAGTACTTGTTGAAAGCCATTGACAAGTGCCAGAGTAATTTTCTTTATTATCATGTCCAAGCAGGAATTGATCTTATGGTCAAAGCCAATGATATTTTGACAAAAACAACATATCGCTTCTGGACAGACGGAAGACGAATATTTGCATATGATTATTGTTATGACAATCGAAACCGGAACGATGAGCCAGATGAATAAACTATTCAGCTGTTAAAAAAGATAACTGATATGGAAATTGATGACTATTCACCAGAAATTATTGAAAGCATCAGAAGTATATGGGAAAATTGGAATTCACCTCAAATTTCCAATCAGTCATTAAACCTGGATGAATTTGAAGAAATGAATCTTGACAATATCTAGGAAGACTAGAAGACAAAACAAGTAAAAGCCACCAAGATAGAAAAAGTGACAGAAGAAAAATTAAGGCACTATGAAAAGACAATGCATTAAAAAGAATGTCAGAAGAAGAATTACGGCAACACTTGGTAAAAATCTACCATATGTCAACAAAATATCATCTACAGGTGTCAACTTCAAAAAGATGAAAAGACATGATATTTATCTCTACATGAACGTGTCAGCTTCAAAAAGATGAAGAGACTTCATACTTATCCCGGCACTGTTCGTACTTCAAATTTTATGTAAAGAAGTTATAAAAATTTCCCTATAAAAGGGAAGGCTTGAGCCTAAATGAGGCATTCGAAAATATTCAAATATTTCTTAGTTACTTTTCTCTAGAGTTTCTCTGTAAAGTTTTTCATTCTTAAATACTTCTTGTATTATAGTCTCCTTGACTTTCGCTACCGATATCCCTTCCCCCTGTAACTGGTATCCGAGCTATAGTGTTTCGTTTTCTTGAGGAATAATATCATAATATTGCTGTAAATTCTATCTTTTATACTCAACTCTAGTTACTTTCATGATTGTTTTATCTTAAAACCAATATATCTGTTATTCTGTCTTACTATTGTCTGTTTATCTCTTTGTGTTGAGAGTTTGGCATTTTGAGTAAGAGAATATAAAGATAACAGAAAGTTTTAGGTACCTAAGATAAAAACAAATTATGGAAGAAACTGATTGTTTATATAAAGATAAAGCTTGTAATCATATTATGCATATAGACTCCAAAAATGAAAATAATATTTCATCAATTAGTAAAGGTTTTAATAGTTTAATAGATATAATTTCTGTATACTTTAATAAATTATATAATAAAGTTAATAAATTAGAACAACAAGTAAATAATCTAGGAGTAGTAACTGAGTTAGATTTAAATAATGAATCTAAAAATATGTTAGTAGAAGTTAATAACAAATTAGAACATGTTTTAGAAGATAAAAATATAGAACAAAGTGTAGATTTAGGTCCTTTATATTACGGTAATTGTAACATAATATTAACTCTATCAGATGAAAAATAAACTTCTTCTGAAGAATCATCTTCAAAAAATGAAAAACCTAAAAGAAAATATACAAAACAACGAAAATATGATTTTCAATGCTATAAACAATTAATGGAACATTAGGAAGAAAATTTTTCCCAAAGTACGGATAAGTATGAAAGAATAGAATGTTTAAAACTTATTGAACAACTTTATGAACAACATAAAAATATATTTATATTATTTAATTACCACTATATGTTAAGTTATGATACAACAGATAGTAGTAGTAGTTCTGAAAATTCTAATAATAGTATAATTCTAGAAGATATAAAAGTAACAAGTGATCAATCTGAAGAAGAAAATACTTCAACAGATGAAGATGAAAATATAGATATATCTGAACCTGAACCTATGGAAACTGATAAAACAGATCAAGATCCTAAAGGAAAAAAGAAAATAGATTCAAATACTTTAAATGATGACTTTTTAAGATCTTGTAATAAACAACATGAACAAATAAATAATACTACAAGAATTTTTGGTAATCAAACAAATGATACTGAAAATATTGCTACTAATGAAATAAAATCAAAAAATTTAGGAGAATCATCTAATCAACCTTTACCACATAGGATAGATGACCTTAATAAAAGAAATGTTGCTCAAGGAGGAATATATTTAGATCTTACACATATACCTATATCGGACTATGAAAAAACTATAGACGATTGGACACAATCAATGATTATTGTTGTAAACAACAACAATTGGAGAAAAGAAAAATTTTTAAATTATTTTGTTGGAACATTTCAAGGAGATGTTTTACAATTCCTAAGAAGATAGGAAGAATCAGAAATAGGTATAGAGAAAAAAAGGGCAGTTAATCAATCAGATTCAAACTCCCAAAGATGTATTAAAAGGCTTAACTCAAGTTCTAAAAATAGAATTTTATGGTTATGTTGATAAAAAAGATCAGAACAGCATATCCAGTTATGTTTTGTCAAAAATAAAATTATGTGATATTAAAACTTTTTTAAAATTTTTTTTCAAGAATATCAAAAATTAAAAAATGAAAATATAGAATTTTGGAAAAACCAATATTTTTATAAATTACCACCTCCATGGGATGAGGTTTGTATAAAGAAATACGACTCTTATCTAGAAAAACATAGTAAATTATCAGGATTAGATGCTGAAACTATAGATACTATAGGAAATAGAATAAATTTTGCAATAGAAAGAATAACTAATCATTGTCTACAAACTAAGGCTACTAAACAAGTCAAACATAAATTAAGTAGTCAACACTGTACAAAAATATTAGAAAATGAATGAAAATTTGGATGTTAACAAGTGCGTCCTAATAATAGAAAATATAAAAAAAAATTAAAAAATATAAGTTTATTAAATGTAGACCATGGAATAAGAAAAACTATAATAATAAAAAGAAAAAAAAATTTGTTAGGAAAAAAAATCTTAAAAGAACTAAAAAACAAATATGTAAATGGTTTATACGTGATGAAGAAGGGCATATAGCACCAAAATTGTCCCAATAAAGAAAAAAGTGCTAATAAAATTTAAAACTCTTGAAGAAGAAAATCTAGAAATATGTTTCGAAGAGGAAATAAATCCTGAAGAAGAAATATTATATGAATTAATATCAGAAACAGAATCTGATACAAATGAAGAAGAGTATATTTTTATGATTAATACTGGAAGTAGTTCTAATAAACAATTAGAAGAAATTCCTAAAACTAAACAGCAAGATATAAAACTAGAAAATCTAATCGGAAAAGAACAAGACTTTTCTGATAAAATGATTGAAAAAATAAATAAAAATCATATTTCTAAAGAAGAAATATATAAAATATCTAAATTTAAAATTTGGACTCAAAGACATATAGAGAAAATAAGTGAAAATACAGTTGCTAAAGATACAATAGGAGGATTAACAAAAATCTCGTTATTTAATAAAGAAAAAATTAAGAGGATTAAAAAGAAATACTCTCAAGTTAGATATTTACATTTAGGAATTATAATTATAACTATAAGAGCATTATTTAGAAGAGGCCATGATATACCTATAATAGCTGTTTTATTAGACAAAAGATTTGAAAATCCAGTAAAAACACTTATTGGAGGAATTCAAACAAAAAATTCTGAAATTAATGATTTAGCAGAAATCTAGCAATCAGTTGGACTTCTATTAATGAATATACAAATACAGCAGAAGTAGAAATAAAAGAAGTAAATAATAAAATAATTGAACTTTTTGAACCTAATAAATTTACTACAGAAATACAATAAAAATTATTACATTTAAGTGACTTATCCATACCAAGAGATTAGATTATAGGAAATATTAATAGTCCTAGTACATCTAAACCATTACGTACTATAGAATATATAGTATCAGGAGATAAATTATATTTTAAAAATAATATAATTACATATACTAATAATAAGTTACCCTCAAATACTCAAATAGAGAATGAAGAGAAAAATTCAGATCATAATTCTTCTACATCCATAGGAATGAAAACAGTTCATATTCCTATATTTCCTACAGAACCTACTGTAAATTCTAGAAATACTAGAATGGAAGAAATACAATCTTCAATAATAATTCAACAAATGAAAATTGGAAAAGGTGATGTGATTACATTCTCTAATTTTCAATCTAGAAAATATTATACATATATTGAAGTTACATTTCAATTCAGAAAATATAAAACATATTCTTTACATGCTTTACTTGATACTGGAGCTACAACCAGTAGTTGCAGAAAAAATGCTATTCCTGTAGAAAAATGGGAACAAATGAAGCATCCAATTAGAGCAATAGGTATTGATGGTAATGAAACCATAATTCAATATAAAGCTAGGAATATACAAATCTACATAAACAATGTAAGATTTGTAGTACCAATCTACATAAATCATTAATTTCAGAATTTTTTGTTTGAATTCTAAGACATAAACATTCTTCTATCAAAGGATCTGTATTATTCTTTTTAAAACATGAAAATATTTTTATCAATTATTTGTTTTTACAAACATTTTGGGAGAAAAATTCCCTGCTATAAAATTCAGACTTAATCATGAACCATTTGATATAACAAGTATTGAGTGGGGTTTTGTAAGAGAACTTACGGTATAAAATCTTTCTTTTCATTTAACAAAAGATTTTCCAGCCTTTATAAAAACAATGCTAATTAAGCAGACTCAAGATCAAGATTATATAAAATATTTTCATATTAATATTCACAGCCTAATTAGTATTGCTGAAAAAGAAAAATTTTATCGGCCATATCAAATATGGGATTTTAAAATTGTGCTTGGAGGACTCCTACTTTCAGCAGCAAATGAGGACAAAGAGTACTTGTTGAAAGCCATTGACAAGTGCTAGAGTAATTTTCTTTATTATCGAGTCCAAGCAGGAATTGATCTTATGGTCAAAGCCAATGATATTTTGACAAAAAACAACATATCGCTTCTGGACAGACGGAAGACAAATATTTGCATATGATTATTGTTATGGCAATCGAAACCGGAGCGATGAGCCAGATGAACAAACTATTCAGCTGTTAAAAAAGATAGCTGATTTAGAAATTGATGACTATTCACCAGAAATTATTGAAAGCATCAGAAGTACATGAGAAAATTGGAATTCACCTCAAATTTCCAATCAATCATTAAACCTGGATGAATTTGAAGAAATGAATCTTGACAATATCCAGAAAGACTAGAAGACAAAACACGTGGAAGCCACCAAGATAGAAAAAAGTGCCAGAAGAAAAATAAAGGCACTATGAAAAGACAAGGCATTAAAAAGAATGTCAGAAGAAGAATTACGGCAACACTTGGTAAAAATCTACCATATGCCAACAAAATATCATCTACAGGTGTCAACTTCAAAAAAATGAAAAGACATGATACTTATCTCTACATGAATGTGTCAGCTTCAAAAAGATGAATAGACTTCATACTTATCCCGGCACTATTCGGACTTCAAATTTTATGTAAAGAAGTTATAAAAATTTCCCTATAAAAGGGAAGGCTTGAGCCTAAACGAGGCATTCGAAAATATTCAAATCTTTCTTAGTTACCTTTCTCTGGAGTTTCTCTGTAAAGTTTTTCATTCTTAAATACTTCTTGTATTTCAAAATAGGCATAATTATAAAAATAGCCTCTAACATTTGGGTGTTGGGTCACTTTGGCCCTTAATTTTTTTAGGAGCATTTTCATACCTAATTTTTTTTTTTGCCAAATTTGCTTGTTTTTAATGGTGATGTTGACTTGGCCTGTGACACCCCCATCTCGACACAACAACGAAACTTGAGTATATGAATATATCTTTAATTCACTAACTATTCAAAGATCTCAATAATTGAAATTCCAACATTTCATTAGCATAAAATTTGAAAATACAAATTTTTCATACAATTATTGTAAGTAAGGAGGGCTTTACCGATACATGAACTGGAAAGTATCGGTAGAACACTTGATAATTAAACAGGTGAAAATACCACAATAACTATCGAAACGTTAAAAGTTTTGCCGATACAAAGGGATCGAGATCTATTGATACCCAAACAAACTTATACCGATATTTAAAACTACAGTAAGCAAAACTACTTAACATGCTAACTTCTATCGATACCTCCCTTTCAACTACCGATACTAAATTTGACAGTGAGCAAAGTTAACAATAACTATTATTTTCCAAAAATCATTCATTGTACCAAATTTACAATTACTACATTTACACGTACATACTTCAAAAGATACTTAGCTTTAAGTCTTAACAAAACTATTTCCCATTAAAGTACTACCCAAAACATCCTATATACATGCCACTCTTGAACTCAAAATGAGTTACTCAAAAATATACCGAGGATGATAGTGATAGTGTGCTCTCTTGACTGGATCCAATCGATGTCAAGATTCTTCGAGACCTACAATCATGAAAATTCACACACAATAAATCATTTAAGACTTAGTAAGTTCGACATACAAATGGAAATGTAATTAAGGTAAACTAACGGTTATAGTGAAAAATTCAATACTCGTTGTTGGATCACTGGCATCAAGCCTATTAGGCACAAAGCCTGATAACACCAGCACAAAACCTGAATTTGTATAAGCAAATCAATCCTCAAAGGATTATACATGTCAACCTATATATATATATATATATATACATTAATTCTAACATTTATAAAGTGAAATTATAAATATAAAATAATGAAACAAACTTACTTGTATAGTGACGATCGATATTTGACAATGATCACTCGATTATTTTGCCCTTTTCACATTTATCCCCCAAAGTCTCGGTTTCTTGATCTAATATATATAAACAATTAAAAAACAAAAATCCTTATTTTCTATAGCATAAAAAATGGTATATTTTCTAAAACAACTTCAATAACAAATGTTTAATCATCCAAGTCCCCAAGTTAAATCTACCCTTTTAGTAACCCAAAAACCTTTCTAAACATCTCACCAACTTCATTCTCAACCACTAAACATGAAATCCACTCATGATAGTTTTCACAAATGTTTATTTCTTTGCAATATACTTACCTTATTAGATAGTCCAGCCCAAAGGATCATAATTGTACAACTAATATTAAATATAAAACATAATTTCACTTACAAGCAAAGCTTCCAAAACAACCAAATTTCCAAGCTTTTCTCCTATGGTGTTTTCCGTCAAAGGAAAAAGAAAATAAAAAAGATGATGATGTGTCCCTCTTGTCTTTATCTTCTTTTAATTTCTTTTATTTCCCTTACTTAAAATAAATTATAAAATAAAATTTTATAATTCCTTCCATCTTTATCCACTAACTTATATATACATACATACATATATATATATATATATATAATAATAATAACATTTATAAACTCTTCCACCAAAACCCACTCACATATTATTTAATATATTAATACCTTATACTAATTATCACTACTAATGAAATTTCTTAGCCTAAATACTTCATATGACCTTATGAGTGTATTTTACTCAATAAAATTTAATTTACTAAATGTAATTCAATTTTAAAATCTAAACTCCCTTTACCACTGAAATCAGGCTATTACATGGTCATTAGTTAACTAACGGTCAATATAAATCGCTGACGTAGTCCAAATGTATTTAAATACTGACGTGACACTATTATGTCTTATGTGTCACATCAGTAAAATTTTAAAATTATTAATTTTTTAAATTATTAAAATTATTAATAATAAAATAAACTAACAAAATATAATAATAATAATAACCCGACACCTAAATTTAAAAAAAAAACTACCTAATTTATTAATTAACTTTTAAAAATGACATTTTTTTACTAATTAGGTCACCACATGTTTTCTAAAGGAAAGTATTTACTTAAAAAAACTAAAACTACACATTCCAAAAAAAAAATAAAAAAATAGAAGTGGGTAAACAATACTAAAGTAATGATAGAAAAATTATTAAAACTTTTTATATACAAAATAAATTATATTATAATGAGGATGTTTTTATCATTTTATTTTTTTATATAAAATTGATAAAAAACTCAATCATAAAAATATTTGAGCCCGCGACATAATAAATTTTAAACTTTTACTTTTATTTTTACCATTCCAACTATCATTTTTAATAAATATATGTGTTACATAGATGGGTTAATCCATATTTTGGGGTCTCAATTTTGGTTCCCACGTTGGGTTGAATTTTTTTATTCAAATTAATCCTTAAATTAGATAATTATTTTTACATTGAGGCTTGAACTAGAGAATTATTCTCACATTTGGGTTTAACTTTTTTGTTGATCAAGTTAATCTTCTAACTTGACAATTGTTCTCACATTAGAGCCTGAAATTTTGTATCCAACTTTTCTTTTTCCAAAAAAATACCAGGGACTAACTTGTACCCAAAAAAAGTTTAGGTCTTAATGTGAGAACAATTGTCAAATTCAGTGATTAATTTGGACAAAAAATTTAGACCCAAATTGAGAGCATTTGCTAAGTGCAGGACCCGACTAGTACCTTAAATCTAATTTTTTTTTCTCATCCACATCGTAGCTATACCATAATCTAAACTAGATTTAAACATATTTCTTTAGTATACCAAAAACAAAAAATATGAATCAAACTTTTCTTCTCTCAAAAACCCTAATTCCAAGAGTTTGTTAAATGCTTAATACCTAAATTATGCTATTCATCCTAGGAGACCCGGGTTCGAGCACTTGTGTGTGCGTTGTCAAAGGGTTAAGAAAGTATGAACAGATACTACCATGTAATCACACCAGTATATTCAAAAAAAAAATTCATCTTTAAACTTAAAAAAACCTGGTTTTTGTAAGAATTAAAATCTTTTAAGTGCATTATCCATAATAAACAACCATATACATCTCTTTCCAACTTTCGCCATTCAAATTCCTCATTTGCTCAGTTGTAATTCAAAAGTTGGGATGGTTTTTCATCGTAGTTCACATCCTAATAGTGTGAAAAGTCACTAAGAACGAAGAGAATCACTTAAATGAGTCAATTCCATAAGAATAAGTATATGATGAACTCTCCGATAAAGGTATTAGTCTAAATTAATAATCTTCATTAGAGTATATATGTAATGAACTCCAACATTGTCTTTAATGCCTTTTGTTCCTTTTTACTTTGTTTTTTTCACTTCTTCTTCTTCTTTTTCTTTTTTAATTTATGTAGTCTTACTCTTGTCTACATAGATAAACTTATGTCAACCTTATGAATTGTTTAAAAATATTTTGTCTTACTTGGCATGTTATAGTGTTGTCTATTGAAGCCTTAAAAGGCTACGCCTAACGGGGCTAGTAATCGCTTTTTAGTGAGTTGAGGTCTTAAGAGGCTACGCCAAATGGGGCACTAGAGCCGTGAGATGCTTCTCTAAGAGTGACATTGGGGCCCTCGATACGATAACTTTAAAAATGACATGAAGCCTCACCCGATGGGGTACGAAAGCTTTAAGACGCTTCTACAAGAGCGACATTTGAGGCCTTCGGCAGACCTTGGAGCCTTCAGAGGCTTCTTCAAAGGGCAATATTGAGGAATGTTATGATACTTCCTGTTACCGACCTGAAACCCAAGCATAAGTTTGAACTATCGATTCGTGATCCAAACCTGGACCCTACAAGGTAGGTACATTAAGGGGTTCACAAGGAGAGCTTGCAAGTTGGACTCACAAGCTAAGTTCGCACGTTCCTGTGTGTTCGCAAGTAGAGGGTGCGAAGTCAAGCGAGTGGATCGGCAAACACGTGCTAAGTCTAGGATAATATACGTGTTGGCATGCATGGAGCTTACTTAAGACGTCATTTTGATGAACAATAATCATGTCTTATAAATACCAATTCCCTTCACCAAGAGGGCACATAGCAAAATACTCAACAAGACCCTCGAAAGACACCATTCCTTCGTTTTCAGTTTTAAACTCTTCCAAAACATTGAAAAACACCCTTTTTCTGGTTTTTCCCTTTTCAATACTTTTAACTAGGGGTGAGTATTCGATCGAGTTGAGTCAAGTCAAAAAATTACGAGTTAATCGAGTTGACGAATTCTATTTTAGCATCCGAACTCAATTTGATTTTTTTCGAATCGAGTAAAAAAAATTCGAGTCAAGTCTAGTCGAGTTAACAAATCTTATTATTTATACTTAATGTTTTGTTTACATGGAACGATTATTTAACTTGTAGATGAAATACACTATTATTTAACCACATAAACAATATAATGATTTTGCTTTTTAACTTAATGAGTAAACATTTATGAAAACGACCTAGTTTTGTTTTTAACTTCTAAGCAATTTTTTCCCATTCGTTCTTATTCATAACTCTATTTTACATCAAAACTCCATCTTTTTTCCCTAGGCGTTTTATCTTTCAACTATTGGTATTTGGTATGCCACTTCTCCTTTGTTTATTCATCTTTTTTTTTTCTTGTTTCTTTACTTTCTTATCAGCTTTTGTTCATGTAGTTTCTCCTTTGTTTAGCTGGACTTTTTGATTTGTTGTTACGTTCTCACTTATACATATACTGTTCTTATTATTTTAGTGCAAAAAATGGAAAAGGTTTCGACTTTTAAAGATTTCAGTTCAATAAAGATTTAATATTTTATGGAATTTCAGTTAAAACCCAATTGGATTGAAAGTTGTGTTTTTTGTAGTTCTTTTCAGATGTTATGTTAGTGGAGGACACATCTTTAAAACCATTGAAAAAGATGTTAATTTATGGCTATTGAGATTGTTCATAAATTAAATTTCAAAAGTTCCTTCTTGGAACACTATGTGATTGCTCTTTTTTCTTAATGAAACGTGGGATCCACTTCCACTTTAATGGAGTGGCAGATTATCAGAAAAGAATCATGGGGTACATAGTTTCTTTGTCTTACCCTATGTTTTTGTCTTACTCTATGTTAACCACTTTAATTATTGATTGCCTACATCTTTCATTTGATAAGAATGATCAAAATCTAAATTTTATTACTTGTTATGTATTTCGTATATTGCTGAGAAATGCAGTTATCTATATGTATTTGTCTTCCAATTTAACTTTTTGGTTATGAGTATTTGTAAGAGTAATCACTTGTTGTTATATGCATGGACTTCAGTTTAACAAGTACTTAAATCATTGATTAAAGCTGTGAGTATAATTGACTCAATCATGTTATCATCAAGAATGATTCATGTTTGCTGTTGCTTCTTTTGAGAAAGCTTTATTTATAGGACCGAATCCGATATTTCTGGCAGGATGGATATGGATCATGGTACTAATAACCCTGAGCCTACGAGAACTGGAGCATTTAGTATATCAAGTTCTGTGTCCTATCGTATCGATGATGACATTGGAAGTGAGGCTGTTTCGGAGGCAGGGGATATTGGTGATCGGGCTCTTCAAAGCAATAGGCACGGTGTGAGTAGTAGTTGCCGCTTATCTCTGGATCTTGCAATGGAAGGCGGGTCAGTTATTCATCCAGAAGATTTGCATAGAGTCTCTGTTGCGTCACCCGTGCCAGAGGATGTCACATCTCCCCATCCAGTTGATCCATTAAAGGGCCCTGTGGATGAAAAACAAGTGAGCTTTACTGTGTGGTTTTTTCCCACTGTTACCCTCTTAAGCTGTAATAACGAAAGTACATTTGGTGCATCATGCTTCCACTTGCAGGAAAAACAAGGACTACCTATGTCTTTGGAGTATATTTTGTGTCTTATCCATTTGGCTGTTTTCCGAATTCTCAGGGTAATTTACTTGAGCTTCCATTCTTGAGTTAATTAGTTTCGGAATTCTGACTTCTGATATATAAAACATAAGGAATGATACATTTTGTTGGTAAAAAACTGACTTCTCATAGTTTTGCAGGTTTTCACAAGATATTTGCTTGAAAAACTTTTCGGACAGTCTTTTAGGTGTGACCATCAATGAGACCATTGTATACCCCAACCTTCCTTCTAATATGGTATCTTCTCTCTCTCTCTCTCCAACACAAACACTGTTTGCAATGAGTGTAGATTTACGGGTGTAGGGTGCACATACTAACCGGCACAACCATGGTTGCACACAATGGTTCGCTCCATCACAATGCCACAAGATTTGGACTTTGGTTTGTCTAATGCTAATTGAGCTGATATATTGATGATATGCTAGACTCTTAATGAATGTTGTTGTGAAGCTTATGCACTGGATGTGCTTCTACGAGCACTTAATCCGAACCCGTAGATTCTAGAGAACCCGAGGAAGCTACATTGGTAGACAACTCTTTGCAGCCTTTGGTTAGGAAAACCTAGAGATAAATCGGATGCCTAGTGTTCAGTTTTTGCACTTCCAAATAGATTTTTATTCACTTCGGATTTCCTCTCTTCTTTTTTTCACCCTTATGAATATATTCAAAGTTTTTTCCCACTTGTGAAGTTGGTTACATGTTCATACAGGTTGGCTCTTTCTTGATGGGGTGGTGGGGTGTTGTTTTCAAAGGTGACATATCTCAAGTATCTGATATTTTGGCAATTGGATTGACTACGGGATACTTGGGTAGCGTCACAACATTCAGTGGTTGGAATCAAAAAATGCTTGATTTCAGTGTAGATGGCTAGTGGGTGGAAGCTATACTTGGGTTTCTCATGGGTAATGTGCTACATGATGCCTGTTTATGATTGGAAGAAGTGTTTTCCGTTTGGATATTCAGAACTAATGAACAAAATGGTACTCTCTTGGCTCAATCATCCATGAAAGTTGAAACTCTTTTTCTTGCGGGCTTGTTTCTTGTAGCTTATTCTATCATTTTGGGGTAGAGACAGCAAAGGGTTTCCGGTGGATTCTCAAAAAGCTGAATACAAGATCGGAGAAGGGAGTCCCGAGCTCTAACTGTAATTGGACACTCAACAGCTCCAGACGTCATTTGGTAGCAATGGTGATATTATTGTTAGCTCTTGGCGTTTTATTGAGCGTGAGTGGATTGCTGCTCAAGGAAGAATTTAGCAGTGGTAGCAGTGGAGCTCAGCTGTGGCTGGCTTGCTTAGTTGGACCTTTCGGAGTATGGATCAGGTGGTTCTTGGCTCGACTTAATGGACGTGGGTTAGGAAAATCTGGGATTTTGAGATGGCTTCCATTCGGGACATTGATCACCAACGTTTCTGCTGCTTGTATAATGGCCGGACTCTCCAGGGTTGAAAAGTCGGTAAGGGCTCACTGAATGGTTTCTGTCCGTTGTTTTTATCTTCGATTTACCAACCTCACTCGTTTACACCACTCATCAGCAACTTCTCATTATCTGCATCATATCGTCGCCTGCCAAACACTTATATGCAGCTATGCTTTCAAAATTGTGATTACCGAACCATTCTTATGAGGTGCAGGTAAATACCAAGAACTTCGACACCGTTGCAAACGGGATACAGTTAGGATTTCTGGGTTGTTGGAGTACAGTTTCAACTTTCATTGCCGAGTGATAGAAATTATAATTAAAAAGATGAGGAGGCCGTAAATAGCTATTAGACCAGAGACTCGGAGGGAATGGTTATTCCAACTCCCATTGCACGAAAGAAAGCAAAAATTGATGGAACAAAATTCTCTCAACTCTCTCATTCATTTTCTTTGATTCTTGATGAAATTTTTTGGGTATCAATTAAAGTTTAGTTCGACAGCAATCAATATTGAAGGGTAATCTGAAGATTTTCAAAAACTTACAAACTTAAACTTCTTGTAAATATAATTTCTAATAATTTTTTCTTCATTACAATTCTTAAAAAACTTGTTTTAAGCATTTTTTTTTTCCAATTTCTTCATTTCACATTAACTTTGAGTAGGGTGAGGGAGCTTAATTTCTAATTTATTCTTGGTGATTTTAAGTTAGATTTTGATTGTTTATAAGTTTATAATTACTATTGGGGATCGACCCGTATAAATAACAAAAAAATAATAAAAAAATTAAACATACAAATATTTACGTGGAAAATTACATCGAAAAGGATAAAAATCACGGAAAATTGAAAGAGCACAAGATGGAAATAATCTCAACAAAAAATCCTAAATCTCAAAAGAACAAAACATTCTGACTAAAACACGAAATTTCTTAAAACTCACAAAACTCTCTCAATCTCAAAGATGATGAATATGATTAATCTAGGTTATAACAACCTCTTTTATAAGCTAAATTCGTAGGTTAAACATGACTAAAATAATCCTAAACTAATCAGAGTTTAACTAGGAGAAAAAAATCCGATTGAATTGGAAACACGTCGTATGTCCCTCATCGGGATGTCGTTTTCTTCTTGTCGGGACGTCGGCTCTTCCTCTTCGGGACGTCAATTTGTAATTCGATGCACACTCCAAAATGACATTAAAACATTGAAATTCAGAGTTGGTATGATTTTGATTAGATTCTTGAAGTTTTGCATGAGTTCTAGAGCAAGAAAGAGAATAGAGATTCTTCTGATTTTTATTGGTTTTATACAAGGTTTAAAGTGTTTAGAGTTCTAAATCTTAATAATATTGTTACAATTCAGCTTAGATGAGATTAAATTAGGGGTTTTGACAGTTTTAATTAAGTGTTAGAAAAAGCGATGTTGGGTTTTACTTAATTGAATGTATTGTTCATGGTTGTTTTAGGTGTTTTAATGATTATTTGTTGACATATCATACTATATTTAAAACTTTTAAATCTTCATGTATATGATGGGTTTACTTAAACACTCGAGAGTTATGTTTATGACGTTTGTCGAAACCACCTCGAGAACGGAGCTTCGAAAAAATCTTTTTAATTAATTTTGGAATAAAGGGAAATGGGAGTCGCCACCAATCTTTTATTAGGTGTGATTGAATCACCATAAAACGTTTAAAACGTTTAAAAAAGGGGGTCTTCAAAATCCAGAGAAATAGGTTCGGGAGTCGGTTACGCATGAGGAAGGATTAGCACCCTCATACGCCCAAAAATTGGTACCACATGATTATTTTCGGGTCTTATTTTATGAAAACAATGAAAACTCGAGTAAAATTTAAAATACGATGTTTATTTTAGACGGCTTTGTATGATTTCAAAGGAGAACTTTTTAAGGAAGATTCGTCCTCGTGTTTCGATCCTCTATGAGAATTTGAAGTCGTGTCCAACACATTAGGGCACTATATTCTTGGAGTTTCAAAATTGAAGGACATTTCGAGACATTTTAAAGAGAATGTTCTATCATGTGAATCATACGAAAATCACACCCAGCACGTTAGGGTATGATGTTTCGAGATCTTCACACGAGAGGATATTGTTTCTTCTTTTGGTCTTAAAATCACTTCATATATAATTATAAGGTTGAAATGCGTTTTGAAAACTTTCGAAAAGGATATCCGATTTGCATGAATTACGAAAATCACACTTAACTCGTTAAAGCGCGATTCTTCGAAGTTTTCACACGACAGGACATTGCCTTGCTTTAAAATTATTTGTAATATAGATATATGTTTTGAGAACTTGAAAATTTCGTATTGAATTTAAAATGTAATCCTCGGACACATAGTTTAAAAGATTCAAATATGGAATACTCGTTTACTTCGATTTTCGCGAAGAATTAAAATCGTGACCAACACGTTAGGACATGATATTCTCGGAATCTCGGAGTTAACAGGTATAAAAATCTTAGAAGAGGATATTCGACGCGCGTGAGTTATACGAAAAAATCACACCCGAAACGTTAGGGCATGATTTCTCGAAGCTTTCACGCGAGAGGAACATTGCCTCGTCTTTAAAATTATTTTAAAAATGAGCATGTAAGTTTAAGATATCGAATAGTAATTAATAAGAGAAATTAAATACGAAGCAAGATAATAAGCAGATAAATAGAATGCAAAAATGTAAAATGCAGGTGCATAATGATTGAAAATAAATGCAAATATTGACGAGGAAGAAAAATGATACAATCAGGATTGAAAACGAGACCTTTGGATGCTCGGGAGCCAAATGGTAATTTTTGACTTCCGGGGGTAAAAATGGAATTTTGGTGAAACCGGGGTTAAAAATGGAATTTTGGAAAGTTTAGGGGTAAAATGGTAATTTTTGGAAGTTTCGGGGCCAAAAATGGAATTTTGGAAAGTTTAGGGTAAAATGGTAATTTTTGGTAGTTTTTGGGTTAAAATGGAATTTTGGGAAGTTTAGGGGTAAAACGGTAATTTTGGTGAAACTGGGGTCAAAAATGGAATTTTGGAACAGTTTAGGGACCTATAAGCAATAAAACCAAAGAATGGGTGACACGTGGCAACCCCACAGGCATCCAAAAGTCAAAGGACTAATTTGTAAAGCTTGAAAACTTCTTGGGCCAATTTTGTAATTAAATAGAAATTGATTTAAGGATTAAATTAAAACAAATTAAAAATAAAAGGGACTAATTGCATAAATAAGCCAAAGTAGTGACACGTTGCAGCTTCTGGTGCATTCAAAATGTCAAAGGATTAAATTGAAAAGTAAACAAAATTACTGGGCCAAATTAAAAATAATTAAAAATAAGAAAAGGGCTAAATTGAAACAATTAAAAAAACCGGAAGGGCCAAACGCACAAATAACCCATTAAACGAAAACACGCGGATCCTAGGTCGGTTCGGGTCGGATTGGGTCGGGTCAATGGGTTTTATATAAATGTTATATTAGGGTTTTTTTATTATTTTTTTCATTCTTTTTTAAATAAAAAAAACAAAGGCCCCCCACCCTTTTTCTCTCTTCTCTCTTCTCTCTCATCTCATCCTCTCCTCTCCAAGGGCCAATCGAACTCCGGCAGGCCGTCCAACCTGCGCGTCCGCGGCTATGCGCCACCGCCGTCGACTCCACGATCCGTCCCGACGCCTCTCCAGCCTGCTGCCGTTCGCACGCGCCGTTCGACCACCACCCAAGGTAAAAATCTTTGCCCTTTCTTCCTTCTTTTTCCTCTGTTCTTGTTTTCATTTTTCTTTTTTTTTATTCTTAAACCAGATCTGGTTTTTGAACCAAATCTGCATTTTAAAACCCCTTCCCTTTTTTAAACCTTTTTTTTGTTTAAACCCCCAAAGAAATTTTAAAGCTATTTCAATTTCATGTCTTTGAGGTCCTTTCGATCTTCCTTTTTTTTGCAGATCCTCGCGTGTTGAGGCGGTGGCGGTACACGGAGGAGACTCCGGCGAAGGTGCCCTGGTGGCGATGACAGAAACCGAATAAGAGAGGGGAGACCTTTCACTTCCTTTTTATTAATTATTATAATATTAATTATTATTATTATTAATTATTAACAAATATTGATATTATTAACACAGTTATTATTAATTTTTAGCAATTAATATTATAACTGTCATTAATGTTATTTAATGTTATTAATGATATTAATAATATTGAAACGTTTTTAATACTCATTAAAAACTTAAATGAAAACAATGAATGTTAACCAAATATTAAATGCATGCATCCACTTGTATTCAGAATCTGATGAGTTTATGATTTTGATACATGAATGGCAGTAAACATATATTGATATTACCTGGTTGCCCTTAATGCTTGAATGGCCTGGTGTTTAATGGGGTCCTGCCTTTGCTGACTGTTTGATGTTTGGTCAAATATTGTCTTGTAATGAAAAGGGGCTATTTTTCGATTTCAAGAACAGGGTTTTTGTATCTATTTTCTAGAATAGGGTTCGTAACCCTTTGCACATATTCTGCCTTGGCCTTTATAGCCAAGTACATAATCATTCAATTTTGTTTCTTACAACTTAAATGCTAGTCCTAATCCATCTTTTCTTTTGCAGGTTCGGCTATTGCAGTAGATGTAGCAGTGGCGGTGACAGCAGCAGTTGGAGTAGCTGGTGGCAGTGGCAACTTGGCTGGATGTGATGCTGAAGATGATGACGTGGCACATTGTGGTTGGCTGATGTGGTGGTCAGCAGTGCAAGTGGGAATAGCCTCTGTTTAGATTAGGGTTTGGGTCAATTGGGCTAATGTAATTGGGCTTTCTATTTGGCCTTTGTAATTGGGCCTTTCATTCGGGATTTTGTAATATGGACTTTCTTTTTGTAAATGGATATTCATTTAATTAAGTTTAATTCAATTTTAAATTTAATTAATTTTAAATTTAAAGTAAATTTAAATTTAAAATAGATAAATTTAAATTTAAGATAAATTTAAATTTAAAAATTAATTTAAAATTAATTTAAACATTAATCAAAAGTTCAAGCCCTGTCAAAATTGGGCTTCAACAGATGCCCCTCTTTGCTCGTTGCTGTGTAACAGGACCGGAGCAAAGACTCAAAAGGATGCCCAATTTGTCAAGTCCCTTCTCTTTGACACTCTATCTTCAACTGGTCCGCCTTTCGTTTTGTCAATCGTTCCATCTACATTTTGTCTTTCCATTTCTTTGACGTGGTGATCCCATCCTGCTTTGAGTTGATCTTCACAAAGTCCAAATTTGCTACTACGACTTCACCCCATTCTCGAAATTTCAAGCTGATTGGAATTTGTCAGCGTAGTCTTTGAGTCTGATTTCCTTGACCTGGTCTTCTTCCCTGTGTCTCATCAAGAAAATGATTGCAATCATCTGTTTTAATTCGCTTCTTTGGATCTCCTCAGGAAGACGAATTTGGTCCACTTCTCTGTATCTCATCAGGAAGCTAACTATTTTATTGCTTCGACTTGCTTCTCAGTGTCTCATCAGGAAGCTTGGTTCGAAGGTTTGCTCGCGTTAAGCGTTGAGTTGGTATTCTTCTCTGTATCTCATCAGGAAGATGACCGCCTCGCTTGTTTTAATTCTCTTCTCTGGATCTCCTCAGGAAGACGAATTTGGTCTACTTCTCTGTATCTCATCCGGAAGCTAACCATTTTATTGCTTCGACTTGCTTCTCAGTATCTCATCCGGAAGCTTGGTTCGAAGATTTGCTCGAGCTAAGCGTTGAGTTGGTATTCTTCTCTGTATCTCATTAGGAAGATGACCGCCTTGCTTGTTTTAATTCACTTCTCTGGATCTCCTCAGGAAGACGAATTTGGTTCACTTCTCTGTATCTCATCAGGAAGCTAACCATTTTATTGTTTCGACCTGCTTCTCAGTGTCTCCTCTGGAAGCTGGGTACAAAGATTTGTTCGTGTTTGAGTGCTGAGTTGGCGCTCTTCTCTGCATCTCATCAGGAAGATGACCGCCTCGCTTGTTAAACTACTTCGTGATTGGAGTAAGGTCGATTGATGGTGATCTTCCCCAAACTTGGGGTAAAGGATCAAATAACTGTAATCTGTCCGAAAAAGTTGTCCTTATAACTTCACGGGATCCGTCATGAATTTGTTATTTCTCATCTTGCTTCAAGGCATCGAGACCTGTAAAATATGCTCAAATAGACCTCTGGGTAGGCCAATTACTTCAGGATGCCATGCTCAAAATGAGTTGAAATGCTCCTAACTATATGTGTGCATGATTAATGTTTTATTTGTTATTAGTCGGGCCAGTATGGTCTATTACTCATCCAAATTCTGTCCTTGATGCATCGATCCATCTTCTTCTATGCTGACCTTGAATTGCTCATTTTCAAATTCGTTTTCTTACTTGTGATCCTGTTTCGGACCCCTATAATTTTGAAAATTTCTAGGATAATGCTCATGAATCTTTGTCTGATTTATCAGTTCATTACTCGTTATTTAAACGTGAAATGCTTGCACAAAAATTGTATGGAAACGAAGTTGTATTTGAAAATTGTATTAATAAGGGAGTCAAAGGGAACAACATTAATCAAAATGGCTAAGTATAAGAAAAGGGCAATTTAATTGTCCTTTATATCGCCTAAAATGAGCCCCTCTTACATTGACTTACTGAGAATCATCCTTAGCCCGGATGTGTGTCTAGAAGACCTGGAGTGCTTTGTTGATGCTTCAAGTTGTAACCTTTCTCTATCTCGTCGACCTGCTTTGGGTTTGAGCCGTCCTTTGCGGGTTTTCAATTCAAAATCTCTTGGTTCCAAGATGCCCTTTTACGGGTTTTCATCGTGGACTCCCTTTTTTTTTAGGCGAAGTATTTCTTTACCGAGTCTGAATTGACGGGGTTATATAGTTCCTTACCGTCCATTTCTGTTAAAACGAGAGCTCCTCCTGAGAAAGCTTTCTTTACTACATAAGGTCCTTTCTAATTGGGCATCTATTTTCCACATAAATCTTTATGTATGGGAAGTATCTTCTTCAAAACCAGGTCTCCCTCATGGAACTCTCTAGGACGAACCTTTTTGTCGTAAGCCCGCATCATCCTTTTCTGGTACATTTGATCGTGGCGGATGGCTTTTAATCTCTTTTCCTCGATCAAATTCAACTGATCATATCGAGCTTAGATCCATTCAGCCTCATCTAATTGGAGCTCAGTTAAGACTCGGAGTGAAGGTATTTCAACCTCAATGGGTAAGACTGCCTCCATACCATATGCCAAAGAGAAAGGTGTTGCCCCAGTAGAAGTTCTGACCGATGTTCTGTAGGTGAAGAGGGCAAACGGCAGTTTTTCGTGCCAGTCTTTGTAAGTCTCGGTCATCTTTGCCACGATTTTCTTGATATTCTTATTGGCCGCCTCTACGGCTCCATTCATTTTTGGGCGGTAGGGAGAGGAATTATGATTTTTGATTTTGAATTGTTCACAAACTTCTGCAATCGTGCTATTGTTCAAGTTCAAAGCATTGTCGGATATAATCCTCTCTGGCATCCCATACCGGCATATAATCTCCTTTTTCAGTAATTTGCTGACTGCAGACTTGGTAACGTTGGCATATGAAGCTGCCTCTACCCATTTGGTGAAATAGTCGATCACCACAAAGATGAATCTATGCCCATTGGAAGCTTTCGGAGAAATTGGTCCAATGACATCCATGCCCCACATAGAGAAAGGCCAGGGAGAAGTCATGACATTGAGGTGCGATGGGGGTACATTAATCTTATCTCCATATATCTGGCATTTGTGGCATTTTCTGGCATAGTTGATGCAATCGCTTTCCATGGTATACCAGTAATACCCGAATCTCATTATTTGTCGGCCCATCGTGAAATCGTTGGCATGCGTCCTACAAATTCCTTCGTGAACTTCCTCTAAAATCTTCTAGGCTTCCACTGCGCCGACACATCTCAGTAGTACCTAGTCTTTCCTCTTTTTGTACAAGATTTCCCCGTCTAAGACATATTCACTAGCAAGTCTTCTCAATGTTCTCTTTTCGTTATCCGAGGCTTGCTCGGGGTATTTTCGATCTCTTACAAATTGAAGGATGCCTTGGTACCATGGGTGATCGTCTTTTTCTACTTCTTCCTCTACCTCAATATCACAACAATGAGCGGGAGTTTCATAGATACTCATCTGAATGGGCTTCACATCTTCTGGCCTACTTGCTTTGATCATCGAGGCCAAAGTAGCGAGGGCATCGGCCATTTGATTTTCCTCTCGAGGGAGATAATGAAATGTGACATCATCGAACTTCGTAATCAATTCGAGAACTAGCTTGCGGTAATCCCTTAGCTTAGCGTCTCTCATTTCCCACTCTCCTTTAAGTTGATAAATTACCAATGCAGAGTCTCCATAAATCTCCAGAATTTTAATTCCCCGTTCTATGGCTGCGCGAATTCTCATGACACATGCTTCGTATTCAGCCATATTATTAGTGCAGTCAAAATCCAACTTGCTGGTAAAAAGGTAATGGTCCCCCACTGGTGATACCAAGACTGCTCCAATCCCGTTACCCACGGCGTTTGAAGCTCCGTCAAAATTCAAAATCCACGGTTGCTCCCTCGTGGATTCCTCTTCAGCTGTTGTAACATACATTAAATCTTCATTCGGGAAATCGAAGTTGATCGACTCATAATCATCTAAAGCCCTGCTGGCTAGGAAGTCTGCTATCGCACTCCCTTTTACTTTCTTCTGATTGACATAGACGATGTCAAATTCTGAGAGCAAGATTTTCCATCGAGCTAACCTTCCATTTAATGCAGCTGACTCCATTAGGTACTTCAAAGGATCTAATTTCGAGATCAACCAAGTAGTATGGTAGAGCATGTATTGTCTTAGTCTGCGTGTAGTCCAGACTAGTGCACAGTATAATTTCTCAATAGATGAATACCGAGTCTCACAATCGGTAAATTTCTTACTCAGGTAATATATCGCCCTCTCTTTTCTTTCGGATTCATCATGCTGTCCTAACACGCATCCCATGAAATTCTCGAAGACTATTAGGTACAGTATCAAAGGCTTGCTAGGGATTGGAGGAACTAAGATAGGAGCTTTGGACAAATAATCTTTGACCTTCTTGAAAGTTTTTTTGCACTCAGCATCCCATACGCCCAGGTTACGCTTTCTAAGCAAACGGAAGATAGGGTCACACTTTTCGATTAATTGTGAGATGAACCGAGCAATGTAATTTAATCTCCCTAAAAATCTCCACACTTTTTTTTGCGTGCTGGGTGGTGGTAGCTCCTGTATGAATTTGACTTTGTCTGGGTCGATCTCAATTCCTCTTTTGCTGACCACAAAGCCTAACAGTTTTCCTGAGGTAACCCCGAAAGTGCACTTAGCCGGGTTTAGCTTTAGTTGATATTTCCTTAACCTTATGAACAACTTCCTCAGGATTCTCACATGCTCCTCCTCTGTTTGGGATTTAACTATCATGTCATCAACATAAACTTCGATTTCCTTATGCATCATGTCATGGAACAGGGTTACCATAGCTCTCTGATAAGTTGCCCCTGCATTTTTAAGTCCAAAGGGCATTACCTTGTAGCAAAATGTTCCCCATAGCGTGACGAATGTGGTTTTGATCATGTCCTCAGAGTCCATTTTGATCTGATTATATCCCGAGAAATCGTCCATGAAGGAGAACAAAGAATATCCTGCTGTGTTGTCGACCAAAGTATCTATGTGAGGTAAAGGGAAATTGTCCTTTGGGCTAGCTTTATTTAAGTCTCGATAGTCCACGCACATTCGTACCTTTCCATCCTTTTTAGGAACAGGGACTATATTAGCTACCCATTCAGAGTATTTAACGACCTGGAGGAAACCAGCATCAAATTATTTCTTGACTTCTTCTTTTATTTTCAAAAGCACATCCGGTCTCATTCTTCGGAGCTTTTGCTGTATGGGTCTGCATCCTTCTTTTATAGGGAGTTTCTGTACCACGATGTCAGTGCTCAAATCAGGCATATCTTGGTATGACCACCCAAAGATGTCTTGAAACTCTTTGAACAGCTCGATGAGGTTCCTTCTAGTTTTCGTAGAGATGCATGTCCCCATCTTTACTTCTTTTTTTTCATCTTCGCTCCCCAAATTAACCATTTTTACAGGGTCCGAATGAGGCATGATTTGTTTTTCTTCATGTCCTATCATCCTAAGCATATCAGGGGAGAGATCACAATCCTGATTCTCTTCAAAGCTCTGAAGCTCTTCTAGATACATGTCTTGCTCGAAGTGAGGTTCTAAGTTAACGTCAGAGTTACTCATGTTATTGATATTTGAGAACCTGTTGGGGGATAAAAAAAAGTCCAAAGAATAGAATGAATTTATAAAAGAATGATCCTGTGGTATGTATATGAGTATGTATGTATTGAAAGAATGGTTAGTGATATTTGTTGGTTATGTACAAGCGATTTATTAAGCTAGATTAAAAAACGAGTGAATAATTTTAGGATAGGAAATGCACTTTCATTTAAAATAACTAAATAATGAACATGGGCCTTTTACAAAAGATCCTTATTGCTTTTAAGCCTAAAGCAATAGGTGATTTCGAGCATTACTCTAAGGAAATTTTAAAGATTATAGGAAGCTCCTCCACGGTCCAATTATCCAGGGTGCTTCCAAATGCACACGGACCGATCCTTGATAGACTCCCTTTTTTGTCTTCTTCTGATATGGCATTGATGCTCAAGTCCCTCATGATGCTTCCCCCAGCACCAATGGTTACTCGCTTTTTCCCTTGCTCTTCATTCTGGTTAATTATTTCTCCCAAAACAAAAGTCTCGTAAATGGGTGGGAAGACCATGGGTTCCCACGAGAGTTCCTTTCCAGATAGTCTGGCCCTCCTCCTCTCTTGTCTATTTTCAATCTCTTTCCTTTTTTGCTTCGTATCCGGCTTATACCCTAAGCCGTAGTGATCCCGCTTTTCCACCAGGGTTGGCACGTTGGTTCTCCCTTGGAGGTACTTCCCAAGTCCTTTTCTAGAGGCAGCTCCTTTCCCAAGCATCATCCGCAGACCCATTCTAGTAGTCGATGATGTCGCTGGCACAGGCACCTTGCTTCCTTCTGAAATGGAGGTCACATTTACAAATTACAGTGAACGAAACGAGTATTCTAAAGCTTCTTCATCCATCCCCACATAAGGTGACTCGCTTGTTATAGAGGTAATTATCTCTTCCTCCACATTGATGGTAATTAGCTTCCCCTCATTCACTAGCTTCACCTTCTGATGTAGAGAGGAAGGTACAGCCCCGGCCGAATGGATCCATGGCCTCCCCAATAGGCAGTTGTAGGTAGTCCTAATATCCATTACTAGAAAATCTATCTCGTACGTGTTCGGCCCAATCTGCAAGGGTACTTCAATTTTTCCAGTCACCTTCTTTTCTGTCCCGTCGAATGCTCTTACTATGTTGTTGCATCCCTTTAAATGAGAGCTATCAGTAATCTTTGAAGTGTAGCCAGTGGTAATACATTTAATGCTGACTCGTTGTCTATGAGTACTCCCGGTAGCGTGTACCCTTTACAACGGGTTGTGATATGGAGGGCTTTGGTCGATCCCATCCCCCCGGACGGGATCTCATCATCGCTAAAGAAGATGAAATTATCTGCACTAATATTGTTAACTAAGCGGTCTAACTTACATACCGATATATCATTGGTCATGTAAGTCTCGTTGAGCACCTTCATTAATGCGTCACGATGTGCTTCCGAGCTTAGGAGCAAAGATAGGATCGATATTCGTGTAGGTTGTTTATGGAGCTATTCCACCACACTGTATTCACTGTGCCTTAGAAACTTTAGAAACTCTTTCGCCTCCCTTTTAGATACTGATTCATTGGTGGATCTCTCAAGCCTAGCGGCTATTTCTTCTTCAAGCTCGTACATTATTGCTTTCCCTTTATTGACCTCTTGTGTTTTTTCGGCGGAGTCATAAATTTTACCACTCCGGGTAATCAAGCTTACATCCTTCTTAGGTTCCCCTTCTCTAGGCATGGCCACATTGCAGTTGTAATTTCATGGAACCTTTTTACTATCATTGTAAGGGAAGGTTGCAGGTCTCTAAATGATAATACGAGGCGTCTTCTGGCCACTGGCTGCGCTTTTCGGTGGTTTACAAATGATCACTTTCGGGTGGTTGATCGACCCTTCCTCGGAAGCACAAACATCATTGACTTCTCTTTCTTCTTCTTCGAAGAATTCCAGCTCCTGATTGTCCATCAAGGCTTGCAGCAAGGCTTTGATCTCGTCACAATCTTGGATTTCATGGCCCCTAACAACATGAAACTCGCAGTCAGTCTCTGCTATCGTACATTTCTCATCCTTCACAATCATCCCGACTTTGACCATTTACTGCCATACCCATCATAGCAAAGACCTAATGTCTTCCACTCTTCTCTTGACTTTTCGTGCCTTTTCCTCTAGCATTGCATTGATTACTTGGTTGGAATGGTTCGGCAAAGGGTTCTCAGCTATATTTGGCCTGGTTGGGTCTTCCAATTTCACGACCCCGAATTTTATCAAGTCCTCGACTCACCTTTTGAAAACCGAGCAGTTTTCAATTGAGTGACCTGTCGCATCTACGTGATACTCACAATGAGCATTCGCGTCATACCAAGCCGGGAACGGTGGTTCATTCGGTTACACCCTTTGAGGAGCTACCTTATGGGCGTCATACAGCATCTTGTAGAGTTCTTTGTACGATACCGGAAGTGGAGTGTATTAAATTTTCGACCTAACACTGGGTTCTCGCCTCGGGGCATTTTGATAATTAATTACTGGTGCTCTAGGCTGACCTGCCACGAAGTGTTTGGCACCACTAGGTCAGTATACACTTGTATTGTTGACCTCATTATCTCTTCTTCTAGGGGCAGGTCTTCTATCATTTTCTCCCACCTCGATTTTACCAGCTTTAATTGCATTCTCAATCATCTCTCCTGAGATGACTATGTCGGCAAAGCTTGTGGTAGCGTTTTCCAGCAAATGATTAAGATAGCGTGCTTTAAGGGTATTGACAAATAACATGGTGGTCTTTTTATCCGTCAACGGTAGCGTTTGACCTCTTTTCCATGTTCTGTAATGTGAGCCGATCGGTGGCTATCTCGGTCACATGACCGTATTATTTCAAGAAAGCTTGTGCCAGATCTTTCCATGAACGAACTTTTGCTCGGCTCAGTTGGTTATACCATCTGACAACCGATTCGGCTAAACTATCTTGAAAATAATGAATCAGTAATTGATCATTGTGAACATTCCCCTCCATCTTTCTACAGAACATAGTCAGATGTGTTTCTGGGCAGCTCGTTCCATGATATTTTTCGAATTCAGGAACTTTAAACTTGGGAGGGAGAACCAAGTCTGGAACCAGACTCAATTCTTTGGCATCCACTCCGTAAGAATTTTCAATTCCTTGTATTGCCTGAATTTTCTCCTCCAATAGCCTATACTTTTCCTTCATTTGCCTAGGGAGGTCCTCTTTTATCATCTCATCAAAATTTGGAACTCCCAGGTTTGCAGCATTATCTTCTAGATTTGACCCAGATCCGACTACATAGTTAGTTGGCCCTAACGTGCCTGTGGTCTGCTGTTGTGGCCTAATGGTGACATGGACTTCTCTGGTCGGTATTTCTTGTAAGGCTGGGTTGTGTACTGGTGTAAAGCCTGAAGGAACACTCGGGTCTTCGTCGTCCTCAATAGCAGGGCTTTTTCCTTTATCAGCCATGCTTTGTTTAACTTGCGCTAGTTCTGTCATCAAACTCTTTTTTACCTCCGAAAATTAGTTCTTCATTTCCCTACACATTGCTGTCATTTGCTTCTGCATCTGATCTTGTAGTTCTTTCTGGATTTGCTCAAGCCGTTGTTCCATGGATTTTGTTTTCTTGCGGGTATAATAATGATGCGTATTTTCAATGATGACTGGTGTTAACTGGTTATTAATTTTAATTAATTAGTATTGTTATGCGAGAATATGCAAAATATAATGCAAATGAAATGCATGCAATGCAAGAAAAGGCATTGATTCCAAAATCCACTTTCCATTAGAGCAACTTCTCGAGAGAGAAAAATCTTTACATAAAACAGAAGTTACACAAATGGTTTGGCCTTTTGTCCTAGAGCTTTAACTTTTTCTAAAAGCCTAGCTAACTTCTTTCCTCGCTCCGACTTGGATTCGTATTGAAGACTCAAAACATCAACTTCAGCAGCCAATTCCTGTACGTGATCTGCAGCTTCTCTCATTTGAGTCAATTCTTTCCCCATTACATGATCTCTTTCCCCGACTTCCCTCTGGGCTTGGTGAGCGTGCCATTCACTAGTTTCCAAATTTCTTTCCATAATCTCGAGTCGGATTTCATTGTTGTAGAGTGTGGCTTCCAATTCTTGCACTCTTTCTCTTAACTCTTATTTTTCAACCATGCAGGCTTTGAGCTCTAGTACGGTATTCCGATTGCGGTGCCTCCGTAATGACTCTTCCAATTCTTCTATCCTTGCTTCAAGACTGGTCATCTTAGCTCTCATCTCGGCCTTCTCGACCTGTTTTTCTAGCAATTCCTCTTCAAGGCGTTCTCACGGGCCTGACCATCTTGGAACCTTCTTTGCCATTGTTTCACTTGGTCCTTCTGTATCTGAATCTCCTGACGCCATTGCTCGGATGTCTTACCCAACCCTGCAATCTTCATAAACTGACGAAGCTTTTTGTAATGCTTCTTTAAGTCCTCGAGGTCCTTTTCGGCTTTATTTTTTCCTTTTCTCAGCTTCTCCGCCTCTAGTCTGTGGAAATCTACATCTAGTCCCAGCTTCATCTTATCTTCCTCCAATACCTCTATCCTCTTACCAAACTCTGAGTTTTTCCTTTCAAAATCCTGTTTGAGGATGTCTAACTTTGGAGGAGCTTATTGCAGACATTCTTCTACTGGACGAACATTTTTAGGGTCTGGCGCGAGAATGTTGTCATTAACTCTCTTGCTCTTCCATCAGTCGTAGATCAAGGTTATTAAAGGGTTCGCACTGAACTTCTTCATTCTTTGTACCTTTTTCCGTGCGTTTGCCACTTCTCGGACCTTTTTCTTATAGTCATTCCCTTTATATGAAAACTCGCACTGTGCTAGACCATGAGTTACAGGGATGAACTGTCTTGTCTTGTATTGTCTCAAAACGAGCAGAGGAGCATACCCAATGGCACCCCAAACTCCGAGTAACGGGACCCAATCGAAATCGCCACAGCGGTAAAGGACCTCATCGAGAAGAAACCAAGGAGTGCACCATTGAATATCCTCGTCCCGTAGATTCTGGAGAACAGCCGCCCACTTTTCTTCAGATACTTTCAGTTTTTGTTGCGAAGCCACAAAATTCTTCAAAAGCGAGAAGTCGATCGAGAAAACCTTACAAGAGAATTTCTTCACTTTTCAGAAATGGCTGTGAAACCAAACCATCAAGAGTTGTGCGCAGCCGATAAATCTTCCTTCTCCTTCTCTCCGACAAGCGCTCAACGAGCGAAAAGTTTCTGCCAGGATAGCAGGGACGGGCGTAATTCTTCTGCCGAGTCGATCAAATAATGCTACTACTGCATCCTCCACGTGCCCCAGTGCTTTCGGGAACAAGACCAACCCGTATATACTGAGGGCAAAAATGTCAATACATCTTCTCATATCTGGGTGTGTCACAATCAGGTCTCGCAAACTTTTCTAAGTAATGCACCTGTTGTCCCCTTTTACTTTTATACGAGGAGCAACCCATTGCTCGCTCATCCCCGTTGCATTCATCAATCTCTTTAACAATGTTGGAACACTCACGTCTTTAGAATATGCCTTATCGACTTGGGTCCTTGGACATCGAATCAGAGCAATATATTCTTCTATGGTAGGTGTCAAGTCCAAGTGTCCGAAGGTGAAGTAACTATATCCGGGGTTTTAATGTTGAGTAAAGGCTCGGAAAAGGTGCTTGTCGATCTTGACTTCCAGCAAGTAAGGTAGATCTCCATAGTCTTGATAAAACATCTATTTCATCTCAATGTCCTACTGTCCCTAAATCTCTTTCAACTCCTGCAAGTTGTTTTGTGTCACATTGATACGAGTATAGTCTCAAAATTCTGACAAATGCCCCTCTTTCAGGCTGTCACCTTTTTCGCGTTGTTGCTCCTCAGACCATAGGCGCGTCATCATATTAACTTCTACTTTATCGAGAAATCCTTCCTCCATGATGGAACTGCCTAGTCGATAAAACGGATTTAAATCAACACCTTTTCATTCATGATGATGCAAATGCAGGTGAAAGAGGCAAGACAAATATGGTTAGTAGCAGGTGATAAATAAATATATATCAGCATACAAACATATAACACAGAACCTAAAAAATATTTCGAGTACTAACAAGGCTCGGCCTAACTCCATCTAGGGTGAGTGCTTACGGCTCACTATATGTAGTTTAGGTTCTAAAGTAAAGGGTACCCAAACCAGCAGATTCTTCTATCCTCACCCATTACAGGCTCATACGGACGAGTTCGATTTAGGGGGATGCATTTCCCGCATGTTTGCACGGAAGTGAAAACTTCACGAAAACAAGGGTACTTTGTAATCCCGAAAGCGATCCACCATCCTGCACGGAGGTGAAGACCTCACGAAGGAGTAGTTTCCCGCTTCCACTTAAAAGGGTAATAGCACAATGCATATGGATGCAAAATTATACTAGCCATATCACAGAGTATAATACCACACAAAAATGCCGAGGATCACATGTTAAATAAAGCCGAAGTTTAAAAGCTCTCAAAAAAAAGACCCGAAGATTATCAATTTTGGCTTGACTCTCGTTTATTTTAAAAAAGTCCCCAGTGGAGTCGTCAGCTGTCGAAACCACCTCGAGAATGGAGCTTCAAAAATTTTTTTTAATTAAATTTGGAATAAAGGGAAATGAGAGTCGCCACCAATCTTTTATTAGGTATGATTGGATCACCATAAAACGTTTAAAATGTTTAAAAAAGGGGGTCTTCGAAATCCAGAGAAACAGGTTCGGGAGTCAGTTACGCATGAGGAAGGATTAGCACCCTCATACGCCCAAAAATTGGTACCACATGATTATTTTAGGGTCTTATTTTATGAAAATAATGAAAACTCGAGTAAAATTTAAAATACGATGTTTATTTTAGACGGCTTTGTATGATTTCAAAGGAGAACTTTTTAAGGAAGATTCGTCCTCGTGTTTCGATCCTCTATGAGAATTTGAAGTCGTGTCCAACACATTAGGGCACTATATTCTCGGAGTTTCAAAACTGAAGGACATTTCGAGACATTTTAAAGAGAATGTTCTATCATGTGAATCATACGAAAATCACACCCAGCATGTTAGGGTATGATGTTTCAAGATCTTCACACGAGAGGACATTGTTTCTTCTTTTGGTCTTAAAATCACTTCATATATAATTATAAGGTTGAAATGCGTTTTGAAAACTTTCGAAAAGGATATCCGATTTGCATGAATTACGAAAATCACACTTAACTTGTTAAAGAGCTATTCTTCGAAGTTTTCACACGACAGGACATTGCCTTGCTTTAAAATTATTTGTAATATAGATATATGTTTTGAGAACTTGAAAATTTCGTATTGAATTTAAAATGTAATCCTCGGACACATAGTTTAAAAGATTCAAATATGGAATGCCCGTTTACTTCGATTTTCGCGGAGAACTAAAATCGTGACCAACACGTTAGGACATGATATTCTCAGAATCTCGGAGTTAACAGGTATAAAAATCTTAGAAGAGGATATTCGACGCGCGTGAGTTATACGAAAAAATCACACCCGACACGTTAGGGCATGATTTCTCGAAGCTTTCACGCGAGAGGAACATTGCTTCGTCTTTAAAATTATTTTAAAAATGAGCATGTAAGTTTAAGATATCGAATAGCAATTAATAAGAGAAATTAAATACGAAGCAAGATAATAAGCAGATAAATAGAATGCAAAAATGTAAAATGCAAGTGCATAATGATTAAAAATAAATGCAAATATTGATGAGGAAGAAAAACGATGCAATCGGGATTGAAAACGGGACCTTTGGATGCTCGGGAGCCAAATGGTAATTTTTGACTTCCGGGGGTAAAAATGGAATTTTGGTGAAACCGGGGTTAAAATGGAATTTTGGAAAGTTTAGGGGTAAAATGGTAATTTTTGGAAGTTTTGGGGTTAAAATGGAATTTTGGAAAGTTTGAGAGTAAAACGGTAATTTTTGGTGAAACCGGGGTCAAAAATGGAATTTTGGAACAGTTTAGGGACCTATAAGCAATAAAACCAAATAATGGGTGACATGTGGCAAACCCACAGGCATCCAGAATTCAAAGGACTAATTTGTAAAGCTTGAAAACTTCTTGGGCCAATTTTGTAATTAAATAGAAATTGATTTAGGGATTAAATTAAAACAAATTAAAAATAAAAGAGACTAATTGCACAAATAAGCCAAAGTAGTGACACGTGGCAGCTTCTGGTGCATTCAAAATGTCAAAGGATTAAATTGAAAAGTAAACAAAATTACTGGGCCAAATTAAAAATAATTAAAAATAAGAAAAGGACTAAATTGAAACAATTAAAAAAAGCGAAAGGGTCAAATGCATAAATAACCCATTAAACGAAAACACGCGGATCTTAAGCCGGTTCAGGTCGGATCGGGTCGGGTCAATGGGTTTTATATAAATGTTATATTAGGGTTTTTTTTATTATTTTTTTCATTCTTTTTTTTTTTTAAAAACAAAGGCCCCCCCTCCACCCTTTTTCTCTCTTCTCTCTCATCTCATCCTCTCCTCTCCAAAGGCCGGTCGAACTCCGGCAGGCCATCCAGCCAGCGCGTCCGCGGCTACGCGCCACCGCCGTCGACTCCACGGTCTGTCCCGACGCCTCTCCAGCCTGCCGCCATTCGCACGCGCCGTCCGACCACCACCCAAGTTAAAAAACCTTTGCCCTTTCTTCCTTCTTTTTCCTCTGTTCTTGTTTTCTTTTTTCTTTTTTTTATTCTTAAACCAGATCTGGTTTTTGAACCAAATCTGCATTTTAAAACCCCTTCCCTTTTTTAAACCCTTTTTTTGTTTAAACCCCCAAAGAAATTTTAAAGCTATTTCAATTTCATGCCTTTGAGTTTCTTTCGATCTTCCCTTTTTTTACAGATCCTCGCATGTTGAGGCGATGGCGATACACGGAGGAGACTCCGGCGAAGGTGCCCCGGTGGCAATGACAGAAACCGAATAAGAGAGGGGAGACCTTTCACTTCCTTTTTATTAATTATTATAATATTAATTATTATTATTAATTATTAACAAATATTGATATTATTAACACAGTTATTATTAATTTTTAGCAATTAATATTATAACTGCCATTAATGTTATTTAGTGTTATTAATGATATTAATAATATTGAAACGTTTTTAATACTCATTAAAAACTTAAATGAAAACAATGAATGTTAACCAAATATTAAATGCATGCATCCACTTGTATTCGGAATCTGATGAGTTTATGATTTTGATACATGAATGGCAGTAAACATATATTGATATTACCTGGTTACCCTTAATGCTTGAATGGCCTGGTGTTTAATGGGGTCCTGCCTTTGCTGACTGTTTGATGTTTGGTCAAATATTGTCTTGTAATGATGAAAAGGGGCTGTTTTTCGATTTCAAGAACAGGATTTTTGTATCTATTTTCCAGAATAGGGTTTGTAACCCTTTGCACATATTCTGCCTTGGCCTTTATAGCCAAGTACATAATCATTCAATTTTGTTTCTTACAACTTAAATGCTAGTCCTAATCCATCTTTTCTTTTGCAGGTTCGGCTATTGCAGTAGATGTAGCAGTGGCGGTGACAGCAGCAGTTGGAGTAGCTGGTGGCAGTGGCAACTTGGTTGGAGGTGATGCTGAAGACGATGACGTGGCACATTGTGGTTGGCTGATGTGGTGGTCAGTAATGCAAGTGGGAATAGCCTCTGTTTAGATTAGGGTTTGGGTTAATTGGGGCTGATGTAATTGGGCTTTCTATTTGGCCTTTGTAATTGGGCCTTTCATTCGGGCTTTTGTAATATGGACTTTCTTTTTGTAAATGGATATTCATTTAATTAAATTTAATTCAATTTTAAATTTAAAGTAAATTTAAATTTAAATTTAAGATAAATTTAAATTTAAAATTAATTTAAACATTAATCAAAAGTTCAAGCCCTGTCAAAATTGGACTTCAACAACGTTTGTGTGCAATTATTGGTGTGTTGGAGGCTCACCACAACAAAAATTATGAACCAAGCTTCTTCTTCTCTTTGAACTACAGTAATTCTAAGAGGGGTAAACAAATTACACTAGTAGTCACTCAATTATTAGTATTTTTTAAAAGTAAATTACACCAATAATCACTCAATTTTGAAAATGTGACAAAATAATCATTTTTCACGTTTTTCATCACAGACGTCACGGAACAATGACATGATAGTTGACGGCGCTAGTGGAATGTGGAAAACGTCCAGCTGGTCGGTTACATTTAACAAAACAGTCACTCAACTTTGAAAACGTGACAAAACAGTCACTAACGTTATCGAAAAGTGACAAAACAGTCACTAAAATAATGATGCTCTACCAAATCAACGATAGGAATGTTGTCAAACTCCTAAGATATTGTTTGGAGACACAAGTTCCACTGTTAGTTTATGAATATATCACCAACGGAACCGTTTTTCACCATTTGCATAATGGTGATGCTACCTCTTATCTTTCGTGGGAGACCTGTTTGAGAATAGCCACTAAAACAGTAGAAGCCCTTTCTTATTTACACTCTGCAGCTTCTATTCCAATCATTCATCGGGACATCAAGTTGGCCAACATACTATTAGATGACAATTACACCGTAAAAGTTTTTGATTTCGAGGCTTCAAGATTGATCCCATCTGACCAAGAACAAATAACTACAATTGTGCAAGGAACGTTCGGTTACTTGGATCCTGAATACATGCTTACAAGCCTTCTTATTGAAAAAAGCGATGTCTACAGCTTCGAGGTTATGCTTATGGAGTTGTTAACAGGACAAAAAATGGTCTGTTTCAAAAGATCGGAAGAAAATCGAGTTTTGGCTATGCACTTCATTTCTTTGATGAAAGAAGATCACATGCTCGACATTCTCGATCCTCGAGTGCTTAACGACGAAATTGTTGAGCAACTTAAGGAAGTAGCAGCTTTAGGTAGGAGATGTGTGAGAGTGAAGGGAGAGAAAAGGTCAACAATGAATAAAGTTGCCCATGAATTAGTAGGATTGCAAGTAATGCCTAAACATCCTTGGAGTGAAAGTAAGTTACAAGGAGAAGAAGTTGAGTACTTGCTTAGTGACTTGCCAAGCTCTTATGGCGAAAGGTGCAACCAACAGCTCGATGGGGTATGACAACATTAATAACAAAATCAAATTTGAAAATGAAGGTGCACGCTGATTATATAATCAAACTTTTGTTTTTACAAATAGCCATTATGATTTTAAGTAGTTTGCTTCCATTTTTGCTTGTTGCTAGTGCTAGAGAATAATTGTGTTAAATTCCAGCAGCAGATGAAGCTTAATCAGTGACTGTTTTATCACTTTTCGATAACGTTAGTGACTGTTTTGTCACATTTTCAAAGTTGAGTAACTATTGTGTTAAATGTAATCGACTAGCTAGATGTTTTTCACACTCCACCGACACCGTCAATTACCATGTCACTATTTTGTGACGTCTATGACAGAAAACGTGAAAAATGACTATTTTGTCATATTTACAAAGTTGAGTGACTGAAATGTAAATCAGGTGACTGTTTGTTTCCCCATATCAAAGTTGAGCAATTGTTGGTGTAATTTACCCTTTTTTTATTACTCAACTATGAAAAGTTAATAAAATAGTCACTCAATTGTTAGTAATTTTTATCACCTAATTATGAAAAGTTACAAAATAGTCACCCAACAATTCAGTTTTGTCATTTTTGGTCACCAATTGGTTAACATAAAAATAGAAACACCCAAAAATTGATTAGTTGGGTGATCAGACAAAACGGAATTGAATAGTTAAGTGATCATTTTGTAACTTTTCATACTTGAGTGATAAAAAAGAAATTTATTATAGTTGGAAGACTACTAGTGCAGTTTACCCTTCTAAGGGCTAGTTTAGCATTGCTTTTAAGAAGTGTTTTTAAAAAGTGTGTTGGAAAAGAAATTTTGAGAAGTACTTTTGAAAAGTTTGGTTTAAGATTTAAGTGTTTAGTATAGCGGTCAAAAAGTGCTTTTGAGAATTAAAATGTCTATTTTAGACATGTGTTATAAAATAATAAATAAACATTTAAATAATATTTAAATTAGTTAATATTATGATATTTTAATAAGAATATAAAAAATAATTTATTATATTTTTATTAATATTTTAATATATAAAATATAAATTTTAAATATTTTTTAATCAATTAATCAAAGAAAAGAAAGTAACATGTGTTGGAGGGGTGAAAATGTAATTGAACTGTCAAAAGTGTTTTTGGGATGGAAAAGCTAAAAATTTTAACTTCTTCACCTGAGAAAAAATTCTTTTGAAAAGTCAAATTTCTTTTAAAAAATTACTTGTTTAGCACTGCTTTTAGTCAAAAAACCCAGTGAAAAGTGTTTTTTTTGGAAGCATTGATAAACATGCCTAAAAGTGTTAAATTGTTAATAGCTAAATTACACTTTCGCCCTTTCTCTTTAAACTTAAAAACGACTGCGGTATCCCTAATAAACAGTCACACCCATCATCTCTTCCTAATTCTCTCATACCCTAAAAATTACAGTGGGGAAAAAGAATCATCAAACATGGCGACCAAGCAGCTGCTTTCTCTTGCTCGCCGGTCCCGAAAGCCATCATATTCTTTCACCGCCGCTAGATCGTCTTCTTCGGCCGCCTCTCCGCTCGCCGCCGCCGAATCTAAAGAAATCTCCCATCCTCCACCAACCGCCATGATCTACGATCGATTAGCCCTTGCCGTTAAATCAAAGCTCCAAAAGCTCGAAAACCCAGATCATCGTTTCCTCAAATACGGTTCCCCCCACCCAACCCTAACATCCCACACCCACATCTTATCTTCCCCCGAAACCAAAATCACTACTTTGCCCAATGGCCTTCGTGTGGCAACCGAATCTACCCTGTCTTCCCGCACAGCCACGGTTGGGGTCTGGATCGATGCAGGGTCGAGATTTGAGACCGAGGAGACGAATGGAACAGCGCATTTCTTGGAACATATGATATTTAAAGGTACAGAGAAGAGGTCTGCGAGGGAACTGGAGGAAGAGATTGAGAATATGGGAGGCCATTTGAATGCTTATACTTCCAGGGAACAGACGACTTATTACGCTAAAGTTATGGACAAAGATGTCTTTAAAGCGTTGGATATTTTGGCCGATATTTTGCAGAATTCGAAGTTTGAGGAACACAGAATTAGTAGGGAAAGGGATGTGATTCTAAGGGAAATGGAAGAGGTAATTAAAAATCATTGATATTTTGGGGTTTCTAAGTTGGTTTTTTTTAATAATATATGTTTTTATATTTTTTTAGAATGTATTGTTTTCAGGTACTATAGAAGGAAATAATTTGGGTTGTTTGTGTTTTTGCTTGGCATTAGGAGCTGAATAAGTTATGTGCGCATATATATATATATATATATATATGATCTTTAGGAAATGTAGAGTGTAATGTTAAGGAAATATAATTAGCAGGGAGAAGGATGTGATTTGCTAAAAATGGATTTTTTTTAAAATTGGTTTTGGCGTGATGCGTGTTGGGAGGTACAAATTGTGTTGTAGCTTGTGTTTTGCCGGATTTTGATACGGGTGTTAATGTGTTTTTGAATAGTTTGTGTTTTAGTGGTTGATTTAGAATGCTAACTATTTGCTTTTAGGAGCAAAGGAGGTAATTGGGTTGCTTGATCAATACAAATTATTATTGGCATCAGGGTTTTTATAGTAAAGATGTTAAATTTATTTGTTTAAAATAATTTTCTTGTGTTTTTTACTAATATGTGATAGAAGTCCTTAGTTCTGAGTAGTTGCTTTAGATGGACTGTTTGGTTGAGGCTTGACTGGATCGAGTTTCACTTTTAAAGCTGAAGCTCAATTCGAGATAAAGACCAAATTGTTTGAACTAGTTTGATTAGGCTTACTTACTTGGTAAAAAATGAGATATTTGAATTTGAGCTTGATTCGAGATAAAGATTGAACTCTTCAAGCTCAAGCTCAAATTGAAAGTTTCCAATGCTAATTAAAAGTAAAAAAAAGCTCAGTGAGGTTAGAAAGCTACTCAAGTCAAACATAAGATATTTGAAATGGCTTGTATGATATTTCAAGTTGCTCAAGCTCAAATTGTCAATGATCAAGTCGAATTGAAACTTTTTTAGAATGTAATTCAAGTAGTTTGCAAGCACATGTGTCTCATTTGTTCCCCCAGGTGCGCCTATTTGGTGTTAAATAATCTTTTGTCAAGTCTCATAAAGATGTTTGTTACCATTCTTCATAGATAATGCCAAATGCACTTGTTTTTGGTTCTATGTTGATTATCCATAACGAAAGCTATCTTCTGGGGAATTTTGTAGGTTGAGGGTCAAACGGAGGAGGTTATTTTTGACCATTTGCATTCAACTGCTTTCCAGTACACTCCTCTTGGTAGAACTATTCTCGGGCCTGCTGATAATATTAGGACGATCAGCAAAGAGCATCTGCAAAACTATATTCAGACACACTATACTGCTCCTAGAATGGTATGCAAAGAACTAATCATCTTCTCTTGTTCATTTAATACAACATGGCTAAGCGCTTTAAAGTTTAAACTAAGGAATACCTTGTTATTCTGTTGATCTCCAAGCATATTATGTAAATACTTTGTGCAGTAGTTGTTGATAGGTTCTTATAAAATTTGTGTTATATGGTAACTATTACAGGTCATTGCTGCATCTGGTGCTGTTAAGCATGAGGAAATGGTTGACCAAGTGAAGAAGTTGTTTACCAAGTTATCGTCTGATCCAACCACTGGTTCTCAGTTAGTTATGAACGAACCAGCAACTTTTACTGGTTCTGAGGTGGGGTGTCATTTCTTTCGTAAGCTTTGAACTGTTTTATTCAGTAACATTCACTTTCGATGCGGTTTGCCCTCTAAAATCAGGTTAGAATGATCAATGATGATGTTCCTCTGGCACAATTTGCGGTTGCTTTTGAGGGAGCTTCTTGGACAGATCCAGATTCCATTGCACTCATGGTTATGCAGGCAATGTTGGGTTCGTGGAGCAAAAATGCTGGGGGTGGAAAACACATGGGGTGAGCTTTATTCTTATTCTGAATCTTGAATCACATTTTACACTAAACTATGTTCAAGTCTCACAATGAAACTCTTACGTTGCAACAATGTTTTGATTAGCTTTCAAATCCTTTAAACAGCTCTGAGCTGGCACAAAGGGTCGGCATTAATGAAATTGCAGAAAGCATGATGGCTTTCAACACCAACTATAAAGATACCGGTCTTTTCGGTGTCTATGCTGTTGCCAAGGTGAGGTTGCTGTGTTTCTGTACTACTTTGTTATGATTGAAACAGATGTTTTGCTGGAAAAAGGAGGATCAAATCCTACAAATTTGATTGACAATTATTTATATAAAAGATTGTAATATTCCTTGATATCATCTGAATAATTTTGATTCATCTTCTCAATGCCTCAACATTACCTGGTTGCTGCATCTCCCTATGACAGTGGTTTAACCTATGTTGCTCCTACTCTTCTTTTTTCTTAAAGTACCCAAACACTTTTTGGGGTACGGGTATAAGATGTGATCTTCCAAGGACCTGCCAAATGCATGAAAAATCTTAAAAAATTTAGCATACAGATGTTGGACACTCACCAGTAACTGACACACCTGAGTCTGAAGAACATAGGATTTAAAAAATTTGTTTTGTTTGCCAGTAGTTGGCTATTTGTATATTTTATTTTGGGAAATAATTTGTGTTATGGTTTCAGCCTGATTGTTTGGATGATTTGGCTTATGCTATTATGTACGAGACAACCAAGCTAGCTTATCGTGTTTCGGAAGCTGATGTCATTCGTGCTCGTAATCAGGTAACTACAAATGCTGCCATCTTTTATTATTGTTTGATACATGCTAACATTTAAACTTTGTTTGATTTAGGTTATTCAAGCCAAATTCTATTTCTTAGCTTTTTCTTTTATAGTATAAAGATAAATATTGTTTTCCTAAATTGTTGAAAGAACAAAAAATTACTATAGAAAAAAATATTTCTTTTAAAAAAAATTAGAAGAACTGATGAACTGATCCAAACTCGTCTACAATTTTTTTCCGAAACCAGACTGAGCCATTAACATCCTTGATTAGTAGCAGACAGAGACATCTGTATTCAAATCAATGCCTGTGCCCTATACATAGTGAAGGTTAAATTCTGCTATTAGTCCTTGTATTTTGCGAAAGTTGTGGATTTAGTCCCGATACTTTAATTTGGTCATTTTTTGTCCTTATACTTTTCAAATCTTAAAACTTCCGTCCTTACCAAATGATAACTATTAAATTCATTAAGTTCTGTTATTTATAAAATCTGATGTGCCAAACATATTATCATAAAGGTAATGCCATGTCAGCATATTATTTCCACATATTACTCATTAAAAATTCAATTAATGGATTAATGAGTATCATTTACCTCAAGATTGAAATTACAAAATTCGAAAGTATAGGGCCTTAAAATAATTCAATTAGTATATATGGATCAAATCTACAACTGTACGCGTAGTACATGATTAGTAATTGAATTTAATCGAACGAATTTAATTGCTATTGTTTTGGTTAAGACTAAAATTTCAAAATTTGTAAAGTATAGTGGCTAACATTGACCAATTCAAAAGGTACAGGGATTAATATTGATCAAATTAAAGTATAAATGCTAAATCCACAGCCTTCGTGAAATATAGGGATTACTACCAAAGTTTAAGCAACAGTGAATGTATTGTTTCTCCTGTAATTAACTTGCCTATCGAACTTGCCATTTGCTTAACTACTACTGTTTGTTTTTTGCAGTTAAAGTCATCCTTGATGCTTCACATAGATGGAACCAGTCCTGTAGCTGAAGACATCGGACGCCAGGTACAGTTTTTTTTGGAAACTATAAACGGTTTTTAATTCCAATGGTGTATGGAATTCAAGCAATCACATAATTTGAATCAGCACAAAAGCTGTTTTTATCCAAATAAAGTTCTAAATGATTCTAAAGACAAATCTCAATTGACTGGAAACAAAGATTTTGTTTTGCTCATACAGAATTGTACGATCTTGAATAGTTGTGGCAAGTCACTCATGTACCTTGTTTATTACTTATTTGCCTTTGGCCTCCCATCCTTGCAGCTACTTACATATGGTCGGAGAATTCCATTTGCTGAATTATTTGCTAGGATCGATGCTGTTGACCCAAGCACTGTTAAACGTGTGGCAAACCGATTTATTTATGACAGGGTATGAACTGCAACCAAACCTAGCCCTTAACTACCCGTGCCACCTTACGGGTCAAGCTAATGAATTTTTATAGGATGAGAAATTGAAATTCTATGAGAAAAAATATCATAGAGGTTCTTGGACTAAGAATCAAATTGCATTTTGCCCGTTTTACTCAAAAAATGGTAAATTAGTCATTGTACTTTAAAATAAAGAGCAAATTGATTTTTTTGTTAAAAATTTCATTCATTTTTAATGTTAAAAACTGTTCCTCTTGTTAAAAATACGTGTCCCAGTTATTTTGTTAGCTAAATCGGTTTTTATAGTGCAAATGGATGAAAATTTTTATCAGAAAACATCAATTTACTCTTTCATTTAATGTACAGAGACAAACTTTACAAAATATAATCTGATTTTTAGTACAAGATTTACCAAGTTCTATGATATAATGTTTTTAATGCTGTATGTGTTTGGTTTGTGCAGGATATCGCCATTGCTTCCATGGGTCCCATCCAAGGTTTGCCTGACTACAACTGGTTCAGACGCCGTACTTACTGGAACCGGTATTAGATTAATTTGCTTTTTCTTTATCAATGGGATCACCTTCTTGGGGGGGAATCACAAAAAAAGAAGACATTTTGGCACTTTTATATACAAGCGAAAGTTTCCAGGGAAACAAACAGTCAAGGGTAAATTTTATATTCATTTTGTAGTCTTCTGGGTTCTGTAATAAGTATGGCTGTGTTTAGTGTTACAGCTGAGAGAATAACAAAAAATTCTTTGAGAAGGATGGCCGTAATGTATGTTGTTCTATTTTATTTTATTTTATTTGAAGCATTCATGTCCAACACATTGGGAGGAATATGAAGGATATTTCAAATAATTTGGATACACTCGTGTTGGATGCATATATTTGTTTGATAGTTGCTTGCTTGCTTGCCAAGTAACATAGGTTGGAATGTTGGAAGGAAAATGTGGAGCTGCATTTGTGGTTAGGGGATGGTAGCACTAAATGACATTTATTTTTGAGCTGAAAATATTGGGTGTCACCACTGGCTGTCCAACTGCCAGCTGGCTAATTGCTGCCCATCATTTATATTTTGCATCTCGTTAAATTTTGCTACTGGTCCCTATACTTTGTTAGATCTGTGGATTTAATCCTTCTATTTTAATTGGTCTTTTTTAGTTACATACTTTATGATTTTTAAAATTTTAATTCTTATTAAACAATAATTGTTAAATTCATCAAGTTTAATAATTTTCAAAATTTGATGTGCCAAATATATTAAAACATTTAATTTCATATCAACTTGTTATTTTTATATATTATTTATTAAAAATTTAATTAATGGATTAATGATTGTAATTTATGTTTGAGATTGAAATTTTAAAATTTGAGCAATACAGATTTTTTTTTTAAACAAATTAGTGTGATTATATGGTAGTATTTATTTATATTTTTTTTAAATTTTTGACAATGCATACACTTTGCATAGACAGTTGTTCGAACTTGAGACCCTTAGGATGAACATCCTTGAAAAAGTATAGAGATTTAGAATCATAGAATATTGATAAAATTATACACAATACAAGTTAGTGATTGAATTTAATTTAACCAAAAGGATTTAAATGCCACTTTTGATTAGGATTAAAATTAATATAAGAATTACAATTAATTAAATTAAAGTACATGAATTAAGTTTAGGAAGTATAGGGATTAATGATAGAATTTAGCCTTTTTATTTTATGGCCAACCGCCTCCAATTTGATTAATGCCTTTAATTTATATCATGATGCAAATAAACATTTAAATGTTGTAGTTTAATTAAGGATCTTGATTATGAAATTGATGTTATCTTCGGTGCATAAATTTTTTTAGGTAAAATAGATTTTACATTTGGGTTTATTGGGAATATTTTTTTTTGAATATATTGATGTGATTACATAATAGTATTTGTTCATACTTTTTAGCCTTTTGACAATGCAGATACACTTTGCACACATAAATGCTCGAACTTGGGTCTTTTAAGATGAACATCATCCTATTTTTCATTGAATTTTACATTTGGGTTTATTGGGAATATTTTAATTTACTAAAAATATCACAATAATGATTTTAGGACTATAAAAGAAACCCCAAAATTACCTAATTTTAGTTTTATGTGCTTAACCTTAATTATAATGTGATGTGATATTGAGTCAGGGACTATAGTTTTAAACAAAATAATATTATTTTCTTTTTAATTATTAAAAAAAATCATGTGTCTAAATATATCATTACAAAGCAATATAATTTGATAATTACTATATATTTAGAATTTTGAAATATTATATATAATAAGATTTAAATTAAGATAAAATCTAAATTAAAAGTTGATACATAATTTACTTAAACTCGAATCTTATATCATTTAAATTCTTAGATCGTATGAAAAATTTTTCAAGTTGAGAATTAAGAACTGACATTAGAAGAAAAATCTAAAATTTAAATTATGATATTGTAATTTTTCGAAGAAACAATATTTGATGGATTAGTGAATAATAAAATAAAAATTTATTATAAAATAAAATAATAGTGAATGAGTTATAAATAAATATTATTTTAAAATATAAAAATATGAAAATAAATAATAATAATAAAGTAGGCGACGTGTAGTTGAGGTTCGTTAAAACCACGAAACAATGTTCATCGAAACTATCGAACTCCAAATATAAATAAATAAACAAAAAAAATCATTTGAGAAAAAATTCCTTCTCTCACTTTAAAAACCCTTTGCTTTTTACGCTTTTTGCTATTTTGTGGTTTCTTTTCTTTTGTTTTTCCGTAGATTTCTCTCCCCATTTCTTAAATCCCATCGCCGTCATTTCCTTTTATATATAAAGCTGAAACCCAAGCCTGGGTTTTGCTTTAAACCTCCATTAAAATGGCTTCTTCAATCTCTGTTCCATGCCCTAAGATCTCTTATTTTGTTAAACCAAAGCAAACCCAAAAGATCTCTTTTGCTCTTCCTCAGTGTTCCAAGTCTTGTCTCTCATTTGGATCTTCAATAAAGGTCCCTGCATTTTCTGGATGCCAGGTTGGTTTTTTTTTTTTTTCTGTTCTTTTCTTTGGGTGTGTTTTGAATAGATATGGGGCTTACGTTGATGGGTTTTTTATTATATGGTTAATGATTGCATTTGGAGAACTTTTTTTTTCGAGGATTTTAGTTTGAAATAGTTTATCATTTGTATTTCAAGTGATTAATTTGTTCTTAGAACCTTACGAAAGCATGGTTGAGCAAGCTATTGTTGCACTGCAAAAAGAAAACTGAAGTTACTTTGTGTTTTATTTTGCAATGATGCATGGAATTGCATTAAATATAAATCCATGTGATATAGATCAATAGCAAAATAGTTGGGTAAAAGTACTGTAGAGGTTAGTTAGATTGCATTTTGCCTCGATTTCATTTATTTGTACAATTAAAAACTAGTATGTTTGACAGACACTGCTTTTAAAAGTATCAGTGGATGACAGAGTATCAGTTTGCTCTTTGATTTGACGCACAATAATTAATTTACCTATTTTTTGAATAGAAGGACCAAAATACAATCAATGCAATTTGACTCTTAATATAGAGGTCACATATCCCTAACATTCGTACTCGTGTTCAAGGAACATAGTTTGACAATTACTATGTTTTTAGTATTCCCCATATGAGAAATCTAGAAAATATCTTAGTTTTTTCTGCTTGGGTTTTTAGTGACAGAACATTGAAGGTTTCTATGAAACATAATTGTTTTTCGAGACAATCTCGACATATATGATACTTAAGTGTCTTTTTTTAGCAATCGAAAAATGCCCGGATACAATAATCATGTCTGCATTGTAGTCATCGGTTCAACATCTCGTGATATTGTTTCTTGATCTGGCTGTGATTTGCAGTGGCATAATGAGAAGAAAACTATGGCCTTCAAAGCACGTGCAAAGCTTAACGAGGTGTGTTTTTTTTATGGAGAAGTTGTTTTTCGTATTTAAAATGAGATATATATCGATGTTGTACTACTAAATAAAACTTTGTGAACTTTAAGGTTGCTGCAGAGAAATCTTCGAATTCTGTACCGGTAGTTGACATGAAGTCTAAAGCTGCATCGCCAAAGGAAGATGATAAATCTACAGAAAATATGTTACCGGATGTTGCAGCAATCTCGGCTTTCATGAAACAAGTATCAGACCTTGTTAAGTAAGTTGGTTCATTTACAAAAAATGTGTTGTATACGCGAAGCATCAGTTTCGTAATCGATGATGTTGGTGTTACTGTGAATAGGCTCGTTGATTCGAGAGATATTACGGAGTTGCAACTGAAGCAATCGGATTGTGAACTTGTAATAAGAAAAAAGGAAGCTTTGCAGCCGCCGGAACAAGCACGCCCAGTTTTCATGCCACAATACATGCCTCATCATGCAATGTTTCAGACTCCACCTCCAGCAGCAGCCCCAACAGCATCACTGGCGCCTTCAAACCCGGCCCCCCACCACTGGCACTGCCCCCAGCTGCACCCCCGGCTAAAACTAGCAGTTCATCTCATCCTTCAGTCAAATGCCCCATGGCTGGAACCTTCTACCGGAGTCCGGCACCAGGTGAACCGCCATTCGTCAAGGTAAGTGCTTGTAGCTTACTCATAATTTAGTCGGAATTTTTCGTTCAGTGATATACGAAGAAGATTTGGATACTCATTTCAAATGGTTTTCACAGGTGGGAGATAAAGTACAGAAAGGTCAAGTAATCTGCATCATTGAGGCAATGAAACTGATGAACGAAATCGAAGTATGTTCACACTCTTGTTTACAAAATCTTGAAAGTGTTTACGCCGATAATTTTTCTTGTTGAATGTCTATATACCCGTTTCTGATTCGTGATTTTTGGTTTCCGAATCAGGCTGACCAATCCGGAACCATAACTGAGATACTAGCTGAGGATGGAAAAGCAGTTAGTGTGGACATGGTAACCTTTTTTATTTTTTCCTTTTCCGTATTTTCTTGTCATTATATATACATATTGTCTGAATCTACCATCATATTTGTGAAATTGCAGCCTCTATTTGTGATTGTACCATGAAAAAGGAGCGGTTTCAAGGTTATGTGACAGACAAGCATTGTTTTTGGTTTAATCTGTAATTTTTAAACTAATAATAATGGTTTTGAGAATTATTAACACTACTGTTTATGTTTTTGATATGATGTAGAAGAACTATTATTATTGTAGAGAGCTTTTATTTTATGTTTTAAGAATTATATAATTTATTTCCTTTTCATTATTAAAGACATTGTGGACATCATTTGTTATTTAGTATTAATTTTAATGCTCATTTACACATAAAAATCTCCTTTTTTTTATAAGATTGGATTCTCTCTTTAATAAAGCTTCCACAGTTTCAAGCTCTTCAACTTGAATTTCACTAAACAATACATTCTCTTAAAAGCTTGAAGATAATAAAATAGTGGAGCTTTATACAAGGAAGCAAACGATTTTTTCTAGTGTTTGGTTGGTGAGAAAATAAGTAAAGTGAATAGAGGCCTATGTGATAAGTTATGATTGGTTGAAATTTTTTTTTTCTAACGTATCCAGTTTAATAGTTTAGGTATCAATTTTGACAAAAAAAAAATTTAAGTACTAATTTAAGAAAACTAATATAGTTTAAGTATTATTTTGCTATTTAAACCTTTTTGAATCGATCAAAATTATGTTCATTGTATTGCTAGTTATTTTATGATTAATAAAAGTTATAAAACTAGGGTTTCAAATGATATTTTTAATTTAATTTGATTTTTGTCAAAGGAGAATGGATAAAGAAAAAGAAAAGTTCAAATGTATTGAACTTACAATTTTTGTAATGAATAAAAACTGTAATTTAAAATATAATGAATATTTTAGTTGTTCAAAATTTCAGCATTATTTAGGTGTTCTATATTTATTACTTTAGAATATTGTGAAAAAAATTAAGATCCCTTGATGATAGAAGTAAATTCAATTTTGTATGTTCTTTCGTTCAATTTAATAATTATATGTTATAAATTATTTATGTAATGCATATCGAATTTTAAATAAATTAAGATTGTCAAACCATATATTTAATATAAATAATGAATGAATTAAAAACTTTTAAATGCACAACAAATTAAATTTAAAAATCAAATCATTAAAATATCCATTTAATGCATAACACCCTTCAACCCAAAATTGAGGAGATTCAATATTTGGATAAGAAGAAAATACTAATCCACTTACAAAAGTAACTAAATAACATCTCAACTGGAAATTAACTCAAAAACGATCTTTCATTTATACATAAATAAATATATTTTAAAAAGAAATCTAAAAACACTGCCTACATTAAGGACTAGCATTTATTTGGAAGATAAATATACCTTCTCAGGGTGCATATAAATGGGTCCCTTACCAGAAGAAAACCTACCTAAATAATAATAATTTTACAGAAATAAATGAATTCAGAGAAATAGATTTCATTAAATTTTTCTATCTTATAGGCTTTGATAAGAGCACAAAAGTTACAAATGGTGTTGCCAAGGCAGCAGCAATGACCCAAACATCCAATTCTTCAAATATCAAAAGTGGATTTGAATTAACAACACTACAAAATGGAAACCCATCTAAAATGAATAAAAACCCAAACAGTCCTCATCATCCTAAACCTCCCTATTTCTTTTCTTTTTTCCTTCATTCTAATGTACATGTTAGCGTATCTATATTTACATCTCTCTCTACTATCGCTGCCGACTGCTGCTTCTTATGTTGTAACTTTTCCGTCCGCTATTACTCATCCGACGAACACCACTCCCACCTGTCCACCCTTCATCGTAATCATCCTCTTCATCCCCACCACCGCTCGTTCGCACCGCTTTTCCTCCTTTCCTCGGAGTTGGTCGCTTCCTTTTGATGTTCGCTGTGAATGTTGAGTAATCGATTGCATCTTCCCTCAACGCGTTTTTGTATTCCTGTATAAAAGCCGTGTAAGAACAGTCAGCAATGAAGTCCAAACTTCTAAACCTGAAATCCTAGTTTGCTCAAATTACCTGATATCTCTGCACCAATTCTTGACAGGTGCTAGGCAAGGTTGTCCGTGTTTCACTGATGTCAAAGGGAACATTCTGCCTCGTTAGAACATCCCCCGGTTTTATGGGTTCAGTTGGAGAAAAAGCCTAATTTGTACAAAATAAGATCCATCGATGAAGTCAGTTTCGTATCTGTGATTCATGGTAAAATGTTTCAGAAAAAAAAAGAAATGGCATATGCGTAAGTTCAACCTGGCATCTTTGATCGTTCAGGCTATAAACAATTTTTAGATGTCTTTTTAGCTTCATAAGAAGCTGCACTGCAGTAGCGGCAAGAACATCAGCCTGAAAATAGAAAAAAATTGGTCTTTATCCATGAAATTCAAAACCAGTCGATGCAGGTCATAGAAAACTAGGGTTTGCAGGGTTTAAAGTACCTGGATTTTTTGAATTTCATCTTTGGAAAGAGCACGAGGTTCGGAAGGGGCCATCTTATGCATTGTTGTCTCGATTGCAGGAGGATAATGTGAAATAGACTGATAACTGAAGTTTTGTTGGATTGTACCATTCAAATCGATTGATGTCATGTGAAAGAAAGGAGGATGAACCACAGGCGGCTCCTGAAATGTTCCGTTCAGATCTAGGGTAGCCATGTGATTATAAGCAGCTTGACTATGATCCGGCTGAACTATCCCATTATTACTAGTCATCATCTGAGCATCTGTTTGCAGCAAATTTGAACTCAAGATTTTCAAATTTGCCTCAAGAGCCCCTGCTCTGACTTGTATCACTCGATTTATGGCGTAGATCAAATAAAGCGGTTCATCAGGAGATGAAAATGGTAACAAAGCAAGAGTTTCCGTACAATACCTGTAAAAGGGAAATCAACTTCTCAGCATAATTAATCAAGGAAGAAAGTTTTAGATTTGGCAATGAGTAACTCACATCAAGAATGGTATAACGGAATCGTTCCAGCTAGGATTATCAAATTTGCGCACAATTGAGGACATGAATTTGTTCCTAGCAACCCGATTTCCACGAATGAGCTTGTAAATTCTAGAAACTCCCAGCCTTGCTTGTGTTAAAGACCCAGCATCAGATTTCCCTTTCAAATTTCCAGGAAGCTTTGATTGGGATTTTTCATTTACATTTTCATGTGCATTGCCGCTAATTGAACGCATGAAAATAAATGACAGCTGAAGCCCATCCCCCAGTCGGCTCTCGAAAAAAGCAGGATATCTGAAAATTAAAGCTTTTATTAATTACAATAAGCAGATGGAAGGACAAAAAATGATTTCAATAGCACAAGGGAAGTACTTCTCATTCATATTCATTAGCAAATGATGAGCCAACTTTTGGTTGACGTCCAGAGGATCTGTTTCTAGGGCTATAAGGTATGGGACACAAGTAATAGGATGAACAAGACCTTGTCGAAGAACTACTTCCACTATCTGCATCAATAAAATATCACAAAAATTATCAGTCCAAACAGACCTTGTAAAGTCAAACTCAATAAAGTCAACCATTTTACTGATTAATAGAGAATCATACATGCAGCATCTGGTAATAGTTCAATACTAGAATAGGAATCATGTAAGGCGTTCAACGCACCATTTTTCTTTTCCTTTTTCCCCTTTTCAAAGTCCACTCTCTATCCAAATGAACAAATTGTAGGTAAATTTTTATAAATTTCTTAATCCGAACAAACTGCCATCCATAATTCTGTTCAAGTCTTACATATATTCACTTTCAGATTCAGAGTACTAAAATTGCTTCGTCTGAAAGAAATAAGACAAGGTAAACAATTTCTCACCTTTAGGGCGGATTGGCGAACTTCTTCGTTAAAGTCCAGGCATCTCCCCAGAATATTATCCCAGTACAGCTGGACTATACCCCCACAAATGTTAGTATCACCAGCACCCGCAGCTACAGGGACACTGTGGCCACCTTCTACAGTATACTGAACTTGATCATCACTCGCTTTATCCGTTTCCATTTGACTTTCCGCGTCAAGAAGATATTCCAACAAATTTTGTAACATTTGCATCTGGTGGAGAGAGTTGCTTAGCATGCATCTTGTACATAGAGAGATAATTGTAATAAAGAAATTGAGTGATGACAATTTTACCTTAAGACGAACATTAGAACTCGCTGCTAATGCTGCCTCTAAAATCTTTCCAATGTCCTTTTCCAACATATATTCAGGCCTAGCAATTAGCGCAAAACCTAATGCCTAAAATAATAAGCCATAGGAACAAAAGAATATGTTATAATATTAAGATACGTTAACACAGAGACGAAGCAAACTCCGAGATAAGTAGGAAAAAATGGGTCTTACCTGCAAAGATCTAACCTTTATGCTAAAATCATCCATTTGAAGATATTTTTTAAACAAACTAATACTGCTAGCAACATCGATATTTTTGCTACTAGAACCACCAAGCAAAGAGTTTCCATAGCGGATAAGCAATCCAAGACAAAAGAGAGATCGCCCCACTTGCTGCAAAAGATAACAATAAAATATAAAAGGAGCTGGCTTCAACTTTATGATTCACATATAAAGTTTTTCATAGAAAGAAAAGACAACTGAACCAAACCTATTTCTATAGTCAAAAAGAAGATCTGTACATATGAACCAAACTAGCCAAAAAGATTGCAGGTGGAAATAACAATATTATTTCTAGCAATGAACCTGCTTGTTATCAGTTGCTCGGGAATCCAATAATTTGAAAAATAACTGAATGAGATACTCAACAACATCACCAGTATTCCCTGCCTTTCTACTTACTGAACAAAGACACCTGCAATGAGAAATAAAAATAAATGAGGGAACTGAAAGCAGAAACAGAATACCTTTTGAGTAGGAAACCTGCCTTTTTTACTCACAAATGTAGGCATAGAATCACATTCCAAGCATACAAAAACTCGAACAAACAATAAATTTAGACCTCTGGCGGAAATAGAATTTAATATAAAGATTAAAATTTAGCAAATAACTGGAATTACACAAAAGTTAAAGACAGTAAGAAAGGGAAGCTGAAGATACTTGATGCAAGCGTGGACAACAGTCAAAAAGAATGCCGGACGATCATGTGCTTCAGATCTTGTTTTAGTTCATCACCAACACTAGGAGGCAACTTTCGCATCAATGGCACAACGGCATCAATTATAAAGATTATACTCTCCAGTAACTGTGCACCAACTCTGTTATCAACCTGAACACAAGAAGTGAAAAAGCAATTAAGGTAAAACCCCCACAGCCGATAAACCATTGGATTACAGCAGTGAAGAAAAATTACAGGAAGCAAAATTTAGAAAATATTCAATGACAACAGAGGAAATTGAAGGAATTAGCCTTAAACCTGAAACAACAAAAAATTGGTCCAATAACAAGAACCATAAGATTGACACGTCCAAAGATTAGTGGAAAGGAGCAAAACTTCAGTGCAGTCCAGAGAAAAAGAATATCATATTTGATGTAATCCAACAAAAATAAGACTAGTCTGTTATTTCAAAACTAACATCATTGGCTTTCTGGCAATTAAAGCTACTAAAAAAGCAGGTAGCGAAGGATGGTTGGTTATTCAAATGAACAAAGCTAGACAGTAAACACAAAGATCATGACTTAAAATATGAATGCATACAAGAAAGCTAATAGATCCAAAAGACACCTGATTACGTCAATGTCATTAAGAGAAAGTATAAAGTGAAGTGTAACATAACCTGACTCTTTAGGTAAGGCTGAAGTGTGATAACAAACAGAGAAGGATCTGAAGCTGGCATGCAAAGTGATGGATCCACAACACAAAATGCGTGCAAGGCCAACACATAGGGGAGTGTAGGAACTTCTGCTTCCACATTACTTGTTTCTTCTGTCTGCAATATTCTTTCCAATAAGCACTTGCACATCACTTCACATCGCCTGCGTACCGCAGCAAGGGAGACAGGGTTGATTCCAGCAGCTTTCGCTGATTGAGGGAAAAAATCAAGGACCAAGTTACGCTTAATGACAGTTACAAGAAACTGATGATTAGGCAACCGCCTCAGCGTTTCAACAATCTGCTCAGTCTTCTTAGCCACCTCCAATGGAATGGAACTACCATCTCCAGGATATTGAGTTTGCACTCCAGAAGGTTCTTCAAACCAGAACTCATAAAATGTCTTACAAACAAGATCCTGAAGATGAAAAAGAAGAAACTAAGAAAGAATACCGACAGAGCAATAGTTTTGACGTGAAAATATATATTGCAAAAAAGTTCAATGTCACTTCATGAAGTTAGAACAAAGGAAAAAACGACTGATAGTTTGCATCACCAGGTTTTAGGTACCACGGTAGTGCCCTTCATGCAACAAAAACGTCCCAAAAAGGTTTTTTAAATACAAGAAAAGGATTATTTGCACAATAATATTGCTGATGCCTCAGTCTAATATTTGAAAAGAAGAAAAAAGTTACTCTTAACATCACAAAGGTACTGGCATTAGTGCCAGTCTTTGACATGAAATACATTGTTATTGTTTCAGAATTACCTGAATACTTGATTCATCATCACTAACACGAGAAATAATCTCAATGCAAGCATTTGTAAACCCTGAGAAGTTAGGATCAGCATTGCACATATCTCGAATAATTTTGATTGCTCGTTTCCGTACGCTGACTCCAGTATCTTTAATCCTCTCTGCTACCTTCTCAAAGTACTAATTATCCCCATATTTTTGGAAAAGAGAAAAAGGAGGGGAGTGGGGAAGGGGAGGGATGAAACAGAAACAAGCGTTGTCAATAAAAGATGCCCAGCTTTGATAAGATGGACTAGTGGAGTTCAAGTAGAAGTACCTTTAAACTAACATCTGGATGTGAAGCAATGTGCCTGCCAACTAGTTCCAATGCAGCTTCCCTGACAGATATTGCAGAGTCACAAAACCTTCCCTCAACAGCCACTTGAACACGTTTGTCACCTAATACCTCTGGATCAACTTCTACAATAATACTAACCTGCCATCATCATACACATGCAGAAACTTGTTTTGTCAACATTAATGAGAAATGAATACGCTAAATCCGAAAAACAGTAATGACAAGTTGCAAGAAATTTTCACTTACTGCTCGTAAAGCCTTGGCCCTAATTACAGGGGAGTTTTCTCTTAAGCTAACCTGGAAAGAAAACATGTAATAAGAACAAAACCTGCCTTACCTACTAAATAAAGGACTTGCAAAATATTTTACTAACCAGAAGCAAGTAAAGAATCTTGTCAAATCCTCTAGAGAAAGAATTATTTTGTCCCAATGCTAAAGCAATTTTCTTGACAGAATCCCTTAAAAACAGTGAAGAAACAGTTCCCGAATCACGCACTACTGCTTTTGATCTCAGTCTAGAAACATAGTACTTGAAATTTTGTTGAGATTTCGGGCCATCTTTATACCATAAGCAAAGATAACACCTGCATCCAAGAACACAAGTTTAAGCAAAAGAACAATTAGGAAGAGCTACTTTGAGTTTTCAATTTTCACATGCATAACAACCAGGAAAGAGATTTCTTAAAAGTATGTACCATCGAACAAAAAGATGGACATCATCAGCAGAAGCAGCATCTTGAAGATGATTCAAAAGCATCTGCTGAACAATTTCAACTTTCGTAATTGGATCAGAAGATTTAGAACTTTCTGCGCGACCACGTTTCGGTTTCTCATCATCCTTGTACTGCGGTTCACAGTATGTTTGCAACACAAGAAGCTGCTTCTTACACATGCAAAACTGGCAGTACCAACTACGGTTAGGACCTTCTTGTTCTCTTACCCCCATACAATCACTGTGGAAAAATCTTTGACAACCTTGACACATATATAACACTTTCTCTTCCTTTCCATCAAAACAAATGGAACATGCATCTTTTGGGTAACTATGATCAGTATCATCCCCACTAAGCAATTCTTCCGATATCCAAAACTTGCCCTTCCTATTGAGGAGAGCATCATGCTTCAACCTTGCAGCTATTGTGCCCAGAAGATCAATTGCCATTGCACGAACAGAGGTATCCTTAGATTTCAGACCTGCATTTTGGAGCAGTAAAACACAAAGAACCTGCAAACAATAGCTCCTTAGTTTTGAACCACTACCATCTTTATCCAATAATAATGATGAGATAAATATAGTCAATCTTTTTTCACCTCCAAAATAGGAGCAGCAGCAGGATATTCAGGTAGATTTAATGTTGTCAGTAAATCAGTGACAAGATTCTCAATCATCAGTTTCAACTCAGAGGCCTCTTGAGTCTTTACAGAAGCAAGACGTTGAAGGACACGAGTCCAGAAATGACAACATGTATCCTGAACAGATTCATGGCATTTAGTTAAATAACCAGCATCAACTGAGACTTCCAAGATGGGACTTCCAATTGATGTTTGCTTTAAAGCTTGAGGAAGGTTGGCACTGCTATGAACCAACTGAATCAGCAAAGCTGTAATCATCTGGATCTGCCTCTGTTCTTCATCAGGTAGGTGATATGCTCTTAATGCTCGCTTTGAAACAGGCAACTTCCAGAGAAGCTGAACCATTTCATCTATTATATATGTTCTATGTTGGGTGTATGAGTAGAATATCTGTATCAAAAAAAACACTCAGGTTAAAGAACAACATCTAATTGCCATAATTTACCTTGATGTAAGCATTTAATCATGTCTATCCTTTTAACCGCAAATTGAACCTCTGGATTCATACCCCAGTTAGCAAGCCAATTGCTTTGAGTTGCAAGAGCTGAATGTTGTCCACCAAAAAAGTAGTAAAGCTTGTCTTTAATAGTTGTAGAACACAACTATCAGATAACTTCTCAATCAACAACAAGTCTTTGAGTAAACCAAGAATAGTGCAGAGCTTTTGTAGTATAGCATTCACAGCACCAGAGACCCTATCAAGGAAGACGTTAAACAATAAGAAGACACCTAAGTTCTGCTACACTAAATTATTTTCCATAATACTAATGAATAAACACACTTATTCAATGCTGATTTCTTTGCTTTAGCAGTCCTGGTACTGCGTCTTTTCTTGCTAGCAGACCCCAGTTCAGCATCAGGCTCCTCATCGTCATCATCTAGAGGAAAATAACGTAAAATTAAGCTGTTCAGTACTAGAAAACTAACATAATATACCCACTACCATTTGACTAACCATGAAATCTAGAGAATAGATTAGAAAAAGATATACAGTTTTATTTAAAAAAATGAAGACAATATGAACTTTTGACACACTGTCACGCTTATTGGTAAGCACAGCAAAAAAAGATCCAGCACATTTTGCATAAATCAGATGGCTAACCTTCAACTGCTCCATTTTCACTTGGTTTATGCAAGGCACGATATGATGGGTCATAAGCTGACATAACATCTGTTATCTGGTGCCTAGAGAACTCTAAAATCCTTTCAATAATCTGTCAAGAAAAAAGAGAATACATAACCCGTGTTACAATGGCAGAAACAGACAAGCAACATAAAAACTGAGTGCAAGGTACAGCAGCAGGATCATCGTTTAACAAAAGAAATGATGTGAGCAAAATGCACCACCCATAGCCTTTGAAAAGTTTCAATTTGATCCCTAACTCTCAATTTTTTAATTTAAATTCCAAACCTTTTTTAGTGTTATTATTTAGTCCTAGCCATGGTGAATTCAATTAAAAAATACAGAAATTGCTTACATGAAAACCACCCTCTTGATAGGTGAGACTTCCATTTATTTTAACAGATTCTTAGCAATCAGGAATTATTGGAACAATTTAAAAGGTTTGGACTTTGAATGGAACAACTGAACGCAGAAGGACAAAATGAAACTTCACCAGCAGGTCAAGGTTAAGAGCAACCCAAATGAGGCACATACCTCTTCATGGTATAATTGCTTTGGCATGTCATTATGTGCCATTATTGCCAAAGAAGCATGAATGGACTCCAGGGCACAGAATACTAATGAGAAGACATCTGAGTCTTGCTGAAACATTTGAACAAAAATGAATTAAGGCTTATGAACCACAATATGCTCTTGATATAAATCCATAACACCAGGAAAAATGAAAAAGATCAGAAATTTTTAATAGACTTCATAGGAACACCACACAGATTTGTTTAATTCATATTCTGTTATCTATTAACAGTAAGCACATTTGTCATTTTTGCTTTCAGATTCCTCTTGCATTGTTACATATAAATTAAAAAGAATCCTTCAGCAAAGTAGAGGAATCCTTGAAAAATAAGACAAACATGAAAACTAATCTATTACAAAAGAAGGGGAAATAGGCACACGGTATTCGTTCTGATTGATCAAGAACCATCAAGTGCCAATGCAAAACCTGAAACAAGATGCTGCTAAACCATCCATACCCAAAGGCAAAATGCTATTGCTTAAGTTTGAACCTAAGAACTATCCCAACCTTTCCTGTTTCCAAGCATGAGAACAAAATAATAGTTGCAAAACTATGCACACCTAAAGCCAGATAATCATCACTTACATGCTCACATTCATCAATAGACAAGCCTTCCGCCCGATGTATATGATGATCTAGAACCCGTAACAATTTCACAAGAATATCTACAGGAACCAATTGTAGAAGTCTCTTTGCACGTATTGACATAATTTCATTTACAAGCATTCTAACATCATTAACTGGCAATGATAACCACTCCATCTCATCCCTATCATCAGTAGGAATTTGAGCTCTGCTGCAGAAGTCTTCTAGCAGCTCACGGAAGTTCCCAATTATAGCATCTAAAGAAAAACATTAGAGGCAAAATAAATGTGTTAATACAAAGAGAGGAGGAAGCGGAGGAGTAGGGAAAAACCAAGGCAACCTTGAAGCTCTGTAGGATCAGGTAGAACTGATGACCCAGTGTCATCAGCCTTTTTCTTTATTTTTGGCTTCTTGGAAGACGATTTTGGCATATCCTGCAATTATACTATAAAATTAAGCATGTTAAAATAGTCAGGCTTTAATAACTAAATTGAAACCCATCCATACATTAGCAACAACATCAGTCTGCTGATTGCGAGTGCTGCAAGTCTCTCTTTGGAATTGACCAATAAGAGGAACACTTGACTCAGATGGCTTCCTTTCAAACAGAGCACCACCAGAGTTTTTCCCCTTGACAAGACCTGAGAGACTTGAAGAAATGCAATGAACAATAAGCCCCGATAACAGCATCCAAGAATGTGGGAAAGAATACAACACAGAAGATTGCAAACATACAAAGTCAATGGACAGTAACAAAACAGCAAGGACTTTAATTATACCAAACACTCCCAAAACATGTTTTAACATGCTGTGGAAAGTGGAGAAGCATCAGTGGTATGAAGAACAGGACGATAAAGTATACCCAAAAGGGAAAAAAATTTGACTTGGAATTTAGACATACACTTTTGCTTAACCAATCCTTTGTAAAAGTGGCAAATCAGCACACTAGAGGAGGTGTAGCTTAAGTGCATTCATGCATGTACAATTTCCAGAAACACACATGCACCATAATCTTCCTACCTACACATCCCATCCACAATTTCTCTGCATTACTCTTACTTCTACTAACTTTCACACAACAAACCATAAGCTAATATGTCCTATTTCTTATATGGAACAAAAGCATATAACCAAAAGAATCTAAACCACTTTTCATCTATGTATGTGTGTATATATATATATATGCCGACTATTTCATCCACAATGCATATCATCTAAGTTAAGGGCTACACTATTGTGGTTGAAATTTTTCATTTAATAGCAACTCTGATGCAGAATAGAAGGATATTGAATTCTAAAGTAGCAGCATATCAGTGTTTCGTCATGCCATAAAGGTAAGTGGGATTCATCACAACAGTTCTCTTGTAGGTAACTAAGTACAATTTTACAAAGGCTTCAATAAGCTAATGAAATAATTCAGTGATCTCTCCAGAAATCACACTCTAATTTTGTAAAGGGACTTCCTCATCTACATATATCAGAAAGAACTATCATGCATTGGCTCAATTCCTTTAGTACTTCCATTTATTAGGGGCATCAGATAAGATGAACAAGAGAAACGAGAATACTTTGTTTACCAGGGGTAACATACTCAAATGCTGCAGGGTTGTATTGGAGAACTTGTGCATGAAGTTCCAAGGGCTCCAAATGGTCAAGCGAAACTGAATCTGCCTCATCCCTAAGATTCCTGCACCAAAAAAAGAAATATAATCACTTGCTTACATCTAAGACTGGCATCTCAAATCCATAATTAATCATTTAATATTCAGTTGTTCGTTACTTTTTTTATATTTGGCTTTTGTTTATGGGGAAAAAAGTAAAAAAAAATCTGAAAAACCAAAATTACAGTTATTTAAACATAAAACGCATAACTTTACTTTCATCTTTTTCACAAATGATAGAATTATATATGCTCTCTCTACATATATCGTTCTTTCAAACGATTATAATTTTATCTTTTAACAACTTTGAACAGAAAATATAGAAAATTAGCGAACGCCGAACAGCAATTAAATCAAATAGCAACTATGTGGGAGCTTTAACCAATAAATTCAAATTATTCAAAAAAAAAAAGAAGAAGAGATAAAGCTTATATAATCAATACAATAACAAAGACTTAGAACTCCAAATATTTTCTTTCAAATTTCACTGCATTGAGAAAACACTAAAAGCTTGAGCTAAATTTTCAAATTCACTAGAATTTTAAACACTTACAGATATGAAACGTCAGTTTCGCGAAGCAGATCAGCAATTCGACTAGCCTGAGCTATAATTTCCCGTCGGTTCAAAGACCTGAAAGCTCCAACAGCCGGGTCGTCAAACAGCCGGAGCTCCAGATCCGAAGCACCACAGAAAACAGGCAACGAAGGAAGCGGCAAGCACTGCGCCACCTCGGAGTGGATGGTGTTGGTCAATCCGATGCCACAGTGGGCCATGTCCATTAGCCTCTGCCCCGGTTGATCCGAGACCCAGGACGAGCTACTTGGATTGCTCATCGATCAGTGAGGGATTTGGTACAGATAGAGAGCATGAAGAGAGTTGAAAATGAGTGGTTCTTTTAGTAAATATTGTAGGAATCTAAGGGTAATTTAAAAGGAATTAGGGTTTCGTTTGAAAAAACCAAGAACAGAAGAGGTTTTGAGCCCTAAGAAAAAGAGAAGAGATTTGGGAAGGAAGGGAAAAAAATTAAAAGAGATAAAATAAATGGCGGGGAAAAAGTGTGAAATTTTGGGTGGGATTTTTCCTCTCCGTGGTTTTTATTTATGACAAGAAAAAAGATTAAAATTGGAATCGTGGAAATTTAACAAGTTTTACTAAAATGCCCTTGATTGACCCTATTTCACTGCTTTCTTGTCTTGCTGGCTGTTAGAGTCTCACAGAAGCTATATTTGCGTGATTTAATTGGACTAATTCTTTCTTAGTCCCTGTACTTTTGGTATATTTGAAATTTAGCTTCACTACTCTTTTAGTTTAATAATTTAAGTCTAACGGATAACATCGTCAAAAGCAGGGGTGAAGTTAGAAAGTATTTTAGGTGGAACCGAGATTAAGTTATATATTTTTATGAGAGCTAAAATGTAATTTCATCATTGTCTAAGTTTATATCTATATGGTTTTCAGAAGAATTCAATCAAAATTCTAGCATTTTTGGGTCAAACTATAATTTTATCAATATTTGTTGATGAAGTGATACACCGATGTGAGAGATAAGAGAAGGATGCAAAGGTCGGTTAACTCGATCAAGGTGGAGAGCTAGAGGTTACAAAGAATGAAGGTGAAGGGAGGGTAGAGACTAGGTGCTGAGAATAAGTTAGCATAGTGTAAGCTTTGTTTGCTTGGGAGTTGATCGCCTCTTTATTGTTCTCGAGGGTATTTATAGTCAAGATTCCATGTAAGACAATATTAACGTTTTAAACTTACCATCTAACAATCATTGCAGAATACGTAGGGTGAATATCTTCGATGGGATAAAGATATTTGTGACAGAACAAATTCTATCATTCGTTTTGAATCAATGGTATAAAGAAGTTGAACCCACATAAAGTTTAGTGATCAAGAAAATCACATTTTTAACAGAAAGACAAGAGCTTGGAGGAATGGATGATTAACTTCTTTGAATCAGTTACCCCCACTTGTTCGGATAGTTAGGACGGGAGGTGAGGCTTCTAGCGACATTTTGGAATTGCAGGTGGTGGAGTTCACCCCTCCGATGACCTTTCAACTTGCCATGTGTCCTCCTTAGTGGGAGGTAACAATATTAATTTAAATTTTTATAAATTTTGAGGGAATTAAATGAACAATTTTCATTTTAGGAGTTAAGGTTTTGCCTAATCCTTCCTTCGCGTTTGATGAAAAGATTCCTGTCAATTTAAATTATTTTTTTATTTTAAAATAAAAAATTTAGTCATGTACCCAACATTATACACGTGGCAAGCCAAATAAACAAATAAAAATATTGAATCCAATATTGTAAAGTTTGAATTTAACGAGTGGTTCCAGTGAAAAAGAGGATGATTTTCATCTTAGGAATTATGGGTTCGAGCACTTGAGTGTGCAAGGTGTGTGTGCTTTATCAAAGGGTTAAGAAAATATAAACAGATACTATTATGTAATTACACCAATATAATCAAAAAAAAAATTGTAAAGTCTCCAATTTTGAACATAGGTTGTAAAGTTCATTAGTATTTCAGAGAAGCAAAATGAATGTAGATATTATTTATTTATTTATTTTACTTAGATGGCTTTCGCAAGGCATTAAATTGATCTCCTAATGTTATAAGGCTTAAAGTTGGTTTGATTTCAAGGAACGGGAACATCAAAACGGTTTAAGCACGAAAATTAGTTTGACACATGATATTGTCCTCTAATCATCACCTAATGTATCGTTTTGGCTCACCTACTTATTTCTCCTTTCACCTTCTTTACCTATCCGAATGTATGTGAAGATATGATGCAATATTGGTGAGTACAACAAGCTTAGCAAGTTTTAGTGCATTTTATGAATGAAAATTTTCTCTTAAGCTCACTCGAGCATATTCCAAATACTTCACTCTTTTTCACTCATAATGCTTTTAGTCCATTTCATGCTTTCATTTTCTCACTTTGCTTTTAACCCTCAACGCTTTTATTCACTCTTTTTTTTTTTTTTTTTTTTTTGCATTTAAGCATAGTTTGCAAGAGTCCTATATTCACTATATTGTATCTTTTCTTCACTTTTCACTCATTTATTTTGAAACTTTCATTATGTCTCTACTTATCCCTCAATATCCATGGCCCGACGTCTAGTCCTGTGCAAACGAAGAAAAACAAAACAAAGATGGGATGAGTATATACTCAATTTTTGGTTCGAAAAGGCTTAAGCAAGGAAAGTAGATTTCAAACTCAATTCCAGGTACTAAGGATACATAGCATAGGGGTTAGTTCATTTAGGCTCTAGCTTGACCAAACAATACCTTAGGTCATTCCTAGACATTTCAACTCATGGGTTTAATCATACCATTTTATGATTCTACAACAACTTAAGGTCCAAAAGAGATGTATATATGTCTCTCTATACAGTTTATTCATCATCTCTAACCTATTACATATAATAAAATGAACTGGTTTAACTCTAGAAACGTAAAAAAATTCTATTATCATGCCAAATTTACATGTATAAAGAATGCACTATCTATCATTATATCACTAACCAATCATTTGCGCTGTGGCAAGCTCAAGCACCATGCAATAAAAATTAAAAATTTTGAAAATTTTCAACAAAAAAAAAATTGACAAGGGCATCATACTAGTTTTTAAAATCAATTGTTGAATTTATTCCATTATAAAATTTGATCACGTCCACCCTAAATACTTATCAATGGCATCGTCATCTCCACAACACAAGCTTACATTGTGATTCAAATGAGCAGTGTGGTAGCCATAGAATATGCGGAAAGGTAAAATAAATACAAACTGTTCATATTTATTGCTTACAATGAAACAACAGACAAACTATATACAAACTTATGAACATTTCTGGTAAAGAACATCCCATCGAAAAGCACAAGCACAGTGAACACTGAATCCGGTTCATGTTCTTTCCTGAGCCCAGCTTCGACGCTTCTGCCATTCATTTCCAATCTAGCATGTCCAAAAGCCACAATACCTCGTCTTTCGAACTGGCAGTATTGCGAAAATCCATTTCAATACCGAAAACATCAATGATACCGTCGTCTCCATCTTCCAAAAAAAGCAAAGAGATCCATGCTCGGATTCCCGAAATGAAAGGGTAGTTGGGAGAGAAGTTGAGGTACTCGAAAGCTAGAGCCCTTGAAGCACTGCGATCGATATAATCAAACAGGGATTTATTAATTATGCAGGCAACCTTATTGGAGTCCTTCCGCTCCACAAGCACTGAAACGCTCACAGTCTCGCCCCAAGGGATATTGAACCTCGGATCAACTGGTAAGGTCATCTTGTACTCAGGACTCTCGAGGTGATACTTAAGTGTGTTACAGATTCCGGTTGGCAGGAACTTGATTCCGGTCTGCAGGACAGGGCCAGGGACAACTTCGGAGAAGACCAATTCATCTTCGTTCCAGATATCAATGAAGAACTCTAAATCATCAAAGGAAAGTCTCGGAGGAAGAAGAGTTTGTGGGCGCTGCCGTTTATAGAAGGTTCGATAAATTCTGTAGTAGGTCACGGTATGAGAGTTTGGTCGCTTGCAAATGGAAGGCCATCGTTTCGCACATACACATTTCCAAAAGTAATCATCTCGAGCCATGTGTCTCCATTGCTTACAGACCACCATGCAAACCGCAAGGTCTACGCCATCTAATAAAGGAAAAACAACCTTCAACACTTCTTCGGATAACATTTTCTGATTGCAAAATGAACATCAACAGTTGATTCCTGCAAACCGGCAATTGTTCATGGCATGAACGGGTCTTAAAAAGACTAATAGCTGATGGTTCCAGTGAAAAAAACAAAATTAGGCTTTAAATCCCAATGGCGACTATGGACCGGCATCTCGTAATAAAAATATTGCACATACATAATGAATAAAGATGACCGTATTACAAAAACAGAAAACAGCAATATGTAACAATGCATTTAACATAAATGATTGTATAAAAAGATATTAACTTCATCCAAAACTAACACATTCATTCATGCAACATGATCTGTCCTAAAAATGTCCTCGAGGAAAGACGATGAACACCAGTTTTCGTCTCAAGCAATTATAAAGGTTCTAGCATCTTGAGTGCGCCTTCCACCCTATAAAACACTGTTAGGGTCAAAGACCTCCTCTTAGTACAAATGCAGCACATACAAAATCTAACTTTCAGCAAAAACATAATATAAATCTATGATTTGAGAGCTAAACCTGAACTAAGGTTAGAAATGCAGCTCAAACAAAGTCCAAGTGGCAGTGACACCATATGACAAATCTATGACATGAGGGCTGAACCCAAAGTCAGATTACAAATGCAGCTCATACAAAGTCTAACTTCACCATAACATAAATCTATGATTCGAGAGCTAATCCCAAAATCGGATTGCAAATGCAGCTCACACAGAGTCTAACTGTCAGCAACACCATAACATAAAATCTATAATTCAAGAGCTAAACCTGAACTTGGATTACAAATACAACTCATAAAAAGTCTTACATTCAGCAAAACCATAATATAAATCTATTACAATAGAGCTAAGCCCGAACTCGGGTTATAAATGCAGCTCATGCAAAGTTTAACTTTCAGTAACACAATAACATAAATCTATCAAAAGAGGGCTAAACCTGAACTGAGGTTATAAATGCAGCTCATGCAAAGTCTAACTTTCAGTGACACAATAACATAAATCTATCAAACGAGGGCTAAACCTGAACTTGGATTACAAATGCAACTTATACAAAGTCTAACTTTCAGTGGCACCATAACATAAATATATTATGTGAGAGCTGAACCCGAACTTGGATTACAAATGCAGCTTTGCAAAGTCGAACTTTCAGTGACACCATAACATAAATATATTATATGAGAGCCGAACCCGAACTCAGATTACAAATGCAGCTTATACAATGTCTAACTTTCAGTGACACAATAACATAAATATATCAAATGAGGGCTAAACCAGAACTCGGATCGCAAATACAGCTTATACAAAGTCTTAACTTTCAATGACAACATAACATAAATCCATTATATGAGAGCTGAACTTGAACTGAGATTACAAATGCAGCTTATACAAAGTCTAACTTTCAGTGACAACATAACAAATCTATTATATGAGAGCTGAAGCCGAACTCGGACTAACAAATGCAGCTTATACAAAGCCTAACTTTCAGTAACACCATGACATAAATGAATGATAGGAGAGCTAAAACCGGATTCTGATTACCTTTCCTCCCTAAAAGGATCTGATACACATTGCAATACATAAATGCAACAAGAAAAAACACACGCATTATGAGATTTTAAAGCACTTTATTTACAATATTAACACTTGAAGAACATGATCAATAAGTTGCAAGCACATTATATGAACTCAAAAACACATAAATCTTAAGCCTGAGCTAAAAATTGTCACACCAACCCTTAATTCAAACAATTAAAACAAAATCCAAATTGAAATTCTATAATAATATAGTCCTAAAAAACTAGCTTCGACAATGAAAGATGACTAAATTAACCAAAATTAAAACAAACCCAGAAACATAAACATCAAATCAAATCCTACTATTTCAATTATGAGTAAAAATTAAACTTTCTATTCCATAAATGAAAAAAGAATCACAAAAAAGGGGAAAATTTTTCAGAAAAGAAAGGTAAACAAACGAACCCGAGATCGAGATTAGCCAAAGAAATGAGAAGCGAATTTGGGTAGAATAAATGATTCAGAAATCAAACTCACCTGATTGATCCTTAGAAATTTGGGGATTTTTCTTTTGGGTTGGGAGGTTGCGTTGAAAACAAGAAAGAAAAATCTGATTAGAAAAGCAGAGAGGGCTGCTGAGTAGCAAAAATGGATATTAAAATAATATGGGACAAAGCTTCCACGTACGGAATGATTGTTGAATATTGTCACCGCACTTTAGTCTTGCATTCTGTATTGTATTAGACGATTTTTTCCATATTAAACACGTGTATCGTTTAAATTTAGGGTAGTTTGTTTGATTGAAAATAATTTTTGAAAAATGATTTCTGAAAAATAGTTTATTTTTTTGAAAAAGTTAATATTTTTTGTGTTTGGATGAATCTGTGTAAAATATTTTTTTGTTGTTTGACAGATTTTCTGAAAATATTTCATAAAAACTGTTTTAAATTAAACAAACATACATTTAAGAATTTATTGTCTTTTCATTGTTTAATTAAGTTTAATTTATATCCATTAAATTTATATTTTACAATTTTTGCATATATTAAAATGATTTATTACAAATGGTTTTTGCATACATTGTTTAGAAAATAGTGGCATTTATTACAAATTGTCAAAAAGTTAAACCATCTGCAGTTATAATCAATTAATACAATGTTAGCATACCATGAATGTAATGGCAAGGCTTCAATTAGGTACATAATTATATATGAGGAGCTTTTCATCGACAGACCAATAATAGGCTCTAAGAGTAACGATGTTCGGATGTCTCAGCTTTTCGATTGCTTCTACTTCAGTCCGAAATTCCTTAAACCTTTGAGAGCCACCTTCTCCCGATCTTCTAACAGCTAAAATAAGCCCATCATGGAGCACGACTTTGTACATGATACCAGTTCCACTCTTCCCCAATACAAAAGCAGAAGCTTTAAGCAGTTCATCCAAATCAAATGCCAATTGTGTATCCGACATCACAAGGTCATACTGGTTTATATTTTCTGATAAAGCTCCAACTCAACTTTCCGGAAGCATGAACATTCCTTTCCATTTCTTCCCTTATCAAACCCATCATCATGATCATCTTTACCATTATCACATACGCAGACGATTGAACAACAATAGGATAAAAGATCAATATAAACCAAAGAATTGAACCATTGAACTTATTGAATGAAAGATAGAGATTTTCAAGAGAAGCCAAGCCAATCCCAAACCCATTTAGGAGTGAACCAGTGAAATTGTATTGGCTAAGATCAAGGGTCCTTAGTCTCTTGCATTGAACAATTAATGAAGGCAATGAACAATTAAAGAAATTCGCAGATAAATCCAATGTTTGAAGGTATTTAAGCTTCCCTATTTGATTTGGCAAAGCCTTGTACAAATCAAGTTGCCAAATCAAGTTGCCTAAAACATATAAATCATGAGTAAGTGTTAACTAAGAAAACTTACTAAAATCTGTATTTAAGTCAATTGATTTTTCTATTACCTCCAAGGTGATCGACTTCCCTCATTACTACTCCCAAAATCCTCGAGCAAGTCTTTGAAATCTTCAAGTTGCAAATCAATATCAAACATTGAATATCTCAGGATGTCATTTTCTTTACTCTGATTCAAAAAATCTTGGAGCATCTGAATATAACATAGGATGAAGGTTAGGGACATAGTACAATGCACAGCTTGAATTGTTAGTCAATTTCCCCCAAAATATTCAAGATTTAGCACTTTACCAATTGTGAGCTATTATGTTGATAACACAAAAAAAAAACATATAGAAAATAACAAAATCACTTCTCACCTTCCAAGCATTTTCCAAACTTTGTTCTGTGTTGTTCGAGTTAACTTTCAATGCAAGTGAGCTGAGTAGCTCTACTTGCTGCATCAAAGCATTTATCTTTGGATCATCCTTTCTGAGAAATGTTCCTCGAGTGCTATTATCCTTAGCTGCTAATGAATAATGGAGGAAGAGAAGATAAGGGTATATTATGAAGAAGTTTAAAGGAGAGGAGAAAACATGATAGTTTTTGGATAATGCAAAAACTTCTCTTTGCAGGTTTGACAACAGAAACATAGTTGCCAATGCTAAGAATAATTGGCTCAAGGTGATTTTCCATCGTTCGAAACCTCCTTAACATTGTTGACTAGAGATTGAACCACGACATTGTTAGCATTGTGGAGATTTTGACCCAAAACTGCAAAGAGATGTCTTAGCTGTTGATTCATCATTGTTCCAGATACTCTATGTGATCTATCTTCAAAGTTGCAGTTTTCAGTAAATTCAAATGGCGATGATATAGCTGCCATAATGAAATCAGTGGAAAAAGTTACAACATTGGGTACAACACCTAACTTGAGCATTTTTCCCAAAACAGAAAACCCACAGTCAATTTGACCTAAGCAACAGAAACAATTAATCAAAATGCTCAAAGTATAAACATCAGGGGAAACTCCGAAGAATTCCATTTGCTTACACATAGAAATAGCAATGGCATAATGTTTCATTCGAACAATGGCTCCTAATAATTTGGTAAATTCCACAACAGAAGGCATTGGGTGCTTGTGAATCATCTTATTAAACAAAAACAAAGCATCATCAACATTATTGAAACTATCATACTTTTTTGGCTTTCCCCTTGCAATAATGGAATTCTTACTTTAAACATTGATATGGGTAGCAGCAGTGTTAAAAGAAGAAGAAGAGTGGAAATCAGAAGGATTCTTTCCACCATTAACAATTGAACGAAAAATTAAAGAAGAATAAGCTTACCCATATCTTGAACTAGTAATTGATTTTATTCAAGTAATTGCCAGGATTGAGATGGATGGCTCGTCGAGTGAGGCAGAGGGCATGAGGAGAGTGTTCATCGGCTTTGTAAATGGCTCAAAAATAATCAATGGTTTTTCTGGGATGTGAAGAGAGAAAGATGGGAAAATGTCTTACTGAAAACAAAAGGGTAAGACATTTTCCGTAAATGAAGCTATATTTTCCCATGCTTTGTAAAAGCTATTACGGTGAGAAATTATTTTCAACCAAACAAACATTGTAAAAGGCTGAAAAGCTTTTCCAGAAAATCTTTTACATTCAAACAAACACAGGCTTAGTGATTTACAAAATTATATAATCAATTTACATAATCAAATCAAATATAATATTATAATATATGATTTCTCTCAATATTTTAATATTAGTTTCTCTAAGTAGTCTATCTTTTCATATATTCATTATTGGGCCACTCAGACTTTAATTTAATAGGCTTTTTCAACAGCTCTTTGAATCGAGTCAGCTCTCATGGATCAAATAAACCTTATCTAACTAATAGACCTCTTTGGGACACATTTGGAGCAATGGTCACAAGCTTTGCACTTTGGCCCATGACATTCTCTTCCACCCACTCTCACAATGCCCTCGTTGCGCCTTCGGAATGGTACTGCCTTGATTTGCCTTGGAAATCTCTCGATGCTTTGGCTCTTTCCCGACTAGTCTCATTATCGGGTTGTCCCGCCCCTTTAAACCTTCACCTCGACTTTTGTTGTCGCTTAACTCGAACCGTTGCACTCGTTGGTACATCTCATCGACAAGAAGTTTCCACTCTAACTTGCCCTAATTTTAACTTGTCTTTATTGGAATCTTCTTGATTCTCACCACTAAGCTTTGACATGCACACAATCCCTCGGCCTCATTGCTTAAGAACTTCGAAAGGGCCCCTACGATCTTGCCAAGCCAACAAGTCAGAATTCAAAACACTATCAAACTCTTTATTATAATCGACTGGTTTGTCATGCTTTTAGCATGCTCAAGACTTATTTTTATCACATTGTCTTTCTGGAACATATAATTAATTCGAGCATTTTAGTCGGTATATGTATCAGTCAATATATGCAATCTCTAAATGTCATAATTAAACATGTCTGACAAATAATTTTTTTATCCTTCAAACTTTGTGCACATAATATTAGTGAGGATCGCAACAACAAAATGATGACATAATTATTTAACCAATTCATCTCCCCTTAATGTTCAGAAAATTTGCAACATGACTATACTTTTTTTTTCGAAATTATAAATGTCTTCCTTCAACTTTTAACATCTAATGAAAATTCTAAAATTTCATCTTAGTGCATTATGGTGAAATATGAAATAGATATTGCACATCCAAATATTCTTAGATGGAATCTATTGACTTATAAATGAAAATTAATTCTCACGAGACAAATACTTCTTATATGTTGGCTTGATGCAAATAAAATTACATGCTTATTGTAAAACTATTCTTATATTAATGGTTAAGCAATTAAATGGAGACATAGTTTTGCTACTCATTAAATATAACATATATAGGCAATAGACAACTTAAAATTATCCCTGTTAAAACTATGAAAATCAAGCTTGAGATATAATGCACTAGCGTTGTTAGCACAAATTGCATTCTATAGAGATTGTGCACAATCAAATTATTTTAAGAAATAATATTGTAAACTTCAGGTTGCACACATATGATTCATGAGCTCATATATTATTTAGTTATCATCTAAAAATGCAACCCGACCACTAAATTTAGCTGGTGTTAGTTCAATATGTTGTCCAAATAACTAGTATTGATGAAAATTATTAAAATATAACTTCTAATTCTTCAATAAAATCATATACATTTTCATCAAATTGTTTTGCATTATCATTGACTCGGGATGGTCTAACCGGTCATACCAACACTATGAACTTGTTTTCACTATCTCATATGTCATTCATATAAGTATAATGTATTCTTTATAGGGATATTTATAATACAAAAACATGAATATCTCACGCCATTTTTATCCATGGTTTTAATATAAAACACATAAAGATTTCCTTCGACATATTATCGTTTTCTAATGGTCAAATCATTTTTTTCAAATTATTACGCCAATCAAGAGTTAAGAGGATATTCTGTAATTAGATATTCCACTTTTAATCCTTCATGTAAATTATAATCATTGAACTTCCACAATGGTAACTTTCTCATAGTTATTTCTAACAAGTTATATATTTTGAGCTAAAATGAGAAAATACTATTATTCATTTCTATTCAAACTTAAGTATAAAAATATGATCCTTTAAATCTATTAAAACTCAAGGAATAAAAAAATGTTATTAAAATATTATGCTAGCTAAGGTCAACATTACAATTTACTCAACATAACAATAAAATACCCTATAAATGTTTTATGGAATATTAGTTAGAGACATCGTATTATCCTATTTATTATAATTAATGTTTCCATAGAAAATTTCATCTGCAAGTAAACAAATAGCCATCGACTAAGTCATATGCATTTGGATATATATATTCAATACAAGTACATTTAACTTTTTCTAATTTTTTCATACGGCATATTCAAACATTGAACATGAGTCTCTAGTGTCAGAAAACAATAATCTAATAATAGGCAACATAGTACATTTGGTAAAAGTCATCAAATAAAATAAAATTTAGAAAAAAATGATTATTTTTTTAATCATATCAAATGACATGCGTTATGAAATATATACATATTTAAGTAAAAATATTCAAGCATTGATACTTCAATCTTATTCAAAGTCTTAGATCATAAACAAGCATACCATGGAATATATAAAACATAACTTCATACTTAAATACGAAGAAAAAAAATGAACATTATTTTAAACTTTTATTTTCATTAAGAATATTGAAATTTTAAAATCTTTTAAACACGTATAGAAAATCACATACTTTAAGAGTGTTGCTTCAACAAGGACGTTGTATGTCTAAATTATTTGTTCTTCCAACTAAATATTAAATACTATTGAGCAAACTCGTGCAGATAACGTATTATAAACAAAAATAATAGATAAAAGATGGATGTGAGAATATGATGATTTCTATTGCATTCTACATATTTCATCATCTTTACAAGTAGTATACTCCACTATATATATAGGAATATCATATTTTTCATATTCTAATACATAAATAAGAAAAATGGGTTACAAGGAGATGAAAAGTTTGGAAGATGGAAGGTTAGCGGTTAAAGAAGATGAAATTTGGAAGATCAAAGGAGATGAAAGGTGAAAGGTTGAACATTCATTTGATTAGCGCAAAGCCCTAGCAACAACGTGATTAATGTGACTCAAACTTAAGCCACACCTAAGACGGTAAACTCTCTGGCCATCCGACCAACATACGATATTTTATTTTTATTTTTGTTTTTAATTAAAGATTAGACTTACAATCAACAAAAGACTAGTACAATGGTAAGTCACATTGCACTCTCAAGAAGAAATTTAAGTTTAAATTTTAAAAACAATATTATTAGAAAAAAATTAGTTATAGACTCCGAAAGAAATTAATCTCTATAAATCATGAGTAATTGCATTTGACAGTGTAGTTTAAAATGAAATTTAGTTCATATATTATAAAATTGAGTAATCCAAATATTGACCCAAAAAGTAAAATTGATAAAAATGTTAATATAAAAAAGGCTTAATGCTCAAATTGGTCCCAAATTATGTTTATTTTTCTATTTTGGTACTTATTTTTTTTGTTCCAAATTAGCACTTAAACTATCATTTTGTTATCTAGTTCAAGCTATTTTTTTGTTATAATGTTAAAAAAAAATGGTTGCCATGTGACGCCAATAAGAATGTGCCATATGGCACTTAAATTTATTTAAAATAAAAATATTGACCCATCATTGACCAGATGTTGACTGACAATTGAATTGCGTTGACCGTCCACATCATCCTCCTTTTTTGTATTTTAATATTATATATAATATATTGTTTAAAAATGTAAAATAATCATATATAATTTATAAATAATTCAAAAAATTAAAAAAGTTTAAAAAATAGTAAAATTCTAAAATATATAAAATTTAAATTAAAAATTTAAATATTATATAAAAATTTTAAAAAATTAAAAAGTTATATAAAAAATTTGAAATGTTGTCATAAATTTTAATTTTTTCAAAAACTCTAAATTCAAAAAAAATAAAAAAAACATAGCTAAATTTCTAAAAACTTGTAACTTTATATTTTTTATTAACTTTGTGAAATTTATATATATTGTTTTGAATTTTTAGAATTTAGAGTTTTTGAAAAAAAAATTATGACAATTTCTAGAATATAAATTTTTGAAAAAATAAGTTTTTTTTTAATTTTTTAAATTAAATATATTTTTAAAATTTTTATAAAAATATTTTTATATAATATTTTGATTTTTTAAATTTAAATTTATATATTTTATAATTTTTAATTTTTAAATTTTTTTTTTGAATTATTTACATAATATATATTTTTAAACAATATATTATATATAATATTAAAAAAAAAGAGTGACAACGCATTCTAATAACACCACGTGGATAATCAAAGCTGGTAAACGATAGTCAATACCAATTAACATCTAATCAATGGCGGATCAATATTTTTATTTTAAATAAATCTAAATTTCATATGGCACATTGTGATTGGTTAAAAGGTGCTACATGATACATTCTTATTGACTCCACGTAGTAATCGAATTTTTTAATATGGTTATCAAAAAATGGGTTAAGCCAAATAATAGAATGATAATTTAACTAATAAATTGTAAAAAAAATAAAATAAAATTGAGCATTAAACCTAAAAAAATACTCTCTTAATATTAACATGAGACTTTAAAGCTGACAAAGTGAATTCTCTCAATAAAATAGGTTTATTTTTGAATTGTCGTCCACGTTGACATTCAAAAGGTTTTTTTATTAACATTGTTTAGAATTGTACTTGTTTACACCAATATTACACGTAAAAGGACTAAAGTAAGAGGGACCAAATTGTAATTTTTTTCTAAATATATTACAAGGATTGTCTTCATATTTAATTGTCTAATTATGCACTTCTAAGGAAGAAAGCTTTGGAATTTTGTAGTGTAAAGAAGAATGGACCTTACTTCAGGATCCATTTAAATAGGCGGTGAGATTAGTTTTAAAAAGAAAAATTTTGAAATAGTTAGTGATTGAATTGAATTTTTTCCATTATTTGATGTTCAAAACGAAAACATGTTAATAACTGATTGACTAATATTGTAGTTAAAAAAAAAAGAAAATGTTTTAGAGTGTATTTGAATGGACGGTGCATTTAAATATTAATGTAAAAACAACAGTGAAAATGCGATTAAATATTATAACGTGAGAGAAAAATAAGCTGCACCACACCTTTTGACAATATTTTCATTAAAAAAAGAGACCCTAAACACAGAGACTGTCATGCAGGTTATCACATCAAACATTTTCATTAAAAAAAGAGATCCGAGGACCAAATTGGTAATAAATGTGAACTTTGAAAGCTAAATATGGCAATTGAATCCCAAACTCAGACATGTTGTCCAAAGTGTGTGCATATGTAATATGCCTATTCATTTAACCATTTAACAAAATCCTTGAAATTATGGTTAGATCCACCAGTTTCTGCGATGCTGTTCGTGACTGTTTCCTTCAAAGCCATTGATTTTGCTTTGTACTTTTCATTGCCCACCAACTGTTCGACCTTATTCCTGATTTCATTTCTTGTAATGATCCCTGTCCCATCTCTTTCAAACCCCAACCCAACACCCCAATACTCGCAAATATAACTTTGGTTAAAGAACTGATCAGCGAAATAAGGCCAACACAGGAAAGGGACGCCATTGCTTAAACCTTCCATTGTTGAATTCCAACCACAATGGCTTATAAAACATGCAAGGGAAGGATGTGAAAGAACCTTTTTCTGATGTACCCAGTCCACCATTTGGCCTCGACTGCCGATTCTCTCTTGAAACCCTTCTGGGTAAGCATTTTCACTTCCGTTTGTTGTATCAGATCGAACTACCCAAAGAAAGGGTCTGCCTGTGAGTTCGAGCCCAAGTGCGAGTTCTTGGAATTGGGTGGTGTTGAAGGTTGTGAAACTGCCAAATGCAACATAGATGACTGATTGTGGTGCTTGTTGGTTCAGCCAGGTGAGGCAATTTGAATCATTTGGTTTTGACTTTGGTGCTAACAATGGCCCTATAGGTTTGATATTGGGAGCCATTGTGAATGCTGCTGGTTCGAGTTCATAGGTTGAGTTGCAGAGCAACCAATCAGTTAATTTGATGGATTCATTGTTTCTAACCATGAGTTTGAAGGTGTTTTTTTGTGCATGGATGTTGCCAATGCAGGCCCAAACAAAGTTCATTGTGTTCATTGGGGGCATATTTGGTGACAACTTGATCATCTCTCTTTTTAATAGAGTTCCTGCAAACAAAATCCTTGCAATTATTAGTTGCAAACAAAATAGTTAAATCACTTTTTAAGGCCTAAACTTAACAAATATTTAGAATCTTGTGTTGGATTAATGGGCAGGGTGTTCATCGTTCCAAGTGTGGTATGGGTTTGAGTCGTTTTACTCGTTCAAGTTAAAGCCTAAACTTTTTTTTCGGTCTAAGTTAGGCTTTGAACTTGGCAATTGTTTTCACGTTGGGGATTGAACTTTTTTCCTCAAGTTAACACCTGATATTTTCATGAAAACTTTAAAATTCAAGCGGCAATGTGCTAACAACTGCCCAAGTCCAACCCCAATTAAGGTGATATCGGTTCGGTTCGGTCGAATTTTTTAGATTTTTTTAACTATCCATTATAATTTGGTTTGGTTCTCGATTTTTTCATGTTAAATTTTGTTTTGAATTTTTGAACTTATTTTAACAAAATGACCTTTGTTTGATTTCTTTTGATATTATTTGACAAAATTTTTAAGATTTCTTCATAAATATTTTTAAAAACAATAATTTTCAATAACTTTTAAATTATTTTCACTATTTTAAAATCTAAATTATTTATTCTTATATCATAAAAAATTTAAAAAATAATCATATATTAAATAAAAATAGAATTTGGTTTGGTTTCGGGTAATTACGATTTTTAAATTTGCATTCCATAAACTAATCAAAATATCTCAATTCGAGTCGATTTTTCATTTTTCTTGTTCAGCCCTAGTCCCAATATGAGAACAATTATCAAGTTCAAAATTTAACTTAGATAAAAAAATTCAAACCTCAATACGAAAATAATTATCTGTTTAAACCCCAAAGCAAAAACAATTACCAATTTATTTACCCCCAAACAAAATATATTAACAATTGAAGATTTACAGATACAGGAACTTACCATCTTGATCAATAACTCCATCATCAATCAATTTTGGGATACTAAATCCCAACACCAATAATGCAGCTGCTGCAGGACAAAAAGCAGCTCGTTTGATTCCATGTTTCTTTGCAATTTCCAAACCCCAACCTAAGCTTTGATCTGCAATCACACAGTCTATCTTCCTTTCTGATCCATTCATCTCTTCAATAAGCTCCTCTACTTTCCTTGGCATGGTCTGCAATATTGCTTCAGATATCTTCCCTGGTTGTTTCCTTTCCTCCGATGATCCGAGCCCGTCCGGAACCGAAACGAGACGAACCCGATTATCCATTTCTTCCCCTCTCAATGCCAATATATCCATGACATTTTGATGATTAAACTCCATGGTAACAAATGTGATTTTGAAGCCATGTTTGAGTAAAGATGATGAAAGGTCCATTAGTGGAATTACATGGCCTTGTACTGGGTATGGAATTACCAAAATATGTGGGTTTGCCATGTTGTTTTGGTACTTGAAATCAGTTTTCCATTTAATAACTTATATATATATCATTCAGATATTGTGTTTTGATGTTGTTCTTTTGTGAATGGAATCTTGAACTTCATCATCATCATCTTGTTCTTTGTTAATTTAAAAATGGGTGCATTATTTCATTGAATTATTGAGCTCATTCTGTTTTCATTGACCTACCGATGATGCCAACATTTTTGTGTTCATGTGGATTTTGCACTCAACAATTAGTTTTCAACCATTGGTAAATTAAAAAATCTACCACACTAAACTTTGATTATTAATAAATTAAATCATTTATGCTCACCCTAGGCAAAAAGGTCACAAAAAAAAAATTATATAATGTAAATATTAAGTGTTAAATTTTTATAGAATCAAGATTAAATTGACATAATATAAATATTGAAGGTTAAAATTGCTATCATGTCAGTTTTAAAAGCTGTCACCGTTAGCTAGCTAGTTATTAAAAAAGATAAAATTGAATAGTTAAGTGACCATTTTGTAACTTTTCATAGTTGAGTGACAAAAAAAAAAGTACTAGTAGTTGGGTAATCATTTTGTATCTTTTTATCGTTGGGTGGCTAAAAAAATCTTACTAATAATTGAATGACTATCAATATAACTTATCCAATAAAATAAAATTCGTATGCATGTTGTCCATTTGAAGTAATTATTGAAGTTAATTATAAATAATTTATTTCATTGATAATAAAAATCTAAGTATATGAATTCGTATGCTATGGGTTGTTGTTCGGTCTTCAATGTAGAATTATGAGGTATTATTGATGGCTTGAAGATTTTAAAAAGTCGGAAGTATGACAGAGTGTTCATCAGAACCGATAGTCAGGAAGCTCTTCGAGTTATTTAAGATTCCTTCATAAAGACATCTTTTTTAACAGTTATCTAACGCATTCAACAGAATTTGCTAGACATCGGTCAATGAAAGCTCAAATATATCCTTCGCGAAATAAACTTAGAAGCTAATTATATTGCTAAGATGATTTTCGACAGAAATAAAAGTATTCATTTAATTGAAGATATTCCTTTAGATTGGATAAGGCTTTGTAATAATTTTGTTTGTTTATATATATATTTGTAACTTAAATGTAAGTTAATGTTGAATTTAGTTAAAATGGATCAATCATTTTGATAAAGTTTAGTTTAAAATATATTGTAGAATTTTCTTAATGTAATTGTTAATTGATAAAATTAAGATAAAAAATTAGATATTAGGAGATTCTATTTCATGTATTAAGAATTTTAAATTGAAAACAATAAATTATTTTAATTTCAAAGTAAATTTTTTTTATCTTCATTCAAATTATAAAGATATAATTAAGGGTGAGTATTTAATGAATTGAATTAAATCGAGTGAAATTTGTTTTAGTTACTTGAATTGACGGGTCTTATTTTATCATCTTAAATCGATTTGAAAATTTTCTTAATCAAGCTGAGTGAAATTAAATTATTCGCTTTAAATTAAAAAAATCAACAGAATTGAAATCGTGTTCACAGTATAACTAAGTTCCAAGTTAAAGAATATAAATTTGTTACCATATAAATTTGGAATTTTTTTAAAGCAAAATAAGCAGAGGAAAAAAGACAATTTAGTATGATAAACTTTTTTTGATAATTTACTTATTTGAGGCCTCAAATTTTTTATTTTGGATTTTATGAAAAAAATTATAGTTTAATAATTTTATATAATTTTTAAGATTTTTACCTTTTGAATTTGTATATATATTTATAAAAATTTGGGAAAATTTTATAACTATTTTAAAATTTTGAAGATTATTTTGTAATAATTCGCTCGTTGTAAAAATTATAATTTCAAATTTTTTTCAATACATGCCAAAAAATTATTCCAACTACTAAACAATAATCATTCATATAAAACTTGAAAATATTATTATGTCAACGATGGGTGAAAGTCAAATGGTAATTTTTTATAGTTTCTAATTATTTTTTATTTTTATAAATTTTATTAGAATTTATAAATATATTTTTATTTTTAATACATATTGAAGTGTCACATGGCACACTTCAATCAGTTTTCTTTAACTGTAGTGATTGAATCAATTAAAAAATGTAACTTTAAGTACCAATCTGAAAAAAAAAAATTAGGTACTAAAATGACAAAATGGTATATTTTAAGGGGAAAATGAAGCTTTAAGCTAAAAAGAAAGAAAACCAATTAATTGGATGATCAATTTGTAACTTTTAACTGTATAACCAAAAAAGAAAATTAACAATAGTCGGGTCACCTCTGCTGAATTTTACCCTTTTTATGTATGTTTTTTTTTATATATATAAATAAAAAAGAACCCTATTTACAGAATGAAGGATGGTACTTTATGAAGAACAAGAAATCAATCGGGGATGTAGCTCAAATAGTAGAGCGCTCGCTTTGCATGCGAGAGGCACGGGGTTCGATCCCCCGCATCTCCAATCTTTTTTCCTTTCTACTACATCTCTTCATTCTCCTTCTCCGATTTCATTTTAAGTAGACATCACATATTTTTATAAATAATATTTTAATAATACAGATTTTAGTAATTTAATAAGAAAATTTTGGAAAAGATATATATATATATACATATATATATATATAAAGGGATAAAAAATATTTTTATGAGTTTTGTTGAATGGGGCTGAAGTTTTAATTTCATAATTTTTGAGTCATCAAATTTAAGTATGATAAATTTTAAGTTTGGAATTTTTTTTATTTATCAAATTCAAGGCGAAATGTTACTTTTTTTCAAGAATAAAATACACTAACCTATTCAAGGTGCTTTAGGCGGAGCCCCGCCTTCATAGTTCAACCTACATATATTTTGAAACTTCAATTAAAATTTTTAGAGATTATCATTAAGCCTCCTAAATTTTTTAATTAAACCTCTCATAAAATTTGAAAATTCTAGTGTTCTTATCAAACCCACCGTTGTAGGTCGGTAAAAGTATTAGGAGCTTTGTTACATTGGAGTTTGTCATATCTAAAAAGAAATAAGATGAAGTGCTGAAATTAACAAACTAAGATCAGATCCGATTCAAACCTAAACCGAGACTATAAACATACTAATATCGGGCATACACCCATATTCGAATTCGAGTAACATAACTTCAATCGAGTAAAACATAAACAGACTTTTTGTTGTATATATTTAAGCAAATAAAAGATAATTGAACACAAATAGAACAATCGAAGGAAATGATGCCTTGTTTACATAATCCTAAAGCTCAGTGAACAAAATTGAGAACCATTCTTTAATGGCTAAACCTCTCACTTGATGCTCCCATCTCGGCTCCAAACTCGAGTTAGTCATCTTCTTTCTTTAATGGATGCTCTGATCTCAGCTTCAATCCCAGCTCCAAACTCGAGTTTGTCATCTTCTTTCTTCTTTTGCAAGAAAGAGGCTAAGTTAATCTCACCATAACATGATGAATGAAACAAAAAGTAGACATCACATATGTCAAAGTCCCAGACCAGACCGGCTACTTGAATTTGTTTAACATACATTTAAAGAAGGATAAATTTTGCTATTAGTTCCTAATACTTTTTCAAATTTTTACCCTCACCAATCAATAATTGTTAAATTCATTAAGATAAGTTCTACCGTTTCCAAAATCTGATACAGCAAAACATATTATTATATGTGTAATGTCATGTCAGCTTGTTATTTCCACAAATTACTCACTAAAAAAACTAAAAATTCAGTTAATGGATCAACGACCATCATTTGCGTCAAGACTGAAATTCCAAAATTCAAAACGTATACGAACTTAGATGATTAAATAGGAGAATATGGACTAAATCTACAACTGAATGCCTAGTACAGGACTAGCAATTGAATTAAAACAAACGGATTTAGCTATTACTATTTGGGTTTGGATTAAAATTTCAAAATTCAAAAAGTATTAAGGACTAAATCCACAACTTTTGCAAAGTACAGGGATTAATAGCAGAATTTGACTTTTAAAAAACATATAGCTAAATTTTACCTCACTGGATAGTAATGTCCGAAGAAATTCGGAGCTGAGCGTCCACCCCACCGCTCACCACGCAGTCACCCTTCCACCAGTCTGCGCATAATACCTAACACAGCCAGGCCACGACATTAATGGCAGATTTTGGATAGGTTTCTCAAAAACTACATCAAAAGAATTTAGCAACAGAGATTAGAATTGTACCTTGTCTTTGTGCGTATCAATGATAGAAACAGGCCACTGCCACACAAAAAATAATCATCAAAACAATGGCCAGAAAAACAATATACAGTTAAATTGGGAGAACGTAGAGAATACAAAACGATACCGCTGTTCTTAGATCCCACAACATTACTTTCCCATCATAAGATGAAGAAAGTAAATGAAGAGGAGACGTATTGTGCCACTTGCAAGCCGAAATCCAAGAACTATGTGAAGAGAACTGAAACACGGGTGCAGATGTTCCTTGAAAAGTAGAAAAAAAAGTTTCAAGTGAGATGGAGCTTCAGTGGTTTCATGTGTCTGCACATGCAACAAGTAGATGAAAAAGGGGAAGGGAAAAGAAAAGAAAATATAATATCATACATGAAATTATGAACGACAGACCTGGTTTACGAGGATCCCATATTCTAAGAACTGGATCGGAACCACCAGCAGCGATGAGAGCCAATCCTTCACCTCCTATATCAATGCAGTTGAGGGCCTTGCCACAGAACTGTGCATGAATGCAAAAGAGGGACCGGGTCAGGGAAGTGAAGAAAATGAAAGCAACCAAAGAAATAGTATCCTTTTACCCTTTTTTCTCGGGTGAACAAAAACGGTACATCCAAACATAGAATGCAAGTGCATGCAACCAAAAATGGATATAGAGGGAGGGAGAAAGAGACAAATAGACGTACTATATCAGACAGATCTTTGCCTGTCTCGACATCCCATTTTCTGACAGAGTGATCCCATGATGCCGAATAAATTGTATCGTGCTGAGGCCAAACCACAGAGGAGACACACTGTGTATGGCCCACAAGTGTAGAGACGGCCTCTCCCTGAACAAAACATGAAGGATGTAAAAGAAAAACTGATGCTTATAAATGAATGCCCAAGATTCTTTAGAATAAAATTGTTATGTCATAAAAATTTTGGAGAGAAACATCAAATTAACGATAATGATTATGACAAAGAGCTTATTTAAAGCAAGGATATTCTTCGAGGAAGTTATATGAATGATGGTAAATAAATCAGCTACATAAAAATCAAAATGCAGAGGGAGCAAATGAAAAGGATGGCATACCTCAGATTGAGACTCCTCAATTTTATTATTAACCTTCCTTTTCTTGATTGATACCACGTCCCCATTTGTATCAGTGTCATTTGTCTGCCATAAATTGATCGTACAATCCCAAGAACCTGAGCAAATCTAAATTAAGAGACAGAGGCAATCACCCAGATGTTAGAAATCAACATTATCACAATATGATAAAAGACAGAAAAAAAAAAAAAAAAAAAACAACGGTTCAAAGAATAGCTAATACCATGCCTCCAGACGTCTTAGCTGCAATGCTGTGTACAGATGCATTATGCCCACGTAATATCTTGAATGCTCTTATCCTTGCAGGATGGTCAGTAGAGTCCTCTGCATCAAACTTTTTAAGGAAAAAGATGTCTCAATTAGTATTAATTTTCCACTTTGAAAAGAATTCATTTTTCGTATTACCTTCCACAGTCTCAGAGTTCGATCTTTTGAAGCAGTGGCCACTGTAGCACTTCCTGCCCCTGCACATGCAAGCGGTCCTAATCATCAGTAGGATAAAACAGAAAAGGATATACTTAGACTCAGGGACGTCCATTAAATATCAGAAGAAAACAACAGATTGTTTGACACAATCTTACACAAAAATGCTTAAAATCGATGACTAAACTGTTATAGATGACCACTACTAGCTCAAACCTTCTGAGTTGATGATACGAACAGATGAAATTGCACCACTGTGTCCTTCTAGTATATGCGTACACCATCCAGCTTGTTTCCATATCCTTAAGGAAATTATATAGAAAAGAAAACAAAAACACAATTTCTGTCAAATTAAATTCCTCCAAATAAAAAGTCCATTAACCAAAGAAAAAACATGGAATTTAATCTATTTACCTTCCCAAACTATCATAGCAACCAGTCAAAATGAACCTGCAAAACAATGTGTACTAAGCAGTGTTATGGAAGTGTAATGCCAACGAAATCAAAGTCATTTAATCTTCCTTTATAAATAAGATTAATACCCGGATTAACAGTAATGCTACGATAAAAGCAAAATGAAGCACCCGTGCAATGGTAACATATTGGAAGGCTTACCTAGGACTAGAACCGTCAACAGCACTGACCCAATCATCATGCGGAGAAGGCTCTTCCTCTTTTCGAGGGGCAACAGCTCTTATGTATTCAATTTCCAAAATTTTCTCCTGAAATAGTTCATTCAAGGAATTAAGTATACGGACCAAAACATAGTAATTGCACATTTCTCTTTAGTTGTTTTCACAAATTCTTTTCTACTTATTTAAAACTCACTAAACTAAAATGCAAACATTAAAAAGGTTAAAGGTAGAAAAGTACCGCTGAAATGCCCTTGACAAGAAGAAACTGCTCAAGTGACATCCGAACCAGCTCCCCATCGATCAGGAAATCAAAGGGCTCGGCTTTCCACTCAGAATCCACTGCTCATAGCCACAAATTTTCCAACTTAATAACAGCAAGAAATAATAATGAACCAGAAAACAGTTAACTGAATTATGCAAACAGCTCTAAAGCCAATGACTTGAACTAGTAAGAGTCAATCAATTTTTAAGCACCTAAATACATTTCTAGCTTAAAGGAAACAACAAGCTAAAAACCCAAAATTACTATAGAAACTAGGAAACATTCAATTACCCTGAAATATATACTTTTAATGACGTTATTGCAGCAACCCAACAAAAACCCCAATCAAAACAAAAATAAACTAATTTGATTACAAAAAAAAAACCCAAACTTCCCAAAGAAACCAGGAAACATTCAAGTACCCTGAAATATATACTACTTTTATTATCTTGAATGAGGTTATTGCAGCAACTTACGAAAATCCAAGAAAAACCCAAATCAAAACAAAAATAAACTAACTTGATTACAAAAAAAAAACCAAAAATTTCTTAAGAAACTAAAAACCAATACCAGCTTGAAGAAGCTTGTTAACAATGGAGGAAAGGCCTAAACGAGAGAGATCAGAAGGGATGGCAATGGCTGTTGTTGGAACTTTATATGGTGCTTTTAATTTCGTTATAAACCGGACTTGAATCCTCCTTGAGTTGCCTTCATTGGTTTCTCTTTCAAATTCCATGTTGAAAGAGGTGAAGAAAATCAGGGTTTCACAGTTAAAGGGGAAGTTAGGGTTTAAATAGGGTTTCAGAATGGCCTAAACGAAACTGGACGGCGTTGAGAGTTAAATTTATACAATTTAAATATAATTATTATTTAATTAGTTATTATATTAATTTATTAATTGTCCTAAATTATTCCGTTCAACTTGTAATAATGGATTTTGATTTAACTTTTGATACAAAATGAAAATTAGTTTACAATTTAACCCCTAAATTATATTTATTTTTTTTATTTTGATACCTAATATTTTTTTCATTTTGATATTGAACTTTGCATCGTTACCAATAATTAACAACATTAATAAAAGTCGGCCATCCAGAATATACCATGTCATCGATGATAGGGCAAGTTGATTGATAATGTGGTTAGGCCGTCTTGAGGGTAGTCCAGAAGTGTAACCGCTCAAGGCCCAACATTAGAAGGGGCCCAACATTGGAGAATCTGCTGATTTTTCTAGTTATTTTTTTTAAGTTTGTTTTCTTTGATTAGTTTTGCTTTTGAGTTCTCTTTTACTTTTTCATTTATGTTTGATTAATTGGTTCTCAAAATTAGGACAGATTTGATGTGTTCTCAAGAATAAATTATTTATTGCAACCCCTTTTTATTTAATGAAAATCAGTTATATTCTACTAAAAAAAATTTCTTTTTGTATATTATTCTTGAATGCTAGGCAGTGGAGTGTCTGGCAACAGGCCTGATCCTTTTAGATAATATTTATTTTAATTTTTTTTAAGTGTAGGCCTCTTTATTTGTTTCTGCTTTTAAATAGAACATAAACACGTGGGCTTAATGCTGTCAAACCAGCTACCTCACAATTATGTTTCAATTAACCCATTTTTTTGACATAAAAAAATTTCAATTGTGGGCCTAATGTTTGAATGCTGCAAAACAATTGTGAATATGTTTGAACTAACCTAATTTTTAAAATTTCAATTATTCTCTTTTACATTTTATTTATTTATTTTATTTAGATATAAAAATCATAAATTTTGACATAAAAAAATGTCAACGTCAGCTTACTGTTCGCATTTGAACTACAATGATAATGAAATGAAGCCTTAATTTTAACTGCATATTTGTGGTTCATCGAGTCTTGCGTTTCATTTTTTACATACATTTCATTTAATTTTTTAGTTAATTACAGTGTGTATTTATAATTAATTATTATAATTATATTTAAAAAATTTCAGTGACTCGATTTGACTTTTGAAATTAGTAAATGTGAAAGCAAATATTCAATTTAGAATTCTTCTATCTGGTGCTATTATTTTATTTTCTTGTGTTACTTGAGTATTTGATTATTTTTTATATCTAATGTTGCCTAAAAAAAATTTATCTGGAAGTGAAAAAGGAAAAAAAAAACATGTTGAAGAATTTAAAAAATCACAATAAGTTAATCAAAACCTATTTAAGGTCATCAATGTCACAAGAATGGTTGAATGGTCCGACAATTTTATTAATCGAGAAAGATTTTTTGAAAAACATTGATGTTGATGTTATCATTAATGATTTTGTATTTCAAAATGCTAATAGAACCCTTTTTTTTTTATAATTTTGTGTTTTTGTAGTTGATGGCATAGGAGTAGATTAAATGAAATTATTTTTGTTAAAAAAATATATTCTTCGCTTAATGTTATAAAACATATTATTTTAATTCAATTGCTAGTATATGATTTTATTTTATTGTATTGTATTTTATAAATTTTTTTAAAAGGGCCCGATTTATTATTTCGCCTAGAGCCTCAAAATTGTCAAGAATGGACCTGGATGTGGCATGTTGATCGGGCGTTGACGGGTGTTGATCAACTGTTGATCGATCAAAAAATGTTAAAAAACTATTTTAAAATTATAAAAATTATTTAAAAATGAGAATACTTGCAAAAAATTATAAAAATTAGTAAAAATTAATTTAGAAAATTTAAATTTATTTAAAAATATTAAAAAAATGTAAAATTTGTAAAAAATATTTTTTAAATAGTAAAATAATAAAAAATTGTAAGAATTTAAGTAATATTATAGAAATTAAATAAATTGCACGTGATTTAAGAATTACTTAATTTCTTAAAGATTAGTTAATATTTTAAGTAGCGTAACGGTTAATATTGTAAGTGGCGTTAAAGAAAATAAGTAAAAATTTTATTAATTTAAAAATTATTTATTTCACCGAAAAGATTACTTAATTTTAATTGAATTCATTTTTTTATTTTTAACATATATTTTAATTTTTATAATTTTTTAATAATTTATTTAAATAAATCAAATAAACTATCGAATCAATCAAATTGAAAAATCATGATATGATGGTTTTGACTATATAATCTTACATCAAATAACCCATTTCTACTATTAGAGATGAGTATTCGATCGAATCTAGTTAAAAGATTTCAAGTTAATTGAGTTGACGAATCCTATTTTAGTAACTGAACTTAATTTGAAATTTTTCGAGTTGAATCGAGTCAAAAAATTTTGAGTTGAGTCGAGTTAATGAATGACGTAGTTTTATCTTTTAACTTGATGGGTAAAAATTTGTCAAAACGACGTAATTTTATCTTTTAACTTAATGAATAACTGTTAACTTTAGAAATTGTAAACATTTATCAAAATGATGTAATTTTACCTTTTTTTATTCGGATTTTCAGATAACTCAAATTGTGTAATTCATATTTGAGTTAAACAAAAAAAAACTTGATTTTTTATTCGAGTTGATCCGAATAACTCGATTAACTCAAAATAACTCGAGCTATTTAATTCAAAATTTAAATTTTTTGAATCGAATCGAATTTTGCTCAATCCTATCTACACTAATTATTATCATTTCCTCTTTCTTCACCACTCAATTGTTATCAACCTTATCCAGTCATGACCTAAATATTAAGGCTCAGAATGAGATTTTAAGAACCATGTCTGTTTGTTCATGTAGTTTGAATTTGTCCATCAATACTTCCCATTTTCTTTTTCTTATTTCTTTCTTTTTAAAAAATATTTATATTATGTATATATACAAGAAAAAAGCTAACTAAGAGACAGAGAGAAATCCACAGTTGAGTTATTACTTGAAGTCTTGAACTGAAAAAGCCCTAATGCCGATACTAAAGCATCTACATTCTGCAAATCCAGTGCAATGGCTCTAGGTCTCGGAGTTATTTGGCTCGAGCAAAATCCGCAATCAACTTCACAACATTCCGAGGCTTATCCACATGACAAAGGTGACCGCAATCCGGCAATCGTTGCATGCTTGCATTTGGAAGCTCGAAACGCAGTCTCTTTAAACATGTCAAGAAATAAATCACCAAGTTAATAGGGAAAACAACAAGATCATCAAGAACAACCATGAAAGAACTTGTGTTCAACAAGTAGCTCTACGGACTCTTCATTTCCCCTTAGGTATTCGTATCCACCTGGCACATACTCGAATACCGATTGGTATGAGGTATGATTCTTCGGATATATGAAAACATAAAAAAGAAACTGAGTATATCCTTAACGGGTATATACTCTGTCCCCGATAGTCACTCATGAGTTAGGGCAACATGGTTTTTCTCCGACTATTATGCGTTTTTCTAAAGTACGATTTCATATGGAAAATGCCGAAAACTCACCATCCCCAGTTGGTTGCCAACTATCTTATCATTCTCGCCACAGATGATCAGTGTTTTCTGTTTCACCTACAAATGCGGAATTCAGACAACATTACAACAAAACACCGTACCATCCAACATAAATCTCCCTTTGACTTCAGACAACTTCATATTTTGTCGAGCTGTATCAAACCACTTGTCCTTCAAAATAATCGGACCACTCGAGAAAAATAACCTACCATTTGGTCTCATGTGCAACAAAATACGAGAAAATAAATACTTTTCAAAAGAAGCATTCTTTAGCAGTTCTTTTTGTGCATTCTATAAACAGTACACATACAAAAGACTCAAAGCCTTAGAATACTCGTTCCCCATAGTCCTCATTAACTTATTACAGGTCCATACGTCCCATGTATTACAAGAACAAGATGTTAGAAACTACGTGCAAGGGCCTATAAGGACCGATGTTTACATTTTAAGCCAACATATGAACCTTGAAAATTTCATCACCGTACCTGCTTTATTTTGGACACTACGTTGTAGCCTCCACTAACCATAAAATTAACAGTTGCGTCTTTCCACCAAGGCATGTGGCAATGTAACCGACCAACCTATGTTGTCATCCAAAACCAAAAACCGAGTTTAGCTTTTATACATACAAAAAACAAGAAGAGCATTAAAATTTAAATCTTGGTGTTCAAATAGTAACCGGAAATGGAAGGAATAAAGGAAGTCTGATCTTAAAACTTACATTTGTCCAGTCTAAGCTCTTGGATAATGGAATGCCATCAAAAGCTAATAGATTAGCATAAAGGCGTAAAGGGAATGTTTTCAGTAATGAAACCTAATCCATAAGAATTACGAGAATATTAGTATTAAGCTCTTTGATAGAATATATGAACAAGGTAAACAGAAATATCGGATTATGTAATGGATATGAAACATCACCCCAGCATAAGCTACTACTTTCGGTAACTTTGCAAGGTTTCCCGTGCCTTCTGCATAAACACTCGGATTGATCAAAACCAACTTTTCAACCTGAGAAAAATGGAAAGCATTGTTTTTAGTACGAAAACAGGAAGGCTGAGTACACAGTCGTAAAAGCAAAACCAACAATTCTTCAGTAAGCTATTCTACAGCATATGCAGAGCTAGAATGCCTCTGCAACTGCTACTTATTCGGGCAGGCTAGCTTAACCAGTTGTTCATTGACAATTGATCCATTTCGGACCCTCAACTATCGTTTCAGCCAAAGATGGATATTCCATGTGTCAGGAAAATTTCAAGTTCAAATACTCCAATTCGGAGCCACAGCCATAAATAATGGAAAAGATCAGATGATTCAATGAGAACTACACATTTGCACCTGATACCAAGATCTTTGACACGGATATTTCTTAGAATTTCCTTTTAATGGAAACTATTTGACATTTGCCAGTGATTCTCTGTCACTCGAACTTGGAGGTAGTGTCGAGTACGGATATGTGTTTGACATGAGTTTGTTCAATTTTTACAGCAGCCACCATGCAAAACCAGCCATGAGAATGAGGAAAATCATAGAGGAGAGACTTACAGCTTCGGGATAATTTACTGCAAAATCGATTGCAACAGCAGCACCGAGACTTGGTCCGACTAAAACCATTGGCCTTTTGATGTACGACTTCCAAAGCTAGAACAATAAAAAACAATATAAATTCAAGAACTGATCATCCGCACATCTTGAGCCCAAACACAGATGCAATGTTTACGAATACACGGCAAAAGACAACTCAACAACCGAAGAAGCACAGAATTCGATGAATATACCTGATAAAGGTGGTAACGCTTTGATGCTACATTACAAGGTGGAAGCCTTCCTGGTAAGGGGGAAAAATAAAAACACAAATCGTCATCAAAGCACACTGAAAGAAAATAGACATAAAGACAAATCCGGTGGAAATAGTTATACGATGGGGAGATGAACCTAAATCAGAGAAACCCCAGCCGAGAATATCGAGAGCCCATGCTTCCAAACCGGATTCTTCCAGCAACGGATAAGCACGCCTCCATTCTAAACAAGAGCTAAAGGACAACAACATAATGAAGCAAGTTCAGTAAGAAGCAGGAAAAGCTTATAATTATTTCAAATCGAAATACTACTAACCTATCAAAGCAATGGAGAAGTGCAACCGGATTGGCATCGGTTTGTACTAGTGGTTGTACACAACTACTCATTATATAACTCTCAGAACATCCAATCTGCAATTGTAAGAACAACATTGACATTAGTACAGAAGTACTCGTATCCGACATAGGTGTGGTTTTTTACCATAACTGTGTCGAATACATACTTGTATCTGACCCGAGTCCGAGTAACATAGTACTATACAAACAGTTCTTTTATCCCAAATACTGAATCAATTAAACAACATTGATTTCCATATCTATAATTTAACCAGAATCTACATATGCAATCACAAATAAATCTAAAAATTCTCCAATCACATACACCAGCAAACTCATAGAAACAAACAAACAAACAAGTGGAAGAAGACAACAATGTAGGCAGTAAAATGAAGGGAAGGGAGAAAAAAAATTGACCTGAACTGGGAGTCTTTTTATTCTCCTAGCTAAATTTCTTGCAAAAGGGTCTTTGATTTTTTCAATCTCTTTAGGAAGAAATGGAGGGAACCCATTGTCGCCACCTCCGTCACCGACCACCTTAAATCCACCATTGAATCTTTCACATTTCTTTGTTACTGTGATTCCTGTTAATGTTGGTGGTGGAAATGAACCCAGTCTCAGAGACGCCATTTCAGTACCTTTTTGCTTCTTCCACAAATCCCTTAATGCAAACTCTAAACAAAATCAAATAATAACCCGAAGCTTAAAAAATAAAAGAAAAAAAAGAATCTCAAACTTTCAGATTACTCTCTTTTTGAGATTTGAGAAAGTAGAAAGCTGAAAATGGAATTCTTTTTGTTGTGTAGTGCAGTGCTTTTTGGGCATTTGTTGCTTACTTTAATTCAATGTGAAACTTGGCTTCTAACACATTGTCCAAGAGACCAGAAATTCAGATGCTTGTCAGTCAGGCTAGACTGGCAGCAGTTCCGTATGACCACCATATTTAATATGTTTGATATTGGGGAAAATTGTCAAGAACAGGTAAAAATACAAATAAACTGTCTCAATCAGTTTTAAATTACACCGAGACTCAATTATGAAAATATTTTTATTTTCGTCATTTAATTATATAAAAAAAGTTAGTAAAAATTTCGATATCAGATAAATTGATCTTTTTAAAAAAATTTAATATGGTCCCTATTTAATAAATTTTGTTTGCAACATTTATGTAAATGTGTAAATAATGTCATTAAATTTGTTGAATATTTTAGAATCAAGATTAAATTGACAAAACATGTAAATAACTAAATTTATTGTTATACCAATCAAAATTATGTACAATTGAAAAAAGACATTAACAACGTGATTAATTGTACTTATTTGTAAGGTTGTTCAAATTTCGGTTAAAACCGAACTAATCGACCGAACCGATTTAATTTGGTTAATCGATCAGTTAACCGGTCTAGTTCGGTCGAAGGTCAGTTAAAGGTTTTTTTGAATTTCAGTTAATGGTTAATTCAATTCGAAATCGGGTAAGTAACAGAATTAATAGAACTTAATAAATAATATTATATATTATATGTATTAGACTATTACTAATTCGGTTAATTTGGTCAAATGAACATTATCAATTTATTTTTATGATATGTTTTATACTTGTTTTAATAAAAAAATATAAATTTCGATTAATTCGATCTGTTAACCGAATTAATCGAAATATTTCGGTTTGTTTAATTTTTTTTGAAAAAATCTTGGTTCGATTAACGATTAAAGGATTAAAAATTTCAGTTAATACTAGTTCGGTTTGGTTAACCGATCGATTAACCATTTGAACACCCCTACTTATTTGCTCACTTTCAAAACTGATAGGGATTAAATTACACTAATTTTTTTAGAGGGAGCAATTTACTCAATTTCAAAATTTAGCTACTAATATTTCCAAAATCTGATTTTTTGACCTAATAAAAAATTTTAACCCTTTAGTGTTTATCCATTTTATTTTAATTTGATCTTAATTATAAAAAAATTAAAAAATTTAATTCTTAACATTTACCTATTTTATCAATTTGATTGAATTTTAAAAAAATTCCAAAAAAAAAATTATTTTCGATAACAGTTCTATAATTTTATACAAATACATAAAAATTTAATTTTTTAATAATATCAATTATAAAATATTAATTATTATTTAATCTCCTATAAATTTTGGTTTTTTTTTTCTCTCTTCTCCATTTTCTCTCTTGCACATTACTTCTCCTCATCCGTCTATAATTCACAAATTAGAAATGGTTTAGCAATTTAGAAAATTTAATTTCCATCGTCTCCTACCATATTAGGTCTTGGATTGTTTATCTTCTGTCAAATAGTTTCAATAGTAATTGTGTAAAATTAGCCATGTGGTGAACCAAAGTATCCCCTATTCACGATAAGACATGTGATAAGCCTAAAAGACGATTGAACATTAAGCTTGTTATTAGTAAGTCGAGAGGTCACTTGTGAACTCACTTTTTCGGGAGACTATTTGAACAGTGGATGGCCTGATCTTCATTAGAAATATGGAGTCATTTGGTCATCAAACATCACGTGGGCTCAACCACTTTATCTCATTGGAGTCAAAATGAATGATAAGATCTATCCTGACACAGACATCCCTCCCACAAGCTTCGTAATGATGGCTAGATGACAAATTCAACACATTAAAACTATATTGCATGAGACCTCTGCCTATAAATAACCCCAAGAAAGTTGAAGAGTGTTGGATCTGGTGCGCTAAGTGTAGTATATTCATTTGTACACTTGTAAGTTTTTCGAATAGATTGGTTAATAAAATTATACATAAATTACATTAGTACCTTTTGTATGTTGTCCTTGTTGGATTTGGTGCCTTAAGTGTAATATATTCATTTACATACTTATAATTTTTTTTCGAACAGATTAATTAATAAAATTATTCATGAATAATATTAATATTTTTTTGTATAATGTCCTCATATGATTTTTGTAAATAAAGAAAAATAGAAACAAATATTAGCTCACTGATTGTCTAATATTTAACTAATACTAAGCGGCATTACGTGGTCAGAACGTAATATGAAAATACAACTTATATTAGTAGACGAACCTAAATATGTCTTTAGTTTAATTGAAAATGAGCAAACTGATTGAAAAACTAATATGACGTCTATCAAGTCCAATTGAAGAGATGTTTTGTCTTCGACATCAAAGCGGATGATTCCCAAAAGATAGAGACATAGATGTGACTAACTAGATTGATAGTACATTGGACTAAACCCAAGCATAATAGATCCTGAATTCATTTATGGATTTATTTACTTGTGACGTTCATAGTGTTACATACCTTAATCCTGAGTAGATTATGGATTATGTATGCGTGACTCGTATACTTTGATGTAAGTAAAAGCCTGAGTTAGAATAAATAAGGAATCGAAAGCTGATGCGTTGGATATACGACATCTGCAGTATGTAGCATCATTCACAATTGTGGAATTTATAGCCCAAGAAACGGGTAAATGATATCCTCTCATTGGTTACATGATAGATGGGATAAAATATATCTTATGAGGGTAACACATTGATGGTAAGGTCATTAGATGAGCACTGAGTAAGTAGCTTTTCTAATGGTATGTAATAAGAGAGAGCTTAGTCATGATATTATATTGGAATGACTTCGAGACTAAATAAGTTTATAATTAATAGGCGAAAAACTGAAACTTAATTATAAATTATTTGAACCCTAATTACATATGTCCAATCAATCCTTTCGATAGCTTGTTGAAATTAGAAATGAATTGCATATAGAATGAAATGAACAAAAATGTATAGAAATGATAAAGTACAGAAATGGATCACATTCTCAAATGGATGCGATTTCTCACCGAGTATAGAAATGATTTGAGAATTAATTTAATTTTTTCAAATTATTATTTAATTAAATAATTGAAGTTCGAAAATAGAATTAAATTAGTTAGTCATTGTGAAATTTTTAAATATGAAAATTAAATATATTTTCTCATTTATTATTTTACGATAAAGTTGTTATGATTTTAATGGAATTAGAATTAGATTAAGAAAATTATTTAATTGGAAAAAATAATTTATATAGTTAAATTAATTAATAAATATTATTTATTTTGAGAAATATAAAAATATGTATTGAGTTGAATTAAATTATAAAGTTCTGGATTAAAATTCTAAAAAACACATATAATTGGATCTAATACAAAGAAGTCTCAACTTACCCTTTAAGGTGTGCCGCCCCTCTTCTAGTTCAACTAAAAGATTAATTTTTCTATTAAATAAATATTATTTGTAATTTACTAAATCAATCAGGATTCTCTTATCTCTCACTATAAATAGATGACACTCGTAGAGTTATAAGCATCATAAGTTTCACATGACTTTGAGATATTACTATTCTGCTAGAGAGTAGATAGAATTTATTTTCTAAGTATAAATTTTATTTTCTCGGAATAACAATTTTGCCAGTTTCTATTGAGAGAGAGTTACTTTCCTACTAAAAGTAGTAAATCATTTCTGGTTCTATGTTTGATTTGTAATTGTTTGAGTCTAAAATCGAAGCAATTCATGATATGAGAATAGCAAAGAAGGTTGTTTGGTTGTAAGTCAGGAACGTCTAGGATTTCTCTCACACAAAGCACAAGCATTTTTCGGGGAAAATTTTATTGTTATAAATATTAGAAATCGTCTAAATTTTCAAAATTTTAATTTTTCGCTATGATAGAAAACCAATTTTAAACTAAACAATTAGTATCAGAGCCAAGTTGTGCTATATTTATAGTATAAATCGATACTGAATTTTCTCTCTTGTTCATGTTTGGTTAATTTTTAATGAGATGTAATATTCTTGAAGAAAGTTACATGAAAGAATTCAAACCTCGAAGTAAAGAGGTACTCGAGGAACTTTTAAGAAATATACAAAACCATGCATAAATTGTTTCAGAACCAACTCTTAATAGTATACCTGCAAACTATCAGTAACATAGAGTGTTTCGTCATAGTGGGAAGGTCTCTTGTAAGCCTGAGTTCTTCCAATATGACGGAATGTTTTTAACACTGAGTCTGTCGAACAAGAAGATGATGACCCACTCACGTATGATGAAGCGATGCCGAGTGCTGATTCCAAGATCTAGGAAATAGCTATGAAAGATGAGATTGATTTTATGGACTCCAAATCAGTGTGAAAACTTGTAGACTTACTAGAAGGAATAAAACCCATAGGGTGTAAGTGAATCTATAAGAGGAAAAGAAATGCGGACGAAAAAGTGGAAACTTAAAGTGGAAACTTATAAGACCAAACTTGTAGCAAAATGTTATACTGAAAAAGAAGATATCGATTACGAAGCAACCTTCTCTCCGATTGTCATGCTCAAGTCAATCTGCATATTACTATCCATTGCAGCGGCTCTAGATTATGAGATCTGGCAAATGGATGTCAAGACAACGTTTTTGAATGAATATCTTGAAGAGAGCATATATATGATGCAACTTACTGGATATAAAGCTAAAGGAAACAGGCATAAAGTTTGCAAATTGCTTAGATCCATATATGGGCTTAAGTAACCATCTCGCTCATGGAATCAAAGATTTGATCAAGCGATCAAGACTTTTGGATTTAAGTAAAATGAATATGAATCTTGTGTTTATAAACGTTTAGGGAATGGAAAGGTGGTCTTTCTCATTCTATATGTTGATGACATTCTACTCATTGGGAATGATGTAGGGACATTGTTATTGGTTAAACTGTGATTAATTGAATAGTTTAGCATAAAGGACTTGGGAGAAGTTGATTTTGTTCTAGGTATTCGAATCCTAAGGGATCGAAAGAACAAAGTGATAGCACTATCTTAGGCTTCATACATAGACAAGATATTAGAGTGTTATGCAATAACCGATTTGAAGAAGAGAAACCAACCTCTGTATCGGGATTTCATGTAATAGCCCATTTTTCATTAGTGTCGAAAACAGTAGTTTTGGGACCACAAACCCGATGAGAAAATTTTTATCATAAGTGTTTAAATTAAATAAATCAATAATAATTTTATATGAAATTTTGAATTGAAGAATTTTAATTATGGAATTAAAAGTTAGTATAAATGGTTTAGTTCAAAGTCAAGTAGTTTTAGAAAATGAGGTATTAGAACCTTGTTTCTGAAATTAAGAGCCATAAATATTTTTATTAAATATTTAAAGAGTCTTATTATATGTGAATTGAAGTTTGGTTGGGTAATTTTGATAATTAATTGCTTAATTAAGGAAAATGAGAGTAAATTATAAAAGAGGTAAAAGTTAATTATTCTTGATTAAAAATAAAAGGGACCAAAGTGGTAATTACACCATGGTAAAAAAGTCCAAGCGATGGAGGATATGATTACCTTCCACAACTTTTGGATTATTTATTCATTTAGTCCTTTTTAATTTAAGGCTAAATTGTGAATAAGTTGGTTTAATTGGAATTTAATATAATTAAAGGACCAATTATGAAATTGGACTCTCTTTAAATGGCCTAATAATAGAAATGATATAAACTCTTTAGATTTTGGTAAATTACAATTAAATCCTAATAAAATTAAGATTTACTAATTAGTTTAATTTAGTATGATTGGGAATGGTCGAGGCCACAAATTTGATGTGTCAGATCGTAAATATTAATTAATTAATATTTACGAAGTCATTAGTATCGTATTAAAATTTGATTATGAAATTTTATTGTATAGATAGTTAATTAAGTAAAAAGGATTAAATAGAAAATATTGCAAATGTGGTTATCATTGATTAAATGTGTAAATTGATAAAGGAAAGACATAGTTAAGTCGTTAAAGGGAAATTAGACCATTATTAAGGTGAGTGGGCTGTTTTGACTTCCTTTTTGGCTAAATTTTAAGTGTTATTAAGAAAGGGTAATTTGGTAATTATCTAAATTAGGCTATTATTAATTAAACAAAAGTAAATAAAATTAATTATCTTCTTCTTTACACCTTGTTTTGCCGAAACTCCATTGCCAAAGGGAGAAGCAAGCTTTGGTCACTTGAGTCCTTAGATTGGATTGCTCGTTTTTAGTAATTTTTATGTTTTTGAGTCCATATTAGCTTAATCTAGCTAGCTCAAGGACTAATTTGTGATTATGTCAAATGTTATAAAATTTTCCATTGATGAATAAGCTTTTTCTTGAAATATTATGGAAGATTTATAAGCTTGGTTGTTAGATTTGATTATTTTGTAAAGTAGTTTTTGATGATTTTAATGTTCAAGGACTAAAATGTTAAAGTGATAAATTTGCAAGGACTAAAGGTGAAATAATTACAAAAACGGGCTGTATTGAAATACTATAGTATTTGGCTAAACTTGATTTTGTTTAAAAATGGTTAATTTGCAAGTTTGATGTTAAAGGATTAAATTGAATAAAAGGAAAGTATTAGGGGTAAAATTGTAATTTTCCTAAAAAGGAACAAATTGCATTAAATGCTTTGATTATGTGTTTTAATGTGAAATCTGGATGATTGTTGATTTAGATTACGATCGTGCTACGGATCGCGGAAAAGGGAAATTAGTAGAATAGTCCCTAAAATTTAGTCAAACTGTAATTTCATCCGGTAAGTTCGTACTATTAACTTTCAAATTTGATATTTGCAATTATATTTATTTTGAATATATTCCTAATGACGAATTGAGACTGAAAGCTTGAGGAGTTATTTTGATTCTGCCTCAAAAGAGCATTATTCTGATTCTGGCTTGAAATAGCGTTATTCTGATTTTGGCTTGAAAGAGTGTTATTTTGATTTTGGCTCGAAAGAGCATTATTCTGATTCTGGGCTCGTAAGAGCTAACCATTCTGGGCTCGTAAGAGCTAACTTATTTGGGCTCGTGAGAGCTAATCTATCTGGGCTCGTATGAGCTAATTTTATCCAGGCTTGTGTGAGCTAAATTTCTGAAAGACTCAATGAGATCAATCTGATGCTAATGCCATGAGATACAAAGATATTTCATTACTTTTTCCGTAACCGAATATGTTATTCTATAAGTTAATTATTCTTACGAACTTACTAAGCTTTGTAAGCTTACCTGTGTATTTGTTTACTATTTTGTAGATTCATCTGTTGTTGAAGATTGGTTCCTCAAGAAAAATCACACTATCCCGAGAGCTCGTTCGGTAGTCTTTATATCACTTGGCTTATATGGCATGAATTAGGATTGTGTTACTTGAATTGTTTTGGGGTAATGGTTAAATAGCATGGTAACATTTTGATGAATATTTTGATATGTATTCTTTGTTGTTATATGAAGAATTAAATACCAATATGAAATGTCTATATAGGTATGATTTTGAGAAATTGGTAAATGCTATGGACTATTGTGCAAACTTAGAAATTTATGTATATAATTGACATATGCATGCTTGTTTTGGTAGAACCAAGGGTTGTATCGGTAGAAGTACAGGGTAGGAGAGAGGTTGTTCACTGACCTGATTTGTATCGGTAGATGAAAGATAGGTATCGGTAGTTATACTCATAGAAGTATCGGTTACTTGTGAACTTGTATCGGTAAAAGTGGTAGGGTAGAACTTCTTAGCTTTCTGGAGTTTTTAGTATCGGTAGAAACATGACTTGTTTCGATAGTAGTGTCACATGTATCGGTAGAACCATTTGAGTATCGGTAGAACTCTGCACTGTTTCTGAACTGTTTTTTGACTAGACAACTATCGATACTTGTCTAACGAGTACCGGTAGAGGTCTCCAAAAATCATGGAAATGACCTTTTTGCCCTTGTTGAATTGTGATTATAATCGATTGATGATTTATGATGTGTTGGGTGCATATCTTTATTAAATAAGATTGAATGAAAAAAATATGAACAATGATATATGAACAGTAAGACACCGGGACCCGGATCGGCAACGGTTTCAGGTTTTGGGTGTTACATTTCATCTCTTTGGAGGACTGTCCTAAGAAAGCAGAAAAATGAGAGAACATGAGAAAGGTTCCTTACGCTTCGACAATAGGAAGTTTCATGTATGCTATGTTATGCACACACCCAAATATTTGTTTTGCAGTGGGGTTGGGAAGTTGATATCAGACAAATCGAGGACCAAGACACTGACAAGTAATTAAGCATATACTCAAGTATTTATGGAGAATGAGGGATTATATGCTTGTGTATTCTGGATGAGATCTTACTCCTATCAGATATGCTGATTCTGACTTTCAAACATGTCGAGATTTGAGGAAATCGACATCAGACTGAGTTTTTGTCCTAAGCGGCGGGTCCATTATGTAGAGAAGTGTAAAGCATAGTTGTACTGCTGACTCCACTATAGAGACCGAATATGTTATTGCTTTTGAGGCTACCAAAGAAGTAATATGGCTTTGAAAGTTCCTTATGGATCTTGAAGTCGTTCCTAGTATGAGAAAAACTATCATACTGTATTGTGACAATAGTGAGGCAATACCTAATTCCAAGGAGACGAAAAACCACAAGAGGACAGAACATATTGATCGGAAGTATCATATCATAATGGAGGAAGTTGTAGACGGAATCGTGGATGTAGTCAAGGTCGCATCTGAGGATAACCTTGTGGACTCGTTTACTAAGGCTTTACTAGTTAGGATTTTTTTAGAAACACGTGGAGAGTATGAGAATGCGTAATATAACTCATCTACTTTGTAAAATTTTCAAACAGATTGGTTAATAAAACAAATTCATTGATTATGTTAATATACTTTGTATGATTGTCCTCATATGGTTTTTGCACGCAAAGCAAAATGGAAGCAAATGTTGCTCATTGGCTGTCTAATGTTTAAACTAATACTAAATGGTATTACGTGGTCGAATCGTAATACGAAAAGATAGCTTATATTAGTAGATGAACCTAAACATATCCTCAATCTAATTAAAGATGAGTAAACCGATTGAAAGACTAATATGTCGTCTATCAAGTACAATTAGGGAGATGCTTTGTCTTGGGTATATGTGACTAACTAGATTGACAGTACATCGGACTGGACCCAAGAAGAATAGATCCTGAATTCGTTTTTGGATTTATTCACTTGTGACATTCATAGTATAGCATACCTAAATCTTGAATGTATGACAAACTATGTATGTGTGACTCGTACACTTTGATGTAAGTAAAAGCTCAAGTTCGAATAGATAAGGAACAGAATGTTGGTGCATTGGGTGTACGGCTTCTGCAGTATGTAGCGTCATTCACAATAGTAGATTTCATAGCTTGAGACATGGGTAAATGATATCCTCTCATTGACATTACATGGTTGATGAAAAGTAAATGTGGCCACGGGTTGTTCATCTTTGTGATGGATGACTTGATTACTATTTGATAGTAATTGACTTTTTATGAACGAAGATGTAATGATTACCATGAGATAAAATATGATCATATTGGGAGAACATATATAATCTCAAAGAGATTAAGGTTTTTTAATGAAGGTAACATATATAATCACAATAGAGTGGTGTGGTAAAGAGAAGGAATCAAACTTCATTCGACATAGTGCCCGAAGTGTAGTATATTGGTTTTGTATACCTGTATTTTTCAAAAAAATTGGTTTAATAATATCCATTAATTACATTAATACAGTTTTTTAATTGTACTCAATGGTTTTTTCACACAAAGCAAAATGGAAGCAATATTGGATCACTGGTTATCTAACGTTTAACTAATATTAAGAGATATTACGTGGTCGAATCATAATACGAAAAGATAGCTTGTATGAACCTAAAAAGGCCTTAATCTAATCGAAAATGAGAAAAATGATTAAAAGACTAATATGTCATCTATCAAGTCCAATTAGGGAGATGCTTTGTCTTGAGCATTGGATCAAATGACTCTTAAACGATAGATACATAGATAGGACTGATTGGACTGACAGTACATTGAACATGACCCAAGTAAAATAGATCATAAATCTGTTTATGGATTTATTCACTTGTGATGTTGATAATGTGAAATACCTTAATCCTTAGTAGATGATGGAATATGTATATGTGATTGATATAATTTAATGTAAGCAAAAGCCTAAGTTCAAAAAGATAAGGAACCAAAAGCTGGTGTGTTGGGTATATGACTTCTGCAGTATGTAGCATCATTGAAAATAGTGAAATTCATAGCCTAATCGATTGGTAAATGATATCCGTTCATTGACATTACATGATAGATGGAAAATAAACATGACCCTAGGTTGTTTGCCTTTGTGATAAATGACTTGATTACTATCTGATAGTAATTGATTTTTCATGAAGAAAGATGTAATGATTATTAAGAGATAACCAAGATCATATTGAAAGAATAGATTTATCCCAAAAAAATTAAGAATATCCCATGCGAGTAACACCTTGATGACAGGGTCATTGGACAAGTATTATGTAAATAGCTTTCGTCCTTCCATTATTTTTTTAATTATAATGTAAAATATAATATATTATGGAAATTAAATGTGAAATTATTCTGGCCTAATATATTTGTATTTTTGAATATCATTATAACATTGTATTTTTCACATTGTGGAAATTAAAAGAGATAATGTTAACATTGTGGAAATTAAATGTGAGATGAGGAAATGTGAAATTAAAAGAGATAATGTTAACATTTATTATAATGGTACCATTATGAATAGTGGTTATAAATTACCATGCGTATGAATTAGTTAATGATGTTGGAATTTCGGAACGTGGGATACGGAGGTGAATATTATCAACACATTGGCTGGTCTTTAATTTGCACAACCTTTTTCCTACAAGTAACACATGATAGATAGGAACATCTAGTGTCAACTTCCAACTTGTATATTGTAGAAGATTCAATTATTAATTTTTTTTTGTCTAATTTAATGAAAAACTTATTTAAAATGTTGAAAACTTTCTTTTTTGGTGAATTATAGCAACGACTAATACGATTCGAACTCATGTCACACTTGAGACGGTGAACATCCTTAATCATCAGGTCAATACACAGGATTCTAAAATGTTGAAAACTTTAGTAGCCCTCAAAAAGTACTCTAATATATTTGGTTAATGTTTGATGAAAGTTTATCAAGTAGAATAATATATTTATATAAATTTTTTTATTAATCTTATTATTATAAGTTTTGATTATATCTGTTGTTCTTTTAGATAATATTTAGAACCATCCATAGCTCCTCTCAACTCATAAGTTATTATTTTTTGTGATAGAATACATAATACTCAATAATTCTCAGAATTTTGTATATTAATTTTTCTTAATAAACAAATTTTAGCCACCACTAGATTGAATAAAAACACTAAATAAAAGTAGGTTAAAACTCAAACTTGAGCATATTGTTTATTTTCACTTTGATAGGTAAATTGGAAGCAAATTTCAAACCAATTAAAAGAAATATTTTCTGATTGAGTCTTAATTCGATCGACATAATCATTGTTCTCAATGTATGAGGACATGGGTTTAAGTGTGTTGAAACGTATTATCCTCCTATTTATGAATTGGGAAGGGATTATGGGTAATTCTAGACATCGTGTCAAAAAGAGCAGATATTATCAGAACCTATAATGAGATTGTTCAAAAAACTTTATAAAAAGAATTATTTTATCAGTGCCACATCAATATCACATTTGCATATTTTATCAATGTTAACCAGGTACTTAAAAAAAGTATCAAGTTGGCTTACGATTTTTAAGTTCAAGTACCAATTACGTCAAAAAATAAATAAATACGAAATAGGTATAAATTGTCAAATTCAAATAACCTCTCTATATATTATTCCTTTTAAAATATTTTATTATTTAAATAGTATCAATGTGGAAACTCTGATTTTTAGATTAGACGTGAATTTTTTTGGTGAATTATAAGAGGAGGACAAAACTCTAACAGTAACGTGACTAATACGACTCGAACTCAAATCACAACTGAAACGAAAAATATCCCGATCATTAAACTAACATACAAGATTCGACGTGACTGTTTTTAAGAGTACCACACGTCTACTTCAAATTTCAAAGTAGTAGCCTCAATTAAAATAAATTCAAAGTAGTTGGCCATAAATTAAATTCCCTACCTCATTCAACCAATGTGTTCGACAGAGTAACATGGGTGTAACCAACACAAAAAGGTTAGGGAATCGTTTCTATTTCTAGGATGGTAGACTTGTACTTTTAGGTTCAATTAAATGTTTTCAAAAACATATAAATAAACAATATAAATAATCCTTAGAGCCTTGAACTGAACTGATTGATTAAACTGGTTGGATCAAGAATTGATTGAGGTATTAGATTGAAAAATTGTATTGAATCGATTAGAATTGGAAACATTATGGACCAATTAAAATGACTAAAAACTGATTGGACCAAAATTTTTAATTTTTAATGATTTTTAATTGAATTAGTTGGGTCAACGACCCAATATCCTAAAACATTGCTTAGATCTTTGTTGATATTGAAATCTATACACTACATATAAAAGTAGTGTCCAAACCATGATGCTCGGTTTTGCACTGATTTTGGTTATTTTGGTCGGTGGACACCGTTTTAGTGCTAAAACGGAACATTAAATGACTCTTTCCACATCAATGAAAATTCCTGTTCATATCGGTTGCACCAACCCATTTCAATCAATTTCGATCATATCGGGTGAAACATGGTGCACCCAAATAATATTAAAAAAATATTAATTTTTCATTGTTTACTTTGTTTGAAACTTTGAAAAGCAAACACTTATATTAACCAATAAAAAATACACTTAATTGGACAAATTTTAAATTTTAAAATATAAAATTATAATATAATAAAACATAAACTCACTCAAGGTTAAGGAAAAAATTTTTCTCCTCACCTTTTTATTAGAAGAGAGAAAGAAGATGAATGTTAGTGCTACTGTTAAAAAGTACTTTTAAAAAAATAAAATATTTATTTTATACATGAGGTTATAAAGTAATAAATAAATATTTAAATAATATTTAAATTAATTAATATTATGATATTTTAATAATAATATAGAAAATAATTTATTATAATTTGTTGTTAATATTTTAATATATAAAAAATAAACTTTAAATATTTTAAGAAATTAATATTAATTATTTATAAATTATTAATATAATTTTATTATATATTATATTCTTAAATTTTGTATTTTCTATTATTTTTAATGGTGTTTAGTTAATTTCTAACATTAAGTTCTTAAAAATATAAAAAAAGGGGTTTATATACAGATAATTTTAACCATAAATAAAACAAATAATAGATGTAGAATGATTATGTTTTATAAGTTGAAAGCTCTGACTAAAAAATTTAAGGATCAAACTGATAAAATTTATAAATGTGAAAGGTTAAATTTAATTTAATTTGACAGATCCAACTGATCAGAAATTTAATTTATGGAAGCAGTGATAATTCAATGCTCAATCACTATTTCAAGTACTTGCTGCTATATAAAAGGAAAAGGATAAAAGGATACAGCAGTTTCCTATTCTGGCATTCTTACACTTGATGCACTACACATTTATGCCTAGCACGGGTAGCAAATGGGTAGTTTCAGATTTTTTCGAGTTCGGATTAGTTTGCGTTCAAGTTTTTGTTGAGTTTCAATTTTTTTTGTTTGAATTTTCTCGAGTTTGGATTTTTTTAGATTCATATATTTTTGGAATCGAGTTGTTCAAATTTAAGTTCGGATCAAGTCAGATAAATTCTCACGGATTCAAATTATTTTGATTTTTTAAATTATAAATATTTTAATTTTAAATTTAATAATATATTTTATTTTTATAGGACGATAATACAATTCAAATTTACTTTATAAAAAGTATAAATTATATATATTTTAATAGAGTTGTTTTATATAAAATAATTAATCATAAATTGACGAAAATATCTTTTATTATTTATTATTTATTATTTATTATTGTATTAAATTGAAAATTGAATAAATATTATCTTTCTTATTAAATTTATAAACCTAATACTAATATTCAAAAATATTAATTCCAAAACTCAAATATATTACTAAGTCCAAACCAAATAATATGTCCATTATTACTCAAACTTAAAATAAAATAATTATAACCCAAATCTCAAGTTCAAAATAAAAAGAAATTAAACCTAATATTCAAATACAATTTGTTAATGTTAAAACCCGATTCAAAATCTAATTTAATAAAAAATATTTTATTAAGCTAATAAATTTTTAATAATGTTTTATTTATTACTAGTTATAAATATGTATTGTAATATATTAAATTGCACATAACTATTGATACTATATTTTTTATTATAATTTATAATATAATAATAGTTATATATATGTATATATATATTAACAATTTTAGTCATAATTATATAATATATTTTTATTTGGTAGTAAAAATAGGAGAGAATCAATTTCAAATTAACAGAAGCAACATTAGAATTAGACAACAAGGATCGACTATCTAATCGAATCTGGTTAGCAATTTTAGTAGCAGCTACATGAAAAATTCAGGGACCAATTGGAAACTCTTTCATTAATCCCGTCAGAATGTGTGGAATAAAATTCGTTTCTCTTAGAATCTGCTTAATGACCACTAACCAATCACGTTTGCACAGTTATTGGAATTAGGGGTGAGTATTCGATAGAATTGAAAGAAAAAATTTTGAGTTAATCGAGTTAACGAATCGTATTTTATCATCCTAACTCGATTTGAAATTTTCTCGAATCGAGTCGAGTGACATGAAATTCGAATTGAATCGAATCGAATATATTTGTTTGAGTTAAATTTTAAAAAATAACTTTGGGTCCTTGTAACTACTGTCACCCACCGTAATCAAATTTTCTACTAATTTTCACACCTCATAATTAATTTATTAATCTTTTATATACGGGTTAGTTTCTTTGCTGACTTACTTGTTTCAATTATCTTCTTCTTTTTGTCACTATGTATTGTGAAATTAAAAAAAAATATTAAATGTAAAAATGTGATTTTTTAGTAAAATTTATTTTAGAGATAAAATGTGGAATTAATATCAACATAAAATTTTAACACGAATATTTTATGACATCATTAATAGTTCAATTTTAATATAAATATTCAATATGATTAAACAATTCAATAATATAAATAGTACAAAATGTGAAAATTAATTTAATAATATAAATAGTATATATAAATAAAATTATTATTATTATCTAGTTTTAGGGATTTTTTGAATGATTTTAATTTTTTATTTTTGGTTAAAAGGTGAGAAGTAAAAGTTTAGGGAAAAATAAAAAGTTTTGGGAGTAAAATTTTGAGAAAAAGTAATTAGGGAGAGTAAAATATTGAAGGGAAATTCAAAAAGAAATTTGGGGAGGGGGGCGGAAACGGGTTTGGGGTAGATGGGAGGTGGGATGAGAGGATAGTAAAAGTTTCAAGGGGAAAGTGGGAGAGAGCAAAAGTTTTGGGGGAAAGTAAATGGGAGAGTAAAATTTTAGAGGGAAAATATTAAAAAAATTGGGGAAAAATGAGTTTGGGTAAATGGAGGTGGGATGGGAGTAAAAGTTTTGGACGGAAAGTGAGAATGAGTAAAAATTTTGGGGAAAAGCAAAATGGTTTAAGGGTTTGAGTTAAACATGTAAAATATTATGATATTCGATTTATTCAAATTATTCGAATTCGAAAATTTAACTCAATTCGAACTCGAGATTCGAAAAAAAATCAAGTTGATTTGAATAACTTGATTCGTTTAACTCAAAATTTGAATTTTGTTTCGAGTCAAATCGAGTTTTTCTCACCCTACTTGGATTCTTAAAATCAAATCTATATTCATTTGTTTTATAAGACCACCATGAATACCTTTAACAACAAAAGCGCAATTAATCTTAACGATAACCTCCTTCCACTTGATATCCTAAGCTAGTTGAAGATCGTCATAAATAACCCAATGCTTCGCTTGTTCAACACTATATCTTTCAATATTTCTCTCCATCCCCCATAACCACCTATCATACTCATCTCTTGCCACTGCTATTGAAGATACGAAACTCAAAGATGAATTGTGGGCTCCATCAACATTTAATTTAAAAGAACCAGTAGATATATGGTGGACTCCACCTACAATTCCTACTTCGATTGTTAGTGGTTCCATCAATATAATAATTTTATATTATGTAATAGTATATCATCTATTATAGTTAATGCAATCCCTCAAAATATAAGGGGTTAAATGGAATGAATAACTAAGAAATGAGCTATAGTTTAGGTGGTAAAGAACTTAGTAGATCTCTTAGAGAGCCAAAGAACAAGTCTCACTAATTTTTCCTTGTGAATTACAAGGGGAGGGCAAAACCCTAATAACAACGAGACTAGTGTGATTTAAACCCAGACCACACTTGAAATAATGAACATATTTAACCATCAGACCAACACACGGGATTTGAAGCCCCACTATTTTTATTTTTCTCTTTTAATTTTTCAGCAACTAAGGATCAAAACCAAGCGTAATAGAAAATGACAAAAAAGAACCTATTGGTTCAGTGATAAGACCTTAGCGTAATTCCCCCTTGTCCCAAGTTTTATTCACGCCACCCTCCCTTTTTTCCGAACACATCACTCATTTCCTGTATTAGGCTTTCATCACCGAGTTCAAGTCATGTTCAAGCAGAAGGCTTTCTTATGGTACATACATGGCTATGGGGTTATGGAACAGACTTTTACACTGTCTAAATTGCAGTAAATTTTTCACATTTAAAGGAAATAATGGTTAATAGGAATCGATTCTAACCTAATGTTTAATGTTTCAATGCATGTGATGAAAGCCAGCAGCTATAGAACTTTGTTTAGACAAAAAGAACAAATGCAAATCCAGTATTGTGTGTGATAATGATAGCTAAAAGAAGGCTCTGTCCAGATCGATTGTTTTCGTTCTATTATGTAATTCATAGGTTTGTCAGTTCAGAGGAACCTATTTGATCTTTGGCAATCATCGATTTTGAGTATAACATCGATTTCACGACTCGAATAACACCTCAAAGTTAGCCACTCATCATGATGACGTGAAATGAAGAAATAATCCCACATTGGTATTGTACATCATATAAGCAGTATTTAAAATGCAGATCAATAAATATGTTGCTCGTCGAGTGGGGTGACGCCTGCTTGTAGCCCAAGTGGGGACAATAAGGTGTTGGGACTTTGGGTTGACTCACGAAGTTGGGTTTGAAGTGGTCTTTCTCTAGCCTGCCCGTTCCAAGCATGGAGATGGGTCATGGGTCCTGAGTGTAGACTCGGGTCTTGTGGTTCTTAGTGTGGAAGGCAACGCGTGAGGCTGGTTTCACAGAGCAGCGAAAACTTCCCACTCTTCGCAGTGGAAGGATAACAGACTGGTGCCATTCGGATTCGATATGGCTCCGTGACTCTTCCTTAGATGGACTCTCACCTTTTATTTTTTGTAAACTTAATCCAAAAGTTTATGTTTATTATTTTATTTTTAATTATGAACAAGGGTGAAACCATAAATTTCTTTTAGGGGCTGAAATTAAGTAGTAATTTTTATGATAGTAAAAATATAATTTTTAAATGATCAAATCAAAATTTTATCATTTTAGAGTGTCAAAGTACAAATTTATCTTACTAATTTAAATTTTTAAAGGACTAAAATAAAAAAAAATCATTTTTAGGGAAGTTAATGCCCCTGTCAATCCCTTAAGTTTATCCCTAATTATGAACTAAATACGAACTTATATATTTCTTTAAAATGAATGATAATATGTTGTTTTTAATAAAAAGAGATCATTTTTTATAATAAAAGTAGTTGCTTTACACAAGTTGTTTTATAATAAATTAAAAAAGTGCCATATTATTATTTATTAATTTTTAAACTTGATTTCTTTTTTCAATCCTAGAGTCCATTTTGTGACACCAGCCTCATAAAATTTGTAAAATTAAATTATTATAATTTTATTTTGAATAAATATTCATAATTATATTCGATTAATTTGATGATGAAGAAAGATTGATATAATTAATTTATTTAATTTCATAATTAAATTTGAATAAATATTTATTATTATATTTGGTGATGAACCATTTAACTAAAAATTTTAAATTCAAATTTAGTAACAAATCATTTCTAGTTCTAAAATGGACTAATTTCGTAAAACTAGTATGACAAAATTTAAACATTTCAATAATCATAAAATTTTTATTTATGAACTCAACGAGTGGTTCTAGTAATAAAGAGGATATTATTCATCTTAAGAGACTCGGGTTTGAGTA